>OX328277.1:29376294-30658927 GCA_946814005.1 Chamaenerion angustifolium | reverse complement strand
GTTTTGAACCTCTCATTGCACCTGATGTTTTGTCATATTGTTAAATGTATTCCCTATGTTATTTGTACTACCTATGTTATTACCTATGTTATTTGTACTACCGTTATTATCTCGTCAATTTTTCCTGTTAAATCTGTCAAAATGACAGTTGACCTCATGTTCAAATTCAAAATGCAGATTAAATTTTAAAATCAACTCAATTTCGAACTAAAATAACATTTTTTTTGTTTGAAATTAACTCATAACAATATTTATGGGTTCAAAGCCAACTTAGAAATGTTATGGATTATTTTCAGCCAAAAAAAACGTTTTTGGGTTGATTTCTGAGCGATCGGGAGTATTTTTAGTAGTGTTTCTTGTTTGTTGCTCGAGCATTTTTTTAAAAAGATATTTAGAGTTTTTAAATTTTATTTAATTATTTTATGCAAATTAAGTTTAGTTTTACATCAATAATATTTTAAGCAAATGTATAATTCTCGTATTATTTTAGTTGTGAGAAGGATTATGCATTCGTAACCTCTCATGCTAGGACTAACGTAGCTAGACTAACAACAACATGAACACGCATAGAGCATGTGTCGTATTCTTGGTGGTATAGTCTATTATAGTATAAAGCTACAAAGCTTACTGCTAACAAACTAGCTAACCCACTAACTTCTCTATATTGCAATATACATAGGAACTTTAAGATTCGATCATAGAAGTCCTTCATATCCTCTACATATTCGACTTGCCATTCCGCCTCAGGATAGTGGTTTCTGCAACGGCGGCGACACGGTGGCGTTTCTAGCTAGTGTGTCTGACGGTTCCTCATGTCGTGGAGATCCCTGGGGCCGTGTAGGAGTAATTTCATTGGTTCAAGTGAGAGACCATATTTTCTGGTTATTTCCAAAAAGACCCCTAAACATGCCCTGTTGGTGTAATCGAACCGAGCTCTATTAGACTAAAATTATGCGAACTCGAGGCCGACTTAGTATATTCGGAACATTCGAAGTCGGCTTGTTAAAATCACATTTTCTGTCTCAAACTGAAGGATCAAGTCTTGATTTGGTTTCATTAGCACATACTTAGTCCTCAATCTTTACAGAATGAAAGAATTTTGTCCTCGTGCTTTAATTGACAGCAATTCAAGCCTCTCTAATTGCCATTAATTCTGACTGAAGTAGATACCACGTAGGTTCAGTAAGTTTTCATAACAGTTGTAATAAAACAGCAACAACCATCCTCTTCTTCAGTTCAATTACAGCCATCTAATGTCAGAAGCACCTTGTAGAGGTCGGGCCGCCTATCGCGAAAAACTCCCCAACTGTTCCTCTTGATTTTGATCTTGTCAAGATCGAACTCTGCCACTAGAACAGCTTCCTCTTTATCATCAGCACTCGCAACAATTTCTCCAGCAGGTCCTGTTCCATTCATAATCGATAATCAATAACATTCGAAAGAGCAATTAAAGCAGTATTTTCTAAAGATCAAGTCATTACCAGCAATGAAAGAGTTCCCGTAAAATGTAATCTGACTCGGTCCATGCTCGGTCTCAATTACTTCTTTCCCAACACGATTTGAAGCCACAAGAGGCACCTGGATCATGATGATCCACCAAAATATGTTTTTTTATTAGATCGGCAGGCGAAGGTCTACTAGAAAGATGAAAGCAGATATATTCTGAGACATGTTGGAGGGAGACAATTACCAAATTAGCCCCGGCGTGACCCTGCATTACTCGTTTCCAGTGATCACGAGAATCGAGTCCACCGTCTTGAGGTTCAGAACCAATAGCGGTTGGATATAACAGTATTTCTGCACCTTGGAGAGCCATTGCTCTGGCTGCTTCCGGAAACCACTGATCCCAACAAATGGCTGACACAGAATATGAAGCTTATTTAGATAACAAATTGAAAACAAAAATCCAATCTTGACAAGAACAAAAGCTCTTACCGACTCCAACTTTTGCAAATTTTGTTTGGAAAACCTGATACAGAAAAGGATTAGTAGGATTCTCCGATAGCTACCCTTATAAATACAATGAATGCCAGTTTTCCCACTCTGAGTTTTAAGATTATTGCCATTGAAACTTCAAAATTGCCTCCAGAAGTAATTTGAAACAAAACAAACCACTTCAAAATTGCCCTAACTTCGAATTCTTGGTCCGTCCCTGTCAAAGCTACTGGATGATGTACTCACCTTAAATCCAGTATCACCAGGGTTGAAGTAGAACTTTTCTTGGTATCCTGAAAGAAAAGGACATTTCAAAATTGTACTATCGAGTATCGACAAGCAATGATACATATAATTATTGAAAATGAACTGTTCATGTAGTTCACATACCAGGGCCGTCAGGGATATGGGATTTCCTGTATAATCCAAGGTCGGTTCCATCAGCATCTATTATAGCTATGGAGTTGTAATGAGCGTTGTTTGCTTCTTCAAAGAAGCTAACGGGTATAACCACACCCAACTCTTTTGCAAGTTTTTGCATTCTGTAGAAAGAAGTAAGGGCATTCAGAAAAACAAACCACTTGCATCATATCTAAATTCTCTTGCCTTATAATTGTTGGGTGATTTTTATACGGCTTCGCTCGGAGAAAGAAATCCTCCCTCTGTGCTTGACAGAAGTAGTATCCTTCAAACAGTTCCTGAATGTGACACCGAAAAAATAAGGACATGAGCAAGAAAACAAGTTTTCATAATTTCATGACCTTAAGTAACAGTTAAAGCTTCTTTGCAAGAATCCACACAGTAACTGTTCAATTCTTAAGCCTCAGCTAATCAAGAAGGAATGATATTTGCAACGTTGTAAAGACTCCAAATATCAAAATCCTAACACAGAACAGTTTACAGACGTATTTCCATTTATTAAAGCTCTAGTGCTTAGAACAAATTCCCTAGTATAGCTCTTAAGCAGTAAAAGAATTCGTCCTTAATTAATCAATGATCTTTTTCAATGTGAATCTAACTTCACCTCAATTTAGCTAATCCTAACAATTCAGTGAACATGCCACCATATTTCCAGTTCCAGGGTCAATCAAGAGGGTATCTATCTATCTATCGCAGAATCAAGTCCCACAAATTAGAGCTTCTACAGAACCTGAATGAGGATGATATTCGCGCCTTTTCCATGGGCAGCTCTAACCAGCCTGCAATAAAGATCAAACAATGACTGCGTTAAGAAGACTACGATTGCAAATTGCTTGAAAACAATCCAGAACATCACGAATCAGATCAAGAGCTGATGATTGAAGCTGAAAATGGAGAGAAATCGGCCCTAATTAAGTATTCGATCGGCAAGATCATGGGTTTCACTGGTAAGCAAGTAAGAACCACCGAAGAATAGACCACGGGAGCAAAGAAAGAAACCTTTCGGCATTGGCGACGTTGGTGGAGACATCATCTGTGCAAGAGAACTGTAGAGCAGCCACGGACACTGTTCTTCCTCCCATATTTATCTATATCTATCAATCGACCACGTCCCGCACAAATCTACAGAACAGAGGTAATCTATTGCTGGTACAAGTCGTCTTCCACTTAATAGCGAGCCAAGAAACGAGAAAGGTGCTGCCTCCGTCTCCCAGTCCCAGCCGCCTTATACGAGAAGAAATTTTTCATCCAACGGACAGAACGAGATGATACGGTGAATCTGACGGCTCGAGACGGGTGCGACAGACTTTTCGAAAAAAATAATAATGAGCCCGAAATTTTGATTTATAGATAAAAAAAAACATCACCCATCACGCTGGACTGTCAATGGTTAGGGTATGGTACGGTTATGATAAATGCTATTACCATACCATATTTTTAAACCGCATACCATAACCATTACCATAACCATTATAGGTACAATTTTCAATACCATAACCATTAAAATAACTGTGGTTATTAACCACGGTTTTAGCCATATACCCATATTTATTCCACATGTAATATAATAATTTACCGAAAATTTTATTTTAAAATAATACATAAATCTATATTGTCAACAATCAAAATATATAAAACTAACATCATAGTTATTTATTACATGTATGTATAGTAACTTTCATTATTTAATATATATTAGTTTATTAATAATAAATAATTATTATATTTATATAATAATTATAGGTATAACTCAAATACCATAACCATTATGGTTAGAAATTTCATCACCATAACCGTACCGCACCATAATGGTACAGTTAACCATATTAAACAGTAACAGTTATAACCATGGTTATGAATTTGCACCATTGTCGGCACTAGTCACACCTATGGGCTATAGAGTAATGAAACGTTTCGACCATACATTACAACATTTTATATTCATAATATTCTTCCTCAAGTTGTAGAAACACCGCCATTGCAGGGAGGTAAATCATTCATCAAAGGTTGCAGACCTCACTACAGAACAGAGGGAAGGGACCAAGAATTACACTTCTTCTCCGGAGAGAATTACAAGAGCTGAAGAGTAAAACACGAACCAAACTTTACTGAAGCGACAACACCGAAGATTGATCACTCAGATTCAACATTCCATATTACCTACCTTGCTAACTGTTAATCACCATTCAGACTAGGCCACTTCTTATCTCCAAGCTTCAATCCTTGCCATCCTCATCTCTATACGGCTCAAGCTGCTTATCGCAGCTCCTGTTACCTCAACCTGTTTTAATGTTATATCGCTCAAAGGTAGATGGGGATGAAAATGATGATGCTCTTTTGGTTTCATGTTCTTGCCATTTGAGTCATTTACTTCAACTCCAGAACTTGGGCTTTCTTCAACCATTTTAACTTCACAGACACGGGAAACACCAGAATCTCGTAATTCACTATTATGTTCATCTGAATCAATCACGCTCTCCAAATTAGGTTCTTCACCAAAGTAAGCATCTTCAGGATATTCATTATCATGCAGACTACCTTCAATAATGCAGAGCTTTGAAGGGCTTTCGTGCCCATTTTCGTCAAAAGGCTCTGGAATAGAAGGCAGCTCTGGCTCAATCACTGCTTCTCTTAACCGCAGGGTTCTTGCTACAAGAGTTTTGAGAAAGTTCATCACTTGAACTGCGTACATCAAAGCTGTGAATGGATCTGCCATCTGCAGTAACAAAATTTCACACAAAATGATATGGAAATATTTCCTCATTTGATTATTGGGAATTCGATAGTGGGAAATCTGAAGTACTGCAACCTGAGTCATATTTGGAGCAAAGACCATGGCGATATTGCGTGCATTCATCTTGTTAAAGCATTCCATCTGAGCCACATCAGCCATCAGATTGATGGCCCAATCGAGGAGATGAGCTTCTGTTTGGGGTAAATCCTTCACCAGCTCAGCACATTCTTCTTCAGTGGAGCATTGAATAATCCGATCTGGTGGAACCGAATCAAGAACACCTGTTGGTAATTCTCGAAACCAAGCCTGAAAATTTGACAGAGTTTTAATAAAAACAGTAAATTTCACATGTTCAATAAAAAAATAAACTCCTGTGAGTTATCAATTGATGAAGCATATACTTTTCCTGAATAAAAGGCATCATGATAGTAAAACAATTGCCACTTCAAGATTGATCAGCTTCACAACACACTACATAATAATGGCCTATATAAGCCAAGAAAGTGATGGAGCATTATAATGAGTCAATAACTGAAATAATAGTAGAGTTTCAGTAAATAGATGTGCACATCTTTGCCCCAAGTTGCAATTCAGAATTCACGAATTAGGTTAATAAAAAATGAATAATGACCAGTGAAGGATTATCTGATAGAAAGTAAATCTTAAACCTTAATTAGTCCAGCTAAACAGTGTACATCGATGCCATCTGGCACCACTCCTCTATTCAGCTGATCTCTGATGTACTCCTCCTGAACATTATCTCCAGTGATTCTGAAAATCCCTTCTACCTGCACAAATAAACTATATTATCTGAAAAACTTGCAGTGGGAACAAATTTGTAAATAAAACTAACAAAAATTTCTTATTATGAAAAAAACATAATAATTATATAACGACATTGCGATCCCAATTATTGTTAGGAAGAAGAAGCTCAGCATTAATCATCAAATAGAGCTAAAATCATGATCTACCTGTAAACCTCCCCCATCATACAACCTCTGTTGCATAAGCAGCAGAATCATTGGCACAATGTTGCCTCTGGAGTCGTACGATAATTGCATGGATTCTGTAGAAACTCCAAAGACACGTGCACTGCTAGGAAAAGCATTAAGAATAAAGATAAACATGAAGTATACATCAATGGGCTAGATGTCATGAGTATGAATTTCAGTCGATTTGATAAATGGCTCATTCCTTTAGCTCCTTCCCTAACTTGATTCAATGGAAAACTGAAAGTGAGAAACAATCTACACTGTCAACAACAGAAAAACTCCCATTTCTAGAAAGATTTCACAGTCGATTTCCATGTACATTACTAAGTCAGTAACAACGTTTATTTCCTACAGCGTGGCAAATGTTTTGCTGACAGAAACACTAGCAAATCAACAACTAACAACAGCAAGAAAAGCTTCATACCAATTTGACAACGCAAATAGTAAATTGCATTATCACGAATTAGGACTAACTCAATTCTGCGAACAATTATTTGCTAAGAAGGAACCCGCATATTCAATACCAACCAGAAGAAGCATAAAAATCACAGCCAAAGCTCAAGAATGGGGATCCTGAATCAATTAAAGGGAAATATAACAGGTTACAAAGATCCTAAGCCCATTGAATCCAATTCGAAGTGTACCTTGCGCTAGGAGCTCTGCGGGGCACTTCAGGCTCGAACTCGACAGGTAAACCAAGGAAACCATTGAACCGATCGAATGTGACATGCGCCACGTGGCGTACCTCATTTGGCCACCCAATCTCCATTGCACAAAATTGCCTCCTGTCGCTCCGGCAGGCAAGGGATTTCCGGAATATGGTGAGCAGCAGTGCCAAGAACGAGAGCTGATCACCATCCCTCCTCCCTTCGCCCCTACCCAATTCCTCCGCATCGCAATCGGCGACATTCGCAGAATCCATTGACGGACATGACGGGGAGCTACCGGAGTTCGACGGCAGATAGAGAACTTCAGCCATTCTCTGATACGGCGATCTTAACAGTCACGGGAAATAGAAAGAAGAAGGTAGTGTGCTTAAACGGAATCGGAGAAGGGTAACGATGGGGCTCGTTTTGCTGAGTTTGACAGAATGAAGGAGACCGTCGATTCGCCAATATTGCTTTGGCTAAATCTTGTAGATACTTGACAAATAAACTTTTACACTATTTTCTCTCATATGTTTTAAAATAATACAATTTGATTGACTCATGTCCAATTTTAATAAGCTACAACTTTGTCATCATCATTTTACCTCCACATAGATATTTTAAATCAATTCAAAGCTCATCATTCACTATTAGAAATTGTTTCATTTATCAATTTATTAAATTAAACTTCAACTCCAAATGATGTAAAAATGTAAGTTTTAGACCTAACAATTTACTATATAAAATTACACTAAAATTTAGAGTAAAGTAAAAATTACGATAAAATATGAAATTAGAAAATATTACAAAATAATTCCAAATAAACTATATATCTATATTAATTTGGTCGAATCTTCTAAAATTTCAACACATAAGAAAATATAAGAAAATGAAGTGGCTACATATAATAAAGAAATGATGAAATTTATCCACATAAAATTACTTGAAATCTCGATGGCAATGTTAGTAAATTAATCTAATGACTTGCATCTTAGAAACCATTTTAATTTCTCTTATATATATTAAGTTTGTTGATATTTATTATTATTAAAAAATAGTTAAAGTACTTCATTAAAAAACAATGAAGAAGAGGTCACTCAATCCTAAAACAATCACCGTAATCATTCGTCTCAGATTTGGTTCATTTACTTCGGTGCTTGCATCTGCATGAAATTCAATTACAAATTTATACAACCACCAATCGACTTTAATAGAAGCCATTGATGTGACCGTCCACTTCAGATTGATGTTCTTCTCGCCCCTAAACATGTCACAATTTCTCCTCTCATTGTCGCTGCTAAATCTTCTATTTTAATCATCTCACGAATCGTCAAACTCTCGTTAAATAACTATACGTAAGCACCACATAGATTAAAAGAAAATTTTGGGCAGTTTCAGATATTCATAATATTGAAGTAACAAATATCATGCCACTTAAATATATAGACTAATTCCTATAAATTCTTTAAAACCAATAAAGAGTAAAAATATATTTTAACCGACGAGTTACTTTGTTAGTTTATAGATATTTTATACTTGTCCCACATCGAATAGGAAAAAAAGTAATTTGCAATCCACATAAGTAGAGATGTACTAAGTCCAATGAAAATTTCTCATTTTTTGAACTTAAGTGAGGACAACAGAATCAATCAGATTGAGTTGGGTTTGTGAGGACAGTTGCTCGAGTTTAGAGTTTTACAAATGGTAGTAGAGTCGATCCGAGACCGTGATCAGACTTGCAAGGTCGAAGGCCCGTGCTAAGAGTCACGTATGCTTACTCATATGTTTAACTAACAACTAACTATCCATCCATTTTTTTGTTAAATATGTCAAAATGACAATTTTACCCTCTTGATCATCTTCATATCATATTCAACACTTAATCCACCTCCAAAACACATATTTAGGTAGGGCTGATCATGGGCGAGTCAGTCCGGTCTTGGAAGCAGGACCAAGACCGAGACCGAAATTTCGGTCTTGACATTTGGAGAACCGAGACCGACTTTGGCCAAAACAATTGATGGTAATCTAGTGCATGAGATTATTAAAAATAATGTAAAATTATTATAAACACTATAAAAGCTTGATAATGTCTTCACTAACATGTTCTGACTTATGCTACAGTTGGTTAAGGTGTACGTCTTAAATCATAGATAGTAACAGCGTCCATGTTCAAATCCTGGGGATATCGGGAGTATACTGCTCAAAGAAAGGTAGGACATCGGGAGTGTAATACTCAAAGAAATGTCGGATATTGGGAGTACAATACTCAAAGAAAGGTCGGATATCAGGAGTACAATACTCAAATAAAGGTCGGATGTCGGGAGTATAATACTCAAAGAAAGGTCGTATGTCAGGAGTATAATACTCAAAGAAAGGTCGGACATCGAAAGTATAATACTCAAAGAAAGGTGGGATGTCAGGAGTACAATACTCAAAGAAAGGTCGAATGTCGGGAGTATAATACTCAAAGAAAGGTAGGATGTCGGGAGTACAATACTCAAAGAAAGGCCGGACATCGGGAGTATAATACTCAAAGAAAGGTCGGATATCGGGAGTACAATACTCAAAGAAAGGTCAGATGTCGGGAGTATAATACTCAAAGAAAGGTCGGATGTCAGGAGTATAATACTCAAAGAAAGGTCGGACATCGAGAGTATAATACTCAAAAAAAGGTCGAATGTAGGGAGTAGGAGTTCAAATCCTGAGGCATGGGGATGTCGAGTGTAAAATACTCAAAGAAAATCGGACATAAGGAGTACAATACTCAAAGAAAGGTCGGACATCGGGAGTACAATACACAAAGAAAGGTCGGATGTCGGGAGTACAATACACAAAGAAAGGTCGGATGTCGGGAGTATAATACTCAAAGAAAGGTCGGACATCAGGAGTACAATACTCAAAGAAAAGTCGGACATCGGGAGTACAATACTCAAAGAAACGTTGGACATCGGGAGTACAATACTCAAAGAAAGGTAGGATGTCGGGAGTACAATACTCAAAGAAAGGTAGGATGTAGGGAGTACAATACTCAAAGAAAGGTCGGACCTCAGAAGTATAATACTCAAAGAAAGGTCGGATGTCGGAAGTATAATACTCAAAGAAAGGTCGAATGTAGGGAGTAGGAGTTCAAATCCTGAGGCATGGGGATGTCGAGTGTAAAATACTCAAAAAAGGTCTTGAGGGAGCACATTTGCCTCATGACTACAAACAAGGTGCAAGATCAATTTTGTCCAAATATCGACATATATTTTTTTGATCATATTCTTATACACAAATATGATAAATATTTATCGTTCGTGAGGTGTTAAGATATCTTAAGAGTATATTGAATGCATTCATTGAAAAATTCTAACTTATGAGCGTACGTCTTATATTTAATGCATTCATATACAATTTAAAATGGAAGTTCTAGAATCCACTTAAGTGTATTTTCCTAATTTTTATACTAGACTCTGGCACGCGCTACGCGCGTGCACGTTGTCGTCTGTCTTGCGTGAGGTGTTAGGAAGACATGAACGACAAGATTCCTAGGATAGTACAAGAATTAAACACTTTGATTAAAAATATTAGTAGAATTGTAAAACTAAACTTAAATGGCCTAATATAATGAAATAAAATTAATTTTGTTTTGAATATTTTTAAGAAATTTGTCGAGCATCCGGGAGCCTCTTTAGTAGTGGTTTTTGCTCCCGGATGCTCGAGAAATTTCTTAAAAATATTTTAAACAAAATTAATTTTATTTCATTATATTAGGTAATTTAAGTTTAGTTTTACAATTCCACTAATATTTTTAATCAAGTGTTTAATTCTTGTACTATCCTAGGAATCTGGTCGATCATGTCCTCCTAACATCTCACGCAAGACAAACGACAACGTGCATGCGCGTAGCGCATGCCGAAGTCTAATATATATTAAGTTTGTTGATATTCATTATTATTAAGAAATCATACAACTTCTATTAGAAAATACTTAAAGTACTTCATTAAAAAAAACAAAAAAAATATGAAGAAGAGGTCACTGAATCCTAAAACAATTACCGTAATCATTCCTCTCAGATTTGGTCCATCTACATCGGTGCTTGCATCTGCATGAAATTCAATCACAAATTTATACAACCATCAATCGACTTTAATATAAGTCATTGATGTGACCGTCCACTTCATAATGATGTTCTTCTCGCACCTAAACATGTCACAATTTTCCCTCTCATTGTCGTTGCTAAATCTTCTATTTTAATCATCTCACGAATCTTCGAACTCTCGTTAAATAATTATACGTAAGCACCACATAGATTAAAAGAAAATTTTGGGCAATTTCAGATATTCATAATATTGAAGTAACAAATATCATGCCACTTAAATATATAAATTAATTCCTATAAATTCTTTAAAACCAATAAAGAGTAAAAATATATTTTTACTGACGAGTTACTTTGTTAGTTTATAGATACTTCATACTTGTCCCACGTCGAATAGAAAAAAAAAAGTAATTTGCAATCCACATAAGCAGAAATGTACTAAGTCCAATGAAAATTTCTCATTTTTTGAACTTAAGTGATGACAACATAATCAATCAGATTGAGTTGGGTTAGTGAGAATAGTTGCTCGAGTTTAGAGTTTTACAAATGGTATTATATGTTTATATATGCATAATAGTTATAGTTGTCGGACGTCGGATCCGACTTTCCCGACCCGTTTTGGAAAAATATTTTTAAATTTTCGTTTTTGAAAATGTCGGGTCTTGGCGAGCGACGGGTCCGGTCGAGCGGGGTCATCAATCGGACCGAAAAAATTTGAAAGAGTCGCCACCGATTAATTGAAGGCTAATCGGAATCCTTAAATTGCCTAGGGTACATGGAGTTAACATCCTAGGGCTTAAAAAGGTCTACGTCCAGAGAATCGAGTTCGGGGGTTTGATTACGTCTTAAAAGCTCGCGAGCTCATAATCCGCCCTTTCGGTACTTTTAATTTGATTTTGATTTTTTTTCAATTTTGCCCGAATTGCCCGTTTTAATCATGCTTGGCCCAAAATAAAACTACATGCATTTTCTTTCAATTAAACAAACCATGCACAAACAATTTTTTTTTTTTTTCAAATAAACAAGAGAGAACTAAATTTAATCGTGCTCCAAAGAAAATGGTTTAACTCTCGAGCCATTTTAAACGTGTCAAAACATGCACGAATAATTTTTGAAAATATTAAGCTCGTTAGACTAATTTATCCCATTTAAGAAGTTATAGGATGTCCAAAAAAAAAATATAGGGACCAAAATGCAATTTATAAAAATTTGAGCTGAATTGGACAAATATTTTCGAAAATTGCAGAAATGACCCTAAACTATTCTGGACTTATTTGTAACGCTTGGTAAAGTTCTAAAATAACTCGAAAATTATTCTATACTTATTTGTAACATTTTGAAAAGTCATGGAATGTCCAGAAAAATCTAGGAATAAAAATTGTAATTTTCGAAAAAAAATATAACTTAACTGAAAATAGTTTTTTAAAATTACAGAATTGACCCTAAACTATTCTAGATTTATTTGTAACACTTGATAAAATTCCAAAAATAACCCAAAAATTATTCTAGACTTATTTGTAACATTTTGAGAAATCATGGAATGTCTAGAAAAGTTTAGAAATTAAAATGTAATTTTTTTAAAAAACGAGCTGAATTAAAACAAAAAACAAAATTTGCACAAATGGCCCAAAACTTTTCCGGTTTGGTTTATAACACTCGATAACGTCCCAGAAATGACCCGAGAGTCCAAGGACCGAGTTGTAACCTTCATCAAAGTTTGGGAATGACCTAAGTCAATTTTGAATTTTTTTTCACATATACATAATATACATATATTATACATAATACATAATACATAATATATATATATATAATATTACATAGACATAATATAAATAGATAACATAAACATAATATATTATACATATAGATATATATAGTAATACATAAACATAATATAAATATATATTATACATATAGATATATATATATAGTAATACATAACCATAATATAAATATATATTATACATATAGATATAGATATAATAATACATAACCATAATATAAATATATATTATACATATAGATATATATAGAGTAATACATAAACATAATATAAATATATATTATACATATAGACATATATATAGTAATACATAAACATAATATAAATATATAATATACACATATATATATATATATTAACAAGTATATTATACATAAATAGATAATATATGTATATAAACTCTCAATTTTATTTCACATTTAGAAATTACAAAATATGATATTGAAGATGAGAGAAATATACCTAACTCATGGGAGGTTTAAAATACCGTACGAGGAACCGAGTCCGATAATTATCGGTATTTTTCACTCTTTTTTTTCTATTTCTTTTTCTCTCTTTTTTTTTTCTCTCTTTCTTTCTTTCTTTGAAGCTCTTCACCGTAGCTTACCTCCTTCAAGCCCCTCTCATTCATTGAAGCTACCCGAGAAAATGTACACATATTTAATTAATTAATAAAAACTTTTTTTTTTTTTTAATAATATAAAAAAAACGTTTTTTTTTTAATAATAAAAAAATAAAATCGGTGGAAAAGAGGCAATTTTCCACCGTTGGAATTTTTTATTATTTTTTTAAAATTTTTTATTATTATTATTTTTTTTTTTTTTATATTTTTCAAATCTCGATTCCTCTCATACGGTATTATGATCCCGAGCCAAAATCAGGTGTTTACAGTTGCCCCTCTTTGAGCACGCGCTCATGGAAGTGATCTCATGAGTGTGTGTTCAAAGACAAACAACTGATTTTGGCTTCTCTTTATTCATTATTTACATAGTAGACAAACATTATTATGCAACTTTCAGAAGCTAGACACCTATAGGTCCCGATTGTTGACGATGATTTGTGGAGACTGAACGTCTAAACGCTCATCAACTTGTGATTCCCAGACGTTGGATACATACAGGTCTTGGTCGTCGATGATGACTTGCGAAGGTTGAACACCTAAAGACTCCGCTCGTCGGTCGGCTTGTGACTCGTTGGGGATGACTTGCGGAGGCTGAACACCTAAAGGCTCCGCTTGTCGGCTTGTGACTCCCAGAAGCTGGATAACTACAGGTTCTGGTCATCGAGGATGACTTGCGGAGGCTGAAACTAAAGGCTCCACTCGTAGTTTTTTGTGATTCCCAGAAGCTGGATAACTACAGGTCCTGGTCGTCGAGGATGATTTGCGAAGGCTGAACACCTAAAGGCTCCGCTCGTCGTTTTTTTTTGTGACTCTAAGAAGCTGGATAACTACAGGTCTTGGTTGTCAAGATGACTTGCGAAGGCTGAACACCTAAAGGCTCCGCTCGTCGTTTTTTTTTTTTCCCCCAGAAGCTGGATAACTACAGGTCCTGGTTGTCAATGAGACTTGCGAAGGCTGAACACCTAAAGGCTTCGCTCGTTTTTTTTTTTTTTGTGACTCCAAGAAGCTGGATAACTACAAGTCTTGGTCGTCGATGATTTTTTTTTTTTATTTTTTTCAGAAGCTTTGTTGAGGGTGACTTACGGGGGTTGAGCACCTAAAGGCCCCGTTCGTCGGCTTGTAACTTTCAGAAGCTGGACATCTACAGGTTCTGATCGTTGGGAATGACTCGCGGAGGTTGAGCACCTAAACGCTCCGTTCGTCGGTTTGTAACTCTCGGAAGTTGGATAACTACAAGTCCCGATTGTTGATGATGACTCGCGGAGGTTGAGCACCTCAAGGCCCCCGCTCATTAGCTTGTAATTCACTTTGGAGGTAAAAACCCTTCTCGAGATGTCTGACTGCTTGTGCGGACTTCTCAGTCTGTTTTCTCATTAATCGACTTTGGAGTCCTTCTTGATGGAGTTCCCTAAAGTCATTCATGTTTTGTTCAAAAGGTGTATCCATGCAAGTTGTCGAGGCAACTCAAATTAATGCAGATCACAACTTCTTTTATTGCTACTGTAGGAAACATTGTCGTCTACTTTTGAGCATTTTTTTTATTTTTTTTTTTATCTCTTGATTTTCTTTCCTTTTGCTACGGTATTTTTTTTTTTTTACCGCACCTCTCGATTCCCTTAATTTTTGCCTAGGTCGCCCTTTTGGGTTTTCAACCTAGCAGGGATTTGATTCCTTTCCTTTTGCCATGATCGCCCTTTTTAGGGATTTTTAATCACGCCCCTCTTCCCTAAATTTTGCCTAAACCGCCCTTTCAGGTTTTCGATTTAGCGGGAATTTCTCACTTTTGAAGGCTCGCTTTCTGGTTACGAGTTTTTTTTCATCCACATTAATTGGATTGTGGAGTTCTTGCTCGTCCTTGTCAGTGATAATCATGGCTCTTCCGCTGAAAATCTTTTTGACGATATAATCCCCTTCATATTTAGGCATAAACTTGCCCCGAGAATCTTGATTGACTTGAAGGATTTTTTTTTTTTTTTTTATCTCTCGCTTTTCTATCATTTTGCTGCGGTATTTTTTTTTTTTACCGCACCTCTCGGTTCCCTTAATTTTTTGCCTAGGGTCGCCCTTTTGGGTTTTCCACCTAGCAGGGATTTGATTCCTCTCCTTTTGCCATGATTGTCCTTTTGGGGATTTTCAATCATGCCCCTCTTCCCTAAATTTTGCCTAAACCGCCCTTTCAGGTTTTCGATTTAGCGGGAATTTTCTCTCACTTTTGGAGGTTCGCTTTATGGTTACGAACTCTTTAAGGATAGTATTTTCTGACTGGGTCCATATTGATTGGACTGGAGAGTTCTTGATTGTCCATGTCGGTGACGATCATGGCTCCTCTGCTGAAAGTCTCTTTGGCGACATAAGACTCTTCATATTTAGGCACAAAGTTGCCCCGAGAGTCTGGATTGACTCTAAGAATTTCTTTTCTGAGAATTAGATTGCCTGCTTGTAATCCTCTTGGACTGACTTTCCTGTTAAATGCACGAGTCATGCGTTGCTAGTACAAATGCATGTAGCACTGCGCGATGAGCCACCTTTTGTCATGAGGTTCAATTGCACGTATCTGCATTTCGCCTACTCTGACTCGTCCTTCTCTGCCTCAGCGAGGATCCTAGATGACGGGAATTCTAGTTCAATTGGCAACACGACTTCGATCCCGTAAACAAGGGAGAATGGGGTTGTTCTTGTTGGTGCCTGTATTGAGTTCATGTATGCCTTGAGTGCCCAAAGCAGCTTATCATGTCAGTCCTTCAATTGATGCTTCCACTACGCCATTCATTTGTGGGTGATATGGAGATGAATTTTTATGCTTGATCACAACTCTTCGACCAATTTAGTTTTGTGGCATTGCCGATGATGATTGACTTCGGCATCCCATGACACATGATGATGTCCTCGCTTATGAAAAATTCAATGGTCTTTGCCGTTATTGACACCAGGGTAATAACATCTACTCCTGGTGAAGTAATCGATTGTAATCAATATAAATCGATGACCTGGACGCCTTTGGGAAAATCATGTTGATTACATTGATGCCCCACATTGAGAAAGCCTGTGGGGAATTCCTGGAATAGAGCTCGTGTAGTGACGCGTGGATTTGGTCCGCGTACACTTGACAGATGTGATATTGCTGGGCATGTTTTATACAGTCAGCCGTCATGGTGAACCCAAAGTACCCAAGTCTTGCACGTTCATGTGTGAGCCGCAACAACCTTCATGAATTTCTTCCATTAGATGTTCAACTTCTTTAGCATTCACGCATCTCAAATGGGTATAGTCGGGCCACTGGGTAATTAATTGCAAGTCCTTCCAAGCATGACCATTCAGACATTTTCTTGTGGTGTTCTCTGGGAACTCCGTACGCCAAGTATCCTTTTATATCAGTGAGTCATGGTTGACTGTCTGATTCTTCGATTGTACAACAATAGGTTGAAACCTTTTTGATTTTGATCTCCATTGGCAGGTTTTGGTTTCCCAGAGAAATTTTACTCATGGGCGCGAGCGTTGCCAATTTTTTGAACGCAAAGACGCAAATAAGAACACAAGGTGATTGTTGGTTTGCTTCTCTTCTTCGCAGCTTTCATCCCCGTGGTGATGACGTTGCTGGCGTCATTGATGTTGTCCCTCCATGGGTTTCTCCACCCTTCAGGGAATCCGATCAGTTGGAAGTACTTCGCCTTGCTGTGACGAACTTTCCGTAGTGGCTACATTTCAAGCCTTTCTGATCGACGTTGCTAACAATGACATCTCTCTGCATCGACAATGACGTCTCCCCTGTTGTGAACAACGACGAGCGTCAACAATGGCATCTCTTATGCAGGAGTCAACAAAGGCGTCTGTCCCGTGTCAAAAATGGTGACTCTTATGCAGGAGTCAACAACAGTGTCTTCCCCGTGTCAACAATGGCGACTCTTCTGCAGGGGTCAACAACGGTGTCTGTCCCGTGTCAACAATGACATCTTGATGACGTCTTCCCCGTGTCAACAATGACGTCTTTTCTTCTCTATTTAAATCGCCTATGCTTTAGCTCGATCAAACGAAAGGGAGTTGTTTTTCTCATCTCCTTTACTTTGTAAAACAACCTTCCCTTTTCCGGTGGTCGAATGTGGTCTGGTGGCGTGGGTCGATTTGACTATGATTGCCACTTTCTCTAAGCGAAGCGTAACATAGAAGACGGGCTCAATTATGATGATGAACCTCGGTGTCCCTCCTTGCTGCGGTACCCATTACTTATCTCTGGTCCCTTCCTTGATCGGATAGTTGCATAAGTTGATTCTTCATCAGGTAACGGATTTTTCTCGGAGTAGATCTCGTTTTTCCTGATCATACTCCTCACTCACTGCATTCAGGAATTGATACAATTTGGTATCTGCTTGATTTTGTGTTTCAAATTGAAATGTCGTCTGAGCCAACAGATCATTCACTGTAATGTATAAAGTCAGATTCAGCAAGGGTGCCCCCATTAGCGAGTGGACGGACGAAAAAGCCCCTGGGAGCTTCATTGAGGAGAGCTCCACTAGTGATACCGGTTGAAAATAAGCATGACAAGCCCCCGTGAGCATCAATGCCATCGAGTTGGATCACTTGGTGTGAGTCTGGTAATGAAACGGCAAGGAGAGGAAACAACAATGTCCCTGAAATTTCGGCTAAATGTTTCCTCCAGGCGAATTCATAATCTTTGAAATTAGGACGAAAACTCAGTCCTAAAAGTATTTTTTTCCTTCCGGGTGTGTGATGGTCATATGTGGGAGGTGGACCTTGGTCAGGATGGCCATATGTGGGAGGTAGAGCTTCGTCAGGATGGCAAAAGTGCCTTACATGGATTGATGAAGTACCACGACAGTAGTGTTCCTCGGGAAGACGAGATCAGGGATATTGTGGTAGTCACGGCTGCCCGGAGCTTAGAAAAGCAAAAATCCGCTCGACCTAGGAGGTCATGCCAGCGATTGACTGCACTGTGCGGGAACTCATGGTGTGCATGGTTTGCTTTAGCTTGATGAATTTCTCCTCGTGTTTTTGAGGTGCCGGAGTCATCGAATATCGCATGGATTTCCGGAAACCTAACTCCAAAATACCATAGTAAGAAGGATGAATACACAATTGATCATGCATGATTGATTTCAAAAATTCTGCATGTTCCGTTCATTCCATTCGTAGACTTTGATTGCATGTATGGCAAAAGTTTTTTTCAAAAATACTTTATAAGGATTTGGCCAATCGATGTCTAGTTCTTAAGACGTTTCACACAACGACGTAGCTCATTGAGTGCATTTGTTGCTTGTTCCTTGGTTCGAACGAAGGTCGAGGACATGTATTTTGAAAATATTTTTATTTGCCTCGTTCTTCGTATGAATTGTTCAAGGGTGTCATTCGACTTAGCAACGTTGCCCCCACATTTTCCCAAAGTGCTCCAACATTGCCAGAATGACGGTGGTTGTTGGAGTCTATCCCTGATTATCTAATCCGGATTGAAAGACGGACTTGCTGGTGTCGAATGGAACTTGTGAACGTATTCCGTTGTTGTTAATCACGCGGACGCGTTTTCCATATTCCAGAATTCAGACAAGGCATTAAGGAGAATCCGATTGACTTTGTAGTTTACGAGCTCGTGAACCTCGTCAATCTTCTTGTTCACGTATTTCTGATTCTCTTTTGTCATGACTTTCCATATTCGGGCAATTTCGACCGTAGAGTTGTATGACCTTAATGTGAGGGCAATGATTTTTTTTTTTTCATCCTTACCAAAGATGGTGCGTGAAACGTCTTAAGGATACAAGATTGAATGAACGGAACTTACATTATTATTATTATTATTTTTTAAAAAAAATGCAATGCAAGTGCGAGAATTTAACTTCATTAGTAAGACTCGTATTACATTTACAACAGTCTAGAATATATAATACAAAAGGCCCAATCCTATACATGTCATGATCTAAGGCCAAAACAAAACACATTTACATCAATGGGTCAAACTTCTTCATGGGCCAGATTTCTTAATGGGTTGTGGGCCAATCTCGTATCCAAATACATGGGCCGAATTCTCATTTACATTAGTTGAGCCCAAAAATGAAAGTACACACAAAACTGGTAAAGACTAAACACGGTGTGGAGATTTTGTTCTAAATGGATGGAATTTCTAGGTCCTCTGAACCAGCGGAACCTCACCCCCTAAAGAGGATCACGGGCCCATTCCGATCATCGAGTTGAGTTGTTTGGGTGCGTGCCGGCGGTCCAAACCGCTCCGGGCGCATTCCCCTACTAAACTCCCTAAGCTCTTAATGTGCTCCAGGTCCGAGCGGGTAATGGTAACCAGCGTGGTGTGTGCAAAACAAATTTTTTTTTTTACTTATTACAATTACATCGCCTTTTGGACAAAATTTGAAACTACAAGCATGAGCAAACGGTCAAAACGGATATGGCAAAATATAATATGGCAAATCAAACATGACAAAGCCTAAACCCTCTAAAAGAGGTCCCCAGCAGAGTCGCCAAATTGTCGGACGTCGGATCCGACTTTCCCGACCCGTTTTGGAAAAATATTTTTAAATTTTCGTTTTTGAAAATGTCGGGTCTTGGCGAGCGACGGGTCCGGTCGAGCGGGGTCATCAACCGGACCGAAAAAATTGAAAGAGTCGCCACCGATTAATTGAAGGCTAATCGGAATCCTAAAATTGCTTAGGGTACATGGAGTTAACATCCTAGGGCTTAAAAAGGTCTACGTCCAGAGAATCGAGTTCGGGGGTTTGATTACGTCTTAAAAATTACGATAAAATATGAAATTAGAAAATATTACAAAATAATTCCAAATAAACTATATATCTATATTAATTTGGTCGAATCTTCTAAAATTTCAACACATAAGAAAATATAAGAAAATGAAGTGGCTACATATAATAAAGAAATGATGAAATTTATCCACATAAAATTACTTGAAATCTCGATGGCAATGTTAGTAAATTAATCTAATGACTTGCATCTTAGAAACCATTTTAATTTCTCTTATATATATTAAGTTTGTTGATATTTATTATTATTAAAAAATAGTTAAAGTACTTCATTAAAAAACAATGAAGAAGAGGTCACTCAATCCTAAAACAATCACCGTAATCATTCGTCTCAGATTTGGTTCATTTACTTCGGTGCTTGCATCTGCATGAAATTCAATTACAAATTTATACAACCACCAATCGACTTTAATAGAAGCCATTGATGTGACCGTCCACTTCAGATTGATGTTCTTCTCGCCCCTAAACATGTCACAATTTCTCCTCTCATTGTCGCTGCTAAATCTTCTATTTTAATCATCTCACGAATCGTCAAACTCTCGTTAAATAACTATACGTAAGCACCACATAGATTAAAAGAAAATTTTGGGCAGTTTCAGATATTCATAATATTGAAGTAACAAATATCATGCCACTTAAATATATAGACTAATTCCTATAAATTCTTTAAAACCAATAAAGAGTAAAAATATATTTTAACCGACAAGTTACTTTGTTAGTTTATAGATATTTTATACTTGTCCCACATCGAATAGGAAAAAAAGTAATTTGCAATCCACATAAGTAGAGATGTACTAAGTCCAATGAAAATTTCTCATTTTTTGAACTTAAGTGAGGACAACAGAATCAATCAGATTGAGTTGGGTTTGTGAGGACAGTTGCTCGAGTTTAGAGTTTTACAAATGGTAGTAGAGTCGATCCGAGACCGTGATCAGACTTGCAAGGTCGAAGGCCCGTGCTAAGAGTCACGTATGCTTACTCATATGTTTAACTAACAACTAACTATCCATCCATTTTTTTGTTAAATATGTCAAAATGACAATTTTACCCTCTTGATCATCTTCATATCATATTCAACACTTAATCCACCTCCAAAACACATATTTAGGTAGGGCTGATCATGGGCGAGTCAGTCCGGTCTTGGAAGCAGGACCAAGACCGAGACCGAAATTTCGGTCTTGACATTTGGAGAACCGAGACCGACTTTGGCCAAAACAATTGATGGTAATCTAGTGCATGAGATTATTAAAAATAATGTAAAATTATTATAAACACTATAAAAGCTTGATAATGTCTTCACTAACATGTTCTGACTTATGCTACAGTTGGTTAAG
Source organism: Chamaenerion angustifolium (assembly GCA_946814005.1). Taxonomy (NCBI): domain Eukaryota; kingdom Viridiplantae; phylum Streptophyta; class Magnoliopsida; order Myrtales; family Onagraceae; genus Chamaenerion; species Chamaenerion angustifolium. The sequence continues at coordinate 30,637,600 of OX328277.1, read as the reverse complement.
GTGTACGTCTTAAATCATAGATAGTAACAGCGTCCATGTTCAAATCCTGGGGATATCGGGAGTATACTGCTCAAAGAAAGGTAGGACATCGGGAGTGTAATACTCAAAGAAATGTCGGATATTGGGAGTACAATACTCAAAGAAAGGTCGGATATCAGGAGTACAATACTCAAATAAAGGTCGGATGTCGGGAGTATAATACTCAAAGAAAGGTCGTATGTCAGGAGTATAATACTCAAAGAAAGGTCGGACATCGAAAGTATAATACTCAAAGAAAGGTGGGATGTCAGGAGTACAATACTCAAAGAAAGGTCGAATGTCGGGAGTATAATACTCAAAGAAAGGTAGGATGTCGGGAGTACAATACTCAAAGAAAGGCCGGACATCGGGAGTATAATACTCAAAGAAAGGTCGGATATCGGGAGTACAATACTCAAAGAAAGGTCAGATGTCGGGAGTATAATACTCAAAGAAAGGTCGGATGTCAGGAGTATAATACTCAAAGAAAGGTCGGACATCGAGAGTATAATACTCAAAAAAAGGTCGAATGTAGGGAGTAGGAGTTCAAATCCTGAGGCATGGGGATGTCGAGTGTAAAATACTCAAAGAAAATCGGACATAAGGAGTACAATACTCAAAGAAAGGTCGGACATCGGGAGTACAATACACAAAGAAAGGTCGGATGTCGGGAGTACAATACACAAAGAAAGGTCGGATGTCGGGAGTATAATACTCAAAGAAAGGTCGGACATCAGGAGTACAATACTCAAAGAAAAGTCGGACATCGGGAGTACAATACTCAAAGAAACGTTGGACATCGGGAGTACAATACTCAAAGAAAGGTAGGATGTCGGGAGTACAATACTCAAAGAAAGGTAGGATGTAGGGAGTACAATACTCAAAGAAAGGTCGGACCTCAGAAGTATAATACTCAAAGAAAGGTCGGATGTCGGAAGTATAATACTCAAAGAAAGGTCGAATGTAGGGAGTAGGAGTTCAAATCCTGAGGCATGGGGATGTCGAGTGTAAAATACTCAAAAAAGGTCTTGAGGGAGCACATTTGCCTCATGACTACAAACAAGGTGCAAGATCAATTTTGTCCAAATATCGACATATATTTTTTTGATCATATTCTTATACACAAATATGATAAATATTTATCGTTCGTGAGGTGTTAAGATATCTTAAGAGTATATTGAATGCATTCATTGAAAAATTCTAACTTATGAGCGTACGTCTTATATTTAATGCATTCATATACAATTTAAAATGGAAGTTCTAGAATCCACTTAAGTGTATTTTCCTAATTTTTATACTAGACTCTGGCACGCGCTACGCGCGTGCACGTTGTCGTCTGTCTTGCGTGAGGTGTTAGGAAGACATGAACGACAAGATTCCTAGGATAGTACAAGAATTAAACACTTTGATTAAAAATATTAGTAGAATTGTAAAACTAAACTTAAATGGCCTAATATAATGAAATAAAATTAATTTTGTTTTGAATATTTTTAAGAAATTTGTCGAGCATCCGGGAGCCTCTTTAGTAGTGGTTTTTGCTCCCGGATGCTCGAGAAATTTCTTAAAAATATTTTAAACAAAATTAATTTTATTTCATTATATTAGGTAATTTAAGTTTAGTTTTACAATTCCACTAATATTTTTAATCAAGTGTTTAATTCTTGTACTATCCTAGGAATCTGGTCGATCATGTCCTCCTAACATCTCACGCAAGACAAACGACAACGTGCATGCGCGTAGCGCATGCCGAAGTCTAATATATATTAAGTTTGTTGATATTCATTATTATTAAGAAATCATACAACTTCTATTAGAAAATACTTAAAGTACTTCATTAAAAAAAACAAAAAAAATATGAAGAAGAGGTCACTGAATCCTAAAACAATTACCGTAATCATTCCTCTCAGATTTGGTCCATCTACATCGGTGCTTGCATCTGCATGAAATTCAATCACAAATTTATACAACCATCAATCGACTTTAATATAAGTCATTGATGTGACCGTCCACTTCATAATGATGTTCTTCTCGCACCTAAACATGTCACAATTTTCCCTCTCATTGTCGTTGCTAAATCTTCTATTTTAATCATCTCACGAATCTTCGAACTCTCGTTAAATAATTATACGTAAGCACCACATAGATTAAAAGAAAATTTTGGGCAATTTCAGATATTCATAATATTGAAGTAACAAATATCATGCCACTTAAATATATAAATTAATTCCTATAAATTCTTTAAAACCAATAAAGAGTAAAAATATATTTTTACTGACGAGTTACTTTGTTAGTTTATAGATACTTCATACTTGTCCCACGTCGAATAGAAAAAAAAAAGTAATTTGCAATCCACATAAGCAGAAATGTACTAAGTCCAATGAAAATTTCTCATTTTTTGAACTTAAGTGATGACAACATAATCAATCAGATTGAGTTGGGTTAGTGAGAATAGTTGCTCGAGTTTAGAGTTTTACAAATGGTATTATATGTTTATATATGCATAATAGTTATAGTTGTCGGACGTCGGATCCGACTTTCCCGACCCGTTTTGGAAAAATATTTTTAAATTTTCGTTTTTGAAAATGTCGGGTCTTGGCGAGCGACGGGTCCGGTCGAGCGGGGTCATCAATCGGACCGAAAAAATTTGAAAGAGTCGCCACCGATTAATTGAAGGCTAATCGGAATCCTTAAATTGCCTAGGGTACATGGAGTTAACATCCTAGGGCTTAAAAAGGTCTACGTCCAGAGAATCGAGTTCGGGGGTTTGATTACGTCTTAAAAGCTCGCGAGCTCATAATCCGCCCTTTCGGTACTTTTAATTTGATTTTGATTTTTTTTCAATTTTGCCCGAATTGCCCGTTTTAATCATGCTTGGCCCAAAATAAAACTACATGCATTTTCTTTCAATTAAACAAACCATGCACAAACAATTTTTTTTTTTTTCAAATAAACAAGAGAGAACTAAATTTAATCGTGCCCCAAAGAAAATGGTTTAACTCTCGAGCCATTTTAAACGTGTCAAAACATGCACGAATAATTTTTGAAAATATTAAGCTCGTTAGACTAATTTATCCCATTTAAGAAGTTATAGGATGTCCAAAAAAAAAATATAGGGACCAAAATGCAATTTATAAAAATTTGAGCTGAATTGGACAAATATTTTCGAAAATTGCAGAAATGACCCTAAACTATTCTGGCCTTATTTGTAACGCTTGGTAAAGTTCTAAAATAACTCGAAAATTATTCTATACTTATTTGTAACATTTTGAAAAGTCATGGAATGTCCAGAAAAATCTAGGAATAAAAATTGTAATTTTCGAAAAAAAATATAACTTAACTGAAAATAGTTTTTTAAAATTACAGAATTGACCCTAAACTATTCTAGATTTATTTGTAACACTTGATAAAATTCCAAAAATAACCCAAAAATTATTCTAGACTTATTTGTAACATTTTGAGAAATCATGGAATGTCTAGAAAAGTTTAGAAATTAAAATGTAATTTTTTTAAAAAACGAGCTGAATTAAAACAAAAAACAAAATTTGCACAAATGGCCCAAAACTTTTCCGGTTTGGTTTATAACACTCGATAACGTCCCAGAAATGACCCGAGAGTCCAAGGACCGAGTTGTAACCTTCATCAAAGTTTGGGAATGACCTAAGTCAATTTTGAATTTTTTTTCACATATACATAATATACATATATTATACATAATACATAATACATAATATATATATATATAATATTACATAGACATAATATAAATAGATAACATAAACATAATATATTATACATATAGATATATATAGTAATACATAAACATAATATAAATATATATTATACATATAGATATATATATATAGTAATACATAACCATAATATAAATATATATTATACATATAGATATAGATATAATAATACATAACCATAATATAAATATATATTATACATATAGATATATATAGAGTAATACATAAACATAATATAAATATATATTATACATATAGACATATATATAGTAATACATAAACATAATATAAATATATAATATACACATATATATATATATATTAACAAGTATATTATACATAAATAGATAATATATGTATATAAACTCTCAATTTTATTTCACATTTAGAAATTACAAAATATGATATTGAAGATGAGAGAAATATACCTAACTCATGGGAGGTTTAAAATACCGTACGAGGAACCGAGTCCGATAATTATCGGTATTTTTCACTCTTTTTTTTCTATTTCTTTTTCTCTCTTTTTTTTTTTCTCTCTTTCTTTCTTTCTTTGAAGCTCTTCACCGTAGCTTACCTCCTTCAAGCCCCTCTCATTCATTGAAGCTACCCTCATTTTATAGAGAAAATGTACACATATTTAATTAATTAATAAAAACTTTTTTTTTTTTAATAATATAAAAAAAACGTTTTTTTTTTAATAATAAAAAAATAAAATCGGTGGAAAAGAGGCAATTTTCCACCGTTGGAATTTTTTATTATTTTTTTAAAATTTTTTATTATTTTTTAAAAAAAAAAAAATTTTTTTTTTTTTTTTTATATTTTTCAAATCTCGATTCCTCTCATATGGTATTATGATCCCGAGCCAAAATCAGGTGTTTACAATAGTAATTATAAATTATATAATTTTTTTAATATATGTTGATTCTAATAGAATATAACAATGATATTTTATAAAAATAGGTCTAAGAAAAGTATGAAGAAATTATATTAAAAATATTATTATATTTTTTTCATACTCTAAATTTTATATCATAATTATAAATATCTACATAAAATTAACATGTGATTATTATTTTCATAAAATTGATATATAATATACATAATAATAATCATCTTAAATTATCTTGTAATAAAAATATTTAATTTATACATCTTCTTACTTTTCATAAAATATAAATTTAGTAAATAAAATAAACTTAAGAAAAATCATAAATGCACTTAGAAAATAGGAAGATATTAACGAAATTTTGTAACTTATTGAGATTTGAGAGAATGAATGAGAGAGTTTGGAAGATTTTAAACTATGTTACATGGCAATATGACATGCCACATATGAGTAAGAATTATATGTTTGACATGAACCAATTAGAAGTTATGAAATTGACATTAGGAATGAGAAAATGTCTTAAAAAGCTTACTTGTCACAATTCTACATAACTTAGCCAAATTAATATATATACAGATTGTAATAATTTAATTTTGTTGGTAGTAGTTGACATAGATGTATAACAATATATTTTACTGATAAGTAACATCGTATATATGACTTTTATCAGTAAAAAATTAACTTTTGTTGGCGACTAGAGTTATGTATATATATATACTAATAAAACAATTTACTAGTTTACTGAGTTAAGAGCAAATTAGTAGTTAAAATTTAAATATATATTTATTTTAAAATTATATTAAATGGATAATTAGATTATTATAATCTAAATGTCACCACTATAATTCAATTACCTATAATTTTAATTTTAACATTGTCGGTTAGTATCATAAAAATAAGTTTAGTGTGATCGTGAAACCATCGAATTAATTTTTGTTTTAAATCAAAAACTACAACAAACCAAAAACAAACAACTAATTATCTTTAACTATTTTAGTAATGAACTTTCCTTAGCTATCAAACATCAGGAGTTTCAAAATGTCTGAGGGAGAATTCGTTAGGTATGAAAATGCTCAACCATGTTAACATCTTCCTTAGCCAAAGCATTCAACACCCCATTTGCTTCCTGAAACACGTGTCTGATTTTGAATTTGTTAAAATTCAAAATAAGCTTCCTGCAATCCAAAATGAGAGGCATTAGTGGTCTATATGCATATGGATTCTCAATTATCAAGTTAATTGATTCATGGTCGTCTACTTCGATGTGCAAATCATGCACACCCAAACCCGTTGTCATGGTTAAGTCGTCTCTTATAACCCACAATTTCGCCACCAGACTATTGGTCATTCCGATACGCCTTTGAAATCCTTTTAGCCAGCCTCCCCATTCATTTCGCATTACCCCCGCTCCTCCTATCGGGCCTGGGTTCCCCATTGTTGAGTCATCTGTGTTAAGTTTAACCCATCCATGTTTCAGAGTCGTCCAACCCACCTGGATGGTCTTTCTTCTTTGATGAATATATTTTCTCTTGAAGTTATCTGAGATGTCCTTTGCTTGAATCATACTTAAAGTAGGGACATCAACTGAAATAGGAGGGTTATTGAAAACATATGAATTTCTATTCTTCCAGAGGAGCCAAATGATCACTGGAAAGACAAATCTCCATTCAATTCCTTTCTCATGAAGATGTTTGAACCTGCAATTCAACTCAAGCCAAGATGGAAAATTAGAGAAATATAAGTCATTTAAACCATAAGGAATACCAATATCATTCCAAACTTTCCTCGCAACCACATAATCCCGAAGAATATGGATAGTATTTTCCTCATGAATACTGCAAACTCTGCAAATAGGGTTAATGTTCATTCCCCTTTCGTGAAGTAACTGCGTTGTGGAGAGTCTATTATGATTACACAACATAAGAAGATTTTTATGCGCGGGATGGTATCACACTTTCAGATCCATTCCTAGTTTCTATAAACTAGTTCTAAATTCATGATTCTATCTTGCTTAATGAAAGAATGGACAGAAGACACAGACGAAATATTTTTCGGGTCTCCCATCCAAACTAACTTATCCTAAATAAAAATCGAAGAGGCTCTAGGAATTGCCCAATTTTTCATTGATTCCATCAGGAAGAAGGAAGGAGATCTGAGAGAAATCTCACTCCCCCGATTCCCGCATTAAATCTTTTACACTCAGCTTTTCCTCATTGCGATTCAGAGGGCCACTAATGATTGATCTAAGTTTAGTTTGTCCCAGTCACGAGTCAGACCAAACATTAATGTTAATTGCCTCACCAATAACCCAAGTCATACCTTTGTTAACAGTTTGAATTCCCCGAACCAACACTTTGCAATTCATAGATCTCCCTCTGGTGAGTTGCCGATTTGGATTCAAATATTTGAACTTTAGAATATTAGCCCAAGGGCTAGTATTATTCTGATATCTACATGAGAAATTTGCAAGCAAAGCTAAATTTCTTTATCTGGTAATAGGAATATTCAAACTTCCAAATTTTTTCGGTAGCGTAACTGAATTCCACTTTAAAACATGGAGCTTCCTTTTATCATCTGTAGATCCCCACAAGTCCAACCCTTTGCAAATCCTAATCGGAAGAGTCGTGCATTGCATTATATAAGATGAAATAGTGGTCATAACTGAATTTATGAGGACATTTCTGTTGGCCATAGGTAACAATTTAGACCTCCGGCCTGAAGGTTTATTCCTGATTCTGTCTAGAATGAAGTTAAAAGAGCTTGCCCTTTTATTCGAGAAGTTCATTAAAAAACCCAAATAAGAATCCAACTTTTCCACTTTTTTTAAACTCAACATTCTAGACAGATCCAACGTTGAAGCATCATCCAAATTTTTGAAAAAACAACTTGTGATTTTTCAAAATTAACCTTTTGGCTTGAAATAGAAAAAAAATTATCCAGAATTCTTTTCATAGTCTCACAATTCTGAATTGACGCAGTACCTAGAAAAATCAGATCATCCGCAAAAAGGAGGTGAGATAAAACAACCAATCCCCTACCCAACTTTAAAGGGATCCACCTACCCTTTGTAGTTTCCTCCTCAATGAGGAAGCTAAGGCATTCCATGCACAAGATGAACAGATAAGGAGATAGAGGATCTCCCTGACGAATGCCTCGGGATGGAGAGAATTTCTCCAATTTACCTCATTCAGAGGAATCAAAACATTGGTAAAAGAGACACAATCCATGATAATGTTTGTAAAAAATACAACAAATTTAAAATGAACCAAGGTTTTATAGATAAAATCTCATTCAAGCCTGTCGTAAACTTTTTCCAAATCTAGTTTTAAAACCATCAACGCAGATTTTCCTTTTTTATTCTTAAGAGACTCCAGAACTTCTCTAAGAATAACCACATTATTAACCTCTCTTCTACCATGGATAAAGCTCCCTTGAAAGAGAGAGATAAGATGCTCCATGAGAGGTCTCATCCTATTGACTATCACTTTGGAAATCATTTTATAAACCGTGTTGCAAATGCCGATAGGAAAAAATTGACTAGCCAAAGAGGGGTTGTTAAACTTGGGGATCAAACATATAATAGTGTCGTTGAGATCGTTTGGAATCAGTTTCCCCTGAAAAATGCTGCAGATGGTGTTATATACTGAACTTCCCACAACCTCCCATTGTTTTTGGTAAAAAAAATAGGGTGCAAACCATCCAGACCCGTAGCTTTAAATGGGCTAAGAGAGTCAAGGACATTTTCAATTCCCCTAATAGAGACAACCTGCTCCAGAGATCTTATGATATGTGGTGAGAGAACATTGACATCATTGAACAACCAATCAGACAAAATAGGAACCTGAATTTTCTTTGAAGAAAAAAGTTTAGAAAAGAAGTCTTGAAATTCAAATTTGATCAGAAAACCAAGTCGCCTCCCTATCTTTAATCCTACCAATTTTAGATTGATTTCTCCTAATTATGGTGGTGGCATGATAATATTGGGTGTTTCTCTCCCCATCAAAAATCCATTTAGTTCTAGATTTCATAGCCCAAAATTTTTCTTCTTTCTCGAAAATATCAAGGTAATCATTTTTTAAAACCTCCTTTCGCTCAATGAAGAGCGGATTGGGGTTTTGGCCAAGGTTCTTTTGAATTTCCTCAAGTTGAGCAAGATTTTTTTTTTCTTTCTTATGAAAATGTGTTCCAAAAGTGTGTTTGATCCACTCTCTTGCCCTATCAGGGAAAATAGAGGTAGGAAACTCATGATTGTTCAAAGCATACAACCAAATTTGGTTCACCAAGTTTCCAAAATCTGGGTGATCTAGTCACATAGTTTCAAGTCTAAAAAGTCTATGAGAAAGCACTAAATTTTTACCTGAGAGATACAAAAGAATAGGGCAGTTATCAGACTTAGTTATAAGCAAGTGAACAACTTTGGTTTCAGGAAATTTAATGAACCAATCTGGATTGGCCACAACTATATCCAGTCTTTGTTAGGGGTGGCAATCGTGTCGTGTCGTGTCTAATCGTATCGTGTTATTAATCGTGTCGTGTCTTAACACGTTTTGTGTCTAAACGGATAATTTCTAAACGTGTCTCAAAACATCAGACACGAACACGACACGATTAAGTAGCAGATCACACGTGACACGACACGGAAAACGATTAACTTTCTTGGAAATTAAAAATCGAAAAACATAACGAATAGACACAACACGAGATGACACGATTAAGACGACATGACACGATTAAGAACGACCTGATTCATACGAATGTACACGATTAAACACGAAACGACACGTTACATGACACAATTAACACGAAAAACATTAATTTTATATATTTTTCTAAATGTGTCACGATTAAACACGACACGATTAGTTAACTGTGTCTTTATTCGTGTCACAGATATACACGACCCGATTAGTAAATCGTTTTTATACAGATATCCGCAGATCTGAGTTGTTTAGACACTATTATTAATCGTGTCTAAATGTATAAGAGTTGTTTAGACACGGGATTCGTTAAAGTCAAACTCATATACGCTTTAAAGTAGATCGTGTCGTGTCATAAATTGTCACCCCTAGTCTTTGCTGGACATAATGCCCTCAATTACACATCTTAGCCCAAGTAAACCTCGAACCAGAAAATCCCAAGTCTGTTAGGGAGCAATAATCCAACATGTTTTTGAAATTATTAACCCTACTTAGGTTAATTTCCCCCCCTCTAAATGGCTGAAAATGTTGTTAAAATCCCCCATAACAACCCAAGACAAATTCATAGTATCAACTACCTTTTTCAAATTCTGCCAAAGCACTAATCTTTCAGCAAAATCCACACTTGTATAAATGGTAGACAATACCCAAGAAAAATTAACAGAGGTACCGTAATGATCACATGAATTTCCTGATCCGATGTTCATAGAATTGAAGATCCATATAATTTGAGTTCCACATGAGGAGAATCCACCCGCTCAGACCCCTAGCATCCACCGCTTTAAATTGGTCATAGTTAAGCTTTTTTGCTTGCGCAATAAGTTTTTCTCCACTGAGCATGGTCTCAGTAAGAATAACCAGCTTCGACTTGAATATGCGAATACAGTCGTTAACACAGTTTATGGATAGATTGCTACCTAGCCCCTACAATTCCAAATGAAAATATTCATATTCAGATACGCAGTTTCAGAAGGCAAATTAACACTACCCGTCATCATTCTATCATTTGAAATTGTATCACTAATCATGGAAACTATTAACACAACAAAACTAGGATAAAGAAACTTCTATAGACTAAGGAACCACTTCGTTGTTGCCCACTTGGCCAGACGCGAAAGAACTGTGCAATCTCATAGAGCGCCTTTCTCATTGTAAGTTTAAACTTTGTACACCCAAACTTTTCTTGTTAGTTTGGTTCGGGTTTCTCCTTTCACGAGCACTACACTCTTGATGATAAGGCTCTTCAGAATTTTCCTCAATTGTCTTAAGCTTGATAGGCCAACTACCCGACCCAGCCTCAAGCTTTGATTTGCACTGGCCCAAATCCATGTCAGCTTGTGCTAATGCACATTACCCTGTCGGCCCAACCTCAATATTGCAGCCCATCCTTGGAGAAATTGATGCCGGCCCAACAACTTGAAACAACCCATCATTTCGGTCTAGCCCAGTATTCCGGTCCAACGTTGAATATCTTGAGGGTCGGTCCATCCCAGCAGTTCGGTCCATCTTCTCCTTTCCAGCCGAAACCACCCCAGATATTTCTCCACCTGTTCTCCACCCACGACAGACAAGGTTGACAACTCATTTTCTTCTCCACCGAATATAACCTCAGCTTTATTACCTTTATGAAAAGCAGACTTGCCTTCGACCGTAGTGGAATACAATTTAGCAGAATTATCCTTACCCGAACCGAATGTAACCTCATCATTATTACCATTACTCTTGGATATTATAGCAGTTGTCTGATTTGAATTGACCTTCCTCTCCATTCTAGCCGTTCCCAGCGAGCTGCAGTTGAAATTGATCGACTTCCCCCTTCTCTGGCGTTCAACAATCATCCAAGAGCTAATATCTTCTTCCTTTTGTTTGTTGGTCAGCATGTATTCTTCCCCAGGTATGGAAATCATTGTTTCTTTATTTGCTTGAGGCATGCTCTGTTTTTCCCCTCCTTGGACAGAGCATTCCCGAGACAAGCAGTCATCCTTCGATTGGCCAATTATTCCGCAACTCAAACAAAGTGAGTTGATCCCCTCATAGGAAATACATTGACTATAGTCTCCGATGTCAATTAGAGTCGGGAGGGGCTTGCTAATATCAACTTGAATGCAAAGTCGGGAATATCTACCCCTTTCGACCTTTGGGGTAAAATGATCAATTCGTAACAGAGGTTCAATGGTGTTACCCACCCCTTCTAGAATTTTAATGTCATAGAATTCCATTGGAAGGTTAGGTAGTCGAATCCACAAAGCAACGATGGAAATATTTGCTATTTCCGAACTAAACTTGGGTTCCCAATGTCTGATTGAAAGCAATTTGCCATTGATGAACCATGGGTCATTCTTAAGAACATAATTGTAATATTCTTTGCTATTGAATTTCAGTAAATAATAGCCTTGGCCAAGCATGATACAATTCATCTTACCAGAAAGTTTCCACATCGATTTTAATAATGATGGAAGACTTGTATTTGCTTCTAATTCCGATTTTTTCGTCTTTGAGAGGTGGAATTTCAATCTTGAGGCCTGCTTGGGGGATCTGGATCTCCATGGCTAGAGCTCGCAAGAAAGAGGTAGTTTCATGGAGGTGGACAGGATCTAAACATGCATGCATTAGTTGTTAATACCCCTTTAGTTTAATAAATAAATTGAGAAGTTAAATTACGTGACAATGACAAGTAAAACTATTGAAAAGATGAGGGTGCGTAGTTTCAGCTTTCAACTCTAACATTAGGACTAAAGATGCTCACAGATAAAAGTTGGGGTGTAACAGTGCATTTGTTTCCAACATATATTTTTTCGTGTAAACATAATTAATTCCCGGCAACTACCGCCACGTCAAATTCTTCGCCACTATCCGCTGCATATACACCACGACAGCATCAAATCTCATCCAATAAAACAGTACCGGATCTTCATCGCATTCGTGCAACACAACAATAACGTCTCGTTCAAACAGTAGAACGTAGATACACCGCACTTGATAAACTCCTCCATTAATGGGCCCCACTCTCTTCATCGCACTCTGTCCATTTCGTCTTAATTAACCACTATAAAAGCAATTTGCCCCACAAAAACAAATACTATAAAACCCTTTAATTAATTTCGGATGCACTCAAATCCGGCTTGACCGGCCATGGACGTCAGCGGATCAGTCCGGCCTCGTCAGGTGAAATCAGTTGCCACCACCGCCCGCCTCCTCGGGGTTCTCTCCCAGGCGCCACCGCCCAGCGACTCCGGCAGTTTCAGCTCCACTACGAGAGACGAGCTCACAGAGGACAACATTTTCTGGATAGACGATCTCGTCACAGCCGATTTACACTGCCATGAAACCAACGGCGCTAACCTGTCATCTTCCCCAACTCTGCATCACAGCCATCGGAATGTGCCTCCGTCTGGATCAACGGAGAGTTTCGGCATTCTAGCTGTTCTGTCTGATCATGAGATGCACTCCTTATTCAACCGCAACGCGTCGATCTCTACCGCTAACACCGCGTCGCGGATGATTCATGTAAACCCGAAGCCCGCGCAAGGGCTTCTGATTCACCGATCGCCTACTTCTTTCTCTGCTTCCACGACAAAGTATCATCAATCGGCGCCGGTTAAGGTGCCTATGGTGCCGAGGAGGATGATCGGAGCTAGAAGGCGTGCGTTTGATGACTTCGACGACGAGAATGACATAGATGACATGACGCTGCCACCTCATGAGATAGTTGCAAGGACGATGCAGAGGTCTCACTCACAAGTCGCAGCTTATTCCGTGCTAGAAGGAGCTGGAAGGACACTGAAGGGGAGGGACCTGCGCCAGGTTCGCAATGCTATTTGGCGTAGAACAGGTTTTCTCGATTGACCATGTCTCATTCTGCCATTCTGGAATTATCTTTCTGGGAGCGGATTGCCACGAGATGAATTCCTTTATAGTTAATCAATCATTTCGTCTTAGCTGTAAGCCTGTTTTGACCCTTTTGTAGGAAACGAATCGAGTTGAATACATTTTCTCTATGAATAAACTCAATTTGAGCTTTTCAATTTATTTTTTTTCTTGGAAAATGCTGATTGAAGATCGAGTTAAACGCTTAAAAGAAATTGAAATTCACTTCAAGTTGATGATGTGAAATATCAACTATTTTGCTTGCCGCTCGCTCTAACTGTATTAATGATCGTAGTTCATACTAGTTACAGATACATTATCATACTACTCTGCACTAGTTTTGAAATCTTTAGCATGGAACAGAAGTAGTTTTCGTAGCTCCGAACAATCTATAAGAGCATCTGTTGCAAGCAGTACTGTTGGAAGGTCCTAATCATCTTAGTTTTCGCTGGTTGAGAGATGTATCAACATTCCAGAAGATCAGCATTCATTTTATTCTGGATAGTAAGTGTACCTATAGAAACATTTTTTTTGAGTGTGAGGACTGTAAAAATCTTCTTTTGATTGTGTAACGCTTAGAAAGGCGACTCTTTCTACTAATTACTACAGTAATTTATTTGATTGCTATAACTGCAGAGTTTTCCTTTGGTGTGGTCATAAATATGCAAGTACAACATTGCTGCCCTCCTTGGTGTGAACATTAGGTTATGTACAAATTTACTTGGTGCCATTATTTTTCCATCCCTCTTAATCTTGTAGTATTAGCTCTTATTTTGGTCTCCCTTGGCCTTAGCTGGGTACTTTGCTGTCTTTTTTTTTTGGGCCACATACTTTGCTGTCTGATAGTAGAGATTTTGAGCAATGATGTCAGAGTAGAAACAAGGAATATTTCATCATTATTGGTTACTTAAAAGAGGGTTGATTTATTTTACTGATTTGCTTTAAATAATAATTGCTATCCACTTTAGATCAATCTAGAAAGAACTGTGCCTGGATCTTTTGGGTAATTAGTGGACAGAACCAAGAATATATCTGGACCCATGCAAATATTTAGGATCTTGTCTCAGATATTTCTTTTCTGCAGAATCCAAATTTTTATACGACATGATGATAGTGTTATTTTTTTTTTTTTTTTTTTGGTCAATTGATAGTGTTATGACCTCTTATTAATCTCTCTCTGCATTTTTTTAGTGCTAAATAGCATTTCGGATTGGATCCCACTACTTGATTTCAGATTCAATGTGATTTCTGGTCTGTAGTTTGTCTTTTATCTAATAATACTGTACCATTTTGATACCAGAATTCAGTGTTTATCTTGATGATTTTTTAGTGCTAAATAGCATTTCGGATTGGATCCCACTACTTGATTTCAGATTCAATGTGACTTCTGGTCTGTAGTTTGTCTTTTATCTAATAATACTGTACCATTTTGATACCAGAATTCAGTGTTTATCTTGATGATTATTTCTGTTCCATTCAGTGACTTCAGGTGTTTTTTCCTTCAGATACAAAGTTTACAAGACTTCATTCTTCTTTGGGTTAGTTTGCCTAATCGAACTCTCCTTACATCATTATACTGCAATTTTGAGACCAATATTCAGGTAAATCACAACCTTTTCATTTTCTTTATTATTAATATTAAATCTACTTGACTCATTAAATCTGATTTATCATTATAGATAAAATTTATAGTTTTTTTTTGGCCAATATATAAAAAATAAAAATAAAAATTAATTATTATTATAGTTTATAGTGAGTTTAATTTGGTGTAAACGTAAAGTATATTCGCGCCTGATATTTTGCTTCTTTTTTTTTTAGATATTTTATTTACTACACTTTATTACATGATAATCTTAATTAATTATTATTAAAATGTTTTTCTTCTCCCCCTTCCCCGTCCCATTGGTTCCATGATCTCAATCCTTTGAATGCTTGCCAGCCATGACCTGAAAGTCTAGACTCTAGACCCCATTAAGAATAGTTCGTAATAAGAATTACGAAAAGGGTTTAGAGACTGACCAAACGTAATTAATTTGTCCTCCTTTGCTTAAACATTTAAGTCAATGTTCATCCTTTCGGTTACACCTCGTTTTTTTCTTCCAAATCACTACTTTTTGAAACACTTTAAAAAAATAAGTTTGATACTTTTTGATATTTCATGTTTTACCCCAAAATAGCAACAGTGGTGGAAATGGAATGCTCACATTGGAGAGACATGAAACATATAATATAAATCTTTCTACTTATATTTTCTTGGATTTAATTTGTTATATTAAATAATTCTTGGAAATTCAAGTTAATTCTTTAAAATACATTTTATTTATACATATTATATAATTTTATTATAAAATATAGCTAGATGATAGTATGATACATGCTTGGCGAGCATGTATAAAAGAATAAATATATCAGTGTATAAGTATTATTAAACAACTCGAATAAACATATAAATTGAAATATATCTATATGTAATCAATTTACGACAGATTGATTATTTTACGATACGTAGACACCATAAGACAAGCCGAGATTTCGTTGGGACTTACTATTGATCATCGCATGACAATGATGATGTCAGTAATTTGACAAATAATATCTGATGATGTCAAATTTATGGGATGCAGTAGCTGCAATTTGTATGAGATAACTAAATTTTATCTTCTTTTTTTCAAAAAATATTTTACTATACTAGGCTTTTTCAAGATTTTTTTTCTTGCATTTTAGTTGTTGTATATTTATTTAAATAAGATAAATATAATAGAAATATATATTTCGAGAAAAAAACACATATTATATATAAAATTATATAGTAAATTTATGATAACTAAATTGTCAAATACAGTTTTGGGAGAAATATTTTCTACTATAATCTAAATTGATACTCTTTCAAACATTGATTGTGTAACCTATTTTTCCATGATGCTTTTAATAAAAAAAACTTCCCTAAATTCATTGCACGTCTAAACATATCTTTATAAATGCAATTTCCGATTATGTACTCTTTTGGGGTACAATTAAATTATCAAAATATAATAAAAGTATTTTTTGAGTTTATAAAAAACTAAATTTCACTATTTCAAAACTTATGAGTGAAGTTGATATACTCTTAACCCATCTTTAACCCTTTCAAATATGAACGCATTTTATTCGTATCTCTCTTAGTTTCTTGCATGCAGAAACTTCTCAAAAGTGCTTTTGGTTACACGGTAAGACGGCAGAAGGGAATAGGAAGATGAGTCTCTCTCTTCTCTCTGTGTGTGTGTCTGTGTATATATTCATTCATTCGTATAATCCTACAAGGCAGCAGGATTGTAAGAATGTCTGAGAGTCGCAGACCTGCAGGTTTCCGTTTCTATCCCACAGAAGAAGAACTTATCTGCTTTTACCTTCACCACCAGCTACAAGGCAATGCAGGCAACACCATACACCAAGTTATCCCTGTCCTAGACATTTACGACAAAGACCCTTCAAAACTCCAAAGTACATTAAACAACTTACATTCATCATATGCATAGGAAGAATGGAGAATGGAGAATGGAGAATGGATGGAGTTCCCTCAAAACTTTTATTCATGTCTGTGTTTTATTAATTTGTGCAGGTCTTGCAGGAGAGGTGTGTAGGGAAGACCCAGAGCAGTGGTTCTTCTTCGTGCCGAGGCAGGAGAGAGAAGCTCAAGGAGGGAGACCGAGCCGGAGCACGGGCTTAGGGTACTGGAAGGGTACGGGGTCTCCGAGCCACGTGTATTCGTCTCTGAATAGTGGAGTCATCGGTGTGAAGAGGACCATGGTTTTCTACCAAGGCAGACCTCCCAATGGACGTAAGACCAAGTGGAAGATGAACGAGTACAGGGCCATTGTTATGGGACAGTCGACTACTGATGGAGTTGGAGTTGGAGTTGGACACAATAACAACAGTGTTGTTCCTCAGGTACATATATTCCATATAGAGTTCAACTTCAAACGTCCATAATACTTCATGCAGCATGCACATATATATGTATATATATTGAATAGTACAACGTTGACTACACAGACACTTGACCTCCATGCTTCCTTAAAAATAGATCTATAGATGATTGAAGAAATTATTACTTAATATTGATTTATAAAACTTTCATATTTTTTATAAAACTTTCAATCTAAATTTACAGAAAAATGTTACAATTAAACTTTTTTATATGGTACCATGGATAGCTAGGCTAGGATTCTGGGGGGATTTAATCCAGGTAACTCTTGTCCATGAGTGTGAGTGGCTATGTGGCTTGTCTAGGTCAATACTTAGCCCCTAAAATCCCTTGATTATTTAGCCTTGTCGAATGAGACTCCGTGGTAACGTATAAAAAAGTTTAGAATAAATTTTGTTTTTTGGCCAAAAGTTTAGAATAATTTAATTGTGACATTTAGTAAAGTATAATAATATTACTTTTGCATTTTAAAAATGCCATTTTTCAAAATATACTCCGTTCAAATTTAGATGAAAAGTTGGATAACATAAAAAAATTTAAAATTTGCCCAAATTTAAGGATGAAATCTTTTTTTTTTTTTTTTTAAATACTTGACGGAGAATTTATAAAAATATGTCTGAACATTTTAAGAAATATTGGGGCGATTTACCCAAGATAATTTATCAATACTTCTATACTATTAGGTATTATTAAGCTATTAAATTGGGCAGTTCTTTTAAATTGCTTTTCGATTTTACATATATCAATTGTTTAAATTAAATATAAATAAACAAAAGATTTGAATGTAGTCTAACGCTAACCTCTTATATTCGAATACACAAATATATTAACTAAATTTTAGTTATGTATTATATGATTTATATTGAGTACAAAATATTTCTCACATGTATTTTTACAATTTATATATTGCGTATTCATAGTTTATATATTGTATTTTTATCGTTTCATTATTTTCTTAAATATTACTTTACAAAACTTGTTCAAAAAATTCATCTCTTATTTTTTTTCCTTCATATTATTAGAAATAATGTTATAGAACACTTATCTAATCACTGTACTATGTATTAATTATATTTTATTACTAATAAATCATCTAAACTAACTATAAATACATTATTAAGTACAATTTTTTTTCCTATACAATTTTCTATATTGTTTATATTAATATGTTTATTATAATATATATTATGTTAATAAAATATTTATAGTGGTCTTACAATTTTAAATTTGGTACAAATGAGTCTTAAAATTCATTATATTGTTTAGACGAATTTAACTTAAACCATGTAAAAAACTAAATAAGAGAAAATTATAAATTTGACGTTGACTTGTTCAGAAAAAAATGTCTATATTGACTTATTTTTCACTTCAAGGAATATAATCAAATTATTGTATAATATACAGTTAAGGAACGAGTTCAGCCTATGTCGAGTGTACGTAGTTTCTGGGATGAAGTCTCGGGCGTTTGATCGTCGCCCACCGGAGGCGGAGGGTGGTTATGTGGGCCCACCACTGTCAGGGGGAGGAAGCCGAGAACAAGGTGGCAGCAGCAGACAAGGAGCAAATCTCAAAGATCAGCGTAGCATGGAATTAATTAGTAACCCGATAGTGACACCAGAGACCACCACGTCTACCCAATTAGATGATTCCGTGTGGGACTCGGATTGGGAATTCCCCGATTTGGATCCACTTGACAGGCTAATTACTTAATTAGAGTCTAAATATATTCTCTCCTCTGTTACATCAGCCATGGATCATCATTACATCAGCCATTGATCGTCATTACATCAGCCGTGACTCCATATGTAACACTTATCTTTTCATCACCCCAAATCATCACCAGACACCATAGATCTATATATTGTAGAACTTTCTATTATATATTGTAGAACTTTGTATGAGATTTCTTGAATTGATCTGAAGTCGTCACGACACTTTCAGATTAGAATAATTGGTGACACCCCAACTTTCAATCAGATAAAATCAGAATATGTATGAATTAGAACTAGAGAAGGAATGTGAATGCTTGAGATGAAAATTTCGGACCTCTCTTATGATCAATTTATAGTGTTTTTCACACCTTTTGGAAGAGACACCCCCTTTGAAACCATTCGGCCTAAACTATTACTCATTCATTTGAAATTTTGGCTCCAAAGCAAAGGGACCCCTTGGAAAGATGACTTGGTGCCGAAGTCATAGCACCATTTCGGCTTAAACTTGGCTCCAAAGCAAGTGTTCAACTCGACCCCAGCTAGGGGCTCCCACCCTTGGGACTCAGCCCAGGGGCACTGCCCCCGGCCCCCTGCAAAAGGGGTGTTGCCCCCTTTGACCCCCATTGCTCGTCCTTAAACAACTGATGAATTTTCGATAACAGTGAATCATAATATACTTAAACAAGCGTGTACTCCGCACCCTCCTGACTTGTTTAATGAAATAGTATGATCACATTGGTCAACTAGTCAACCCAATTACACAAAAATATGTAACATCTATGTGCAAAGAATAAGGTGTTTCAGCCCATCAGTTGATGATTACGTATGGATGTTATGTTGTCCCTTATTCAAAAAACCATACCCTCTCGATGATGAAAACGTCTGAACTAAAACTCCTGATCAGCATTCAATCAAATGATATCCAAACGTGCTTCTTAACCGCTTTTTGTTTTGCGTTTGCGTAAAGAGACTGATGAGATCATCAAGTCCATGTAGATCAAAAGGTTTTAAGACTGTAGAGATCATAGTGTACCAAAGTAACAGAAATGAAAGACAGATCATGCTGAAGTATGAGAGCGAAGCATGAACGATATGATGCAGAATAAATATATAACCTTTTTCAAAGCCATCACGAGTGGATCCTTCTTTGAAAGAAAGGGTGCACACTCGAGGTGCTCTAGACAAAAGATCCAACCAGGTTCTTATGTAGGAAGGATTAACAGACAAGCTACTGCCATCCGCAAATATTTGAATCTTCTTCCCCTCGTGACCATAAATTATGTGCCTCTGCATTGGGATATAAATTGACATCGACAATGCATAAATAGGGTTCCACTAAACATATTCACATTTTGTGCTTAGTTATATTTATAAAATAAAGCTTGCAAAAATGAAAATTGGATAAATGTAATGAATGATGAAATATCTGCTTTGTAAAATAATAACACTTTCCTTACCCAAAGGTAAACATGCAATTGGATGGAAATGGATTTTTCATTTTAAGTATAATTCATATCGGTATGTTGAATGCTATAAGGCTAGGCTTGTAGCGAGAGGATTTAATCAAAAAGAAGGTATAGATTATGCATAAACTTTTTCTCCTGTTGCAAGGACAGTTTTAGCTTTAGCAGCAAACTATAATTTACCTTTTTTTTTTTTTCAAATGGATGTGTAGAACACAATTTTTCAAAGTGATTTAAAAGAATAGGTTTATATGCATATCTCTAAGGGATTTAGTAATAAGGGGGAGAATCATGTTTGTCGATTATTTAAATTAACTGATTCACTTATTCAGAATCTCTAGGAGAATCTCTATGGATTAAAACAAGTCTCTAGACAATGAAATGTTAAGTTAACTGATTCACTTATTCAGAATGGTTATCATCAAAGTTTATATAATTATTCTATGTTTACTAAGAAAAAAGGTAATGAAATAGTGATTTTACTTATTTATGTTGATGATTTGTTGATTACTGGAAACAGTAGTTTCTTGATCCATGAATTGAAAGCATCGTTACATAACAGTTTCAAGATGAAAGATTTGAGTGATTTAAAGCACTTTCTTGGTAAAGAAATTGTTCGTTCACACTAGGGGTGGCAAAACCTGACCCAACCCGTGTGTGACCCGCCCACGGGCTGTCGTGTTTGAGTCAGGATTTTTGACCCATGTGTCATTTTGACCCAACCCGTAGATGACTCGTGACACCACGGGTCAAGTTTGGGTATGAAGGTTTGACCCACGTGTCAACCCGTGACCCGTGCCATTTTTATATTATATTAAAATAACAAGTTTTTTTGGTATGCATCGGTTGAATGGGTCAGACTAACCCGCGGGTCATAGGGGTCTAATGGGTCAGTCTGACCTAACCCTTTCATTTCTGACGGGTCATTCTGACCCGGGGGTTGACCCACCAACCCGCGAGTCAGATTTGAGTTTGAAAAATTGAACCATACTATTACACGAGTCAGGTTTGGGATAAGGGTCCCTGACACGACCCATGACCCGTTTTCCCACTCCTAATTCACACGAAGGAATAGTTCTATGCCAAAGGAAGTATACACTTGAACTTTTGTGTGAAAACTTTTGTCTGAAACTGGATTGCTTGGTGGAAAACCAAGTAATACTCCAATTGATCAAAATATCAAATTTACAAATAAGGGATACAATTTGAATTTCGACCTGAATAAAGATGATGGTTTATTAGATGATTCCACTTCTTATAGAAAGCTTATTGTAAGCTACTTTATTTATCAACTACTCGTCCTGACATAGCTTATTCGGTTCAGAGCTTGAGCCAATTTATGCAGAGTCCAAAACAATCACATTTGGATAATGTGCATAAAGTAATTAGGTATGTTAAGCATCAACCAGGTTTAAGAATTCTTTTATCATCTAATGATTGTTTAGAAATTTCTGCTTATTGTGATTCTGATTGGGGTAATTGTATTGAAATCCGAAAATCAGTGTCTGGTTATTGTATTTTTTGGGGGAAAATCCCTAGTTTCATGGAAGGTTAAAATACAAGCTACTGTATCTAGATATTCCGCAAAAGCAGAATACAGAAGTATGGGTTCAACCGTGTCATAAATCATTTGGATAAGATGATTATTGGGGAATTGGGTGTTATTTCTCATTCTCCAACCACTCTATTTTGTGATAACAAAGCATCTATTTAGATTGCTTCAAATCCCATGTATCATGAACGGACCAAGCACATAGAAATTGTTTGTCATTTTATAAGTGAACAAATTAGTGCATATATTATTTTAACCAGTTTTGTGAAGTCTAATGTACAGGTTGCATATATTTTTACTAAGGCTTTGGGAAAGAGTCATCATTATTTTTTGCTGAAGAAGCTTGGCTTGAAGGATAGTTTTTCAAGCATCAGTTTGAGGGGGAGTGTTGAAGTACAAACTTATATGGAAACTTCTAGTTAAGGGACTTAGTTGTTACTGTCAATTAGTTTGGGGTTTATTTACTGCAGTTTTCCTATTTTGTTTATTTAGGTACTAATTTGATTTGTCTAGTATTAAAACCTTATAGCTTCGGTTGTAAATAAGAAACTCTTATTCACCTATTTAAAGAGGAGATGGTTCGCCACATGAAGGTATGTAGCCATATAATCCTCCATATCGTTTTCTCTCTCTTTCGTTTTAGGGTTTCTGAGTGCAGTTGCTTCGTTACTTCTTGCTTCTGTATCTTCGATTTAATAGTAGTCTTATTCATTTCTGCTTAAAAATGATTCACCGGGTTCAATCATTTGAAATAAATACCATAAGAAATAATTACTAGCTACCTGCGCTCAGACAAGCCTCCCGTTCTTTCAAACAACCCAGGAGCACTTGATAGTGTAGAAAGGGCTGCAGCAGTGATTCTAAGCCTTGAAAATTGTTCATGCTCCCAGGCTGCCTATATAGAGGTTAACAAAGCTTGCTATAGAGTCCAGTGCATTATGAAGTAGAGCAAAGTAACCCTGCTTAAAATTTTGACTAGAAGAATACCTACTTACCCGGGAATCTGATACGTTTATCTTCTTGTGTTTCAGACCCACTTTAAGGTCTAATTCTTCTGCTAAATTAGATAGACCCTAAAAAAATAATCGTTAACAGGCTCATCCAGCACAATAAATCTACTTGAAACTTATACAGTCACATTAGGTTTTTTAAAACGTACCTTAAAAACGTGTTTTATGTAGGCATTCTCTGGGGGCTTGGAAACATGAAGGAACAGTTCGTTGTTCCCTGAGCCAATACCATTCAAGCAGATAGCATAGTCAATGAGCAGCAAAATTTACAAGAATAGTGTGTACATTTAGAGGTGAGTAACTAAAAAGAGCTGAGCTCCATTAACAGCACCAAGTACCTTATGAGTTCCATTGTAGTTATAAGGTCCACCAGATGTCCACCAGTCTATAAATACTAAATTTAGAAAATTACTTATTTTTCAACCATTTAAAAAAATTAATTAGTAGATACATAATAAAATTAAAACTATAATTAAACAAACAATGTTGAACAAATGTTAATTACTAAAGAACATCAATAAATAAACATGAGGTGTTTAATACAATAATATTAGAGTTGCTTCGATAACTATATTTGAAGTATATAATAAATCAATTGGAATTACTAGTATAGTGGTAAAACTTTTAGCTAGTATGTAAGAGGTCTAGGGTTCAAAACTTGTTAGAATCATGATTTTTCACCATTTTGATAATATGGGGTCAATTTAGTAACTACAAAAATATGAGGTCGATTTGATAAATAATTTCCTTAAAATTAGTAAGGACAAATATGTAAAATGTTATTAGGGCATTTTAGTATTTCAACAAAATTGATCTGTATAAAGTAGTCGATGGTCTGCAAATAGAATCTCCATTCAAAAAAACACATAAAACCTTCCAACATATTTAGACCCATTTAGCCACCATTTTCTTTTTCGCATTATAAGTTGATGAGCTTAGAAATAGCCCAGTTGAGGGGAATATGAAGCAGTCCAATTGATGTCTGCACTTGAGTTTGTTTGTTGTCAAAGATTAGCTTGGCCCAGATTCTATTTTAGGGCCTGCTCCTTCCTGAGGAGACCCCCTTTGTTTGTCCCTTGCCGATTTTTTTTTCCCTTTTTAAAGTATCATTTTAAAAAAATATAATATATATATATATATATAATTAGGACAACATACATATG
Source organism: Chamaenerion angustifolium (assembly GCA_946814005.1). Classification (NCBI taxonomy): domain Eukaryota; kingdom Viridiplantae; phylum Streptophyta; class Magnoliopsida; order Myrtales; family Onagraceae; genus Chamaenerion; species Chamaenerion angustifolium. The sequence goes on along the minus strand of OX328277.1, from coordinate 30,613,519 downwards.
CGCGCTCGGGGTGCATGTTGTTGCATAACACGTCAAGCCCTTGGTGGCGTGTTCACATTTCTAATTTTTTTTATTTCGACGACACGATATTTAATTAAAATTTTGATTATATATCTATTAAAATAATTAAAAAATTGAGTAACTCTTTTAATTGTGATTTAATCAAAATTAATTGTATATTTAATCAAAAACAAAAAAATACATTATATAGATAATTTAATTACGATATAAATGACGTGAACTAGGCATTGAGTTTCGATCTTCGGGTTGACCGTACGATACGATAGATCAAAAATTATACACATATATTCAAAAATTATACACATAAATATAAATGTGCAGCATCCCAGGTGCACATATGTATATTTTCCTTTTTATATATGTACATTTACTTTTCTAAATATATTTTTTAATTATACTTACTTATACATACATATATACAAACATATATGTTGTATCTTATCGCCTTAGTGTTAATTCCTAACTTGATTTAATTTTCAAAACATGAAGTGGGAGCAGAAACAAAGGGTCATGAAACACTACATGGACCACATTTGTGTATCAATAAATATCCCCTCGATAGTTAATTTATAAAGTTAAAAAAGTAAGTAGGTAGAACTCGACATTTTCAAAAACATTCACTGACAATTCACTTTAAAGTATCTTTTCTAGGTAAAATTATTGTGTCGGTCGATTTTGAGAGACCCAATAATCTTCTTCCAACAAGTTAGGGTTAGGGTTTTCAATGATATTCGTTTCATTGTTATTATTTTACATTTGTAAGATTGGAGCGACCATGCAAATCATATGTCCTTTCTTATTGATTATTTAATAATTTCTAGGATGCTAGAAATCTGTCGTGGCGTATTGTTGGAAGTGACTTAGACTAGTTTAGACAAGTAATAAACTCCCAAATGATATATATCAATGTAGTTTTTGTACTTAATAATTAATATCATTGTTTGCATAGTAGGGTTTGAATTACTCAAAATTAATTTAATCAAATATTAAAATGAGTGATGATATCTCATATATGAGCATATCGGTATAAATTAGAAGCTTCCCTTTGGGTATTATATAATACCCATAGGGAAGCTTCTTTACCTTTTATTAATGTCAAATAAAATGAAATAATTAAAGAATAGTTGAATGATTGTGCAAATATACCAATAGATAACAAAAGAAGTGTGCAATTGTTTAGTACATAACATTAAACACATATTTAAGTTAGCTCATTGAACGATCGACTTAACGGAATAGGATCTGTCTGAGGTTGAGATCAGGGTCTGCCGAACGAGAGATCACGTCACGGGTTAACGAACAGTGACCTAAGTTTCCATATCTACTTATCTCAGTCTAAACTGTAGTGCGGGAGGGCATCATTGACATCGTCATTATTCGTTAGGTTTTCCAATCCTGAGCATCCCTATACATATAGGGAACGGTTTGGGCCAGTATCTAATACTGGGCTTATTAGAATGGGCTCCCACTAATGGGCGACCCAATCCCCCAAAACCAATATCTCTCACTCGCACAAAGTGGGAGACGCTCATTCATTAAGTCAGCACCAGGAGAACGAATTCTCATTATACAGTAAAGTCACATACGAGGTAGCAGTCGTGTGACCGACAAGCACAACGAGCAAGGTGTTGCGCATCTGTTAGGAGTTGCAGCGACTAGCGGATCTCACACCAGCAGTGAAAATGTGCCTTGCACCATTGGTCATGTAATCTTTCTCCAGGTTTGACCGCACAAGGATCTTTCAGACCTATATATGTATTGCGCCCACAACCGCAGCCGACGCTGCAGTTGGTGGGCACCTAGTGGACACAATATCGAGAAGATCCCATAATGATCAACCTAATTCCACAAAATCATCAGCACAATTCAACTCACTTTTCTAGAACCGGGTCCAAGGTACTTGTGAGCGCACCCATCGAGCACGGACTAAGATAGCAAACATTGAACTGAACCTCAATCTCTGTTTAGAGTAATGAGGGTACGTACGCGGCTCTTACGCAAACAACTCTGGATCTCACACGACTCCGAGTTAAGATAACATCTCGGGTCATACCCATGGTCGTTTGGGGTGCGCCGCGGTATGGAACGCGCGCTACAACATATCTAGTGATTGATAGCGCTGACTCCCAAGTGGTTTGACTCCAGGGTCGGGGCCAGTGAATAGCGCTGGTTGTTATCAGATGTGGTAGAGTGTAATAAAACTCACAGATGTTAACAGGAAAACCCGAACATTATGTAGCGGGGTGGGCCTAGGTTCGCCACTACTAGCCCATTCTTTTTTTGTTAACAAAAAAAAAAAGAATATGAGATCTTTTGATAATTTTTTATTGGCCCCAAAAAAATATGGGATCTTTCTTCCTCCTTTGTTCTACTGAGATGATTGATCCTTTTTTTTCATGCTTTCGATTTTTTATTTTTATTAGTAATGATGTCAAATCGTTTACTTCAGTTTTATATTGGTCAAGAAAGTCACAATTCTATATTATTTGAACTTTTTTTTAATAAAAAGAATTTTAAATATAAATTAAGATGGCAACTTGGATGCATGTAATAAACTCCCAAATGAGATATATCAATGACGATCACACTTCAGGATGTTTCTGTGCTATTGGGACTACGAGTACACGGAGATGCAGTAACTGATGACCATGTACCTGAGGAAGACATGGTCGGTGCGTGTCTGGAGTTGTTGGGACTGAATGTACAAGGTCGTAAAGATTTTATGAAAATTACTACTTTACGACAACATTTAGTTCAACCTAATCTCACCGCCGAACAACAAGCGAGAACATTTATGTTGATTGTAATCAGTGGTGTTCTATTTACAACGACAAAGAAAGATAGTGTGTCGTTGATGTACTTATCCCTACTTCGAGATTTAGAAAAGCAGCACAGTATAGTTGGGGGTCAGCTGTGTTGGCTGCAACGTACCGTGGACTGTGTGAGGCATCTGAGCTAAACTGTGCAACATTCCATGGTTGTGCCATCCTTGTGCAGGTAAACTATATGAAAGTCTTATCATATCATTAATATTGGTTATTAAACATTTCATAATGAGGTTATCTACTACAGTTATGGTCGTGGGAGCACCTCCATATTTGTCGCCCTGTGATTCAAGGTGAAGTGCCTGCTGGAGAGATACATCCATTAGGATACAGGTGATTTTTGTAAATTTATTGGTTTGTTGGACTACGTAAAAAATGTCTATTACTGCAGAATTTTGTAATGTAAATTTATTGATTTTTTGTGATTTTGCTTAATAGGTGGGCATTCCTAAAGAGGTCGTTCAGTCACCAAGTTAGAACTGCAAATTTGTTGTACTATAGGGATGACCTGGAGTCTCAATCCCATGACCAGGTTTGTGTACTTTTATTGACACATATTGGTTAATTTTCACCATTTTGTAACCTTACTTAATATGATGACAAAATCTTAAATATTAGGTGACGTGGATGCCATATCCCGCCTTTAGGTTAGCTAGTGCACCACCTGTATGTCGGCAGCACGCCGAGCTATTCCGAGCGAGGGTTCCACTAATCCATTTTAATGTGGTTGAGTGACATCGTCCAGATAGAGTCATTCGGCAATTTGGATTGCACCAACACATCCCGGAGATTGCCCACAATGAGATACAAGAGAACATGAGACTGCATAAGTTGGTCTGTAGAGGGACGCCGAGACAGCATCGTTGGTCAATAACACACCAAGATTTGATTGCTATGTGGATCAACCGGTCTGATTATGTTATACAGGAACGTCGACCTTTCATAGATGGGGCGCAGTATATGAGGTGGTATCGTACAATAACGCGACGTTTCCTTACGGGTCCAACAATCGAGACAGGTAGTTCTTCACGAGGTCACTCATCGGCCCCATATATTCCGCACGGGGGCCAAGTAGAGACAGTGGTAAGGGTAATTATGGTGATCGATATGTAACTTTAATTCATTACATACTAATATTATACAATTGTTTTCTCTAAACATGGAGTGCAGATGGGTATTATGGCTAGAGGAATTCTAATGGCACGTTAAGCTGCTAAAGGTACCCTGAAGTTCACAAAGAAAAATTTCAAACTGCTTGGAGAGACTTATCTCGAGACATGTCGTTCGTCTTATGATGTCGCCGGTCAACTACCCATGTACGAAGAACATATTCGACAATCGGATGAAATAATTGCACATGAGGAACGCCGTATACGTACTACGTGGGGTTATGAGCCAGTCTGAGGAAGAGGATGTGGTCCAACAGCTCCAGGGTGTGGACGGGGTGGAAAAAGTTCAAGTCGAGGGTCATCTGGACCGTCACGTAAATTTAGAGTTGTTGAACCTTGTCATGGACAACCCACCTCAACCGAAGAAGATGATGAGGATGATGATTCAGAGTAGTTTGGAGTTTTTAGTTTGTATTTTGCACAATGATTTGCTCGTTATCGAACGTTTTCGTTGATCGTAAATTATCTATTGTATTTAGTTTAGAATTAGTTTATATTGTTGTTAATTGCATTAACTAACTATTGCATTACCCTTTGTTGCTATGTAGAAACTTGTTTTATTTTTGTGGATTTTTTTTGAGAATGTTCAAAAAATGACATATCTTAGAGAATTCTCATTTACCTCCATAAAAGGTGTCCCCCGGAAGGTGACTAATTTTTCAACTATTTTATTTTTTTTCCTAAAATTTTAATGGACGTACATACATATATAAGAAGACTAATGGCACAAGTTTCATCTCATTTTGACAGTCACATTTTTTATGCAAAATATTACAAAACCCAACAATTATTATGCAAAACACCACTTATTATGCAAAATATTATAATACAAAACAACAATTATTATACATTTTTACATGTCTTCCTATTATGACCACTTCCACCGCACTTACTGCAGTTGTTTCTCCTGGGTAATCATTCCCTCGCGTCCATTTCGTTATGAATACGACTGCTTTTTCTTCTACCACGCTTGGTCCTCCACCTATTTGGATCGTGAGTGTATTGTGGTAAATTAAACTGGGGCCAAAAATATTCATCCGGGATTGGTTGAAAACGTGGAGTGTATGCAGCCAGACGTTCTTGATTCGAATATAGCTGATCCACGTAAGGAGCCCATTGCATCCCCGCCTTGGTTAGTGCTGTCATTCCATGTGCACAAGGGTGATGATATATTTTCCATAATCCACATTCACATTTGTTTTCAACTAGGTTGACTGTATAATTTCCTGGAGTAGTCCAACCGACACCTTGGACAAATCTACCAATATCACGCACTTGGAATACACCGTGTACTTGCGAAAATTGAGCCACTTGCATCCTCCCAAGTTGTTTTTGTGCCCTAGTAATGTTTTTTTGGACGATTTCAGACCATACCTGAGACTCCGCAATTGCCTCCATTGCTTGTTGGCGACGAGTGAAAAAGTATGTGTTTGACCTCCAGTAAGTGAGTTTCACTAATTCAGTCAACGGTAATGCCCTTGCCCCTTTCAGCACTCTGTTAAACACTTCGACCAAATTCGTAGTCATGTTTCTATATCGAGCGTCTCCATCGTACGCCAGGGCCCATCTCTCAAGGGGGATGTTCGAAATCCAATCACGGTACTTTCCATCTTGCAGAGTTAATAGATTAGAATACCACACATCAAACTTACGTTTATCAGGGGTACTTGCCATTATATACAACTGCTTTTTCAGAAGTACGCTTTTGAAGGTGTGATTGAAATTACTCGCTAGATGACGCGCGCAAAAGCGATGTGTTCCACGACCATGTTGAGCGTATACATTCTCGACCGCGTTAATTATTGCTCTGTGTCGATCATACATTAGACAGACAACTCTCTCCTTCGTCACGTTATCCCGGAGATGCTGCAAAAACCAGTTCCAACTCTCATTTGTCTCTGCGTCTCAACGTCCATATACAACTCATCTGTTGATTGAAAGTCATCAATCCAGTTACTATCAATCCAATTTTCAGCAGTGAGTTGCATCATTTGAAGGGTGTGGGAGCTACTTCCACCATGGGAGCTACTTCCACCCTCGTCACCCTCGTCAAACACCTCTTCATTTTCTTCATTAATGTGACCCGTAAAATGCTCCATATACAGATCTTCTTCATTTATTGAGGCATCTGAGAGTGCATCAACGTCGACCTCGTCATCGGAGTGACCATGCAAAACATTCTCTGTCTCACCACCATCAGATGTGTTTGACATCAAGTTGCCTTCTCTAGTTAAGCTAAACACAATAAATTGACTAGCCACACTTAACTGTAAAGCAATAGACAATGCACTTTGCGATCGAATCCGTACAAACTTGCAAAGTCCATCAGTATCTGTAAATTTATAGGATATACTTATGGACCTAGCATCAACGTCATGCCAACCGCACTCGATACATATAATTTCCTTTAGTCTATAAAGAGAAATATCTAAGGTAGCTGTAGTAATGCTGGAAGTACCACCCACATAGACCTCATTACCATTCTGAGACAATATTCCACTGTCATACAAGCAAATGATACCGATCTTTGTCATGTTTGATCTTAAATAATTAATATTATAACATTCCATATCAGATGTGCTTATTTTTCAGATAATCTAATATTTATAAAAAAATTAAATGCAAACAATTTAAACAATATTGTAATTAAAAATTACATACAAATTACATACCTTAGGAGATTAGGAAGAGGAGATGCAGACTGATGATGAAAAAATGCTGCGCAGGAAGGATGAAGAAAGGCAAGGCTTCAGAAGAGGAAGATGAATATATAGATTCATACTGTTAATATTTTAAATTATTTGCACAGTAAAACGCAAATAATTGGTGACAGTCACAAATAATTGTCCAAAATCGCTACTGGTAGTAGCGAAATTTTTAAATCGCTACTGGTAGTAACGAAATTTTAAAATCGCTACTGGTAGTAGCGATTTTGGAAATATCGCTACTGTAGGTAGCGATTTTTATTTTTCGCAATCTACGGTAGCATAAATACACACTTTTTCAAAAAAATTCGAACGGTATTTTTTTTCAATTTTTTTTCTGCCAGATTTACTTTTTTGAAAAAGTTCTTAAACTTACCATAAGTCCTTACCTAGTGACCTTTTTTTCATGCAGAGACTTTTGAAAAGTGAAAAGTGCTTTCCGTTGCACGGCCGTAAGACGGCAGATGGGAGATGAATCTCTCTCTCTCTCTCTGTGTCTGTCTGTGTATATATTCATTCATTCATTCGTATGTGGCTAAGAAAGTAGCATAATCCTACAAGGAAGCAGGATTGTAAGAATGTCTGAGAGTCGCAGACCTGTAGGTTTCCGTTTCTATCCCACAGAAGAAGAACTTATCTGCTTTTACCTTCACCACCAGCTACAAGGCAATGCAGGCAACACCATACACCAAGTTATCCCTGTCCTAGACATTTACGACAAAGACCCTTCAAAACTCCAAAGTACATTAAACAACTTACATTCATCATATGCATAGGAAGAATGGAGAATGGAGAATGGATGGAGTTCCCTCAAAACTTTTATTCATGTCTGTGTTTTATTAATTTGTGCAGGTCTTGCAGGAGAGGTGTGTAGGGAAGATCCAGAGCAGTGGTTCTTCTTCGTGCCGAGGCAGGAGAGAGAAGCTCAAGGAGGAAGACCGAGCCGGAGCACGGGCTCAGGGTACTGGAAGAGTAACGGGTCTCTGAGCCACGTGCATTCGTCTCTGAATAGTCGAGTTATCGGTGTGAAGAGGGCCATGGTTTTCTACCAAGGCAGACCTCCCAATGGACGTAAGACCAAGTGGAAGATGAACGAGTACAGGGCCATTGTTATGGGACAGTCGACTACTGATGGAGTTGGAGTTGGAGTTGGACACAATAACAACAGTGTTGTTCCTCAGGTACGTACGTATACATACATATATTCCATATAGAGTTCAACTTCAAACGTCCATAATACTTCATGCAGCATGCACATATATATGTATATATATTGAATAGTACAACGTTGACTACACCGACACTTGACCTCCATGTTTCCTTAAAAATAGATCTATAGATGATTGAAGAAATTATTACATAATATTGAAAACTCAGCTTTTTCATCAAACTGTCAATCTAAATTTACAGAAAATATTTTTAAAATTACAAAAATAGATTACAATTAATTTTTTTTTATATGTTACAATGGATAGGTTAGGGTTAAGGGGGGATTTAACCCAGGTAACTCTTGTGCACGAGTGGGTGACTATGACTTGTCTAGGTCAATACTTAGCCCCTAGCATCCCTTGACTATTTAGCCTCATCGAATGAGACTCCATGGTAACGTATAAAAAAGTTTAGAATAATTTAATTGTGACATTTAGTCAAGTATAATATTACTTTTGCACTTTTCAGAATATATTCCGTTCAAATTTAGATGAAAAGTTGGATAACATCAAAAAATTTAAAATTTGCCCAAATTTAATGATGAATATTTTTTTAAAAAAAATATGTCTAACCATTAAGAAATAATGGGGCGATTTACCCAAGATAATTTATCAATACTTCTATACTATTAGGTATTATTAAGCTATTAAATTGGGCAGTACTCATTTAGATTGCTTTTCGATTTTACATATATCAATTATTTAAATTAAAAATAAATAAATAAAAGATTTGAATGTCGAACCTCTTATATTCGAATACACAAATATATTAACTAAATTATAGTTATGTATTATATTATTTATGTTGAGTATGTACAAAATACTACTCACATGTATTTTTACAATTTATATATTGCGTATTTATAGTTTATATATTGTATTTTTATCGTTTCATTATTTTCTTAAATATTACTTTACAAAACTTGTTCAAAAAATTCATCTCTTATTATTTTTTGTTTTTCATATTATTATAAATAATGTTATAGAACACTTATCTTATCACTGTACTATGTATTGACTTCAAATTAATTGTCTTTTATTAGTAATAAATCATCTAAAATAACTATAAATATATATCAATATATTATTAAGTACAAATTATATTTTTTTCCTATACAATTTTCTATATTGTTTATTATAATATAATATATATTATGTTAATAAAATAACTATAGTGGTCTTACAATTTTAAATTTGGTACAAATGGGTCTTCAAATTCATTATATTATATTCTTTAGACGAATTTAACTTAAATCATGTAAAAAACTAAATAAGAGAAAATTATACATTTGACGTTGACTTGTTGAAAAAAATGTCTATATTGACTTATTTGTCAGTTCAAAGAATCTAATCAACTTATTGTATAATATACAGTTAAGGAACGAGTTCAGCCTGTGTCGAGTGTACGTAGATTCTGGGAAGTCTCGGGCGTTTGATCGTCGCCCACTGGAGGCGGAAGGTAGTGCTGTGGGCCCACCACTGTCAGGGGGAGGAAGCCGAGAACAAGGTGGCACCAGTGTGGCACCAGAGACCACCACGTCTACCCAATTAGATGATTCCGTGTGGGACTGGGAATTCCCCGATTTGGATCCACTTGACTGACTGGCTAATTACTTAATTAGTCTAAATAAATTCTCTCCTCTGTTACATCAGCCATGGATCATCATTACATCAGCCATTGATCGTCATTACATCAGCCGTGATTCCATATGTAACACTTGTCTTTCCATCACCCAAAATCATCACCAGACACCATACGTCTCTATATGTGCAAAGAATAAGGTGTGTCAGTCCATCAGTTGATGATTATGTATGGATCTTATCTTATCCCTCATTCAAAAATCATACCTTCTCGATGATGAAAACGTCTGAACCAAAACTTCTAATCAGCATTCAATCAAATGATATCTAAACGTGCTTCTTAACCACTTTTTGTTTTGCGAGGACAGGGAGGTCGCCTAAAGAAATCAAAAGGTTTTAAGAATTGATTGATCATAGTCTACCAAAGTAACAGAAATGAAAGAGAGATCATGCTCAAGTATGAGAGCGAAGCATGAACGATATGACGCAGAATAGAAATATAACATTTTTCAAAGCCATCACAAGTGGATCATTCTTTGAAAGAAAGGGTGTCACTCGAGGTGTTCTACACAAAAGAGCTTCTTATGTAGGAAGGATATATTAACAGACAAGCTACTGCCATAATTGAATATTCTTCCTCTCGTGACCATAAATATGTGTTTGTTACTACAGATGGTGCGGTGAAGGTATTAATGATGATGCTAAGAAAATATGTGTTTGTTTTGGTGACGGGATCAGTCTCCAAGTGGGAGAATTGTTAGGTATTGTAGTCTGATTGATATGTAATGGTCGATTATGTATTAATGTACACGTCTTGCGGTTCAAACCCATAGACTATACTGTACTGTTAGGCAGCGCCCCGAACCCATAGCCTATACTGTACTGTACTGTATTAGGCAGCGCCCCGAACCCATAGACTATACTGTACTGTACTATATTTCTCCATGTATACGTATTTTGTAACAGTAACCGTCATGAATAATATCTTCTAAACCGTGTGGAGGTTGCTCACTTGAGTGTTACCACAAGAAATCTGATTTTGTTTCCCTTTCCTTTCCTCTCAAGAATTCTCAATCCTAAGTGTTTTCTTCATTAGATTGAAGTGTTTGATCCTAACATAGGGTTCCAGTAACCCTTTTCACAACATTTTGTGCTTAGCAGTCTTATTCATTTCTGCTTAAAAATGATTCACCGGGTGCAATCATTTGAAATAAACTTGGATTGGAATAGCATCAGATTTTTCTTCCCAACAGCTACATATTCATTCCACTGGAAGGTCCAACAGATGGTAAAATCGTATTTTAAAATCCATGGTAAGTTTAAGAAACGCCAATCTCAAGTAAAAGGCTCGCCAATTCGTAGGATTATGTATCTTGAATTTTGCATATACATCCTATCCTATCCAGTTCTGAGTGCTTAAGAAAAGAGAAACAATTATAATACATTATTTGGCAAGTGGAAATGATCAGATGGGGCACTTACTGCGAGACTTTCTGCAACTAACTTGACACTCTTGATGATTGTTCACGAATTTCCTGTACACAACCTAGGCTCTGAGTGAAAAGGCATTTAGCATGCAAAATGATTTTTAGAAACGGAAAAATCATTACCACCTGCGCTCAGACAAGCCTCCCGTTCTTTCAAACAACCCAGGAGCACTTGATAGTGTAGAAAGGACTGCAGCAGTGATTCTAAGCCTTGAAAATTGTTCATGCTCCCAGGCTGCCTATATAAAGGTTAACAAAGCTTGCTATAGAGTCCAATGCATTATGAAGTAGAGCAAAGTAACCCTGCTTAAAATTTTGACTAGAAGAATACCTACTTACCCGGGAATCTAATGTTTATCTTCTTGTGTTTCAGACTCACTTGAAGGTCTAATTCTTCTGCTATATTAGATAAACCCTAAAAAAAAGTCGTTAACAAGGCTCATCCAGCACAATAAATCTACTTGAAATTTATATAGTCGCTTTAGGTTTTCTAAAACGTACCTTAAAAATGTGTTTTATGGAGGCATTCTCTGGGGGCTTGGAAATATTAAGGAATAGTTCGCTGTTCCCTGAGCCAATACCATTCAAGCAGATAGCATAGTCAATGGTCTCTCGCATTCGTTGATCCAAACTTCGTAGCCACTACAAAAAATGTATAATTGTGTAGTAGGGAGCAGCAAAAAATTACTAGAATAGTGTGTACATTTAGAGGTGAGCTACTAAAAAGAGCTGAGCTCCATTAACAGCACCAAATACCTTATGAGTTCCATTGTAGTTATAAGGTCCACCAGATGACAGACTGAAAAGCAAGTTATACCTTCCCCTTGTCTTAGAATTTGATTACAACAGAGAAAATAACCTAAATATCTCTAGTAGTGCCACAACACCACTTGCACTGCTATCAGATCCAACAGATAGAGCCTAAATGATGAAATTTGGTCATTCAAATAACTAAGTGTTGAAACATACTTGGATATTCTGCACATATGCACACAATACTTGAGGAATATTAGCTTTACAACAAACAACACATACCTTTCTCTATTTAATGTCTTACCCATGATATTCCAATGTATGGGATGATAGATAGTTTATATTTCTGTCATAGATACAATGTAATATAAGTAGAACATGTTCAATGTATGAAAATCAGATTGAATGTCACGGTTGTTTACTTCAGTTATACAGTTTTCAATTCTAAACTTCAACACTAAGAAGTGTGTATAATATTTATAATGGTATAGAGCTGCCTACCGGAGCATCTCCAAAGGTGTTGTAAGATGCTACAATGGCAATAGTTGGGAGCAGTGGCGGATCGGGCATATAAAAAGTGGAGTCCTGGGACCCTACTTGTTTTCTTCTTATCTACACCATTTTTCTTATTTTTTATTGAGGACCCATAAAATATGTAAGGGGACTCCACTTAAAAATCCTATTTGGACACAAGGAACCTACTAAATTCGCCGTTTTGGATCAGGGAACCACTCGCTTGGGTTTCTATATCCGCCGCTGGTTGGGAGTTGACTTGCATCCTCTTCAGGCGTTAATCCTGGCAACCATTCCTGTTACCATTTCAAATATCCACTCAGATTATTATCATGAAAAAGCAGTTGAAAATATATGCAAGCTAAGGAAACAATTGAACTAAAATATAAAATTGCAGTACCAAGTTAGTAAATCCACATACATGAATATGACATGCTATATTATAGTTTTTTCTGTCAATTTTTTTTATAGATTTTTTAATAAGTTTATCTCTTTTTAATTATTTTTTAGAATAAAAATTAATATTACTTTTCACTTTTTAATCTTTAAATGGTAAAGGAATAGTTTTGAACTTTTGATATAAAATTTCAGTAAAAATTGGTCCTTGCGTGTGGGTACAGACGTGAATCATCTTATTCTATGGGTTGTACGTTAAGTATACCTAGGGGTACAATCGTGTCGTGTATAATCGTATCGTGTTATTAATCGTGTTGTGTCTTAATAGGTTTCGTGTCTAAACGGATAATTTCTAAACGTGTCTCAAAATATCAGACACAAACACCACACTATTAAGTAGCAGATCACATGTGACACGACACAGGACACGATTAACTTTCTTGGAAATTAAAAATCGAAAAACATAACGGATAGACACGACATGATATGACACGATTAACACGACACGATTAAAAACGACCTGATTGATACGAATTTACACGATTAAACACGAAACGACACGTTACACGACACGATTAACACGAAAAACATTAATTTTATATATTTTTCTGAACGTGCCATGATTAGTTAACTGTATCTTTATTCGTGTCACAGGTATACACGACACGATTATTAATCGTGTCTAAACGTATAAGAGTTGTTTAGACACATGATTCGTTAAGGTTAAACTCATATACGCTTTAAAGTAGAGTGTGTCGTGTCGTTTAATCGTGTTGTGTCAGAAATTGTCACCCCTACGTATACCATGCATGTTGCGAAATTGAATTTTTCACCTAAGATATATTTCAATTAATAAGTAAATACTTTAATGTCATCGGTTTACCAACAAATACGAATCTACATGGGACTCTCATTCACGAGTGGAAAAAGCACATGTGAACGAGAGTCGCAGGTAAATTGTTTTTACATTCAGTTCCACCCACGACTCTCATTCGCGGGTGGAACTAACCTTTAGTTCCACCCGCGAATGAGAGTTGCAGGTAAAACATATGAATATTTTTGAATTTAACTACTCCATAAATAAATTAAGAATTGATGTTTAATTATTTTGAATTAAGTACTTATATTATAAATATTAATTTTGGGCAAATTCTATAATTGATTTGTTATTATCATTTATTAGGTAAGCTTTGAACATTTTAGTTGAGATTTTTTTGAAAAATATGAATTTGAAAATTTTCAGAATTAATATTTTTTTAGATCAATTATTAATTATTAAGTTTTTACAAAAAAGTCAAGAGATTTGATTAACTTAGAAACGTAAAAATGATTCAACAAGTTATACATATATATTTTATATATTCAATATATATAAAATAAATTATTAAAACTCGGTTAAAAACTGTAAAAAAAATATTCATTAGTTTGTAGGTGGAACTAACAGTACAATTTCACCCGCGAATGAGAGTCGCAAGTGAAATTTACAGTAAAAAATATATATATACTCGCGACTCTCATTCGCGGATAGGTATAGATTCGTATATTTTGGATGACGTTATGATATTTACTTGTTAATGGGGTATATTTTGGTGGAAAATTATGCAAGTTGCCACCGACGTACAGTGTAAGTTCTCCACGGGCATGCACGTACGCAAGCGTAACCCTAAGATGCCATTTAGGGCACGTTTACACGCACTCTCCAATTGGCACGGCACGTTTTCACGCGCTCTCCAAGTGGCAAAATTATATTCACCACGTTTTTATTATGTGCATCTACAATGATTGTGATTTGTGACAACTAAACTTCCCTAAAATGAAAGCCAAAATCAGCTATCCTTGTTATGCTAAAGCGTAAATGTTAAAACATTTTTTCTTTTATTTGAAAGTGTAAACGTTAAAAATATTTTTTAAGAAAACATTTCTAATTAGATTTGAATTTCTAAAAGGAAAAAGTCTGAAAATTGTACATCATGTTTTACGAAAATGGTTTTCTGTGCAACTTTTTTTTTGTGATGTTAATGGTTCAATACGTTTGAAAATGATGGTAATTGGTACCTCCGTTACTTTTCTGTTAAAAAATTTCATTAAATATTTTTCATGTTTGCAAAATTAACCAAATATTTTTCTAAATGTTACAATTAAACTCTACAAACTTACACTAATGTTTCAAATAAGACTCAACTCGATTCAAGTCACACTGGGGGTCCTCTAGTGAGGCTCCGAACCCAGACCAGGTACCCATGGTTGGGCGGCCTGTTCTGGGTCGTAACCCAAACCATAGGACACCGGATTAGGGCTCAATTGGAGCCCCAATCGTTTGAACCGAACCCAGCCAGGTTTGGTCCAAAGACTCCAAACCGTTTTGGGGCTCCAATTGAACCTCAATCGGAGGTTCTATGGTCTGGGTCTGAACCCAGACCAGGTCCCCATGGTTGGGAGACATGGTCTGGGTTCGGACCCATACCATAGGACTCCCAATTGAGACTCAATTGGAACCCCAATTGGTTTGGACCGAACTTGGCTCGGTTCGGTTCAAACGATTGATGCTCCAATTGAGCCCAAATCGGGGATCCTATGGTTTGGGTCCGAGCCCAGACCAGGTCCTTAGTGTTAGGTGACCTGGTATGGGTTCGGACCCTGGCTAGGGGACCCTCGGTGTGGCTCGAATCGAGTCAGGACATGTTTGAAATATTAGTGTAAGTTTGTAGGGTTTAATTGTAACATTTAGAAAAATATTTGGTTAATTTTGTAAATATAAAAAGTATTTAACAGAAAAGTAACGGAGGTACCAATTACCATCATTTTCAAACATGTTGGACAAAAACAATCGTTTAGGTTGAAAAACCATTTTCGTCAAACATGATGTACAATTTTCAGACTTTTCCCTTTCTAAAAAAAGGTGTGTTAATTTTTTATCCAATCTAATCGTATTTGAGTTGAATATTTTTTACACGATCCGTTCAATCCGCATGAAAAATGATTGTGTTTAAGTTATAATTTTTGATCCATAAGTCAAACCATGAAGTCGAACAATACATATATAATAATTATAGTATGAGAAATCATGGATCGTATGGTCACGTGAGTGCATGAGTCACATGAATTAGTAAATCATATGAGTTAATGGATTACATGGATTTACAAGTTATGCATGTTAACCCACAACAATTAAACACCAAAATTAAATTGGGCATTCGTTCATGGTTAACAGGTCATGCAAGTTGACCTGTAAATCGTGTTTGAGAATTAAAAATTAGTAGTCAATATTTATGATTCATATTTGGGTGGATACATAAGTTGAAAGAGGATAATTGAGAATACTTGATTACATTTTTTAATAAATGAAAATTTTTGGAGGTCAAAATCATGTTCGATATTTATTTATTTTTCATGAATTTAAATTACTGAACTCCGAAAATAAAGTGACACTTGACAGACCAATACACCACATATTGTCGCTAAATCAAACTTAGTAATATTTGAGAAAACAGATTAGAGTAGTCTGCAACACGATTATGATAAAAAGAAGTTATATTTATTTTTTATAATAACGATTGATTGTATAAATATAAACAACCCAATTTGACTTTATGTCTAATTAATATATAATGTTTTTTTTATCGAAATAGCAAAAATAATAATATTCACGTTCACACCATGGAAATTAAAATTATGATAAGATCTCTCGATTCCCTAATAAACAGCTCAAATTTGTTAGACTGGAACTTAAGAAATTTAATGATAATAATTAATGTCATAAATGTAAATACACCAAACACATTATGTAGTATGATTAAGACTGATCGATTACAGAAGAAAAAAACAAGAATCGTCAAAGTTGAAGTACTAGATACTAGATAGGGATGATTCAAAAAAACTTTAGAATAATATTTAATATAATAATTATTAATTGGATGAAAATTGAAAACTCTACTGGCGCATCCTCAACTTTCACTTTCAAACAACTTGCACCTTAAACTTTGAAATTCTTTTTTTGGTTCAATATGTAAAAAATACAAGTTATTGCTCACATTTCATGTTTTCAAATCAATCCTACCTATCAAAATATTAAGATATACCAGGAGTGTCAATTAGTAATTATTTTAGAGACGAATAATGTAAAGATATGGCCTGATTTGTAATTATTAGTGTTAATTTATAAGACTCAAATGACTTATGAATTTACTTCCATTTTCGATTATGCAGTATGAAATTTGTGTATCAACTGGTTGACTCGCGCTTAGACTCATGTGAATTATGGACCACATAACTCTTGTAGCGAATCATACGACTCATGTGATCCCTAAACTCTTATATAATAATTATAGTATATATTTTATTGTACGGATCCACGGATTAACACACGAGTTGAGATTTGCGATTTAAGATCGTGTAAGTTGTATGAGTCATATCAATGAACAATAGGTCGATAAATCGTCAATCCAAACAGAATGTGTGCAGATCACAAAAGTGTCAATCCAAAATTGACACCCCTAAATGGAACTCTTGTCTATTTGGAATATTTTACAAACATATACCTCAAAAAAATGTCATCAATTTTTTATAAAATACGAAAGTATATCTACCCGCGAATGAAATTCACGGGTGGTGTAAATTTCACTCGTGAATCTGATTTACGGGTGGTGTAAATTTCACCCCGCGAATTTGATTAACGGGTGGTGATGCTAAACAATTCTTCAATCTTACAAAATCTCTCTTTTATCTTTTCTTTTTCTTGACAATCTTCTCTCTTTTTCTTCTTTTTTTTGTTTTCGACAAATCTTCTTTCTCTCATTTTTTTCCTGACAATCTTCTCTCTCTATCATTTTTTCTTTTTTTTTTACAATCTTCTTTACCCCAAATACGAAAATGGGATTCGTGGGTGGCACAAACCCGCAAATGGGATTCGTGTGTACGACTCATATGTTTATTGGCGAATACCATTCGTGTGTGGTAAAAAAAAAACTTCCACCCGCGAATCTCATTCGAGTATAGGTATATTTTCGTATTTTTTAAAAAACTGAGGACGTTTTCGTATTTATTTTCCAGGCATATGTTAGTAAAAAAATCGTCTGTTTGCTGGTCATCCATGGATTAGATCAAAAATTAACACAAATGTAACTTCCGTTGTGGTCTCCACAAATTTAGAGTATTATGATTAATTATAACACATAATAATCTCTTATGTTAGAGCCAGCATGCACAAATTTAGAAGTTTTGGGGTATAGATGCTTCAATTTAAAAGTTGGAAGTGGATAATTCTAATTCTCCCAACAAGTTGGAGAGAGAAGGAGCATGGATAGTTTTTTTTGGTAAATCTGGAGTATGGATAGTTCCAACTCACCATTCAACACTCCTCTGAAGACCAGACAGAAGCCCCAATCAAAGTGTGTTCTGTTACTTTCCGCTAACACGCCTTGTTCTTTCAGTACTATATAATCCCCTGTCCACTTTGTACCTCTTCACCGTTCTCACCATTTCCACTATCTCTCTCTGTCTATCTTTAGCTGAAACATATCCAAATTTAGACACCACATCATCCGAAATGTCGCCGGAGTCGTCCACCACCGGAGAAACAGCTTTCTCCGCCGTCCACTCAGACATCATCCGCACCAACATCCTCACCAGACTCGACGGCCCAGCCTTGTCGGCGCTCACCTGCGCCTCCGCCCAACTCAGTACACTAGCCACCGAAGAGGACCTCTGGAGGGCTGTCAGCACCACCACGTGGCCATCCATTAGTGACACACGAGTCCGCGACGCTGTTTGTGCATTTACCTGCGGCCACCGCTCGCTCTTCTCCGACTCGTTCCCAGTCCTCCACCACCGCGATGCACCAAAGATCACTAACTCCGGCGCCTCGTCATCTGTAGAATTGATTTCCGCCGTCGATCTTTATTACAAGAACGACGTGATATTCTCCAAGGTCCTTGTGTCGGAAACTGAGTCGGGGTGGTTCCAGTGTTCGCCTTTCAGGGTCGACCTCCTTGGCCTGAAAGAGTCTGTCCCGATCGGAATATGGAACCCGGCCGATCGGGAGATGAACGTCGACGACTGGCTGAACCATCTGGAGGAGAACCTCTCCCTGAGCTGGATCGTCATCGACCCGGCGGGAAACAGGGCGGCAAACCTCTCCACCAGGGACCCAGTCTCAGTACAGCGGCACTGGCTCACAGGAGACGTGCAGGTCAAGTACTCGACCGTTATCGGAGGCGGTCGACGCGGTTCCGCGGTGGAGATAATTCAGGTTGGGACCGTGGTGACGCTCAGCGGAGGAAAGAAGGGAGGGGGCGAGGTGCAAGTAACGGAGGTGAGCTTGCAGGTGGAGGACATGGAAGGGAGGAGCTTAAACGGCCGGGAGAGCCTGGGGATTCTGCAGTCTGCCATGAACAGCGGAAAGAGGAAGAAATGGGAGAAGGGACAAGGCAAGGCGAGGTTCGAGGAGTACGAGGAGATGAAAAGAGAGAGAAAGAGGGAGCAGCAGAGGAGAGAGAGAGCTATGGATTTGGTCTGCATCGTCACTGGTGTCACCATTTTTGTGACCTTCTGGACTTGCATTCTCTTCAGGATCAGGTAGTGGCGTTGACAAAAAACGCCCATTAATGCTCAAGTTGCGACATATATATGCATACATATATTCACCTTTGGTTATATGTGAGGTAGGTTCAATATATATATATGTGGTATATACAAGATACAGAGCAAATGTGGATTGAAATGAAATCATTTACCGCTCTTTAAATGGTTACACAATAACCTTTTAACTAAGTTATTAGAGTAATGATAGTGTTTTAACTAAACTTTTGAAAATGACCAATCTATAAATGAATTTTACATATATAGAGTATTCATGGCTCGCAATGATGCGGTGAAAAACTCAGAACCATGGTTATAACCGTTACTGTTTAATATGGTTAATCGTACAATTATGGTGTGGTGCGGTTATGGTGATGAATTTTCTACCCATAATGGTTATGGTTATATTATTTGAGTTATACTCATGGTTATAACCATAGTTATTATATAAATATAATATTTATTTATTATTAATAAACTAATTTATATAATATACTAAATATAAACTATATAATTGAAAATTTGAAATTGTTGAAGATTGAAGGCGCCAAAGTTCAACGATGGTAATATAGATTGATGTATTTTTTAAAATAAAATTTTCGATCTTTTATTATATTACATGTGTGGAATGAATATGGGTATACAGGTAAAACCATGGTTAATTTTAAGGGAAAAGTATGAAAATGGTGCAACATGTTTCACCAAAATGGTTTTTGGTACCACTTGTTTTTGGACGGTGGTTAATGGTTAAATACGTTGGAAAATAATGGTAAATGAACATTCCGTCCACCCAACGTTTAATTCTGCCGTGAAGTAGTCACACTTTTATCACGTGACCTTCTATATAGTTTTTCTTTAAAAAAAATAAATTTGAAAATACCTAAATACCCTTCCACTTTACCCTTATTAAGTAGTTGTTTGTGCTTTCCAGAAATAAAGAACCAGAGCGGAAGAGACGGGCGAAGTTGGTCCATCCCTTCGACGGCAGCGCTGCTCTTCGACGGCGGCAATAGCAATAACAACAATAATGGGTTTGTTGACTTGATGAAGCACCAGAACCGAATGAGAAACTCATCCATGACTGGTCGAGGTTACAATCAGCAGCAATATCAAGCGAGACCTCAAACAAGCTGGGGTGCAGCACCGCAAATGCAGCAAGCAGGAGGCTATGGCTATGTCCAGCCCGGGGCATACCTTGGGGCTCCACAGTATGCCTACCAAGCTCAGTACGGAGGCTATCCTCCTCAGGTAGCAGCTGCCGGTGGGGGCTATGATGCCAACTGGGACCAAACGTCTGCTGCCCAGACAGCTCCGCAGCAGGGATCAAGTAGTGGGTATGACTACTATGGCCAACAGCAACAGCAGCAGCAGCAGCAGGCCCCTTCACAGCAACAACCACAAAATCCTTCTGGTCAGGGAGATGAGTCTGGTAGTGGTGGTGGTTATAATTATAACAATACTAGTCAAGCTCCTGCAGCTTCATCTTATCCTCATCAAGGATCATTAGCAAGGTGGTGGTGACGGTGCTCAGTCGGGTTATTATGATCAGCAGCAAGGTGGTTATGGTTCAGCTGCAGGTTATGGTGGGGCGCAAGATGGCAGTGGCTATGGAGCAGCTCAAGAAGGTGATTCCACCAAGGCCTCAGCAGCTGGATACAACAGCCCGGGTGGTCAGGCTGTTGCTGCTCTGTTTTTCATATACACAACTTTGTTTTTCATGCTCTGTTTTTCATATACAAAACTTTGTTTTTCATATGAGCTGCCCATGGGCTCTTCTCAACCTGCATGTGAAAATTGTTTATTAATGATTATATACTTCTTGGTAAGGCTATTTCCAAGGAAGAGAGAATGCAAGCTGCAGATAAGGGTTTCGAGGTTCATAACCAAAACTCCCCTGACATTGTTTTCTTCTTCACCCAGATCGCTGTCAAGGATTAGAAAATTCTCGATGAACTTAAGAACACCAGATACCACGGCTTCAGAGACCTTCTCACTAGATAATATCGAAAAGATATCTGGAACAAGATTCTTCTCTCTGAATAACAGTGAAACGAGTCTAGGGCTTCGGCTCATTGAGAGGAAGCAGAAGAACAGAGAACTCGGTTTTTCACTACTTGAGCCTCCTTGCTTGAAATTGTCAATTAACGGTTTTGCAGAAAAGAAGAACATGTCCCAGAATTGGGATCCGAAATCATGATCTTCGTATTTGTTCAGAATTGTGGAGAGAATTCTCAAGCATAGAGGAAGGCTTTCAAGGGATTATATTTCAACGTAGGTTCGCAGTAGGCCAATCCGAATGGACAGGAATGATATTTCAAAGTTTGGTTTTTACATGCAGAGTCACGTGACATACCACGTGTTATATTAACGTTCATATTTAACAGAAGTTAGACGGAAGTACCAAAAACTATTTTTCATAAACATGTTGTACCTAAAACCATCATCTGGGTTGGAAAACCATTTTGGTGAAACATGTTGCACCATTTTCATACTTTTCCCTAATTTTAATGATTATGGTATTGAAAATTATACTCATAATTCATAATTGTTATGGTTATGGTATGTGGTTTAAAAATATAGTATGGTTATTGTATTTGTCATACTTTGACCATACCCTAACTATCGAGTATCGATAGCCTTAATAGTGTATGCTAACTATTTTTTTTAGTTATTAAGTATAACGTTAAGTGCATATACACTTCATTATCTGTAGTGTTAACTAACTATTAAATTGTAATTTTATTTGAATTTAATTAATAAATTGAAAATAAAAAAGTAACATGTTGTTTAAAAAAAAGTAGCAAATTGGTATTTAAGTTTTTTAGAAATTAAAAATTTTCATGCATTTTTTAAATTGTATAATTAATGTATTCAAAATAGATCATTCATATTATTAGAAAAGAACACCAAATAAGTTGTTAGAAGAGTCGGTGTAAACGATCGAGGCCGAGGATTCACGGTGCAACGGATTGATGATACATCAGGAACCATCGGCGACAGACTTGAGACGGCAGCACGCCGGCGTTTTTTGTTTTTTTTTGGCCATCTCACGCCGGTGTTGACTATTATTTTGACTTCATTATTGGTATAACAGTAGCATCCGAAGTCATAGTTATCTCTAAATAGTCTCGATCAGATAATAACAAAATATGTATAATATTTTAAAATAGGATGATAAGCGTTCTAGTGAGGGTGATAATATTAATAATAAAAAAATAAATAATGGAAAGGGAAAGGAAAGGAGTTTATTGGAATTTACTCCCGCTTTTGAAATTATGGTAAAGAAATAAGTTTATCCTGTCATAATAGGTATATATATATACATTATCCATGTTAAAATTTTATCAACAGTAGGTTTAAGAATATATTTTCTTAATTAAATTTTGATTCTACAATAAATTTATATATCAAATCTCACAAAAATTAGATACAAAATTGCTAACTTCCTGCCCATGCAGTTAGTTTGAATGAAAAGTCAGGATAGACAAGTTTTATTCATAACTCTATCATGGAATAATGCATGTTATAGTGTGATATTTTAATATAATATACCACGGTAAAATTACTTTGTATTATCTTATTTTGTAGTATTATTCTTTAAATGATTAAATATTTATGTTATATGCATTTTTTCGGAGTTCAATAAAACAATATGGTAGGTTCAATTTGACTCCGTTAGGTGATTCTGCCGGTTTCTTCTTCGGCCGTACCTTTTGGACATTATGGAAGGAAAACAATGCGGCTCCCACTCATTGGTCTTAAGCCATTCTCCGTTTGACTTTCTTTCACTCTGCAACAACAGATTACACGTGGAGCATCATGAGTGGCTGAAAGGGATATTTATCGTTTGGGTAGAAAACATGATTTTTTTAAAGATAATATATATTTATTCATATTTACAATAATTACCTCTCGTATTAAAGTCAATTTTTTGAGTAAATAGGTAATTAAATTTAGCACCTAATATATTTAATTATTTCGGTCAAATTATAAAATAACGATGTTAAATTACAAAATTAATGTATTTCTAATCAAAAAAATTACTCTAGGTAGATAATTGAATTACGACATAAATGACGTTAACTGTGGTGAGTTTGGACTTACATGGTCTAAGTTATAATTTTTTAAGTCAAATTTTCATATCTCAACTTACGGCAGAGCGTACAGTCAATCCGTAAATCCAAATTTAATACTTTTTGCATCATTTGAATCACAATTAAAATATCTACGTACTACAATTTTTTTAATAAATACATAATTTTATTTTTAATTAAACATCGAGTCGTCGTTATCGAACAAAATATATATATTTAAAAAAAATGGTGTTGATATACGTCACTCCAAAGTGGCGTCTATTGAATATGTGTCACTTGGAGTGACGTCTATTAAATAAGCGCCGCCATGGGGTGCGTGTATTGACGCGTATACCTATTTTTCGAAATATTTTTTTTGTATACTTATTTTTTTTTTTAAAAATACCTACTTTTTCAAAAAAACACTCAAAATTTCCCATTCGAATGGCTCGTAACGAAACATCTTATTAACACCCACCTACGCCCTCTACCGAATTTGCAAAAAACAAATTGTGTATTAAAAAAATATATATTAACTTGGATTGACCCTGACTTGTTGTCGAGTCACCGGTGTCCGTAATTTCGGCCAATCGTTTCAGTCGTGTCAGCTGGCAGACTTCCTGTGAGACTAATGGGCTTTTGCTTTGAGATGTCTACTGATCAATGAGTCCAGTATAAGCCCAATGGGCGCACAAATCACAGGTAGATTTGTGGTCCAAAACGCCCAATATCTTTACCTTGCGAAATAGGCCCGGCCCATTATGAGTCCAAGGGTCATTGATATATGTTTTCAACAAACAGGGATCACATAGTTGGGACTTGTCCCTTCTCCCTACTTTGGCAAAATGTAATTGCGTCCGTCTCCTTTAAATATTTTAATATATATATTAACTTCTAACAGTTACACTAATTAAATATATTAAACCATCGGTACCAGGATGCAGGTGTTGATATGATACCGACTATGCATTTTGAATCACATAACTAAACCATGACGATGTTAAATTATAAATAATCAACTACAACTGTAGTAATTTATGTACTTTTAAAGATTTAATTTTCTATGATACAAAGGAGAGATTAAAGACATTAGTGCAAAAAAAACATATTGAGAACAACGGCGTCTCGATTTCCGAATAGTATTAAATTTTAGTATTTAGTTTTATTTTTGGTTATATAATGTATTGTAATTATTATATAAAAATATATTTGGTGAATTCCATAAAAAATATATTCTAAATCTACTATTGGGTGTATATATATAATTATATATAGTGTACAAAGAACAAATAGTGATACTCAATTGGACACGTGGGCCAAACTTTGTCATGATCCTACGAGGCTCTGATCATGCACTTGTTAACCCAAAAGTGCTCCATGCATGAATGTGTTTCTCGTATGTCGTGGTGGCAGTGCCTGTCATATAATAATTGACCAATTTTAATTTATTTTCAATACTCGAAATAATTAATAAAACGAACTATAATTTTTAGAATTAAGCATCTGTTTACTAATTAAACTTCGTGTATATAATCAATTTTATAAGACTTTTTTAAAAAAAGTCTTATTTGATTGATATAAATTAAAATCTTCTTAGTTTTGGTAGTTTATTATTAATAGTGTTATCAAAACCGGATCGGTTTTCGGTTCAGCCGATCCAACCCGGTTGAACCCGATTGAGTGTGCGATTAATTCACTATTCACAAGCAAAAAAAACAAACTAAAAATACAATTACAAAGTACATAGTATCAAACACACACATAATTACCTCAAATTACATAGTCTAAAAAACACACAAACTACATAGTCTCAAACATACACATTACTCTCAAACACTATATAACACAACATAATTACTTCAAATTTTGAACATACATAACACAATAGTCTCAAAATCAAATACGATAGGTCTAAACTTTAAACATAACTTCTAAACCGAAGAAGTTGCTCGATCGAACCGAATAAGTCGGTTTAAACCGAAGAGAATCACCCAACAAATTTAAACCACTTCCAAAAAACTAGAACCGAAAATTGGTTGGTTCTAAAAAACCGGCCGATTTTTCAAAAAACGGTTGGTCCAACCCGGTTCAAACTCTGTTCATAAGCATTTCGGTATTTTAGCTGAACTAAACCGTACTAGAGTCCGATTTTCGGTCAGACCCGGTCGAACCACCGGTCCGGTTCTGATAACACTGATTATTAAGCAGTGATGAAGATATGTGATTTTTTTGAAAAAGTAACTATTTTAAAATAAATATGCTAAAAAATAAATATTAAGAAAAAATATTTGAAGAAATGTACATAAACGCAGGTATCCCTAGTAGCGTTTATTAAATAACCGCTACTGGTAGTGACGTTTTTTTATAAACGCTACTAGTAGTAGCGTTTTTTTATAAATGCTTCTGCTAGTAGCGGTATTCGTTGTTGTTCTAACCCTAGCATTTATAACCCACCCGCCCCCACTCTTTCTCCTCCCTTCCAGCCGAAACTCCCTCTCTGCTGCACCCACGCCTCCTCCGTCTCCGCCGCCTCCGCCGCCTCCCTCTCGCCCAGACCGACGGAACCATTTCCTATCGCTGAAACGACGCCAGCTCTCCCGCCGTCGAGGAAGTCCCCTCGCCGTGCCCTCCCCCCGTGCTGCAACTCCAACTCCTCCCCCCGTGCCGCAGCTCGCCGACGAAGGTAAGCACCAGTTTTTTTTTTATGCATTTAGTATTTTAATTATTGTTATAATTTAAATTATTAGAGAAATTATAAATTGTTAAAATGTATAAATATATACTGTTTAATGGTAGAGTTAGTATACCGCTACGTGTAGGGATGTCAAGTAATTCGTTTAGCCAAAATGTCGTAAACATTGGTCTGTTGGACCAATCGGTACTTTGAGGACAAGATCAGCATCGCTCATCGGATCTCAGTGTGAGTCAACCAATCACATTTAGATGTTTAAAATTAGGGGAAAATATCATATCAGACGAGGCTAAAGCCATTGTGCAAAATGTTAGTTTATGGGATGTGGTTAGTATGTCACGTCTCAAACTTGATCATAAGTTGTTGATGCATTATGTGAGCGTTGATGTCCCGAGACACACACTTTCCATCTGAAACATGGGGAGATGACGATCACACTTCAGGATGTTGTTGTGTTACTAAGACTACGAATACACGGCGACGTCGTAACTGATGACTACGCACACGAGGAAAACATGGTGGTTGCGTGTCTGGATTTGTTGGGTCTGAATCTACAAGGTCGTAGAGATTTGGTGCAGATGACTACTTTACGGGAAAATCTTATTCAGACGGGTCTTACCGCCGAACAACAAGTGAGAACATTCATTTTGATTATAATCAGTGGTGTTTTATTTACGATGACAAAGAAAGATAATGTGTCGTTGATTTACTTGCCCCTACTATGAGATTTAGACAGAGCGACACAGTACAGTTGGGGTTCAGCAGTGTTGGCAGCTACATACCGCGGATTGTGTGAGGCATATGAGCATAACTGTGCAATATTTCAGAGATGTGCAATCCTTGTGCAGGTATGTGTTAAATATAAAATTGTTATATAAAAAATTATATTGTGTATTAGAAGTTTTATATTGAGATTGTTTATTGCAGTTGTGGTCATGGGAACACCTCCATATTGGTCGACCTGTGCTTCACGGTGAAGTGTTTGTTGGAGAGATACATCCCTTAGGATATAGGTGATTTATTTTTGTTACTTTTTTATGTTTGACCAGATTAAACATGCTTGTGTATTAATGTTTAGAGACAATATTCTTATTTTAATAGGTGGGCATTCCTAAGAAGATCCTTCATTCACCAATAAAGCGACTAGCAACGTCCATCATTATTCGTACAAATAAAGCGACTAGCAATGCTTAATTGTAGAGCGAAAGATAATGCACTTTGTGATCGAATTCGTACAAACTTGTAAAGTCCATCAGTATCTGTAAATTTATATGAGATACTAATAGACTGGGCTTCAATATCATCCAAACCGCACTCCGTACATATAATTTCCTTTAGTTTAAAAAGTGAGATATCCAAGGTAGCTGTAGTAATACTGGAGTTACCACCCACATAAACTTCACTACCATTCTGAGATAATATTTCGTCATCATACAAGCAAATGATATCAATCTCTATCATGTTTTATCCTAAATAATTAATATTAAAAAAGTTCATATCAAATTTGCTTAACTTTTAATTAAGATAATATTTATGTAAATATAACTATTTACAATTTTCAAAGCATTGTAATTAAGGAATACAAATAACAATTTTCAAAACATTGTAATCAAAAAACACAAAAACATATATTACATACCTGGACAGTCGTACAGTTGGTTGTGCAAATGAAGTAGCTGAAGGATTACAAGCAAATGAAGAACGTATCGGAACGATTGTGAATATTGTGATTTTGCAAACATACGTTCAGTGTTCAGTATTTGAAGGCAGAGATTTGCAAATAATTGTTTATTTCTACATAAATATGCAAATAATTGGCGGACATAGCAAATTATTTTATAATTTTGCCATCAGGGGTAGCAGAAAAACTAGAAACGCTTGTAGAGATAGCGCTTATACACACTTTTTCAAATATTTTCTGACCATACTTACTTTTTGCAATTTTTTTGGTAACATATTTACTTTTACAAAAAAATCGAAGATATGTGCATATATGTTACACGTCAGCTATCATATTGTACCCTTCAGTTAGTAAATTTACAATTTTATGCACAATTAGTTAATAAATTATATATATATATATATATATTAAGTTCAACTAATAATTTACATAAAAATAATAGAATAATAAATAAAATGCAAATTTTATTCACCATTTAATATTAAATTATACAAAATAATTAACTAAGTGTATCTTTGCTTTATATAAAGTCAGTTGACATTGTTCACATAAATGTTCTACTAGTAAGTAGGAAATAAACATTAATTTTTTTAATTAATTTAAATTTAAATTCCACATAAAATATTTAATTGTAGAAGACTAACTTAAGATTAAAAAAATAATCGTGATTCCTAGAAAAGTATATTTTCAATCAAAGTCTACTCTTTTATTTTTCTTACCTAATAAAAAGAACATATCGGCCGTGCCCATCTTTTCAAATTTAGTCCAGACACCCTAATATTTGACCTATAATCTAGACTAGATATCTACCTAACTTTGGGTTTTCTATATGTCCATGTCCACCTAAATAAGTAAGATGTTATGAACTTAAAGTTAATAATAATTTAAGATGAAAAAAAAGCGATAAGTATGTTAATGGAAAAAATAAGATGATATTCAGAGTTTAAAATATTCAAATACGAAGCGGACTT
This sequence comes from Chamaenerion angustifolium, assembly GCA_946814005.1. Classification (NCBI taxonomy): domain Eukaryota; kingdom Viridiplantae; phylum Streptophyta; class Magnoliopsida; order Myrtales; family Onagraceae; genus Chamaenerion; species Chamaenerion angustifolium. Next base: position 30,584,868 of record OX328277.1, on the reverse strand, counting down.
CATTGTCAAGGCAGCAGTAAGAATATTTTATGATTTTATAAATTTAGTTATTAATAATTTTTAATATCACATATTTTTACTATTATGTAATATTCACTCGGCTAACTTAAGTAAAAATTAAGTTGATTTAATGTCTATAAGACCTTTTTTTTAAATAATCTAGACTTGTCCAACCAATTTACATTTTTTTAGATTTATTATTAATTACACATGTGGATGGTGGACAACCTTCCATGTTTACTATTATTTTTCATTTTTTTTTTTGGCCAAGTATTATTTTTCATTTAATTTACATTATAACAACCCAACAATCTTGAATATTTTTGTCTATTTAAAGGCATGCAATAATGTTTTGCCAAGAAATAAATGTTGTTATACAATAATGAGTCGTTCCATAATAGAGAAAAATAATGGTAATGTATTGTCAATAGAAACCACCAAATTCAATGGAGCCCCTTCGCACCTCGAGAATGGTACAGACAACGTTCTTATTTCAAATGTTGTAAAATTGTATCGATACAATGACAGTCTAGTCTAGATAATAGAAAAAAAAAATACAATTATTAATTTCCAAAGACTTGACATTTACTAATCTCACATAGATAAATACCAAGCTATTATATTTAATCTCTTATAATTTTGTTAATGTTAAATAATTAGTTGTGGTTTAGACCCAAATTACAGTATCTATTTGATTGAGATTCAGTCGGGTTTCGATTGAATCATAATTTAACTGTAATATATAATTTATTTGAAGTGTTTAATTGTAACGTTCCTAAGAACATTTTTTAAACACATTCTATTAAATTTTAAAAAAAATGTTAAAATTTGAAGCATAACTAAAAAATTAAGAAATGAAAATTTTAAAATTAAACATTAAAAACAAAATTCGAATTGTGTCCAAACATTAACGTGACAAAGTCATATTTTAGTTTTGTATAATATTACAAAAACATTAATTCTTACCATAACATTTGTGCGAATTCATTGTAATTCTTACCATAAAATTTGTGCGAATTCATCTGCTATTATTCTGACATCAATTTATTTTTTTAAAATAATGGAGTATGGAGGAGCCATTGTGTGGGCCCCCACCCCTCATCTGTTCTCCTTCTCCATGGCAGTAAGCAGAAGAAGCAGCAGATGAAGTGAAGAGAAAGAACGAAGAAGCATCTTGCATTCACTAAGAGGAAATTTAATGCTTAATTAATGTAAAGTAACGTAAGTTTATAATTTTATCATTTAATTAAATATTTTAAGTATAAACTTTATGAGTACAAAATCTTCACACTCAATATTTTACATTTCATATAGCAATAAAATTATATATAAGTTTCTCTCCAGCGAAGCCGCGGAAGTGAGGGAGTGAGTCGCCGTCCATCGGAGCAACCGTGTGGTGGCCTGCCGTCGGGCGATAAGGAATTTGCCGGGAGTTTCGTCAGAAACAGAACAGCTGGAGACAGTGCACTGGGAGAGTCCCAACCCTAAAGCCAAACCTCCTCGCCCAAAACCTTTACCGAACCAATTGCGATCCAAAATTTAGGGCTTCTATCCAATTGCCGGTGAGGGTGTGTTGGAAAGACTGAGAGAGAGAGCCACCATAATCATCAACGGATTGGGAAGCTTAGAACCATCCAATTCCAATCTTCTCGGCCAACGACTGTAAGTATAGCGTAAGGTAGGATAACTGTGGTGTTTCTGGTGCAGGTTTGAGCCGAATGGATCACAATTATTCCCAGCATGATTCCAGTGGAGATGATGATAGAAAAAGCCCTGGAAGGCACGTCGAAATTCAGGGGAATGCAGAGATCAGGACTGATCTGATATGCATTGGAAAGGTGCTGAGTGCAAAGCCAATCCGGGCAACAATTGTCCAAAACGTGCTGCAAAACGCATGGGCGAGGTATGAAGGAGTCCGAGTAGAGGACATGTCTAGGGATGTCATACTGTTTGAATTCAAGAATAGGGAGGATATGTATGATGCACTAGATTGGAGTCCTTGGGCTATCCAAGGGAGCTGCTTGTCTATGATGAAGTGGGACACGGGTAGAAGAATAGATGAGGCCAGGTTTCATTTAGTTGATTTCTGGATACAGATTCACGGTTTGGAATTGGGGATGCTTAGTGCCCAGAATGCAGAAAAAATTGGAGAGTGTATTGGCAGGGTGAAAGCTGTTGATGACATAATGGGTCCGATGGGATTGGACAGGGATTTTCTTAGGATCAAAGTGGAGGTGAACACAAAGGAACCTCTGCTAGCTGGAATTTGGTACACACGGGGCAGTGGTGAAAGGTGCAGAGCAGAAATCAAATATGAAAGGCTGCCTGATGTCTGCTTTGGATGTGGAAGGATAGGGCACGGGGACAGAGGTTGCAAGGCTGAGATCATCATAGCAGATACACCAGAGGGTGGTCCGATGTACGGACCCTGGATACGGGTGGACAGACCAAGAAAAAGGGGACAAACTTGCAGAATAATTGGAAAGAATGGGAAGGGAGGGGAGGCAGGTGCTAGAAGGAAAACATGGAAGGAGTTAATGAAGGAGAAGGAGGAAAGGGAGAAATCAAAAAACAAGGATCAGCATACATCTGGTATAACAAAAGAGGACAGATCCAGAGGGAATGATAGGAAACAGGACAACAACAATGCCGAGGAGGGAAACAGAACACAGATTAATGAGGAGAAGGATCAGGCACCAGGGGATGGGGAGAATGAAACACAAGCACCTCGGGGAACAGAATCACAAAGTGAGGAACCAATGACCAGGGAACCGATCTGCATGGCAATCGATAAATGGGAAGGGAATTCAATGCAGATGGCTAGGCCACAAAAACAGAGGCCGAGACCAACAATGGGGAACAAATTGTTGACCATCACAATGGGAGAACAGAAGACTGAAACTGAAGGGGAGATGAGGGAAATTGATCAAACACATGATGAGGAGGGAGACACGGCTATGAGGACAATGACAATACACCATCCCAATTTAAGTAGAATCCTGGAGGAAAGACAGATTATGCGAGGCTTAAAAGGGCAAGTGAATGAAAGCTATAAGGGAGCTATCCGACACCCTATAAGAATCGACATGCAGGAGGAGAGGCAGCAGGGAGAGTGGGGGAATTGGCAGATTACTGAACTACAAACTGAAGCTAGGACTCCGGAGTCAAAACCAAGGGAAGCCAAACAAAGGAGAGATCGAGGAAAACACAGGAGATGGGAAGGCAGCCCAAACCGTGGCTTATATATGGTGGAATCCCCGGAGGCTTCCCCGGGGAAGGATGGAGGAATGATGACAATGCAAACAGGGTTAAGTCCGCTGCTCCAGAAAGTCAATTTAAAGAGGAAACATGAAGAGGAAACAGAATCTGAAGAAGACAGTATGGAGCTGAACCAAACCAAAAAAGCTAGGAAGGATAGTGAAGAAGGAGTGGAGACCGAGAAACCAAGAAATAGGAAGGTTATGGCAAGGAAGAAGATGGGGGCGAAAAGGACTATTGAGCATAGTCTGGCCCAAGCAAAGATGTCAGATAAGAGAGGTTTGGGAGGCTGTCCTAAAACAGCCCCCCACGGTCAATGAATGTCCTGTTGTGGAACTGTCGGGGAATCAGGTCGGCCCTGACAGTTCCGTACCTAACCGATCTGAAGAGGAGGCATAAACCGATGATTATATTTCCGATGGAGACCAAAAACAACAATGAGGTGTGTGACAGTGTTCGAAGAAGGATGAGAATGGAGAATGGAATACAAGTGGAACCGAATGGGTTGTCAGGTGGATTGGCCCTATGGTGGAGTACTGAGATTGATGTCATTATACATAGAAGGGGAGCATCTCTAATAGACACTACGGTGGATTTCAAAAACGGAAAGGGACCAATTCACATGACTTGGGTGTATGGAAGCACGGAATGGGAGGAGCGAAAGGTTTTATGGGACGAGCTGAGAAGGATTGGATGGAATAGAAGGGGAGCATGGATATGCATGGGAGATTATAACGAGATAGCCAGAATAACAGAGAAGGAGGGTGGCCGACCAAAACAACAAAGGATGATGACAGCCTTCAGTGAGATGATGCAAGATACTCAGTTAGTGGACCTGGGGTTTAAAGGTCAGCCCTATACGTGGAGCAACAATAGAGAGGGGGACCAACGGATCCGGGAAAGGCTAGACAGAGCGATTGGTAACTCAGATCTAATAAACAGGTTTCCGACTCTTAGAGTGACCCACAAGTTGATTATTGGATCAGACCATTGCCCCATTATGGTTGAATTGAACCCGAAGGGAAGAGGAGGACAAAGGAAATTCCGTTTTGAAGGTACATGGTTAGAAAGGGCGGAATGTGGGGAACTAATAAAAGAAACGTGGCAAGAGGGTGGAGAAGAGAGGATCGGGAGGAACATGACACGGAAACTGAACAGATGCAGATCAGAACTGATAAAATGGAGTAAAGCGAACAATGTTAATTTCAGAAAACGAATCATTGAGCTGCAAGAGAAACTGGAAAGCATCCAAAACAGAATAGGGGCGAGAAGGAACAGCCAGGATGATGAAATCAGAATAAAAAAGGAACTGGAGGAGGCGTGGAAAGGCGAGGAAAATTACTGGAGGAGGAAGTCTAGGATCCAATGGCTTAAGGGTGGAGACCGAAACACCCATTTTTTCCATCAAGCCACGGTTCAACGCAGACGAGGAAACCAGATAAGACGGATCCAACTCGAGAATGGAACATGGACGGAGAATGAGAAGAAGATACAAGAGGAGTGCCTTAGATACTTTAAAGGCATATTTTGCACGGAAGGGTGTCAGGATGTGGAAAGTCAGTTGGAAGGGGTACCGCAATTAATAGATGCAAGAACAAATGACAGATTGACAAGACAAATAAGTCGGGAAGAGGTCAAAAAGGCGGTATTCCAATTGGGGGGTGAAAAAGCCCCGGGACCAGACGGCTATCCAGGGCTTTTCTATCATCGCTTCTGGGAGATACTTGGGGATGATGTGCTCCATACGGTAAACTCTTTCCTAGATACTAGTACGTTATCTCCTAGTTTATGCTATACTGACATCGTTTTAATTCCTAAAGTTCCCAACCCGATTAACCCTATGCAATTTAGGCCTATTAGCTTGTGCAATTTTAGCTACAAAATCATATCTAAAGTACTTGCTAATAGATTAAAGAGTGTCCTACCTAATATCATAACCCCTTTCCAAAGCGCATTTGTATCTGGCAGGTTCATCCATGACAATATTCTTATCGCACACGAGGTGTTCCACCACATGAGAACAAACACGAGAGCAAATAGAGAGGAGTGCGCGGTCAAGCTGGACATGAACAAAGCTTACGACAGAGTGGAATGGAGGTTCGTGATAGAAACGATGAAGAGGTTAGGGTTCTCACAGGTGTGGTGTAACTGGATTGAGGAATGCATGACCAAGGTCCAGTATAGTGTAGTGGTGAATGGAGAAAACACGACTAGGTTCAGACCAACGAGAGGATTAAGGCAAGGTGATCCTCTATCGCCATACTTGTTCATTTTAATAGCTGACGTACTATCCAGGCAGATGTGCAGAGCAGTTGACCAAGGCCGAATAGAGGGAATTAAAATGAAGAGAACGTGTCCGGGCATACATCATCTGCTATTTGCAGACGACTCGATATTCTTCATCCGGGCAGATGATAGGAATGCAAAGGAACTCAAATTGATCTTAGAAGGATACGGGAAGGCATCTGGTCAGAGTGTTAACTTGAGTAAGTCATGCATACAGTTTGGAGCTACAGTACAAGAAGGAAACAAGGAGGCAGTTCGAAGGGCATTAGGAATCAGAGAGGTCATGGATGCGGGTAACTATTTGGGCATCCCAACAACATGGGGGAGGTCCAAGAAGGCGGCACTTAACTACATCAAGGACCGCATCCTAAAGAAGATTCATGGATGGAAATCTGTATTCCTAAACAGGGCCGGAAAGGAGGTACTTGTCAAGGCAGTTGTAACAGCTATTCCAACTTATCTGATGACGCTATTTAAGCTTCCAAAAACGTGGTGTGACGAAATAGCCAAGATGATTGCACGGTTTTGGTGGAACGGGAAAACGGATAGGAGAAGTATGCATTGGGTAAGTTGGAAGAAGATGTCCCTACCAAAACACCTTGGGGGCATAGGATTCAGAGATCTTTGGGAGTTTAACAACGCCATGCTTACTAAGACAGCTGCTCGACTCCAAAACAACCCGAGATCGCTATGGGCACAGGTGATTAAAGGGTTGTACTACCCAAATGGAGACCTAAAGGGAGCCAAGAAAGGAGCACGACCGTCTTGGGCTTGGAGTAGCATAATCCAGGGTAGGGACGTGATGATCAGGTTCGGCAGGTGGCAAGTTGGCAATGGTAAATCAATTCGGGTATTCAAGGACAATTGGATACCCGGGATTGATCATGGAGAAGTCGGCATAGGGGAGATGGAGGACCCGAGACTCTCGATGAAGGTGAACCAATTGATAATTGGGGAGCCAAAGAGATGGGACTTGAGGCCGGTTGTGGACATTATCTCGGAGAGGACAAAGCAAGCAATTGAGGCGATCCATATACGATCAAGGGAGGTGGAGGATAGATGGGTTTGGCCTTATGATAGAGGAGGCGAGGTCCGACCGAGACAAGTTTACCGGAAACTAAAAGAGGTGGCGCAAGAAGAATCGAGCCAAGAGTTAGGTGATGGGAGCCGACCCGAGCCGAAGTGGGAGGGGATCTGGAATAGCATTGCCATCCCCAAGGTAAGAGCGTTTTTGTGGCAAGCAGGTCATCGAGCCATACCGGTCCAAACGGTACTAGAGCGACGAGGGATAAATGTCACGAGACGATGCCCATTTTGCACGTGCGAGGAGGACGAGGTGCATGCATTGATGGAGTGTCATTGGGCAAGGCAGGTGTGGCAGGCCGAGCTGAACCTGACATGGTCGTGGACAGAAGGGAGAGACCGAACCAAATGGATCGAGGCAATTCAAAGTTTGGCCGAGGGAACGGGTGACGAAGGGAAACGGCGACAACTAGGAGCGGAAAACATGGTATGGCAGATATGGAAAGAGAGATGCCGTGCAATACACGATGGTGATGAGCCAAGGCCGGAGAAGGTGAGGCAAGCGGCTAGAGACCTTACAAACGAGTGTTGGACCGTGTGGATCGGAAACAGAACAGGGGCGGTTCCCAGGCAAAGACGCCAAGAGGAATCATGGAAGAGACCGAGAGTACAAGAGGTCAAAATAAATTGTGACGGAGCCTGGGAATCGACAACAGGCAAAGGAGGCACGGGAGTTATAGCACGGGATTGGCAAGGAAGAGTAATGGCCGGAAGAAACTCCAAAGGACGCGGAACCAATGCGGTAACAATGGAAGCCAAGGCGATCCTCCAGGCGGTAGAATTAGCACTTTCATGTAATTGGTGTAATGTGATTATTGAGTCGGATGCACATGTATTAATTCAGAGCCTACAAAGGCCGGACGAGGTGCGGGAGTGGACTTCACAACACATCATAGATGATATCCTTGATTTAGCCAAAAGGATCCCGAGGGTACAATGGAGTCATGTCCGGAGGAAAGCGAACCGATGCGCGAATTGGGTCGCTAGGAAGTCGAGACAGGGGATGTGTCCAGACAATTGGGCGGTTGTACATCCACCTCCTTTATTTACATTATGTATGTTGGACATTGAGAACTCGGGTTTGGAATTCTAGTGAATGAAGGAAGTATTTTATGGTAAAAAAAAAAAAAAATATTTTACATTTCACGTTTTGATCCCGTCTTAGCCGGTAAGAAACTAGAAATTTAATTTACTGGGGATAAAAATTAGTTAATGAATAATTATTTAAAAAATAAATAAATGTAAGAATTTAAAGAGCTAAAATAAAAATAAAAATATTTATTAGAATTAAATTAACACAAAATTAAAAGTTACCACGTTGTGATCTTTGTGATAGAAACCCGTTAGAATAGTCCACTTACGGTAAATAACAACAATCATGCGTGTCAATGGGAAGGAGACGAACCACACCAACCATCCATCTTTATCTTCTTCTGACGGACTGGCACCGATTCAAAATGGTCGGATGCATTATTTGCTTCGTGTTCTTGATGAGACAATTTGCATTTTACGCCCCCATAATACCATGTATTTGCTAAAAAGCACTGCTAGTTAGTCAAGATGTGAATTATCAACTATCGAATTATATATTTCCAGGACTTTGAGATCGATTTGATAGATCAATGATCGAAGGCAGGGGCGAACGTGAATTCCACCTAAAGATGGGGGAATTTTCTCATTCAACTTTTTATATTATACAATTTTTTATTATTTTTAAATATATTTAATTTAATTATTTTAAATCTTATAATTTTCAGTTAAAAATTATTAGTTGTTCTTAGACGTTAGATTTAAATTAATTACAATGTAAGAAATTGATTAGGGTTGGTATTTTAAATGTGTGCATAAATTAAGTTTTTAAAAAGGATTAATTGAATTGAAAAGTATAACTTATTAGAAAATTTTAAATGATAAGAAAATAGATTAAAAACTATAATTCTTTTAGAAATTTTTGAATAAATTAAGTTAACTTATAAATAGAAATATATTAATTAAAATAAAATATGATTTATCATTAATTTTATTATAGTTAGAATAAATTAAACTAAAAAATATATTCATTAAATTTATTAGAATAAATTAAATTATAAAAAATAGATTAAAATATAACTTTAGAAACTTTAATGATGGTATTTTTATATATATTTCTTATTTCGAGATAGTTCAAAATAACTAATTTGGAGAGAAACCTACAGATTATTTACTATTAATAATTAAATTTAAAATTCTAAATTCCATTTCAAACCATTTTTAACAACCAAACAACTCTATACAAATTCACTATTCCTCATTCCTAACCTAATATACTGTTAGATTAGATATGTGAAAAAGTTAATTAAAATGTATATTTTAAATCAATGGAAGTATGTAATGAACGCATATATTAGAATTTGTGAAGTGACTGATCTGAAATTTATAATATTGACTCGAGTGAAAGATATTTTTAAATTATATTTATGAACTAAATAATTTAATAATTTTTCAAATTTCGTAACATGTGTTCCCACCAAAGCCAAACGCTACTTAAGAAAATTAAATAAAATTCTTGCAAGAACGTATTTATTTTCTTTCACCGAACCTGGTCAAGATCCTGGCCCGCCCTTTTCCACATGCACGTCTCTCATTTGGCTCCCTTTGCTGCGTTGTCATCCACGTCATCATCTCTTCTTCTTAATCTCTCCCTCCCATTGGTCTTTGGTCTCTCCTCTCTCTCTGCGCTTTGCCTTTTTCTCCTTTATTTCTTTCTTCCCTCCCCAGAGTTCCGAATCAAAGACAGAGTATATTATGTATATCATTTCGTCTTCCTCAATTTCTACTCCTTTCACCGATCTTCTTTAGACTGCCAAACAGAGGAAGAAGAATCTTTGATTGCGACCTTCTTTTGAGGAAATCAAGGTGACAGACAGACCGGGGAGAAAAAAAAAAGATGACTCAGTAGTTCTCCTCTACTCCTCCAGCACCGCCATCGTCAGATTGGTTCGAGATATCCATGGACGGAAAATCGAAATCCACTTGCAAGATCAGAAAGAGGGCTTGTTCATCATCGTCGTCCTCGTCTCTGGTGAGGCGGTACAGACTTAAAAGAGCGATTTTGGTTGGAAAAAGGATCGGGTCCAGCACTCCGGTGCCTACGTGGAAAATAGGGCAGAAATCTCCTTCTCTGGTCGTCAACTCCGCCGTTTCTGGCGAGATCGTTAGCTCTAAGAGTGGTCATATGTCGGTTAGGAAACTCGGTGCTACACTGTGGGAGATTAACGAAGTTCCCTCTCTATCTGTAAAGGAAAACGCTGCCATGAAAGAGGAGAAGATCGGTCGGAGGTTATCGCATTCCGGATCTTTGCTACCTCCGACGAACAGTCTTTTGCCTGAGGTTGTCGTAATTTCTTTCGAATTTTCTTTTTTGGGGAATAAATTGAGAAGCAGAGTTGATAAACACAGAGATTGACAGATTGTTGAATTTGCAGAGGTTCGATCAATCCGGAGGACGCGAACACCGCCGACGAGCATCGACCGCCTCTCAAAAGTTTCAGATCGTCGATTACATCTCCGCCGGCGGCGGACAGGATTATGCTAGCAGTGCTAGTGTTATGGAGGTTGACAAATAATTTCATCAATTTTATTATTCGGTTTCTCTCTCTATCGGAAGATCATGAAAATGACAGCTCTTTCCTATCATTTAGTCAAAATTTTGAACCAAAAATCGAATCTTTTTTAGCAATTCTTGCCGTTTTTCTTATCATAGCATTTTACATGATGGGCATTTCAGGTACTGCAAACCGAAGCTCCTCACCGGACCACCAAGCATCACGGCGGTGGAAACAGAGTTTCTGACGCGAAGCTCCGTCTGAAGGACCTCGGCAACACGTTAACGACATCGAAGGAGCTCCTGAAAGTTTTGTACAGAATCGGAGGTTTCTCGAAGCACCATCACCCCTCGAGCATCTCCATTATGTCAGCCTTGAACGCCGAGCTAGATCGGGGATGTTCGCAGGTCGGCGAGCTGATACACGACCAGAGAAGCAACGAGAGCGAAATCGAGTTCCTTGTACGTAGCTTCGCGGAAGAGAAGGCGTGGTGGAGAGAGAGGGACAGGGATAGGGTTCGGAACGCCATCGGCCACGTGGCGGAGGAGCTAGAGGTGGAGAAGAAGCTGCGACGGCAGACGGAGAGGCTGAACAAGAAGCTCGGGAAAGAACTGGCCGACACGAAGGCGGCGCTGTCGAATGTAGTAAAGGAGCTCGAATGCGAAAAGCGAGCGAAAGACATTCTCGAGCAGGTTCACAACATTTTACTAAAATTTGAATCTTTCGTCCTATTCGAGATCGTAAATCTTAATCAGAAATTTTGAGCAGGTCTGTGACGAACTCGCTCGTGGAATTGGGGAGGATCGAGCTCAGGTGAAGGAGCTTAAGAGGGAGTCGGCGAAGGTGATTGAGGAGGTCGAGAAGGAGCGAGAGATGCTTCAGCTCGCCGACGTTTTAAGGGAAGAGAGAGTCCAGATGAAGCTGACGGAGTCGAAATACGATTTCGAGGAGAAGAACGCAGCGGTGGAGCAACTGAGGAGCGAACTCGAGAGCTACTTGCAGTCCAAGTTACCACCTGGAGAAAAAGACGGGTTTCCCAATTTCGAAAAGCTCGAGGAATTCTACGATGATGGATCGGGGGAGAGCGATTTGCAATCGATCGAACTGAACATGGACAATGCGACGAGAAGCTATAAATGGAGCTACGAGAAAGAGATCGAGGAAGAAGAAGGAATCGGGCCCAGGAGATCTCTGTCGGAGAAGATTCAATGGGGAAGTATCTCGTTGAAGAAGGGATCCGCAAATTCCGAACTTGAATCGAATAATGGATCGGAGAATCTTAATGGGTTTGATCGGGAGAGACTGTTGGAGTTCGTTTCGCAGGCTCATACCAAGAACAACATCCCCACCTCCGCAACTGCCACGAAAGGCCTTAAAGACCGCCAGAAGGTGGTGGCGGGGTTAGGGGTGGTGTCCGGCCACCTTGTCGCGAGTCCGATTCAGAAATGGGGTCAGAATTTTTGTCTGTCGGATCCGTTCAAAGAAGAACATGAGAAAGAGAACTCTCTGATAGTACTGCCTGTGAATGATCCAAAAATTGACGTCGCCGGAGCGAATCATGTTGACTATACCAACTGCAACTAAGTATATAATGGTTTGGACAGCTTTCTTCACCTTATGAGTTAGCTGTTGCAGTTGCGAATGAGTTAAAGCTCAATTTCGATTATTGAAAAACCAAGTCAAACAATTGGAACATAATGAATTCAGACATTCAACGGTGTGGTTGTGTTCGAAATTTTGATACTTTTATTTGGTAGGAGTCGATTTATTACCGTTGCTGCCCGTTATTTACAACAGACATTTGTATTGAAATTTCACCGAATCTTGAAGAGTATAAAAAATTGTTTTAGCTTCATTACTTAAGGATTAACTACCTATTACAATATTTAACAAAATTAACTATTTATTTAGAATATTTTAACTTTCAAATTATTTAAATACTCAAAATTCTGCTGAAACCCATTATTTTATTGGGTTTTGTTAACGGAATTAACAAATTCCTGAAACAGCAACATCGATTTGATTCTTGCGGTAGTTCCGTTCCTGTTAACCGTTTTTGTGTGATTTTGGGCTATTAGTTAATGGGTAAGTAGTTATTGGACTTTTTTTTTTTTTTTTTTTTTAAATTATGGATTAAAATCCGCTATAGGTGACAAACTAATCACCCAAGTTCAAATTACACAACCCAAAGAGACAACTAACTAACTTTAATAATTGTCGAAACAGAAGAGTCAACATCGTCTTTTCGGAGCGCGTTGATCGTTTCCTTCGGAGGAGATTTATGAATTTCAAACACATGTCGCTGGTTGAGCGTCATTCCCGTCATGATGTCCGCTACCGCATTTACTTCTCGAAAAATATGTTTGAACTTCATTCTTTCGAACTGCATCAATAATTTCCTGCAATCCGTAATGACAGACATTAGTTTATGATTTGACATATTTTCATCAGAAATTACCTTATGGGCTGAAAGGGCGTCCGTTTCAAGGTGAATAGATTTTAATTCGAGAGTCTTTGCCAGTATCAGTCTGTCTCGGATGACCCAACATTCAGCAGTGAGAATGTTTGAGCAACCCAAATCCCTTGAGAATCCTGCAACCCATTGACCCCTGTAGTCTCGGATGACCCCACCAGCTCCTGCAAAACCTTGATTTCCATTAGCAGCTCCATCTGTGTTAAACCAATCATTTTTTGGAGGAACCCAACTAATATCAATGGAAATGAACTCATTAGCAATGTCAGTCTCAAGATGAACATTTTGGTGAAACTTTGCCTGAGATAAGGATAAATTATAAACAGAAGAAAAAACAGGTTTATCATTAAAAATAAGAGAGTTCATATTTTTCCAAATGTTCCATAGAGCATAAGGAAAAAAAGTACTTCCACTCAACTCCTTAAATATTGACTCTTGATTCATGACATTCATACTTGATCCACTCATTCAAAGGGTAGTGGAACGATTGCCCTAGACTTGGCGGGCCAATGGCTGAATTCCACATCTTTTTAGCATGCTCACACTCACGCAATAAGTGATCTATGTCATCTACCCCTGAATAACAAATTTGGCATAAATGGCTCAAATTACATCCTCTATGGTTCAATAGTTTGCAAGTGGGTAGTCTATCTTTAAGGCACAACCAGATAAAGTACTGAATTTTTGGGATAGTCTGAATCTTCCAAACCCAATCCCATTGATTAAGTACCTGACTATTTGTGTCATGACCTGCTAAAAGAGAGTATGCTGATGATGTGGTGTAATTCCCCGAGTGTGTGACATTCCATATTTGAGTGTCTGAGGAGACATTGGTCTTGTCCCCTGGAGTACCTCGAAACATGTCCAAAAACTTTTTGGGGAAGTCAAAAGAAGTTCTATCTATGCCTCACTCGTCATTGTGGAAGACATATCCTACCATCAATTTGTCTTCTTCATAGTTCAGTGGACCAAAAATAGCAGCTCACAGAGGTTGATTACCCACCCAATTATCGTGCCAAAATTTAATATTCCTACCATTTTCCACCACCCACCCTGATCCTAATTTAAGGGTGTTCGTACCTTCATTAATTGCTTTCCAATTACAAGATGTTTTATTCGAAGTAGTGAGAGAAGTTTCATCCTGCTTAAACGTTCTGTTCTAATTATCACAGCCCAAGGAGCCGTTTCCTTCTTCAATCTCCATGCCAAACTTCCCAGGAGTGCTTTGTTACGATACAACACCGACTGCAGCTCAAGTCCCCCAAGCTTTTTCGGCTTTGTTATTTCCTCCCAATTGATCAAGTGGATTTTCCTTTTCTGGTCCGTGGACCCCCAAACAAAATTTCTATTAATCCTGTTCAATTCTTTGCACACTGAACTAGGAAACATAGTACATTGCATATAGTAGGAGGAGATCGTGGACAATACCGATTTGACCAACGTAACTCTACCCACCATTGATAACAGATTTTCCCTCCAACCCAAAAGTTTATTTATAACTTTATCCAGAATAAAGTTAAATGAGCTAACTTTCGAGTTTGACAATTCCAAAGGAAACCCAAGGTAAGACCCAAAGTTTTCAACTGTTTTAAACTTTAACCTCGTTGAGATCTATGTTCTTTTGGTAGAGGATACATTCTTTGAGAAAACCATGATCGACTTCTCCTGATTTACCTTTTGTCCAGAAATGACACAAAACTCTTCTAAAATCGAGTTTATACAATTACAATTTTCAGGTGTCGCCTCTCCCATTAGAATGAGGTCATCGACAAAGAAAAGATGGGATAAAGTCAAACAACCTCTTCCCACTTTTATTCTCGTCCATTGCCCTTGCATAACTTTTTCATCAATAAGAACCGCCAGATATTCCATGCAAATAATAAAGATGTACGGAGAAAGAGGATCGCCTTGTCTAATACCTCTGGTCGGGTAGAATTTGTCTAGTTTCCCCCCATTGAACAAAATTTCAATTGAAGACGTGGAGATACAACTCATAATCAACTTAATGACATTATCAGTGAATTTAAAGAAAAAAAGCGTTCTTTTGATGAAGTCTCACTCAATTCTATCATAAACTTTTTCAAGGTCTATTTTAATGATCATGCACCATGTTTTGCCCTGTTTATGCTTTGAAAAATGAAGCACTTCTCTAAGCATAAGTACATTATTCGATCCCCTTCTACCTGGGACAAAACTTGTCTGAAAAGGAGAGATGATATTGTTCAGAACTGGTCTGATTCTATTCACCAGAATTTTTGATATGACTTTGTAAATAGAATTGCAAAGACTTATAGGTCTGAATTGGGAGACCGAATTAGGCTGACTACATTTTGGAATTAAGCAGATAAACGTCTCGTTCCAACTTGTAGGGACATACCCCCTTTTAAGTTATTGGTGGTGGACTATCATATTAAGCCGACCAACCTTAGTAGGTTTTCGGTCCAAGGTGATTCCTCTATATATGGAATGGCTAATGAATGCCCGGAGATATACGAGATAATTAAAAACATCTCTCTCTTCTCCCGTACTGTTGGGAAGTTACGACTGATACCATACCATTTGGTATCAGAGTCACTGACGACTACCTCTAGCACCAGCTGTCCTACTGTCTTTACCTTATCGTCGTAGTTCCACCTACCATGGCCACCCGATCTACGAATCCATCGACGGAGACCAGAGCTCAAAAGGATGCGCGTATGGAGTCTTCGATCAACAACGACAACTGTATTCTCCATGAACTAACAGGGAGAATGCCCAGACTTGATGACCCGTTTCTCGCATCAGAGGAACGCACCAAGGCCTCCCTCAATGACATGAAGAAAACCTTTAGCTCCTCGCTCGACGAGATACGTTATTTGATTTCCTCCCAAGCAGCTTAGCAACCATGGGCCACTAGAAACGCATCGGGCATACTAGGGTCCGGTAGTTCTACTACCACAAGGGCCCTTCACCCGCAAGCCCCACAAGCTCTACCACTTACTCATTCTATCACCTTTAGTACCTACAGCGTGAATGTCACCGTGGAGCTAGACAACGTAACAGATGGTAAAGAAAAGCATGCATACCACATCGGAAGTTTGGATTTCCCACGTTTCTCAGGAACCGACGTAGCTAGCTGGTTGTTCCAGTGCAAGCAATATTTCGACATTGACGGGACGCCAGAGGAAGCGAGACTCAAGGTGGCAGTCATCCACTTGGAAGGTGAGGCGTTGCAATGACATCAAGGGGTACGTGAAGGTGCAAGCAACGGAAGGAAAAACCATATCCTGATCGGAGTATGTCGAGGCCCTCCAGGCTAGGTTTGGAGAGGATCTGCTCGGTGACGCTATGTTGGAAATGAGCAATTTGCGTCAAGATGTCTCCTTCGCTAACTACCAACGTAAGTTTAACGGTTTCGTCCACTGTGTGCAAGTGATCGAAAGAGTTTCAGAAAGAGCTGTCATGAGCCAATTTATCAGCGGCTTGGACTTTCCTCTCTAAGGACAAGTTCGACTTCAGCGAGATCAAACGCTGCATGAAGCTTATGGTGCCGCGAAGCTGCATGACTTTGTCTTGGCTTCACAATGATTGCCACGAAGCGGTAATGTTCCTCTCGACCCTAAAACTACTTCAACCTATATGCCTAACTTTCGTAGTGCTCCTTATAATGCTAATACTGTCTTGGTGCCGCGACCGAATGCTACTAATGTTGCTATAAGTAATAGTGCTAAGTTGGTTGCGGGTAATAGAATAACTTGGATAACGAATAATCGCGAAATGAAAGCTAGGAGAGCTAAAGGGCTATGCTATTGGTGCCCAGAACGTTATACCGTCAGACCTAAGTGTTGAAACAAACAACAAATTTACGTGATTGAGATGGACGACGAGGAAACCAAGGGGGAAGAGGAGATTGAAACTGAGCCAGAAACAGACGTAGTAGAAAAGACACCCGAATTGTCAATCCACGCTATCACTGTAGCTTCATGCTACTCGACAAGGAAGATTGAGGGTATGGTGGGTAACCGCAGGCTGCAATTGCTCGTGAACTCCGACAACACACACAACTTTATGGACGCCTACGTAGTTGAAAAACTGGGTTGCGTGACCTTCGTAGTCCCTCCTCTACAAGTGCTGGTTGCTAATGGCAACGAGCTGTCATGTGATTATGTTTGCAGGGGATTCAAATGGACTATGCAAGGGCACCTCTTCATGGTCGACGTGTTCCTTATGCCGCTCGAGAACTACCACGTTGTGTTAGGCATTCAATGGTTGGCTACGTTGGAGAACATACTATAGAACTTCAGCACTTTGTCAATGAAATATTTTCGTGGCAAGGAGCTCTTTGAGGTGAAATGGTATTGCAAACAGACCATTCAACTTAGCAGTTTTCATGAATAAAATGATAACTAAATCAGATGAAATTGTTGCCATTCAACTTTATAATTTTTCCTTACAAGTCCATGAGGAGAACCGTCCACATATCTTCTCAACTCGGGTGAAAAAGGAGACCAACTTGCTGAAGGACATCAAGCTACTACTGGGGTGTTACGAAGAGGTCTTTGTTTCATGAATAAAATGATAACTAAATCAGATGAAATTGTTGCCATTCAACTTTATAATTTTTCCTTACAATCCCATGAGGAGAACCGTCCACATATCTTCTCAACTCATGTGAAAAAGGAGACCAACTTGCTGAAGGACATCAAGCTACTACTGGGGTGTTACGAAGAGGTCTTTGCCGAACCTAAAAGTTTACGCCACCTAGGGCCATAAACCACTCGATTCGGTTGAAAGAGGGAACAAGTCCGGTCAGTTATCGCATGTACCGTTATCCAGCTCCCCAGAAGGATGTCATTGAGAAAATGGTAACCGAGATGCTATCAAGTGGACTAATCCAGCCGAGTCGCAGCCCATTCGCGTCACCGGTTGTGTTAGTAAAGAAAATAGATCTTACATGGTGGTTGTGTGTCTATTACCGCCAGTTGAACGACCTCACCATCAAGGACAAATTCCCCATTCCGCTAGTGGGCGATCTCTTAGACGAATTGTACGGTGCGTCGATTTTCTCGAAGATCGACTTGCGAGCTAGTTACCACCAAATTCGGTTGTCCAATGCGGATGCTCATAAGACGGCGTTCCGAACACACGAGGGACATTATGAATTCCGTGTCATGCCATTCAGTGTTATTAACACCCGAACAACCTTTTCAAGCATTAATGAACACCGTCTTCAAGGAGTACCTCAGGAAATTCGTTCTAGTCTTTTTTGACGATATTTTGGTGTATAGCAAGGGCGTGAAGTAGCATATTGAGCACTTGGAGCTGGATATGCAACGTCTGAAGCAGAATTCCCTAGTGTCCAAGCGTTCCAAATGCTCTTTTGGAGGACATCAAGTTGAATGCCTAGGTCATGTCGTCATGGCCGAAGGAGTTAAAACTGACCCCTCGAAGATAGAAGTTATGCGGGATTGGCCAAGATCGAACAATATAAGGCAGATTCGAGGTTTTCTGGGATTCACTGGCTACTACCGCAAGTTCATCCGGGGTTATGGGATCATTAGTCTCCCCCTCACCGAGCTTCTCAAAAAAACACATTCGCGTGGTCGGAGAAGGCAACTGAGGCTTTCAATCATCTCAAGGAAGCCCTGACGTAGACTCCAATCTTGTCATTGCCAAACATGGAGGAGGTCTTCACAGTCGAAACGAACGCTTCAAGCGTGGGTATCAACGCGATCTTAATGCAAGGGGGTCATCCTATCGCCTTCTTAAGTCGAGCTCTCTACCGGCGACAACATGTCCTCTCAACCTACGAAAAGGAGTTGCTCGCAATTCTCTTCACCATAAAAAAATGGCACTTCTAACTCGTGGATCAACGTTTCATAATCAAGTCCAACCATCGTAGTCTCAATTTTTTACTTGAGCAACATTTGCCAACTCCCTTGCAACATACTTGGTTGGCGAAGTTAAGGGGCTACGACTACGAAATAGTATATAAGAAGGGGATCGACAATGGAGCGACTGATGCACACTCAAGAGCTCCAAGTTCCGAACTAATAGCCATGGCATTTTTCGCATTATCAACCGAGTTGATTGACCGCGTACGAAGAAGTTGGGAGACAAATAAGGACTGCAATGATCTCTTGCGAGAGGTAGCGGCAAGTTTAGGACCGAGCAAATTCGCAGTGAAAAACGACCTTCTCGAAAGGAAGGGATGGATCGTGGTGGGCCGTGATGATGAGGTTCACAAGGACATACTCCTCTTGTTCCATGCATCGACACTTGGTGGTCACTCCGGAGCAACAGCTACGCACAAAAAGGTGTCTTCAATCGTTTATTGGTAGGGTCTCAAACGCGACGTAAGAGAGTTCGTTAGGAAAGGGTTCATAAAAATAAATATGACCGCTCGACTTAACTAGGGTTGTTACAACCATTACCGGTTCCACAACCGATCTTCTCCGACATAACAATGGATTTCATAATCGGGTTGCCCAAGTCACACGGGAAGGACGTCATACTAGTAGTGGTGGATAGGTTGAGTAAGTACAACCATTTTATGAGCCTAAGCCATCCCTACGGGGCTGCAACCATGACACAATTATTCATCAACCAAATCTACCGACTTCATGGATTGCTGAACAACATAGTGAATGAGAGTGACCCGATATTTGTGAGCACGTTGTGATGGGAATTATTCAAACAGTTGGGTGTATTACTATGCTTGTCATCATCTTACCATCCGTAGAGTGACAGGCAAACAGAGGTCGTCAACCGATGCTTAGATGCATGGCGGGGAATAGCTGACATCATGGGCGAAGTGGATTCCGTTGGCCGAGTGGTGGTACAACATCACATACCACTCGACCCACAACATTACCCCCTTTGAGGAACTTTACGGGCTTGCGTCGCCGTTCCATGTGCCTTACTTCCCGAAGGATTCAGATGTTGCCAAGATGGACCTGTTGTTCCGAGATAGGGAGGAACACATCAACATGCTGAAATTTCACCTCGAAAGAGCTCGAAACTGAATGAAACAAGTGGCAAACAAGAAGAGAAAGGAACGATAGCTCGAAGTAGGCAACTTGGTCCTCGTGAAATTGCAGCCTTATAGATAGCACACCCTCAAGAACCATTAGGGTGAGAAGTCGTAGCCAAAGTATTTCAGACATTTTCGGCCCATCGCCTCGATCATCCGGCAACGACATTGATACATCCCACTATTCATGTTTCACACAGACTGGTGGAAGACCACATCCCTATTTCGGTCGATGGTAACAACCGAACAATTTCCGCGGCGATCATCGTTCGTACCACAGTGAAAAGTGGTAATATTGTCGTAACAAAGGTACAAGTTACGTGGGTGGGTGTTCCTGCCGATGAAACCACCTGGAGTTTCGTGATGACTTCAAACGCCGATTCCCGAATTTTGATATTGAGGACAAGCTCAATGCGTAGCCGGGGGTATTGTTACAGATTTTTGTGTGATTTTGGGCTATTAGTTAATAGGCCAGTAGTTACTGGGTTGTTATTATTATTGTTAAGTTATTGGTTGTGGGCTATCATGTTAAGCCGACCAACCTTAGTAGGTTCCCGATCCAAGGTGCTTCCTCTATATATGGAATGCATAATGGATGTCTGAATATATACAAGAGAATTACAAACATATCTCTCTCTTCTGTTCCCCTCCCTCTCTAATTCTTCTAATTGCTCTCGTACTATCGGGAAGCCGCGTCTAATAGCGTACTAGTTCTTTGTCTGTAAAATACGTTTATTTGCTGAAAACGAATTCTTAGAGCCTGAAATTTTTTAAAAAAATTCATAAAAAAATTGTTAATTTACACAGTTTGGCAACCTTACTAAAAAGTCAGTAAATCTTGAGAAATTACATGCGAAGGTCATCTAAATCTGCGTCTACAGCCATAGATGCCTCTTCCCGTCGTAGTTGGGTCTTGCAAGACCAATTCCTGATGGAGAAATGATGAAACTACCTCCAGCACATACAATAGAGTTTGGGTTGATTTCTTCGTCAGTGCGTGTGAAAGCGTATTCTGGAAGAGGTGGATAATCCTTTTAGCGACAAAATTGGTTAGTGGGTAGAACGAAACATCCATCTTCAAGAGCAATATCAGTCAGAGATGCAGAGTATATCCCGATGCATGCAAATAACTTGTTCAAACGTAATGAGTCTAAAACCCTATTATTAATTTATTATGTGGATTTGGATAGTTTGCTTCAGTTAAGATTTGATGTTCTGGGTCTGATCAATGCATGAGACTTTACCAATAGGTGTCTCAACTATCGGAATGGTGGATTCATCACTGATTCCTCAAATCACGCCCTCAAGCACTGTTGGCATGATCAACGACCCTGCGAATCAAAGAATAGAAAGAACAGTGCAATACAAGGTATATCTGTCTCTCTCTATCACACCACACCTGTCATAGGAAAAACCTTGTATTTTTCAGCCATTGCTACCAATCTCTCAACTTCAAAAGCAACACATAACACTAGATCTCCCCAAATTTTAACAGTCCAAAGCTAGGGCATCTATGTTAGTGATTGACGATGACATTCATTGCTTAAAGAGTTGAATTTGCAAGTCCATTAACTGATTGCAGGAATTTGTGTCATCTACAATATACCAATATTACAAGATGGTCACGGTTCGTTGGTTCTTGCTTTGTTTGCTTCTTTTGATCGGGTATTCATTCATCAATTGGATGTCAATAATGCTTTTCTTTAGGGGATTTGGATGAAGATTTTTTTATGTAGCTGCCACAAGATTTTTCGAAACTAAATTCACACTGCCTTGTAAGTTGAAGAAATCTGTGTATGACTTAAAGCAAGCTTTGTGTAAGTGGAATCTCAAGCTCACTTCAGTGTTAACTTTCTTATGGTTACGTTCAAAGTAAGTACAATGACTTATAACTTTCTCACAAATATCACTTCATCAACAATTTCTTGCTGACGATGAGGCTTATGAGAGCGGGCATTGAAAAAGAGGGTGTTTTCAAGGGGTATAGAAGTATAATGACCTGAATGTGTATTCTATAGAGTGTAGGGACATGCCCGCTATTATTAGGAATAAGTGTTGTGTTAGTTACATATGGATTGATGATGACTATAAATGGCTTGTAATCATTTTTCAAGATAAATGATGAAGTAAGTCCTGAGATGATGAGCTATGTTCCAAAGCCAAAGATCCCTTCCTCTGGTCAGTAATTATTTATCCCAAATTGGTTCGATTATAGTATTTTGATACTTCCTACCACTGATTTGACCCTCTTTTTGATTATTTTAAACAGTAATTTCAGTAATCACCGTTAAGAGATTGTCATCGTCGTACCTATCTTCAGAGATTTTGATGATGATGTTGGCAGTAACTCTGACGCCATACACGGTTAATTGGCGGCATGAACAACGTCACATAGTTTCGCAATTCAGACGGGTAAGCATCCAAATTTCTAGTCCTCTAATTAAATTGCACAGAGAATGAGTTGGTGAAGACTACGCCCGCAAGTTCTTGATCTGACCAACAGAGAAATCAGGGTCGATACAGACTCATTGACCTTTCTTCTGCAGGCGAAACCGATGCGTTGAACCCGTTTTTTTTTCACTATTTCACTGAAGTGCCTATATTTTCGGTTCAGCTTTCCTCCGCTAAAATATTTGACAAAAAAACACACTAAAATTTTCACATAAATGTACTCAGAATATTTTAAAAATACGAAAATGTCATCGTTTAAGGAAAAATATACGAACGTATACCTATCCATGAATCTCATTAGCTGGTAAGGAAGTCATCTGCAAATGGCATTCACGGATAGACATTTAATCCGTACCAGCGAATGAGATTCGTTGATGGAACTTTACCGGTAGTTCCACCCGCGAATGTCATTCGCAAATGCGTTAAATGCACATCCACCTGCTAATGCCATTCGCGGATGGGGTACTTAAATTGCACAGCATCCCCGCAACAACAATCTTACTCCGCGACCGAGAAGAAGATTCATGCCGCCGTCCAGCCGCCCTCCTGTCATGCTACCGTTCCGTCGTCCAGCCGCCTGTCGTACCGCCTCCGATGTCGCACGACCCTCCTCCATTGTTGTCGCCGCAGTGGTGCATTCACGAACATTACCAATGTGTTGTAATTGTGAATGAAACTACAGTTGGACTTGATCTGACAGTCGTGTATTCATGAGCATTACTAATGTGCCACAATTTAGTATGTTGTTGAAGAGCAGTTTTAGTCTCATATGTACCGATTATATATATCTAGATATATATATATATATATATCTAATAAGATTAGTTAGTCTATTAAGATAATTAGTTAAGTCGGTAGAAGTTATATAAATAGTAAGATATCCTCCATCTGTAGATTGCACTTTTTCTTTTTCAATGAATAACAGATTCAAGAAGCTTTCATTCAAGAAGCTTTCTTAATATGCTATCAGAGAGGTTGTAGATAATGGGAGAAGTTTCGTTCGGTTAAAGAAGTATCGTTGTTCTTCTTCCACAACTTTCTCCTTCGCCAAGTCCGTGTCTCTGTTCCAGTCATAAATCAATTTCTGAAATCAATTTCTTCGACTCTGTTCAAAACGTCCGACTCTATTCATCCGCTCGTTCGTCTGTTCGATCGACTCGGTTCCAGTTCGTTGCTGTCTTTGCTGCTGGCGTCAAGCTTTTGCTCAACTTTCTTCGGCTCTGTTCAAGACGTTCGACTCTGTTCGTCCGCTCGATCGTCTGTTCGATCGACTCGGTTCTAGTTCGTTGTTGTCTTTGTTGCTCAAGCTTTTGCTCACGCTCTGTTCGCGCCTCTGTTCCAGAGATCTGCGCCTTTGTCAGACGTCCCTTGCTCTTGCTCAGTATATCCCTTTGGTCACTATCTGAATATTTTTGCTGCCATACCTGTTATTGCATCCCATTTTCTGTGATTTTATTCTGGTTTTATGCCCTTGGATTATCTGTTTTACTGCAAGAAAGCCTTGGTCACCGATTATGGATCAAGAATTGGTTCAAGTAGATGATCGACTATACCTACACCCCGCAGACACAACCGGAAGCAGTATGATTTTCTTCCATTTAACTGGAACTGAAAACTATCAAATTTGGAGTAGAGACATTATAGAAGGATTACTTGTCAAGAACAAAGTATGTTTCATTGACGACACTTATCCAAGAGATTCGGTTGCGATCAATTTACGACATAAATGGGATCGATGCAATGCGATCGTGAAGGCATGGTTACGGAATGCGGTTGCAAAAGACTTAGTGAGTGGACTTGTATACAATCCAACCGCACAGTCCATTTGGGAAGACCTGCAAGCCATGTATAACAAGGTGGACGAGACACGAATTTTTCAGCTCCATCGTGACATTTATCATGTTACGCAAGGTACTCTCTCCATCACAACTTATTTTGGGAAATTGAAAACGTTGTGGGACGAATTAGCTGCCATCGATGATTTAGTTCTGGTTTGCGAAGCTGATAACGCCTTGCTTGCTGCTAGTAAAGAGAAATAAAAGCTTATACAATTCCTTCTAGGCTTGAATGAAACTTATGCCTCGGTTCGCACCAACCTTTTGATGAGGCAACCTCTCCCTACTCTTCATATTGCCTATCCGGTACTCTTACAAGAAGAAAATCAGGGATCTATCTCAAGCTCAATCACTGATGGATTGTCTGATAACACAATTGCAATGTATACATCAACCCGCTCTATCAACAACAAACAACCTCAAGATTATGGTTCTCGTCGCATAGACAAATCTGGATGGTTATGTAGTTTTTGTGGAAAGAAAGGTCATCGCGTGGATTCTTGCTGGAAGAAGCATGGAAAACTAGAACACATGAAAAAAAAATGGCAGTCAATACAGTTGGGAACGACATCACTGAAACTGAGAATGATCCATTACAGATCTCACCAGAATTATATCCCGATTCTGGCCCTGTTTCTCATACAGATTCTGCTAACATGATTTCCGCTGCGTCTTCTCTGGCCTCAACTTCTTCTCCAGCCATTTTGCAGATAAATGCTGACCAATTGCATCAATTTGTGCAAAACCTTCAACAAGTCCGAAACAAAGATCCGGATAATCACGCCAATACAACAGGTTTATCCTCTAAATCCACATATATACGTTGGATTATTGATTCTGGTGCTACAAATCACATTACATATTGCAAAGAAATACTCACAAATATTCGAGAAAACACATATTCATCTCAATATGTCCACCTACCAAATGGAGAACGATGCTGAGTTACTCATATTGGAAATTGTCTTATTGCTCCCAAACTATGTTTACAAGGAGTTTTGTTTGTTCCAACCTTTCAATATAATTTGATAGCTGTGTCCAAACTCACTCATGATTTCAGTTGTCGTGTTGTTGCATCAACTAACAATATGATCATCCAGGCCCTAGCCGATGGGAATATTCTCGGAGTTGGCACTAATACACATGGACTCTACATCCTTAAGAGCCCCTCTTTTCAGCAGTTCATCAATGTGGCAGTTATAGTTGATACCAATAATCCTACAGAAAAATGGAACATTTGGCACCGAAGGCTTGGTCATTGTTCATCATAAAAGATGTCTAGTTTGTCGTTTATATCTTGCAAAGACTCTGATGCTCAAAATTGCATTATATGTCCTTTAGCAAAACAACATCGTTTACCTTTTACACGGAGTAATTCTCATTCAAAGGCAGCTTTTGATCTCGTTCATCTTGACTTATGGGGACCTTACCATGTCTCTACCATAAAGGGATACAAATATTTTCTCACAATTGTAGATGATCACACTCAGAGTACTTGGGTTTACTTGCTTAGTTGTAAAAGCGAAGTCGTTTTACATATTCGTCAGTATGTCTTGATGATCCGAACACAATTCGGTCGAAATATAAAAAAAATTCGGAGCTATAACGGTGGTGAATTCGTCAACAATTTGTGCAAAATTTTGTTCACCGAACTCGGCATCATACATCAAACGAGTTGTGCTTTCACCCCTCAACAAAATGGGAG
Source organism: Chamaenerion angustifolium (assembly GCA_946814005.1). Classification (NCBI taxonomy): domain Eukaryota; kingdom Viridiplantae; phylum Streptophyta; class Magnoliopsida; order Myrtales; family Onagraceae; genus Chamaenerion; species Chamaenerion angustifolium. Next base: position 30,559,181 of record OX328277.1, on the reverse strand, counting down.
AGTTGAAAGAAAGCATCGACATTTACTTGATGTCGCTCGAGCCATCAGATTACAGGCTTCGATCCCTATACGTTTTTGGGGATATTGCATACTCACAGCTTGTCACTTGATCAACCTTCTTCCCTCCTCTGTTCTAGGAGGCAAGAGCCATTCAGAATTGTTATACATCAAAAAACCTGACCTAAGTTACCTTCGAGTCTTTGGATGTCTTTGTTTTGCAACGCTTCAACATAAGGATAAATTTGCCACTCGTGCGGAACCGGCTGTGTTCTTCGGGTACTCCACCTCCCAAAAGGGATATCGATTAATGACGTTGATTGATTCAGTTTTCCACATCAGTCGCGATGTGATCTTTCGCGAACAGGTATTCCCCTTCAGCATGTCTCGAGAAGCCATCCTGAACTTTCTTCCTCATCACCATTCACATTCTAAATCACTGGAGGTCCTCAATGATGTAACTAACTCACTTGCTGATACTGCAACTCCATCAAAACACAATCCACAAATATTCGTCGAGGATGAGGCGACCCAATTTCCTAATTTGAGCAATCTTCCACATCCACCATCTGAGCCACAACATTCTTCAACAAATAATACTCCATTACCCACAACATCAGATTCAGATCTTGTTGAACAACGAAGAAGCACACGCACCACTCGACCACCCTCGTGGATGAATGACTTCGTTACTCATAAAACACGTTCAAATGCTGCTTTTGGAATGGAAAAATTTCTCTGCTACAACCTGTCAACCGAATTTAAATGTTTTTTGAGTGCCTCCTCTAAGATAAGTGAGCCTATGAGTTACACAGAAGCTGTTACCAATGAGCATTGGGTTACCGCTATGCAAGACGAGATTATGGCCTTACAAAATAACAACACTTGGATGATTGTGGATTTACCACCAGGAAAACAAGCCATAGGATGTAAATGGGTGTATAAAGCTAAATATAACTCCGACGGCTCTCTTGAACGCTACAAGGCACGCTTGGTTGCGAAAGGATACACTCAAGTTCCTGGCACAGATTTCACCGAGACGTTTTCTCCCGTCGCCAAAATGACTACAGTTAGTACCTTGTTGGCTCTAGCTGCGACATATTCTTGGGAAATTTATCATATGGATATAAATAATGCATTTTTACAAGGCGGTCTCTACGAGGAAGTCTACATGGACATACCACAAGGACTTCATGACAATTCTATTTCACAAAGAGGAACAAAAAAGGTTTGCAAGTTGTTAAATCCAATATACGGTTTGAAGCAAGCTTCTCGACAATGGAACATAAAATTAACAAAAGCATTACTCGACAATGGATACTCCCAAAGCAAGGCTGATTACTCACTCTTCTCCAAAGAAATAGACGGAGAATGAGTACACCTACTTGTATATGTAGACGATCTCCTTATCACTGAGACAAATTCGACCATCGTTGAGAAATTAAAACTCATGCTACGATCAAATTTCAAGCTAAAAGACCTTGGTATTCTTCGATACTTTCTTGGGCTAGAAGTTACACGATCGACAATGGGAATAGTGTTGAATCAACGCAAGTATGCCTTGGAAATAATTAACGACACAGGATTATCCGCTGCTAAACCAATTCCCACGCCGATGGAGCTGAACCTCAAATTTACTACACCTGAATATGACTCAGTGTTTGGAATTCCTGGAGATGATCCCCTTTTTCAAGATGCTGAACGTTATCGACATTTGATAGGAATAATGTTGTATCTCACAACGACTAGACCAGACATCGCTTTCGCAGTACAACACCTCAGTTCGTTCATAATCCAAAGAAATCCCACTTTGATGCGGCCATTCGTATTGTTCGGTACATAAAAGGTAGTCTGGGACAAGGCTTACTCTTCCCATCGAAAAATTCAATGGATTTATCAGTATATTGCGACTCGGACTGGGGATCTTGCCCTTTAACTCGACGATCGATTAGTGCATTTTGCGTCAAAATAGGAAATGCAGTAATTTCATGGAAAGTAAAAAAAAAAACACGATTTCTCGTTCCAGCGCAGAAGCAGAATATCGAAGCATGACAAATGCGGTTGCAGAGATAATTTGGGTTCGACAACTAATGGAATACCTCGGTTACCCTTCCACTGAATCGACCAAACTACATTGTGACAGTAAAGCAGCTCTTCAAATAGCAGAGAATCCAATGTATCATGAGCGAACAAAAGACATTGAATTAGATTGTCATTTTATACGTGAACGAATTGAAGATGGAACCGTGAGCACACACTTTGTATCCTCCAAAGATCAATCTGCCAATCTACTCACAAAAGCTCTTGGAAGACACCAGCATGAAGCACTTCTTCAACATTACAATGTTATAGATGTTTTTCAAAACTCGAAAGAGGAAGAAGGATGAAGGGGAATGTACAGATTATATATATCTAGATATATATATCTAATAAGATTAGTTAGTCTATTAAGATAATTAGGTAAGTCGGTAGAAGTTATATAAATAGGAAGGTATCCTCCCTCTCTAGATTGCACTTTTTCTTTTTCAATGAATAACATATTCAAGAAACTTTCTTAATATCATATTCATCACCTACTTGAAACTGATCTTGTCAATCTTTATATGTAAACTTTGGAGGGAACTGTTGAAGGTCATTGGTTGACTAGACGGTGTATCACCACCTATGTCATGATTTGACAATGATAACGCACAATCAACCAAATTTGTAAGAGATTCGACTTCTATGTCATATGCCAAAGAAGAATCTTATCATTCCTCTTCTTCAACCACGTCATCTTCAGCTTCACGAGCAATTTCTACTTTTGGAACTACGTATAATTCCATATATTCACCACATACTTGAAAATTTTCATCAAGTGATTCTTCATCAGTGATTGGATACAGGTTGTTACTCGACTTCCAAAGGAGGTCAATACCAATTACTTTTGAATTAAAACCGCAAACTACAGAAACGAGTTCTTTTAGGTGAGTTAGAGTGATTGTGGTTTCGGTATAACTAATGGTAGATTTACCGTTATAATTAACAACTTCTCCGTCTACTGTAATTCTAGAGTCATAACGAAGGATGATAGTCACCGTTTTTGGAATAATTCTAACACCTAGTTAATATGAAAAATTAGATAATAATCCATATTTCTTTTAAAAATAATAATTATATCAAATATCATAATTATTTAATAAATAAGAGTTGCGCACTCCCCCCAACCTGAAACTTGTATATTTATTTTTAGAAAGAAAATTCATACTTTTATTGAAAAATAGTGTATACTTGTAAAATTCTCTTAGAGCGCTACTATTATTACAAAATTATCCAACTAGCAAATGTGTTCTGTACTTCTGTTCATACTTCATATGATATAGCCTCCGCCGCACGAACAGAACAATCAAACGGGGCCGTACGTGCTGTTCTCGCCGCTTAGTATGCCGCCCTGGATCCGACATTGATGCACCGGAGCACATTCAAGCATTCAACCCAAACCCATTTCAAATGTGGGCCCAGACTTCACTAGGCCTGGCTAACGATTCCCCGTAATTACCAGGCGTCTCACCGCTTCTCTGCTCTGTTCTCCGACACCGACACCGACACCACCCCTGGTGAAGCAAATCATCGTCATCCACCCGCACTTCCAAGTTCCAAGCAAATCATCGCCATCCACTCTCACTTCCAAGTTTCAGAACCTTTACCAGAAGGGAAAAAAAAATGTTTGCAGTACCCAGTTGAGAGAAAAACCAAGACCATTAACTCAAGTTTGTTTCTTCCTCTGCTGCACGGACTTCCGTGTCAGTGCCACCTTCTGTTTCCTTCATTCCTCTGTCCTCCTCTCTCTCTACTACAAGAAAAAGCTTCGAACCAACAACCCCAATCCATCCATGAACCAACCACGTTCTTGTTTTCTCAATAATACCCACATAGAAGGAGAAAAAGCGGAGAGCATGGCGGTAGGGGCGGAGCAGTGGTCTTCTTCAAGAGAGGCCCACAGGATTTTACCTATAGCGGCGTCGGCAAGTTTTCCAGGGTTCAGGTTCTCGCCGACCGACGAGGAACTGATTTCGTACTACCTGAAGAAGAAAACAGAGGGCTGCAAGAAAAGCGTCGAAATCATTCCCGAGATTGAGATTTGTAGGCACGAACCTTGGGAACTTCCAGGTGGATTCTCTTCTTTTTTCTTAAAATTCGCAATTTTTCCTTCTTCTTAGGGTTTTTATCTTCTGTTTAATGGCTTGGTGTGCATGGATAGGCATATATAGATGTGCCATGCTATTTTTAGTAGGAACCAGTTAGGTGGTGGAGGTAGGACGTCCAATTTCTTGCTCTTTAAGGAACCTTGTAGCCTTTGGAAGTATATTTAGATATGAGAGGGAAGCCAAGAAGAACATTGAGTGTCAATCTTGATTCCAATAGCCATTACAGCTCTGTTTCTATGGTACTCTCTTTATAGTTTATATAGTGCTATGTTTCCATGTCTTATTCTTAGTAACCCTGACTTGGAGGAAGTTGAAGGTGATTAGAACTTGAGGGTTTTGGAGAGATCTTAGCCAACTTTTTGGTAAGCTCAAACTTGTGCGTGGACATGTTCGTAGACACTCTTCTACTACAGTCCCATTCAATCTTGGAATGGTGGTTTCTGTTAAAACCAGAGCAGAGCAACACCAAATAGCATAACAGAGATACAATCAACACTTGGGGTTCATCGAAGTTGATTCCTTCATTTGGCAACTTCTCCCCCTTAAATACCTAATCTATAAAGTCTGATACAATGAATGCAATAACTGAAGAGAAAACGGAAAGGCAACAAACCATAAACGCAGTCAAGATTGCAGAAATAGAAGAACACTAAACCCTAGACGGAAGAACCTAGAGAGTAAACTAACAGAGTAAAAATGAACAAATGCAAAGGATCGTGGAACTGAAGAGGCGCGGAAGCTTCTGGAATAGGGTTGAGCTGACGCGGCTTGCTGACTGGGCGGGCTTGGACAAGCTGAAGACTTGGGCCGTGTAAATGGGCCAACGGATTAATAAGCCCAATAAGATGGAAGCCTGCACATGGATGTACTCTGTATTTTAACACTCCCCCTCAGGCTGACATCTCCCCCTGTCCTCCAAATACGTTCCACATACCAAGCTTGACTGATAGATGATTGTGTTGTTGGGTTCCCAATGCTTTTGTGAGTATATCGGCCAGCTGATTCCCTGTCTTAATATGCCTCAACTCCAAAATGTTATCCAACAACTTTTCTCTAATATAGTGACAGTCAATCTCAATATGTTTAGTTCTTTCATGGAAAACAGGGTTATTGGCAATTTGTATAGCAGCTTTATTGTCACAATGTAAAACAGATGGTCTTGTTTGTTTAAAACCCAAATCATTCAACAAATTTCTAAGCCAAACAATTTCAGATAGAGTAGAACCCATACTCCTGTATTCAGATTCAGCAGAAGATCTGGATACAGTATTTTGCTTTTTAACCTTCCAAGAAATCAAGGATTGCCCAAGAAATATGCAGAAACCAGTGACAGACTTCCTAGATTCAACACAACCAGCCCAATCGGAATCACAGTATCCGATTAGGTTGGGTTCAGAATGGCTAGATAACAGAATTCCCTTACCTGGTTCCTGCTTGACATACCTTATAATTCGAAGGGCGGCATTCAAATGAGATTCCTTTGGATCCTGCATATACTGACTCAAATTCTGCACAGCAAAGGTTATATCTGGACGGGTAATACTCAAATATAACAGTTTTCCTATCAGTCTCCTATATAGGCTGACATCATCTAGACTTTTATCATCCTCATTAACATTTAAGTGCTTATCATAACTTCTACTAGTCAGCCTCAGATTTTGTTCCATGGGGGTTTTAGCAATTTTGGCCCCTGATAGCCCAACATCAGAAATCAATTCCAACGCATATTTTCTTTGCGACAAAACCAAGCCCTTTTCAGATCTAGCAATCTCAATCCCCAAAAAATACTTCAATTCCCCTAAATCCTTCATCTTAAAATTCAATTCCAACACATGCTTTAAATCATCAACTAATCTAGAACAATTTCCAGATATAAGCAGATCATCGACATATATCAACAACACAACAACATCAGCACCATCATGCTTGGTAAACAGAGAATAGTCAAGTTTGGATTGCACATACCCAGCTTTAACAAGAGATTCACATAATTTCAAATTCCATTGTCTACTGGCCTGTTTTAAACCATAAAGCGACTTTTTCAATTTGCAGACCAAACCAGACTTTTTACTATTAAAACCATCAGGAACATGCATGTAAACCTCTTCATTAAGATCGCCTTGCAAGAAGGCATTATGCACATCCATTTGATATAGAGGCCAGTTACGAATAGCAGCCAAACTCAGAACAGTACGCACGGTATTCATTTTAACAACAGGAGAAAAAGTCTCAAAATAATCAATTCCCAATTTTTGATTATAACCTTTGGCTACTAACCTGGCCTTATATCTGGCTAAACTACCATCAGACTTATACTTCAGTTTGTAAACCCACTTACTTCCAATGATAGATTTACCTTTCGGGATTGGAACCAAATCCCATGTTCCATTCTCTTCAAGGGCTTTAATCTCATCTTGCATAGCCTCAATCCAAGACTCATTTTTTATCGCCTCACTGAAGCTTTCTGGTTCAACCAACTTAGAAATCGAGGTCAAATAGCACTGATATTGACTTGACAATCCATTATAAGATATATAATTTTCAATTGAATGAGGGCAAGAAACATCTGACACCTGATAGTCCTTCATCCATATAGGTGGTCTGATGGTTCTCCCAGACTTGCTCATCAGAGGTTGACCAGATTCTTCAGTGAGTGGGACGATTCCATCAGAGTCAGCATCTGAGCCATCATGTGGTTCAGTTCCATCAGGATCATGCTGAACTTCATCATCTGGATTACCTGCATCATAATCTCCAACATTCTCCTCAGTATCCCCAACCACGGGAACACCATCATCGGAGTTATGAAAATGCTCAAAGAATATGGGCTGCTGATCAAGTTTACCACTCTCAAAAGGGAATACACTCTCATTAAACCGAACATCTCTACTTATAAAGAATTTTTTTTCAACTAAATCATAGAGCTTATATCCCTTTTGAGTCTCAGAGTATCCCATTAACACAGACGGGATGGCTCTGGAAGCCAACTTGTCTGTAACCAACATATTCTTGGCATAGCACAAACAGCCAAAAACCCTAAGGTGGCTGAATGCAGGTTTCTTTCCATACAGCATTTCTAAGGGTGATTTCCCTTTTAACAACTTGGATGGCATACGATTAATGAGGTAACAAGCTGTAAGGATGCAATCCCCCCAAAAATTGTTCGGGATTGATCCTTGCAGTTTCAGAGCTCTAGCCACCTCCAAGAGGTGTCTATGCTTTCTCTCGGCCTTGCCATTTTGCTGGGGGGTATAAAGGCAACTACTTTGATGGATAATCCCCTTATCATGCAACATGCTATTTATTTGCTCATTAAAAAACTCTCTCCCATTATCAGTCCTAAAACATTTGATCCTCTTTTTAAATTGGGTCTCTATCATGGCAACAAATCCTCTAAGCACAAGAAAAACATCAGATTTGAATTGCATCAAGTGGATCCAAGTTACTCTAGAAAAATCATCCACCAATGTCAGAAAAAACCGTTTGTTATCATGAGTAGGACTATGATAGGGACCCCAAACATCAGCATGCACAAGATCAAACATAGCATCAGACTTAGTATTGGAAACAGGGAAAGGAGATCTAACAATCTTAGCCTTCGGACATATAACACAATCATGAGTATTCAATTCATCGCACTTTATAAGATTCAAACCATCAATATGTTCAAGAGCCTTTAAGGAGGCATGCCCAAATCGCAAATGCCACAATTTTGCATTACTTACGACAGAACTATTCACAACCGATCCAACAGAAGTCGCAGGCAATTGAATGAAGTACAGTCCAGATCTTTCCTCACCAGTCCCCAAGACCTTCCCATTTGAGAGGTCCTGCAGGATTGCGAGGTTAGAGTAGAAAATCGCAGAACATTTCAAGTCATTTACAAGCTTAGAAACTGAGAGAAGATTATATCTGAAATCTGGTATATATAAAACGTTCTGCAATTTTCTTTCTGGTCCAATAAAAATGTTTCCAATTTGTTTCACCTTTGAATAACCACCATTAGGTAACTGAACTTTGATATCAGGAGCATCCTTAATATCACATAACCAATCATTTCTGTTGGTCATGTGATTGGTTGCTCCTGTATCTAGGATCCAGTTATCTTTTTCGAATAATGAGACAGAATTAAGAGATATACCAGCGGTGTTTGCATGTGGGTCAGAAGGTGTGGTTGCACTTGCTCCAGCTGCAATGCCTCCTACACCCTTAAAGGTTTGCAAAAACCTTTCAAATTGATCACGGGAGAAAGTGATCCCACCCTGCACTCCACCACTCAGATCAACATCATTAGTAGAGTTCAACACAACAGAGTCAATGTCACTACTCCTGACGGAGGTAACATTGGCTTTAGAATTCAAGCCATTTTGTTTCAGTTGTTCCTTGTACTTGAAGCAATTATCTTTGGCATGACCTTTTTTCTTACAAAAATCACACCCTTTTGAAAAACATCTTTCTACAGTATGACCCCGTTTCTTGCAAAATGTGCACTCTAAGTTTGGATTTCCTTTCGGTTTGTCCAAACTTAGAGACACATTTCCAGAACTGGGATTATACGAAGCATTCAAAGTACAAGAAACATCCCTTTGAGTCTCCTCTTGTGTTAACAAATTGTATGCTTGATTCACAGAAGGCAAGGGAGACCAAAGTAACAAATGACTTCTAACATTGGCATAATTTTCATTTAAACCAGTCAAGAATTGAAAGAGTCTTTGGTTTTCTTTGTGCTCAATGTGCTTTTTAAAATCATCACCCTCTATAAAAGGAAGAGCACAAGCAGTATCGTATTCAGCCCAAAGAACTTTCAATCTAGAAAAAAATGTTGATATAGAATCCAAACCTTGCCTACACATAATAATCTCAAGATGCAACTGATATGCTCTAGGACCACTTACCTTATGAAACCTTTCTTTAAGTTCTTTCCAAACGAGAAATGCATTTTCAGTATACATCATCCCGCTGGAAAGATCCTTAGAGATAGAATTTGTAAGCCATCCTATAACTACAGCATTACATCTATCCCATAAATGGTGCAAGGCAGAGTCAAAATCATCACGCATGCAAGTTCCATCAATAAATCCCAATTTATTCCTTCCTAACAACATGAATCTAATAGCTCTACACCACATGATATAATTTTCAGGACCAGTCAATGTAACAGATATCATGTTAACACCAGGGTTATCACTAGCATGCAAAAACAGAGGATGATGAAAATCAACAGATGCCAGAATATCATGCTCATCTAGATTAACCTTTCTTTTTCCTTCATTAACAGGTTTTTCTTCAGCCATAATGAAAAACGAAACAAGGAAAGAGACAGAATATGTGAAATAACAGGAAATAATACGATCTTGATGAAAAAACAGTATTACAACAGAATATCAACAGGATATCTCCAAATAACAGAGAGCAACAAGATCAGCAAGGAATCAAAAAATTCAGATCTGAACCACAATATTATACAATCAGAATAAACCACAAATCTGAAAAAGAATATTTCTACTAATGATAGAAACAACGAGATCAGTTAGCCTAATCAAAAAACAGGACTAACATATACAACAGAAAACACAAATCCAAGAAGAACTTGGAAGAAAACACCTGAATCGAAAAAACAGCCGTTCTTTCAGCCTTTTGGCTCTGATACCATGTTAAAACCAGAGCAGAGCAACACCAAATAGCATAACAGAGATACAATCAACACTTGGGGTTCATCGAAGTTGATTCCTTCATTTGGCAACTTCTCCCCCTTAAATATCTAATCTATAAAGTCTGATACAATGAATGCAATAACTGAAGAGAAAACGGAAAGGCAACAAACCATAAACGCAGTCAAGATTGCAGAAATAGAAGAACACTAAACCCTAGACGGAAGAACCTAGAGAGTAAACTAACAGAGTAAAAATGAACAAATGCAAAGGATCGTGGAACTGAAGAGGCGCGGAAGCTTCTGGAATAGGGTTGAGCTGACGCGGCTTGCTGACTGGGCGGGCTTGGACAAGCTGAAGACTTGGGCCGTGTAAATGGGCCAACGGATTAATAAGCCCAATAAGATGGAAGCCTGCACATGGATGTACTCTGTATTTTAACAGTTTCCATGGTGAATGAGATTCTTGGTTCTGCAGCTTCTAGGTCTAGATATATCTGTAACCACTACTAAATTTGTTATAGTCTTACACGGTAATGTATTATCTCGACTTTTTAAGATCAAATTTAATTTTTTGATGAATTTGGAGTGTTTTATCTATGATCAGCTAAATCCACAATCCACTCGGATAATGAGTGGTTTTTCTTTTCTGCTCGTGGAAGGAAGTACCCGAATGGCTCACAGAGCAGGAGGTCCACTGAGCTCGGGTACTGGAAAGCTACTGGAAAAGAACGCAACGTCAAGAGTGGTGCTGAATTCATCGGTACAAAGAGAACACTCGTCTTCCACTTAGGCCGAGCCCCGAGAGGTGAAAGAACAGAATGGATTATGCACGAGTATTGCATCAATGACAAATCCCAGGTGGCTTATATTTTTTCGTTCCATGGAACATGTTTGTTGTTTTAAGGAACACATATGTTTTTCTTAACCCTTCATTATCTTGTTTACCGTCAGGAGGCTCCTGTTATCTGTCGTGTAAGGAAGAACAGTGAGTTGCACCTTAACGATGCCTCTTTAAGTCAGAAGCAGTTGGCTATTACAGGTAGGACCGGCAATGGTGCGGTGAAAAACCCATAACCATGGTTATAACCGTTACTGTTTCATATGGTTAACCGTACCATTATGGTGCGGTGCGGTTATGGTGATGAATTTTCTACACATAATGGTTATGATTATGGTTATGGTAGTTGAGTTAACACATGGTTATAACCATGGTTATTCTATAAATATAATATTTATTAATTATTAATAAACTATTTATATAACGTACTAAATATAAATTATATACTTGAAATTTGAAATTGTTGAAGATTGAATGCGTCAAAGTCCAACTATGATAATATAGATTGATGTATTTTTTAAAATAAAATTTTCGATTTTTTATTAGATTATATGTGTGGAATGAATATGGGTATACGAGTAAAACCATGGTTAATAACCACGGTTATTTTAATGGTTATGGTATTGAAAATTATACCCATAATGGTTATGGTTATGGTATGTGATTTAAAAATATGGTATGATTATGGTATTTGGCATACCCTAACCATGGACAACGCTAAATACAGGCGAGTCTGATGGCACGGTCTGTGAAAGTGGAATAGATCATATGGGCATCTTTGGAGAGGATGGTACAGCTGAAGCTCCTCATAGGATGGCTTGTAACAGTTACGACTCACATTCAGATGAGCAACTCATTTCATCTACGGAAACTAACCAGAAATTAGCAGATCATGGCCTGCAGACCGAGTCTTCTAACCACAAACAGGTATCACTCCTTGTTCCATTTTCATCCAAATTGATTGAATGTGTTTGGACTTTGGAAGGTATTAGCTATGGTAGGATTGCTTAATCTACTACTACGTAGACATTGCAATATCAGTTTGACTATTGAAACAAACTTACAGGATTCCGGTGACAAGGATGAAGATGATTGTTATGCGGACATCCTAAATGACGAGATCGTCAATCTCGATGAATCTTCCATAACCCAGAATCTCCTCGACATGGAAAATAGTTGGTTGGACCCGGTGGAGAGAGAATCCCTACAGTCTCTTCACTGTGCCGTCCCATCACCAGTCCCTTCCCCGACCATGTTAACACAAAGGGAAAGGTTCGACCACCACCACCACCAAGAACATTCCTTGTTAAAACGTGTCGTAGAATCTACCCTAGAGGCACTGGGGATCAATCCCGTTAAGTACCATGCCGAGAAGGATAAGAGCCAAGACAAGAGTTGGTTATCCAAGACATGTTTGGTGACAACCAGCCTTGCAGGGAGTACGATTGCCAAGAGAATGTCGGCAAGGACGGTTGTTGCTTCTATGTTTGTGTTGGTTGTGTTCTTGCTTGGAGGGTTCCGGAAGATCAAGAAGTTTGCAGAAGACCATCCATCTCTGTTATTGAACAGATAGTGATGATGAATATGGATGAAGTCGGTCTCTTTCCCCCTACAAGATCTTGTGTTATGAAAGGTGTAATCTCCTACAGCAGGTTCAGCAACAATGTGTATTCTGTTTCTTAGCATAGGATTTGTCTGTGTTTGTATATGTTTTCAGTAGGATTCAATTTCGGTTCATCTATAAATATAGTATGTGGAGAGTATTCATGTCATATATATATATATGCCTAATTCATATACGTCAATTGAAGTTATAACTATTAAGTCTTTATAATTTACTATTAAATGTTGATAAATACATGTATTTTATTTATCTTGCTCTATTTTTATATAAGTTATTACCTTATTGGAAAATATTGCTAATTACTAGCTGATTTTGGGGGGAAATTTACCTTTTTTACAAATTCAAGATTAGACACGTGTTCCGGGAAGCAAATGGGGTGGCGGATGCTTTGACTAAGAAAACTTTTAATCTGGATGAACAGTTTCATACTCTAACGAGTCCTCCATCGGACATTTTAAAGTTTTTCATGTTGATAGTGAATGAAAATCACTGCTAGAATAGTTAAAAACAATTAGTATTTTATTTTCGTTTAAAACAATTAATATTTTATTTTCGTTTTATGTAATTTCTATTTACCAAAAAAAAAACACTAAATTTTAAGAAGAAAAATCAATTTAATAGTTGAATTTTATGACATGTACGTGTGTGTGGATTATGTATGTCCTTTATTAATTAATAATAAATTATACGGAATTAGAGTAATTTACGAATTAACCTAACAAACAAAATTCAATTACCAAATCTGTCGGAATACTCATTGTTTGACGTGTAAATAATTAAGGGAAAAGTATGAAATTGCACCCGGATGTTTACAATTTTTGTCGTTGGACCTATATGTTTTTTGCCGCAATTATTTACACCCGTATGTTTCATTTTGTTGGTCATTGCACCCAATGTTAAAAAATCCCGTTAATTGTCACGTGAAGGGCACGTGTTGTCGTTAAATTCGAACCGATGCCATGTTAAATGACCAAATTACCCCTAAGGCAAACCATCACCTTTGTTTCGGTTTCAACTCCTCCATACTCTGAAGTCTGAACAACACCTGAACAACTCTGAAGTCCCGCAAAACCTAATTCTTGTCTTCTCCCGCGCGCCTGAACTCTACTGCTTGATAAATTCATGGAATGACCCACTTGATGCTCTCATAGTCGACATCCGCCAATTAGGATTATCAGGTTGGCAGCCAGAAGAATGTGTTGCGATTGGAAATGAGCTTGCTGCTTGGAAGAGCAAGCTTCTCTCTGAAAGGGAAGGTACAGTCCACTTCTTGGTTATCATAGAACTCCTAGACTTTCTAGGAACTGAAATGCTTGTTGCTGTATAACTTTTTGCTTCTACAGGGAGTGAAGATGGGAATATGATTTGGGCATTGAGGATCAAAGCTACTCTTGATCGATCCAGGAGACTGACTGAAGAATATTTTGAAGCAGTTCTTCAAATATTCCATGACAAAGTTCAGGTAACACTTCCACTATATCCTTGAGGTCCTTTTGAAGTAAATGGGTAAGATCTATTTTTTTTAGTAAAAGGGAAACAGACTATTGGAGCTGTTACAAGAGTGAGATATAGTTTTGTTAATTGATAAAGAGGAGAATCAATGAGATTGGAGCTGGACTAGTGATTCAGATGAGAATTATCTTATTTGCCTACTGTATAAAAATCATGATATTCTCTTTATTCTTTTCTTCCTGAATACTGAATCAATGGGTTAATGATTTTATAGGAAAGAAAAGCTTTGTAAGCTGCAGTATGAGGGATTTTGACCCGTCTACCGTAGTTTGAAATGAAGATAAAACTTTCCAAGTTCTGCAAAAGTCAATGCAGCTGTAATTCGTGGGAAGTTCAAACCTGTTTATTGTTGATAATTAATACACTAATATTCGGTTGTTGGAATCTAGGCATTGAAAGAGTTATCTTTTGCTTTGGTTGACAAAAACCAAAAATGTGCATTACAACATGAGAAGAACCAAACCAAGGAGTGGGCGCCCATCTTCGTCAAAGGCGACCCATCGTCATCAAGGGCGACCCCAGTCAACGTCGATTCGGACGATGATTTTGTGACGGTATGAAATTTGGCTATTTACGATTAATGGACATATGTACAACGTCTAAATATATTTCTCTTTATGTAGGTTCCAAGCCCGTCTACGAAGAAGAAGGCGCCAGTGATCATAGATTCGGACGACGATTTTGTGCGGGTGAGATCAACTGCCCTAGAGTTATCACGTTGTCGGGCACTAGTCTTATCTCCCCAACCACTTAAAACAGGTAAAACAAGGAAGAAGACGCCAGTTCAGGGTACTCGCACTTCACCCCGGTTTGGGCGACGATCTACTCAGTGATAGTATGTTTGTTAGGTGCACTGATATTTTGTAGTATGTTTGGTGCGCTGATGTTGCAGTGATATTTTGGTTTGTTAGGTTGGGTGACTACATTTTGTTGGATATTAGGTTGGTTGAACAGTTGTGTCGGATACTATCTTGTTGGATATTAGGTCTGTGGAACCTTCGTTTGTGTTAAAACAAGTTTGTTTGTGTTCTGTTGGTTTGTGTGTTCTGTTGGTTTATGTTATGTTGGATGTTAGGTTAAAACAAGTTTGTTGGTGTTCTGTTGGTTTGTGTGTTCTGTTGGTTTGTGTTCTGTTGGATAACAGGTTGGTTTGTATGTTGTATGTCAGTACATATGGGTGCGTTTACCAATTTTTTGCCAAACATAAGGGTGGAAAACATAACACTACAACAAACATAAGGTACAACTGAATAACAACGTACACAGCTTATGGGTTCACAATGTATTCATTAAACATTCATCAAGTACAACTGAATGACAACGTACATAACGTACACACTATACATGAGTTGGCTGATATGAAATGAGAACTGGCTTTGCCAATTCATTAATAAGGCTGGGGGTATTTTCGGTATACCAGGTCAGATATATGGCACATGCACAGCACATGCCTGATATTTAACGGTTATTGTCAGAAATGGACGGAAATGCTCAATTACAAATAAGTGTAAACATATGGATGTAAGAACAAACATCATGGGTGCAGTTACCTTCGTAAGAGAATTTGTTGCCGTTGACTGATCCTTGATTATAGATTCTGGTCTACAATTCAAGGATAATCTGTGAAGGCAAAATCAAGCTCAAATTTTATCATCTGTGAAGTTGGGAGAATCTTGCAGCTCATTCGTCCGGACCGGAGAACACTACACAGCTTTGTTCCTGCGGTCGCGTTTTCTCATTGTCCCTTGTCGGGAAATCGGCACGCAGTACCTCCGACCATCTCTGGCGCCGATGGGTTTCATCGATCATACTTTCGTCGTGTAGAAGGCAGCTGTGTCGTTTTTTTTTCTGATCCAATCAAGATTGCCCTCTATCGCTTAATTTCGTAAGTTGATCGTGGTTTGATTAGGTTTATACATTCGTATGATTGATAATTGCTCAATTGGGTTTCACTTGATTTATAGAGTTAATCAGACGCTTTAGTTTCTTTCATCTTCTTTGCTGTTCTCTTAGGAGCCAGAGTCGAGTAATTCTAGGGTTTCTTGATTTGTAATTGGAATTTGCAGTTTGTGGTTGAATTCTAGGTTACTATCAATGTTGAGCTGTAGGCATTAATGAAGTCACTGATACTTAAACATATGTTGGTGCTTATTTCTATTTTCTGCACTAAATCGATTAATGTATATTGAGAGAGGGTTTTACATTCAATCATACCAGAAACTACCATGGCTGACAGATTAATAGATCTACTGAGCAAATGCTTTGGCTATTAGTTTCTTGATATCGAGGGTAAAAGCAAATCTGTGCTTGTTGATTCAGTATGTTGTGTTCAAAATCAGTTTTTTCTTATACATCATTCAATTTGCAGCTCTTTTACATTATTGATTTTGATATACACATCTGTTTAACAGGTCTTCCCATATTTTGTAAATATGTCAAGACCAGTATTACTTGCGTTCCTACTGCTCGTGCTAATCATCACTTCGCAGTTTGAGTGGAAACAACCACTTCTATCCGATCAAGAGAGTTCTCCAAGCATTTCAGAAAAGCAGTACCAAATTTCACAGCAACAGGAAGCTGTAAAAGAGAAGGTGAGAAGTCGAGCACCAACCTTCTTCAGTTATTCATCAAATGATTTATTTTTACCCTTCTGTTAGCTATGAAATAGCTATCCTTCTCTTTGCATGAGCTTTTCTTGCCTGAGCTGCATAATATAGATATCGTTATTGCTATATACCAACATCCCACTTGATCAACTAGCTTACACGTTCGAGTGTTTAGGTGAATGTTTGGTTTCATATTTTAAGATATTCGATACTTAAATTTGTCACATCTCCTAGTGCCAAACGTATGTTGAGAGAAACTGAAGAATCTACTCACCATTTTCATACAATTGGAGGTGGTATGAAATTGTACTCTTCAATTTATGTCATCTAAGTAGGCAGACAAAAGGCGGTTCAAACAAATATCACGCTCTTTGTGGTTGGTAGACCTCTATGATAGCTGCAATACTCTCTTTAAAGACTTTCGATCCTAGAAGATATTCAGTGGGCATGATACTAGCTTTGTAGGTGTATAGTATTCAATACTGATTGATCAAACATGCAATATTTGACTATAGAAATGTTGGTCCAGTTTTAGTCTACGTGTCAAAAGTTTATAATAGCCACACCCTCAAAGTTGAACTGTTGAAGTAACAAATAGGTAATTAATCCAAGTATATAATGTTAAAATATGTTTATAAATGATCTTTTGACTGTTTATTGTGCATAATTACTGTGGTCTATGTACATGACAACCATTCATTGCATTGATCTGTTTTTTTTTTAACTTTCCATGGCCTTCAATCAACTGTCAGTACTTAATAAGACAATTGGAAAAAAGCATAATTGACTGAGATAATCAACCATCTGTTGCAGCATTGCTCCCTGTTAATGAATTAACATCTAAATTTTATCTTATACAGATCATATTATTACAAGAGAAGGAGATTCAGAGGCTTAATGAGCTCGTCCAGAGCCTAAGGAAACGACTGCTACAATGCCGAAGCAGCAACAACGGGAGAAACAGCTCCTTAACCACCTTCACTGAACATGTGATTGAGCTCGAACGACAGCAAACACTCGAAGACTAATCACTCATTATATCTTCCCTTTGAGGTAATTTTTATTTTTTACGGAGTGATCACTCTATGAATATTAATACTGCCCTCTACCAACTTACAGTTTGGAGATAAATATCAAGTAGTTAGTTGCATCGGCAGATAGGTAATGAATGAAAAGTTATGTCCTTTTGACCATTCATTCCATGGTCAAACATCTTGAGCTGCCATCTCTTTGAGACATAAATGTGGAAGATATCAGATTGGTGGAAATCGTTACGTTAATTCACACTGTTTAAGTTTACTAAATTACTTACCTTTACTACTGAAGCAGTTTGCATGATTCTGAAATGACGGTCTGTCAATTATAAACCTAAGTATAATACTGTCTTTATAGTTTTCATATAGTATAGAGTCTGACGATGGTGCAATGACATTTTCAAAATTTTATTTTTCATTTAAACAAATGAGATTAATCGGATCATTATGGTGAATGGTGATGAATTTTTTACGGTTATAAGATATTAAATTTATAATTACGGTTATAACAATAACTATATCTATAAATTCATAATTTTCAATTGGTAATCTTTAAAAAGTAATGGGTAGTCTTTATATAGAATTTCTCATCTTTATAATATGTGTTGAAATTTTGCTAATATTATATAGAAGTAGAAAGTATGTTTCCAGACTTAGATTCAGTCCAAATTCTTTTAAACTTCCACTTTTGGTCCTGAAGTTCTTAAGGCTATAAACATTCACAATGAACTTATTAAGGTTATCATATTTGGGACATTCAACGACTTCCATCAGTTCATCTGGTGCAACAACATAAATATATGTATTTGCAGTAATGAGCATCGAAGAACTCGCTTCTTACCCAATCGCCCCCACAATTTTTGCATTTTTAGTGATTAATTCATTATTTTTGAATAAATAAATTTTAATACGACAAAATTAAATGATTTGTATTTATATGTATATGAATGTAAATTTAACACATTTTATATCTAAACAATTCTTTTATGTTTTATGTTTTGAAACGATTAATGAACATGTTTAAATACTTCAGTAATTGCAAATGTACGCATTAAAAGTATATATCTAATAATTAGATTTGTTCTTGTCCTTATTTTTTGAATCATTTGTGAATTTTAAATTTTGATTTGTGTAATTAAATTTCTAATTTGTGAATTTTGTGTCGTGTCATGAATATATGTATTTGTATGCGATTTGTTTATTAATCATGCCGTGTTCATATTTGAAATTTGAAAACACGTTTAAAATTTGAACATTTATACACAATACGATTAATAACCCATGAAAATTAGTAACAAGACATTCAGTGTTAATGTTAACTGGTAGAAATTGAAAGGGAACAGTTTTATTGTGTATACTAAATATAGGATATTTAAGAAAGGTATCTGCACAGTGACCTGCAGCCATTCATCTCTTTATTGAATATATATGGGTAGCAATACGTGTAAGTATCGGGTTGAATCATATTATGTATAAACGGATAAATTTTAAATATATTTTCAAATTTAAAGTGTAAACACGATAAGATTATTAAACAAATCATTCGTAACACACACGATCAACAAAATTAACAAAAAAAACTTTTTATATACATGAAACAGTCGCACGACATAAAATGTCATGAATTTTTTTAAAAAAAATATATTATTTAATTCCACAATCAAGTTTTGAAATTTTCAATTGATTCAAAAATAAGTAAAAAACACATTGAACATAAATTTATCATCTTCCTCTCCCCCTAACCTCCTTGCCTACCCTACTTAATGGACATTAAAGCAGAGGATAACACCCTCTACCTTTTTCTATATATAGAAACGGCATTGGACGCACCCTTCAACTCAAATTCATCGGACTTCGTCGGGTTTGAAACTGCCGGAAGGTGAATATTCTTGGATTTCTTCTGTAATATAAAATAATATATACGTGCAAAAATGAGTTCTAGAAGATACTATGGCCCGAAGTTAGAGTTGAAGTTGAACCTATCTCCGGCGAGCGGCAGTACCTCCTCCTCACGGAGCACATCACCCAGGTCCTCCGGGGAGAATTCCTGCGTGTCCGGTGGCACTGATGACGACAGGATGATGCACAACGGCGACGTCAGCCAGGAAGTGACGTCATCACCGATGGTTCTGGTGGGCTGCCCTCGGTGTCTTATGTTCGTGATGCTGTCGGAGGTGAACCCTCAGTGCCCCCTCTGCAAGAGCACCGTCTTGCTTGACTTCGTCAACGGCCACGTCCACGTCCACAAGAAAGGCTAGCTAGTTGTGTCTGAGTATTACTTATTTTTGTGGGTCGGTCAATGGCTCGTTGATTCGTACGTAATTTTTCTAAGTTTGGTGTCTTTAGTATCCGAAACGAGTCACCACTAGTCGTCACCTATCAACGTGTGATCTTTCATTTTTTTTTCTCCTAATTATAAAATATTTAACAAAACTATTATTGTCATGATCATTTTGTCTTCGGCCACCCAAAAAAATCATTTGTAAAAAATACACCTTAAATTTAAGTAGCGACGCTACACCAATCGAGAACTAACCCTCATCTCTCGGGCGACCCAATCGAGAACTAGCCCAATCCGGAGGAGTTAGTAGTGCCGCTATACCAAGCATAAGGGGCGCGCCATGAAGACATATGTGGAAAAGACCCTGCCCCGTGTAGACAAGCTCATAGCAACGCCCTGGGCTCACTTGGAACGCTATGGAATCATCGCACACCTCTGGCCATAGCCAAAGGGGCGCGCCACTAATGGGCACGCCTCCTCCCATCCTTGACTCCCTTTTTTTTACAGGTGACACGATGTACAATGCATGTTAGGGGACAATTGAGTACCTTCAGCCTACAATACGACACCTCCTGACCTATTTACGACCATATATGGATGACATAGACATGTTTGACAAAAGGATAGACTGCAAAAGCACTTGTCATTCATCACATTAATGAGCACTCAATCATGGTCACTTGACCGGATGACACTTGATATTACCAGGGTAAAGCTTGACTGATTTCAGGTTAGAGGTGAGGGGTTATACATACTCTCACCTACCACTCATTTACTCCTTAATGCTTCATTGAATACTCTCCCTACCATTACTCTCTTGCATTTACTATCCCCAACCAACGAACATTCGATTGACTTGATCGTCAGAAAAGAAACAACGGGAACTCCCCAGGCTTTCCTTGAGTTAGGTCTGGACATAATAAACCAGCTCGGTCGAACCGTACCGATTTTGAATCGGTTCACAAACCAAACAGTTTTTTTGCAAAAATATGAAACGGTTCATAAGAGGTACAAAAAACCGGTTCACAAACGGTAAATCGTACCACTTTTTGTACCAGTTTTAATATAATATTATATTTATTTTTTAAAATATATACTCTAAATTATTAGACCAAAGTTGGTTCAGTGATTTATAATCTACATTAGTATAATGAATTATATATTATGGTTTATGAATTATGATTTATAGATTATGGATTATGGATTATGGTTTATGGATTATAGATTATGGTTTATGAATTAGGATTATGGTTTATGGATTATGAATTGTTTATTATGTATTATCATAATACATAATAAATAATCTATAATATTATTATGTATTATTATAGTTTTCTTAAAATATATATAAAGTGATTCAGCCGAACCGGTTCTGAATCGGTTAGAAGAGATATGGTAATTTTGTCAAAATCTAGAGCGACCAAAAATTGGAGCGGTAAACCGTACCTCTTTAAAATGTGGTAAATGTACGGTTCATGAACCAGTTCGGCCCTGAAACGGTTCATGCCCACCCCTACCTTCCGTGCAGGTTATCGGAGCAGCAAGAGGACTGACTCGGAACGCACTGACCCGAGTCTTACCGAAGACCGTAATCCAACAATATATATACCCCCCCCCCCCCCCCCTCTATTCTTCCTTTCATATGCATTCTCATAACCATAACTACACACATATTTCCCTATAATGTCGAACTAATTTAAATTTCAAAGAGGAAGACGAAACCACAACTACCATTCTTTTTTAGACAGGTTTGTGGAGTTTTTTCGACGAATCTCACAATGGATCTTTGAATGTGTCCCGACACATAATAAGCTCGTATATTTAATTGAGCAACATTTAACGAACATGTTCTAATGTATTTAACAATATGATGAAAATAATTATACTATCTATTATAATTGGGCAAATAACTTCGAATTTTTCACCAAAATATACCTTAAATATTTATTAAATATGAAAATGTTCTCGTTTAAAAAAATGAAAGTGTATTCGCGGGTAGGAAAGTCACCCATGAATTATGTATCGTTAATACCACACGCGAATGATATTCAGCTGAAGACACTTCTGTTGGTCGTATATATTTTTATATGATTGTGACTTTTGCTTAGCTTATTGTGACAAATGTTGCTATGCTCCATACAAATACATACAAATACTTAGTTGATAGTTATCAATCAATAAACACTGGAAACTTCTTTTTCTTATTATCATAGTTAGTAAAAAATACACCTCATACACTAAACATCAATAATATACCTATAAATCTATAATAATGTACAATATATATATATATACACAAGTCCTTCTAATCGAGACATACATGAACCCATATTCCACCAACTATGATCAAACAATGTCTCTAGTGATTGTGATTGTAACAAATGCTTAGCTGATTATGAGTCACGTTTTCTTGTTGCACGACATCCGCACGTGAATCTCTTACGCAGATGGAACGGTAGCTAGTAACGGCGGTTCCACCCGCGAATGGTATTCGCTGGTGCTTCTCCTTGTAAGTATATTTTGTTAATTGAGGATATTTTCGTATTTAATAAATATTTAAGGTATATGTTTGGTGAAAAATTCAATAACTTAAACAAGGGTCGGACGGTCATGGGTCACCATTAGGTCAAAGGCAAAATCCGGAATTTCGTTCCATATAAATATTTCCATCATCCAATTCTAAATGGTTTTTGGCCAAAAACAAAAATTCTAAATGGTTGATTAATAATTTCAGCACATGTTTCATAAAAGCTATTTATTTAAGCCGCCGTCTTACAATATACTCTAGTCTATTAAAGTAAGTTAGTGCGGAAAAAAAATTACGGTTTATAATTGTGGAGAGGAGCACAGGCGATAATAAACCCCACCAAAAGAAAACCACCTTGCGGCGTGCCCACAGTATAACATGTATATATGAATAAGTTCTTTACATATAAATATGTAGGGATTTTTTCCCCATGAAATCTACAAATAATTTGTTATTATAATTATATTCTTTATTTAAATAAAATTCTACCCATTTTATTTTTTTATATTAGTTTATAAGTAATAAAAATGATAAAGTCAACTTGGCCTACCGTATTACCATATATTATGTGTCTTATTTTTGGAAAATATATATATCACATATAGGTGTATTATAATATGTGTTATTATTGACATATTATTACTTTATTACAAAAAAAGAGTTGAAAATTGTTCGGGTGCATCTGTATCCATGTAATTCTTTGTCAATAGCTTATCATATTATCTCTTTCTGTAGATTATTTATTTTACTAATGTTTTTGTAGGCAAAATGAAATCATTGGTCATCAAATTAATCTGGTCAAAAACGCACTGCGTTGAACGTTGACGCTTTTCTGCGCTTACCAGACCCCGGCCCCACACACACTCCATTATTGGGTCCCACGTATCTCCCTCTTTCCAAGAAACACACCGCCTTCCTCTCTCACCTTCTTCGGATAAAACCCCAACTCTATTCCCCAATTCCTTTCCTCATCTCTTACATTCGCTGAACTTTACAAGATTCGATTTTCAAGCAATTAGGAAGATTGACATGGCTTCGGTTTCAAAGCCGATCGAGATCCGCGAAGTATGGTCGCGAAATCTGGAATTGGAGTTCGGAAAGATCCGGGAACTCATTGATCGGTACCCTTACATATCCATGGACACGGAATTTCCCGGCGTTATTTTCCGGCCTTCGGCGGACACAACTGTGCCACGAATGCCGTCGGAGCACTATCGCCTCCTCAAAGCAAACGTCGACGCTTTGAACGTGATCCAAGTCGGTCTGACTCTTTCAGATGCCGACGGGAACCTGCCGGATCTGGGCGGTGGAAAGCGGTTCATCTGGGAATTTAACTTCATGGACTTCGACGTCACGCGCGACCCCTACGCGACGGACTCGATCAACCTTCTGCGGAGGCAGGGGATCGATTTTGAGAGGAACCGGGAAGAGGGGATCGACTCGGCTCGGTTCGCGGAGCTGGTTATGTCATCCGGTCTGGTCTGTAACGACTCAGTCAGTTGGGTCACGTTCCACAGCGCGTATGATTTCGGCTACATGGTGAAACTGCTGACGCGCCGGGAGCTTCCCGACGAAATGGAGGACTTCTTGGCCCTGATGAGGGTGTTTTTCGGTCATCGGGTGTACGACGTGAAGCACATGATGCGGTTCTGTAAGAGCCTTTACGGCGGTTTGGACCGGGTGGCGATGATGCTGGAGGTGGACAGAGCGGTGGGCAAGTGTCACCAGGCCGGCTCCGATAGCCTGCTGACGTGGCATGCATTTCAGAAGATTAGAGATGTTTACTTTGTGAATGATGCGGCGGAAAAGCTCGCCGGAGTGTTGTACGGTTTAGAAGTGTATTGACTGCTAACTCAATAAGCTAATTTAATTTATTTATTTGATTCAAATTTAAATATTTAATATGAATTGTTGGTTGGTGAATGTCAAACTTTTTTTTTCCTCCAATAATAAGCTTACTTTCATACCATGAAACAAGTCCGGTTACAAAGATAAATCAAGTTCAATAAAACGATTAAGATTGGGTGGGGGTCTCTCGACCTAATTCAAAGGACACACCCTATGAAGTGCTAACTTAGCGACACAATCCGCACAACTATTTGCGAATCTCGGAATTGCTACCCACCTAACGGTAGATAACGAAGATGCCAAAACCCGAGCGTGTGATAGTATAGCCTCTATCCTCCCAGTAAAAGACACCCCTTTGATATAGTTGATGATCGTCTCAGAATCGGACTCCACTTGTACACTGCTCCAGCCCCGGTCCACCGCCAAGGCGATCCTTCGACAGTCGCGTCTGCCTTGAGTTCGTCGACCGAACCTCCTGTCATATGCTTGTGTCTCCCTCCGACTACTATCCTTTGTGATCTAGAGCCACAATGTCGATCCCTCCAAGTGAAGTATGGGCGTTCCATGCAGCATCCACGTTTATCTTTACATGTCCATATATCAGCTTCACCCAGGATTTGAGGTTCCCAGTCTGTCGATGGTGTCCACTTCCCTGTGTTGCGCTTGCTCGTCCAGATGTCCCAGGCTGTCGGTGTTCTTCGCTTGCCCGTCCAGACGTGGCCTGGACTTCCAGCTCCCTTAGCGTCCCCTGCTATTGTGATTGCATCCGGCGTTCGGTTTTCAAACACCATCTTGCAACGAGCCTTCCAGATCATTCAACATGTAGTCATGGTTGTTGCCCACTCTTTCTCCTATTGTTGTCCGCTGCTCGTCGGTTGGTGAGGTCCGACTCTGAGAGTGACATCGATCCCTCATAGAATGGAGCTTGAAATCTCCTGCAGTTCATCTGATGCCATAGGCCTCCCCTTCACGATGGACCATACCTCTGCTGTCCATGGACACCCTGCGATGAGGTGGCTCTCCGACTCGATCTCCTCGCAAGCAGGGTAGCACGGCGATATGGGGACACCTCTGGCCGCCAGGTTTGCTCTCAATGGCAGCACCCTAGCACACAATTTCCAGACAAATGATTTAACCTTGGATCATACATTTGCATTCCATATCCTCGTCCATAGGTGATGTTCCGTTGGTTGAGCTGTCGATGATCTGCTTTGCTCCCTAAGCCTATGGTAGATCGACCTCACTGTTGGCTTACCGTCCTTGGAGAACGGCCACCTGAGAGTGTCCCCTACCATCGTTCTGTGAATGGGTACCCTGAGGACGTCCTCTACGTTGTTGTCTCCCACTGCCATTCAGACTTCATGGGCTATCCATCTTCTCTGGTCGCTGTCCATCCATCCTGCCAACGTTGTTGAGCTTGCTGGAGGATGTTGCCTCGGATGCTGGATAGGAGAGAAGACTGGTCCTTGGTTGGTTGTCACAGGTTGGTGAATCATGAAGTCAGGTCTCGTCGTTATCCACCTATCCTCGAAAGGCCGGATCGTGGTTCCATCCCCCACGCACCATACTCCGTTGTTTCTCATTACGTCTCTCCCGGCAAGGAGACTAGACCATCCCCAAGAAGCCCGACCTCCCTTGTTCGCCTGCATAAAACTCGTGGTAGGGAAATAGATACCTTTAAGAACCCGAACCCATAGAGCATTGGGCTCGTCCATGACCCGAGCTGCCATATTGGCAAGAAGAGCCAAATTAAAGTGTTGGAGCTCCCTAAAACCAAATTTTCCTTCCCTCTTCGAGTATATCATTATCTCTCATCTATTCCAATGAATCTTCCTATCCCCGTTACTTGCCCCCACCACCACCACCACCACCACCAAAATCTTACTATCATTGCATTTATCTCGGCACACCAAGTAATCGATAATTTGAACACACTCATGGCATAGATCGAAATAGAAGTGATTACCGACTTGATCATCACTTCTTTCCCCCGCATTGTTTAGGAGTTTGTTCCTCCACCCATCTATCTTGACCTGTACATTCTCCTTTATGAAATGCATTGCCTCTTTTCTTGACCTTCCCCACACCGTAGGTAGCCCCAAATAGTGCCCTGGATCCTCCTCGCACCTTACCCCCATAATATTGGCAATCTCCACTCTATGTGACCCTGTCGCCTCCCCATGAAAGTAGAGACTGGACTTGTTTAAATTTATGGTTTGTCCCGACGCTAGACAGTAGTGTTCCAGGATAGTCTTTAGACCAATGGCGCTCTCGGTCGAGCTCTTGATAAAGAAAAGTGAGCCGTCTGCAAAGAAAATGTGGTGATGGATCGGACACCCTTGCTTCGGCCTTAGCCCCTCTATGTGAGTCTGTGACCCCTCTCCACCTGTGCTTCCATCATCCTAGATAAAACATCAGCAATCATAATGAACAAGTACGGGGATAGGGGTCTCCTTGCCTCAAACCACGCGATGGTGTGATCATTCGTGTTTGTTTGCCATTAACGTTGATCTTGTATGAGACTGATGTTATGCATGCCTTAATCCATCCTACCCATTTGTCCCCAAGACCGTGCCTCTGTAGGGTCTCTAGCAGGAAATCTCACTCGACCCGGTCATAGGCCTTTTGCATATCGAGCTTTAGCGCACATCCCTGCCTACCCCATGTTCCTCCTCTTGACCTGCTCGTTTTCAAATAGTGAAACATCTCATGGGCTATCAAGATGTTATTCTGAATCCTCCTTCCTGTCACAAAGACACTCTGGTACGGGGTTATCAGGTACGGCAAGTAGCGCTTCAGTCTATTTGCTAGAACATTTAAAATAATCTTATAGCCAAAATTACACAAGCTAATATGTCTAAATTCAGAGACATGGGTCGGGGTAGGGTTCTTAGGTATGAGAGTAATATTCGTTTGGTTTAAGAAAGAGGGCATGGTACCTGATGAGAGGAAGTCATTGACGGAAGTGGCAATGTCTTAGTCGATGGTGTGCCAGCTCTTTTGGAAGAAAGTCCCCGAGAAGTCATCCGACCCTGGCGCTCGAGACCCTCCCCCCACCCCCCATTTGAAAAACCACCCTCTTGACCTCTTCGGCCGTTGCCGGCCCCGATAGATCCTGATCCATCTCTCGAGATATTTGGGTCGGGATGCACTGATAGACCTCCCCCATGATCCCCTCCCTCCTCTGAACCTCCTCCTGTCGATTAAAGAGGTCTGAGTAGAACTTATAGATTTCATGTCTCACGCGTGTGTCCCCTTCTACCCATTCCCCGTCTCATCCTTTATCCTGACTATCTTGTTACGTCTCCGTCTAGATAGAGTGGTTTGGTGGAAGAATTTAGCATTCTAGTCTCCATGCCCCAACCAATTGATATGAGATCTCTGCTTTCCTCTCATTTCCATAGAGTATCGATTCTCGACATATATCGTTTTAAATTGAGTGATAAAAAATTATTAAATAAAACTTATATTAAAAAAATAAGTTCAAATTTGTTGTGTATATGATATGATGATACTTAAATATAAATAGGATTTAAAAATATTTGCTTATTGTATATGTAATATTATATTATTATTCTTTCATATATTTTTATTAAAGCAATTTGTGAGACCTAAATGCAAATTCTGGTTCCTCGGTCGGCTTATTTTAATACGGCTGACCTACTATTCGTAACAATTTGCTATCTAAAGCAATACACCAGTGATGAATTAATATACAGGGAAGGATAGCTCTGTTTCTATCTCGACTAACCTTATTAATGCTCTGTCAGACCCTCTACCATAGAGAGAGACAGACTTATATAAAAATTTATGTACAACGTAACCCCCCCGACGTAGTAATCTCTCATTAATCAATCTCCTTTGAGGACCCCTCTCTGCCCCTCCAAGCTCAATAGAGTAACCTCATTTTCGATCTATAGGACTTACTTACGGGCCCGCACAATGGTCGGGCATGACAGACCTGCGAAAGAGATAGTGCTCACCGTTCATTTACTAGAAGAATCAGCAGCAACAGAAGACGAAGGGGCTTGAGTTGCATTTGATGGGGGAGACTGAGGCCCGGGTGTGCTAACATTGTAGTCAGTGTGAAACGAATCCAAGCCATTCCAGGGAATCATAGCTGCTGATGCAAGTTAGGGAAATCAAATGGACATCGCCTGATAAGCCTAAATACCAAACTGCTAGCTAGGGCTGGCTGAAAGTACAAACCAACCGGCACAACTGAATAAAAGGATACAGTCCATCCTCCACATGTCCGTGATGCTAACCTCGGCATCTGATAAAAGCCAATAATCCGCTTCACTCTGTCGTAACAAAGAAAAGGGAATAAGTTGTTTAGAAGTCTGACGCAGCCAAGAAACAACGTACACTTTATCGAGGCATATACTTACATCAACATCGGAAGGAACAATTTTCATAATTCCTCCGACAAAATCTTGTGAGCTGTTTAAATCGGATGATGGTCTATGAGCATCATCCTGCTCGTGTCTTGGGATACCCTTGTCGGTGCTGTATTCATTTACTGTTGTGGTTGTTGAGTCCTCATTCAATACTAAATTGCTCGGGGTGCTTGGAGGTGGCTCTCCCCCATTAACCTCCTCAAATCTCTCCTCAAATTGACTATATATATAGCAAAACAGTGAATTAGAGCAACTATATATAGGATGCCATCATTCTTAGCCAAAAATTATATGTTTGATTCAAGTTTACTCTCAATAAGATGGTAGAATAGTGATTTTTGAGCATGAGAGAGCAGTACCTAACAAGATAGACATCTATTGGCCCCATTGTGCTTCTCAAAACTATTCTGTACCTCCTTTGGCGATAGTTGACCTCCTGCTACATAATAAGGAACACTGTTTGAGCCACATATGCGTAAAGACATTTTGTTTTTTCTTTTTCTGTTTCAGATGTGCAAGAACACATTACCTCATCGGGGTCTGGAACTTCAAGAGTGGTACCATGAGGAGCTTTAATTGCTATTAAAGTTTCATTCTGATAATGGAAAGAATAGATCATAGTAAGTACCATTTTTGGTTGGCTAATACAACAATATCCATAAAGATAGAAAGCTTTACCTGAAAGCAAGGCAGAGCCTTTATATCATCTTCAGTGATAAAAAGCAACCTGAAGACAAGCAACCAAAGTTGTTCATGGAATTGTAAGACAATTAATTCTGCGGCGATACTGATTATCAAGAACAGACTATTGGAATGTGATGAAAGGAAACTCTACCTTTGGTTGTCGTCCTCTTCGCTAAAGTCCCTTAGCCTTTGTTGCATTTCTCTACGATAATAATATTTAAGAATCCATAGTGAGAAAAAACGGGTGGCACAAAATCTTATATATGGAGAACTGAAAACAGTGAATGAAAAAAGACCACCACCTAATACGTTCATCGAGACTGTGCTCCTCAATGGAGAGAGTATCAACATCCGCCTGAAGATAGAAAACAATGCTCTCAATATGACAATGCTGGACCAGCACAGAATCCAAGACCATAACGAAACTGCCGACTGGAACCCACATGATTTGATCCATTTATTAGTGTTCAGCAAGTTTTTGATGGTGCTGGATATCTACTTAACAGTCTTTAAATGACAATAAATACTAGGTGAATAAAAAATATCATAAAGAGAAATATTTCTCCAACCACATATACCTGTATGCTGCCAACAGTTTCATCAAACTCTCCTGGCTTGCAAGCCTCAATTCCTCTACACATAAGAAAACATTTTAGATTTTTTTTGCTGAAAATTTAACATTATTTATTTGCAAAGTCTCTAAAATTTATACAGATAACAGTGAAAAGTTTTCAAATAAAAAGTAGCAGGGTAGGGGGGGGGAGGTCAAACGCATCACAGTTGGATTTCTCCTTACTTCCACTGAATTCTGTTCTTCAGTTTCTTCTCTATAAGACCAATTCCTTCTAGGACATTGGTTATGTCATAGATCCTCCTTTTTTGCACCTGTGGGTGACATAACACCTTTATAATGAGTAATCTAAGGCACACACGAACATACCAGATTTTAAGATAATCAATCACCTGCAAAGTCTCGGCTGCTTTATTTAGGTCAAGAACGCCATCTTCAGCATGTTTGATCAAGTTGATAAACTTCTTCGTAAGCAGACCTGGTCAAATACAAGAATATCACTGATAATTAATTGATCAATTATCCATGATAATAAGCATAAAGAAACCTGGTTGAAAAAAAAAAGTGTAGAATGTAGAACAAAGTCATCATCTTGAATTACCTAGAGAGCTGTCATACCGACAAGGACCACCTGGAGTAAGATTATTGGTAGATGGAGAACCTGGCAATTTGCAGTAAAGATCTTTGTAAATTTCTAATCTCAGTTTGCAATATAAATGAAGAGGAGGTGAACATATTTGACATGCTGACAATAAATGCTAGGGATTGATATATTGGACAAAATAAAAGGCATGTAGTAGGGAACCATATAAGATTTATGACGAACCAGCATTAGAAACAGGAGTTTGAGGTCCCAATCTATTGTTCCTTCCATTCTTTGGACCTTTGCTACCCTTTAAAGCTTTTGCTGATACTGGTGTCTGGAGAGGACTAGCAACAACATCCAAACTGCCAGGCTCAGCAGGCCACTGATTGGATTCTGCTCTGCAATCAAGGGTATCACTCTTCCTCTTCACTTGCTGGTCACAATCAGGGAGATGCGTCACACTTGGTAAACATATAAACTTTTGACAATATCAGGAAGCAATGATAGCTTAGAGAATACTAAAAGTACAAGAGGAGAAAAATCTATTCTTGTAACTCCATAGTTCTCACATAACGGGAGAGATTAGTTAACATGGTAAAGGAAAGGCGAGGTCAAGTTGCGCTTCCCTATAATAAATTATTTTTAGAGATGCCTGCAATGTTACATTTACTTACCATCTATATTCAACTTCCTAATATATCAAACTAAATCTATTGCTATTAAAAAGTGAGAGCTGGAAGAGAGAAAGACTGCATACTAGAACAAGATGTTTAACCACAGGGGTCCATAATGTGATGGAGTAAACTGCAAGTTGATTCCCTAAATATCATGGAGCAGGTAGATTGTAACTCCGAATCTTAGTTTGTGACAACCTTCCTCAAAGCGTCACCTAGCATTCCTCATCATACCATTTCATCTTTACCGTGAGTTAACACCTTATGGTATCTTACCACTTCACATCTAGTCTTTTAGTTCGGCTTCTTGCCATGGTAGATTATGAACTTGATTAAACCTCTGGTTCAACTAAAATATGAAAAACAGAACTGATTAAGACTGAGAACCAGCTTATGTTCCAACTTTTGAGTTATACATCTCAAAAGATATACACTCAAAAGATATACATCTCAAAAGATTCTGACTGAGTACGTAATTCAAGCCTTTTCCTCTTGAAAGGAAAAGATCCAAACGAAGTGGCCTCAGATCAACAAAACCACGATCCAGAACATAACATTTGAACCTTCAGCTACAGAACTAGTAATGGCGGCAAATTGAAACACATTCAAAGCAGTTGACTCGATCAACCAATTCAAGTGTCCAAAGCCCGCGCAGATCTCATCGAGCATCACTAACCCAAACATAATTCTCAAACATGCCAGAAACGCCCAGAGAAGCTCGAATCAATCAAAGAACTCACTGGTGATTTCACTGTGATGACATCGGCTTCATGATCAGCAACTCGTCGCGGCAGTTGCGCGGCAAACTGATGGTAGTCTCCAGGCGGGACAAACGGCGGCTTTACAGCAGAGAAAGGGAACTTCGTCTGGGGATGCTGAACCTGCTTCTGCATGGTCGTGGAAGTCGTCTGCGACGGTGGTGTTTGAGTGGCGGGAGAATTGGACATCCGACGAGATCAGCGAGGGTTTGCTTGGGGTTTGGGTGAAGGAGATCTCGGCGGAGTAAGGCAATCAGGGTGATGATTGAAGAGGAATTGATGGAAGTAACAGAATCGAAGAGATCGAGGGAGAATTGAAGGTGGAGGGAAGTGAAGAAGGGATCTATGAAGGAAGGAGGGAAACGGAGAGAGAAATAAGAGAGAGAAAATGAGGAGAAGGCAGAAAACGAGGGAAGAAAGAGAAGCGAGGGAATTTGGTTCGGATATGGATGTGGAGGGAAGCGCTTTCCCCATTATATATTTTCCTTTTTATTCTTTAGTTTATTATAGAATTATTATTAACTAAGATTAATTACCAATTAACTACATGAACGTTGAACGTTTTGTAAGAAGATACTCAAACTTTAAAAATTCAAAATTGTCTATTTCAACTTGGACGAAGGTGCAAATAGATACATTCGTCCAATTTACCGTCAAGTGTTGACAGAATTTTGTCGAAAAATCGTCAGAAATTGAACGGAAGTAACTATTTGCATATTCTTCTAAGTTGAGATAACTCGTTTTACATTTTTAAAGTTCGGGTAGATCGTTGCAAAACGTCCAATACTCCAAAGTTCAGTAGCTCTTTTGTATTTTACCCTAATA
Source organism: Chamaenerion angustifolium (assembly GCA_946814005.1). Taxonomy (NCBI): domain Eukaryota; kingdom Viridiplantae; phylum Streptophyta; class Magnoliopsida; order Myrtales; family Onagraceae; genus Chamaenerion; species Chamaenerion angustifolium. The sequence continues at coordinate 30,526,576 of OX328277.1, read as the reverse complement.
ACTATTACTAATTACTGGATTAATTAACTTTATATATATATATTCAACTATGAGTAATGTCTCATTAAACATGACTTAGGTTATGGTATTAATAAGATCTTAACTTTATAGATATAAAGATAACATATGAAAAAAGTAAAGTTATTGGCATAATAAATTACTTGAGATTATGCTCTTTTAGTTTTGAAATTATTATTTTAAAAAATAAATTTAGTGTTAGATTCGCTCCGACTATGAAAGGAGCCAACGACTATGAAAGGAGCCAAGAATGATTGATGTCCTTACCGAAATTTGCCTACACCTACCTTTACTGTATACAAGGGCATTTTAGTCATTAGTGATGACGAAGTGGAGTGGACGACGGTTTTTTAATCGCGGGGTACGCGCCAAATGGGTATGGCAAGTTATTTGGCGCGTAGAAATTTATTCTACTTACCCGGTTCAGCTGTGCCGGTCCGATAATATAACCAGGAAAATAAACACAACTGAACATCTGGTGAGCAAAAAAGACTGGCTGGACCGAAATTCCGACAAAATCAGTCCGAGACCGGCCCGACTAAGACCGAGACCGACTAGGACCGAAACCGAGCGGACGGGTTTTTTCCTCTAAAGTCAGACTCGGTCTCGGGTTTTTTCCCGAAACTCCCGATTCAGACAGGCCCGGACAGAGTTGTCTAAAACCCTAATACAAAATACTATACTATACATCAACTTCTCCAACTAAGTCTCGGACTCTCGCCTTCGCATTCTAAAATACTCAGCAAGTTAGCAACTCCCACCACACATGTGCTAATTTATTGTGTTTTGTGTTTGTATGTTCTAAATTTGGTGAAAATTTGGAAGAAAAAAAAGTGTATTTTTTTTGGACTGAAAATTTCGGTAATGGACTGAGACCGGCCCGAGTCAAACAAGACCGACTCAGGCGGGCTTTTTATACCAAAGTCGGTCTCGGCCCTCCAAAGATGAATACCGAAATTTCGGACTCGGTCTTGCCAAAAAAACCGGCCCGGCCCGCTCAAGGTCACCCCTAACTGAACATAATATTCTAGACTAATAATTGGGCGGATTCTGTATATTTGGGCCGGTTTTCAAATTGATAATTAGGCCCATAATAACGTCGAAGCATGATCCAATATGTGCGGTCCTACAAAAAGTGTAAACTGTAAACACTTCCCCGTCGATTTTCAGTAGTTTGAGGAAAATAGAATTTCATTTAATTAAATAACACGAACGATAATTCAAAGAAACGTCGATCCATAGACATCGACTGTCTCAGTGTTCCTCTGTCTGCATGCGACAATTTCTCGCATAACCTTATCACCATACTTAAACTACGTACAACGATTATAAAAAGAAAAATAATTAGCAGATAGTAATTAATTAATTAATTATAAGACATAATATATATATATATCAACTAGCTTCACGTCGAAAGACTCGAAACTAATTGACTATCCCTTTTATTAGCCATATATTCTCAGACATCCACGGTGCACCGTGTAGACAGTTGAACCTTCATCGACACGACTCCAACCCCGAACCCGATTGCGACCCCGCTAGGCTTCTTCAGCGTTAGCATCGCCGGGCAGTTGACATGGAGGTGATACCTGCCCGAAACCCAAGTCCCCACCTTCCACCTCACCTGCCCGTCGACCTTGATATTGACCAAGATGGACCCGGCTGAAAGGTCTTGGTCTAGGGTTCCGCCGAGGTAGGGTGCCATTGGAACTGACTGGCCGTATATGAAGGGAGACCATTCTACGATCTCCTTGTGGCCCTGGTAGCTCTCTGGGAGGAGAGTGGGTAGTGTGATCTGCTGCCCACGGTAAGATGCGTAGGTGTCGAGCTGGGAGTAGAAGATTCCGATGCGTTCGTTAGGGTTTCGTGAGGAGAGTGTGATCTGCATGTTGGTGGTGAGGAATTTCGGGTCATCGGAGGAGGAAGCGTTGAACTGGTAGATGGTGGCGTCACGGAGGATGAAGGAAGGCCTTGCGGGGCGGAGGATGAGGAAGATGAGGAAGACGATGAAGAGGACGAGGCCGATGAAGACTAGGAAGGCCGTGAAGAGTTGCCGGTACAGGCGGTGCTTCTCCTCATCTTCGTGGCCGCAGTCTTTTGCAGTCATTGTGTGTGGTAGGAGATTCAAAGGAAAGAATGAGGGTTTGGGTGTTTGAGTTTGTGAGGTATTTATAGAGAAAGTAAAGTCTATATACGAAGTGGATAATAATAATAATATGGAGCTCATAAACACATTACAACATTTGGATACATAATCTATATTATTTTTTATTTTAAAATATGGTTCCTCCCCACCGATAGAAACCCTAGAAATGAAAGTGGAAGGGAACAACAAAGAGTCCAAATGGATTACCTTTTCCATATTCTTTTATTTACCTACTGATTCAAGAATATGCCCAAACTATACAGAAAAGCAAAGGCAAATAAATAAACATTTAGTGGCGCCATTACTTACACAGACGATAGGTTCGTATGACCTTCATACCCTTATCTCTCTCTTTTTTTCTCCAACAAAATGAATGGCTAGAGGTGACGAAATTCGCTCCACTTCACTACGTAATGTTCGGACTTTCGTGTCACACGATTGACAGATACCCTAGGACAACCAACGCTTTGCACTTGTCTCGTCAACTTAGCCCCACCAGCTCGGTTAAGACACTAAGTAAGCGCTCTCAACCACTAGAACACCCCTACCTTATCTCTCTTTGAGTATATACTATTGATTGTTACCTTGATGATCAGTTGATAATTTATTTTGTTACAGTTAGTGGTTGGGGATTTGGTAATGGTAATGGAGGAAATGAAACGAGACACCTTTCTAGGTTGTTGGCTTGGTTTACAGTGTAAAACATGACACTTCGTGCACATTTTCAGACACGCACAGGAAAGTGTCTCTTCTTCATCATCACGTACGCCATTGTTTGATGTCTTGTTACTCCCCGGCCTATTTCTTGTTGAGATATTTGAAAGAGTATAATCAAAGTATTCATTCATAAATTTAAGTTAATAAGAAAGTTGACTAATGCGTAGGTTTTAAACTAATAATGGTATTATAGTGCACGTGTTTCCGAAAAAAAGATTAAGATGATTAGGTAGCAAACACATAAAACGTGTGAAGACTTCTATAATCTCAAACATTAGTTTAAAGAATGTTAATAGTATAATGAATGATTTTTAACAAGTTTGGACTTAAAAAATTAACTAAAAATACATTTTTTGCACCAAACTAATCCTCACTACTTCTAGTGTGACTAAGTGATTATAATTATCTAACATTAGAACGACAAATCATAAAATAATTATTATTTTTAGAATGATAAATCATACAAAACGATTAGAATGAGTTTAATTGAAACCATTTTAACTTTTATTCATCAAATTATAAAGTAGTTACTGAATCATCATATAAAGAATACTTATTGTCTCCCTATGTTCAAAGTTGCACTCCAAATGATAAGAATATTACTTTCTCATCTTCCACAAACTAAGCATATATCTATCTTTTTTCTTTCTCTTTGCAGATTCTGGCAGAGAAAAAGCAGCAGCATCAGGATCTGCACTGAATGTTCAAATGGATACTAGCAGCATGCAGATAGCTTCCCTCTAAATCCACTTCTAATTCAAGAAGAAGAAAATGAGTGAAAAGTGTGGTGGAGGGAATAAAGCAAGAGACTTTTGCAACAAAAAGTTTCTTAAAATTAAAGCTCTTCCAATCCGAAACACACAATAGAATATAGATGGATAGATTACATACACATTACACAAATGAAACCCATGAAATGGTTATGTAAAAGCATATAACTTAACTATCAAGCACTCCCTTCAGCTGACAACTGGGAGACCCGTAAACACAGCGATACAAACTACAAAAGCATGCTACTGTCGCTAAAACAACATCACTATAACTGTATACTTTTATAAAACACTATCTGTAGTCGTAGCTTTGTTCATCGACCATCAGCAGAGGTGAAGGAGTCCGCAAAGCCCACGGGCCTCGCAGGAATGCTGACGTTGCTGTTATCTGTCGGTGTCTTGGACTCACTATTCTCCGCTTCCTGCCAAACCTTTAACATCTGAGGAAGTGGAAGATCGTAGTCGATGCCAAAGTTGTCCTCTGTTTCTTCAGACATGGGTTTCCACTTCTCGACCAATGGGGTCAGGATATTGACCACGTGGCTCATGTCGGGTCTGTGGTTAGGCTCCCTCGAGGTGCAGAGACCTGCCAAGTCAGCAACCACGGCGATGCTGTCTAGGGTTTCTTTGTCTGCCTCGATGGATTGGTCGATGGCGTTTCTGAACTTTTCGTCGTCGGATTTGATTCTCCAGAACCATTCGGCTAAGTATCGGCTTTCCTCGGGGCGGCCCTCATCAAGAGCGGTTAATCCAGTCAGAATCTCCATTAACACGACCCCGAAGCTAAAGACATCGACTTTGGTCGTGATTTTACCCATCACTGTATTCACAAGAACAGAGCAAACAAAAAATCATTGTTATTTTTTTTTGAACTCATCACAAAATGGACATCAAGTGGATGCAGATAGAAAACAACACAAATGGTAGATACCAGAACATAATCATCTCAATCATTCTTCTTCTGCAATTGGGAAATTGCAAAGTGTGAAACTTATCATGAAATTGGAATTTTTCTATTTCAGATAACTGTTGGTTGAGCAATGCTGCATGATAGCATGGAAGATGTAATCTTTTATATTTTCGGGAACTTTTTAATATCCAACTCAATCACGTTTTACACTTCTATCACTAAGTTTTGCTTTGAATTTCACTTTGGAGAATTTTGCATTGAAGAAGTAAAGAACTTGACTTGGATCAAAAGCAATGATGTGTTTATTTACCCGCATATTCAGGAGCAAGATAGCCAAAAGTCCCAGCAAGTCGAGTTGCCACCGACCTTTCTCCGTCAGGTGCAAGCTTCACCAACCCAAAATCGGAAACTTTGGCTCGAAATTCATCATCAAGCAGAATATTAGAAGACTTGAGGTCCCTGTGGATGAAAATCTGACCTGACAAATTATGAAGATACTCCATCCCTTTGGCAACATCCAAGGCAACACTGAACCTCCTCTTCCATGACAAAGGCTCCATCCCGTTTGCCTTCCAATGGAAAAGATGCTTACTTAGAGCTCCCTGAGGCATATACTCGTACACCAAGAGCCTCTCATTCAATTCCACAGAGAACCCAAGAAGAGAAACCAAGTGTCTGTGTTTAACTTTTGAGAGCACCTTGATTTCAGAACCGAACTCATCTAATGCTTTGCTGCTTGTAACTCCAGCCTCCATTCTCTTCACAGCAATTCGGGTCCCGTTGTACAATTCTCCTCTGTAAACCGTTCCGAATCCACCTCGACCCAGTTCGTTTTCGGGTGCAAAATTGTTTGTCACCTTGCTCAGGACTTGAAGAGATATGAGAAGTTTTTTGGTATCAACTGCACGTGAGTGTTCAGTTCCGCTGCTGTATCTGCTCCCAGAACTGGTCTCAGACTGAGTAAAGAGTCTGCTGAAGGTGGTGGTGTCAGAAAGAGCAATCTTGATTTTGTTCTCTGAGCCAGAAGAGTATTTAGGGCAAGGAGACTCCAGATTGGGCTTGTTCTTGTTCTTTTTCTTCTTGCAGCAATATATTGACAGAACAACAGCCATTATGACAGCAAGAACAAGAAAAACAAACAGAACCAACTTGACAAATTTGTAGATTTTGTCACTCTTTTGTGGGGATGGAACCTTAGCTGGAGGTGGACTAGAATATGATATTGATAGTGAAGATTTAGGTGAATCACTAGGTTCTGAAGATGCGCTGCTGCTTGAGGAATTGTCATCTGGGGAAATATCAGGTGCAAGAAATGGGGTTCTGGAGTGATTTAGAAGAGTGTTTCCATCAAGTACAATCTTGACACTATCTCGGAATTTTGGCAATGGAGGTTCAAGATTGTTTCCACTCAAATCCAACAACCGCAATGATTTCAGCTCAGTGTATTTCTCAGGAATCCTACCATATAACCTGTTTCCACTGAGCCTAATCTCCACAACTGAATCCAAACTTGCAATTGAAGGACTTAAGGTTCCAGACAAGTTATGCCTTGGCAAGTTTATGAGGGAAATACCAGATTCTGGATTGCAGCTTAACCCGAACCAAGGCCCCGCACACGGATCATTTCCAGACCACTCAGTGACAAGATTTTCTGGATAATTAACATCACTGAGAAAATCCAGAAGTGCATTAACTCGAGGTGCACATGGAATACCTGGATTAGTCTGACAAAAGAAATTGGAAGCATAAGAAGCATCCTTTATCTTGAACTTAGGTATTGGTCCCATGAACAGATTGTTGTTCAAATCGAGTTTTTCCAACTCCATTGTGGTTAAGCTTTGAGGAACTAGACCAACAAGTTTGTTCCTGTTGAGATTGAGATCCTTCAGAGAGGTCAGTGCACCAATGTTTTCAGGAATTGTCCCTGAGAGTTGGTTTCCATGAAGCCATAACTGTGTAAGGGATGTCATGGAAGCAATCACATCTATTGGACCAGACATTCCACCTTTTTCTTGATCATTCAGCCACAGAATCTGCATCAAGGATTGAGTAAAACTCGCAGGAATTTTACCAGATAACCTATTGTATGAGAGTTTCAGAACAGATAAAGATGGCAATGAACCTAAGAAATCAGGCAATGGACCGACCAAATTACAGGCTGTGAGAGAAAGATTCTTCAGTTGAACTGATTTGGCAAGTTCAATTGGCAAAGACCATCCAGTGGTCTCATTTAAGGGGTTATGATCTAAAGCTAGGACTTCTGCACTGCTCAGTCCATGGAAGAAATCTGAAGGAATTGAATCGAACTCATTATAGTCCAAATACGCGAACCTAAGCTGATCCAATCCACTAAAGCTAGGCAATGCCCCATACAACTTGTTCCTCTGGAGGCCAATGTTACTAAGCATTGACAACTGATTGAAATTCTGAGGCAATTTGCCCCTCAGACCCAACCCCTTAACCTGAATCTGCGCGATTCTGTCACCGGAACAGTAAATGTAAGGCCATTTGGGAGTACCACAAGGATCATCGCCGTCGACTGGCCACTCAAGAACCTCCGGATTGTCCAAACCATTTCGGAAATCGTTCAGAACTTTGAGGTCAGTCGGATCGGTGGCAGCGTATACCAGTTTCACATTGATTAACCAGAAGACTACGAGTGCAATGCGAGGGCTAAAGCTAGCAAGACGACACATGACGGCTATACTGACAGAAACGAATATGAGCACGGAGGCGACATACCACAATGTGGAATTCGGAAACGGCGTAGAATTCCGGCGTGGCTCCGCATCACGGCGATGAAAATGGTGGAGAGTCAAGGAAGAATCCCCGGAGCTGATTTCATGTGGCAGCTATGAACAGATATACTAAAATGGAGCTTGCATGAGGGAGAAGAGGCTTGCTCTACACTGAAGACAAAGTAGAAAGAATAATAATCAACAAAGTAGAAATAAAGAAGAAATAGTTAAATTATCCTTATGTTAGCTTAATCGTTATTTTTTTCCTCAAACTTTTATTTCATTTCAATTGAGTCATTTCAATTAACCTTGGCCAGGTGGGTCTTAGAGTTACGGATATAATTTTAAGGAGGACTTTATAGTCAAAAGCATAAATTATAGGACTCGATTAGTAATACGAAGTGATCTTTATACCCACCCGTTATTTGTGGAGTGAGTGTCAGCTGTGACCGACAGTTATGATGGGGATTGGGAGGGTGAAGAAAGTCATCCATGAAGGTGTGCAAAAATTAAATTTTGGTGGGGCTTACTAATGGCATTTTGGAGATTATGTGAGGAAAGTTCCGCTAATTTTGGTTACAATGTAGCTTTCTCAAATAAATTTTTAAAAAATATATTTAATGCTAATTATAATTGGCCGACATAGTCAAAAATAAAAATAAATAAATTCAACGGAGTGTCAAAATAATAATAGATATTTTATTCCGCAAAAAACTCCAAATATTTTTATGTTAAAAGAAAGTTTTAAACGTCAATTCTTTACAAATTTTCAATTATATATATATATATTAATTTGGCAAAATCACATACAATGTTAACAAATAAGTTTTTTGTTGTATTTTCTCACTGCTAACATTAAATTAACATCTTCTAATTGATTCATGTCAATTATAAAATTATCATTCCTAAGTGGCATGTCATGTAAATCACTTTAAATTCTTCAAAGTCTCTTATTCATTATCAAGATAAGTTTCAAAACTCATATCATTGATTTATTACTCATTCAATCATAAATTATGATTTTTCATTAAATATATTTTATGAAGTGAAATTTATATAATAATAAATACATAATATTATATTTTATGAATATCAAGTATGCACATATTAAAATTTACTTTTACAAATTAAAATATAGATTAATTAAGGATCATTTCATATATCACATAATACTCTTATTAAAATAAAACATAACTCACATAAACATCACTTACTTCATTATAATAATATCACAATAAATTTTAACAATGTCAAAAAATTAAGAATTATATATTTATAAACTAAATATAATTTACAGTTAACAAATATATAAAATATAATATATATATACTAAAACATTAGAGATTGTTACTACTGCTAGAAAAATACTAATATTTTTATATGTACATATCATAGAAAATAAGAACATATTTTTTTACAGTTTTGTGAAAAGTATGTTTTATATATTTATAACCTAACCTATTTTTGAATTATTAAAATACTATTTATATAATAAAAATATAATATATTATTATTGTTACTAAAATAAATTAAAAAATTACTAATGATTTTAATAGTGTTTTGTAAACATATGCACTTTTTAATATTAATTTTAATTATTGACTCATATATTTTTAACTAATTTTATGAACAAATGCACTTAATATAATATAATATAATTTATAATAACTTATCTATATAATTAATTTTTTCATGCATTTTTAAGTTTTAATATTTTTATTGTAAGCAATTCAAACTTAAAACAATTAACTTTTTAAAAAATTATTATAGTGTATATTCATTGGAAACAAAAATATTTAAACATTATAACAATAAACTTATTATTTTATTTTTTTAATTATTTTACATTATATTCATTTAAAAATAATTTAAATATATTATACTATGTACCATAAAAAAATAACTTATAAAAAAAATAAAAACATTAAGAAATAAAACATACTACTAATTTCGCAAAGGGTATACCGAATATCTAGGTATTATTATTATTCCCTCCGGAATTCAATTCCTACTAATCTTAAACTTCCTCTATTGGAGAAATTTTTAAAAGTATGTATGTCAGAAAAAAAAAATTTAAAAAGTATATATGCAAAAAAAAAAAAATTAGCCAAATGTTCATATGCGCATGTACTACCTTCGTTTTTCAGTTTTTTTTTCGTTTTTTTTTTTGAAAAAAAATCGAAACAAATCTTAAAAGAAATTTAAAAAATTACAGTAAGTAGATAACTACTTACTGTAATTTTTTAAAAAATAATTAAGATTTTTTTCGATTTTATTTTGAAACAAAATAGAAAAAAATCTTAAAAGAATTTTTTTAAAAAATATTAAGATTTGTTTCGATTTTTTTTCAAAAAGAAAATGACAAAAGCAGGTACCACCTTCGTTTTTCAATTTTTTTTTTCGTTTTTTTTTTTGAAAAAAAATCGAAAAAAATCTTAATTGTTTTTTAAAAAATTACAGTAAGTAGATATTTTAATTTCGATTCAAATGATGCAAAAAACATTAAATTTGGACTTACGGATTTACTGTAGGCTCTGCCGTAAGTTGAGATATGAAAATTTGACTTAAAAAAAATATAACTCATACCCTGTAAGTCCAAACTTACCACGGTGAACGTCATTAATGTCGTAATTCATATCTCAACTTACGGCAGAGCCTACAGTCAATCCGTAAGTCCAAATTTAATGTTTTTTGCATCATTTGAATCGAAATTAAAATATCTACGTACTGTAATTTTTAAAAAAAAAATTTAAGATTTTTTTCAAAAAAAATGAAAAACGCAGGAATCAGTAGCGTTTTTCAGAAAAACTCTACTGGTCTACCTGCGCATATGCACATTTTGCTAAAAAAAAATTTTACATATATACTTTTTTAAATTTTTTTTCTTACATGCATACTTTTTAAAATTTATCCCTCTATTGGCATCCGCAGTTTCATTTTGTCCATAATATCCTGTTTTTGTATAGACCATTTATTTTGAGAGGGTCATATCTCTACCTATACCTACTGTGTATGATGTATGCACTCACCCACCTATACACTCATATCATATGTCTCATTAGGGCTGGCAATGGTGCGGTGAAAAACCCATAACCACGGTTATAACCATTACTGTTTAATATGGTTAACCGTACCATTATGGTGCGGTGCGGTTATGGTGACGAATTCTCTACCCATAATGGTTATGGTTATGGTATTTGAGTTATACCCATGGTTATAACCATGGTTATTTTATAAATATAATAATTATTTATTATTAATAAACTAATATATATATTATAATAAATATAAATTACAGCATAAAAGAGAAATCAATTGATGATATTGAGGAAGATGATGATTGATAGAAACAAATACGACAAGTGTGAAATGGTTAGGGGTGTTGAATCATTACTCGTTATGAGTGTTTGTTGTATTTTAATGTTAATTCAGTGGTGTGAATGTTAATGTTGAATGATGTTAGTGTTAATGTTGAATGATGTTAGTGCTATATACTTTTATTGTTGGTAATATAGATAGATGTATTTTTTAAAATTAAATTTTCGGTCTTTTATTATATTACATGTGGAATAAATATGGTTATACGGTTAAAACCATGGTTAATAACCACGGTTATTTTGATGGTTATGGTATTGAAAATTGTACCCATAATGGTTATGGTTATGGTATGTAGTTTAAAAATATGGTATGGTTATGGTATTTGGCATACCCTGACCATACCCTAACCATTGCCAGACCTATGTCTCATTGATTGGAGTTGCTATGAAAATATCGAAAAAGTTAGGAAATAGTTTCACCTATTTACGATTTTTTTTAAAAGTAACTATGTTACTTTTTTTATTTAAAAAAGTAAGTATACAATTTTTTTTTTTAGAAAAATAGGTATACGCGCACCCCGGAGTCACACCTTTTGGACATAGGCGCACCCAGGGTGCGCCTGGTGCAATTTTGTTTTTTTTACAAAACATTTTTTTGGATAATGATGGCTCGATGTTTAATTAAAAATAAAATTATGTATCTATTAAAATAAAATAAAATATTATAGTAAGTAGATATTTTAATTGCGATTCAAATGATGCAAAAAATATTAAATTTGGATTTACGGATTGACTGTACGGCATACCGTAAGTTGAGATATGAAAATTTTACTTAAAAAATTATAACTCGGACCATGTAAGTCCAAACTCAACACGGTTAACGTCATTTAGGTCGTAAATCAATTATCTACATAGGATAATTTTTTTGATTAAAAATACAGTGATTTTGTAACCTAACATCATTTACACCCAAATTTGACCGAAATAAGTAAATGCATTAGGTGAGAAATTTAATTATATACTTACTCAAAAAAAATCAAAAAAATTACGGTGCGTAGATAATTTAATTACGAATTAAATGATGCTAACTATGCGTTAATTTTTTACAGTCTTTTCTTTGGATATATGAACCAAAAAAATACAGTGACTCTTTTATATATGAACCATCATCAATCAAATCCATAGTTTCTTTGGATAAACAGTCTTTTCTTTGGATTTTGAGAAGATGATTGTATTCACTTTAATCAACGACTTTAGAGAGTAACAACTTTTATATGGTATCGTAATATAGTGTAATTCTATGGTACTTTATTCTTTAATCAAAGATTTAAATAGCATTTTATCACTTATGATTTGACCACGAGAATACCACCCTCGAGTTTTTTTTTCTTCCAAAAGTAGGCATTAAAAAAAATAAAATAAAAAGTATATATATAACAAAAATATTTCGAAACCTATGTATACGTGTTACTGCCCAAGTCGCACGCTAGATAGCGTGTATTGCCAAAATGACAATACATAAACCCCAAGTGACGTGTATTGCCATTTTGGCAATACATGCCCAAGTGAACCTCCTTTGTGGTACATCAATGAAATCACAGTTTAAAATATCGATATATAATTTTTTACGTTAATATTATATGATCAGTGTAAAAATTAAAAATTAACGTATACTTGGCATCATTTAATTCGTAATTAAATTATCTACGCACTGTAATTTTTTTGAGTAAGTATATAATTAAATTTATCATCTATCATTTCGATCAAATTATAGGACAAACGATGTTAGGTTAAAAAATTAAATATATTTCTAATCAAAAAATTACTCTAGGTAAATAATTGAATTACAACGTAAATGTCGTTAACTGTGGTGAGTTTGAACTTACATAGTCTAAGTTATATTTTTTTTAGTCAAATTTTCATATCTCAACTTACGGCAGAGCGTACTGTCAATCTGTAAGTCCAAATTTAATATTTGTTTGCATAATTTGAATCGCAATTAAAATATCTACGTACTATAATACTTTTTTTTTAATTTTTTTCAATATATACATAATTTTATTTTTAATTAAACATCGAGTCGTAAAAAATATTTTAAAAAATAAAAATGGGGTTAATTACCAAAAAACAAACCCAACTTTGGACCAAAACCAAAAAACAAACCGAACTTTTTTTCCCCCCAAAAGCCAAACCGAAGATTATGAAATGAGCAATTAGGAAACCCGACCCAAACATCCGTTAATTTCGACGGAAATTGTAACAGTTTTGAAGATTTGACGGTTCTGCCCTTCTAGGGTTCTTCAATTAAGATTCTGCAACATGTATGCAAGACATCGGAGTCCTGGAAATGGGTTCAGGTTCAATTCGATGGGGTTGGGGATGGCTCGGATCTCCCCGGATGGTGGTTCTGTAAGAGGCCATGGGTTTTACAACTTCAAATGAAGAACCCTAGAAGGGCAGAACCGTCAAATCTTCAAAACTGTTACAATTTCCGTCGAAATTAACGGCTGTTTGGGTCGGGTTTCCTAATTGCTCATTTCATAATCTTCGGTTTGGCTTTTGGAAAAAAAAAAGTTCAGTTTGTTTTTTAATTTTGGTCCAAAGTTGGGTTTGCTTTTTGGTAATTAACCCATAAAAATGTGAAAACGCAACCAAGAGGTGACATTTTTTGTAAAAAACAATTATGCGCTACCCCATGTAGCGCTAATGCATAGTTTGCTAAATATTTTTTTTGAATATATAATTTTTAATAAGTTTACTTTTTGAAAAAATTCTAAGGTGTTTGTTATACATGCACCATTATCAGAACTTACCATATACAAATAAACTCTCAAGAATTCTACTCATAAATTGAGAAACGACTAGATCAATAAAGTTCCTTAATACTTGCATTGAGAAGAAGAGTGTACAGCAAGTAACCATGGCATCGGGGGTTACTTCGTGGCTAAGTTTCCTTCAAAAAGGGCAATGTTTGTCGATAGTATTGTTTCATTGAATCGACAACCTTGAATGAAAAAGCTTCGTCTTCAGAGTAATACGCAATCGGATCGTCTAATAGAGATTCTGGTAAATCAAGCAGTCCTTCTAGTGTGGCATGAAGGCAGTAAGCAGAGTAAGTGACATGGTAACCACCTTCTTGGACTACAAGGATTCTCCCACCAGTATGCATATTTGCCAGGCTGCGGATTATTCGACCCATTCTTCGGTACCCGATCATGGTCAAGCACTGCCTTCCATTTGGATCAAACTGAAGCACAACAGTAGATCGGAGTTACGAATTGATTCATGCATTAAAGGGATCAACACTAAATTGCAAACCGAATTTTGAATGAATTGCGAAAACAATTTTGTAAACACCAAATTGGGCAAAATATAGTATTTGCAGCATTGGTTTAAACTCGGTTTGCTTACAATGAGAACGAGACTGAGAACTAAGGGTGTCAATTTGTGTCGATGGGTCAGCCGTTGATCGTGTAAAGTACGGGTCATGTCAAAATATGTTCAATCCAAACACGATCCCGTGATTGATGATTGATCAATTTTTAAGACGCAAACACGACCCGCGAGTTCACGGGTCAACCTGTATGACTCGTGGACTCGAGTCATTTTAATTTGTATAATATAAAATTTGTGAGTCAACCCGTCGACGCACGTGACCCGTCGACCCATATGACCAACTGATTCATGCAACCTACGTAACTCATGCAATTCAAATGACTCATGTGATTCACGTGACCCATGAACTTTTATATGATTTATTATAATATATATTTAGTTATACGGGTTCATGGGTTGACCCACGGGTCGATAGGTACGACTAAACTCAATCTCATTTTTCATACGGATTGGATGAGTCGTGTCAAAAATCTTCAACCCATGAGCGGGTCACCCACGGGTCGTGTGTGTGCAAAATTGACACCCCTACAGAGAACGATCATTGGCTTTAACTTACAGCGCTGGAATCTTGGCCAACAACGAGAACGATCATGCCGGGCTCAAACTTCTCAACTGCAGGCACAACAAGATTTACCATTGCATACTCATACCCCACATCCCCTGTTCCATTAGGCAATGGCACATTAACATTATAGCCAAACCCTTCTCCTTCACCCACCTCATCGACACTTCCGCTCTGAGGATGAGACGGACCCCACGATCCATGGTTCATGTGAAGCGACATGGTCAGAACCTTATCCGACCTGTAAAAACCCTCAGCTGTTCCGTTTCCATAATGAACATCGATATCGATCACTGCAACTTTCTTAAACCCAGAGTCAAGAGCAAGTTGGACTGCGATTCCTGCGTTGTTCAGGAAGCAGTAGCCGTCGGCTTGAGTGGGCTGAGCATGGTGGCCTGGTGGCCGGACCAGTGCATAGGCGATTTTGCCCTGTCCATCAAGAATGTGCTTCATTGCACAGAGTGTTGTGCCGCAGGCAAGAAGGGCGGCTTGCCATGAACCTGGGTTCAAGAATGTACCGCCACAGATCTCCTTTCCGCCATTTTTATCCGATTCGATCAGTTCACTGATGTATTCTATCATAAACCAGGATTTTAGTTCAGGAGGAAAGAATAAAAAAATGGGCAAAGTATGAAAATTGAAAAACCAGAAATTGCTAGTTGATTCTTTTTTGAAAAAAAAAAAATTGTACATTTCCAAAAGACATCTACATAAATTTAACATACACAATACAAAATTTGTCTGAAAACCAGAATTTTTTCAACAGATAAACATAAGAATCGGGTTATTATAACAATTTATTATAAACAAAATGACATTTTTAGCAGTCCAGCAGCTTACAGAACAAGAACAGATGTTGTCGGAATGGAGAAAAACCTGGAGAGTGAAAGGAGAGGAGTTCATGGACAAGAGCGGGCCTGCCGGAATGGAAGGTGATGTACGGAGAGATGGGTCCTCGTTTGAGTATAGAAATCATGTTCTTGATTCTATCGGAGTTCTCTGGGTGCTTGTCGAGGATGTCGAGGAAACCTGGGTCGAATCCGGTGTCGAATACTCCGACTCCGGCGTTGTGATCGAGCATTCCGTCGTGCCAGAAGACGTCGATGGAGGAGGATGGTAAAGAAGGAAGAGGATGCGTCGAAGAAGCGGCCATTGATGGTGTCCGGCGAAGCTGCGCAAGCGAGTGGCTGGTGAGCTGCAGGTATCAAGAAGCGAGGAGGGATTCACCGTTCGGGTTGTCTGTTGACCGCTTCTCTTGACCAAGACAGGTCAATATTGACTGGTGAGGGTGCGTTTGTTCACCGGAGAAATAGTGATTACTCTTCTATTTTCGTAATCAGATTTTAATAAATATATATATTTTTTAAATCTTATTTCCACATGAATTTACATTTTAGGCGCATCATTTCTTTTACGAATTAATCAAAAATTAATTTTAAAAATGATGAAATCGTGTATTATGATCTCAATTCTCAAACCAATTCTGACTTTTAGGTTAGAGTAAATATCATAGCTCCAAACAGTCCCTTAATTAAAAACTAATTGGTTCTGCGTGGGCTCCGAGGCTAATGTTCTTGTCTGGACAAACTACCCAAAGAAAATGGGCCAAGCAATAAAAACCCGAACAACTAAACTAACTCATTTGTGTCTTGGAATGTAATTTAAAAAAAAAAACAAAAAAAAAAACGGAAGCAAATAATAATTTTTGTTCTTTAAATAACTAAATCGCCAAAGTTAACACGTGTGCAAATTTTTTCTTTTTAAAATGATACTTTTATTTATTAAAATATGGAAAATACCCAAACAATGCGATTTTGTAACGACTTTAGTGCAGACTTCCAAACCGATGCTATGCGGTGTTGATTTTCAATATAAGTGTTAAAGATATTTTAAAAGTATACCGATTTTTTTTTATTTACAAGTTTGGACTCATGAGACAGTTAGTTAAAACGTACATATTAAATCTCAAATAATATTAAAACGTATAAGTTCAAATTCTTGCGCAAATAAAAATATTTTTTTTTGTCAAATACTGTCTTTAAAAACTAAGTCTAAACACACTAATTTAACTAATAAATACACACTAATTTAACTAATAAATACTGTCTTTTTTCTGTGGGATCGGTTTGCAGGTCCATTCGTCATGGAGGGTGAGTTTCATCATGGGACGACTCGTCGATGTACAGGGTCTATTGGCTTGGTGTATGACCATCGCATTGTCCTCCGGACGGGCATTGAGGTCCAGCATATGGTTCGGTTCTTTTGGTGCAGCATGTTTGTTCGGATGTGTGTCACCCTCGTCCACTTCCATTTCCGTCTCCCTGTGCCTCTCATCCCTTGGTTTCTCCTTTGCTTGCTGCGGTGCACTCTGTGATTAGTTCTGTTTTTTGCAGTTCTCCGCATTCTCCGTCTCCTTCATCATATCAAACCAAGTTTTCTTGGCCCCTTTGGTGTTCCCCGGTGTTCTATGGCCTTCTCCTTTGTTCGGGCTGCCCTTGACGTTGCCATCTTAGGGCGGATTCCCACCAACCACGGGCCATATGCGGGAGCAAGGTGGTTCGTCTCGGATTGTTTAACCTCCTCCTTACACGCAAGAGTTGTGTGGCCCAATATCCCGCACCCATAGCAAAAATCAGAGAGCTGCTCATATTTGATTGATGCCCACTTCTCAAGCCCTTGAGAGTTCCTCCACCAAAAATCGGTCATTAGGGGTTTATCAAACTCCACTTCCACTCTCAATCGGATATAGCTTCTATTTTTAAGAGCTTCATCCGACTCAATACAAGTGCATCTCCCAATCCGGTCACCTATTCTTCTCGCGTTAGCCGAGCTGAATTTTTCGTACCCCAAATCATGTATTTGAACCCAAAATTGCACCCTATTGAATTCAACTTCATTAACACCTATGCTCGGCTCCCACTTTTTGATACTTAGAATGTTCCCATTAACTGCCCATGGTGATATGTCTAGCACTTTGTCCCTTATCTCAGCATTGTTAAAATCAAATAGCAATAATCCCGGTGTCGTCTCAGATATCTTTATAGCATCAAACCTAGCCCAAGCCTAATCAAGCACGCTATTTACCACATTCATTTTAATCGGTTTCTGAGATATGATTTTACCGACATACTGGTACGTCTCCTCATGTGGTGGTTCCGAACTAAGGTCCCAGATTTCCCGATCTCTATTTTGTTCATCGAAATTGGCATGTTGGATTGACATCCTCCCAATGATCCACTCGCCCTCACCGTAGTTTCCACTTCCTGCACAATCAGTAGATAAGAAGGTTAATTTTTGTTTTTGTTTTATATATTCTGTTTTTTTGTTTTTCTTCCGTTGCTCTCTGTAAATTGCATGGAGCTGTTGGATAAGTCGCACGGATTGGTCGGTTTGGATTCGGTGGGCCCTTAGCAATCAATGATCTTGTCTCACAAGTAACGTAACAGACCAGATGTACTTACAAGAAGTTTGCAATGGTGTGTAACCCACTTACTAGAAGTGTAAGTTTGCAATCATGGGACTTCCTAGTTCCTATAGACTTTAGAATAAAGCACTTTTAATATTAGAAAAGATGTGATTATATATATATATATACTAGAGTAAGTTTTTAAGATAAAATAAAATAAAAATATATAAATAAACCCTAGTATAACCGATTGCAGGAAGCTATTGATGCAGTTCGAAAGAATGAAGTTCAGACATATTTATCGAGAAGCGAATGCAGTAGCGGATATAATGACGGATGTGGCGCTCAATCAGCGATATGTGTTTGAAATTCATAACTCTCCCCCGAAGGAAACTATTATCGCGCTCCGGAAAGACGCCGTGGACTTTTCTATTTCGCGTATTGTTAAAGTTAGTTAATTTTGGTTGTGTATTTTAAACTTGGGTGATTAATTTTCACCTATAGCGATTATTTTAATCCATAATTATCAAAAATAAAAATAAAAATTTGATAGCACTGAGGATCTCACTTTATATTATAAAAGTAAGTATTAATAAAATCATAAATCTTATAATAATCATATATATAAAAGGATGTACTTATAATTATAATAAAATAGGACAAAAATGTACCATCTGACCTAATACTAATTAGTTTAGCACTCCATTATTTTTTTTCCATATTGAGATTCCATTCCCATTGGCCTAGACTCGATAGTGACTAATTACTAATACTTTATTCAAAGATATAAATTATTATATATATCATGTAAAAAAATTTGCATATATAATCTTGCTTTTTTTTTGGTCAATATATAATCTTGCTTCAATTGTCCATATTAGTGGAATTTAAACTTTATTTGAATTTTACTGTTGATAGAAAAATGATAATTTAACATTGTATAATTAATTAGATTTTTAATTTAACCATCTACATATTATAAGTATTTTTTAGAGATAGTTAAAGATAATCAATAATTTGAAAATAAGTATTTCGGCTTATAAATACAAAATTTAGAAAACTACTTATTTTTAATAAAAAAACTATAATATATAAATAATTAAATTAAAATTTTAATTGGGAAAGTGAGTATCTAGTTTCAATAAAATATTTTTAAGCACAAAATATAATTTTTAAAACTGTTGATTTAGTGGTAGAACATAACAACACTCTTACCGTGGTTTAGTCATATTTGGAAATATTAAAATACGCAGAATAATTTTTAATTAGTTTTTTTTATTAATATTCAATTCACTTAGTTTGGTATATACTTTTATGGACAATTACTTTGTATTTTGAGTTGAATTTAATGCTTAAAAAAAACGTTTATAAAAAAAAGCAGAATCTTTAACATGTTTTGTTCGCTTCATGTCATTTTCATTGCACTGTAATTAACCTATAAATGATAAGATTATAAATTTTTTATTAGGGGTCAATTTTTTTTTATTAATATTCAATTCACTTAGTTTGGTATATACTTTTATGGACAATTACTTTGTATTTTGAGTTGAATTTAATGCCTAAAAAAAACGTTTCTAAAAAAAACACAATCTTTAACATATTTTGTTCGCTTCATATTTATAGTAATTTTCATTGCACTGTAATTAACCTATAAATGATAAGAGGTTAGTCATGAATATTTTTATTTTTTTTTAAATCTTAAACCCAATATATATTTAATTTAAAAAAAAAGGATTGAACTATTATATTTAGGGGTGACAATTTCTGACACGACACGATTAAACGATCAGCAATTTACACGTTTAGACACGACACGATTACTAAGCGTGTCTAAATAATTCTTATACGTTTAGACACGATTAATAATCGTGTCTAAACACATCTAACATGCAAATACACGACAAATACACATTTAGACACGATTAATTAATATACTAGTTCTAATTAGAATTGATTATTAAAAAAATACTCAAATTTTAGTCTACTTAGAACTTTTTAATTTATTACTATTTATAATTTCATGTTCAATATTCAAAAAACAACCAAAATTTGAGTACTACTTTTTTGTAATTAACCATTTTCCGAATAAGGTAATTTCTATAAATCCTTAATGTTCAAATATTGAAATATTCATTTACTATTTAATATTGAACTTTGAAAATCTTACTTTCTATATATGAATTTGTGTATATATATGCTTTAAAGTGTATATGAGTTTGACTTTAACGGATCCCGTGTTTAACGACTTATACGTTTAGACACGAGACATGTTTAGACCCGTTTAAAATTTATCCGTTTAGACACGAGATACGTTTAGACACGACACGATTAATGACACGACACGATTGTCACACCTAATTATATTATATTATATGACTGTGTGTTGATAAGTAAAATCGAGACCTAAACTTGTTCAATGATAAGTACTCTCTGATTATTATTTTTACCAACAACTAGATTCAATTTTCATATATGAAAACCAACCTGTTACAAAGAATTGTCTAACTGAATGAAACGACATAGATCGGGTGGGGCCTTTCGACCCAATCCATCAGACATACCCTTAGCTTTGCTAGATTAGCGATACAATTCGCACATTGGTTTGCCATTCTCGGAATGGCCTCTCAACACATCATAGAAATAGAGGACGCTAGCGAGCGGATATGCGACGACAGGGCATGTAATCTCCATAAAGAAGCGGATCCTACAATGTGATTTATAACAACCTCCGCATCTGATTCGACCGCGACGTTTTGCCATCCCATATCTACCGCAAGCTTGATCGCCTCGAAGACCGCTGATGCCTCTGCTTCCTCCACCGAGACGCTTAATAGAGGTCCATGCCGACCCCGATAATGCTACTTGTATGGTCCTGAGCTATAACCCCAAATCCCCCAAGCCAGGAGGTTAAGCACCACACCGCATCACAGTTAATTTTTATCATACCTGACAATGGTTTCATCCACCTATGTCGGCTCAGAGTCGAGTTCCTGATACTCCCCCTAAGCTGTTGTTCCCGTCGGTTGTTCAAGTACAGCTCCATCAGCGTGTTGTTTATCTCGATGATGACCGATCCAACATTCGACCACTTGTTTTCAAAGATAAGCTTGCATCGTGTTTTCCAAATCGCCAAACACGTGATCATGATCGTGTCCCAAGTTCCGCTTGACCTGAGCTGCATGCCGAACCTCCCAGAAGCATCAATCGTATGCATCCCCGTGCCATGCAAACTCCCAGTCGACTGGACCTATAGAATGTGATCCAAGGTCTGCATCCTATGCTCGTGAGTATGCAGACCCAAGATCTCCTTCCAAACCGAATGTGTCCACTCGCAACCTATTGTCATGTGCATCGATGATTCCCCCTCGTCGCAGGCCGGACATGTCGCCGAGATTGGGACCCCGCACCTAACCAAACTATCACGCACCGGCAAAGCGTTAGCAAGAAGTTTCCACATAAACTCTTTTACCTTCGGAGTGACGTTCGCCTTCCATAAGTTTTGCCAAGATCCAGGCGTCGACCCTCCGTTCTTGATTTGTTCCCGCATCCGGTTGTACGCCGACTTGACGAAGACTCGTCCGTCTCTCGTGAATGATCACATGCAGCGGCGGATCTAGGAACCCAAGCAAGTGGGTTCCCTGTTCCAAAGCGGTGGATTTAGTAGGTTCACTGTGTCCAAGTGGGGTCTTCAAGTGGGGTCCCCTTATATATTTTATGAGTCCTCAATAAAAAAATAAGAAAAATGGTGTAGGTAAGAAGAAAACAAGTGGAGTCCCAGGACCCCACTTCTTACACGCCAGATCCGTCACTGGCCACATGATGAAGCCATAAGTGCTCTCTGATGGAAAGTGATATCTTCAGTTTGAAAATCTGGTAAAAGTTGTTCCATTTCATCATTTTCACCGCCCATCTATTGTCCTTTTACAAGAGTATGTAGACAATATCAGGAAAGGAAGAACAAAAGAGAATTGACCCTACGTTCCTGATTTGTTCTCGTTCCCGCATCCGGTTGTACGCCGAACAAGAGGTCTTTTGACTTTCGTTTGGGCCATGGCGGCCAGTGCTCCTAAGATCATAGAAGCAATGCTGCAGGAAAAGAAGATTTGTTGCAATGTAGAACTTGACGCAGACTCGTCCGTCTCTCGTGAATGATCAAGTGCAGCGACGGATCTAGGAACCCAAACAAGTGGGTTCCCTATTCCAAATCGACGGATTTAGTAGGTTCCCTGTGTCCAAGTGGAGTCCTCAAGTGGGGTCCCCTTACATATTTTATGGATATTCAATAAAAAAATAATATAGGTAAAAAGAAAATATATGGGATCACAGGACCCCACTTTTTAACCGCCAAATCCGCCATGGCCACATGATGAAGTAATAAGTGCTCTATTATGGAAAGTCTGCTCTTTCGCCGCCCATCTATTGTCCATTTATAACCGTAGGTAGAAAATATCAAGGAAACTAAGAACAAAAGAGAAATTGGCCAAAAAACAAAAGAGAAATGAAGTGGAAAACAGCTCACACACCACTATAGTCTATATATATACATTGAATGTTACTTTTCTGAGAGCCATCGTATAGAAAATATAGGGGGTGTCAAATTTGGTTACGGTCATAACTCACAGGTAACATGTAACTGATCCGCACATAGATCATGTTTGGATTAAATTTTTTAGATATATAAATCATTTTGACATGAATCATCCAATACGTATGAAAAATGAGATTGAATTTAGTTCATACATATCGATTTGTGAGTCAATTCATGGACCCATATAATTAAATATATATTATAATAAAGAGAAAACTACCCGGGGTGGTGTTATTCCTTTTTACAATTTTTTTACGACTCGATATTTAATTAAAAATAAAATTATGTATCTATTAATTTTTTTTGTAATAAGTAGATATTTTAATTGCGATTCAAATGATGCAAAACATATTAAATTTGGACTTACGGATTGACTCTACGCTTTGCTGTAAGTTGAGATATGAAAATTTGACTTAAAAAAAATATAACTCAGACACTGTAAGTCCAAACTGACCACGGTGAACGTCATTTATGTCGTAATTCAATTATCTACATAGGGTATTTTTTTTATTAGAAGTACAATCATTTTTTAACCTAACATCGTTTGTCTTATAATTTGACCGAAATAATTAAATGAATTAGGCGAGAAATTTAATTATGTACTTACTAAAAAAAAAATACAGCGCGTCGCTAATTTAAATACTAATTAAATAACGCTAACTAGACGTTAATTTTTTACTTTTAAACTAACTGTATAATACGATACGTAAACAACTCTACATACGATAAAAAAAACAGCCAAACAGTGTTTTAAATAGTACATTCACGGTTTAAACAGTAATTTAAATAGTAAATTCATTACTTCAACAGTGAATTTACTGTTTAAACCATTGTTTTGTCTATTTTGTATCGTATGTAGAGTTTTTTACGTATCGTATTATACGGTCAGTGTAAAAGTTAAAAAATTAACGCCTAGTTAGCGTCATTTAATTCATAATTAAATTCGCTACGCACTGTGTTTTTTTAATTGTTTTTGAGTAAGTATATAATTAAATTTATCACCTAATTGATTTAATTATTTTGGTCAAATTATAAGACAAGCGATGTTATGTTAAAAAATGACTGTATTTCTAATCAAAATAATTATCATAGGTAGATAATTGAATTACAACATAAATGACGTTCACCGTGGTCAGTTTGGACTTACAGGGCCTGTGTTATATTTTTTTAAGTCAAATTTTCATATCTCAACTTACGGCAAAGCGTACAATCAAGCCGTAAGTCCAAATTTAATATTTTTTGCATCATTTGAATCACAATTAAAATATCTACTTATTACAAAAAAATTTAATGGGTACATAAAAGCTTAATCACTTCGGAAGAAATTAGGAAATCCACTTGGGATCTTAAACCGTTTAAAGCTTCGGGGTCGGTTGACCTCCACCCGAGTTTTCTCCAAAAGCCTTGGAACTGTACGGGTAGTTCTCTGATTGATGCTATCAGTGAGGTGTTTAAAAAGGGCTTTGTCCCTACAAGATGGAACGAGACGTTTATCTGCCTAATTCTAAAATGTAGTCAGCCTAATTCGGTCTCCCAATTCAGATCGATTAGTCTTTGCAATTCGATCTACAAGGTCATATCAAAAATTCTGGTGAATAGAATCAGACCAGTTCTGAACAATATCATCTCTCATTTTCAGACAAGTTTTGTCCCAAGTAGAAGAGAGTCGAATAATGTAATTCTGCTTAGAGAAGTGCTTCATTTCTCAAAGCATAAACAGGGTAAAACAGAGTGCATGATCATTAAAATAGACCTTGAAAAAGCTTATGATAGAATTGAGTGGGACTTCATCAGAAGAACACTCATTTTCTTTAAATTCCCTAATAATGTCATTAAGTTGATTATGAGTTGTATCTCCTCGTCTTCAATTGAAATTTTGTTTAATGGGGGGAAACTAGAAAAATTCTACCCGACTAGAGGCATTAAACAAGGTGATCCTCTTTCTCTGTACATCTTTATTCTATGCATGGAATATTTGGCATTTCTTATTGATGAAAAAGTTATGCAAGGGCAATGGAAGAGAATAAAAGTGGGAAGAGGTAGTTTGACTTTATCCCATATTTTCTTTGTCGATGACCTCATTCTAATGGGAGAGCCGACACCTGAAAATTGTAATTGCATCAACTCGATTTTAGAAGAGTTTTGCGTCATTTCTGGACAAAAGGTAAATCAGGAGAAGTCGATCATGGTTTTATCAAAAAATGTATCCTCTACCAAAAGAACTCAGATCTCAATGAGTTTAAAGTTTAAAACAGTTGAAAATTTTGGGTCTTACCTTGATTTTCCTTTGGAATTGTCAAACTCGAAAGTTAGCTCATTTAACTTTGCTCTGGATAAAGTTAGAAATAAACTTTCGTGTTGGAGGGCAAAGCTGTTATCGATGGCGGGTAGAGTTACTTTGGTCAAATCGGTCTTGTCAACGATCCCCTCCTACTATATGCAATGTACTATGTTTCCTAGTTCAGTGTGTAAAGAACTGGACATGATTAATAGAAATTTTGTTTAGGGGTCCACGGACCAGAAAAGGAAAATCCACTTGATCAATTGGGAGGAAATAACAAAGCCGAAAAAACTAGGGGGACTTCGGTTGCAGTCGGCGTTGTATCGAAACAAAGCACTCCTGGCGAGTTTGGCATGGATATTAAAGAAGGAAACGACACCTTGGGTTGGGATAATTAGAAATAGAACGTTTAAGTAGGATGGAACTTCTCTCACTACTTCAAATAAAACACATTGTAATTGGAATGCAATTAATGAAGGTATGAACACCCTTAAATTAGGATCAGGGTGAGTTGTGGCAAATGGTAGGAACATTAAATTCTGGCACGATAATTGGGTGAGTAATCAACCTCTGCGAGCTGCTATTTATGGTCCACTGAATTTTGAAGAAGACAAATTGATGGTAGGAGATGTCTTCCACAATGACGAGTGGAACCTAGATAGAATTTCTTTAGACTTCCCCAAAAAGTTTTTGGACATGTTTCGAGGTACTCCAGGGGGGGACAAGACCAATGTCTCCTCGGACACTCAAATATGGAACGTCACCTACTCGGGGAATTACACCACACCACAGCATCATCATACTCTCTGTTAGCAGGTCATGACACAAATAGTCAGGTACTTAATCAATGAGACTGGGTTTGGAAGATTCAGACTATCCAAAAAATTCAGTATTTTTTCTGGTTGTGCTTTAAAAATAAACTAGCCACCTACAAACTATTGAATCATAGGGGATGTAATTTGAGCCATCTTTGCCAAATTTGTTATTCTGGGGTGGAGGACACATATCATATATTGTGTGAGTGTGAGCATGCTAAAAAGATGTGGAATTCAGCCATTGGCCCGCCAAATCTAGGGCAATCGTTCAACTGCCCCTTGAATGAGTGGATCAAGTATTGATGTCAGGAATGAGGAGTCAATATTCAATGAGTTGAGTGGATGTCAGGAATCAAAAGTACTTTTCCCCCTATGCTCTATGGAACATTTGGAAAAATAGGAACTCTATTATTTTTAATGATAAACCTGTTTTTCTTCTGTTTATAATTTATCTTTATCTCAGGCAAAGTTTCGCTAAAATGTTTATCTTGAGTCTGACATTGCTAATGAGTTCATTTCCATTGATATTAGTTGGGTACCTCCAAAAAATGATTGGTTTAAAATTAATACAGATGGAGCTGCTAAGGGAAATCGAGGATTTGCAGGAATCGGTGGGGTCATATGAGACTACAGGGGTCAATGGGTTGCAGGATTCTCAAGGAATTTGGGTTGCTCAAACAGTCTCACTGCGGAATGTTGGGCCATCCGAGACGAACTGCTTTTGGCAAAAACACTCGGATTAAAATCTATTCACCTTGAGATGGACGCCCTCTCAGCCCATAAGGTAATCTCTTATGAAAATATGTCAAATCAAAAACTAATACCGATCATTGCGGATTGCAGGAAGTTATTGATGCAGTTCGAAAGAATGAAGTTCAGACATATTTTTCGAGAAGCGAATGCGGTAGCGGATATCATGGCGGGTATGACGCTCAATCAGCGACAAGTGTTTGAATTCCATAGCTCACCTTCGAAGGAAACTATTAATGCACTCCGAAAAGACGTTGTTGACTCTTCTGTTTCGCAAATTGTTAAAGTTAGCTAGTTTTTGGCTGTGTAATTAAACTTGAGTGATTAGTTGTCACCTATAACGGTT
This sequence comes from Chamaenerion angustifolium, assembly GCA_946814005.1. Classification (NCBI taxonomy): domain Eukaryota; kingdom Viridiplantae; phylum Streptophyta; class Magnoliopsida; order Myrtales; family Onagraceae; genus Chamaenerion; species Chamaenerion angustifolium. The sequence continues at coordinate 30,499,816 of OX328277.1, read as the reverse complement.
TTTTAATTCATAATTATATATAAAAAAAGTAATATATAGTGGACCACGTGTGATTTTCAATAATTAATATATATATTATTTGTTACAACCAAGGTTGTTGGTACATATTCCAACAAAGGCAATAGTATGGCAAAAAAAAAGATTTTTTTTAAAAGTAAGTATATTACTTTTTTTATTTAGAAAAGTAACTATCCAATTTTTTTTTAAAAAAAAATAGGCATATGCGCACCCGGGTTATGCCTATTCACATGCGGCACTTCAAAGTGGCGCGTGTGAAAAGGTATGCCTCTTTTTTGTTTAATCATTTTTTTTCGAAAATGATGACTCGATGTTTAATTAAAAATAAAATTATATATCTATTATACAAATTAAAAAAAAATTATAATAAGTATATATTTTAATTGCGATTCAAATGATGCAAAAAATATTAAATTTGGATTTACGGATTGACTGTACGGCATGCCGTAAGTTGAGATATGAAAATTTTACTTAAAAAATTATAACTCGGACCATGTAAGTCCAAACTCAACACGGTTGACGTCATTTAGGTCGTAAATCAATTATCTACGTAGTATAATTTTTTTGATTAAAAATACAGTGATTTTGTAACCTAACATCGTTTACACCCAAATTTGACTGAAATAAGTAAATGCATTAGGTGAGAAATTTAATTATGTACTTACTAAAAAAAAATCAAAAAAATTACGGTGTGTAGATAATTTAATTACGAATTAAATGGCGCTAACTATGCGTTAATTTTTGACTTTTAGACTGACTGTATAATACGGTACGTAAAAAACTCTACATACGATACAAAAACTTCTAAATAGTGTTTTGCATAGTTTGCCTATTTTTCTAAAAAAAAAAATAGTTACTTTTCTAAATAAAAAAAGTAATATAGTTACTTTTTAAAAAAAATCCAAAAAAAAGTAGTATTTGATTTCCTTCCATAATTACGTCAATTTTGAAAAGTTTACAATCATAACTATCTCGAAAATTTATAACACGACATAATTATATGATTTTAATAATCTGCACTTATATATATGAGTTTGAATCTAATATATATAATGACCAAAAAAATTTAATATATATCATATTTAAATAAATTTTATATGTTCGATGATGATTAATCCAAGTGTCTATAATTTTAATTTGTAAATATATATATAAAGACGGTTAGTTTCTAACTATATTTAAGTTAAAGTTGAGATTATATTTAGATAAGTTATTATACTTATTATTTTTGGATGTATAAATTTTGCAGATTGATTGTGAAATTCGTGTCGTACATGTATGAAGTGTTTGTATAGTTTGTCCAAAAAAAATAATTGTGTAATCATATAATCTGTTTATTAATTATTTCATATTTTATTTTATTAATTTGAGAAACATTTAAGACATATTCATATACAAACACACTTGAATTGTCTGAACTAATTCAATAATATTAAAGGAACATTTAATCTCCAAGAGGCTTAATTAATCTACACAATAGTACACATCAATGAAATCTATTATGTAAATAATTAGTTAATTAATTAATGAACGGTCCATCGTGACTTTATCATCTAATTATATTACATTGCATACACTAAGTTAATACTCCTCAACTATATTATTTCATTCTCTATATTATATGTGATGGGTTTATAAGGAATACCTTATTTTAATAAACCATTAATTACTGACTTAAATAAAATCAAGAAGATTTATATAAACCATTTATATAAGACGTCCCCTATGAATGTGCGAGAGACGTTAGCCTATAAAATGTGTCACTTCTAGTGTTAGGATAAGACCGCATTAAATGGGGATCATACAACATTAAATAAGACCAGACATCTCTGATATTTGAGGATAATGATCCATGTCCCATCTGAAAGTCCGTTTGACCTCAGTTAAAAAGGTAATACTATTCATCACGTTAATCAAAGTCTATAAATACCAGCATTCATTATCATTTATTACATTCTGAATTTTACCACATCCACATAAAAGCTTTACAAAGCCTCAGACTGACTTAAGCTTCAGAGTAGAATAAACGGGTCAACCCGAAGTTGTCAATCTGTGCAGGTCCGACTCGAGAGGAGCGACGCCTGTGTAAAGAGGAAGATTTTCTGTATGTACAGATTCCTGCACCGGTCCACTAATATCAGGCGACTCATCACTTCCTCTACCCTTCTCCGACAAAACCGGCACGACCGGTTTGTCTAAGATTGTAACCACAACATGGTGGCATGCACCATGTTCGGCTCTGACACAGCCCGCAGGTGGCTTTTCTGGTCTCGGATCTCCAAACCTAGCAAGAATCTCAAGCTCATGAACAGCTCCGGCCACCTTTTCCGTACACTCTACCACATCGATCAGAAGCGAAACAACGGTCTTGATCGGTAGCACCGTCAGGAAATCCTCGTCCTTCCATAATCCGACCGTCAGCATCGCTTTGAGTTTCTTAACAGCGGTTTGAGAGCTCTCGATGTGGAATCTAGGGTTTTGCTGTCGAGTCATCGTCCTCACGTCCGTCGCTAGTTCTTTTAGGGTTTTGCCTGCTTCCGAGCTTACCTCTGTGCATGCTTCTGCAAACTGATAACGTACATCGAGGGGAACCTATAAAGCAGAACGTGACCGATTGAGAAATGTTGTGTAAATCATGGTTATGGTATGGTGCCCGATTATTTTTTGTAATGGTAAGGTTTTATTACTTGAGAATCGGTGTTGAGATATCCGTCGAGGGCTTCAATCCTGTACGCACATTGACGGATTAATAACCCTAGTTTAAGGTATTGCTTCCACGGGTGTCGAAATTGGAATTTTCCGTGAAATGGTTCCCATCTAGCGAAATTAGCCTGCACGATTTAATCAACGTCATTAGCATGTAATTAGTGTAATATAAAGTAAATTATATATGGATTATTTATCACTAACCAGGGTCTCTTCTGCATTTTTGGAATCAAGAACACTTTTATATCCTTGAAGAGAATGGCTTTCTTCTCTAGCACTCTTGGTTGATTTGAAGTATGCATCTCCAAACCCTATCATTAATCAAAAATGATGAAGTTAATTAATACGTATAATTATAATTAATATAAATTAGTTGTATTAAAAAATATTTAAGTACTACTGATCCAGCGGAGAATGGTACAATAACAGTAAAATGTGTTGAATTCAAAATTTTGCTAGAGTTTAAAAAAAAAATTATATCCATAAATTGCATTTAAGAAAATGGAAGAGAGAGAAAATATAATAAACCAAAATAATCATGATACGTTTAAATTAATTAAATTACTAAAAGAAATTTGTGTAATTTTGCAGATATTGACAGTAATAGAAACAACTTCGTGCTTTATAAATACTATAGATATATACCTTCAAGGAAGACCCCGAGTTTGTCCATGTTGAGTGCAACAAGGTTGTGAAGATCCTCCCCAGCCCACACTGGACACACGCAAAACGAGACAATAACACACGTCGCACCACCGATGAGGATCGTCAACAACCTTCGATTCGCCATCTCGACAATCTCCTCCTCCCGGAAACCCGATATCGCTATCATCGAGAACGTCAATATAAAGATCAAGAACCCGTAGTCGTACCTCGCTTTAATTTTTGGAAAAAATCTCATAAAAGTCGAGGTTGTTGCTGCGATAAATAACACGAACATCGATCGGTTAATCAATGAGGTAGTAATTAATTACTCAATATTGTTAATCTAATATGTGAGATTTAATACATACGCATTAACCAACTATATCAAAAGTCCAAATTTGTGTATACTATTAAGTATTCTTAACATAATATATATATACATCTAGATTATTATTATTAGTTACCTTGTAGAAAGACGAAACACCCGAGTAGTACAGGCTTCCCGTTGCCCGACATATTCGCCAGGTAATCTGCTCCGACGCCTAACGCGCCTCCTAAAAGCGTCGCTATTGCTCTATTCAAACCTTTACCAAGTGTAGCACCTGGAAATGTCACAATAAAGTTAGGTCAGATTATAATAAACTATGAACCGTCACTAAAAACTAAGCAACTTTTGTATATACATTATGCCTTACCTACGGAGAACTCGAAAACCACGACAACGGTATTTACAGCCCAGATTGCAGTGTCGTCAAAGTTGTTGTAAAGTGGTTGGTAATAGTAAAGGAGTGAGACCAAAGTGAGTGCCATGCCTACTTTCAGAGAATGAGTGATCCTTCTCGGGTCGTCTTCTCCGAGCTTTCTAGCGTTCCCCGCCATCTGTGCTGCTTTGGCAGTTAGGTTATTTGTCAGGGAAGCCACCCTCTGCCACCACCCTCTGTGCATCCCTCCAGTGGCCATTGCCGACTGTATCTCCATTATCACCGGTCAAGAGGAACAACAAGGCCTAATTCGAATGGAATGTGTGTTTCCAGTTGATACTCTGCATATGTCTCACAGTAGTTGTAGTAGTTATATAGAGGCAATAGCCGCAATACAAACAGTGACAGACACCTGGTAATTGATGTCTTTATTGTTCATCAAGAAACTAAATCTTGCATGTTTCGATAAAATAAACTTAATTAGGAGTCGATCCAAAGATGTAATATAGTGAATTATATTTAAAATTCATAATTTATTGAATTAATACATTTTTCTATCCAATGACAAGTATACTTTTTTCTTCAAAAAAGTGGAAATCCAATAAAACATTTCTAAGAAAATGGATTTGTTTGGTTAAGTTTCTACCGTGTATGTCAATAAATTTATTATTTTGATTTAATATACATACTCACAATATATTTTTTATGTTATATTCACAAATACAAGCACAACAAATACACTATTTTTCGTACATATTCTTCATACCATGTGTATTATGTGAAGTAATTTAGTTGTATCATGTATACCCACATATCACATTGTTAAGTAAATATTATGAACTCATGCTAAGTTTTTAATGTACAATCGATAATTCATAAAATTAAAAACTACTTAGTATCTTCAAAATTAAATTTTTAAACATGACTTACTTACAAAAGTACTCCAAAATAAGTAACAAAATAAGATTATTATGACAACTTTATTTATATATTTCATGTTATAATATATAAATACAAATACGACACGTAATTACTTAGTATTATCGTATTTATATTATTGTGCTATTATTATAACATGTATGTGCATGCACACATTTTTTTTTTAATATATTGTAATATAGTGTTAGCTAAAAAGTTATTATCCCACGCTATTGGTACGTCGAAATTTCATTTGACGGACATCATGAGAACAATCCGTCTTAACTACTAGAAGTAGTGGACGCCAAAACCCTATTACAAGTCGCCACCGGCCAAAGCCAAAACCTTCTACTGCTCGTCATGGGAGCACTCGCCAACAAAGTCAAATCTCTCAATTATGGTCCCACAACCGACACCGAATATATAGCCACGATATTCCGCGTATATCAGACACATATGCTACAAAGATTACATAAGACAGCTGCAATATTACGTGATAACCGTAATATCTGTTATTTTATCTCTAACGGAACAATATTTACAAAAATATTCAACTGCCTAAAACGGTTTAGTCTTCCATTCTTATAAATTATATTGGTTTACATACTATTGCATGGCGACATTACATACTATTGCATGGTGGCAACACAGTTGAGGTACCCCACAAACCGTACATACATACTATTACATGTTGAGGTACCCCACAAACCGTATATACTATTGCATGGCGACATTACATACTATTGCATGGCGGCAACACAGTACATGTTGAGGTTTAGTTGTATCATGTATACCCACATATCACATTGTTAAGTAAATATTATGAACTCATGCTAAGTTTTTAATGTAAAATTGATAGGTCATAAAATTAAAAACTACTTAGTATCTTCAAAATTAAATTTTTAAACATGACTTACTTACAAAAGTACTCCAAAATAAGTAACAAAATAAGATTATTACGACTACTTTATTTATATATTATTGGCAATGGCGGCATTACAATAGCCCATACTATTGGCAATGTATTGGCAATAGCCGTATTACAGACCGAGAGACACACCTGACCCTTTTTTGGTAAAAAAGGAGTCTATTCAAACTCAACCAGGAATAACACAGTCTACACTTCGAGTTTTTCCCACACCCAAAACGTCTAAACTAATACAAGTCCTCACCCTTGAGGGTGGGAAATCAAGTTCTACAAAATTCACGTCCAAGTTGACTGCCTCCTTAGCCAAGCTATCCGCCACTCCGTTCCCTTCTCTGAATATGTGTCTCAACTTGATCCTCCTAAATCCTGATATCAGCCGCCTGCAATCGACAATAAGTGGGGTTAGCAGTCTATCCTCCATGTTCTCCTCTACTAGCATACCTATGGCCTCTTTTGCGTCTGACTCCAGATGAATGTCCTGGATTCCCAACTTCCTAGCTAGCATGAGCCCGTCCCTAATCCCCCAAAGCTCAGCCACTAAGCTGTTGGTAATCCCCAGTTTCCTTTGAGCTCCCCTTATCCAACCTCCCATGCAGTTTCTAAGGATCGCCGCACACCCCGCCGGTCCTGGGTTTCCAATTGCTGACCCGTCCGTGTTTAATTTGACCCATCCCCACTCCGGGGGAGTCCACCTGACTTCAATCTCCATCTTCTCCCGGGTCGCCCTAGACTTGGCTACAATGTTAGAAACGTCCTCCGCCTGCAAAACAATTAAACTCACGATATCCCTATCTAAAAATTTATTGTTAAACACGAAAGAGTTTCTGTTTTTCCATAAAAACCACACAGCCGAAGAGAACACCAGACACCATTGCACACCGTGTTTGTACTCCCGGACCTGATGACAATTTAATTTGAGCCAAGGCGATAATGGCCCCCGCTGGGAGTCAGATCCCTCCGGGACCCCAATATCCCTCCAAACCTGTCTAGAGAACAAACAATCCCGAAGGACATGAAGCGAGTCTTCTTCGGCCAGGCCACAGATCTTACATATAGGGTTCACACCCATACCTCGTTTCCTAAGCATACACGCGGTCGGGATCCTGTCATGGTTACACAACCAAAGGAAATGTTTGATTCTGGGAATGTTTTCACATTGCCAGATCCAGTTCCACTTACCTGGGTCGTGTTCAACGTGGCTATGTCTTTGCAACGAGAAGGTCCTGTGGGCCGATGCCACAGATGGAGTCCCCGATGCCGAGCCCAACCAAACACGCTTGTCCTTAGACCCCGGGTCAATACTTCTCGGAATAGCCCTGATAGTTTCGTGAATGGAAGGCGGTAACTGGAAAGAGAGACCCGAGCAGTTCCACTCACCATTCTCCCTAATGATTTCGTTGAGCTTTAGATCTCCCTCCCCCAAAGCCAAAGGGCCCTGCACCAACCCCCGCAAAGGCGTCGGACCCAACCACCTATCATGCCACAGGTTAATGTCTCTACCATCTCCCGTAATCCACCTTTCACCATCCTGTAGGCCAACCTTCCCTTGGCAGATGGCTTTCCAAGTGGCTGATCCTCCCTTTCTTTTCCTCCTAGACTAATTGATGTAATGATGTCTATATAAAGTTAGTATAAAACAAATTTGATGCACCCCACAAACCGGTTCTGTTATTTCCCACTAACCACGCCACTACATGAAAATTAGAGACAAAAATTAGAAAAATTTCTTGCAAAATATATTTTCCTTACTATTTTACTAATTGATTTGTACGTAAGGAAAATATTATAAAGAAATAATGAATATATTTTGTGATGGATTTTCCTAATAATTTTTTTAAAGGATAATCTCTCACTAATTACCTTTTCCAATCCTAAATTTTGTAAGAGATTTATTGCTCCTCATAAAATATATTCATTTTGCAACATATTTATATCTCCTTTAAAAAAAATATTTGTAAGGAATAACCCTAAGAAATATTATATAATATAATATTTACAACATTAGATACAACACAATCCCTCACCCGTATGTTCTTCCATGAAACACTTCACACATATTGAAAAATATTTTATATGTAAGTGAATATTTTATATGTAAGAAATAATATCAATTTTGCAGGTGAATTTTGTCTCCTTAAAAAATAATTAAATTAGCAAGGGATATCCTAAGAGAGAAAATATAACTTAATTAATGTATGAGTCTCACCTATCCTTAGGTTTTAGTGCGTTTACCTTTACTCAAGAAAGATATGTTCACTCTCAATTGTGGAGGTTTACTCTCAATCACTCTGTTCTTCATTCCTTCAACCTTCGATATCCATTAGAAAATACTCGAATTCCAGACCTGAACCTGAATAACCACCGACCAAAGCCAAAACCTCCTACTGCTCGTCATGGGAGCACTCGCCAAAAGAGTCAAATCTCTCAATTATGGTCCCACAACCGACACCAAATATATAGTCACGATATCCCGCGTATATCAGACACACATATTCTACAAAGATTACATAAGACAACTGCAATATTACGTGATAACCGTAATATTTGTTATAATTATCTCTAACCGTAAAATTCGCTAACCCTAGTGGCGATTTTTTTTTTTTACATTTTTGACTTTTTTTTTAATGATATGATGTTCAATTTAAAAAAAATAAAAAAATTATTAATTTTTTTAAAAACAATTACAGTAAGTAGATATTTTACAGTCAAATTTTAAGACAAGCGATGTTAGGTTACAAAATCACTGTATTTCTAATAAACAAAATTACCCTAGCTAGATATTGAATTACGACATAAATGACGTTCACCGTGGTCAGTTTGGACTTACAGGGTATGAGTTATATTTTTTTAAGTCAAATTTTCATATATCAACTTATGACAGAGCCTACAGTCAATCCGTAAGTCCAAATTTAACATTTTTTTTTGCATCATTTGAATCGAAATTAAAATATCTACTTACTGTAATTTTTTAATTTTTTTCATAATTTTTTAAAATTAAACATCAAATCGTCAAAAAAAATAAAAAACGTTAAAAAATATTCGCCATTACGTGTTGAGAAATTCCTAAAAACACTACCCCTAGTGGCGTTTTTTGAAAAACGCTACTCAAAGTAGCGCACGTTGTAAAAAACGCTACCCCTAATAGCGCTTATAGACATTTTGCTAAATATTTTTTCACTACATTTACTTTTTCAAATTCTTTTGGCACAGTACCTACTTTTTAAAAAACTTCACATATGTACACTAATGAGTCACCTTTGTGTTTGTCCCTCTCCAGCCGCCCACGGTCCACCCGTAAATGATCTATCGTGCATGCTTTTTATTAGTGGTGAAGATTGTTTTCTAATCTATGCACAACTTAAAATGTTTCCTCACCTTTGTTGATTGTTCGGCCCGAGTCTTGGAGAGACGCTTTATCTGAAAATCAAAGTTGTCGCCTAAATAGTTTATCACTTTGGAAGAAATCAGGAAAGCCACTTGGGACCTTAAACCGTTTAAAGCCCGGGGCAGGATGGTCTCCATCCGGCTTTCTTCCAAAAGTTGTGGAACTGTACGGGTAGCTCTCTGAATAATGCCATCAGTGAGGTGTTTAAAAAGGCACTACAAGAATTTGTTGCAACAGCAACGAAACTTCCGTGTTGACGCTAACAGTTATAGTTAAATATATGTATATTGTGTCGATAGTTTTTGTTGTTGTTATTTTTACTTATTAGGCACAATATGTTTACCATTGTTATAAGGTACATTTAGTGTTAAATTTTGCCGTCACCTTATATTTTACATGGATGAATGTGTAATGTCGACCAACTAATCAATTTTTGTTGTCGTTAAAACATAAGTACCGGGAAAATGTAAGAATAGATTTGCGTTTCAATATATGGTCGACATTAGTATAGTCATTCAACAACAAATTTAATTGTTGTTGTCAAATAGTTTACTTAGTGACGACTATTGTTGTTGTTAAAAAATCAAATTTTCAAATTTTTTTCCCGCTCTGATTTGAAAATTCAAATTTTTTTCATTCAACAACTTATTTTTACACGTTTTACAGAACCTTCTCTTATCTTCCCTTCCTTCCCTTCACCTTCCCTTCCTTCCCTTCATCTTCCCTTCATTCAAAACGTTTTCGAAAGGATGAAGTGTCATGGAGCTGCTCGACCGACCTGTCATGGATGAAGTATTGGAGCTGCTCAAAGTTCCATGGATGAAGGCATGCTGGAGCTGGAGCTGGAGAAGGCGACTTGGAGCTGGAGAAGTCGAGTTGGAGCTGGAGAAGTCGAGCTGGACCTGTAGAAGGCGAGCTGGAGCTCGAGAAATGCTGGTTCTCTGATGCCTTCACCATTGATGAAGTGTCTTGAAACAATCGGCCATGGATGAAGCCATAGATGATGAAGTGCATATATATGGATGAAGAAGCCATGGATGAAGAAGGAGGAAGAAGCCATGGATGAACAAGGATGAAGAAGCCATGGATGAACACAAATAATTTAAAATCGGACAACAAAATCGCAGAAAAAAAATCGACCAACAACAACCTGAGTCTGCTCTAACATCGGAAAAGTGTTGTCGTCGTTCATATGTGTTTAACAACAACCTGATTTCGCTGTAAAGTTGTACATGCTAACAGCGGCAATCCTTTTACAACGGCAAATTGTCGACGTATAGACCTTTAACGACGGGGGCTACCGCGACGGAGATTTTGTCGCTGTCCAGACTTAACAACGGTATTTATGCAGTTAGCAACGCATTTTTGCCGATGTGTATGCTCGAGTTTCTTGTAGTGAGGGGTCGGTTCCTACAAGTTGGAACGAGACGTTTATCTGCTTAATTCCAAAATGTAGTCAGCCAAATTGGGTCTCCCAATTCAGACCTATAAGTCTTTGCAATTCTATTTACAAGGTCATCTAAAAAATTCTTGTGAATAGAATCAGACCAGTTCTGAACAAAATCATTTCTCCATTTCAGACTAATTTTGTCCCAGGTAGTAGGCTTGTTCATGAACCGGTTCGACCCCGAACCGGTTCTGAACTGAACTGGTCTGGTTTGAAAAAAAACAGTACATTTTTCTGTTTCTAAAAAAACTGGTCTGGTTTAAGGAAAAAAGAACTGGTCTGGTTCGAACCGATTCAGAACCGGTTCGAACTGTTCTGGTCTGTTTTTTTTAATATCAATTTTGGTTTGGAAATATTCCGGTTCAAATCGAACCTAAACCGGATGAAAATTCTGTCCAACACACTGAACCGTCTTAAAAAATACTGAACCAACTGAAAAACACTGAACCGGCTGAAAAAACACTGAACCGACTGAAAAATACATTGAACCGACTGAAAAACACATTGAACCGATTGAAAATCTGTTCCACAACCGACTAAAATCTTGTCCAACATCAACATACGAGAGTCCAATATATCTGTAGGTTTGGTTTATTGAAAACATATCTAGGTTTGGTTTAATTTCAGACCGGTTTAGTTAATTTTGCTTCAAACCGGTTCTAAAATTATATAGGTTTAAAGTGGTTTGATTGAAATTTAAGTATAAACCAGTATAAAAAACGAGTCGAGTCGAACCGGTTCGAACTGGATTTTTGGTACTATTTCGAACTGTTCTATTTGAAGGCAAAAAACACTGGTCTGGTTTTGGAACTAGTTCAGCCGAACCGGTTCGAACCAAACCAGTTCCAGACCAGACCAGACCAGTTCGCCCGAACCGGTTTATTTGGCCAAGCCTACCAGGTAGAAGGGGTTCCGCTAATGTAATTCTGCTCAGAGAGGTGCTTCACTTTTCAAAGCATAAACAGGGCAAAACAGGATGCATGACCATAAAAATAGACCTTGAAAAGCCTATGATAAAATTGAGTGGGACTTCATCAGGAGAACGCTATTTTTCTTTAAATTCGCTGAGAAAGTCATTAAGCTGATTATGAATTGCATCTCCACGTCATCAATTGAAATCTTGTTTAATGGGGGGAAACTAGAAAATTCTATCCGTTCAGAGGTATTCGACAAGGTGATCCTCTGTCTCCGTACATTTTTATTCTATGTATGAAATATTTGACATTTCTTATTGATGAAAAAGTTATGCAAGGACAATATGGAAAGGAATAAAAGTGGAAGAGGTAGGTTGGCCTTATCCCATCTTTTCTTTGTTGATGACCTCATTTTAATGGGAGAGGCGACACCTGAAAATTGTCACTGTATAAACTCGGTCATAGAAGAGTTTTGCGTCATTTCAGGACAAAAGGTAAATCAGGGGAATTCGATCATGGTTTTCTCCAAAAATGTACCTTCTGCCAAAAGAACGTTGATCTCAACGATTTTAAAGTTTAGAACAGTTGAAAACTTTGGATCTTAACTTGGCTTTCCTTTGGACTTGTCAAACTCAAAAAGTAAATTCATTTAACTTTGTTCTGGATAAAGTTAGAAATAAACTTTCGGGTTGGAGGGCAAAACTGTTATCGATGGCGGGTAGAGTTATGTTGGTCAAATCGGTTTTGTCCACGATTTCTTCCTACTATATGCAATGTACTATGTTTCCTAATTCAGTGTGTAAAGAACTGGACATGATTAATAGAAACTTTGTTTGGGAATCCACAGACCAGAAAAGGAAAATCCACTTGATCAATTGGGAGGAAATAACAAAGCCGAAAAAACTAGGGGGACTTGGTCTGCAATCGACTTTGTATCGTAACAAAGCACTCCTGAGTAGTTTGGCATGGAGATTGAAGAAGGAAACGACTCCTTGGCCTGTGGTAATTAGAAACAGAACGTTTAAACATGATGGAAATTCCCTCACTACTTCAAATAAAACGCCATGTAATTGGAGAGCAATTAACGAAGGTATGAACACCCTTAAATTAGGATCAGGGTGGGTGTTGGTGAATGGTAAGGACATTAGATTCTGACACAATAATTGAGTGGGTAAACAACTGTTGCGAGCTGCAATCTATGGTCCAATGAACTATGAAGAAGACGAATTGATGGTAGGAGATGTAGTTCATAATGACGAGTGGAATCTAGATAGTACCTCCTTTGACTTCCCCAAAAATATTTTGGACAAATTTCGAGGTACTCCAGGGGACAAGACCAATGGCTCCTCGGACACTCAAATATGGAATGTCACAAACTCGGGGAACTACACTACCGCATCGGCATACTCTCTTTTAGAAGGTCATGACACAAACAGTCAGGTAATTAATCAATGGGATTGGGTTTGGAAAATTCAGGCTATCCCAAAAATTCAGTATTTTATCTGGTTGTGCCTTAAAGATAGACTAGCCACCTGCAAACTATTGAATCATAGGTGATGTAATTTGAGCCATCTCTGCCAAATTTGTTATTCTGGGGTGGAGGACGTAGATCATATATTGCGTGGGTGTGAGCATGCTAAAAAGATGTGGAATTCAGCCATTGGCCCGCCAAATCTAGGGCAATCGTTCAACTACCCCTTGAATGAGTGGATCAAGTATGGATGTTAGGAATCAGGAGTCAATATTCAAGGAATTGAGTTGAAGTACTTTTTTCCTTATGCTCTATGAAACATTTAGAAAAATAGGAACTCTCTTGTTTTTAATGATAAACCTGTTTTTCTTCTGTTTAAAATTTATCCTTATCTCATGCAAAGTTTCGCCAAAATGTTTATCTTGAGACTGACATTGCTAATGAGTTCATTTCCATTGATATTAGTTGGGTTCCTCCAAAAAAGGATTGGTTTAAAATGAACGTAGATGAAGCTGCTAATGGAAATCAAGGATTTGCAGAAGCCGGTGGGGTCATCCAAGACTACAAGGGTCAATAGGTTGCAGGATTCTCAAGGAATTTGGGTTGCTCAAACAGTCTCACTGTGGAATATTGGGTCATCCGAGACGGACTACTTTTGGCAAAGACACTCGGCCCATAAGGTAATCTCTGATGAAAATATGTCAAATCAAAAACTAATGTCAATCATTGCGGATTGCAGGAAGCTATTGATACAGTTCGAAAGAATGAAGTTCAGACATATTTTTCGAGAAGCGAATGCGGTAGCGGATATCATGGCGGGTATGACGCTTAACCAGCGACAAGTGTTTGAATTTCATAGCTCACCTCCGAAGGAAACTATTAATGCACTCCGAAAAGACGCTGTTGGCTCTTCTGTTTCGCGAATTGTTAAAGTTAGCTAGCTTTTGGTTGTGTAATTGAACTTGGGTGATTAGTTGTCACCTATAGCGATTTTGTCGTACATGTATGAAGTGTTTGTATTGTTTGTCCAAAAAAATTAATTGTGTAATCATTTAATCTGTTTATTAATTATTTCATTTTTTATTTTATTAATTTGAGAAACATTTAAGACATATTTATATACAAACACACTTGAATTGTCTGAACTAATTCAATAATATTAAACTAACATTTAATCTCCAAGAGGCTTAATTAACCTACCCAATAAAATCACACAATAGTACACATCAATGAAATCTATTATGTAAATAATTAGTTAATTAATTAATGAACGGTCCATCGTGACGTTATCATCTTATTATATTAGATTGCATACAGTGAGTTAATATTCCTCAACTATATTATTTCATTATATATATTACATGTGATGATGTTTATAACGAACACCTTATTTTAATAAATCATTAATTATTAACTTAAATAAAATAAAAAAAAATTATATAAACCATTTATATAAGGTGTCGCCCCTATGAATGTGCGAGAGACGTCAGCATATAAAAGGCGTCGTCTCCACGTGTTAGGATAAGATGACATTAAATGGGGACCAGACATCATTAAATGAGATCAGACATCTTTGATATTTGAGGATAATGATCATTGTCCCATCTGAAAGTCAGTTTGACCTCAGTTAAAAAGTTAACTATGGTTAAAAAGGTAACACTATTCATCACGTTAACCAAAGTCTATAAATATTAGCATTCATTATCATTTGTTACATTCTGAATTTTTACCACATCCCTATAAAAACTCTTCAAAACCTCAGACTGACTTAAGCTTCGGAGTGGAATAAGCAGGTCACCCCAAAGTTGTCAATTTGTGCAGGTCCGACTCGAGAGGAGCGACACCTATGTAGAGAGGAAGATTTTTAAGAACCAACAGTATGTACAGATTCCCGCACTGGTCCACCAATATCAGGCGACTCGTCACTTCCTCTACCCTTCTCCGACAAAACCGGCACGACCGGTTCGTCTAAGATTGTAACCATAACATAGTGGCATGCACCATGCTCAGCTCCGACACAGCCCGCATGTGGCTTTTCTGGGCTCGGATCTCCAAACCTAGCAAGAACCTCAAGCTCATGAACAACTTCAGCCACCTTTTTCGTACACTACACCACATCGATCAGAAGCGAAACAACGGTCCCGATCGTTAGCACCGTCAGGAAATCCTCGTCCTTCCATAATCTGACTGTCAGCATCGCTTTGATTTTCTTAACATCGGTTTGAGAGCTCTCGATGTGGAAGCTAGGGTTTTGCTGTCGAGTGATCGTCCTCACAGCCGCCGCTAGTTATTTTAGGGTTTTGCCTGCTTCCGAGCTTACCTCCGTGCATGCTTCTGCACACTGATAACGTACATCGAGGGGAACCTATAAAGCAGAATGTGACCGATTGAGAAATGTTGTGTAAATCATGGTTATGGTATGGTGCCCAATTATTTTTTGTAATGGTAAGGTTTTATTACTTGAGAATCGGTGTTGAGATATCCGTCGAGGGCTTCAATCTTGTACGCACATTGACGGATTAATAACCCTAGTTTAAGGTATTGCTTCCACGGGTGTCGAAATTGGAAATTTTCGTGACATGGTTCCCATCTAGCGAAATTAGCCTGCACGATTTAATCAACGTCATTAGCATATAATTAGTGTAATATAAAGTAAATTATATATGGGAAAAGTATGAAATTGCACCCGGATGTTTGCTAGAATTGGTAACTGCACCCATGCTGTTTGTTCTTACACCCATATGTTTACACTTGTTTGTAATTGAGCATTTCCATCCATTTCTGACAGTAACCGTTATATCTGACATGGTATACCGAAAATACCCCCAGCCTTATTAATGAATTAGCAAAGACAGTTCTCATTTCATATCAGTCAACTCTTCCCATTTCACTTCTCACACACCGCGTCTTTGAAGCTCCCAGGTCTGAATCAACTCGGTTGTACATCATGGGTGGTAAGTATGATGAATGCTCTTCTCGTTCTTCTTCCTCTTGGGCATCGAAGCCGAACATGACATCCATGGAACCCATGTGCTACTGTCAACTCCAATGCCGTGCGACAACAGCGTGGACGAATAAAAATTTCGGTCGGGTGTTATTTGCATGTCCAAGATACCAGGTAATGAAGCCAATTTCTTGTGTTAATTGCGGTTATATGACCGATTGGTCTACGGTGAACCAATTTGGGATTTTCTGAAACCCTAATTTCTTGTTACTACTATGAAGCCATCAAGTTCTTTGAAGAGGAGTTGCGATTTCTTTGCTTGGGCAGATCCACCTATGTGTGTGTATGGAAGGAGAGCCATGACCAAGTTTATGTCAAAGGAATCCGAACTCAACAACCAAATTTCTGTGTTACGTAGCAGAAATCAGCAACATCTGTGTGTTATAGTGTTCTTAGTTTTCGTTGTTGCTGGATTTCTGTTGAAGATGTAGCTGTGTTTAAAACTTTTGTTTTATAGTGTGTACGTTATGTACGTTGTCATTCAGTTGTACTTGATGAATGTTTAATGAAGACATTGTGGACCCATAAGTTGTGTACGTTGTTATTCAGTTGTACCTTATGTTTGTTGTAGTGTTTGGTCTTCCACCCTTATGTTTGGCAAAAAATTGGTAAACGCACCCATATGTATTGACATACAGCATACAAACCAACCTGTTATCCAACAGAACACAAACCAACAGAACGCCAACAAACCTGTTTTAACCTAATATCCAACAGAACACAAACCAACAGAACACACAATCCAACAGAACACAAACAACCCTGTTTTAACACAAACGATGGTTCCACAGACCTAATATCCAACACAACAAGATAGTATCCGACACAACTGTTCAACCAACCTAATATCCCACAAAATGTAGTCACCCAACCTAACAAACCAAAATATCACTGCAACATCAGCGCACCGAACATACTACAAAATATCAGTGCACCTAACAAACATACTATCACTGAGTAGATCGTCGCCCAAACCGGGGTGAAGTGCGAGTACCCTGAACTGGTGTCTTCTTCCTTGTTTTACCTGTTTTAAGTGGTTGGGGAGATAAGACTAGTAGTGCCCGACAACGTGATAACTCTGGGGCAGTTGATCTCACCCGCACAAAATCGTCGTCCGAATCTATGATCACTGGCTCCGCCTTCTTCGTAGACGGGCGTGGAACCTAAATAAAGAGTAATATATTTAGACGTTGTACATATGTCCATTAATCGTAAATAGCCAAATTTCATACTGTCACAAAATCATCGTCTGAATCGACGTTGACTGGGGTCGCCCTTGATGAAGATGGAGTCACCTTTGACGAAGATGGAAGCCCCTCCATAAATGGATCCTTCTCACACACCACGGGATCAAACAGTGCCACAACATACAATGCCAACTGTAGACTTCCATCTTGCTTCACCAACATCTCAGTAACGTCTTCGTTAGTCTTCACAATCGTCAAATCTGATTTCACATCTCCATTAGGAGGGAGATAGAAAATACAACCCCCGGGGACTAAGCCGTAATACTCCATGAACACTTCGACTGTCTCATAACTTAGTATATCCTTCCGTAAAACAGTAACTTCAGACTTCCCAACCCACTTTCCATCAACAAAAACACCGTCGTAATGAATCGTCAAGTCGTAACTTTGGTTGTCCATTTTTTATCCTAACAAAACAGAAATACACAAATGGAATCAGCTCAAAACAGTAAACGAAAAATGGATCTTTAAACAGTCGCAATACTGTAAATAATTTGTAAGGAGAGATTGAAATTCATTTTACAAGCTAAGCTTTGTATATTAACAGTTTCTGATGTGGAGGGTTTGCACTATGTTAATCAAGAGATGGAGGCAAAAGTTACTGCATCATTCAACCTTGACAGGTCAGTTATAATCTGGAAGTTGCAGTTGTATGGATCATTTATGGGTTTGCTTTCTCCCCTGCAAACAATGGATTGGTTCTCTGTAAATAACCGAGCATTTTCAAAATCGAGTGACAGTTCAAAATCGAGCATTTTTACGAAATGAACCCAAATAATCCAGCATTTTCACAAGTCGAGCATTTTCACAAGTGCTGCTATGGTTAAATCAGTCCAATAATCACTACAAATTGACCGTGGAATAATCAGACAATAATCACTCCAAATCACTCCAATAATCTTGCACGCCAATAATCACTCCAAATTCAATCTTGCAACAGACAACCAACTCCAAATTCAATCACGCCAACGATTTGAGGAAACTTACGCAGGATTTTGTAGGAGCTTTCCTAGGGAGAACGCGGTCGCTTCTCAGGCGGACTTCTCGGGTGGACGACGACAGCACTTCAGGCGGGCGGACGACGGCAGCAGCACTTCAGGAGCAACGGGAAAAGACAGCAGTAGAGTTCAGGCGCGCGGGAGAAGACAAGAATTAGGTTTTGCGGGACTTCAGAGTTTTCAGGTGTTGTTCAGACTTCAGAGTATGGAGGAGTTTAAACCGAAACAAAGGTGATGGTTTGCCTTAGGGGTAATTTGGTCATTTAACACGGCATCAGTTCGAATTTAACGACAACACATGCCCTTCACGTGACACTTAACGGGATTTTTTAACATTGGGTGCAATGACCAACAAAATGAAACATACGGGTGTAAATAATTGCGGCAAAAAACATATAGGTCCAACGACAAAAATTTGCAAACATCCGGGTGCAATTTCATACTTTTCCCATTATATATGGATTATTTATCACTAACCAGGGTCTCTTCTGCACTTTTGGAACCAAGAACACTTTTATATCCTTGAAGAGAATGGCTTTCTTCTCTAGCACTCTTGGTTGATTTGAAGTATGCATCTCCAAACCCTAGCATTAATAAAAAATGATGGAGTTAATTAATATGTATAATTATAATTAATATAAATTAAGTGTATTAAAAAAATATTTAAGTACTACTGATCCAGCGTAAGAATTGTAAATATTATGAACTCATGCTAAGTTTTTAATGTAAAATCGATAGGTCATAGAATTAAAAACTACTTAGTATCTTCAAAATTAAGTTTTAAACATGACTTACTTAAAAAAGTACTCCAAAATAAGATTATTACGACAACTTTATTTATATATTTCATGTTATAATATATAAATACAAATATGACACGAAATTACTTAGTATTATCGTATTTATATTATCGTGCTATTTTTATAACATGTATGTGCACGCACACGTTTTTTTTTAATATATTGTAATATAGTGTTAGCTAAAAAGTTATTATCCCACACTATTGGTACGTCGAAATTTCATTTGACGGACATCATGAGAACAATCCGTCTTAACTACTAGAAGTAGTGGACGCCAAAGCCCTATTATAAGTCACCACCGGCCAAAGCCAAAACCTCCTCATCATCATCATGGGAGCACTCGCCAAGAGAGTCAAATCTCTCAATTATGGTCTCACAACCGACACCGAATATATAGCCATGATATTCCGCGTATATCAGACACATATGCTACAAAGATTACATAAGACAAGTGCAATATTACGTGATAACCGTAATATCTGTTATTTTATCTCTAACGGGACAATATTTACAAAAATATTCAGCTGCCTAAAACGATTTAGTCTTCCATTCTTATAAATTATATTTTTTTTACATACTACTGCATGTCGACATTACAAACAGAGACAGATACCTGGCCCTAACAGATGCATGGCGGCAACACAGTACATGTTGAGGTACCCCACAAACCGGTTCTGTTATTTCCCACTAACCACGTCACTACATGAAAAATAGAGAACAAATATTAGAAAATTTCTCTGCAAAATATATTTTCCTTACTACTTTACTAATTGATTTGTAAGGAAAATATTACAAAGGAATAATGAATATATTTTGTGAAGTATTTTCCTAATAAATATTTACAAACAGAGACAGATACCCGGCCCTAACAGATGCATGGCGGCAACACAGTACATGTTGAGGTACCCCACAAACCGGTTCTGTTATTTCCCACTAACCACGTCACTACATGAAAATTAGAGAACAAAAATTAGAAAATTTCTCTGCAAAATATATTTTCCTTACTACTTTACTAATTGATTTGTAAGGAAAATATTACAAAGGAATAATGAATATATTTTGTGAAGTATTTTCCTAATAAATATTTTTTTAGGATAATATCTCTCTAATTACATTTTCCAATCCTAAATTTTGTAAGGGATTTATTGCTCCTCATAAAATATATTCATTTTGCAAGGGATTTATATCTTCTTTAAAAAAAATTATTTGTAAGGGATAACCCTAGGAAATATTATATAATATAATATTTACAACATGAGATACAACACAATCCCTCACCCGTATGTTCTTCCATGAAACACTTCACATATATTCAAAAATATTTTATATGTAAGAAATAATATATAAAATAATATCAATTTTGCAGGTGAATTTTGTCTCCTTAAAAAATAATTAAATTAGCAAGGGATATCCCTAATAGAGAAAATATAACTTAATTACAGTATGAGTCTCACCTATCCTTAGGTTTCAATGCGTTTACATTTACTCAATAAAGATCTATTCACTCTCAATTGTGGAGGTTCACTCTCAATCGCTCTGTTCTTCATTCCTTCAACCTTCGATATCCACTTGAAAATACTCGAATTCCATACCTAAACCTGAATAACCACTCCATTTGCAGCTGCAATATTTCTCCCGCTCCTCGAAGGAATGCGAGTAACCAAATTCTTATGTAGGGCTGGCAATGGTGCGGTGAAAAACCCATAACCACGGTTATAACCATTACTGTTTGATATGGTTAACCGTACCATTATGGTGCGGTGCGGTTATGGTGATGAATTCTCTACCCATAATGGTTATGGTTATGGTTATGGTATTTGAGTTATACCCATGGTTATAACCATGGTTATTTTATAAATATAATAATTATTTATTATTAATAAACTAATATATATATATTATACTAAATATAAATTACACCTAAAGCATTCCAAAAAAAAGAGAAAGATATCTTTTATAAATATATTATTATACTAAATAATGAATTAAATAATGAATTGTTGAACAGTTGTACATCAAAGCTGTCGACAAAAAAAGATAAAAGCTATCTTTTATAAATATATTATTATACCAAATAATGAATTAAATAATGAATGACGTTGAATGATGTTAATGCTATATATTTTTATTGTTGGTAATAAGATAGATGTATTTTTTAAAATTAAATTTTCGGGCTTTTATTATATTACATGTGGAATAAATATGGTTATACGGTTAAAACCATGGTTAATAACCATGGTTATTTTGATGGTTATGGTATTGAAAATTGTACCCATAATGGTTATGGTTATGGTTATGGTATGTGGTTTAAAAATATGGTATGGTTATGGTATTTGGCATACCCTGACCATACCCTAACCATTGCCAGCCCTATTCTTATGCGATTTTCGATTTCACCTACTAATTACGAGCGTGTTCTTCATTTTTATCCAGGTACTGGAGTCGATGATAGATTTTGATACTCAAAATAAAGTTGTATTAACTGATGTAAGATGATAACAATGGACATAGAACTCGGAAATACGATGTTGATTACCGTATGAGTAATGTACGAGCATTGTTGCTAAACTAGGAATATATATAAGCAATCCATTGGTATTGGATCAAGTTTTCCTCGTATGGAGATCATTTGTTTTCACTGTGATTTTTTTAAATTAGATTTCATGTCTTTCATTGAGCAGATAAACATGCAGCGAGGACGTCTTGTGGCCTCTAGTTAGCAGGTGCAATATTTACTTTATCAACATGTCAGTTAATTTGGTGTGGAAACTGCTTTTTAGATGGATGATAACCACGCCAAATGCAAGTGCTAATTGAGCAGATTAACATGCAGAGGTGCAATATTTACTTTATCAACATGTCTGTTAATTTGGTGTGGAAATTGCTTTTTAGATGGATGATACCATGACTTGATGAAATATTTAATAGTATTGGAATTTGTTACATGTGTTGTTGTTTGCTCCATTTTCTCTTTCCCATTTTTATGTACCATTTAGTTGTTTTGTTTATCTCGTGTTTTCCTCTCAGTGCTGTTGAACCCTAACAGGAAGTGGAATGGTGAAGAATATAACCAAATGAAAGTTCTTGTTCAAGATCTTGAATTTTTTTTTTGATTTGGTTCAAGCTGCTGGAAAATGTCAAGTTGTTTTCTTTGATGTGTTTGAGAGTCTTGTTGTTATTTAGATTTGTTGTTACTATGTTTAAACTATGAACTTATTTTATAATATATAAATGTGTGTTCTATTACTTATTGGTGTATATATTTTTAATTGTGTATATGTATAATTATATATTACTATATATCCTTAAAATTATTTATTAGCGATTTCCCTTAGAAAATCTAGTTGTATTACAACAAAAATCCCTCACAAAACCCTTGCAATATAACTCCTTAAAAATCCCTTTATAAAATTTTAAATTAAAAACCCTCACTATTTCTCTCAAAATTCTTGGAAGTCAAATCCTTATAAAATTCCTTTTTAATTTACGTAAGGAAAATCCTAACAAAATTCCCTAAGTAATTTGTGAGGGAATGAATTTTTAAATTTTTGCTAGAAATTTTGCAAGGGAAATTTGCTCACAAATTTTGCAAGTGATTTTCCTATCGAACTTCTATTTTTCTAGCAACCATTTTTGTTAAGGGTAGATCGCTTGCAAAATTCCTTAGAAGATGATATTGTTCATCAAGAAACTAAATCTTGCATGTTTCGATAAAAGAAACTTAATTAGGAGTCGATCCAAAGATGTAATATAGTGAATTATATTTAAAATTCATAATTTATTGAATTATTACATTTTTCTATCCAATGACAAGTATACTTTTTTCTTCAAAAAAGTGAAAATCTAATAAAACATTTCTAAGAAAATGGATTCGTTTGGTTAAGTTTCTACCGCGTATGTCAATAAATTTATTATTTTGATTTACAAAATATAAATACTCACAATATATTTTTATGTTATATTCACAAATACGAGCACAACAAATACACTATTTTTCGTACATATTCTTCATACCATGTGTATTATGTGAAGTAATTTAGTTGTATCATGTATACCCACATATCACATTGTTAAGTAAATATTATGAACGTAACTCATGCTAAGTTTTTAATGTAAAATTGATAGGTCATAAAATTAAAAACTACTTAGTATCTTCAAAATTAAATTTTTAAACATGACTTACTTACAAAAGTACTCCAAAATAAGATTATTACGACAACTTTATTTATATATTATTGGCAATGGCGGCATTACAATATTACATACTATTGGCAATGTATTGGCAATAGCCCATACTATTGGCAATGTATTGGCAATAGCCGTATTACAGACCGAGAGACACACCTGACCCTAATTGATGTAATGATGTCTATATAAAGTTAGTATAAAACAAATTTGATGCACCCCACAAACCGGTTCTGTTATTTCCCACTAACCCCGTCACTACATGAAAATTAGAGACAAAAATTAGAAAAATTTCTTGCAAAATATATTTTCCTTACTACTTTACTAATTGATTTGTAAGGAAAATTTTATAAAGAAATAATGAATATATTTTGTGATGGATTTTCCTAATAATTTTTTTTAAGGATAATCTCTCACTAATTACCTTTTCCAATCCTAAATTTTGTAAGAGATTTATTGCTCCTCATAAAATATATTCATTTTGCAAGGGATTTATATCTCCTTTAAAAAAAATATTTGTAAGGAATAACCCTAAGAAATATTATATAATATAATATTTACAACATTAGATACAACACAATCCCTCACCCGTATGTTCTTCCATGAAACACTTCACACATATTCAAAAATATTTTATATGTAAGTGAATATTTTATATGTAAGAAATAATATCAATTTTGCAGTTGAATTTTGTCTCCTTAAAAAATAATTAAATTAGCAAGGCATATCCTAAGAGAGAAAATATAACTTAATTAATGTATGAGTCTCACCTATCCTTAGGTTTAAGTGCGTTTACCTTTACTCAAGAAAGATATGTTCACTCTCAATTGTGGAGGTTTACTCTCAATCGCTCTGTTCTTCATTCCTTCAACCTTCGATATCCATTAGAAAATACTCGAATTCCAGACCTGAACCTGAATAACCACCTACCAAAGACAAAACCTCCTACTGCTCGTGATGGGAGCACTCGTCAAAATAGTCAAATCTCTCAATTATGGTCCCACAACCGACACCAAATATATAGTCACGATATCCCGCGTATATCAGACACACATATTCTACAAAGATTACATAAGACAACTGCAATATTACTTGATAACCGTAATATTTGTTATATTTATCTCTAACGACACAATATTTACAAAGATATTCAGCTGCCTAAAACGGTTTAGTCTTCCATCCTTATAATAAATACTCTTGTTTTACATACGTTTTGAGTTCATACACACAATATACACAGTTGATGTAATTGGCGTCTGACGATGGAGTTAGAATCAAGGAAGTCAAGTGGAGTTCAGACATTTGTAAAAATCTTTTTAAAAGTAACCACTGTGCAAAACAAAATTAAAAAAGTAAGTATTCTGAAAAAATATTTAGCAAAATGTATATAAACGCTACTGGGAGTAGCGTTTAGGGTTTAGGGCGTTTTTCATAAAACGCTGCTTGGGGTAGCGTTTTTATAAATTTCACTAACCCTAGTGGCGATTTTTTTTTTTTTTTTACATTTTGTACTTTTTTTTAACGATATGATGTTCAATTTAAAATAAATAAAAAAATTACAGTAAGTAGATATTTTACGGTCAGTCTAAAAGCAAAAAATTAACGTCAAGTTAGCGTCATTTAATTTGTAATTAAATTATCTACTCACTTTAATTTCTTTATTTTTTTTGAGTAAGTACATAATTAAATTTCTCACCTAATGCATTTGATTATTTCGATCAAATTTTAAGACAAGCGATGTTAGGTTACAAAATCACTGTATTTCTAATAAAAAAATTACCCTAGGTAGATAATTGAATTACGACATAAATGACGTTCACCGTGGTCAGTTTGGACTTACAGGGTATGAGTTATATTTTTTAAGTCAAATTTTCATATCTCAACTTATGGCAGAGCCTACAGTCAATCCGTAAGTCCAAATTTAACATTTTTTTGCATCATTTGAATTGAAATTAAAATATCTACTTACTGTAATTTTTTTAATTTTTTTTCATAATTTTTTAAATTAAACATCAAATCGTCAAAAAAAATCAAACACGTTAAAAATTAATCGCCACTTCGTGTTGAAAAATTCCTAAAAACGCTACCCCTAGTGGCGTTTTTTGAAAAACGCTACTCAAAGTAGCGCACGTTGTAAAAAACGCTACCCCTAGTAGCGCTTATATACATTTTGCTAAATATTTTTTCACTACATTTACTTTTTCAAATTCTTTTGGCACAGTACCTACTTTTTAAAAAATTTCACATTTGTACACTAATGAGTCACCTTTGTGTTTGTCCCTATCCAGCCGTCCACGGTCCACCCGTAAATGATCTATCGTGCATGCTTTTTATTAGTGGTGAAGATTGTTTTCTAATGTATGCACAACTTAAAATGTTTCCTCACCTTTGTTGATTGTTCGACCCGAGTCTTGGAGAGACGCTTTATCTGAAAATCAAAGTTGTCGCCTAAATAATTTTATCACTTTGGAAGAAATCAGGAAAGCCACTTGGGACCTTAAACCGTTTAAAGCCCGGGGCAGGATGGTCTCCATCCGACTTTCTTCCAAAAGTTGTGGAACTGTACGAGTAGCTCTCTGAATAATTCCATCAGTGAGGTGTTTAAAAGGGGGTCGGTTCCTACAAGTTGGAACGAGACGTTTATCTGCTTAATTCCAAAATGTAGTCAGTCAAATTCTGTCTCCCAATTCAGACCTATAAGTCTTTGCAATTCTATTTACAAGTTCATCTAAAAAATAATTGTGAATAGAATTAGACTCTGAATAAAATCATTTCTCCATTTCTGAACAAAATTATTTAATAGTCTGGCGAGGAAGTCCCTGTCGTACAGTGGAGTTCAGTGGAATTAGAATCGAGGAAGTCCCTGTCGTACAGTGGAGTTCAGTGGGAATTAGAATCGAGGAAGTCCAGTGGAAGTTCAGCCATTCGTACACTAATGAGTCACCTTTGTCCCTGTCCAGCCGTAAATATCTACCGTGTCCTTCATTCATTCGTGGGTTTCAACAGGGATGTCAACTTGTAATCACTTTACATCATCAGCGATGATAAAAAGTAATAAATAGTGGACCACGTGTGATTTTCAGTAATTAATATATATATTATTTGTTACAAACAAGGTAATAGTAGTATTTGATTTCCTTCCATAATTAGGTCAATTTTGAAAAGTTTACAATCATAACTATCTCGAAAATTTATAACACGACATAATTATATGATTTTAATAATCTGCACTTATCTATATGAGTTTGAATCTAATATATATATATATATATTTTTTTTTATCAATTACTCGTTACATTCGATTAGAACAATAAAATGGCGTGACAAAAGTCACGGGGGTTCCATATTACAATCCTTTGCTAAAATGATAATAAAGGGGAGTGGGGGTCGGGAGACCCAATCATTTAGACGCACTCCCATTCTAGCTTGCTTCGCGATCCAGTTTGCGCTTTCATTCGCCAACCTCGGGATAGCTCGCCATTCCACTTTGTCGATCTCAGTCGCCAGTGTTCGGGTATTGGAGATTATTGTTGATGTTCTCCATTCAGTCGGTCCTTGTCGGAGTTGCTTTATCACCACCTGTGAGTCCGACTCGATTATTATGTCGTGTCACCCCTTCTCCTTAGCTAGTCGGATGCCTTCGTGTGTGGCCATCGCCTCCATCGTTGTACTGTCGTCGCCTCTCAGTTTCCGGTTGACTCCGCCCACGACCGCACCGTTCTCGTCTCTTGCCACGACCCCTATTCCTGCAGCTCGTGTTTGTGGACACCATGATCCGTCGCAGTTGATTTTTATCGTTCCGTTCGTCGGTCGTTCCCATCGTTGGGTTTGTCGCCTCTGTTGCACTGTAGCTGTCTGTGTCGTACTCCTGAGCTCCAGCTGATGTCGTTGTATTTCCGCTACTGTCTGGGTGGGATCCGGTAGCAGGCCTTCAAACTCAGCACGACACTGTGCCTTCCATATACTCCACGATGTCAGCATGCATGTCTCCCACTGCATCTCGGATCGTTGGCCAGCATGCTGTTGCCTCATCTCGTCCAGCCACCGAGTCGTATCTGTCACCTGCATGTTTCCTGGACGCGTTCCCGTCGTTGCTAGCCACACCGGTTCTGTCCACTTACACTTCACTAGCATGTGCTCTCTCGTTTCTGGATCGCCACATACAGGACAGTCAGGTTCCGTTGCTATGCCTCTGCGTATCAGGTTCGCTCGCACTGCTACCCCGTTTGTAGCCAAACGCCAGACAAAGGTCTTCACTTTCGGAATGAGGTCCGCCCCCCATATCGCCTTCCAGAGTCCCTGTTCTGCGTCGCTAGCCTGTATTCCATCGTTCGCCCTTCTTCACACCTCTCGCAACCTGTGATATACAGATTTGGCTTGTGGGTCTCCTGTCTTAGAGTGGGGCCATAGAAAACGATCCTCCCTTGCTGTGTTTGGGAGTGGCATGGCTCGGACATGCTCAGCATCCCCCTCAGACAGGAATTGACGAAGCTTGTCCTCATCCCAACCTCCCTCGCTTCTGAGCAGGCCTGCAACGCGTGGTTCATTTCGTGGTTCACCTTGGTATTCCCCTTCAGCTCTGAATCTCCGCTTGGTTGTTATCCAGGGGTCCGAGAATATTTTGATGTTCTCCCCCGAGCCTACTTGCCATAGACCCTCGTGTTTGAGTACGTCCCTTCCCACAAGTAGACTACTCCAACCCCAAGAAGCTCTTCCCCCCCGTTTTGCCGCAAGGAAATCTGTGTTCGGGAAATATAATCCCTTTACTATTCTTACCCATAGTGATGACGGTTCCTCCATCACTCTCGCCGCCATCTTAGTTAGGAGGGCCCTGTTGAAGGTTTGTAGCTCTCGGAACCCCAAGCCCCCCGTACTCTTTGATGTTGTCAGGAGATCCCATCTTCTCCAATGTGTCTTCCTTCTATCCGATGTAGATCCCCACCAAAAATCCGCTATTTGGGAGTTAATCTCTGAGCACCATGTTTTAGGGAGGTTGAAAATGCTCATAATGTATGTGGGGATAGCCGTTATTACCGCTTTTATGAGCACCTCCTTCCCCGACTGATTTAGTGTCTTCGATCGCCACCCCGCCAGTTTCTCACGGATCCTGTTCTTTAGATACCCCAAAGACTCCTTCTTAGAGCGCCCCCATATGGTCGGTAGTCCCAGATACATCCCCGGGTCATTTGTACTCTTGATGTTCAGGGTTCTCTCTAATTCCATCACCTTTGCCGGATCGGCATCCCTATTAAAGAAAAGGGCCGACTTTTGTTCATTGATCTTTTGCCCGGATGCTTGGCAATACGTTTCCAGTAAGTCCTTAAGGCGTTGGGCATTCGACACTGTTCCTTTTAGGAAGAAAAGAGAGTCATCTGCAAAGAGCATGTGGTGGAGTTCCGGACATGTCCTTCCAAGGGTAATGCCGATAAGTCTTCCTTCCTTTGTCTCCCGTTCTATATTCCTGGATAATACATCATCTAGGAGTATGAATAGATAGGGTGACAACGGGTCACCTTGTCTGATCCCCCTCGTCGGATATATTGTCGTTGTTCTCTCCCCATTGACCACCACCTTATATGTTGTAGTCCTTATGCATTGTTGTATCCACTGTAGCCACTGATCCGCAAAGCCCCTCTTCTTGAGGCTAGCAATTAAGAACTCCCATTCCACCCGGTCATACGCTTTTTGCATATCTACCTTTAGAGCACATTCGACCTGATCTGTCCGTTTCCTTGTCTTGAGGTAGTGAAATGCTTCATGGGCCACTAGAATGTTGTCTTGTATAGCTCGACCTGTCACAAACGCACTCTGATAGGGGGTGATAAGCTCTGGTAGATAGGTTTTCAACCTGTTTACCAGAACTTTTGAGATAATCTTATATATGAAATTGCAGCAGCTTATCGGTCTGAAATCAGTTGGAGCAATTGGGTTTTGAACTTTTGGTATCAAAACTACATCTGTTTGGTTTAGAGGGGTGTGAATGATACCTGATATGAAGAAGGCTTTGACTGCGGTGATGACATCTGGTCCCACGGTTTGCCAATTCCTTTGATAAAACAGACCCGGGAAACCATCTGGACCCGGAGCTCTCGACCCGCCCATTTGGAATGTTGCTACCTTTATTTCATGATCCGTTACCGGTTTTGTGAGTGCTCTGTTCATCTCGGTTGTGATTTGTTGTGGGATGCAATCTAGTATGGAGCTGATCGGTGCTGGACCCGCGGATCTAAAAATCTCACCGAAGTAGTGCCTCATCTCGCTAGAAATATCAGCCCCTTCGGTCAACCACCTACCGTCCCCACTCTTGATTCGACATATGTTGTTTCGTCTCCTTCTTGATGATGTAGTGAGGTGGAAGAATGTGGTGTTTCGGTCCCCCGTCGTGAGCCACTTGACTCGTGACCGTTGCTTCCAATAGAGCTCCTCACGTTTCCCTATTTCCTTTATCCGGGCCTTGAGACGCCTTTCCTCCTCCACTTCCCCTTGGGACATGTTTGGGGCGGGTTTGCGTCGAAGCTGATTTTTTAATTCGCTCAAAATCCGGGCGTTGTTTCCAAATTTCCCCTTGCTCCATTGTGTGAGTTTCCTTCGGCACACCTTCAATCTATTTGTGATCTCGTTCCCATTTGATCTCCTCGGTGTTGTGAGCCATGCCTCCTCTATCACTTCTTTGCATCTCGGGTCTTCCAACCACATTTCTTCAAATTTGAATCGTCTCACGGATTTCCTCTTTTGATCGACAAGTTGGATTATTAGGGGTGTGTGATCCGAGCCAAGTGCTAGTTCATTGATGCATTGACACTTAGGACAGTCTATCGCCCATTTAACATTGATGAGAGCCCGATCTAACCTTTGGCTTATTCTTTCCGTTCCACTTCTATTGTTACACCACGTGTATATTTGTCCCTTTGATCCCATGTCTTCCACTCGGATGTCCTCCATTAATTGATTGAAGCTGTCCATTTGCCTTTGAGGTTTCGTTCGACCACCCTCTTTCTCGTGTGGTTGGCTAATGGTGTTGAAATCGCCCACGAGCATCCATTGATTGTTTCGGCCCGCCCCTATTCTCCTTATCGTGTTCCAGTTTTCCCCCCTTAATAGCTCGTCCGTGGCGGCATACAC
Organism: Chamaenerion angustifolium; assembly: GCA_946814005.1. Classification (NCBI taxonomy): domain Eukaryota; kingdom Viridiplantae; phylum Streptophyta; class Magnoliopsida; order Myrtales; family Onagraceae; genus Chamaenerion; species Chamaenerion angustifolium. The sequence goes on along the minus strand of OX328277.1, from coordinate 30,469,327 downwards.
CCATGTAATAAAGCTCGGGTCCATCTTTTGGTATATGGAAACTTCACAATCAATAATGTTTTGACTCTCATAATTGACCTTTACCACTGTTTCCTCGTCCCACCACAAGGTTAGACCCCCGGCCGCCCCTCTAGGTGCTATGTACTTCGCATTCTTCATTCCAATTTGTTTCCGCATCGTCTCGCAAAAGGTATCCCCATTCTTTGTCTCCATGAGAAAAATGATGTTTGGGCGATACCTTCTCTTGAGGTCTTTGAGATTTTGGATTGTCAAGGTAGACCTCAACCCTTGACAATTCCATACGAGTAGACTCATTGACCCCCTGTGGCTGTTTCGGGACAGCCACCACAACCCGTTATTTCCTCATCTTGGACATTTCCCTTCGTAGGCCCTACCAGACCTGCTGCTTCCCTTCTCTTCCTAACCGTCTTCCCTCAGAGCAGCTTTCTCTTCGGACTCATCTTCTTAAGCTGCGATGTCCCTCCCTTGCTTCCTGGTTTCGGTTCGTTCCTCTCACAACGTAGTCTCTTTGTTTCGTGCTGTTCATCCTCTGCTTCGACATGTGCACGGTTTATGGACATCCTGTGGAGGAAAGGGCTAAGGCCTGTCACCATTGGTTGGTGTTCATGTGTCGGTGTCTTTCGTGGAGTGTCGGGAGGGTTTTCGACTGTATATGGCAGGTGGGGGTATGGTGGGGGGTCGGGGAGGGCATGTAGGGTGGCGTCTGGCAGGTGTGTTATACGTAGGGGCTCAGTCTGGGCAGCTGGTTGGTTTTGGATATGGATGGGGTTGTGTGTGTGTATTTGGTGATAGTTGTGTATGGCAGTGGTTTGGGTCGGGTCTGTTATATGTGGTTTGTAGTTTGAGCTCTGCGCCCAGGCGGGTTGGATGGTCATGTGTAGGTAAGCTTTGGTTGTAGTCGGCTGTGGTATGGGTGTTCTGGTGATGATCATAAGGTTTTCGTTCGGTAGGACATTGAGGTCGAGCAGCGCCTCCCTTCCCTTCTCTGTCTCTGTCGGTTTCTGTCCAGACACAGTGTTCGTGTGCTCGTTATCCACCTCCATACTCTCCTCAGCTGCTTTCTGTTCCTTCGCACCCTTCTCCCAGGTGTTGTCCCTATCTTTGTTTGATTCGGACTGATCCTTTTGCTTGGTTTTTTCAGCTTCCCGGGCCTCCGCCATAATCTCATACCACGTCTTCCTCACTCCCCCGTGTTGCCCCGGGGTTCGATGTCCCTCTTCCCCTTTTCTTTGTGCAGTTGGGGATGAGGGTTTCGGCCTCGTACCGATTATCCATGGCCCGTAAGCCGGGGCTATCGGGTTTGTTTCCGATCGCTTGACCTCGGCTTTACAAGTTTGTGTAGTGTGCCCTAGTGTTCCACATCCGTAGCAAAAATCGGATAGCCGTTCGTATTTGATCGTTGCCCACTTCTCTACCCCTTGAGAGTTCGTCCACCAGAAACCGGTCATGAGTGGTTTATCTACCTCCACCTCAATTTTCATACGCATGAAACTTCTTTTTGTGAGAGCCTCATCCGACTCAACCTCGATGCATCTACCAATTCTATCTCCCACCTTTCGCGCATTGTCCAAACTGAACTTTTCATATCCAAGGTCGTGTATTTGGACCCAGAATGTAACCATGTTAAAATCAACTTCACTCAAGCCTATACTCGGGTCCCATCTTTTGATACTGAGAATGTGCCCATTTATCGTCCACGGCGACATGTCAATGATCTTAGTTCTATCCTCATCACTACCAAATTCAAACTCCAGAATACCCGGGGCAGTTTCAGTAATGTTAACGGGCTTAAATCTAATCCAAGCCTGATCCAGCACACTATTGATCACATTCAATTTCACCGGTTTCTGAGATATGATCTTACCCACGTAACGAACGCTTTCCTTTTGGCACGGGTTCGAGCTCAAGTCCCAAATGTCCCGGGTTCTGTTTTGGTCATTGGAATCAGCTCTAGGACTTGACATCCTAACCGCAGTCCACTTATCGTCACAGCGTCGTCACCTCCTGCAATCAGTATAGAAAAAGAGTAATCAGGAACAATATAGGGATTAAGGTGTGTTCTAGGGTTTGGTATGGGGTTGATGCTAGCGGGCCCTTCGGTGCATGGTTTGCATGATTCCTGTCTTGATTTGGCTGAGCTGATTGGCTGGGCAATAACCTGGAGTTGGGCACCCTCTCTGCAATTAATGCCTTGCCTGGGATTGTTGACTTTACTGTTTTGGAAATCAATTCCCGCATAACTCCAATTGAACTGTCGCACACTTTACTGGGGATCGATGACTACCTCTAAAAAGGAGGGTGGGTACGGGTTTAGAGAAATGCTTTCCTTCAACCGGGCGATCCTTGCGAACATGGCCTCAAGGATCATGGACGAACCTCAGGCATTATGGGTAAGAGTTCTAAAAGGCATTTACTTTCCAGACGTGTCCTTCATGCAGGCGAACGCGGGGAGTCGAGCCTCGTGGGCCTGGGCGAGCCTCCTCGAGGGGCGTGAGGTGTTGCGGTCGAACGACTTGTGGGTTCTGGGAGATGGTCGTTCCATTAGGCCTTTCCAAGATCCGTGGGTGACCCTAAACAACTCTCTTAGGATTCGGCCGAGGGCCGATAATGTCTCCGCAGGTTCGGACTGCATTGCGGATTGGTTCGACCGGGATGAGAGGTCGTGGTCGGTCTCGGTTGTGCGCCAGCAGGTTTCTCAGGTCGATGTCGCTGCGGTACTTAATGTCACCATTCCGATTAGGGGAGCTCCGGATAGACTAAGATGGCCTCATAACAGTCATGGCTCGATCTCCGTCAGATCGGCGTATCATGTACTTCATGCCGTGAACCAGCCGACAGGTGTGGACCTCAACCGTAGGCCTCGACCCGAAGTCGATCAGGTATGGTCTTCTATCTGGTCGGCTAGGGTGTTGCCTAAAGTTAAGGACTTTATGTGGAAACTAGCCATGGATGTCCTCCCTACGGGGGCAAACTTGCACCGTAGGGGTATGCCAATAACACCTCTTTGTTTGAGGTGTTGTGTGGAGGAGACGAGGGAACACTTGTTCTTTGGATGCCCGTGGGTCCAGCAGGTTTGGAAGCACCACTTAAGGGCCGACTTAGTGTGGTGCGGTCAGAACTCTTTGGAGGATTGGCTCTGCCGAGTCTCGGACAGAACAGGGACGAACCGCAGGGACGTGGATAGTGTGTGGAACAAGGCCATGATAGTGTGCTGGATTATATGGAAGGCGCGGTGCAAGTGGGTCTACGAGAACATACAACCGGCTGTGGAGTCTCTATTGCTAGAGGTTCTTAGGACGGTGCAGGAGCTTCGGGTTACCAACCGCATACCACCACCGTCTACCACCTTTACCGCTTGGACGAGGCCACCGATTGGAACGATTAAAATGAACTGTGACGCGTCCTGGTGCGCAAGCACGAAGATGGGAGCGTTAGGGGTCATTGCTCGGGACGCCTCGGGCACGGTTAAAGGGGGTACGCACGGGGTTAAGGCCGTGGGGTCGGTTGACGAGGCCGAGGCGGAGGCTGTCTTGGGGGCGGTTCGGCTTGCATTGCATCATAGGTGGATGTCGATCATCATCGAATCGGACTCCGCCAACGTCATTAATCACTTGTTAGGTTCTGTTTTCGCTTGGAGGATTGCACCAATTTTGTCTAACGCGAAGACTTTATCGGTGACGATTCAGTCTATCGCGTGGGTGTACACTCCTAGGTCCGTCAATTCGTGCGCGGACTGGATAGCGAGAAACACGTTGCTCGGGTTGTGTCCTTTGGATTGGGTGTCTGCACCCCCAACCTCTTTACTTAGATGTATTTTTACGGATAACATTTTGTATTCAGACTCTATTTCGATTAATGAAGTAATATAGTACGTGGTACTTGACCAAAAAAAAAATCGAACTGTCGCCATCCGGAAACAGCGCAGTTCTCTGTTTTGCCCAGTTCTAATATATATAATGACCAAAAAAATCTAATATATATCATATTTAAATAAATTTTATATGTTCGATGATGATTAATCCTAGTGTCTATAATTTTAATTTGTAAATATATATATATAAAGACGGTTAGTTTCTAACTATATTTAAGTTAAAGTTGAGATTATATTTAGATGAGTTATTATACTTATTATTTTTGGATGTATAAATTTTGCAGATTGATTGTGAAATTCGTGTCGTACATGTATGAAGTGTTTGTATAGTTTGTCCAAAAAAAATAATTGTGTAATCATATAATCTGTTTATTAATTATTTCATATTTTATTTTATTAATTTGAGAAATATTTAAGACATATTTGTACACAAACACGCTTGAATTGTCTGAGCTAATTCAATAATATTAAACTAACATTTAATCTCCAAGAGGCTTAATTAACCTACCCAATAAAATCACACAATAGTACACATTAATGAAATCTATTATGTAAATAATTAGTTAATTAATTAATGAACGGTCCATCGTGACGTTATCATCTAATTATATTACATTGCATACACTGAGTTAATACTCATCAACTATATTATTTCATTCTCTATATTATATGTGATGGGTTTATAAGAAATACCTTATTTTAATAAACCATTAATTACTTAATTAAATAAAATCAAGAAGACAAATTGATGGTAGGAGACAAGACCAATGTCTTCTCGGACACTCAAATATGGAATGTCACCTACTCGGGGAATTACACCACACCACAGCATCATCATACTCTCTGTTAGCAGGTAATGACACAAATAGTCAGGTACTTAATCAATGAGACTGGGTTTGGAAGATTCAGACTATCCAAAAAATTCAGTATTTTATCTGGTTGTGCCTTAAAGATAAACTAGCCACCTGCAAACTATTGAATCATAGGGGATGTAATTTGAGCCCTCTCTGCCAAATTTGTTATTCTGGGGTGGAGGACATAGATCATATATTGCGTGAGTGTGAGCATGCTAAAAAAATGTGGAATTCAGCCATTGGCCCGCCAAATCTAGGGCAATCGTTCAACTACCCCTTGAATGAGTGGATCAAGTATGGATGTTAGGAATCAGGAGTCAATATTCAAGGAGTTGAGTGGATGTCAGGAATCAAAAGTACTTTTTTCCCTATGCTCTATGGAACATTTGGAAAAATAGGAACTCTCTTATTTTTAATGATAAACATGTTTATCTTCTGTTTATAATTTATCTTTATCTCAGGCAAAGTTTCGCTAAAATGTTTATCTTGAGACTGACATTGCTAATGAGTTCATTTCTATTGATATTAGTTGGGTTCCTCCAAAATATGATTAGTTTAAAATTAACACAGATGGAGCTGCTAAGGGAAATCAATGATTTGCAGGAGTCGGTGGGGTCATCCGAGACTACAGGGGTCAATGGGTTGCAGGATTCTCAAGGAATTTGGGTTGCTCAAACAGTCTCACTGTGGAATGTTGGGTCATCCGAGACGGACTGCTTTTGACAAAAACACTCGGATTAAAATCTATTCACCTTGAGATGGATGCCCTCTCAGTCCATAAGGTAATCTCTGATGAAAATATGTCAAATCAAAAACTAATACCGATCATTGCGGATTGCAGGAAGCTATTGATACAGTTCGAAAGAATGAAGTTCAGACATATTTTTCGAGAAGCGAACGCGGTAGCGGATATCAAGGCGGGTATGATGCTCAACCAGCGACAAGTGTTTGAATTCCATAGCTCACCTCCGAAGGAAACTATTAATGTACTCCGAAAAGACGTTGTTGGCTCTTCTGTTTCGCAAATTGTTAAAGTTAGCTAGCTTTTGGTTGTGTAATTAAACTTGAGTGATTAGTTGTCATCTATAGCGGTTTTTTAATTCATAATTATAAAAAAAAAAGTAATATATAGTGGAACACGTGTGATTTTCACTAATTAATATATATATTATTTGTTACAAACAAGGTTGTTGGTACATATTCCAACAAAGGCAATAGTATGGCCAAAAAAAAAAGTAGTATTTGATTTCCTTCCATAATTAGGTCAATTTTGAAAAGTTTACAATCATAACTCTCTCGAAAATTTATAACACGACATAATTATATGATTTTAATAATCTGCACTTATATATATGAGTTTGAATCTAATATATATAATGACCAAAAAAATCTAATATATATCATATTTAAATAAATTTTATATGTTCGATGATGATTAATCCTAGTGTCTATAATTTTAATTTGTAAATATATATATAAAGACGGTTAGTTTCTAACTATATTTAAGTTAAAGTTGAGATTATATTTAGATGAGTTATTATACTTATTATTTTTGGATGTATAAATTTTGCAGATTGATTGTGAAATTCGTGTTGTACATGTATGAAGTGTACATGTATGAAGTGCTTGTATAGTTTGTCCAAAAACATTAATCGTGTAATCATGTAATCTGTTTATTAATTATTTCATATTTTATTTTATTAATTTGAGAAACATTTAAGACATATTCATATACAAACACACTTGAATTGTCTGAACTAATTCAATAATATTAAAGGAACATTTAATCTCCAAGAGGCTTAATTAATCTACACAATAGTACACATCAATGAAATCTATTATGTAAATAATTAGTTAATTAATTAATGAACGGTCCATCGTGACGTTATCATCTTATTATATTACATGGCATACAGTGAGTTAATATTCCTCAACTATATTATTTCATTCTCTATATTGTATGTCCAGATTCCCGCACCGGTCCACCAATATCAGGCGACTCATCATTTCGTCTACCCTTCTCCGACAAAACCGGCACGACCGGTTTGTCTAAGATTGTAACCACAACATGGTGGCATGAACCATGTTTGGCTCTGACACAGCCCACAGGTGGCTTTTCTGGGCTCGGATCTCCAAACCTAGCAAGAACCTCAAGCTCATGAACAACTTCAGCCACCTTTTCCGTACACTCCACCACATCGATCAGAAGCGAAACAACGGTCCCGATCGGTAGCACCGACAGGAAATCCTCGTCCTTCCATAATTCGATCGTCAGCATTGCTTTGAGTTTCTTAACAGCGGTTTGAGAGCTCTCGATGTGAAAGCTAGGGTTTTGTTGTCGAGTCATCGTCCTCACGGCCGCCGCTAGTTCTTTTAGGGTTTTGCCTACTTCCGAGCTTACATCCGTGCATGCTTCTGCAAACTGATAACGAACATCGAGTGGAACCTAAAAAGCAGAACGTGACCGATTGAGAAATGTTGTGTAAATCATGGTTATGGTATGGTGCCCGATTATTTTTTTGTAATGGTAAGGTTTATTACTTGAGAATCCGTGTTGAGATATCCGTCGAGGGCTTCAATCTTGTACGCACATTGACGGATTAATAACCCTAGTTTAAGGTATTGCTTCCACGGGTGTCGAAATTGGAATTTTCCGTGACATGGTTCCCATCTAGCGAAATTAGCCTGCACGATTTAATCAACGTCATTAGCATATAATTAGTGTAATATAAAGTAAATTATATATGGATTATTTATCACTAACCAGGGTCTCTTCTGCACTTTTGGAACCAAGAACACTTTTATATCCTTGAAGACAATGGCTTTCTTCTCTAGCATTCTTGGTTGATTTGAAGTATGCATCTCCAAACCCTATCATTAATCACATATTAAGGAGTTAATTAATATGAATAATTATAATTAATATAAATTAAGTGTATTAAAAAAAATTAAGTACTAAGGTGTTGGATTCAAAACTTTGCTGGAGTGTTTCTTAAAATATTTTTTATCAATAAATTGCATTTAATAAAATGATAGAGAGAAAAAATATAAATAACCAAAATAATCATGATATGTTTAAATAAATTAGATTATTAAAAGATATTTGTGTAATTTTGCAGATATTGACGATTATCGAAACAAATTGGTGCTTTATAAATACCTTCAAGGAAGACCCCAAGTTTGTCCATGTTGAGTGCAACAAGGTTGTGAAGATCCTCCCCAGCCCACACCGGACACACGCAAATTGAGATAATAACGCACGTCGCGCCACCGATGAAGATCGTCAACAACCTTCGATGCGCCATCTCGACAATCTCCTCCTCCCGGAACCCCGATATCGCTATCAATGAGAACGTCAATATAAAGATCAAGAACCCGTAGTCGTACCTCGCCTTAATTTTTGGAAAAAATCTCATAAAAGTCGAGATTGTTGCTGTGATAAATAACACAAACATCGATCGGTTAATCAATCGGGTAGTAATTAATTACTCGATATGGTAAATGTAATATGTGAAACTTAAGATATACGCATTAACCAACTGTCTCAAAAGTCCAAATTTATGAGTGAAGACATTCGGTATACTCTTAATTAAGTCTAATATATATATATACATCTAGATTATTCTTATTAGTTACCTTGTAGAAAAACGAAACACCCGAGTAGTACAGGCTTCCCGTTGCCCGACATATTCGCCAGGTGATTTGCTCCGACGCCTAACGCGCCTGCTAAAAGCGTCGCTATTGCTCTATTCAACCCTTTACCAAGTGTAGCACCTGGAAACGTCACAAGAAAGTTAGGTCAGATTATAATAAACTATGAACCGTCACTAAAAACTAAGCAACTTTTGTATATACATTTATGCCTTACCTACGGAGAACTCGAAAACCACGACAACGGTCATTACAGCCCAGATTGCAGTGTCGTCAAAGTTGTTGTAAAGTGGTTGGTAATAGTAAAGGAGTGAGACCAAAGTGAGTGCCATGCCTACTTTCAGAGAATGAGTGATCCTTCTCGGGTCGTCTTCTCCGAGCTTTCTAGCGTTCCCCGCCATCTGTGCTACTTTGGCAGTTAGGTTATTTGTCATGGAAGCCACCCTCTGCCACCACCCTCTGTGCATCCCTCCGGTGGTCTTTGCCGACTGTATCTCCATTATCACCGGTCAAGAGGAACAACAAGGCCTAATTCGAATGGGATGTGTGTTTCCAGTTGATACTCTGCATATGTCTCAGTTATATAGAGGAGGGTAGAGAAGGAGAAGCACTGAAATAGATAGCAATGGCGCATTACAGACAGAGACAGACCCCTGGTAATTGATGTCTACGTAAAGTTAGTTGTACGAAGAAAGTACAAAAAAATTTATATTGCGCGGAAAGGAAATTGTAACATATTGGGGTTCTGTTGTATTCCACTGACCACGAATATCAACCTAACTAACTAAGCAGCTGGCACTGGCAGTCCGGTTGGAAACAGATATTCGGATCATAAACTAAGCCACTACACGATAAAACACGACGCGGCAGGCACGACACAATAAGACATATTAAAATTAATACATAATCAACATATTCAACATTCAAATGAGACACGATTAGACACGGTTAAACACTACATGATTAGACACGGTTAGACACGACACGATTAGAAACGATTAATTAATCGTGTTCAAATGTGTGTTTGTTGTGTATTTGCAGGTTAGATATGTTTAGACACAATTATTAATTGTTTCTAAATGTATAAGAGTTGTTTAGACACGCTTAGTAATCGTGTCGTGTTATTATCGTGTAAAATGCAAGTCGTTTAATCGTGTCGTATCAAAAATTACCGCACCTAATAAACTTATACCTAAATAGAACAATTTAAACTTAAAGTTAATGTTTATTATTTTGGATTACAGTAAAGTGATACCCTTATTTAAGATCATGAAGTTACGATGTTTTGGATACACTGATTGGATTGACAATCAGTCAACGTTATACCTTTATTTTTATTGTTCATCAAGAAACTAAATCTTGCATGTTTCGATAAAAGAAACTTAATTAGGAGTCGATCCAATGACAAGTATAAATTTTTCTTCAAAAAAGTGGAAATCTAATCAAACATTTCTAAGAAAATGGATTCGTTTGGTTAACTTGCTACATGTATGTCAATAAATTTAGTATTTTAATTTACTAAATATAAATACTCACAATATATTTTTTATGTTATATTCACAAATACAAGCACAACAAATACACTATTTTTCGTACATATTCTTCATACCATGTGTATTATGTGAAGTAATTTAGTTGTATCATGTATACCCACATATCACATTGTTAAGTAAATATTATGAACTCATGCTAAGTAAATATTACGACAACTTTATTTATATATTTCATGTTATAATATATAAATACAAATATGACACGAAATTACTTAGTATTATCGTATTTATATTATCGTATTTATATTATCGTGCTATTATTATAACATGTATGTGCACACACACATTTTTTTTAATATATTGTAATATCGTGTTAGCTAAAAGTTATTATCCCTACGCTATTGGTACGTCGAAATTCCATTTGACTGACATCATCAGAACAATCAGTCTTAACAACTAGAAGTAGTGTTTTTATCGACGAAAAAAAATCACCGGTAAAAGTCGTCGGCAAAACTATTTTACCGACGACACACAAACATTACTTCTAGTAGTGTTTGTCCCACTCGTTTATGTCTTGTCGGCCACCTTAGTCTCGATACGAAAAGCATTCGTTAAATGTTTGATTGAGATATTAACTTGAAAAGCGAATAAATTCTTGATGTCTTATTCTTATTATCCACTTGTATTGTAAAAATTTCCAAAATTATATTTTTCCTTACAGAGAAAATGTGAGCCAAATTGGGAATTGGATCACATTATTTTAGAGAATAAAGGAATTTTGTTAGCAAACAAAACACATCAAATTTTGTCAGGAATATAAGAGATTTATTCACGGAATATTAACAAACGAAATAAACATTTCTTTAAGTACCTAACATTTATTTATTGTTATAAAGTATAATGTATTTTATATTTAAATTAAACATTTCTCTTTTATTATTTGTTGCAATATAGTAACCCACTTTTATTACATAGGGCTGCTAAAACTAAAAATGTAACAGTAAAATAAATAATTTACTAGATTGTAGCAATAAATAAAAGTGAAATGCCTAGTACAAATATTTAAAAGATATTACAACCATAATTAAATATTAAGTGCATAAAAATAAAATATGCTTAAATATTTATTCGTAAAAATGTGCATTTATTTTGATGTTTTTTAAAAAAAAAATATTAAGTTAATGGATGGTCCAAAATGAGCATCTAACTCTAGACATGCATGGCTCGTACTTTCGTTCCAGCATTGTCTGTGTCGAGCTCTGGCGTCCGTATCTAGACTCGAATATGTTCTTCATCATGGGAGATATCTATCATTCATATATGAATATGACCGAAGAAGATAGATACGATAACGTGACTAGACTCATTGTTTTTTTGTTAGAAAGATTCGATCATACATAAAAAAAAAAAAAACAGTAAAAAAAACTTAACTAGGAGCTACAAGTCTAATACAATCATGTCTGAACTAATTATAGACAATACTCTTAAAGAAAAATTTGATAGAATCATAAAATGTTATTGCTTCGGACAATCTTTGTAAGAAGGTCCGCTACACCATTTGCTTTCCGATATATGTGTCTGAGTTTGAATCTTTTAAACTCGAATAGAATCTTCTTGCAATAACTAGACTCATTGTTAGTCTACACGGTATGTAGATTTACATTTTAACTTGTAGGAAGTTGAATTCGATTGTCGGAGATTGATCATATTGATCCTAACCGCTGTCATACAATTTCAGCACATGCATTCCTCCGGATTCCTCTCTTTAATCTTTAAATGAGTATGCGTATATGAATATAATATTATCTTAGTAAAAATGTAGAGAGGTAACATATTTACATAAAGTAAAGAAAACCCTAATATGTTGTATATATTGTTGGTTGTGTACCGATTGATTCTGTACTTTACATATATATTTCTAAGCTGGATTTTATCCCCTACTAATATGACATATTTAATGAGTAGATTATGTGAAGAATCATTACTCCGAATGGACATTTTTCCATTGTAGTGGAGGGAGAGTCTAACGAGTCGTTTTTTTTTACGGAATTCGGAATAAGGAATAGAGAATATGTATTGGGAATAAGAAATATGAGTTAAGAATATGAAGTTGTTTCTTTGGTTGAATAGAATGAAATGGAATAAGGAATTATGTTGTTTTTTTGGTGAAATTGTATACGGAAAAGGAATGGAATGTGGTAAAATGACATATTTGTCCCTCTTTGTATATGTATAGTATATAATAAAAATAATTTGTATTAATTAATTATAAAACTTAAAAATATTAAAAATGTTTATTTAAATAATAATAAAAAAATTAAAACGAAATTTTTATTTATTTATTTTAAAAAAAAGACCAATCAACATCCTTTTCTAAATTGGGACAATCCAAAGAACATCAACGCCATTGACAAGTAACAATAACCTCCTGGGAAGTCCTCGTGTTGCACCCGTCTTAAGTCAAAAACTTATGCCGATCATTGCCGATTGCAGGAAGTTATTGATGCAGTTCGAAAGAATGAAGTTCAGACATATTTTTCGAGAAGCGAATGCAGTAGCGGATATCATGGCGGGTATGGCGCTCAATCAGAGACATGTGTTTGAAATTCATAGCTCTCCACCGAAGGAAACTATTATCGCGCTCCAGAAAGACGTTGTGGACTTTTCTGTTTTGCGAGTTGTTAAAGTTAGTTAATTTTGGTTATGTATTCTGAACTTGGGTGATTTTTTTGTCACCTTTAGCTGTTATTTTAATCCATAATTATCAAAATAAAAAAATTAACAATTGGGACTCCAAAAATTCAAATCCATTCCATTGCATGCAACTTCACTGTATCCTTTCAAAAGTACAGATGTGTATATGTATCATTTGATCAAATTAGATCTGGGCTTGATTACAAAATCGGATCACCATTAATGTAGCTGGCCTTCTTCTTTACTTCCCCCTCTAATGTATAGTGAAGGAAATCTTCAATTCCTTCTTGTGATCACTCATTGCGTATTGAATGGTACTTATCGTTCAAGACTGCATTCTTTGATATCTCAGCCACCAGGTTCTTAAACTTGATGCTGCAATCTCCTCCACTGCCATCCAAATAAAGAAACATTTATCTGCAAGTTTCGAGAGAATAAGATGACAGGGCATCTTCACATCATAGTGATTTGCTCCAAAACCGACAATAACCATCCAGATTAAGGATATTTCCAGCAACTTGTTTACAGCCTGAAGCACAGCTTGCTTTTCACCTACATTGAAATTGATATTATAAATTCTGAAAGAATCCACTAGTTGGAAGCAACCGTAATGAACATCCCAAAATTGAACCAACGAAAGCTTGCACTCCAGGTGATTGCACTCTCTTGTGCATAAAACCATGGTCGTTAAAAAGAAAAATGTGTCCACAATTTCACTATGTGAAATGCTTAAACTACTTCTGCAGTAACCTAAGATACCAGAAGAGGATAGAGGGGTCATCATAAATTTATCATAACTGTACGCATTAAATAGATTGCATTTCCTGCCGTTTCTGCAGGAAATGAGTTGACTGTAGAAGCAGTTCTAAATAGGTAAATGATAAACAATATCCGTGGAGACATGTACGTACATTCAAAAAGGACAGACACTAATACAACATTTGAAAGAGGGAATACGGAACAAAACTGGCGATAAGCACCAAGTATCTAAAATTTTAGCGGAACTCTTCATGCTCCTTAGAATTCAAGTTCTTACTCCTTAAAATGTACCTAGGAATTCCAGAAAGTGCACAGAAAGCTATAATCTATACCAACAAGGTTTGTCGAAGCAAATTTCGCAATGTGACGGGTATACCTACCTTCTCCAGCAGGGACAAGTACTGAGCTTCATATAGATGCAACGTCTTACTCTCCGTAGGCACTAGAACCTGAATTCATCATAAACGAAAGCCAACAGAAGCATAACAACTCAATAGAATTAAACATTCCATCTAATTAAATTAACACGTCTATTGCAGTAACCAAAGGGAACTGCAGATTTCCTCACCTCATGTAATCTGAAGGGAAGCAGGGGAGGTCCAAGCAAGACACATTCGGAACCAGACGACGGACGCGAATCTTATCCCGAGCCGGCACCGTATGGTTCCTCCATAGAGAGAGAGACTGAACGGAACCTTCATGAAGGAATCGCTTCGACGGTCCTCCGCAGGGCAACTGGGAGCTTCCAGTTGAAAGTTGAAGAGCTCCACTGAAGACGATGAGAAGAGCTTCGGTCCGAATGAGGAACAGTGAGGGCAGTTCTGGCCTTTAGAAAAGCTTACGAGGGCATTTCAGTCATTTCGACTCCTATTCCTCATTCCTAGCGCGATCGGCTTAGGAATTCTGAGGTTTTGGGACAAATTCCATAAGTCTACCCCGCCCGGAATCCGTAAGCCAAATTTTGACAATTTCGCGAAAAGAACAATTTCTTACGAAATCCGTAAACCGAATTCCTTTTTCATTCCGTGAAAAGAACATGCCATAAGTATTTTTAGCGATACAGTTTTAAGTTAGACCGGAGTTTAAATATATTTAATTAAAAAAATTATTAATCAATCAATAAAAATATTTTTTTAATAACTAAATAATTTAAAAACTTGTGAATTTTAATTATGAAAGAATTAGTCAAATTAAATAGATATAGATATAAATAAGATAACTCAGAAATCGATTTTCTGAAACGGTACCAGGTTGTCAGATAATTAAGAAACATTGTTAGACTAATCAATAATACTTAATTAAGGTTAATTCCAACAAACAAAAATGAACACCATTGCATTCATTTCTACATCAGTAAGAAAAACAACTTAACTGATATACTGCAACAAAACAAGAACATCCAATGAACACAACCATCATCCTCCCAAACCACTTTCAACGCAACCAATTTCGTAGCCCTAACCTTAGAACCACAAGTTCCAAGTGAAGACACACGGTCCCTTGCGTTGTTTACTTCGGTTTCTCGGGCAGGACTGCGTGTCCGATCTGGGGTCAGTTTTCATTGGGAACTGAAAAAAGTTCCCCAACCAGACCAGACCTTATGCTGGTCACAGCAAGCCAGGAAGTCACTAGTCATCAGCCTTGCTCTTACCGCAAACCAAGGTCAAGCAGGACGGTCAGCAAACTAGTCGAGACAAACAGTGGCCGGTTGGGCTAAGGAGTGCACAGCGGTTGCAGCCAATGGACCGCCTGTGGTCTGCTCTAGTAGACTAACGAGTGACATAAAAATCTCCATCCTCGTCACGTCCCGGTTCGACTGCAACAGAAACAAAAATCGGTTGTTTTTGTGAAACTCTCAAAGTTTTCTTCTTTTTTTCCTTCCAATATCAATTAACATTTGTTCTAATTAGTTAGGGGTAACAAATCGTGAGTACGTGCTTATTATTGTGTGTATCAATACGTTTATTGTGTGACATTTATCAAATACACACGCTCAACAAGTTTATCGTGTCATGTTCCTCAACATGAACACGGCACGCAATTTTCCGTGCGTATTCATGTCGTGTTAAGTTAGTCTATATGTTCAAATGCGAGATTTATAAAAAAAAAAATATAGTAAGAATTATCAATTCAGACATCAGATTTCACGAGTTTTTAACGTATAAATAATTGACAAACTTTAGGAATTAAATATTTAAGTACACTTTTAAAAGTTATCAAACGAGATTTGTTTAAAATAGTATTAAAAAAATGCAAGTCCAAATTTACAGTTGGTAAAAAAAAGTTCAATGTTATTATGTTTTGATACCTAAACACGAACCCAACATGAAAATATTTTTGTATTATCGTTCTGTCATATGCTTCCATGAACATGATTTTTTTTGTGCATGTTCGTGCCATAGAAAATTGTTAGCCCTCTAATTAGTTACCTCAACAGTGAACCGCGCCCAGATGTTGTCGTTTCGGGCTTCCATGACCCCCTTCAGGATTGTCAATCCTAATCCTCTAACTATGTCAGCTATTTCAAGGAAGAGACCGCGATCCTCACAAAGCATCTGTTACCATAAATCGGACCCAGTTCATCTCCACACACGACAAATCTAGATTACTTGGGATGCAAGAAAATACCTCTACTAGCATTTGGCGAGGAGGATTCAGATCCTCGACTATGATCGGGCAGATCATGGCCTGTGACCCGACTTCAAATGCCCATGTTGCCCCTACTCCTTCTAGGGTGTCCTTCAACACCGTGTTACCGTCCTTATTCATTATCTACGCAATCAAACAAAATCGTACGAGTTCTCAACACTAAAAGGATTATGACATGAATTTACCTTTGATTCTCCAGATTCTTTAAGTTTATCTGCGTGTTTTGTGACGCTTTGGAGGAAAAGCATATGATTTATGGTCCGTTCGAGCAATGCATCTATGCTACACTGCAAAATCCGAAAAGACAAAAAAAAAAAGAGAAACTTATTAGTATGAAATTCAATGAGCAAATGTAAAATGGTAAGTAAATCATTACCTTTGAAGCATTTGGCACGATTTCCCGCAACTCTTTTACGCGATCCTGAATCATCTGGCGATCCTTGGGCCTGGGTCGTGGATTTCCTCCAGGTTTCATTCTCTTACGGCTCGGTTTTGTAGTTCCATCTTGTTTCTTGGAGTAGACGGTAGAAATACTGTTTTCGACTTTCATGGAATGACTTTGTTCGACCCACGAACTAATTTGCGAACTGTAGAAGGAGTTACTTGGCGAGCAAGAAATGGGAGCAGTGATCTTCTCAGGGTAGATAATCGTCTCCATCCCGATTCGGTCAGACGAACTGACTCTCTGATAAGCAGGAGAACCGCTCGGAGCAGATGAACTGCTTATCTTAGTCAAACTTGTCTTGCAAGAAACATTATCTTCTGAGCAGTGCTTTGAAGCAGACTGAGCCTTGGTCACCACGGCATCTAAAAGATGATCACCTTCTGCTTCATCAAAAGCACTAATAGAGTGTGACCCGAAATCGGGAATTTTCCTCGAGCTAGATTCGGAAAAATTTGCGAAACTGCCACCGAGTATCTTGTTCTTCAAGTCTTCTCCGAATATGTCAAACAAATCATCTCCAAAGGAGGAATACTGCTCAAACAACGGTTCCTCGTACTTAACAATACTTTGACTTCTTTCATTATCGTGTTCTTCAGACAGCGGCAGATTCTTGTTCTTCAGACATTCTTTGTCGGGATCTTTGGCTCGATGAAGCAAAATCAAGGGAATCCCCTCCAAATTCACGCACTTTTGAGCAAAATCACCTTGATGGCTCAACAACATCTCAAAATCAGATGAAGCCAATTCACTGAGCTCGGGGTGGCACGGACGCCCAAGAGATGATGAACCGCTGATCTGTTTGAAGTTATCATGCTTCGGGATTGTCACCTTGATACTCTCGGATGGACCCAGTGACGCGGTTTCAAGTGATGATTTTGATTCGCATCCATCGGAAAACAGGACCCCTGGAAAGAATCCCAATTGAAGGATCATATTCCTGACATCGCTGACAAATCCCAAATTTTCCGTGATCTAGAAAAAATATACACAATTAGAAACTCAACAAGGGTAATACTTTAGTTCATTGATGATTGTTAAATTTTAATATCGGAGTCGAGCCACACCCAAATAGCAACTTCATTATACAAAATAGCAACTTCATTATACAACTCGGTTTTCATCCTAAAACCAATTGGTGATAGGAGGTAGTCTTGTTGTATATATGTGCCTATTTTTTGTGTATACCACCGGTGTGTTATTTTGTATTTGTCACAGTGTGATATTTTCAACACTCCCCTGCACTGTGACGACTCGTATTTTTAAAGGCACGACACCGACACATTTAATCCAGACGGGTTGGGACTCAACAAATCTCCTCTCACGTCCAGGTCCGACCCGAACTCTGGTACGTGGAGTAAACGGGACACAACAAACCCACATCGAGAAACAAACCAACACCGTCAAATGGACCGGAATCTGATACCATGTTAAATTTTAATATCGGTGCCGAGCCACACCCAAATAGCAACCACATTATACAACTCGGGTTTCATCCTAAAACCAATTGGTGATAGGAGGAGTTATTTTTTGTGTATACCACCGGTATGGTATTTTTGTATTTGTCAGTGTGATATTTTCAACAATGATGTTGCAGAATCTCATTGACAGATTAAGTAAATTTAGGTTACGAAATGGATTAAATCGATCCACCGAGCATGACTTGTATTTTTCTTCTTCTTCTTTTGGTTCATAGCATGACTTTTAAATTGAAAACCACGAAAATTACCGATAAGGAAGAGCCAAGTTGCACAACTCCATGTGGAGAAACCGGAATCACCGCAACCGTCTGCAAAACACATTCAAATATATTGAAACAAAAACATAACACCAACCTCGTACTAAACTTGGGACAGACCGGTACCTTCATGCCTGAAGAAAATTGGTGCTGCATCTCATTGGAAACCTATAAAATTCACATAGTTCATGATTAGAACCTCACCGAGATGATATATTACCATCCATAATAAAATCCTGATAAAAACTGCATTAAATGTAGGTTCTTGCATACATCAGGAGGGTGAGAGTCTCCATTGTAGCTCTCTGATAGAATCCACTCATGGTTTCCTGTAAATGCCGCTCGACCAATAATTCTGCACAGAACATTTTTCCAGGGACGTTGGTTACTACGAGAACTCAAGAACAAGAAGAAAAACATGTTTTTGGGTGTTTGCAGTAGCCAAATAAACATACCCTTCACCAACAATACTGATATGATTCTTCACCATCATTTGATTAATCAATAACTCAACTCTTTCCCGTGCTTGAACATCATGATGAGGAGCAATCAAACACCCTTCCCACTCTCTTAAACTTGTCCCGATTCCAGAATCTTGGGATGAATTCGGAAATAGTACAGGTTCATAGTAACACTCTTCCCATATTAACAACCTGACACAATAAAAAGACCATCTCTATCCATTAACCACACCATTGGATTCAAATCATATCGTACCCGGTCAGCAATGAAATAGACATGCTTCAAAAAAGTAACGAACGTACAAAGCAAATTGGTCCTGAATCTGTCAAGTTAGGACCATTAACGAGAAACCGTCACTCATAGAGAGACCAGTATAGAATCATAGGAAAGTAGATTCTTAGATATAATACATATACATATGAGTCCAGTGATATAAGGTTGGAGCAAATTTACTTTTTGGAACTCTGATTCTTGGGGACAAGAAGAAAAAACCAAACCAGAAACTTCCAAATAAGGAATGAGGTCATAACAATACCCTCAAAATCAGTCTGGGACAAGAAGAAAACAGTGAACTTCAGAAAATTTAGGGGACAGACGAGGATAATATAAATTCTTAGACATTCAAATGGACAACCCAGAATAGAGGATGGTTGGACGAACTCTTAAGCGGGTTACGATCCCCATTAGTGAACAAAGTTAGAATCTTCCCGAGGGAGGGAGGTTTTAACTTTTAACCTTTTTTTTTTGGTAAATAACTTTTAACCTTAAAGCTCACAGTTCAAACTTACGATTGAAAAAGCGATGCTTGTATATATATATTAAAGCAACATGAACAGAGAATTTCCAATTTTGAAGAACCCAAAACAACTTTTTAAATTTAAAGTGCATCTATATTGGAATCAAAGATAAGAGAAAGCTTAGAGCTGAGTTTCTTTTACTATTCTAAAAGATCAAAAGGATAAAAAAAACTCACTAAATTTCTGTACTTTTTTAGTTTTTAATTCAAGACTGACTCTACTTTCAGTCGACTACATCTTCTCCATGATTCCATTTTCTGGGCAGAAACACTGTATTCCTAAAATTCTGCTAAGATTCCAACATGCTTTCAAGAAATGTTTGATTTAGTAAAATAATGAACGAGATTGGTGTGGGGACAAAAAAAAAGACATACTTGGGATTTTGGCAGCCAAGCTTCCAGAACGCAGCGTAGGACCACTGATTAACGCCGCACAGTGTCTTCAAAGCCTCTTTCAACAAGTACCCCATCGCTCCGGTCGAGCCCCGATTGAATAATTGTGTCAGAAATCCGACAAGATCCCACCTTTCGACAGAAACTAACTACAAAAGTTACTATGAGCGACGAAGACCGTACATTTCCCGGATCTCTCACTATCTGAAGCAGCAGCCTAACTCCCACGGCACGATCCTCTTCCTGCTTGCTTAGTCCTCAATCCCCCACTCCTCTTCCTCTCTGGATCCAAGCTCTCAGCAACCATTGTTCTCCAGCAACTCATTCCTCGGACCATTTCTAGACAAGACAAGGCACGGTTGGAAAGACTTAGAGAGAAAGAGAAGCTCGCTAGAGAGAGGAGGAAGATAGAAACTCTGCAGAGCGGAATATCCTAAATGATTCCAAAAGCTTCGAGCTTGTACATGGCTTTGATCTGCTCCATCTTCCAGGGTCAAGAAACTAAGAGCAGAGTGAAGTGCAGAAGATCCGGATGACAGGAACGGTGTCGTTTGAGACTTGAGAGTTGCAGCAGTGCTCTTCAGGGTGTAGGAAACAAAGAAGCAATGCAGACTTTCAGAGCTTTCTTCTTTCTTCTCCCTCTGTAATGCAAGTATGTCTCAGAATTTGTGGGGGGTGAAAATATTCCCTTACTAGAGTGCGCCCATAATAATTACTTCACAAAGTATTTGAAGTTCCTAAACTAACCCTGCCGTTTCTATTATTTATGATATAATGCCACTAACTGGACTAGGGGCCAGGGGGGTTTCTCTTTAATTATTTCCTATTTCATCCTTACGCTCGAGAATAGTATCGTGGAGCGGTTTAGGTAACTGGTAAATTTAGAGATTTTTGGAATTCACAAAGTATATAACAGATTATTTAAATTTGAAACAAGAATCTATCCGTTTAATTTTGGAATCAGAACCTACCCGGAACTTGTTTGTATAAACGGTTCTGGGTACCCTGTTACAAACCTTTTTTAAAAAAAAATTGATTCGGGTTCGGTTCCTGATATTAAGGGTGATACATTCTTCAATACTGTCATTTCATTCACATTTATACAAATCTCATTAGAGATCACAATCTTTATTACAATCATCAAAACATGTGCATAAAGGCTCTTGATGGTGCTCTCGTTCTATTTATTTAGTGTTTTTTTAAAATAATATATATATAAATATATAGAACTGGATCCGGTTAGTTTATGATACTAAAATAAGATAACCGAAATCTAAACCGAATAAATCGATTCTTGTATTATTTTTTCTCCAAAACCTACCCTATTTTTAAAAAGCAACTATCTAGAACCTACCCAAAGTGTCCGTTTCAGATAGGTTTATGGTCCAAATTGGTAATTTGCTCACTAAATAGAAGAGTATGAACTTAAAAATCCAATTTGGTAAAAATTCTGAAAATTGCAATTTTTAATGTAATTAACTGTAATATTATAATATAGTATAATCATGATAATAATTTTTTTTCTCATAAAAGTTATGATTATAATTATAATAGTTAATTTATAACAATAATTATATATATATATATCAGAGCTTCACATGTTCATTCTTGTATTGAATTAGAATAAAAAATTGTGTTAAACTATAAGCTTTTAATATTTAACTTTTTTACAGCTAAAAAGTTCAATTTTTATTTTATTAATGACTAAAATAAAATATGATTATTTTAAATATAATTATCTGGATAAAATAATTATAGTATTAACAATTATGATATGTTACTAAAAAAATCATCATATTTGTCATGGTTGTTCGATACCCGCACCATGTTGTAGTTGTGATGACGTCATAAATACAACACCTAAATTATGGAAGAGTAATCATGTAAGTTAGAACCAAATCATCTGATATATATTATTTTTGCAATTTTAATTTATTATTTCGCATTATAAAATTACTCTTCAAAATTTTTGATAACTTGTAACTTATTAGAAATACCCTCATACTCTCACAATCTCTTTACTTTTTAATATATCAACTAATTAATAGGGTTGTTTTCTTAATACAATAATTTCCATTTTTATTTTTTGCCAACTATAATAGTCTATACATATGAAAAATAATTATATATCTGATATGTGACCTAGTTTTATCACACTAACATTTGCTCAATAACCTATTAAACCTTTTCTACCAAAAAAAAAAAACTATTAAACCTAAATTTTATTTACTTATATATATATGATCTAAACCTAATGAATCGAGATATAAACAAATGAGGTTGTCCAAATATATATGTACTGTTTTTAATTTTTAATTTTAACTTAATTTTTAGGGCAAACCATATATATAGATTTCACTATAACTAATATAATTCGCTCATATTATATATGATTGAGCTATTTGATATTATATACAGAAGCTTAATCAATCCTAGTCTTTGGCATCACTGAAAAGAACAAAGCACTAAAAAAACAACACACGTTGCATTGTTTTGTTAGAGATTAGAATAGAAAAATAGGGAGATTATAAAATTCCTCATATTGTTTTATATTTATTATTATTGATTGTGAGTTTTATTCTTTTTTGGAAGTTTAATTTATTTAATATAAATAGTAGTGGATAGAAAGCATCATAGGACTCTTGTTGGCTAAACATACCCGTCAATGTCTTGACTAAATAATATTAAGAAGCGTGTCACACCAATCAATTAGTTCCGTTAATGCAAAAAATATAATAATTCTTTCATTATCAAATCTAAGTGTTACAATAATAGTAATCCATTATCTATAATAATTAAATTAAGTTGGGTGGTAATTATAAAATTTAATTAAAAATGAAAAGAAGTTATATATATATATATATCTAAAATGGTAAAAATAATTAAGAAGCAACGTTGAAAGAACGCAAATTGAAATAAAGCAGTTGAAAGTTATAAATTTTCTTGAAAAAAATAATAACCACTGTCCTATATCATCTCTAATGACCGGTTTGGGGACTGATGATCAGCAAAAGCTGGTAAGATGAATAAACGACTGAGGGTTTTGGTCACTGGTTGGTAACAAACACTTCAGTTGTGCTTCAGTAGATGTGAATTTTTTTCTTATAAATAAATAAATTAGTTTATAATACATTTATTTATTATTATCATTTAAAGTATATATGTATTATTTATTTACATGAAAAGTGGAGCACTAGTTGGATACACATGAGGATATTATTTGTTATTTTGGGGGGAAATATTTGTTTATACTTTATAATGTCTAAATAATTACTATATATATATTATTTTCACTGGGTAAAAGATTCTTATTTGAAAGGTACAGGTGCACCTTTTCTTTCTAAACCCAACTTAAAGATTGGCCAAAAAAAAACCAACTTAGTAAATTATCAAATTGCATGCTGATATTTAGATGTATTTTAATTAATTATCTGAATTTTTTCCTTTAGTTTTCCCTTAAATATATGTAATATTGAATGGATGATGGGTATAAATAAGGTATATGAAGCCAAATACTTAACTTGAGTATCAGATCAGTTTGGTACAACTACGGGTGACAATCGTGTTGTGTCGTGTCATAATCGTGTCGTGTCTAAACATGTCTCGTGTCTAAATGAATAAATTTTAAACGTGTCTAAACATGTCTCGTGTCTAAACGTATAAGTCGTTTATCGTGTCTAAACGTATAAAGTTGTTTAGACACGGGTTCCGTTAATCTCAAACTTATATACGCTTTAAATCAGATATATACACAAAATCATATATATACAAATCCAAATATACAAAGTAAGGTCTTCATAGTTCAATATTACAAAGTAAGTGAGTATTTTAATATTTTATTATACTTAAATGTGTCTAAACGTGTCACATGTATACACAATACGATTATACACAAATAGTTAATCGTGTTTAATCGTGTTTATACAGATATCCGCAGATCTGAGTTGTTTAGACACGATTAATAATTGTGTCTAAACGTATAAGGGTTGTTTAGACACGGGATCTATTAAGGTCAAACTCATATACGTTTTAAAGCAGATCGTGTCGTTTAATCGTGTCGTGTTAGAAATTGTCAGCCCCCTAAATGTAGCCGTGATCTTATATACACATCTTGTTCCATCCGCCAATCAAGGTACAACGTTCAACCCTTATTCTGCCTTATTCTGTCTAATATTGCAATTGTGGTGGCTTTTTATTCTGATACAGTCGCCCTAGACCAATTATTCTTGGGGTTATCATAGTTGGTATAACTAATACATTCAATGCAATGTGTATTTTTTTATAGGAAAATGTTTGGAGCTTGTTGAAAAAGTAAGTAGTTTAATTATTTTTTTTAGAAAAAATATTTCGAAATTTGTATATACGCGCTACCGTTAGTAAAGTTACTGTTTAAATTACTATTTAGAAATTTTTGTATCATATGTAGAGTTTTTTACGTATCGTATTATATGGTCAGTCTAAAAGTAAAAAATTAACGCATAGTTAACGTCATTTAATTCGTAATTAAATTATCTACGCACTCTAATTTTTTTTTAGGTAGATAATTGAATTACGACATAAATGACGTTAACCGTGGTGAGTTTGTACTTACATGGTGTGAGTTATAATTTTTTAAGTCAAATTTTCATATCTCAACTTACGGAAGAGCGTACACTCAATCCGTAAATTCAAATTTAATATTTTTTATATCATTTGAATCACAATTAAAATATCTACTTACTATAATATTTTTATTTGTTTTTAATAGATACATAATTTTATTATTAATTAAACATCGAAACATTAAAAAAAAAAAACTGATTTTGAATAGGCGCTACCTTGAGTTGCGCCGATTGAAAAAACGTGCTACCCACATTAGCGTGTATACCCATTTTTAAAATATTTTTTCTATATACTAACTTTTATAAAAACAAATTTTACATTACTTAATTTTTCAAAAAACTCAAATGTTTGAAAATAGTTCAATATTTTGAGTTTTTTAACCCAAAATGTCAGTTAATTCTATGTTAAAATTTCGTTAAATATTTTTGTTATATTTGCAAAATTAACATAATATTTTTCTAAATGTTACAATTAAACCATATAAACTTACTCTAATGTTACAAACAAGTTTCGACTTGATTCAAGTCACACTAGGGTCCTTTGGTCATGGTCTAAACCCAGACCATGTCACCCAACCCTGGGGACCTGGTTTGGGCTCAGACGCATACCATATGACCCCCGATTGTGGCTCAATTGGAGCCTCAATCGTCTGACCGAACTCAACCAGGTTCGTTCCAAACCGATTGAGGCTCCAATTGAGTCTCATTCGTCTGAACTGAACACAATCAAGTTTGGTCCAAATCGATTGGGGGCTCCAATCGGGGTCCTATGTTCTGGTCTAAACTCAGACCAGGTCGCCTAACCTGGTATGAGTTCAGACCCAGACCCAGACCATAGGACCCCCGATTGGGGCTCAATTGAAGCGCCAATCAAGTTCGGTTCAAACGATTGGGGCTCTAGTTGAGCCCTAATTGGTGGTCCTATGGTCTGGGTCCGAACCCATACCTGGTCCCCAAGGTTAAGTGGCCTGGTCTGAGTTCGAACCCAGATCAGGTCTCAAGGTTAGGCGACCTGGTCTAGGTTCAGACTCAAACTAGGTCCTTAGAGTTGGGTGACCTGATCTGAGTTCGAACGCTGGTTAGGAGACCATTGGTGTGTCTCGAATCGAGTCGGAACATATTTGTAACATTAGTGTAAGTTTGTAGGGTTTAGTTGTAACATATAGAAAAATATTCAGTTAATTTTACAAATATGAAAAATATTTAACGTAATTTTTTAACAAAGAATTAACGGAGGTACCCGTTACCATTATTTTCAAACATGTTGAACTATTAATCATTACAAAAAAAAACATCAATACAAGAGATGATTATGTTAGGGGCTCATAAATTATTTGATAACGATTGAATAATTGAGCCGCTAAGTTTTGAAGGCTCAAATCAGATTGAGTCGTCATAAGAAGTGTCAACTTTATTTAAACGGCTCGGATAAATGAGAGTCGTGAATTTTCACAGCTCAAATAATGTGTCGCCTTAATTATAATTGTGACTGGAGAGAGATAAACCGCAATAATTAATGTCACGACTCTTTTTTCGAGTCACGTAAAATAAATGAGTAACTATTATTTGAGGCTTTTTTTTGAGTCGTCTAAATTATTATTATTTTTAAAAAAAAAATTAATGATATACTTCCCACGAGGTCTGCTGTCGGTTCCCATAAATGAAAGCATAGAAGAAGGAAGGTTTGAAGCTGAATTGATGCTGTAAGCCAATTCAACACACTACAATAAGCAATTAGGTCATCGAGCTAAGAACAACAAAAATAGTAGTGAACAAACAGAAACTAGATCACCAAATCAACTCCCTCAATCAAATCTACAACAAATCAAAAGGGAATCCTTATAATGATAACAACAAAAGAGGGAGGAAGGTACATTGATGGCTCATTGAGCATAATCTTATACAAATTACAAAATCGATGACTTATACAGAATTGATGACAAGCAACATAATCAGTGACTTATACATAATCGAAATGTGAAGGTCATTAAGCATAATCATATACAAAATCGGAGCATCATCACCAAACAACATAACATATAAATACCTGAAAATCGAAAATCAACGATTTCAAACAGAAATTAGGGTTTGTAAAATTGATGACTTCAGACACTTACTTTGACAAATCGAGAAGAAGCGAAGACATATATATGACTGAGGATGGTCATTTCGTTGAATGAATTGAATTTTTTGTTACTGATAAGAGCTCTTCGATTATATTTATAAACAAATTAATTTCGACATTTAGAAGAAAAAATATAATTATTAAATTATATTCCGTTAAATTTATCAAATCATATTGAAGAGTTCAAAATTTGTCTAAACTTTAAAATGAAAACTTTAAAAAATTATAATCAAAATATTAGTAAAAAAATGTATTGTATTTTACCTCACTATTGATTTGTCCTTATCCTAAGGTAGTTCACAATTTCCCAACGTTAAGTAGATCTGGTTGGTCCGACAATGTCATTATATTTGATTCAAAATGTCATGTCATGGTGTCTTTCTACTAACAACAGATCACTAACCAAAGCAGTGGAGGGTTACTATCAATAGCTTTTGGCCTCACAATGGAAAATGACAAGATTATGGTTCATCAAAGCTCCAATATTGATGGAAAATAGTAAGAATGATAGAAATAGTGTTTTGACAAATAATAGCCAAACAAAAGTGGGTGTTTTTGCATTCTTATCTTATCTTTAATACTCTCCCAAAGGTCGAAATACTAGTAGCGATTGTATTATTTGAATGGATGAAATTGATAATCGAGTCAGATTCAAATAATGTTGTTAAAGAAAATTTAAATAGAAAGACTATACCAAAGAAGTGGAGAGTTACACTACTTATTCACCATATTCTGAGTTTGAATAGCAAAATTTTTTTAGAAAAAATTATATGCGTCTTGATAATTCAATGTCACGCTTTATCACCTTTATTATCTTTACTTTTTAGTATAAACGCTAACAAATCTAATTTTGAAATTAAATTACTATTTATATTTATAATTATAAATTAATTATCATGACTGTGTCCCCATTCATTCATTTTTTTTTTGGCCAACACCATTCATTCATTTGGAATGTGTAGTTGTTGTTGGCCAAAAAAAAAATGTAGTTGACGTAATCCTCTACAAAAGAATCCAAAGACTTTGTAAACCCTAATACTCTACAAAAGTCAATTCCAGTATCCGTCCAATCCTTTTCTCAAAAATCATATTTTTTAGCTAAGCTTTTATCACCACAGTTAGAGTTGAAAATGGCGAAAGCATGCCCTATAAAGAAAAGAGAGAAGGTTGTAGCTAGCTAGATGAGAAGATAAAGTAAGTGATATAGAGAGCGCTAACCTCAAATGTTTTGGCTCTGGGGTCACGGTCTAACGGACCGGCCTATTAATTTTAGACCGCGGGTAAAATTACGTTGACAGAGTTAGTGCATGCGCTGATTTACTAATGGAAGCATGAGTAATGTTGGACAAAAGCTTAAACATTACGTAGCATAATTGAGTTTATCACCACGGCTAACCCATTCTTTTTGTTAGCAAAATAATAATAATAATAACTATTTGTAAAATAATGTAGCGTTTTGTTTCTTATAATTAGAGGTTTTAGAGTCAACTCAAAATATATTTTTTTTACCATTATTAAGACTCTTTACAGTCTGACTATGGTACGAATGAGAATTATTCTAGTATGAAATGCGTATGTTAATGATGTTACACGCCTAATAAAACCCCTTAAAACACCCTACAGAAAGAAAAACAAATGGTTCACTCAACAAAAAAATATTTGATATGGAGGAAACCCTAAAAAAGAGAGGAGGAAATAAATAGAAAGACCACCAAACGAACAGATTGGCCATGATATCTTGACTTATTGATCACCCGAATATGCTTCTATATTGGATTTGGGTAGATTAATAGAAGTTATAAATTAAGTCTAGGGTAAAAATTAGATTGTGTAAATATAAGACTTAAAAAAATTAAATCGAAAATATATGATCAAAATTTCATAACATAAAAAGTTAAAGAGGAAATAATTATGATCCCTCACCTATTGACAACCTTATCTCTGAAAATGTGACGAAGCGAGACATTAAAGTATCCATTAAAGTATGATCATTACGTTTCGTAATCACTTTAGTTTGGTAATTATTTTAGAAAATGACGGTGAATATAACATAATTAACATTTTTTACCCCAGATAAAACATAATTATTATCCAAATCCACATATTGTGATAAGATCTCTGTATAGTCAAAATGACGACAAAATAAGACCCCATCCTAATTGCAGCACGTGTCATTATTAGGCGGGGCAATGCTCAATCTCGTGTCTCCTTTCGCGACCCGTCAAATATTTAAGACTTTTAATTATTAATGGCCACAATATATATATCAATTATTCTTTATATATAAATTATATTTATTTACGAGCAATTATAGTAAATGATTACAGTGTTTTCTCTTCCATGATTAGACTTGGTTTAATGCAGAGTTACTATATATGTCATCAATCATAGTTTTGATCTTTTCGTATAATGACATTAACAACAATGTCCTAATAACCAGGCACGTGACATGATTCAAACGGTCGATGAAGAATTTACTAACTAAACTAAAATAATAATATTCTAGCTCGGCTTTGGTAATGTTAGAAGGAGAAATGCAAGTTCTCTCTATGTGGATATCAAATTAGCATATTCAACAAAGTTAAGGTAGTAGGTTGTCATATTTTAAAAGGTAAAATATTATATTGGTCCTAACGTGTGGTCAGATTTTGTATTTTTTGTTTAGTTAAAGTTTAAATCGTAAAATTTGTATCTCTTATGTTTGGGAAAAATGCAAATTTTACTCACAACCGTTAATTTATGCATCAAAATTTAAAAGAATAAGATTTAAAAATTAATAAAAATAATAAAACCTTTTTTTGCCAAAAAATAATAAAACTTTCAAAAATATCCAATTTAACCCTTTCAAATGTTACAATTGACTCTCAGTCGGGGGTGGGGAGAGAATTTGGGTCTAAATCTTGACCCAAACCTGATCCTCCATTCAAAGGGGGGCGATATGGGGGTCAAAACCATAGCCCAATCGAATCAAAATTCAATTGTAACATTAAAAAAAAAATGGTTAAATTGTGATATTTTTAAAAGTTTTTGTTATTTTTATAATTTTCAAAATTTATTATATTAAATTTGGATAAAAATGTTAACGGTTGGGATAAACTTGCACTTTGATCAAACATGATGGATTTAAATATTACAATTTAAATTTTAAGGGTAAAATTTAAAATCTGATCAAACATTAGGAGACAATGTCGTATTTGACCCTATTTTAAATAAATTACTCATATATATATATATATCCTAAAAATCCAACTAGAAAATTGATTATAGTTGAAAAGTTCAATTAGTAATGTTATTTTTTTTTGGTCGAAATATAGTAATGTTATTATTGAATCATCTTAATAGAAAATAATATACAATTCCCCACACCCCACATAAGGTAAGACAACCGTAACATATTTGTTCTATACTTATAATATTTTTTACTCACACTTACTTGTCGGACTAACTAAAGGGTCAAATGTTAGATCATGAAGATTTTTCATTCTTAAAGAAAAAAAAACATTAAATCTTAAAGATCACAAATGAAAGAAAAAGAACCGTTGTTTGAGAAAGAAAAAAAAAAGAGTGATGCAAAAGCTTGAGAACTTTTTTAAAAAGTATTTATTTTAGAAAAAAAAATTGAAAAAGTATATATGTAAAAAAAGTATTTAGCAAAATGTGAATCTGCGCAGTTGGATGTAGCATTTTTCATTTTCTTTTTCATTTTCTTTTTTTTTTCAAAAAAATAAAAAAAATTACAGTAAGTAGATATTTGAATTTTGATTCAAATGATGTAAAAAATATTAAATTTGGACTTACGGATTGACTGTAGGCTCTGTCGTAAGTTGAGATATGAAAAATTTGACTTAAAAAAATATAACTCATACCCTGTAAGTCCAAACTGACCACGGTGAACGTCATTTATGTCGTAATTAAAAATCTACGTAGATTATTTTTTTTTTATTTTTTTTGAGTAAGTACATAATTAAATTTCTCACCTAATGCATTTGATTATTTCGGTCAAATTTTAAGACAATCGATGTTAAGTTACAAAATCATTGTATTTCTAATCAAAAAAATTACTCTAGGTAGATAATTGAATTACGACATAAATGACGTTCACCGTGGTCAGTTTGGACTTACAGGGTATGAGTTATATTTTTTTAAGTCAAATATTTATATCTCAACTTACGGCAGAGCCTACAGTCAATCCGTAAGTCCAAATTTAATATTTTTTTGCATCATTTGAATCGAAATTCAAATTTCTACTTACTGTAATTTTTTAAAAAAAATTTAAGATTTTTTTGATTTTTTTTCAAAAAAAAAAAAACGAAAAACGCTACTAACCTACCTGCGCAGATGCACATTTTGGTAAATATTTTTTATATATATATACATTTTCAAAAAAAAAATTCTGAAGTATTACTTTTTGGAAAAACTCAAAGCTTGATTGTATCCACACAAACCCTAGCCTATGGGTGGTTTTATGACATCAAAGGCGGGGCATAATCATTAATGTTTTTGCAAGGACAAAGTAATACATTTACTATTGAGAAATCTTTGTGCAAAACATACACGGAATGAAAAATATATGAATTTATTGTAACAGATATATAAAGTAAAAAAACTATATATATATATTGCTTATTTTATGATATATTCAATTAAAAAAAATCATTATATGAGAAATATAAATGCATTATTCATATCTCTGAAAACAAGAAAGTGGATCGGCCACTCAAACGAGAGAAGCCGTGCCTTACACGATTTGTCATGGCTAGTTTTCAACTTTTCATACTTACCCAATATAAATATTATCATTAAAAAAAAAAATCATTTCGTTTCCGTTTTTCTATTTATTTGCAATGTGAAAACTGAAAAGTAAGGTAATTGATTTCGCTAGTTAAATTAGTAAAACGAATTGCAATCTTATAAACGAATTAACTCCGAATTCATATTAACTTGTAAGGGGTGTTTGTTTGAAGCATTAACCATGTATTATTATTAGCTAATACATGTATAAATTAATACTTATGTTTGGTTTAAATTTTAAATTGTACTAATTAATACTTGTGTATTAATTAATACATAATTATGTTGTTTATTAAGTATTAACTAATGCTAAATTTAACTTAGGTATTAAGTAATACATAATGCAAGATTACTAAAATCACCACTCTCAAATCAAACTAGCGCAACACATCACTCCATCGACAGCAACATAATACTTATTCTCGGCGTTCCTCTCAACAACTCCTCTCGGCGTTCTTCTTCAACTTCCCATAAGGTATTCCTCCGATTCAATTATGATTTTATGTTTATCAATGTCCACATACACAATTATTCAAAACAAACGCCCGATTAACCTCAAATTCGTCCATGCGTTATGGGTCTTCTTATTTTGTACTGTGGGTTATCAATCTCCACATACGTATGTATTCACCCATGTTTCTTGCTCTTGTTTTGTATGTATTCCTCCACATACAAATTCGCCTATGTATACCTCTTGGTTTTCTTGTTTTGTCATGTGAGATTTCTTGTTTTCTTATTAAGCAATTAGAGTGGTGGGTTTTGTTTTGATTTGAGATATGTGTTGCACTAGGTTACAGACATGTGAACAATGAGTTTTCTTATTATTTTTTTTACTGCAGACATGTGGCTATAATTCAGTATATTATGAAATATTTACAATTTTTAATACTGAGTAGCCGTTGATATTGTGTTAGTAGCTCAGGTTGATTTGTTTCATTTTTCCTTTATAATTACAGATATGGATACGTTCAGTTTAGAAAATGAAAGAACAACGAGGAAAACAGTTGTCATGGTTGAGTTTATGGTTGTCATGTCTGTTTACATAAATATATTTGTTAGATGCTTCTTTAGTAGACGATGTCAACTTATAACTAGGTCTCTGAGGAACTTTTCTAGGAGAAGTTATATTATGAGACTTGTGTATGAGAGTGAAACAACGTGTCATGGCCAATTAAGAATGAAAAGATCTTGCTTTGTCAAACTCTGTAAGATGTTAAGGGATGTAGGAGGTCTAAAGTCTACAAAGTATCTAGATATTGATGAGCAAGTTGCAATGACATTGTACATACTTGCTCATGATGAGAAGAACTGAGTCATTAAATTCAATTTGGAAGGTCCGGGGAAACAGTTAGTCAGCATTTTAACAAAGTCCTCATATCAATATTAAGACTGCACAACATTCTTACCAAACGTGCTGAGCCAATACCACTTGATTGCAATGATGACCGATGGAAATGGTTTAAGGTATATATCTAACTACAACATTAATATTTTCAATAAATTGCTATCCTAGTTAAAATATTAACATTAGTATTTTACATGTAGAATTGTTTAGGTGCTCTTGATGGGACTCATATAGAGCTTCAAGTACCAACAATGGATAAACCTAGATACATAAATCGTAAGGGGGATATTACAACTAATATACTAGCAGCATGCAGTCCAGATACGAAATTCATATATGTTCAACCTGGTTGGGAGGGTTCCGCAGCTGATAGTAGAGTTCTTCGAGATGCTCTTACTAAGGAACACAATCTTAAGGTACCAGTTGGTGAGTGGTGTCTTATTATATAAAATAAAGTTGATCTTATATAATTCTAAGTAGTATTATCCTTTTTTCACTATGTTGTTATTATTTAGTTGATGCTGGATATGCAAACAGTGATGGATTCCTCGCACCATATAGAGGGGTATGTTATCATTTGCGTGAGTGGGAAAACCTACAAATCCAAAAGAGTATTTCAACATGAAACATTCAAGTGGTCCATGATTGAGGATTCAATTTTTATATCTTGCATGCTGGAGTTGCATTCTAAAGGTTGCTTCAATGCAGATTCAGGTTTCAGAAATGGCTACGTGAATGAACTTGAAAGGATGCTTGAGAAAAAACTTCCTAGGTGTGGTTTGAAAGCAAGACCCCACATCGACTCCCGCCTTAAAAGCTTGAAAAGAGAAGGAGTGGTAGTTTATGATATGAAAAATGCTTCAGGATTTGGTTGGGATGATGTGAGGAAAATGATCATAGCAGACACAGATGTGTGGACATCTTATGTAAAGGTAATTTGTTATCATATTAAACCAGACATTTAGATTAGAATATGTTTGGTTGATTTTGCCTTTTTATTTGCAGAGTCATCCTGATGCTGGTCCATTCCAGACCAAATCTTTTCCACATTTTGATGAACTAACCACGTTATATGTCAAAGATATAGCTAATGGTAAATATTCCTAACTGATTCAAGAGGTTCTCATGTAGGTTGAAGCCGAAATATATCACATCATGAAGAAGCCAATTTTGAGCAACAATCTCAAGGTCCCACTAGTTCATCATCTGGAAGGAAGCGTAAGAAAAAAGACTTTGATGACAACTTGGGTCTTGAACAGCTTGCTAGACACCTAGACGTCTTAGGTGAAAAGGTGACGAAGTCACTACATACAAATATTTTGCAAGAAGATTTACTTCAACTCAACTGTGCATTATCTACTCTAGAAGAAATTACAAAAGAGGAGAAAAATAAGGCGCATCGTCTTTGGTTTGGTTCGAACCGATTCAGCCGAACTAGTTACAAAACCAAACCAGTTTTTTAGGCTTCAAATAGACTAGTTCAAAATTGTACAAAAAATCCAGTTCGAATCGATTCGTTTTTTGATACTGGTTTATACTTAAATTTAAATCAAACCACTTTAAACCTATATAATTTTAGAACCGATTTGAAGCTAAATCAACTAAACCGGTCTAAAATTAAACCAAACTTAGAGATCTCTTCAATAAACCAAACCTACAGACATATTGGACTCTCGTATGTTGATGTTGGACAGGATTTCAGTCGGCTGTGGAACAAATTTTCAATCGGTTCAGTGTGTTTTTCAGTCGGTTCAGTGTTTTTTCAGTCGGTTCAGTGTGCTTTTCAGTTGGTTCAGTATTTTTTCAGTAGGTTCAGTGTGTTGGACATGATTTTCAGCTGGTTTAGTTTCGGTTTGAACCAGGATATTATTTCCGAACCAAAATTGTTATTAAAAAACCAGACCATAACAGTTTGAATCAGTTCGAACTAGACCAGTTCTTTTTTCCATAAACTAGACCAATTTTTTAGAAACAGAAAAGTATTTATTTTTTACAAACTAGATCAGTTCTGTTCTGAACCGGTTCTACCCGAACGGGTTCATGAACAAGTCTACTTTTAACGATTCTAACCCGAAATTGTAAATAACAAACTTGTAAAAAAAGAGAATCTCTTGCCTATAAAATTAGCAATAATTTCTCGGGCTGCTTATAGTGTGTGTATCCTGTTCCTAAGCTTGTTCATGAACTGATTCGACTCAGAACTGAACTGGTCTTGTTTGTAAAAAGTCAGTACATTTTTATGTTTATAAAAAATTTGGTCTGGTTTAGGTAAAAAAAAATTGGTCTGGTTCAAATCGAATCAAAACCGGCTCGAACTGGTATGGGTTTTCTAATAACAATTTTGGTTAGGAATTAAACCGGTTCAAACTGAAACTGAATTGACTAAAAATCATGTCCAACACACTGAGCCGACTAGAAAAATATTGAAAAACACACTGAATTGACTGAAAAAACACTGAACCAATTGAAAAATAGACTGAACCAACTGAAAAACACACTGAACTGACTGAAAATCTGTTCCACAACCAACTGAAATCTTGTTCAATATCAACATACGAGAGTCCAATACATCTCTAGGTTTGGTTTATTGAAGACAACTTTATGTTTTGGTTTAATTTCAGACCACTTTAAACCTTTATATAAATTTAAAGTGTTTGAGTTAAATTTAAGTATAAACCCGTATCAAAAAACGCGTCGATTCGAACTGAATTTTTGATTTTATTTTAAACTGGTCTACTTGAAGCCTAAAAACATGGTTTTGATACTAATTAGGATTCGAACCAAATCAAAATCAGACCAATTCAGCCAAACCGGTTTAAATGAACAAGTTCATTATTCGGCCCATGTGTTTAAATGCCAAAAATTTGGGTTAGTGCTAAGGCCCCCATCCTCTCCATCACGCCACCCGATTTTACCCTGGACCCACACCTCTTTTGATTGACACATATTATCTCCTCTTCCTTTACCCGACTGTAAAAGCACTTTTACGGCGACACGTATCTTAGATAAGTGTACTATTGCGTAGGGTGGAAAACCGTGTGCGTTATATGCGTATTAATACGTTTATCGTATAATACTTACCAAATATAAAAACGCACGATAAGTTTATCGTATCATGTTCCTCAACACGAGCACGACACACTATTTTTCGTGTGTGTTCATGTTGTGTTATCATGTTGTCTTAAGTTGGTCAGATATATCTTCACATGCATACGAGAATTATAAAGAAATATCAAAATAATGAATTGTTCATAGTAAGAATTGATAGTTCAAACATCAAATTTTACGAGTTTTTAATATATAATTAAGAAACTTTAAAAATTAAATATTTTAATAGACTTTTAAAAGCTATTAAAATATATTTATTTAAAAAATAGATTTTCAAGTTCAACTTTATGGTGTGTGTTGTGTTCTGATACATAAACACGAACACGAAATTAATTTCGTATTATTGTGTTTGTACTATTATGTTATTGTTATGTCAAATGGTTATACTAACACAATTTTTTCGTGCGTAATTGTTAAGTAGAAAACAAGAATGTAGTGCACAACTGCTCAAGTACCTTAGGCTATATTCTTAAGAGCTGACATTTCGGGCGGTAGGCTGAGCCCCCGTGTATCATGAAAACGTGAAACTCCACGTGGCAATTTCTGAACACCCCACAAACTATTGGGCCTAGCCTATGTCAACATGTATGGGCTTTTTCCGTAAAAACAAATCTTCACGGCTCATTTATCGAGCGAGCCACTTTTTACTTAAGCTCGACTCGGAAAATTAAAAAACAAATGGACCTTAGTCGAAGTAGTAAATAAAAATCAAGTTGGGTTTAAATTATAACTGTAATCCGTATAATAATATGTAATATAATTATGGGTTAATTACCTCAACCGTTACTTATGTTTGCACATGTGACTGAACCGTTCAAACTTTAGCTCAACCGTTACTTATGTTGACAGATGTGACTGAACTGTTACTATCACCTAACTGCCGTTATTTCTTTCCGTTAAGTAGTCACATGTGCTTGTCACGTGAGGTGGTTGTATTATGAAGTTCTGAAACTACCCTAAACACCTTGTCTACTTAACACCAGATTATTCTTAGGTTGCTGAAGAAGTTTGAGCGCGAAGAATCTTGAGAAGAAGGAAGAACTGAAGAACCCACGGTGCGAAGACAGAAGCCATGAGGTCTGCGGATGAATGCTCTTCTATGGGTTCTGAAAACCGTAGAAAGGTTCAATCTCGGTCAATCTCTTCCCCTAATCCCAACCACGGAGCTTCGCGTCTAAGAATGTGCTACTGTGGGCTTGTGTGCTCCGTCAAATCTGCTGGTATGTGACAGAATTTCTCTCGTAGTTTCCATGGATGCCCCAATTTCGAGGTAATTTGACAGTGAGTAACCCTAATTGGCAACCCCAATTCATTTTACTGAAGTATGCCTTATTTTCGAACCTTAAATCGTCAAATCTGAGGTAACTGTTTGTTTTTTCTTCTGTTGTAGTCTGTACAAAGCCCCGGATGTGGGTTTTTTGACTGGGAAGATCCATCTATGTGCCCTTACGGTCGGAAGAGAGAAACATTTGAAAGAATAATTGGATGTTGCGAAAACCCGAGCTCTTGAAAGTCGAC
This sequence comes from Chamaenerion angustifolium, assembly GCA_946814005.1. Lineage (NCBI taxonomy): Eukaryota > Viridiplantae > Streptophyta > Magnoliopsida > Myrtales > Onagraceae > Chamaenerion > Chamaenerion angustifolium. The sequence continues at coordinate 30,432,016 of OX328277.1, read as the reverse complement.
CCAATCGGAAGTTAGTTGCAGTGTTGGTAATTGTTGTTGTCGTTTTTGTTCTAAGTTCAATTGCGAAGAATTAGTAGAAGTTAGTTGTACTTTTGTCTGTAACTGAAGGATGAAGAACAATGTGTATTTTGCGAAGGTGGTGACTTATGTTTGTGGACATGTTGTTAAATGAAGTGTTATCTTTTCTGAACTGTTATTAAAAGGTGACTTATGTTTCTGAACTGTTATTAAAAGGTGACTTAAGTTTGGACATTTTGTTACCAAACCGTTACTAAAATCCAGAATACATTCGAAAACACACAATCCATAATAATCCATAAAAATCCAAAATCCATAATACACCCGAAAACTTAATCCATCATATAATCCCAAAATAGGTTATGTTAAAACATACAACTAACAAAATATGGAAATACAAATGAACCCGACTCTTCTCTACTGTGTAGATCGCTAGAATTGCCTCGTTCTCTTTGGAATGACCGTCTTGAGGGGCTGATCCAGAACTATTAACGCTCTCGAGTATGAAAGAATGGGTTCATTATCTGCAGTATCATCAATTTCTATAATAGTTGGTTGTTCTATTATTTTCTTGAGTTTTGTCGAACTGCTTGAGTGGACCTACATATCATACCGGTATCGTTATTACAAACATGCGAACATGACAACAGCATGTGAAAGACAGATGTACTAACCCTTTTTTCTAGAGTTTTAACACGCTTCTTTAGTGTCACGGTTGGTTCCTTCAGTTCTACATGTATGTATGGTTCCTTCGGATCTGCAGCAACGGGCTCCTTCTATATGGATGGTTCCCTCGGGTCGCTTTTGCGTGTTGGGAGCTTCGGATCTGCAGCAACGGGCTGCTTTTTCACCTTGGCAATGGGAGTTTGAGCTGAAGGTCTTGGTTCATTATTTGTTTCAGCTTCCTTGCGCCTTAAACGAGTTGTTGTTTGACTCCACTATGTCGGGATAACATCATCGTCCAATTTGCGACGAAAACTTGGCTTAAGGGAGGCAACACGAAAACTCCAATCTTTTCACAAGTACCTTGCGACTCCAAAAGTAATGGAATGTCTTTCTCATGAATGGTTACCCTCAAATCTGTCTTCGGGTTTCCATTCGGTGGGAGGTATAGAAGTCCACCATCGTCTAATAGATTGCAATATATGGCCGCTAATCCGGAGAGAAACTCGTAATTCATATTCTCCCACGGTAGGACAAATGGCTTCTTCTCACTTTCGTATGCATGAATATTGTCAATCCACTTTCCACTGTGCCTAATGTATAGCGTATAAAGGTAGTCTTTGAATAACATTACTGCGGATAAATGTATGTGTCAACATAGATAACACATTTATCACATAATGCGGAACAAACGTAACCCAGAAACCACAAATTCACACAGCATAAACCCAATTAACAGCATATCCAAACACAGAAACCACCGAATCAAACCAAAAACAACATATACAAAGGTAAAAAAAAAAACTTTCACAATAAAAATCAAAACTTTGTTACCAAATCGACAACCTAAAACACGTACGAAGCATATCAACAGAAAACCCTAACCTACAAGCTGAACTTCAACATCAATATGCAGCGAATCGCACAAACACACAGAAATAGGAACATATTATGCAGCAATTTCATCGTTTCGTACCGCAAACCAACATCAAAGCCCTAATCTTCAACCGAATCGAACATTAACGAAGCGAAACAGGGTAGAGGAACACAAACCCAAGTCGGAGCACAGAAAGATTACGAAAAGTCACAGAAACCGAAGTTCAATCGAAGCAAAAACACAAACTTACTTCCAGATGTGGTTCCGAAACGCAATGTCGCTGAGGAGGGTTCCTTCCGTGCTGAAAATCGACACATTCTGAGTGGAATGAGGTCTGTAAAGTTCGGTTGGAGGGAAATGGGAGTTGATGGGAAGTTAGAGTGTGGGGATGACTATAAAACGAGGGGAAACGGTGCAAAGGTGACAGGAGGGTGTAATCGTCCTTTCAATTGACTTCAAATTGTTTAAATTGGGTCATGTGCTTTGCACGTGACATTTAGACAGTAAGATTTGACGGAAACTTCACAGAGTAACCTTTCAGTCACATGTTCAAACTTAAGTAACATTTCAGCTACACCAAAAAAGATGAGTAACCTTTTAATCACATGGGTCAAACATAAGTAACAGTGAGGTAATTAACCCTATAATTATACAAAACAAACTGAACGAGTAACACAAGCTATTATATCCTTCATTTGACCCGTACGTAAATATAATACGAAATAAATAAATACCCAATATTAACTTATCGTGGTGAACCTCCTTATAAATATTTAAGATCCATCACATATATTAATTTACATCTTTTCAATTATATCTTATTCCCGACTCGTTTAGTTGTTGTATGATCTCTTTAAAATCGACTCGAATAATGAATCTTGTTTCGGGTGGGTAAGTAAAGAATTGATCTCTTGAGAAGTTATTTGTAGAACGGATTTGACCAGGGCAAACCTTGTTGGATCTGAATCTCCTGAATGCTGACTTGGAAATGAATTGAATGCCAAAGGATGGGTGAAGATTGCTCTCGCCTTAGCTCTGGTGAACCTGTAGGAAGGGGATCGCAACAGAGGGGGTGTCTCTGGGTCCCTCTCCGATGCTTAAATGAGTATACTGTGTGTATGAACTCAAAAACGTAATGAACATATTGAAAAGTAGAGCTATTTATAGAGTAAAGAGACCAAACCGTTATAGGCAACGAATATCTTAGTGAATATTGTGTTGGTGAAGATTAGGATAGCAAATATTAAGGTTATGGCGTAATATTGCAGTTACCGTATGTAATCTTTAGAGAATATGTGCCTGAGATACGCGGGATATCGTGACCATGTCTTTAGTAACAGTTGGTGGGACCAGAGATGAGAGGTTAGACTCTCTTGGGCGAGCACTCCTATGGTGAGCAATAGGAGTCTGCGACCTTGGTTAATGGCGGTCGGTCGGTGATGGAGCTTTTGGCGCCCACTTTGGCTTGGGTTTGATACTGGACCGTTTTATGAGGGTCATATCAACCTTAATATGGGTCGGCCTGGTTCAGATGATATGAGTTTTACCCCCTGCAAAGTTATTGGGCCTCTGGGGCCTTTTCCATATTGGACTGTCACTATCAATACCCAACATTTGTCCCCGAAGCTTGAGTGAAGTTTCTTCAGTCAAGCTTGATTCTGTGATAGAGTTTGAGATAGTGACACTTGAATCTTTTCTGTCCTTTTTTGTTATTTGTTCCTTCTTAAATACCCTGTATCATTTGGCAAACGGTTGTTTGGTCGCCTAGAGTTTGTGGAATATTCGATCATTTATCCTTTTTAGCGAACATTTGGTGTTGCTAGGGTTTATGAACGCTTATTCACCACTCTTTGGCGAACGCTACCTTTCAAAGGGTTTTCAGAAAGGCTTAGAAGGGTTTTAGCGATCACCTTTTCCGTATAGGGTCTTGAGCATTTAATGACTGCACGGTTATCCAGAAGTTGAACAGACAATTGAGGCATGTCTGTCTTTTATTCTTCCGTAACCCAAGGGTAGCTCGACAGTTTCTGTACTGTTCCAACCGTTTGTATCCCCAAGGTGTCTCTTAGAATTCTGACATTGCTTCGATTTTTACCCAAAGGGGTGTAATCATTCTCTGAGCCGTTTCGATTGTGTCTGTTAGGTTACTTCTATTTTGTCTATATAAGAAACAAAACCTCAGCCCTTTTGTATTTTACGAGTTCCAGACATTTGCATTCCAGAGAATTCATTGCTTCTCAGTTCTCAGTGCTCTGTTTTTCATATATGTATTTTATTGAATAAAGTAACAAAGAAAATGGAGAAAAAATAATTTCTCGAAAATATTAGGGAATGAGGGGCATGATTGAAAACCCGCAGGGGCAGTCGTGACAATATGTGAAAAAATCGTTGGACTAAAAATTGTTAGAAGGTTGTCCAAGCGAAACTTAGGAGTAAAAAAAAGAAGCAAAGTATCACTCTGCTCACATTCACGAGTCCTTTTGTATACCTTTATCTTATTCATTATTGTCTTGTTGTAAACAAAAAAAATGTATAGGCCTGAGCAACCCTCTAACTGGCTACATGTAAATAGAGTTGTTTTCACGAAGTGCAAAAAATGTATGGGTCGCAGCCACCCTTCAATTGACTATATATAAGATAATGCAGAGAGATTACAAATTTGTAGGGGTCACAACCACCCTTAAATTAGCTAAAAATAAAAATAATGTTCCTTTGAGATAGGAAATTTATATGGGTCACATCCACCCTCAAATGGTTAGATATGAGAAAGTGTTTTCGCAAGATGGAAAAATTTAGATATGGGTCATAGTCACCCTTTCAATTGATTACAAACAAATAGATTGTGTGTTCTTGTGAGATAGTATGGGTCACAGTCACCCTCAATTGGTTATATATAAAAAGAGATCAAAAAAGTGAAACTTGTAGGGGTCACAGTTGCCCGTAAATCGACTACTTACATGAGAGTGTCATTATGAGGTGAGAATAGAGAGGGGTCGCAGTCGCCCGTAAATTGGATACTTACATGAGAGTATCGTTATGAATTGAGAATTGAAAGGGGTCACAGCCACCCGAAAATTGGCTACTTATATGAGAGTGTCGTTAAGAAGTGAGAATCGAGAGGGGCCACAACCACCCAAAAATCGGCTACTTACATGAGAATGTCATTATGAAGTGAGAATTGAGAGGGGTCACAACCACCCGTAAATTGGCTACTTACATGAGAATGTCATTTTCAAGTGAGAGTTGAAAGGGGTCACAACCACCCGTAAATCGTCTACTTACACGAGAACGTCATTATGAAGGGAAAATCATACGGGCCACAGTCACCCTCCAATTGGCTACCAATAAATAGTCTTTTCACGACGATGAAAAACATAAGGGTCACCGCCACCCACAATTGGCTACGAAATAATGAGCGTTTTTCTAGGTTGAAAACCTGAAAGGGCGACCCAGAAAAATTTAGAGAGGCATGATTGTAAACTTGAAAATCACAATCATGGCAAAAGGTGAGAAAAAATCCTGATGGGATGAAAACCTTTAGAGGCGGTCCATGAAAAAATAGGGAATTAAGAGGCACAGTCAGAAAAATCTCACAAGGATTACCGTGGCAAAAGGAAAGAACAGAGAGAGAGAAAAAAAAAAGAAGAAGAATCCCGCTAGGTTGTAGCACAATGAGCATCCTAGGCAAAAGTTAAGGAAAACATTTCATATCATCATACAGGTGTAAGCCATGCATCCAAAGTCATGCTATCCCAGATATGCTATACTTTAGTCGCTCCAAGTTGGTTTCCAGTAGCTCAACGTTATCCCAGATATGCTAGTCGTCCTGCCATCACAGACGTAATCCCCGTGTCCAAAGCTGTGATGTCCCAGATATGCTGGCCTTTGGCTCACTCTTGTCGATCAACTGTACCTTTGCGTTGTCCCAGATATGCTCGCTATTAGTTATCGTCTTCAGAAAACGCAGCGCTGTCCCAGATATGCTAGTCGTCTTGCCATCACAGGCATAACCTCACTTCCAAAGTCACGTTGTCCCAGATACGCTAGACTTTGGCTCACTCTTGTCGATCAACTGTAGCTCCGCGCTGTCCCAGATATGCTCGCTATTAGTTATCGTCTTCAGAAAACGCAGCGTTGTCCTAGTTATGCTAGTCGTCTTGCCATCACATGCATAACCTCGCTTCCAAAGTCACGCTGTCCCAGATATGTTAATCTTTGGCTTGCTTCAGTTGGTCTTGAGTAGCTCCACGCTATCCTAGATATGCTTGCTACGGATTACCATCCTCCAAAAGGTGCAATGCTGTCCCAGATATGCTAGTCGTGAAACCATCCCAGACGTTTCAGTTTCCCAAAGTTGTGTTGTTCTTGATATGCTAGTCTTTGCCCCGCCCATGTTGAAGACGGAACGCTGTCCCAGATATGCAATCTTCAACCATATTCACTGGCGCAACGCTGTCCCAGATATGCTTGTCACCACATCATAAGCATGTCAACTGATTTAGAAACTTTCTAGCCCAAAATCGATGTCACCTTATCTTTGGATAAGCACTCCTCAAATATGTTCTCCGTGTGCATGTCCCAAGAGGTCAAACTGTAGACACTCGATTTTGACCTAGATGTGACGCATTCAGGATCGCAACACGTGGCGCGCCATTATGAATATTCCAGATATGGCGAGTTACGAAGTTTCCAAAAACAGGTTTCGTGCAGATTTAGTAGATTAATATATAGGGTATATTGTGAAATATTTAGATAATATTTCATGAATATTTTATATTGTATAATATATTGTATTGCTTCTACACTTCCTAGTTTAGAAAACTTCAGGAACTTGTATAAATAGGAGTGTTGTGCATTGTGTAAGGGGGGGAACATAAATAAAATAAAATAAAAAGGAGATGCTCTCGATCGATTTCATTACACCATTGCTCCAAGAAGTTCCCCATGTATATAATTCTTCTGTATTTATGCATAAAATATCTCTCTTTATTTCTTTTAATATATATATTTATATATGTTGTTATAATACATTAACGATCTCCATGTTAGGTTAAGTTTTTATATATATATATATATATCAATGTTTAGTTATTTATTTACATTGTTTAACTTTTTGTATTATATTTTCTTTAACATTTAATAAATTGATATTTTTATTATTAAGATATTAAATTGTGAAAATATTAGTTATTGTACTCTCACCTTTTATATATATATATATACATATTTCATGCTTGTGTATTTGTTTTATAGTTTGATCCTAACTCAGAAAGGATTTAATTTTCTTACAATCAATATATTTTTATTTCTGTAAATATCTTTTAAAAAATGATAAATTAAGTGAATAGAGTACTGAAAGGGCGGAATTTCAACTACATTTTTATTCCGTAACAGAATCCCCGAACTCTAATCTCTGAACGTAGACCGTTTTGAAATCCTAGGTTTTTAATTTAATTATTTTTCTAAGTAATCAAGGTTTCTAGTTAGTCTTAATTAACTAGTGGCTACTCTAATTTTTTTACATTCAAATATCGCCTATAAGTCGGATTTTAGGTCTGACAACACCGGTGGTAGTGGACGGGCCAGAGACAAACGTTCCCGCCTTTTCCCCGACATGTAAATATTGATGCTTTCTTTTTAATTCTTTTTAGATAATGCTTCCTGCTTTTTATTTTTGTATTGTGATTGCCATACCCTGGTGTTCCGAGTAGATATCAAGCTCAATGAACTGAAGCCAGCTCAATTTAAGGCAGTGGTCGCCACAACTGGCCTGAAAGAAGCAGATGCCCCCAGATATCCGGGCTTAGGGATGCATTATCCTCGCGATGGAGAGGTTTACGTTTATGCGGCCCAGATTGATGCTGGGTTGCGTTTTCCTCCCTGCGAGGATTTGCAGGAGCTTTGCTGCTACTACAGGATAGGTCTTACGCAACTAGTACCCAACGCCATTAGGATGTAGATTGAGTTCAAATTCATGTGTTTACGTCTAGAATGGACGTATTCACTGGCTTTGTTCCGTTGCTTTTACCGATTGGCCGCCGGAGCGAACCACCTCCACCATTTCCAAACTAGGTGTCCCAAGTTCGAGGAATGGAGGGGCCAAGCTCGGAACTGGAACGTCCATTTTCGCTTGGTGGATGACTTCCGTGCTACACACTCCAACTACAAGAAGTTCTACTTATTTTGCAAGGGTAGCGTAACATGAGAGTTATTTCAGCCGGAAAGGGATACTCCTCTTGTCTTCGGGGAGTTGACAGGGAGTGATTGGAACGCCATCGACGACTTCTTCCGATTACACAAGGAATCGAACTTCTGTTCTATCCGCTCGGTGGCGGAAACTTCAGAGTCGATGCTTGAGCTGGTGGGCATTCATCAGGCCTCGCCAATTTCTATTGACTGTGTAATTTTCTAACTTTTTCCTCTGTTGGTTGTAGGCATTCGGAGCCACAAACGCATTGGTCTATTTTCCAATCAGGCTAAGGCGGGGCTGTCTCCGGACCAGGCGTCATTGAGCCTTCCCCTTCCTCCTTCCAGGCGTCATCCAATCGCAAGTCTGAGGATGATCTCCTTCTACCACTCCTGGCGCTCGCCAGCAAGGTATGCAACTGTCTTTTAATGTTTCTTTCCTCTGTTTTAGTCTTAGGTTTCTAATACATTTGCTGACCTTTTACAAGGAAGACCACTGCTGATGTGGCTTCAAATCCCACTCCTTCCAAGCAGACCAAGAGTTCGGGCGAGGAACACCCTGCTCCTCCTAGGGGTCATGCTGCCCCCAAGGAGAAGGCTATCGTGGTGGCAGAGGTCGCCACGCCTTCTTCCGATAAAGCTTCTCCCAATCCTCCTAAGGAAACTAGGGCTCAGAAGAATGGGCAGACCGCCACAGGCCCCTCGAAGACTCCTTTCGGGGAGTACTGCCCCTAGTGGGCTTATTCCAACCGCCAAAGGTTGCGAACCCCATGGGCGTATGGGGCCCTTGGGGGAATCTCCAAAAGGTGGAGATTTCAGACCAGAAGACACTCCGGGGTAACCCAGATTTGTGCATGCATCTCCTCGAGGGGATTGTTCCTCCTCGGGACAGGGCTCTGATTCCCTCTGAGCTGCCCACCATCGAAGGGGTCATGAGGATGCACTTCGAACGGATCGCCCAGGTAAGTTATTTTTCTTTACTTATCCTCAAATCGTCTTTTGATCTTTCTTTGATCTGACTGTACTTTGCCCCTTTTTCTTGTTGTCAGTTCGTCCTGGAGGAGTTGGCCATCGGTCGGATCGTAGGGGCGCTCGCCGATAAGCAGACTGACCTGCTTATCGAGTTGGAGCAGTACCGCAACCTGGGCTTCACTCCCGACCAGATAGAGGACCTGAGGGAGACGACTGAGAAGGCCACCTATCTGGTGGACCATGCTCGTGAGGAGTACTTCCACAAGGAGCAGAGGCTCCTCGCCTTCGTGCAAGAGGAGGAAGAGGCGACCCTCGCCAATGATAAGCGAACGAGTACTGAGCTCCATCTTAAGGCAGACAACCAATACTCTGCTGAGGTAGATGTGGTCAATTCTCGACTAAAGGCTCAGTTGAAGGAGTTTGAGGCCAAGAGGGTTGCCACTGAGGCCAGAGAGGACACCATGGAGAAGGAGCAGCTTGCCCTTCGGCTGAAGTATGTCCCATCCCCCAGAGCGTGGTCGAGGAATTTAAAAAGTCCGAGGAGTTTACCAACTGCGCCTTGGAGGTGTTGAAGGGTGAGGTGACTTCATACCTCCAGATTCTGGTCGATGATATTCACGCGATCGACCCCAAATTTCCTCTCCAGGAAGTTGAGTCCCTCAAGCCCTTCCTCGAGAGCAACTACTCCAAGGAGGCTCCCCTTGCTGCTGTCATTGAGGAGGTTGCCCCCGAATTCGAGCAGGAAGCCGCTGTCCCTGAAGAGCCTAAGTCTTGAAGTCTTCAACTCTCCCAACGATCATATCTTTTACTTTTGATGATAGTTTTTGTCTTCCCCTGTTTTTCGGGAATGTTTGTAATTATTTTTTGATTTCAGACTCGGTTGTTATTATAATATTGAATGTCTTTATATTCATAAGCCTTTACTTTTATTTGAATGTATTGGCGATTCTTCTGATGTCTCTATCATAATTACTTTTGACTTTCTCTTCGCTTTATAATGGTCTCGCCACCTAGGGTCTTAGACCTTTCTTTAGGCTTAGAATGATAAGTCTTTATAGATTTATCTATTCCCCTCGCCAAGTTTGAACCCCTTAATGATAACTCTCATCTTCTGAAGATGTGTTATCTTGTTAAGGTTTAGACCCTTTGGAGTGTTCGCCTAGTCCTGAGGAACTTGTGACTCAAAGCTGCTTCATCTATAGTGATCGCCTTAAGTTCCTTCCCCATCCTTCTTGAGTTTGTTTCACAAAGGAAATGTTACCCTTAATATGGATTTGTTCGCTTTGGATGTTACTTCTTAAACTTTGCCCAGCTTATAAGAGAACGGGTTCCTTGACGGATTGCTCCCCTTTTGCGTTAGGACTCCCGCCTGATTTTTATATCAGGTCTTATTTGTCTAACTTTTTCCTTATGTCTTTTCGCCTAATTTTGATAACATGTCTTATGCCTAACTTTGGCGTCAGGTCTTCTGCCTAACCTTGGCGTCAGGTCTTTTTGCCTGATTTAACTATCAGGTCTTGTGCCTGACATTGGCGTCAGGTCTTATGTCTAACCTTGGCGTTAGGTCTCTTTGCCCGATTTGACTCTCAGGTCTTGTGGCTGACTTTTGGCGTCAGGTCGTTTGCCTAAATTTGTATTTAGGTCTTTCTGCCCGATTTGACTATCAGGTCTTGTGCCTGACTTTTGGCATCAGTTCTTTTGCCTAAATTTGTCTTTAGGTCTTTCGCCCAATTTTGATATCGGGTCTTTTGTTTTACCTAACTTTTGGGTTAGGTCTTTTGCCTAAATTTGTCGTTAGGTCTTTCGCCCAATTTTGATATCGGGTATTTTGCCTAACCTTAGTGTTAGGTCTTTCACCTAAATTTGACTTTAGGTCTTTTGTTTTGCCTAACTTTGGTGCTAGGTCTTTCGCCTGATTCGGTCATCAGGTCTTTCGCCCAATTTTGTTATCGGGTATTTTGCTCAACTTTAGTGTCAGGTCTTTCGCCTAAATTTGACTTTAGGTCTTTTGTTTTGCCTAACTTTGGTGCTAGGTCTTTCGCCTGATTCGGTCATCATGTCTTTTATTTTGCCTAACTTTAGTGCTAGGTCTTTCACTTGATTCAGTCATCAGGTCTTTCGCCCAATTTTGTTATCGGGTATTTTTTCTTCGACTTGGTTCGAGTGGCCATGCTTTAGGAAGGAATGACTTCCTTTTATTGACATAACATTTTGGTTACAATCTATGCATAAAACCTCCTTAAATGCTCGGAATTGAATGGATGGGGTAACCTTTCGCATTCTCTGGTTTCCAAATAGTAAGATCCTTGGGCGGCAATCTCTACTACCTTGTATGGTCCTTCCCACTTAGCTGAAAGCTTGTTCTGGCTGTCCAGTCTTGTAAATTCATTCCTTAGCATAACCATCTCCCCCACGAAAATTGGCGAGCGCTGACTTTTCTGTTGAAGTATTAGGTGGTCTCCAGTCGCATTTTAGCTTGGGCTTTTTCTGATTGCCATCGCTTTTCTTCTGCCAGGTCGAGGTTTGTTCTGCGCTCGGTTTCATTCGCTTTATTGTTAAAGTGTAGGATTCTTTAGGTAGGCACCGCTATTTCGGCGGGTGCCACTGAATCTGATCCCTACACTAAAGTGAAGGGTGTTTCCCCCGTGGCTGTTTTGGGTGTTGTTCGAATAGCCCATAATACGTTTTCCAGTTATTCTGCCCAGCTTCCTTTGAATGCTTGAACCCGTTTTTTGAGTCCTTCCAGAACAACTTTGTTGGCTGCTTCAGCTTGTCCATTCGTTTGAGAATGATGCACTGAGTTGAATCTGTGATCGATATGGTATTCTTCGTAGAGCCACTTAAGTTCTTTTCCTACGAATTGTGGACCATTATCGCTTATGAGTATCTTGGAAACGCCAAATCGTGAAAATATGTTGATCTGCAAAAACTTGATCACTTGGAATTCCGTTGTAGACGCCAAAGCTTTCGCCTCTATCCACTTGGTGAAGTAATCGATCGCCACTATGATGTGGGTACGTTTCCCAGTACTGATGGGAAAGGGGCCCAATATGTATACTCCCCATTGGGCGAAAGGTCAGGTGCCCGCCATTGGGCATAGTAGTGTTAGTGGTCGACCGGATCGTGGCGCGAACTGTTGACAAGTCGCGCACTTCTGTGTTAATTCTGTCGCATCTTTAACCAAGGTTGGCCAATAGTAGCCTAATCTAAAGATTTTTTGTGTCAATGAGTGTGCACCTTCATGGCATGCGGCAACTCCTTCATGAGCTTCACGGAAAACCCTTTCTGTCTCGGGATGAGAGATGCACCTTAGATAGGGAGTTGAATATTCTTGCCTATAGAGCTCTCCATCTATGAGAAGATAGCTTGCTGAGAGACGCCTTATCCTTGTGGATTCACCTTCGTCTTCTAGGAGAATTATCTCTTTCAAGAAGTTCTGGAATGGAGTCATCCAGGTTACGTGACCTTGAATGTTGAAGACTTCTGCTCGGTTGTCGAGGACTGAATACAAGGCTTGTTCCAGAAATTGCACGTCCTGAATTCTTGTTCCTCCGATCGCCAGCTTGCTCAAAGAAACTGTCAGCGAAGAATAGACTCAATCGCGAACGTTGGGATTTCGGCGATGCGTTTCTTAGCTATTTCAAGGTACTTCTTCATCTTTTTCCCCATTTGCTTCATAAGTGCCATTAACCTTATTGACAATTAGCTCGGAGTCGCTTTTTGCCCTCAGTGATGTTAAGCCCACTCCTTTAGAAAGTCTGAGTCCAGTGATGAGAGCTTCATATTCAGCCTCGTTGTTGGTCGCCTTAAATGTAAGGGTGATCGCATACTTCAAAGGCTCGCCCTCAGGGGGAATGAGAATCAGTCCTGCCCCGAGCCTTCTCTTGAAGAAGATCCATCTGTATAGAGTTTACTAATGAACTCAGTTTGTTTTCCGCTTCTGCTAGACCATTACCTGTGCTTTCCACTATAAAACCTGTCAATGCTTGGCCTTTGATGGCCGTTTTCGGCACAAATTTGATTTTGAACTCGCTGAGCTCGATCGCCCATTTGACCATTCTTCCTGAAGAGTCTGGCTTTAGCAGGAAGTATCTGAGAGGCTGGTTGGTGAGGACTATAATGGCGTGCGCGTGGAAGTATGGTCTTAACTTTCGAGCAGCAATAACTAAGGCATAGATATACTTCTCAATCTGGACATATTTTATTTCAGCTGAATTAAACATCTTGCTAACAAAATACACTAGACTCTGCACATTTTATTCTTCTCTTATTAAGACGACACTGACTGCGACCTCGCTAATGCTTAAATAAAGGAAGAGTTGTTCGCCATGAATAGGTTTCGCCAGAGCCGGGAGTGTTTGAAGATGCTGCTTTAGGGATTGGAAGGCATCCTCGCACTCCGGCGTCCACTTGAACTTGCAGTTGGCCCAGAGAGTCTTGAAGAACGGGAGTGACTTGTCGCTCGCCTTGGAAAGGAAGCGATTGAGTGCGGCCAGGCGCCCATTGAGACATTGGACCTCCTTGTGGCAAGTTGGTGACTTCATCTCCTCGATGGCTTTGAGCTTTTCCGGGTTCGCCTCAATTCCTCACTCGCTTACCATGAATCCCAGAAATTTTCCGGACTTGACTTCGAAGGCACACTTTGCTGGGTTCAGGCGAACACAGTGCCTCCTCATGCACTTGAATGCTTCTCGAAGGTCAACAGTGTGAGGACTTCCCTTAATAGTTTTGACGAGCATGTCGTCCACATAAGCCTCCATATTCCGCCCCAGCATGTCTTGAAACAGGTGGTTTACCATTCGCTGATAGGTCGCCCCGACATTGATTAGACTGAAGGGCATCACTTTGTAGCAAAGTATATCTCCGTTTGCATAGAAAGTTATGTGGGCCTCATCGTCTAGGTGTATCCGAATCTAATTGTAGCCTGAATAGGCATCCATGAAGCTCAGCATTTCATGACTAGAGGTTGCGTCGACCAACTGATCAATTTGAGGAAGGGGGTAGGAATCCTTTGGGCAATCTCTCTTTAGGTCGCGGAAGTCGACGCACATTCTCCACTTACCGTTTGATTTTCTGACAAGAACTGGGTTGGCGACCCAGCTCTGAAATCTCACCTCCCTGACAAAGTCGGCTTCGATCAGCCTGCCTACCTTCTGTCTGATCGCTAAACGCTTGTCTGACCCAAATGACCTTCTTTTCTGAGCAATCAGCTTTATCGAGAGATCTATCCTTAACTCATGAGAGATGATGTCGGTGCTGATACCAGGCATGTTGCTGGGTTTCCAAGCGAAAAGTTCTTTGAATTCCTTCAAGAGGGCAGTCATGGCGTTTCTCTGGTCGTCGTTCAAGGTGGTCCCAATGCGCACCTTCTTTTCTGAACCATCGATTTCGACCTATGCTAACTTCTCCATTGGCGTTGGTCGAGCCTGGTCCTCACGAGGGTCGGACTCTGTCTCGATGGCGAGGGTTTCCCTTTGATTCTTTCTGCGCAGGCAGTTCACGTAGCATTGCCATGAGGAGGGCTGATCGCCAAGAACTTCTCTGATCCCATTGGGTGTGGGGAACTTCATCTTTTGGTGGACTATGGTGTGGAGGCCACAATCTTATGGGGATTGATTGTGGTCCTCACCAGGATGGCATTGTATGATGTTGGCGAGTCGACCACTAAGAAGGTGATCGATACCTTGATGCTCTTCCATCCTTCGCCCAGAATTACCGGAAGGGTTATGGCTCCCAGCGGATAAGTTGTTCTCCCAGCAAAACCGATCAGGGGAAAATCGACTCGCTTAAGGTCACGTTTGGATTTGCCCATCTTCTCAAAGGCGTCCAAAAATAGGATATCTGTCGAGCTTCCTCAGTCGATCAGAATTCTCTTCATGTCACAACCGTCGACTTCGGTTGTGATAACCAGTGCATCATTATGAGGGGTGATGACATGTGCCAAGTCATATTCGGGGAATAAATGACAATGTTTTTTTCGGGTCGATGTCGCTTTCCCAACTGAACAGCTGTAGATATCTGAGTTGCATAGACCTCTCTTGCATGCGACCCCTCGCCTTCGGCACCAAACCCTCCAGCCATTAGGTTGGTCACCCTCCTGCTCTGGGATAGGTCGGATTGCTCAGGCGGAGCTGGCGAGTAATTTCTATGTGGTGGCGTTCGACTCCTGTCTCGTCCAGCCACAAACTCTTTCAACATTCCTCTCTGTATCGGCTTTTCGATGTCGCGCTTTATGATGCGGCAATCATCGGTCTTATGGCCCTTGCACTTGTGATATCTGCAATAGCTCTCGGTGTCCTTCCCCATAGGTTGAGCACTCTTGCGGGGCATCGGTAGCCTTGCCATAGACCTTCTTTCCATCTCGACTAGTACCGCCGAGATCTGCCTGTTTAAAGGCGTGAAATACTCGGGGACTTCTGGATGTCTATGCCCTGGATTTTCTGTTCAGGGCTTGATGTCTCGACCCTTCTTGTCCTTCTTATCCTTCCTACCATCGCGTCGGGGCTCAGGAACCACCCTTAGCGAGGTTGTTAGGAAATTGGCTTCAGTGTTCGCCCTCTCAAGGTCTATGAAACCTTTCGCCCTTGCTGCCAGCTCTTCCATCGTTTCTATCTCTTGCACGTGGTAGTTGTTGCGCAGTTTCCTCGAGACTTTGTTGGTCACGTCAAGTCCTCGGTAGAAAGCTCGAATTATCTCCCCATCTGCAACCCGACGATCTATTTCTGTGACGATTTGAATCTCCTGGATGCTGACTTGTCAAAGAATTGAATGTCAAAGGACGGATGAAGATTGCTTTCGCCTTAGCTCTGGTGAACCTGCAGGAAGGGGATCGCAATAGATGGGGTGTCTCTGGGTCCCTCTCTGATACTTAAATGAGTATAATGTGTGTATGAACTCAAAAACGTAATGAACGTATTGAAAAGTAGAGGTATTTATAGAGTAAAGAGACCAAACTGTTATAGGGAACAAAATATCTTAGTGAATATTGTGTTGGTGAAGATTAGGATAGCAAATATTACGGTTATTGCGTAATATTGCAGTTACCGTTTGTAATCTTTAGAGAATATGTGCCTGAGATACACGAGATATCATGCTCATATCTTTAGTGACGGTTGGTGGGACCAGAGATGAGAGGTCTCTCTTGGGCGAGCACTCTAATGGCGAGCAGTAGGAGTCTGCGACCTTGGTTAATGACGACCGGTGATGGAGCTTTTGGCGTCCACTTTGGCTTGGGTTCGATACTGGACCGCTTTATGAGAGTCAGACCAACCTTAATATGGGTCGACCCGGTTAGGAAGATATTAGTTTTACCCCTGCAAAGTTATTGGGTCTCTGGGGTCTTTGTCATATTGTGTTGTCACTATCAATACCCAACAAACCTCAATTCGAAAAGTTAGTAATGCATCTATTAGATTAAAATGAAGAAGCTTTATCCATATAAAGTAGTGTTTGAATTTGTTAACGCGTGGTCAATAACTACATAAGTTATATTCTTTGTTTCCTACGGTTACTAGAAAGCTAGGCATATTCTTTATATTATATAAATTAAACACATTTGATTGCCTTTGTTATATATATATTCAATAATTTGACCAAAATATATATATATATATTCAATAATGATTGTTGTTGAGAATTTTGCTTTGATTGATGGAGATTGATTTAGCTATATCTGTCATTTGATCTAAACACTTATACTTGAATTTTTTCAAAAACTATATACTTTAATTTTTTTATTTAGGAAAGTATGTATAGAAAAAATATATTTGAAAAAATATATATACGCACACCCCAGAACGCGCCTTTTGGCAATACGCGCACCCCCAAGACGCGCTAATTGCATAGGCACATGTTGGGGGTGCGCCTATTCAATAGGCGCACCCCCAACATGCGCCTATGCAATTGGCGTATGTTGGGTGTCTCCTTTTTTTTTTTTTTTTTAAAAAAATTGTTCTATAATGACGACTCGATGTTTAATTAAAAATAAAATTATGTATCTATTAAAAAAATTTAAAAAAACTTATAGTAAGTAGATATTTTAATTGCTATTCAAATGATGCAAAAAATATTAAATTTGGATTTAGGGATTGCCTATACGGCATGCCGTAAGTTGAGATATGAAAATTTGACTTAAAAAATTATAACTCGGACCATGTAAGTCCAAACTCAACACGGTTAACGTCATTTAGGTCATAAATCAATTATCTACGTAGGATAATTTTTTTGATTAAAAATACAGTGATTTTGTAACCCCACATCGTTTACACCCAAATTTGACCGAAATAAGTAAATGCATTAGGTGAGAAATTTAATTATATACATACTCAAAAAAAATCAAAAAACTTACGGTGCGTAGATAATTTAATTACGAATTAAATGACGCTAACTATGTGTTAATTTTTGACTTTTAGACTGACTGTATAATACGATACGTAAAAAACTCTACATACGATACAAAAACTTCCAAATAGTGTTTTGCATAGTAAAGTTACTGTTTCAAATAGTAAATGTCACTGTGCAATACATTAAATTTACTGTTCAAAACACTATTTAGAAGCTTTTGTATCGTATGTAGAGTTTTTTACGTACCGTATTATACAGTCAGTCTAAAAGTCAAAAATTAACACATAGTTAGCGTCATTTAATTCGTAATTAAATTATCTACGCACCGTAATATTTTTGATTTTTTTTGAGTAAGTATATAATTAAATTTCTCACCTAATGCATTTACTTATTTCGGTCAAACTTGGGTGTAAACGATGTGGGGTTACAAAATCACTGTATTTTTAATCAAAAAAATTATCCTACGTAGATAATTGATTTACGACCTAAATGACGTTAACCGTGTTGAGTTTGGACTTACATGGTCCGAGTTATAATTTTTTAAGTCAAATTTTCATATCTCAACTTACGGCATGCCGTATAGGCAATTCGTAAATCCAAATTTAATATTTTTTGCATCATTTGAATCGCAATTAAAATATCTACTTACTATAATTTTTTTTAAAATTTTTTAATAGATACATAATTTTATTTTTAATTAAATATCGAGTCGTCATTATAGAACAATTTAAAAAAAAAAAAAGGAGACACCCAACATACGCCAATTGCAGGGGCGCATGTTGGGGGTGCGCCTATTCAATAGGCGCACCCCCAACAAGCGCCTATGCAATTGGCGCGTCCTGGGGGTGCGCGTATTTTCAAAAGGCGCGTTCTAGGGGTGCGCGTATATCTATTTTTTCAAATATTTTTTTTCTATACATACTTTCCTAAATAAAAAAACTAAAGTATATAGTTTTTGAAAAAACTCCTTATACTTGGCCAAAAAAAAAAATCTAAACACTTATATAAAGAGAAAAGCGAAGGTATTTCTCTGGTTCCTCCCATTGCATTTAAATAAGTATTGTGTATATTGAGGTATATATTTCTACCAAAAAAAAAATTGAGGTGATATTAAATGTTGACTTAATAAAAGAGTAGAAATATAGTGTCCTTATAGTGGAGAAACCCTAATGTTCTATTTAGTATTTGTTGCATGACATTCTAGTACTTTTCGTATCAACATTAGACGGAATTTTATAGATTAATAGTAGGTTATATCTTTATGAACACTTTTACTCTGCTTAATGAGCGGATTATGAGTTATTATTCTAAAGGTGAAATTCGTATATGATCAAAATGTTCTTAGTGCTAAGACTTTAAGTTAGACACCGCAAATCGTTGCTTTATGTGCTCATCAAATACCTAAGTGTTTGTCTGTATTCTTAAGATCAAACGTTAATTTACCAAGTTTTTGCTTATATATATATAATTATTTACTTTTAAATTTAAGTTCACGACAAAGTTAACTAAATCATGTATTTTATATTTTAAATTAACACTGTTATCAACCCCCTCCAAAAAAATAAATTGCTCAACTTATTTTTAACTGGTTTATGGACTAAATGATCACCTCCACACCCTTTGAACTTGAGGTGTATACTGAAATCAACCTGGCCGGACTTTGGATACAAATTCAGTGTACGCTTCGCAAAGCTGCGATTCTCTTCTCACAGCTAAAGTCACCGTCGTCCACCGCCGTGTCCCGTTAGGCAAGTCGTCTCCGCCCACAATAATTTGTCGGCTTCTATCCTTGAATATTTCCTTATCCAACATCATTGGCGTCCAAAACACTGTCCTCGGACCCTCTTACGCAAATATCAGCCACTAGCCACTAGCCACGTGTTCTTTCCCCATCGGTATGTTGACCGTTGGCTGGTAACATACTGGAAATTATGGGGAAAATACGCTGTCGGCTCAGCAAATTTGCACTATCTCTCTCTATATTATATTATATATATAATAGCCGCTATCTCTTTTTTTTTTGGTCAAAATATATAGCCGCTATCTCTTACTAGAATTTGAATCACATATACACATTCAGACCGACTGCGTCTCTCTCTCTCTCTCTGTGCAGAAATGGCAGACATCCCCGAATACTTCATCTGCCCAATATCGCTTCAGATCATGACAGACCCGGTGACCGCCACAACCGGGATCACGTACGACCGGAGCAGCATCGAACGGTGGCTATCCAAGTGCAAACGCGGCGCCACCTGTCCCGTCACGAAACAACCGATTCCTCGAGCCTCCGACCTCACACCGAACCATACTCTGCGCCGGCTCATCGAGTCGTGGTCCAATGCGAACAACGTTAGTATCACCACAGAAGAGTCAACGCTCCTCGACAGAACACGAATCTCGACCCTCGTAAGAAACCTCGATGTCGAAGGTCTCTGCGTAATGTCGCTAGAGAAGCTGGATGAACTCGCATCGGAGGAGAAGAACCGAATGGTCTTACTGGAAGGAGGAGTAGCCGAGGCGGTGGTCGCTTTGGTGGTGAAATTCGCGAAGGAGAGGAAGTTGGTTGGTCTGGAGGAGTCACTTAGGGTTCTCAACATGGTCTGGGGATCGACAAGGAGGGAACTTAAGGTTGCCGTTCAACATAACCACGACTTTGTCGATGCATTGACGTGGGTTCTACAGGTTAGAATGAATGAACCCACTAATAATTTAAAAAAAATTCTTAATTGACGTGGGTTCTTAACCTTAAGCTCCATTACTTCGTCACTGCAGGTTAGATTGGGCGACCATAATAATACACGACTCAAAGTCCATGCATCGATGCTTCTGAAAAAGGTCATGGAAGTGGCAAGCCTACCATTGCTCGAGCGACTCAAACCCGAACTTTTCAGGAGCCTCGTGATCGCTCTAAAATCGATCAAGACTTCTCCGAACGGAATCAAATCTGCATTACAAGTGCTCAACGATGCATGCCCATGGGGAAGAAACAGGGTCAAGATCGTGGAAGCAGGTGCGGTTTTTGAACTCATCGAGCTCGAGCTTAACAAACCTGACAAAAGAACCACCGAGCTTATCTTCAATTTACTGGCTCAAATGTGTGGGACCGCAGACGGTCGGGCTCAGCTGCTTCAGCATGGCGCAGGGATCGCGATGGTCGCTAAACGGACGATTAGGGTTTCTCCAGTGGTTGATGACAGCGCCGTCCAGATACTCTCGTTGGTCTCGAAACATTCTGGTACACACGAGGTTTTGTCGGAGATGTTGCGGGTTGGGGCCGTGTCGAAGCTGTGTATGGTGCTGCAGGCGGATTGCACGACGCAGTTGAAGAGTCGAGCAAGATCGGTGCTTCGGATGCATCCGAATGTATGGAATAATTCCCCTTGTATTCAGGTTTATCTGTTAACCATGCATGCGGCTAGATAGTACGTACGTAATTGCATGGATAACGTCGTTGTAGTTGTTAAATTGAGTAGGGTTTGTACTATTCCATGTATATATATAGACTTAAAAGATTAATTATAAAAAAATTAATGAAAATTAAATCATTTTACTGCTATCAGAATTTTAGTTATTTTAGTAAAAAGCTACCCAAACTTTATGATTTTTTAATTTTTGTTATCGAATAGGATGAAAATTAATGTGTTTAATTGATGACTCATGGTGTAATTAAGCAACCATATTATTTTTAAAAATATATTAAAAGAAGGGTAAAGCTGTAAAATTAAGAGAAAAAAATCTAAGTTTTTAATATAATATTTTTATTAAAGTATATATAAAAAACATTAAAAAATCATTTAGTAATTTATATTTTCAATAAAAATATTATATTACAAACTTATTTTTTTCTCAATTTTCAATAAAAAAAACATGTGATACATATATAAAAAAAAAAAAAAATTTATTTTCATACGTTCATACTAATATTCATCATTTTCTCTTTTAATCGAATGAAAATAACCATGCTTCTCGGGTCGGATCTGTTCATATAAGCCATTTGTATTTAGATTCAAACCAAAAGACGTGTTTCTAAGTTAATATTTAAACCTGGAAGCTCAACGAAGCATGACTTTTCTTGGATATCAGACGAACACCTTGTAAGTTAATATTGTTTGATCTCATAAATATTGACAAGTACTACTTAGGTGTTTAACGAATAAATAAGTTAATAAATTCGTACACTCACTTAATTTAAGAATTTTTTTCAAAATGTATGCTTTTTTTTTTTGAAAAGTAATACGCGCTACCGATGAGTCTGCGTATATCTATTTTTCGAAATATTTTTTTTATATACTTAATTTTCTTAAAATAAACAAAAATGTATACTTTTTGAAAAAATTCTTAACTTAAAACTTAAAGTCTTAACACTAAAAACACTTGGGTCTCACTCTCCAATACGGTGCACAAATTTCGACCCTGAAATAATAACTCTTTGTGCGCATAATCAGCTCACTAAGCGCATTAACAAAGCTCATAAAATACACTATATTATCAATAGATAAAATTCCACTTAATGCTCCTACAGGCCTAGATATACAGAAAGTATCTGAATGACATGTGCGACACATTGGACAAAACACTAGGGTTCCTCTACTCTTTTTATTAAGTCAATAATGAACACCACCTGTACATACTCTTATCAAGAGGGATCCGAAGGAACACTTCGACATATCCCCCTCCTCCATTTGTAGAATTTTTTTCAAAAACTAAGCATTTTAGTTTTTTTTACTTAGAAAATTAAGTATTGAAAAAAATATTTCGAAAAATAGATATACGTGCACCCCAGTGTGGCGCCTATTGCATAGACGCCACCCCAAGTAGCGCATATTCATATGGCGCCCAACACTTTAACCTTTTTTTTAAAAAATAATTTTGTTCCATAATGACGACTCGATGTTTAATTAAAAATAAAATTATGTATCTATTAAAAAATTATAGTAAGTAGATATTTTAATTGCGCTTCAAATTATGCAAAAAAATATTAAATTTAGATTTACGGATTGCTTGTACGGCATGCCGTAAGTTGAGATATGAAAATTCAACTTAAAAAATTATAACTCAAACCATGTAAGTCCAAACTCAACACGGTTAACGTCATTTATGTCGTAAATCAATTATCTACCTAGGGTAATTTTTTTGATTAAAAATACAGTGATTTTGTAACCTAACATTGTTTGTTTTATAATTTGATCGAAATAAGTAAATGCATTAGGTGAGAAATTTAATTATGTACTTACTCAAAAAACTTACGGTGCGTAAATAATTTAATTACGAATCAAATGACGCTAACTATGCGTTAAGTTTTTACTTTTAGACTGACTATAAAATACGATACGTAAAAAACTCTACATACTATACAAAAACTTTCAAATAGTATTTTGCACGTTAATTTTACTTTTTAAACAGTACTGTGTTCTATATGTTCATATTCGAATCTTCTAAACGTAACAGCATACTTTTATAATAAGAAATCAAACTGATAAAAGTCTCATAGAACGATAATAATGAGTAAAATAATAATAAATAATTGAAGAAAATAATGGACTTTGAATTTGAATAGAAACGCTTGCAAGGTCCAAAAAGAGGAGCCGACCTAAGAAATTGTATTGTAAAATAGATTTATGTGATTTGGAAAATCAACCAAGAAGTGGGTCAAGTCATAAACCTTCTAGTAAAAGCTCAATAAATACACAATTGAAAAATCGAACCTTATTATATTCAATAAAAAAAATAATGGTATCACTTTAATTAATGAAGGGTAAGATGATAACAAATAAGGTGGAATGTATTAAATTTTAATATCGAGGTCGAGCCACACCAAAATAGCAACCACAATATACAACCGGGTTCCATCCTAAAACGAATTGGTTATAAGAGGACGTAGTTTTGTTGTATATATGGTGCCCAAATTTGTTGCATACCACCGGTGTTGTATATCCAAATCACAGTGTCTTCAACACTACTCCGCACTGTGATAACTCGATTAAGGCACGACACTGACACATTTAATCCAGACAATTTGGAACTCAACAAATCCCCTCTCACATCCAGGTCTGACCCGAACGCTGGTACGTGGAGTAAACGGGACACAACAAACCCACATCGAACACCCACAACGGAAAATAACCAAACGCCGTCAAACAGAACCGAGCTCTGATACCATGTTAAATTTTAATATCAGGGTCGAGCCACGCCCAAATAGCAACCAGATTATACAACTCAAGTTCCATCATAAAATCAATTGGTAATATGAGTTAGTCTTATTGTATATATGGTGCCCAAATTATTTGAATACCACTGATGTGGTATTTCCAAATCACAATGTTTTTAACACTCCCCCGTACTGTGATATCAAAGGGTGATGAAGCAGTCGAGTTGAGTGTTCGGGTTTTTCTCGTGTCGAACAACATGTTTATGACGTGAAATCTGTACGATTATGAGAATGATATTAGAAACGATAAAGTGTACGATTTTCAAAATACCTAAAAAAAATATTTTATTGAATTAAAAAAAAAAACAGAACTGGTATAAGAGAAGATACGATTTATATTTTTTAAACCGATTTTTATAGTTGGTTTAAATTGCTTCATATGTTTTTCAATTTATTGTTTATTTACGAACCGGTTCAAAATCAATACAATACAGAACAGATAATGTTCGGTTTGTCCGAACCGTTTCTATGGCCATCCCTATACTCAACAGTCAACACTCCAAGTTCGGCCCAACAATACGGTTGAAGCGGTTAAGCCTAGTAACGGTAATTAGGCCGGCTAATGCTAAAACTTTAAAAGAAAAAGGACATAAGACACGTGTCACAACTCCAACTCTCTTAAGAAACAACAATTTATGTAGATAGCAATGTTTAGCATGCAGGAATACTACATTAGTGTGTTTTATGTAAAATAAATACATATATATGAGAAATAATTTCAAATTTCAAAATATAAATTTTCCTGAATGAAACAAGAATAAACCTTATGCGTAATTCAAATTCTTCAAAAATATTAATGCATTTTTGTGTGAACATTTAAACTAATTTTTAATACGCACTTAATTACTTTTTTATTTATATAACCAGACCACCCCACATAAGCTAAACGATTCAATTAAATCGACCTATATTTAGATAAGTATATCAAATATATTCGTTTGTGTTAGGTCTCTCATTTCGACCTATATTTAGATAAGCATATCAAATATATTTTAGCATATTTCCATTTTTATCTTCCATATCTCTATAAAAATAACACAAAATCTACCAAATAAAAATTTGTCTTGGGTGCATCGATCATGTTAGAGTTGAACGGTCGATATTAAGTAGTGCTAAAATCGAAACATATAGAAAATCGAGAAGGGGAATTGAAAATAAAGTACAAAAAAAGGTAAGGGTTTTTGGAGATCTACAATTCTACATACAATCAAGGGCATAGAAATTCTCTTTTAATTCTTTAAATTTTAATTTAGGGACAAATTCTATAATTTAACTTCATAATTAAGTTTTAAAAATAATAAGTGATTAAAAATAATTATATATTTTTTTTTAAAATATTAGATAAATATACTTAATCGTGTATTTGTAGATCAAATGTGTTCAAATATAATTATTAATCGTGTCTAAACGGATAAGAGTTGTTTAGATACAATAATATGTTTTTAATGCAAATTATTATCGTATAAAATGCAAATCGTTTAATCGTGCCGTGTCAACACCCTACAAAACACGGTATATAGAAGACAAATGAATACACATCTATTCTAGAGAGGTTGATTCAAATATAAATTTAAAAATGATATATTTCCTTATTTTTTAAAATTGAAATAAACAAAGAAATTATTTTCTTTTCATTATATTTTTTTTTTCATGTATTTTAAATGTGAGACTTAAGACGTACGCCTTAATCAAGTGTCTCAAAAGTCCAAACTTAAGTCATCTTAACATCCTCCCTTAAACTGATGTTCACTGCGAGATTTGAACATGCGCACTCTGATACCATGTGAGACTTAAGACGTGCGCATTAACCAAGTGTCTCAAAAATCCGAACTTAGGCGACTAGTATTCTCTTAAGTCATCTTAACACTAAATAACACCCTTGGAAGTCATATAGAGGAAAGAAACACCTAGTGTTGCAGTATATATGCTTCTACAGTTCCACTTGCTGTCCACCATTACTTACTCTCTGCTTAGTTCTTACTCTTTGAATCTTATCCCAATCCCAACACCAAGATTCTCCTTCTTTGCCCAATGATGATAATCCAACAAAAAAATTATATATCATTCCGATATTTAGTAACTTTATTAGATATTTAATTTGAATATATATAGTCCTCAAAATTTTAAAAAATAATTATTTATGTAAGTATTAGGTTGTATGGTTGAAAAAAGAAAAAAGAAATCCTCTTCCGCTTATAGAGGTTGGAAAGAATATACATATATTTATTTATTTATAATGTTCGAACTAACTCGGAAGAAGTTGCTTATATAAGTCACAAATAGTAATTTTTTTGGGTCAAAAGAAAATATCATCTAATGATAGTAACATATCCAGAGGGGTTGGGGGTTTATCGACCCAGTTGGATTCACACAACCCTAAAGAACTTGTTTGACAATTCAATCCGCACACTAATTAGCACTTCGAGGAATGACCCTTCATACAATC
Source organism: Chamaenerion angustifolium (assembly GCA_946814005.1). Lineage (NCBI taxonomy): Eukaryota > Viridiplantae > Streptophyta > Magnoliopsida > Myrtales > Onagraceae > Chamaenerion > Chamaenerion angustifolium. The sequence continues at coordinate 30,406,303 of OX328277.1, read as the reverse complement.
TTATCAATAGTCCTCGCCAAAATAAGAGCATTTGAGATAAGTATCGATTCTCCACAAGAAGTCAGTGCCCATAATATGATTGATAACGACAATGGTTTCCTCCCACAGCTAGCGATTTCACTACATAGTTTCAAAGTAATTATCACATTAATAAACTTTAAACATAGATAGTTAATTAGTTATAACTAGCTAATTAGTTGATTGAAAATTCTATTACTTTTTATTGACACTTTTAATTAAAACTAACAGTTAATTATGTTTTACATATTTATTCTTATTCTTTCTCGTTTTTTCTTCTTTTCCCTCATGTGCCCTCTGTCTCGGAGAGTTGCCTATGCATCATCATATAGATATTGTTGGAATTTTGAGATAAATAATGCTCTTTATCGTTTCTTTTTCTTATTCTTTTCCGGAATTCCAACTTTACTCAACGCCACTTTTCAAGCCTTTTCTTTTATTACGCCACAAAAGATGAACCAATAGAGAAGTAAAAATGTGAGGCGGAAAGGTCGATCTTTCATTCATTGTGATTGGGTTACTAAAGGTATTGCTGTTCGAGGGTGGGTAAAGGCACTTCGCTGCTCTAGCTAGCTACTAATATAGGGGTGGACAGTTTTATATAGCATGTAATTTTAGGGGGTTTCGGAACCTTCCCAGTATCTGATTATCTGATGTGTATTATTTACTTTTTCTTTTTTCGACTCCTGACCTTTATCATCGAACAAAAATTGAGTATATGATATGGCACGATCAATCGGGTTTTTATTTACAAACTTTCTTCTTTATGGTAGAATATGATTGATCGATCAAAGTGTATGTTGATTAGAAACATCAAGAAAAAAAACGGCAGCCGTAGATGAAAAATGATGCTTCGGCGACATCAAAAGAAAGAAATAGACAGGAGCTTTTGGATGTTTTTCGTGGTCATCAAGCATATACGGATGCTTTAGAACAAGTAATTATTTATATATATATATTATTTATCAAGTGTAGTTTATATATATAGGTTATTGCTTATGGGTGCACCATAAAAATAGGGGTGACAATCGTGGCATGTCGTGTCTAATCGTGTTGTGTCATTAATCGTGTCGTATCTAAATATGTATCGTGTTTAAACGGATAAGTCTTAAACGTGTCTCAAAACTTCAAACACAAACACGACACGAATATTAATCGTGTCTAATCGTATAAGAGTCGTTTAGACACGGGATCCTTTAAGGTCAAACTCATATACATTTTAAATCATATATATACACAAATCCATATATATACAAATCCATATATACAAAGTAAGATCTTTAAAGTTCAAATTCCAATATTAAAAAGTAATTGGGTATTTCAATATTTTATTATTATTATTATATTTAAATGTGTCACATGTATACACGACACGATTAATTAATCATGTTTATACAGATATCTGCAAATCTGAAGTGCTTAGACATATAAGAGTTGTTTACACACAGTATTCGTTAAGGTCAAACTATTATATGCTTTAAAACATATCGTGTCGTGTCCAAAATTGTCAGCCCTAATAAAAATACTAAAATTTTAATTTTAAATGGAGATTTTATTTTATTTGGGGGGTCCAAAATGGGGTTCATATTGTTCAAATATAAAATATCAAATTTAGTCCTCAAACTTTTTATATGGTATTTTTTATTCAATTTAACCCTTTAACTATATAGAGAGAACTAAAACAAGAAAGGTGTTTTTGTACGCATTTTGAAAATTCTTATTAAATTATTTATTTTCAACAACTGAATTGCGATTTAGTCGTAATTAAATAACACTTATTTGAGTTATGATTGAATTGAGACTCAATTATAATATATATAAAATAAATAACATTTTTAAAAATATTATATTACTTTAATATTTTTTAATTAAATTCGGATAAAAACAATTGAACGAAATAACAAAATTCAGAATATGTATGAAATATTTAAATTTAATTGCAAATTTATTGCAATGGGTGTACGTATATATTGTACGATATTTAATAATCAAATCTGAATGGCGGACAGAATCCTATGCTTCCTTTTCCATGGCACTTGGTCTCCCTCTTTCCCTATACCTTCTTTAATTGCCCACCAATTGGCCACTTTTAGTAACGATGTATGCAATTCTATCTTTCCGTGTCAATTTTCTATTGGCTGTAACCACTTGACCCATGCAGTCGTGGAATATAATTAATTATATTTTACGATTTTGGTTTTTGGTTTTAATTATATAATTCCGACCCACCAATTTTTTAATAACTACACATGCTGACATCATCAGCGTACAATAGAATAGTGTGTGATGTGATGACCGTTAAACCTCTTTTTTTGGGTCAACGCCGTTAAACCTCTTTGGTTAGATATTCTCTTCTCTCGTAATAATCAATAATCTTTTCCATTACATAAATTATAAATATCTCACGACTTATTAACTCGCTGATTTTTTTAAATAAAATTTATATATTGTAATTATTTATTTATTCGTACTTCTATGCGCAAGTTTTTATTTAATATTAACATTATTTTTAATTAATTATAATAATATAAGTGAATTGGAAATATATCATGTCATTAGAATTTTTTCTACTAATTTTTTTTTGTAAATTTAACGTAAATAAATTTATAATTTTTAGTTAAAATTAGAAATTAATTATCTATTTGATCATTTGTACGTAAAAAAATATTGAGTTATTAATATAGGAGTAATAATATTAAAAAAATCCCACTAAGCATGTTTTTTTAAAAATAAAGATGAGTGTACACTTAATTACTTTTTATAATTTCCCTCAAATTAAATTAAATTAAAATTTATTGATTTACTATAATAATAAAATAAAAATGTAACCAACCATTATGACTAGACTATGGTAGAGACCAAATCTCGTTCTTTCGAAAAGAAATAATATTGTACGACACACCCTCTGACCTCACTTTCGTTAGTTTCTTAAATATGGAAGTCAACTCAAGGATCGGTTCATAAAGCAAAACAATTAAAATATAAATTTATTTATAATTGAGATAATGTATGAATTTCTTGTTAATTAGTGATAGAGTCCCTTCCATCAATCAAGGGACGAGGCAAACAGAATAATGTAGATGCACATTCATACATTTGTTTGTGCGAAATAATGTTATATTTAATTTATTTTATCAAGTGTGTTGGATACTTGGTGTAGACTTAGGTTAGGGTTCATCAGAATGGTTGACAATCACTTCCATGATCGACGAACTGGATAAAGTCGAGGTCAATGTTATATTCACAACTTCGTTAAGTCGAGTACTCAATCTGCATACTTTTGTTATTTGTCCATTTCTAATAGGGCCGACGATGGTTAGGGTATGGTACTATGACAAATACCATAACCATACCATAATTTTAAATTGCATATACAATTTTCAATACCATAATCATGGTTATTAACCACGGTTTTAACCGTATACCCATATTTATTACCACATGTGAAATGTAATTGAACATTATAAATGTTATCTTAATAAATACATAAAATTATGTCACAAGTAACAAAAATATTCAACATTATCAACATTCAAAATTAACACTAATATCATTTAACATTTACATCATTCAATTACAATTCACACTGGAATTTTACATTCGTGAAATTTAAAATTGAAAATCCTACTTCTGTTATTAGCATTTATTAATAGATTAATATTATATTTATATAATAATTATGAATATGACTAAAATACCACAACCATACGAGTCAGCACATGAAGTTGTTCTAGCCAACACAAACGGAAAGGTAACCTTTATATATATATATATATATATATATATATATATTCTTCTAAATCTAGGATATGAGGTACTCTCTTGCATATACACATATTTCCTTCCAACATTGGAGAAGAATATGGAGACCACCTTCGCCACCATCTCTTCTTGCAGGTTTTGGAGTATTCCCGATGAGTTTCATAGTGAATCTTCAAACATTTCACAACATTAAATAAATGCGGAGAAGAATTTGTGCATGCATTAATTATATATGTATATAATATATAATTATGTACGAGTCCACTTAAAGGTGTCCAATCAAATAAGTAGTTGATCTTGGTATGGTTTGGTAATTAAATAACTGAACTATTTTTTTAAGTGAGTAATCTAGTTTTTTTGAATGAGTAAATATAAAACTCTATGTAACTTAGATTTGACATTCTTTTCTGAAACTAAGGATACATAATGTGTGAATGAATTGTTAAAACCATTAAAGTCGGGTGTTTTTTAACATATAGTTAAACAAAGATTTATATAGGCTCAATCATAAATGTTTACCTACCATTTTGTTTTGTTTTTAAAAAAAAAAGGTTTAATTACGTAGTTGTCAAAGTATATAAAATTCAGCTACTTGTTCGAGAATAATCCCTTAATTAAATTACAAGAAAAAAGTTGCCTAAACTGTGCTCTATGACATCTATAATAATCCAAGTTGCACGATTAATTAATTAATATGTAATTCCAAGACAACTAATTAGTAGCTTAATTGGGTTTGAGCATGCACTACGTACGTACTTTTCATGACGAAGCAAGCACCATTTCAACGTACTCCCAATAGGAATAATGATTAATGCATGGGGAATTTAACTAATTAATTGTTTATTACCACATTCATTTCAACATCCAAATAACCAAATTCTTGGGTGGAACCTGAAGTCATCCTCTCAACATTCTTTTAAATAATATATATGTATATATATTAAATATTCAACGCAAACCAATGATATATAGTCAAGGAGCTTCACAACTTGGCTTTGTTAACAAACATGGCGGCTCGGGTTCTAAAGGAGCCAAATGCACTATGGGTCAAGGTACTTAAAGGTATATATTTTCCAAACTCGGACTTCATGCAGGCGAAACGAGGTGGTAGGGCTTCGTGAGGCTGGTCAAGTCTTATTGCGGGTCGTGAGGTTATTTCGAAGGAGGCGGTCTGGACGGTCGGGGATGGAAGACATGTTCGTACGTTCAAGGACAGGTGGGTCACTCCCATGCACGATTTCAGACTGCCCTATGCTGGACATCTTTCGGCGGCCTGCCCAGACCACAGGCTTGCAGCTTGGATCAATCCACAAACGAGACGCTGGGACGTCGATATGCTGTCCAGGGAGGTGGGGCTGGACCTGGCTCATCTTGTTGCTGTTGTTCCGATCCATGCACTCAGCCAGGGAGACGCCACCATCTGGCCATACGTAAGGGACGGTTCCGTCTCTGTAAAGTCGGTGTATCATCCTCTTCGGGAACCGGAAGTGCAGCGACAGAACAGCGCTGCTTCATCTATCATATGGTCCGACATTTGGAATGCGAAGGTATGCCAAAAGGTGAAAGTTTTCTTGTGGAGGTTGAGCTCAAATGTGCTGCAGGTTCGGGACAGTTTGGCCAGGCGTGGGGTACAAGTTTCACTGGTGTGCCCAGGCTGTGACGAGGTTGAAACGGCGTGTCACCTCATCACGGGTTGTGCGTGGACTCACGTCGTATGGAAGGAGCTGCTTGGCCTTGATACACCTGCCAGTCGACAAAAGTTAGCAGACCATATCCTGCGCCTGGACGGGGGACTGTCCAACGGACCACCTCCGGCCTCGGTGTGGGAGACAAACAGGGAAACCTGCATGCTTACCTGCTGGGGGATTTGGAAGGCGAGGAACAGATTTGTCTTCGAGAATCGCAGATCGCTCGCAGCTGCAGTCGTCCATGAAGTCAGGCAGGCACTGATGGAGCTGAGCGGCATCAACTCCAGGCCTCATGTGCAGCAAGGTCAGCCTCTCCAGAGATCGGTTCGCTGCAGGAAATGGAGGAGGCCGGAACCTGGTTCAGTGCGGGTGAACTGTGATGCGGCCTGGTGCTCGGAGACGAAGGTCGGGGGCTTTGGCGTGATCGCTCGGGACTGCCTCGGCAACATATGCGGGGGAAGACACGGGTTCTCGTTGGCGGGCTCGGTTGACGAGCTTGAGGCAAAGGCCATTTGGGAAGGTCTTCTTTTGGCAATCGACAAAGGTTGGCAATATATCGAGATCGAGTCCGATGCGGAGGGGGTTATCAACCACCTTTGTGGCCGGGGCTCGATTTGGAGGGTCAATGCGATTGCTTCAAACATTAATGTTTTGGTGAGTTTGTTTAGGTATGTCTCTTGGAAAGCCATCCCGAGGGAGGCCAACCAATGTGCGGATTTTATCGCAAATCTTGCAAAATTAAGGGTGTGTCCGTTGGATTGGGTTGAGAGACCCCCACCCGAGCTTGTTCATCTCATTTGTTTAGACAATTCTATGTAACCGGTTTTGTTTCACTTGTTGGAATAAGATCTTGTTGTTGGCCAAAAAAAAAAAAGTTCCTTGATCAAAAAAAAAAATGTGTATGAGTTGAACAAAAAAAAAAAGTCATGTGTATCTATATGTATATGCATGTATACTTGTATAGTTAAACAAAATATATTTTTTACGTACTTAAATTATAGTTCAAAAATGTTATTGGGGTATTTTATACCGTGTAAATTAGAAATATTATTTTTTGGGACATCTCCAAATAAGTTGATAAAAAATATATTCAATAGATAAAGAAATTAGCAGATTAATGAAATAAACAACATTGAATTTCGAATTATACAATGATCTGAAATTTCAGTCAAAGTTGATTTAAAACTTCTAACATTAAATTGTTAACTTCCAACTTTCAAAAAGTTTAGTAAAAAATGTATTACTATTTTAGTATTTATTTATCAATGCCAGTCCACCTTAAAAGAAAAACAAAATCTGTACGTATTTATGTATTCGTATAATATATAAAGAAATTATGTTTTTCTTTATTCCTTTTTTTGTATTGTTTTTACATTTTTGGAATAATAACATGTCTTCTTCCTTTATTTGTTCAATCATGTCGAATTATGGTCCTCATCACCTACCTCTCTTTGATTCTCTACACGTCTGATTTATTCGACTTACTAATTCGAGTGCAGATACAATCAAAGGGACACAATTCACAAAGGCTACGTGTCCTTCTGGCAGACGTCAATACACTGTGTGGACAACGGGATTCAATCAAATTTCAATCATTCGATATTTAATTGAAGTATCTTTTATTTTTTTTAAATCGACAAAATTTGAATTCATATGGTACGTGATATTAACGACTTTAATCAACTGTCTCATAAGTTTGAATTTATAAATAAAGATATTCAATTTACTTTTAAATTACATTAATATTGTCGACTACTTATGATTTTTTTCTTATAATGTTGAAACAAATGCAATTAAGCTAATGAAAGGTATCTTTTGACGCAGATATGGGGTCCTCAATTACAAGATTCCATTGCATCCTCACTACTTATACCCTTCCTCTCCCTCTCTACCCAACAACACCATTCATTCTCATCGTCGTCTTCATCTCCTCTCTGCAATATTGCTCGAGGTAAGAAGACCAGAGCTGAGCTTCACTGTGGTTTATTTTATATTCCCATCCAGCTCATGTTTTTCGTACGTATATATGCATGGAAATCATTTACATGATGGACATGCATATTTCTGACCAGACGTGTAACTCGATACTTTGTTTTTCTCATCTGGGTTTCTTGATTTTCTCACCTGCAGATTCTTGTTAAACTAAAAAATCTAAACTTTCTTGAAGATGGATGCAGTAGGGGGTATAACCACAATTCTCACTTCGGAAAAGGAGGCGGTTCCGACGTCGATTCGCAGGACTCTGTCGGCAGATATGTCGTCCAGGAAATGGATGGAGGAGAACGGGTTCAAGAGCAAGGATAGCTGGAAGCCGATTGAAGAAGAGAAAATGAAGAAGGAGCTCCACGCACCGCCGCAGATCGACGTCTGGACGTCGATCCTGGCGAAGAAAAACGACGAATGCCACGCGCCGCCCTACGTCCACCCTCTGGTGAAGAGGTCCGGCAACTCTCTGAGCAAGCAGAGTCTCGAGGTCTGCACTGAGAGTCTTGGGTCGGAGACCGGGTCGGAAGGATTCTCGTCATACCCACCGTCGGAGACCAGTGACGTGAGCGACGATGCCAAGGAAGAAGAAACGCAGACAGAGCAACCGCAGCAGCAGCAGAAGAAGAAGGTGGTTACGTCATCTTATCAGAGGAAGGATCCGCTGTGTCGCACTCGTTCTTTCCCGCCACCACTTCCGTCGATTTCGAAAGAGAATGGTAAATCTCTTCACGTCCGACCGCACCGCGATGATGGTCGGTTGGTTCTGGAAGCTGTATCTGTGACTGAGCAGACCAACTTCCGGGCCCGCCGACAAGACGGCCGTCTTATCCTCACCTTTGTGGTAGACCCACCGACCCACGAACTTCTAGAAGATGATGAGTTGTTGGTGAACTTCGGTGAGGATAATGTTAATGGCGATGGCGAGCCCAAGTATAAAGATGAAGAAGAAGAAGAGGAAAAATCAAGTGTGAGTAAACTTTCTGTGTTGATCAACAAACCGGTGGTTCTATCGAACCGGACCCCCACATGGTCCAACAAATTCAGTGAATTGGTTCTGTTTGGAGAAGATAAGAAGGAGGATGTGGTTCGGTGCCCGTATGGGCTAGCCCGTGGTTCAACCTACAATGTGTACGAGTACTTCTGGCGGTCCAAGCCGACAACCATCATCAGTCCATGTCGAACCCCCAACCAAACCGTAATCATCAAGAACTACACACCCTATCATCAGCCCATTGTCTCTAAAGAACCGTCCTTGAACCGTGATGATGAGGTTGGAGTGGACCGTGTCGAGTCCATTGTTCCATGGATGAGGAGTTGCAATGAAAAAAGGAGGTCCCTTTTGTTTTGGGAGTCTCCTTGCATTGCCACCCCCACTTCCTAATGGCTTCTAGTTACCATTTATTTATGTTTCAACAGAGTCTAAATCGATCAAATATCTTGTATTATTATTACAATGCTTAGATTTTTATTATATTTTAATCTAGTGTGGTTATAATGATTTAAATTTTACATATAATAACATAAATTTTATATATCTTTCAGTTATTGTCAAACTATTACACTTTTAAATGAGACGACTAGAACCCAAAACACTAACTCTTATACAAGATGGTGACCAAAACAAACCCACACCCCATCCATCATGAAACAACAAAACCAATAACATGATGGATGAAGGAAGAAAAATACAATGTGTAAATTTCTATCTATTCTTCAATGGTTAATATACGGGCACGGAGGAGAGGCAACACAACAAGATCGAATCTCAGCAACGTCGTATTCACAAAGGAAGGAAGGAAGGAAGGAGAGGGGTCGGTCTACTAAATCCAAGCAAGAGAACCCCGATCGGTTGTTTGTTGAGGGCGGCCTCTGGTTGGTGTTGGAGGTCGGTTGGCGTTCAGTTCCTAATCCAAAAACAGTTGACAAGATAAGATCCAACAAGTGGTTCAAAGCCAATCCTACGATACTCTAGCAGCACAGACATGATAATGCACACGATGTACCAGATTTTTTTTTAAAAAAATACCTGCATCCACGTATCTTCATTTTGCTGGTCTGATGTCTCAGGTGATAGGACAGCGGGTGGAAGGGGATGGATGAGTTTGGGAACCACAACTAGATCTCTACCCAACACTAAGATTGCCCCGGCATTGTTGGCAGTACCTGCAAATTGACTCGAAAGGATATTCAGTAAGTGGGATAGATAGATGTATGCAATATGGCAAGCAAGGGGTACCAGAGAACATTTTCTCGATTGAAAGACGATAAGTAAGGGTGACAAAGTAAGAAACGAACCGCAGTAATTGGTAGCAGAGAATAGAGTGATTAAGTGTCCCTGGGCAAACCGCTCAAAGCCATCCATCACACACTCATGAGCACGTACAATTAGTTGAAGATTGTTGTTCTTGCAAAACTCCAATACACGATCCGGCTGAAACAAAGCTTCTCTGTTTATATTTTAAGTGAAATAAAACTTATCTTGATACGTAGGTGGTGGCTCAAAGCCTCATTTAGTTTAACTTTAGATAATACCCCGGTCAACTTTTCCGTCATCAAGCCCCATGGAACGAGAACCCTTGGGTAGGAAAGTTTTGGGATGATTTTGACAAATAAATGAGGCTGATTGAGAACCTGATCGTCTATTTTGGATTGGGAATAAAAACAGAGCAAATAGTAATGCACTAGGAGAAGTTTGGGTACCAAGTTTAGAATGGCGTAAAAATATTTGCATTGAATAGTGTAATGCTTAAGTAAATATTAATTGATAAAGAAAAAAAGCTCACCCCGAAAGTAACCAAACCTGGACCTCTAGCATTTGGACGAAGTCCTTCCACACTATCGTTCTCGGTAGGATCCGACCTGAAGGGGAAATGGATATAAAACTGTCACTAAATATACCACTTTTGCATTAACCCTTTGTTTGGGTAGGAAGGGGTTCAGGGTGGGACAGGAAAGAGAAATTCATCAGTTGTTTGAATATTCTATACATTTGAGCTAAGATTTGGAGGGTAGACAAGGTGCAAGCATGATGAAATTACAACACATTACGGTAAAACGGTCCAATTAGGCTTAAACACTCCTGACACTTCCTTTGATGAGTCCTATCCAAACAAGGGAAACATAATCTTTCCCTTTCCTTAACAAAGTTTATCCAACAAAGCATGAGCTTACCATAATAGATCCATGAGAACGATGGAGCCCGCATCCATGGAAATTGGACGTTGAAGATTTTCAATTTGTTCCACATGATTTATTGAACGTCCAATCCCCCCATGCATGCAAATTATTTTCTTTTCGATTAGAGCTGCTAGAGGAAGCCAGTTGAACAATCTGTTTATCCGGTGCCACGTCCAAATACCATCTCTCTCACCCTGTACACCAAATCTCGCAGTTATTAGGCAATGAAGAAGCTAACTAATCTTTAAAAAAACAATTAATACCAAGGGATATACCATGCGCTCAATGCATTCAATTCGGAAGCCAAAGAGAGCATTGATATCTGCAGCTTCATGGTTACCGCGGATTAAATGTACATTTTGAGGATACTCGACCTGAGCCAATCAAATAACGACAGTAGAGTCAGATGATAGGACAGACAATACAAAAGGTAATATTGTCATATGAAAAGAAGTCAAGACAGATACCTTCAGAGCTAAGAGAAGCATAATGGTCTCTAGACTGTGTTGGCCACGGTCAACATAATCTCCTAAGAAGAGATAATCAATGTATCTGGTTTTCATTTTCATTAATTAGCATTATTTTACAAACTAAACATGAACCGTGTGTAAAATGTAATGAAAACTAAAGGTAAATGAGAGCAAATAAAAAAGATGCTTACGCAATGTCCCCAGCTGTTGACGGCGCACCATACTCATCAAAAAGGCGCATGAGATCTCCGAATTGTCCATGAAGATCTCCAAATATCTTCACTGGGGACCTGAGCTGTAGAACAGTTGGCTCATTGGAAAATACTTTCTCAGCACTGTCACAAAGATCAGCTATTTCATTGCAGTTTAGGAAAAATTGGCGGCAAACAGGAGGCTTCCATCCACGGGGCTTCAGAAGATGTTCAATAACCTGAAAATAGAACCAAAAAAAACAGTCATTCAAAGTAACAATCTGTTATCAGGCACTGTCTCTGCCTTGGCAATGACTGAGTAGATTTTTTTATATATATATTATTTTTGGGGTATAAAGTTGAACTGAAAAGAAGAAAGTAGCTCGTCCCTTCTAAGGGCATGATTCCTTGCTTAGGTATCCAAACATCATTCAGAGTCCACATGCAGTTATTGCCTCTGACATTACAGTTGGAAATGAATCATGTCAAAAGCAAGAAAGTTCCATACCTTCTTGGGAACACTATTAATGGACATTTGCCTATCAAACAATTTCCTAGCTGCAGTTGCATTTTCTGGGGTTCCATAGCTCACTCGTCTGCCTTCATTTTCAAACTGATCAATAGAAAGTTGTCTCACCAAGCCACCTAAAGCTCCACCAGTCTCAGCAGCTATAACCACCTGGTGAACGTGATACACAAATCACGGTACAACATATTCTTCATGCAAAGGAAAAAATACTGTGATATACAGGAGCTCGTGTAATATAATACTTACAGCTCTGTGATGCAGACGAATTCCAGGGACTACACTGTTTGGACTAGCTGCATTCAACAAAATAGGTATCTGATTCCCACTTGGAGTAGCCTCTGCTCCACGATCCCTATCGGGAGATTCAATTTCTCCATTACCTTGTCGTGCTTTAGCAGCAGCAAGAGTAGCAGTAATAGCCTCAGCTTCTTCTGCTGACGCTTTAACCAAATAGTCGACATCCTTACTAGTTCTTCTGTTAGTACAAAAATATGTTAAAGAGCTTCTGAGATCAGGTGGTGTTCAAAATTCAAATAGAAATTCTACTGTAGTGGCACTCGTATGTCTAATAGACATCTTACCGAGTTCCCTGGTTCATAGCATTTTCAGGGGTAATATCAGCATACATGCCACCATTTATAGGGGGAGCAACAGGATTTCCTAGCATAATTGCACCATCTGATGCATCATGCCCCACACGCCTCATTTTTTGATCGACAGATGCGTAGCTACCAGGCACCCTTCCTGGTTGTACATCAGATGCAGCAGCTGCAGCATGGGAAGCTGCTGATGTAGTTTCAGCAGCAGCTAAATCTTCAGCAACAAGTAGGTCATCAAGCAACACTCCTGTGACAAGGATAGTATATGCATCATTACGTACCATTAATACCACCATTATAAGTAAAGCCTCATTTTAGGGGCTTCTTGCATACAATTACAGGATACCAAGAAAACTTAGCCAACTAGTTTGCAGTAGACTTTCTTGCAAAGCTAATTTCAACGAGAATATTTACCACTGTTTATGGGACACCAATAAGCTTATGAGCAAAACTGACCAGTTCAATCCAATAACTTCAGCTGATATGAATCCATCTCACTAATAAAACTTTTTATAATTTTATCTATGCCTAACTTAAGCCCTCATGAGCAACATTAATACTAACATAGTCAAAATATGTTACATTGCTTCAAATAGTTAAATTTAATTCTTTTTTCTACTGTTGATCGAAGATTGACCAGATCAATTAGATTACTTGAACATTTCATGGGCCTAGGATTGACCCTGACTCCTGCTAGAGAAGTGTAAAATATCTCAAGTCACGTTCATAATAGCGAGTACAGTTAATTTCAGGAGACATTATAGTAGAAGAGCAGCAAAAGATACTTGTTACCAAAAAATTAAAGAAAATAGATCAATGAAAGCTTCGTGTCTTACCACCGCGTAAACCACCATATATAAATATCAAATCACCAACAGCAGCAGCAGCATGCCTGCAACGCCTTGACAACTCAACTGTAGCATGCCTGGAATGCTTTGACAACTCAACTGCAGCATCACCGCCTGCTGCATCAGCACTGTACCTTCCTGTCCTAGGACTAGTTACAATAGATTTTGTGTCACACCATACACCTGCTGCAGTGTCCAAAACTGCAAAAGGAATATACAAGAAACTTTAGAATATCTAATGGACCCTCAGCAAAGACTCGTACAAAAACAGGATGATAAAACCTTTTAATTACTTAAGTGAAGAAAAAATAGTAACATCAATCATACAAAAGAAAGTCACTTAAGTAATAAAGTACTACACAAAGCTCAGGCACCATCATTTACCAGCGACACTAGAAGAATCATCGACCACGCGTCCACCACCAAGTGCCCCTCCAGACACATGAAGTCGTGCATTGACAAACACCTAATTTCAATATCAGTACAAGTGAGTTTTCAGCCCTGAAATGCCACGTTTCTTACTAATAGAGAAAACATAAAAAAAAATCCTTAGGACAAAGAATCAACCAGGGGAAAAGAAACATACAGCTGCGTGTTGATATCTTGGTGATGGGGAGACACCAGGTGCAATTGCCCATTCCCACCTTCCATCTCTATGTTTAGCAAGCCCATACGCACTGGCAAGTGGCTACAGATATCATTGTAAAAGAATTCTATGAAACAAGTTACTATTTTCAAAACAAAACCATGAAATTACCGTTGTCATTTACTTATATAAGAACCATTTTAAAATCACGTTTTTCACTAAAGCATCCCTGGGAAAAGTTTCTGAGACCACCATTAATTAGTTTTTGAAACACAAAAATAAATACACCATACCAAGACCAGTGAAAACTTCAAAGCACACGACTAAGCTTGAAAGTGTGTCAAAAATATGTTTGTTCATTCCGAATAAGAAGCCTCGTAGGACTCAGTCTTACTCTTTAACAGGTAGGGAGATAAGTTTTGCACTCATTTATATATTGTTGAAGCCCCCAAAGCCTTAAATCAATACATTATCTTTTACTTCTAAAAAATGTTCATTCTACAGGAACTGTATTATTCTAGATCGCAAGACAATTTCCATATTACCTTATCCCAAAGTCAATTAAGAGAAGTAGCTTAGTCCTTTCAATAATTGGCTTACAGGGGGTTGCTAATGAAATCAGACCTTTTTCCGGACCAGACATTGTTTACAATCACAATAACTCACCACACTATTAGCATCTCGACCTCCACAAAGCAGGAGAAGACCATCGGAGCGTGCACTTGCAGTACCGTACCTAGTCAAAACAAAAACTCAATAGATAAGATGGCACTCACATAACCTTCGTGTAGCGTTATTTAGATCCATCATCCATTGGTGGGTCCAAAATAGTCCATAATTTGGCATCCTTTGTGGTCAAAATATTCATCTCTATATATGTGTCAATGCATCAGAAGTGTCATAACATTTGTATTTCAGAGAGAGAGAGAGAGAGAGAGTGTACATGCATGGGGGTGGACCATCCCCTTCAGGCTCCAATTTACGCCATTCATAAGGCTTGGCGGCCGTATCCAATGCCCATACATCTACCAGAGGCCGTTTCCCTAAAAAACAGACGCAATTATCTTGCTTAGAGTAGAAATAATAACATGAATAAAGACACTAGATGAGAAAAACTGGGAATATTTAGGTCCTTACCATCATTTCCACCAATTGCCATGAGAAACCTTTGACCTACCAAAGCCATAACATGTCCATACCGTGGACCTGGACCTGGACCTTGAACAGCAACTCTAAAAATGAAATAGCAAAGTATTTACCAACAGTATCACTGATGAAATGAAGGATGAATGATCACGTCCTTCTAAAGCTAACCTATGCCATCGTGGTCGTTGCTGTGAAAGATCAAGTACATGAAGGTCTTCTGTTGATAGGCCAGCAGGTCCAATTCCACCCTGAATTGCCCAACAGGAGATTAAAATTATAGCCAGCAAATGGTAATCAACCTAGTAAAAAATATAACCCATGACTACTGAAGCAGGCAATCAATTTCTGACCTGAATAACAACCATAGTACCCACGGCACAAGCCACGTGAGCAGCCCTTGGTGTGGGTGGTTCTCCAAGGGGGGTGACTCTGTCAAATAAATTATGGTATGCAAAAAAATCTTGTTAACAGCAATACAGTGTTTCAGTGGCAGATCCTGGTCTCGTATAGGAATTACCTAGACCATTTGTTAGTCAAGACATCGTAGCTGTGCACATCAGCAGTAGCACCAGCTAGTCCTGCAAACAATACAGTATGAAAATGATCATGGCAAGTCAAGTGCCGACAGCTCACAGATGAAGATAACAACCCAGAGCACGATAAGATACACTGTGCTTGATTGCTTGTATTACATTTTTACATGTATTAGAAGAAGAATAAAAATGTCTAGTCAATAGGATGGAGTATGTTATTATTCGTTATAGGCTGCAAGCAAGTTAAAATTCACATCTTCCGCAAGAGAAAGAAACAAAACAGACGATTTCATCTAATAGTCTTTCAGCCTGTGAAGATTTTGATTTAAAATGATAAAAACGATTATATTTGACACATAAATTAGATAGCTTTACCTCAAAAAGAAGCTATAGAAGGCTGCACTCTAAAATCTAAATTAAGAATCAATTTCATTTGTTCATAAAGTCCTAAACATTTGAGCTTCGCTAATGAGCGTGTTTAAAATAGAGGATGTTCTGAGAAAGAAAATGAACTTACAACAGCAAAAAATGACACAATTCGCACCATTAAAGATATGACAGTTTAAACGTTGGTAACTGAAGCATGGATTAGAAAGCAGACTACAATCTTTCTGTCACTTCCCATAGAAGACGCGGAAATGATGGTTTTGCATAACGCTTGCAATCTTGAAGGAATTATATATCAAATAGAATGCCAAGATTGTGGAGAAGAGTCAGATAACCTACGAATTCCAGCACTTCCAGGCGATGCTGGAGGCCCCGAAGCTGCCGGATTTCCCTCTAGGGCAGTAGCACCTCCAAACAATATCAGCCGAGGCCCAATATAACCGGGCGTGCCCTCCTCCCCTACAGCAGCCACAGACGTCAGGGTGTGGCCACACCTCGGTCCTGGACCATCGTCCTCATTCTCTATTACTGCATTCACCGCCGAATAACACGGCGCAGGCCTCGGACCAGATGCCGGACTCTGTTGCGATGGAGCCGCCTGAGAATCCCCCTCTGGTTGCTCCATCCCCGTGGACTGAAACGAATGGGAGGGATCCTGATCCCCCTCCGACCCCATCGGCGAGTCCATGTCCATCGTCTTATCAGTTTTGTTACGCTACTAATTTCAACATCCAAGGCGTAACCAGTCTTCACTAGTTTCCGTTCCTGATCAACATTTCAAATTCGAATTCAGACCCCCTCACCCTTCAATTGGTATAAACCGTAAACCCTAGATTATCAATGAGAATCGAACTCCTCCCATCTGTTTCTCTGCAGAGAAGCCTTCACCAAAAATCACCCGCGAAACTTCTTTAACCGATGAAAAATGAACAGCTTCGAGCTGGTCTCTGCTTTCGTAACTGTATCTTGCCTCCTCGTTGGGATCTCGAGGTAGTGAAGCCGGCAAGCTATGGAGAAACGCGACGGGGACAAACAATCGCAGAGAAAATCCCAAAGCGCAACCAAGCTCTCATTCCAACTCAAACAGAAAACTGTCCACTTTTGATCCTCTCTGTAAATGACGGACAAAAAGAAAATCCTCCGTAAATCTTATTTAATTTAAGTTAAATTAAATAAGATCTCTAAGAAAAATCTCTAAACATTTTAATTATTAAAAGATCAAATATTATTAAAATAAAAAATTAGTTAATTCATAGTTAAATTAAGATGTTTAATAATTTAATAATATTTGATCTTTTAATAATTAAAATGTTTAGAGATTTTTCTCGGTATAATTATTAATATATACTCTGTTATTATAAATTTAGTTTTGTTAATGTGACTTCTTTTTATGGACATAATAACAAAATACTCATTTTATTCGGAATCGACCTATTGCTAGGAGTGGCATGAACAAGTTCGGTTCTGAATCTGTTCAAAAATCGTACCTTACCTGAAATGTGATAAGATATGGTTCGACTTCATTCGTTTGAACTTTTTCATATTATTTTTTTGCAGTTTACCATATTAATTAATTGAATAAAAAATTAGTTCTGAATTTATGGTTTAGCAAAACGTGACGAGATTAAATTTGTTGAAAGGGTGATTATATGATATAATTATATCAGTGTATTATAAGAATTTAGAATTTTTTCATGTTAAATTTCAGAATTAATAATTCATTACGAATGAATTTAGTTACTTGCACAAGTCATTTTTACAAATATACCTACCTCTCATTTGTCAACCCTAATCCAAATTATCCATTCTCCTCTGTATCTGCCATTCTGCCCCCAAATCCAAACATACATACGTATATATAAAGACATTATCATGGAACACTGCCGCAATCATCCAAGTCGATACAAAACGGGGTATCGCATCGTATCACCGGCTTTCATTTTCTATAGCAATAATGTATCAATCCATAACCACCCCATAACAGAACAAACAAACTGATTTTACATTCGAAAATTGGCAGATCTTTGAGGAAACTGCATAATTTATCGATTGAGGAAACTGTTGTCTCTTTCAGGCAATTACAGGACCTCGATTGACGGGCTTCTGGAACACTCTCACTACAGGCATGCCATCCTCTCCACCATTAGAAACCCTCCACGATCGATCTTTCTTCCGCTGAGGCTTCCTATGGTGTTTGTGTGAAGCAGACGACTTCTTGGAAGACTCTTTCTTGGGCACCAACCCATTCTCCATGTCAAACGAGTTCAAATCATCCAAAACATCAGTATTTACTGCACTATCCTCCACATCGGAGGAATCAGACTCTTCCTCTTCCTCCGGAATCTCACCGAGACTCGATTCTGGAACTTCTCGGATACCATCATCATCAGAAACGCCAGGTGGAAGTTCGTAGTGAGGCAGCTTCCCATCAATGTAATCCTTCAAGATCTGTCGGGACCCACGGGTCTCGTCAGGTAGCCCACTAGAAGCAACATACCCACGAGAAGCACAATACGCCCGGAGAAGCTCATGTGCAGTTGGTGGTCGGTTCTGAGGCTCGTACGGCTTAGGTTTAGGCAAACTGATGTGGTAGACATCCTCGATGATGTGTCTCGGGACCCGGTTAGCAGCCACCTGTATAGCCTCCCTGTGCTCCGTCATCCGGTCGATTGGTAGCACCCCGCAAGCAATCATCTCGTGCCTCGAGCTTGAAAACGATGGAAACACCAATCCAGGGCAATCACAAAGGGTTAACTCCTCGGACATGATTAGGGTTTGGAAGTGCTTTGTCTTTCCCGGGGTAGAGGTGACACCTGTCCGCTTTTGCCCAACCAGCGCATTAATGGTTGAGCTCTTTCCGACATTTGGGTACCCTACAAAACCGACCATGACGCTCTTGGTGGCAAAATTGAGATTAGATGTATTGGTGGTGGAGGCTGATTCCCTTCTTGTCTTGGCGATTTGCTCTGCCTCGGACTGCAACCGTGACAAAAGCTCATCCCTGCCATATATTTTTGTGTCAGGGTCTTCTTCCAACTGTTGCTCGGTTTTCCATGGAGAAGCTAGGATTTTTCCTTCAAGTGCTGCAGTTGCGGCTTTTGCTGACCAGAAGATGAATAGAATGTCGTTCTTGCGGAAAAAATCTGCCCATTTTAACCTGTGAAATAAGTTGGAACGATGAAACGTAGTCCAGAAGATGGACAAAGCAGAGTTCTATATTATCCGATATTAATCTGATACAGCATTTGACAGTGGCAGTGAGTGGCAGATTCAAAAAACTAAAATGGGGGCTCAACTTTTCTGGAATATCATGTGTAATCAAATCATGCTATAGAAATTATTTTTTCCAGAACATACTATAGTTCAGATAGGAAACAATAAATGCTAAAATTCATACGCCTTACAAGATTTCATGGTTTGAATTTGGCATGAAATTAAGTCAATCTTCATTTATAATTTGTATATTTCAAACTAAAAGTGTACGAGTACGTAATTTGTGCGTGTATACAACCATCCACCCTGGACCATGGAATATGGGTCCTGTTTCTGAATTTGTGTGAAAAATTTATTCGTTTTAATGCACCACATTAGATATATCATGCTAACTCAATATTTTGTTTACTGTAGTTGTTCGGGGGATTTATTGGGGAATAACAAACCTGACGGAATATGGTAAAAGATCTGCCTTGTTAACCAGCAGCATTGTTCTTTTGTACTTGTCAACCTCCTGAGCATAGACCTGTATTGATTGCAGAAACCCAATATATAAAACACCCAAAAACCACAATGTGTTCTTACATTTTACCAAGACCCAGAAAAGAAGTTGTAACGAAATGCATAGCGCTGGATAGCCATCTACAAGACTCTCATTTGCAAAATCAAGATATAATAGAAGGTTCTTGGATATATTGCAATCATGCTACATTAACTAGAATTATGTGAGAAAAAATGCATTGATAAGACAATGCATAATTACCTCAAGATCAGGGCAACGATAGAACAATGGATTTCTAGCATCCACGACCATTACAAGCTGAGAAATAGCAGAAAAGCAAATAAGTGTCACCATATGAACAAAAACCACCAAGAGACTGAGACTTGTAAAATTGTTATGACCGACAGAGATAGTTACCAGGTCACTACGTTCCACCACGCGCCAAAGTTGTCGCCATATATCAAGATTCTTTTCAAATGGAGTAAGAACAAGTTTTTCATTCTCCTCGAGTCTGAGGCAGAAAAGGTTCAAATGGCACAAATAGTCACACGTCAGCTATTGGTTTTAAAAGGATATAAATGTGCACTAGAGAAAATTACGCACCCAAGGCAAGGCAAACTTTTTTTTTTTATCACCAACAAGGCAAACTAATGAGGGGAAAATTATACATAAAAGAAATTAGTCTGAGCTTAAAGTGTTGATCAGACTAACCTTGCTAGGCTTCGCCGCCAAATCAAGAAAGATTGTCTTTCATTGTAGTCAAGTTGTTCCACAGACATTGAAGGGTTCCATGGTGGCCTGCAATAAAAGGAAGAGGTCAAAAATTTGCAACTCAAGTATTTACGGAGCTGGATAATGTTATAATATGGAAGTCTGAGAAAGAAAATACCTTCGTGGAACCTGGAGACTGCTATAATGCATGGCCTCCTCTCGCTTCTGCAGCTCTCTCCTTTCCTCGGGTGTCAAACCACTGGTGCTGGATGCATTGTCCCTGCTCAAGCACATTAGAAAAGCATACAAAATGAGAGACTACAATGTTATTTAAAAGTTGGGTCACTTAATTGCCAAAAGTATTGTTAACGGAAAATACAACCAGAGTCTGTGGGATGAGATTTCATAAGGTAAACAGAATCTATGTTTTGCAAAAAATAATCAGACAAAAGAGTGGCATATTCAGTTCAATAACTTTATACCACTATGTAGAATGTTTACGGTTAAAATTAAGTGGAACGAATACACCTAGGAACTTTATAGGTAGCGAAATATTAATCAAATAAATTAGCATGCTCTTTATACGGAAGCAAAGGCACAAAAATGCTTAAACTTTGCATTGGTCCTAATAAAAACAACCACACATAGAGAGTTCTGTGTTGCTCCTAGTTATTATAATCAACTCTACTATCAAGTAAGAGCATCTAAATCAAGTAACCAATAGAGTAATCTAGAACCCTAAGAATCTGCAAAATGAGTACATATCTGCCAAACGAGCTGTATATGTTGTTCTTTCTTGAGGACGCCTCTGACAACGAAATTACATTAAATCAATCATGCACTTAACATCTTGATATCAATTAACGTCATAGGCAAACAAATGAAAGCTTCAATAGACTAGCAAAATAAGACAGACATACAAACTGATAGGCATGTTTGGGGCAAGGAGGTCAGCAGGGAAGAGCTCCTCCGACTCTTCGGCATGCTGGATAACGGCGTCGATGTCGGTGACGTCGGTGACGGACTCGAGAACCTTCTTGTGCTGGTTACGGTAGAAGCGGCCCTTCTCCTTGGTCTCCTGGATCATCTGATTGTGGTGCTTCACGAGGGCCCTTCCAAGCGTCGATTTGTCGTTCTTCCCCATCGCAGACTACCCCAATCGACTGCTCAATAGGTAACTCGATGCTCTATTTCCTAGGAAGTACGAACAGAGGGCAGCGCCGCGGAGAGGAAGGTTTCTCAGGAGAGGGAGAGTTCAGAGCTTTTGGCGGTGATGGTGGGTGTTGTGGGCAGCTTGGAAACGTTTCTTCCTTTCAAAGGGTTGCTCTTACGGTCCATGGGCCATATAGAAAGGACTACCTAGGGCGGTAGAGAAGGACCGGATTACAATACTATCCAACTATCCTTCTTTTTAAAATAATATTATTTCATGTTAATAGATATTTTTAAAAAATGGCAAAAAAAAAGATATATAAAAAATAGTGCTAAGGATATTAATTATTAAGAGTAGGGGGACAAAAAAAAATTAGATGAAAAAAAATGAAAAAATTGATCTTAGATTGTTACGAAAGATCCGTATTGACTATTGAGTTTAAAAATCGAGACCGATTGCATGAACTTTTTTTTGTTAGGTCGATTTCATGCTTTTTATATCAATTTTCTATTTGACTAACCATAGTTATACTATATTTTTATTCCACATAATTAAATTACTATAATCTAATTATCGTATAGAATTTATATTTGTAATTTAATAATTTAATTAACTAATTTGATCATAAATGTGTTCATTTTTTATTATAGAATTCTTTAGTTATATTTTTTTTCTTCAAAATTGTGTATATTTTTGGGTTATTGGTTTAATAATACCAAAAAATGGGCCTAAATCGAGCCAATCTTAAGTCAAGCAAAACCGTTTCATACAAATTTTTATAGTGATTTTGGTCTTGGTCTCAGTACCCAAATTTCGATCTCATACTATTTTAAAGTAAAAGCTCGCCTGGACTGTCGTGAGCTTACCCCTAATAGAGTATGTTGCTGGTACGATAAATATGATAATTTCATTAGATTTTTTAATTATATATCATAACATAATTATTACGAGTACTATACGTATATATATAATTGTAACTATTTACTATGATTTAGGGAAATTTTAGTTACAAATCAACAATTACTTTTTATAAATCAAATTTGTTAAAATACTAAAATGTTATAATAGTATTTTACATATTTGCGTGATATACTAAATTCATAAATTACAAATTATTTTTTATAGATTACTTATTTATGTTGATTCCCTTTTATCGCAAACCAAACATTTACTGTTGTCGACTCAACAATTGTCATCCCACAGTCGTCATTCACCACCACCTGACTTCCCTCAATTAAAAAATGTCAAGTTGTTCGAGAGTAAATATTTTAAATGTAAAAATAGTTATTTCAAATGTTAAAATAGACAACGGTAATAATAATAATGATGGTGGACAAAGATGAGAGTTGACAGTGGAGAGCAACACAAATGGTAATAGTATATGTGTAGAAAGAGAATCAGTATAAATAACTGGTAAATAGAACGCAAATTCTATTTCATATATTATTTTCATCATAATACTATAACACACGGGTACTATATCAACACAAACAAATGAACTAAAGATATTGCAGAACAATACAACATGACTCCATGGAAATTTACTTACACAAAACTGAAACATTATTACAATAACATTTCACCAAACAAAACAAAACCTGCATTCTTATTCTTCACTCTTCTTTACTCTGTGGATCGGTACAGATGAACGGAGCAGTTCTCCCCACCAGATACAATGGAACCGCAATATTGTAGGACAACTTATATACAACACGAATAGAGGCAGAGCTTGTGGAAGGAAATACCAACATGTGGGATGAGATTTAGGGTTTCACTTGTATCACATCACCTCCATTCTTCCGATAGCTAATACTTGGTGTCTCTTTGAAAGTAGTTCTATTCAGGCTCTTTGCTGTCTGCAAACTACCAATACTACCTGCTCCTGCGGGAATAAAGGATACACAATACAATTAACTAGTGTTCCGCATTAAGATAGTATAACAAAGAAAATTACAAACTGCAGATACCATAGGCAGTCGATAGAGACAGATGCTTCTTCAGCTGCTTATTATTATCGGATGATTGCTTCAATCTATCCTTGGGATTGCTATGCGATCTCGAACCAATACCAACTCTAGTAAACTTGGCTCCTGCTGCAGCTGAATTCCCACCATTTGGCTTGGCTTTTGCTTTAGTGGGCATAGTTTGGTTCACCTCGAGCATGGTAGCTTCTGATGAATCCCCTGCATTATAAGAACCAAGTCCATCGAACAACTTTTTAGCAGAAATCTTTGACGGGACGTGTTTCTTGCCCAGAACTTTTACTTGAGGTTTGTTATTTCCATTCTTACCCTCAGAGGGTGGGGGTCCATTGTCCTGAACTGTTACGTCATCTCTCAAGTTAAAGTCCAGAAACCGATTCTCCCAAGGGCGGACGGCCATCCATCTCTCTAACCAGTTCCAACCCCAAGTGCTTTTATCTGGTTCAAACCCTCCTAACGGTGCAGCCTGCTGCCTTATCCCTGCTTGCCACTTCATTCATAGGAAAAACAGATAGGAAAGTTAAGGAAATTGATGGTTACGTGAAATGCAATCAACATATGATTTCAAATGTAGACCAAACAGTACTGATTGTAATATGTGTATTACTCTCCATAGACAAGATCAGTGAAAGTAAGTTAAATCCTGACACTAGTCCAGTCTAATGTAAATTACACCTAACCTAACAAGTTAAGAGCAAAGTGAAAATATGCAACAACGCTTCTACATTTGAGATCTTATTTAAAAAGAAGATCATGAAAGGGGGGATACTCTGTTGCTTTATCGAATGAAAGTTAAGAATTCATATTTACTTGATGGGTCAAAGCATATGCCATTGCTCTCTCACGCTTAGTTGCAGCCTCTTGTCTCTTCAATAATTTGGACTGGATTTCTTCAACAGATCCTATGCTGTCACACCAACCCTCCTACGAAACAGAAAGAACAAAGCATTCAAGAAAGACGAATCATACTAATACATAGGATAGACTTGCATGAGCTAGCTATGCACGGGGGATTTAAAATTGCTAAACAACCTATATTCCATATCTTATTGTTACAACTCATAAACATCAATTATTCCTGATCGTAATTGCCTACACCGTTCATGTACTAAGCTATGTCCTTAATGCGTTTCAGAATCAAGCAACACTCGGAACTAACTCCACCTCTAGATTCCCAACAGAGCAACTCGCTAACTCAACCCATCTACTAATTTCATAAAATTCCCACTGCATCTCCATTTCCAAACTGTAATCTAAAGAAAGGATGTTCATTTCCAACAAGTTTTTATTTTTCTTCTCTTTTCAATGCACTTATCTGACTTATACTAATCCCAGCAATAGAAAGACAACTAGTTCGAAAAATGAAAGTGAACGACTAATGCTCCCGCACATACTCATACTCACAAATAATATCTGCAATATTGCCAAACTATACTGCTTACTTCAATCTCCCGATTACGAGCCTCATTTGCAAGTTGTTGATGAAACTTAGTTTGAGCTGTTTGGCCTTCCAGGGCCAAGCGAACACGCCTTGATCGTACACGGGCTTGAACTCTCACTAATGCTTGCATGCAACGCAGAGTTATTGCAGCTTGCTTTCTAACAGCATTTCCCCTGACAAGGGCTTGAAGCCTTACCAATCCTTTCAGAGCCCGTAAAGCTCTTCTAGCCTGAGTATGACAGGATGCTGTAAAAGTTTAAAAAAATACTCTGCCAAGATTATCTAGAGATTTTTAGTGATGCTTAAATGGCATTATCTTTATTAATCAAAATAGTGAATATAGTAAAGCAATTCAATCATAATATGTAAAACTAGGTAGCCACGAGTCGGTACCAGAAATCCTCGAAATGCTGTTTGGATGCGGGTGGCTGCCCACTCTTCTCTCAATGTTTCTTGGTCATGAATTCTGTCTTGAAGTCGAGATTGAGTATCAACAGTAACTGGGAGATTGCCTTTTTCAATATGAACAGTAGAACTATGGTCAAATTCAGCTCCTACTTTGTCACTTTCAAACTCAACTGAATGCTTTCTACGGTGCCAAAACTTGCTTCTGCTTTTCTGGATGAAGTGATGAAAACTCTGTGAGATATGTAGTCCAGTAGAATCTTGATGTGCTACCATAAACAACTTACATAAACATGACCTAGCCAACACTTGACATGCAACTAGCATTTGCAATGGGAATTACTAAATACACAGAGTACATATCAAGTTGCAAAATTCGTCCCTACAAATAGAAAATAGTAGGGGTACTGGGTAGCACCTGTTAACAAATAAGAAAACAGCAATAAGGAGTAATGCCAGCTCTCTACAAGTTTAACTGCTAACATCTATATCAAGATCTTATCCTTTATGAAAAGTTATATCTCCACTGGAAAGAGCTAGATTCCTTCCAGTTTTTCCAAATAATATTTACAGGTTTTTATTTGAGTATCAGTCTTGCCATTTCAGTAAATAGCAATGCACAAGATAAAAAATGACTCAGGAAACCATGGTTGACTTGTCTACATCAATAAATAAAAAGCATCATTGACACATGAAATACAAATTACATGTAAGCCTTTATGGTATGCAATCCCCTATTCTTAGAAGGAAACAACTCAAGTTAATCGCAATAATCAAGTCATGTTAGGGTTCTAACTGAGAGACCAGTATAAGGCAGAAAGTTATCCAAATATTAAATTTTGCAATTTCTTGCTAAATTCCGTAAGTGCACAACCACAACTTCAAAAGAGTATCCGAAAAAACTTAAGGTCCATAAAAATGGAGGGAAAGTGAAATATTTCTCTCGCATTTCGAAAGAAAAGAGAGTTGGAAACTTACAACTTCACTACTTGAAGAAGAAGGTGATTTGTCATACTTTTGTGCACTAATTAATGCTTTTATCCATTTCCGAGGAACACCCATAATGATAAGACACTTGAACCAACTTAGGCACCTGACAGTGGAAATACTTCCTTCACTCGCTATTCAGTCTCTGCTTATAATCTTCAATGAGAAAATTGCACAACAAAGGAAATCATAAGAAGACATAATATGCACCAATATATATATACTTCAGAACGTCCCTACTCGAGAAAATGTAATAATAAGTAGCTTTACAAACAAATGCTTATTATCTCACGTCCCAGTACCAACATAGGAACCCGTATTTTTAGTGTAAGACTAGTCATCATGAGCAACCATGCACAATTCATGGCCATGACAGGTTTGGGTCCACCTATAAGCTCAAATCATCTTACACTGACTCTACTCAATCATGATCATATATAAGCTTAAACCTTACACTGTATCAGTGTAAAGCACTATAGTTTGTAGGGTAAGTTCCTTTTGCAGATTTGGGCCAGCGATGGATGTAACTATAAATGCATGATTGCCTTAACAGTAAAAACTGCAGAGCCACCAGCTTGTGGACTGTTTTTCCTTTTCCAACTCTACTTACTATAAGAAGGCTATTCATGCGCAGAGTCCAAAATTTCAAAACCAATAATTATAATATTTTTAATAGTACATGGATCTTCACTCAGGACCCATCAGGTAGGTGATCAAAGCAGAACACAATATAACATTGCCACTTTCTTATAATAGCTTCTAGAATAAAAACAATAATAAATAAATATATAAGCATGTTCTTTGCAAGAAAATCTATTCACTCAAGCCATAAATCCTCTCCTAGAGCACGAAT
This sequence comes from Chamaenerion angustifolium, assembly GCA_946814005.1. Classification (NCBI taxonomy): domain Eukaryota; kingdom Viridiplantae; phylum Streptophyta; class Magnoliopsida; order Myrtales; family Onagraceae; genus Chamaenerion; species Chamaenerion angustifolium. The sequence goes on along the minus strand of OX328277.1, from coordinate 30,379,136 downwards.
TGTCTTTATAATTTAGATAACTAGCCAACAAACGTTTACCACTTCCAGTAAAAGCAACAAAAAATAATAATTATACTGAAATTTATAGCATATTGGCATGACCACATACATCCGGGGAGGAGCTGAACTGCTCTACATCACAGAGTAAAATGAAATCTGTAATAATTGAAACCAGCAACCACAATAACTTCAGGGTATGAGGATTTTTTTCAACTGAACATAGGAAGCAATTAAAAAATTCACTAAAGGATGATTTTTCTCCATTGAACAAGGTATACTAAAGGATGCTCAAGAATCAGCCATCTTAATCACTCTTGCTTTTCTCCGTCGAGTATGTCTTAACCCCAAATGTACATCGGCAGGAGCGATCATCAAAGAAACAATAACAACGTGATGAATAACACATGAAAGCAACTAAGAAATGCCAAAAATTGCGGTTCTACTAATACAGGAACCTCATTTCACGCAAAAGCTAAGGTAACTGCTCATGTGAGTTCTAGCTGAACAAAACGTCAAATGCCCCAACAAAATCGACGAATTTCCACAATTTTGAAATACACTTACACACTACTGCAATTCAGAAGCAAAACTCATCTACAAGCTTCTGCAACCACATTTGTAGCAACAAAAGCCCACGAAACAGCAGAATGCAAGAACATCTAGGTCAGAGTAAAGCGATAGAGCGGCGGCACAGACACTGCAGCTAGACATGTCAATCCTTAAATTGAACCCATAAACAAGCCCAAATCAATCGATACATCAGATAACAGTCCATAACAGTTCCTATGGAGAGCAAGTGGACATAGAATCATCTCGAAAGAATCGAAGAAGATACCTTCGAGGCCGTGGATGGATCAGTAGACAAGTAGCGAAGAGTCGAAATCACCAGTCTCTTTCTTCATCAATTCCGTCGACACCACTGCAGATCAGTTGTCAATTGTAAGCTCCTTTAAAGCCTCAAGTTCAACGTGGACATGAAATAGGAGGAGAGAGGGAGAAGTGGGGAGCACGGAGTAAAGAAGCGGGTTTTGTTAACGGTTTCGGGTAATTTAAGCCGGAGGAAGAGACAAAACGGCAGCATTGGAAGGACGGATTCCGTCACGTCGCTGTCAGGAGAGCTGAGAGCATGCGAACAAGGAGTTAATCACGGGAACGCCATCCACTGTGCCGTCATTGATTGAAAGAGGGCCGACTTCGTCTACTGAACTTGCCGCGCATTTTCGATTGACTGTATCAGGTGTAAACGAAGATAATTTTTTCAAACAAATAAATAATATTTAAATAACGAAATACGAAAATTATATTTAAAAAAAAAACTCTATCCACCACAGTTAGGATGTCAATTTTGGACACAATTCATGATCCGCTTATGGATCGTATTTGGGTAAAAAAAATTGGATTCGTAGATCATTTTGATACGCCTCGTCCAACACGCATGAAAAATAAAGTTGGAGTTGAGTCGTACCTATCGATCTGTGGCTTAACCCGGGAATTCATATAACTAAATATATATTGTAATAAAATTATATAAAAGTTCATGGGTCACGCGGTCGTGTGGGTCATATGGGTCACTTGGATCGCATGGCTGATTACGTGGATTGCATGAATCAGTTGATCATTTGAGTCGATGAGTTGACTCGCAAAATTCATATTGTATAAATTAAAATAACAGGATCATACGGGTTGACCCGTGGATTGTGTTTGGGTTTTGAAAATTAACACGAATTTTTTAAAAAAGTAGGCATTGTGCCAAAAAAGATTGAAAAGGTAAGTATACTGAAAAAAATATTTAGGAAAATGTATATAAGCGTTACTGAGGGTAGCGTTTTCTATAACGTGCGCTGCTTTGAGTAGCGTTTTTTACAAAACGACACTAGGGATAGCGTTTTTCATAAAACGCTACTTGAGGTAGCGTTTTTATGAATTTCGCTACCCCTAGTGGCGTTTTTTTGTGTGGTTTTTTTGACGATTCGATGTTTAATTAAAAATAAAATTATGTATTTATTAAAAAATAATTAAAAAATTATAGTAAGTAGATATTTTAATTACAATTCAAATGATGCAAAAAAATATTAAATTTGGACTTACGGATTGACTATAGGCTCTGCCGTAAATTGATATATGAAAATTTGACTTAAAAAAATATAACTCATACCCGGTAAGTCCAAACTGACCACGGTGAACGTCATTTATGTCATAATTCAATTCTCTACATAGGGTAATTTTTTGAATAGAAATACTGTGATTTTGTGACCTAACATCGCTTGTCTTAAAATTTGACCGAAATAATTAAATGCATTAGGTTAGCAATTTAATTATGTACTTACTCAAAAAAAATAAAAAATAAAAAATTAGTAGATATTTTAATTACGAATTAAACGACGCTAACTAGACGTTAATATTTTACTTTTAGACTGACTGTATAATGCGATACGTATTTTACTTCGTATTATATCTTATTATACGGTTACTCGGTTAGTCTAAAAGTAAAAAATTAACGTCTAGTTAACGTCATTTAATTCGTAATTAAATTATCTACGCACTTTAATTTTTTTGATTTTTTTTAGTAACTACATAATTTAATCTCTCACCTAATGCATTTAATTATTTCGGTCAAATTTTAAGACAATCGATGTTAGGTTACAAAATCACTGTATTTCTAATCAAAAAATTACCCTAGGTAGATAATTGAATTACGACATAAATGACGTTCACCGTGGTCAGTTTGGATTTACAGGGTATGAGTTATATTTTTTTAAGTCAAATTTTCATATATCAACTTACGGCAGAGCCTACAGTCAATCCGTAAGTCCAAATTTAATTTTTTTTTGCATCATTTGAATCGCAATTAAAATATCTACGTATTATAATTTTTTAAATTGTTTTTAATAAATACATAATTTTATTTTTAATTAAACATCGAATCGTCAAAAAAACGCAAAAAAAAACGCCACAATGGGTAGCGAAATTCATAAAAACGCCACTAGAAGTGGCGTTTTGTGAAAAATGTTACCCCTAATGGTATTTTTTCTTCCACTCTAATTTAAATTTCAAAATTGATTATATTATACATATTAATTATTTATTGCTTAAAATAATAGATAATGCATATTTGAAATATTAATTCAATCTAAATTTTCTCACTTGTAAATGATATTAGAACTTTTATAAATGATACAAGCCTTTAGATTCACTGTTATCTTAATGTTCAATAAAGTGAAAATATAATTTCATTTGTTAGCGAGATATAAAAAAAATTGTGCATGAGAAAAAAAAGAAGAGATAATGATAAAGAAAATATAATTATCATCTTGTTTAATGGGTTAATAGTCAAAGTGCCCCCTAATGTTTGGGCGAAATTTAGGATTGCCCCTTAAAGTTTAAAATTTTAAATAGGGTTAATTACCTCAACCGTTACTTATGTTTGGCCCATGTGATTAAAAGGTTACTCATCTTTTTTTTTTGTAGCTGAAACGTTACTTAAGTTTGAAGATGTGACTGAAAGGTTACTCCGTGAACTTTTCGTCAAATCTGACTGTTAAAGTGTCACGTGCACAACACATGACCTAATTAAAACGATTTGAAGACATTTGAAAGGACAATAATGCCCTCTTGTCACTTTGCAACGTTTCCCCCTCGTTTGATAACCATCTCCACACTTCATTCCCTCCAACCGAAACTTGCAGACCTCCTTCCGCCCCGATAGTGTCGATTTGCAGCACAGAAGGAACCCTCCTCGGCGACATTGAGTTTCGAAACTGCAACTGGAAGTAAGTTTGTGTTTTTGCTTCGATTGAACTTCGGTTTGTGTGGCTTTTCGCATTCTTTCTGTTTTCGGATTTGGGTTTGTGTTCTTCTACCTTGTTTCACTTCGTTAATCTTCGATTCGGTTGAAGATTAGGGCTTTGATGTTGGTTTGCGGTACGAAATGATGAAATTGCTGCGTAATATGTTCGTATTTGGGCGTGTATTCAATAATTATTGTAAATTGCTGCATAATTGTTGTAAATTGCTGCATAATTGCTGTAAATTGCTGCATAATATGTTGTTTTCCGTGAAGATAGTGGGTGGTGGTGATGATTCTGCTGTTAAATCGATGAAATGTGCAGTAATCGATTGAACAAACTTGATGAAGTTAATTGATGAAGTGGGTGAGAGTGACGAGAATGAGATTGAACAAATTAGTTTTTTAAATGTTTAATTTGCTTTATGTTAGTGGGTTAATTATAATAGTTGGTCTGCTGCATTGAAGCTTAGTGGTGAAATTAGGGTCCATATAGATGGCTGAGATCTGAGAATTATAATCAACACCATTTTTTTATGTACAAAACCCATTTTGGATAGATTCATGACACTAGTGTGTTGCTTTTTGTTCAAAGTATGTCCACTTTGTTGTGGAGATGTATGCAGATCAGACTCGCACTCCACAGGGAACGAAGTCGCCAATCATTGAGCTGTCTAAGATGAACTGCTGACCTGTTAAGAACACACCACCAAGGGAACATTTTCGCAAATTGCATCATCAAGTTCTGTTGTTGATGTATTCTGAATTCTGGATTTTGTTTATGGATTTTGTTGATGTATTCTGAGTTCTGTTGTTGATGTATTCTGAGTTCTGGATTATAGGATGGACCATGTTTTGGGATGTATTCTGTATTCTGGATTTTGATGGATTATTATGGATTCTGTGTTTTCGGATGTATTCTGTATTTTAGTAACGGTTGGGTAACAAAATGTCCAAACTTAAGTAACCTTTTAATCACAGTACGTCGAACATAAGTCACATTTTAATCAGAATTCACAAACTTAAGTCAACTTTTAATCACAGTTCAGAAAAGATAAGTCACCACCTTCGCAAAATACACATTGTTCTTCATCCTTCAGTTTCAGTTACAGACACAGTTCAGTTACAGACACAGTTCAGTTACAGACACAACTACAACTAACTTCTGCTAATTATTCGCAATTGAACTTAGAACAAAAACAACAACAACAACAATGACAAAGACTACAACTAACTTCCGATTGGGTCGACTTTCAACAGCTCGGTTTTTCGCAAACTCCCATTGTTCTTTCAAATTACTGCAGCAAAACGAATTAGGGTTGCAAATTAGGGTTACCCACTGTCAAATTACCTCAAAATTGGGGCAACCATGGAATCGGCGCGAGAAATTTTGCCACGTACTAGCTGATTTCACGGAGCACACAAGCCCACAGTAGCACATTCGCAGATGCGAAGCTCCGTGGTTGGCATTCGCAGACGCAGAAGAAATGGACTGATATCTAACCTTTCTACGGTTCTCAGAACCCATAGGACAACATTCATCAGACTTCATGGCTGGAGATCTTCTGTTCTTCAGTTCTTCGATTCTGGAGGTTCTTCGCACGCAAACTGCTTCTCTGTTCCTTGATTCTAAGAATCAGCTGCTGTGTTAAGTAGACAGTATGTTGGGGGTAGTTTGGGAACTTCACCTTACAAGTTAATCACGTGACAAGCACATGGTGGTACTTAACGGGAAGAAATAACGGCAGTTAGGTGATAGTAACGGTTCAGTCACATGTGTCAACTTAAGTAACGGTTGAGCTCAAGTTTGAACGGTTCAGTCACATTGTCAAACATAGGTAACGGTTGAGGTAATTAACCCTTTTAAATATTAGTCCTAAAGTTTGGACGATTTCAAAAATTGCCCCTTTCCGTCCTCTGTCCGTTTATTTGGGACGGAAAACGACCATGTGCAATTCACCTGACTTCAGAGAAATTTTATAGACAAAATTACCCTTCCTCTCTTATCACTTCTTCTGTCCACACTCAGCTAGAACTGTTTCCTGTTCTTCGTGCATTCATGCCCGATGCAATCCGGTCCAAAGTCTCCGACATCGAGTCTCTTGCTGTCGATTGTCTTAAATCCTTAGACGGAAGATCAGTCAACACCTTCCAAGAGATGAAAGCGGTGAGTTGACGCATCAGCAATTTGAGAAATAGAGCGACTCTGTTTCCTGGCGAGAAAACAGAGTCCTGTAGCAGAAAATAGGAGCACTCTGTTGATGTCTCAAGAGTGATCCAAGAAACGCTCAGGGTGGCGTCGATTCTGTTTCCTGTTTCCAGAGAAGGAAGTGCACCCAAGAATGCATCTTCGCACCATACTTCCCTGCAGACCAACCCCAGAAATTTGCCAACAGTCATAAGGTATTCGGTGCGAGTAATGTGGCGAAACTTTTGAACGAACTCAATGTTTCTCAGAGAGAAGACGCGGTGAACTCCCTCGCCTACGAAGCGGATACGCGGCTGTGGGACCCAGTCTACGGCTGCGTCGGCATGATCTCCGTTCTCCAGCAGAAGTTGAAGTTTTTGCAGTCTGAGCTCAGTAATGCGAAGAAGAAGCTCGCATCCTATATCGGGCCCCAGGCTCTGCTTCCCATGATTCAGCCGCAGCAACCACAGTATATGGGGAACACGGTGCAGTTCATAGGCAGCGGCGGCGGCCAGATGATGGCTACACACCAAGGTGGTTTAATGATAAGGGAGCAACCTCTCCAGTCGGCAGCCTTACATCACCACCATCAACAACACCAAGTATTCGAGGCACAGCAGCTAGTGGCAGCAAGGGAGCAACAAGAGATATATCGTCGTCAGCAGGACATGAAGAGATATACCGTCGTCAGCAAGAGATATAACTTGATCATGTCAAAAGGTCTCTCCCTTCTCGCCTCTCCGTGTCTTTCCCACCATCTTCCTCTCTCCAACCCAGAAAAACAAAAGATGTCGTATGATTCTTGCTAAAAAAACAGGGAGATAATGCTGTCATGGTTCTGAGAAGATGCAGATCGTCGTCCGGAGTCTGGAGTCGCGGATAGCAACCGACCGAAGAAGGAGAATGCCGAGTAAAGCGTAATGAGAGTGGTAGTATCCATGCCTTGCCCTAGCGACTGTGAGAGTGGAAGTAGGCGATATAGTAGAGCCAACAATCCAACCTCCTCACAAGCAGCCTTGCAGAATGCTCCTCACCCAACATGGCTAGTTGGTTCTTCCCCACAAACCCATCGCAGCATCCTTCTTTCCCGCCGTCGGCCACAGATTTATACCTTGTCAGACCGTAGCTCGACCCGTTCTCATTCAACAAATGAATCATCAGACCATTGTCGTTAATGCTCGCCTCTCGAGTGATCAACTCTTTATGGAGCTCGAGCTCATCATCATCCACTAAAAGGAAACCCGAACCCTGGATGTGGAAGCTCGAGGGGATCTTATCACGTACCCAAGCCCTAGAGGATGATACTAGGAGCAGGAGATAGATGCCTGTGAGGACGACGATGACGTTGAGGATGAGGAAAATGAGGGAGTCGCGGCGGACTGCGTCTTGGGGTAAGGGGTCGACACCATGGTAATTATTTATTATGTATTTGAATGGAATAAAATAATTATTTATTCATATGTGTTGTATAAAGAAAAAACGTGACGTGTCTTATAATTATAGGAAGAGGGCATTTTTGTCTTTAAATTGTATGTGAAGTCACGTGCCAAGCACATGTTCGTTTTCCGTTCCAAATTAACGGACAGAGGACGGAAAGGGGGAATTTTTGAAATCGTCCAAACTTTAGGACTAATATTTAAAATTTTAGACTTTAAGGGGCAATCCTAAATTTCGCCCAAACTTTAGGGGGCACTTTGACTATTAACCCTTGTTTAATTTGTAATGTTGCATAAGTGTGTAGCTGGTTAATGCGTATATCTTCAAGTTATAAGGTCATAAGTTGAGTCTTCGTGGAAATATATTTTTATAACGTTTTTAAGAAAACATTTAAATGACCAAAATAGTCATGATAACTCTAAACTAATTAGATTATTAAAGGGTATTTGTGTCAATTTACAGGCGGTGGTTGCAAAAAACACTTCTGCCTTAATAATATAAACTAGACTCCGACACGTGCTAGTATAACCATTAGGAAAATACACTTAAGTGGATTCTAGAACTTCCATTTTAATTTTATTTTAGATTGTATATGAATGCATTTAATATAAGACGTACACTCATAAGTCAGAATTTGTCAATGAATGCATTCAAGATACTCTTATGACATCTTAACACCTCACACACGATAAATATTTATCATGTTTGTTTCTAATAATATGATCAAAAAAATATATGTCGATATTTGTACAAAATTGATCTTGCATCTTGTTTATATAGTCATGAGGTAAATGCGCTTCCTCAAGACATTTTTTTTTAGTATTTTACACCCAACATCCTCAAACTCAAGATTTGAAAAACTGGGCATTCTGACACCCCGTCCCTTTCTTTGAGTGTTATACTCCTGACATCCGACCTTTCTTTGAGTATTATACTTCCGATGTCCGACCTTTCTTTGAGTATTATACTCCTGAAGTCCGATCTTTCTTTGAGTATTATACTCCTTACATCCGACCTTTCTTTGAGTATTGTACTCCTGACATCCGACATTTCTTTGAGTATTGTACTCCTGACATCTGACCTTTCTTTGAGTATTATACTCCCGACATTCGACCTTTCTTTGAGTATTATACTCCCGACATCCGACCTTTTTTTGAGAATTTTACTCCCGACATCTCCGAGATTTGAACCTTGACGTTGTTACGTTCTAGGGTTTAAGACGTACGCATTAACCAACTGTCTCATAAGTCCAACATATTAGTGAAGACATTCAATATACTTTTAAGATATCTTAACAATCAAACTACCATGTCAATGAAACGCCGACTATCAAAACTGTGACAACATCAATAAATTATAAGTAAAATCCGCACAAAAAAATAAAATTAGATATTTGATTAACTTCTTCCTTATTTTTTATTTAGATATTTTCAGAGTTATTGTTTACTTTAATATTTCCAGAGTTCATAAATTAGGGTTAGTTAAGTATATTCATATTTTAATTTTAGATTTACTTGGAATGTATGGTTAAGTAAATAAATACTTATAGAATCTAAATTTGACCAATCCTAAAAATATTTTGTAAAGATAATAAACCTAAAAATTAATATTGATTTTTACATTTAAGTAATTCATAAAATATTATTTCAACACATCACCTCGGTTATTTTAATTTTGTAGTAAAATATTTTTGTTACTTTTTTCTCGACATATATATAATACCTAAATGTTGGATGACATTAGTTTGGAGTAAGAACATATTAAGAATTTTAGGCAAGAAAATTAAAATAAAAAGAAATATATTTTACTATTTTATTAAAATAACTTTGTCAAGGTGTTGAAATCATCTATGTATTAATATTAATCATACTAAAAAAATCTAGAAGTATAATCTCATTATTTGAAAATACTCTATAATACATAATTATCATTATAAAAAATGTATACATTAATCAAATAACTCCTTTCATTTTGGCTTTAAGTTTTCAAATTTGATTATTTTTTTTTGTATTTATTGCTTCACGCGATAGATTATGTATATTAAACATATAATGATATAAAGATACATCAATTTTGATCAATTTTAATTCTATCTGAATTATTTAATTTTATAGATGAAATGTATTTTATAAATACATTGCTCACAATTCCAAAAATCTATAACTTTTTGGAAAGAATAGAGGATGTTTTGAAGAAAAAATATATACATAATTGTAGAAACATTTAAAAGTCACAATTACCAAAACAATATGACGACTGGAGAACATAATATTAAATTATCATTATTATGTAAAATTGTAAAGTTATATAAAATAATATATATAATAATTAATTAAAATAAAATTAATTAAAAAATGGATAAATAATGAATGACATTTATTCTTCCACTCTAATTTAAATTTCAAACTTGATTATATTGCACATCTTAATTATTTATTGCTTAAAATAATAGATAATGCATATTTAACGATATTAATTAAATCTAAATTCTCTCAGTTGTAGATGAAATTATAAGTTTTATAAATGATATAAATTTTTTGATTCACGGTTATCTTAACGTCCGATGAACTGAAAATATAATTTCATTTGTTAGAGAGATATTAAAAAAAATGGTGCGTGAGAACGGATGAATGGATAGTATAGACAAATATATAATTATCATCTTCTATAATTTGTAATGTTACGTTGTTACGTGTGAAATTGGTTAATATGTATGTATTTAACGTATAAGGTCATATGTTTGAGTCTTCGTGCATATAGTTTTTTTTATAAGTTTTTGAGAAAATATTTGAATGACAAAAAAAGATAGGGATAGTGATATAGAAAAATATAATTATCATATTGTTGAGTTTGTAATGTTGCATACGTGTGTAACAGGTTAATATGTGTGTTTTTAAGTTATAAAGATATATATTTTTGACTCTCTGTGCAAATATTTGTTTTATAACATTTTGAGAAGACAATTAAATGACCAAAATAATCATGATAAATATAAACTAAATAAATTATTAAAGGGTATTTGTGTCAATTTATAGACGACGGTTACAAAAATCACTTCTGCCTTAATAATATATATATATATCATCAAACTTTATAATAAAAAAATAACACACTTTTTACCGTTACAGTATTTATTAATTTACCTTTTAATTTTAAGCATTTTGATATTATTTCACTCATAATTACGGTATAATATATATTTATTTTTATTTTCATAAAAACTCATAATTATTTATTATAGACAAATTAATTTTTATAATAGTAATTTTTTAAATATATATTCAATTAATAAATAATGTAATAATATTTGTTATTAAGAATTAATAAATAATAAATTAAACTTATTACTACCGTGTAAAATACGGTCATACGGCGGCTAGTAATAGATACATAGTAATAATAATATTTAGATAAAAACAAGGATAGTCAGAGATGAGAAGCCGAGGAAGTATCCAGAACAAATACTTGATGAAGCATCTCGAAACTCCAAATTCTAGACCCTTCTTCAGTCAAAAGTTGCACGAAAGCGCAGATCTGAACCGTCCATCTTGATTGCTTCCTCCCCACCCATCCTTCAATATAAAATCTCAATCCTACAAGAACTGCTCTGTTCTTTCGTTCGACGATCCGTCAGAACTCAGAACTATTGTGATTCTTCCTCTGTAATTTCTCTGTTGAATCTCTTCTCAGCCTCAGCTTCTTCGATTCGATTTCAGGCAACGCGATCTGTTTGTTCATCGGAGAAGTAGAGCGATAACATGTTTGGGAGAGCGCCGAAAAAGAGCGACAACACCAAATACTATGAGATTCTGGGTGTGTCAAAGGACGCATCGCAGGATGACTTGAAGAAGGCGTATAAGAAAGCCGCAATCAAGAATCATCCTGATAAAGGAGGCGACCCTGAGAAGGTACTGTCGATTCTTAATTTTTCTATGTTGCGTTGTTGACGCTGCCGCAGACCGATCACACGACCTGATTTTTCGTAAATGTTTTGGTAGATTATGAATTTTTATCTGGTTATTTGGTGAATTATTGAGGATAAAGCATTCTAGGACCTAGAAGGTTATTCATGAATACAAGTGACCACGATTAGGATTAACTTGAAGAAGCAGAGTAGATAGTAGTTGATGTGTTGCCTATTAGAATTAAAAAAAATTAGTTGGGAAGATGAATTTTCGTATCTCCTGGTTACCAATCTGATCGCTTTACAAAATTATCCGATGTTCGAAAGCACGATCCAGCTCTTATCCTCAGAAGCAATTGCCAATGCTTATGCCTTGATTCGGATGTAGTGTAGTAAGTGAGAGCTGGGTGGTGGTTTAGCTGATTAGGACTGATGGAATGTATGAAACCACACATATAATTTACCCTGATACTTGTTGATGTTCAATTGTATCGGATTTGTGATTCGTGATCTTATAATCCGAAAATTTTGGTTGAGCTCTCGAGAATATTGAAGTCCTTGCACGCTTCTTGCAGTTCAAAGAGATTGCACAGGCGTATGAGGTGTTGAGTGATCCAGAGAAACGTGAGATATATGACCAGTACGGTGAAGATGCACTTAAGGAAGGGATGGGTGGCGGTGGAGGTGGTCACGATCCGTTCGATATCTTTCAATCCTTCTTCGGAGGAAGTCCATTTGGCGGTATGACTGTAATCTGATAACAGTTTTAGGATTCCCATCTCTGCAATATTTCGATTATTGCATATTGTCCTACAGCGAACTGAGGGATTGCAATTATATTACTCTTAGGAGGAGGTAGCAGTAGGGGACGGCGTCAAAGACGTGGCGATGATGTTGTTCATCCACTGAAGGTCAATTTGGAGGATTTATATCTGGGCACAACCAAAAAGCTCTCCCTTTCACGCAATGTGATATGCTCAAAATGCAGTGGGTGAGCCCAATTGCCCATTTCAAAATCATGCTTTCAACTTCCTTTCAAGTTGCCAATCTGATCACCGAGTTTCATTTGCTTGCAACAACAGTAAAGGATCAAAATCTGGGGCCTCCTCAAAGTGTTCTGGATGTAAGGGAACAGGTATGAAGGTGACTATGAGGCAACTCGGTCCCGGTATGATCCAACAGATGCAGCACGCCTGTAATGAGTGCAAGGGAACAGGTGAGACAATAAGTGACAAGGACCGATGCCCACAGTGCAAGGGCGAGAAGGTCGTCCCCGAGAAAAAGGTATTAGAGGTGGTTGTGGAGAAGGGAATGCAGCATGGCCAGAAGATCACATTCGAAGGCGAAGCTGATGAAGCGGTAGGGTTCTTAGAGCTCAAAGTTATTACCCTGTGCACTGTGGCAGGATTTATGTAAAACTAATGAAGCTGAATTCTTTCTATTGATTTTGCAGCCGGACACAGTTACTGGCGACATTGTCTTCGTCATCCAACAGAAGGAACACCCGAAGTTCAAGAGAAAGGGAGACGATCTATTTGCGGAGCACTCTCTATCTCTTACAGAGGCCTTGTGTGGGTTCAAGTTTGTAATAACCCACTTGGATGGCAGGCAGCTTCTTCTGAAGTCGAACCCTGGTGAAGTAATTAAGCCAGGTAAGCTAGTATTCTTTACATTTTAGCTGACGAACTGAACAACTTGGATTCATGTCATCAAAAGATATATTCTCTGTTCCAATCGTGTTCTTCATGAGAGCAGATCCTTATTTATTCACGATATTCTGAGAATTTGTCAGATTCATTCAAGGCGATCAATGACGAGGGCATGCCAATGTACCAGAGATCCTTCATGAAAGGGAAGCTCTACATAAAGTTCCAAGTTGAGTTCCCCGACTCCCTCAGCTCCGAGCAGGTGTCTGCCCTCCAAGCCGTTCTTCCTCTGAAGCCATCTTACCTGACAGACATGGAGGTGGACGAGTGTGAGGAGACAACCATGTACGATGTTGATATCGAGGAGGAGATGCGGAGGAAGCAGCAGTCCCGAGCTCAGGAAGCTTACGACGAGGATGATGACATGGCAGGAGGCGGCCAGAGGGTGCAGTGTGCTCAGCAGTAGTTTTCGATTTGCTGCCGTCTCCAGAGCTGTGTCTGATGATGTCGAAGAATGCGATTTCTGGTAATTGAGAAGAATGTCTTGCCCAATCTTGGATTTATTCTGTTAGACCCCTATGTTCAAACTTAAGACAATACCATTTAGTAAAAATAATCAGATATTTTTGTGTATGCATTATTCGATCACTACTACCACTGCTGATCAAAAGATTCTTCAAGGCGGCACTACCACGAATTATTATCATTAGTTGCCCTCCAAATTCCTATCACCTTCCTCCCCCCGTCTTTGAAATTCCCTTCTTCGGGGAAATCAGCAAATACGTGGGTTTTCGGCATCTCTTGCTGTGAGCTTTCTTGATCTGCCGTCTTGATTTTCAAATGCAGACAGAAAGGAAGATTACGTTGTGAAAGTGAAGGATGTTGATGTATTGCCGTATCCAGTGGCGTCGGGACATCCCGCTTCGTTCGACATCATGGCTTCGACTGGTAAATCCATATAAAAGAACTTTGATGTTGCAGGGTTTCTACACATTACCTTCAGTTTCAGGATTAGTCTTCCATTTGAGGTGTTCTACAGCAGATGATCATACGATACATCTATCCACTGAAATCTGCTGCTCTTTATCTTTACTGTCGTATTATATATTGCATTTTCGTTAAAGACATACCCGATTAAAATAGTGTCATTGAAAACTAGGTATACAGTGTTGTGCTTTAGTGGGTGTCTTCATCTGTTGAGGAGGTCGTTATACGGATATTGTATAATCATTATATTTTGAATTAAAATTTGGAATAGGTCATTGTTGTGAATTGAATATTGGATTGCATTTCAGCAAAAGTTATCTAGAATTGATTTACATGTGTTCTATTTATACAATTGAATCTAACATCTCTCTAACATCTATATTACTGTACCTAACAACTATTTTACTGTTTATAACAACTATATCTAACACTCCTTCTTAAGTTAAACAGTGGGATCTACGATGTTTAACTTGCTGAGTATAGTATTGAAAATTCTCATGTTTACTGCTTTAGTTAATATATCTGCTAGCTGGTCTTCGGATCGTACATATGGTAATTCCACAATTCCTGCTTCTAGTTTTTCTTTGATGAAATGTCTGTCGACTTCTACGTGTTTTGTTCGATCATGTTGTACCGGGTTGTGTGCGATGCTGATTGCGGATTGATTATCGCACATAATTTTGCTAGACTGTGATGGAGGAAATCCAATCTCAATTAGCAATTTTTGTAATCATAGAACTTCTGTCAATCCTTGGGTCACTCCTCATAATTCCGCTTATGCACTTGATAGTGTCATCAATTTCTGTTTTATGCTTTTCCATGTGACCAGGTTTCCTCCGACAAATGTGAAATATCCTGATGTCGATCTTCGGTCTGTTGGATTTCCTTGCCCAATCCGCATCGGTGTATCTTCAAGTGTCCGTTTGACTTGAAGAGTATCCTGTGGCCTGATGTCCCCTTCAAGTATTTTATAATTCTCCATACCGCATCCATATACTCTTTTTGAGATTGATGCATGAACTGACTTACCACTCCTACAACATATGCGATATCTGGACGTGTGTGTGAGAGAGAGATCAATTTTCCCACCATTCGTTGATATTTCTCTTTCTCTGCGAGTTGTGCTCCTTATACTATCCGAAGCCCATAGTTTGTTACCATTGGTGTATCCGTCGGTTTGCAATCTATCATTAATGTTTCTGCTAATAGATCTAAAATATATTTTCTTTGAAATATAAAAATACATTGTTTAGATCTTAGTACTTCTATTCCCAATAAATACTTGAGTCTTCCCAAGTTCTTCATCTCGAATTCAGTGAATAAGTTTTCCCTTAGTATTACCACCATCATTTCCTGTAATGATCATATCATCAACATATATAATTAAGCATGTTATTAAATTACATTTTTGTTTGATCAAGAGAGTGTGGTCTGAATTGCTCTGTTTTTATTCGTATCGCTTCATTGCAAAGGTAAACCTGTCAAACCATGCTCGAGGTGATTGTTTAAGTCCATAAAGCGTCTTCTTCAGTCGACATACTTCTCTTGATTTAAACTCATCTGTCCACGTGGTATTTCCATGTATACTTCTTCTTCTAACACTCCATGTAGCAGAACATTCTTTACATCAAACGGGTAGAGCGACCAGTCTTCATTCACAACTATTGAGAACAACACTCTGATTGTGTCAATTTTGGTTACTGGAGAGAATGTCTCGGAGTAGTCAATTCCATATATTTGAGTATATCCCTTTGCTACCAATCGAGCTTTGTATCTTTCTATGGTTCTATCTGGTTTGTATTTTATCGTAAATACCCATCGACATCCAAATGTTTTTTTTTCCCATCAGTAGGATACATTTCTCCCATGTGTGACTCTTCTTTAATGCTTCCATTTCTATCTTCATTGCTTCTGTCCAATTCTTTGATTCCAAGGCTTGTTGAACTGAGTTGGGAATTTGTTCTGAATATAATGTTGTAGCAAACACCCTGACTTCTTTGGAGACACTCCCTCTCGCCATGTTTCCTATTGGATACTTCGATCCTTGAGGTTCCTTTTCAGGGGGGTAACGTTTGGGTGGAACTCCCCTATTACTTCTTGGTGGTAGTGTATATGTCGTTGTTTCCTCGTGTATTGGTTCAGTCTGTTCTAATGCTATCTCATGATCACTATGGTTAGTGGACACATATGGATTTTCAGAATTTTCAGCATTACTTACCTCAGACACCAAGGTGGGTATGTTTTCTTCAGTGACACTTGGTTTTGCCATAGATTGTATAGAAGTCTTAGGATGTGACTCATCTTCAGGGTGGTTTTCAGGGTTATGATTATTTGGGATAAATTCTTCTGAGGATGGAAGTCAACTTAGTGTGTCTATATATTCTTTCTCCTTCTGACCACTAGGTTGAGTTTGGTAGTAGTATTCAGTCTCAAGTAAATCACAATTCATGTTGGTGAACATGTGATGACTCTTTGGGTTATAACATCGATAACCCTTTTGGTTAACACCATAACCCTTTTGGTTAACACCATAACCCACAAAGACACATTTTTCAGCACAATGGTCAAATTTACTACGGTCGATTTGGGGAATATGAACAAAGACCGAGCACCCAAAAATCCTTGGGTGAAGAGTAATTGCATATGGTATTTTAGTAAATTCTGATAGGGCTTGGATAGGAGTTTTTAAGTTGAGAATTTTTGTTGGAAGACGGTTTAGGAGATAAGTGGTCGTGGCAAGTGCCTCGGGCCAAAAAGACTTAGGAACCCGAGATTCAATTAGAAAAGCTCGGGTCATTTCTAGGAGGATCCTATTTATTCTTTCAGCTACTCTATTTTGTTATGGAGTATGGGGGCAAGTTTGATGAACTAATCCTTTAGTGTGAAAATTTTGTCTCATGTTTGTGTTAATGAATTCTTACCCATTGTCAGAGCGCAAAATTTGAATATCTTTTTGAAATTGGGTTTGCATCATAGCATAAAAATGAGTAAATTACATGGACCTCATATTTTTGTTTTAGAAAGTATATCCATGTCATTTGAATGCAGTCATCTATAAATATAAGGGGGAAAACGACAACCTTGTCCTCCTATTACTGGAGTTGGGCCCCAAACATCTGAGTGAATAAGTGAAAAAGGTTAGTCTACTCTTGTGTTATTAGGTTTGAATGTTTGTCTGTGACTTTTAGCTAACACACATGTTTCACAATATAAATTAGGGTTAATTACCTCAACCGTTACCTATGTTTGTCCCATGTGATTAAAAGGTTACTCATCTTTTTTTGTGTAGCTGAAACGTTACTTAAGTTTGAAGATGTGACTGAAAGGTTACTCCGTGAACTTTCCGTCCAATCTGACCGTCAAAGTGGCACGTGCACAGCACATGACCTAATTAAAACGATTTGAAGACATTTGAAAAGACAATAATGCCCTCCTGTCACCTTTGCAACGTTTCCCCTCGATTTATACACATTCCCACACTCAACTTCCCATCATCTCATTTCATCAACACCGAAAGAACCGAGAGAGAGTGCAGCGATTTCCTGGCGATTTTTCTGTGCGACGCAAGTGTAGTCTTCGACCGAAGTGAGTCTCCAAGTAAGTTCGTTTTTTGGCTTCGATTGCACTCTGTTTCGTGTGTCTGTACACATTCTTGCTGTTTTCACACGTTCGTTTCTGTTGTTCCTCTGTTTCCCGAAGTGAATCGTCGATTCAGCATGATATTAGGGCTTGGATGTTTGTTTTCGGTACGAAACAAGGAGATTGCTGCATAATATGTTCTTATTTGGTGTTGTTTGGGCGATTTGGTTCCGATTGCTGTTGAAGTTCGGTTTGTAGGTTAGGGTTCGGTTTGTAGGTTGCAGATTTGTTAACAAAGCTTTGATTTTTAGTGTGAAAGTTTTGTTTTTTCAGTTTGTACATGCTGTTTTTGATTTGATTCGGTTGGTTATTTGTTTACAAATGCTGTTAATGAAGTTTTTGCTGTGTGAATTTGTTGTTTTCTGGTTACGTTTGTTCCGCATTATGCTGTTAATGTGTTATCTATGTTCACAAATGACATATACATTTATCCGCAGGAATGACATCCAAAGACAACCTTCATACGCTGTACATTATGTATGGTGGTAAGTGGATTGAGAAATCTGGAATTCACATATATGATAGTCAGGAGAAGCCCTTCGTCATAGGTTGGGAGAACATGAATTACGAGTTCATATCCGGATTAGCCCAGATATATTGCAATCTATTGGACGATGGTGGACTTCTATACATCCCACCGAATGGAAACCCGAGTTCAAATATGCGGGTAATCAGTAAGGAGAAAGACATTCCAGTACTGTTGGAGTCGCAAGGAAGTTGCCCTAAAATAGAACTTTTCGTGGTGCCTCCCCTAACCCAAGAGGAGTGTTTGAAGGATCCCTTCATGATGAGGATTCGCAACAAAATGGTTGAGAAGGCGAAAGCAGGAAGACGGAAGGAACCGAACATCGACATTGGTAAGAAGCGTGACAATGGTAAAGAAAAGGTACCGGTTCGTGACAAAGGTAAGAAACCGGTTGTTGAGGAAGATGACAGTGACGACTCTATTTTTGAGGATGATGTGACCCTAGCCAATCTTTTAGACGAGTTAAAGAACTTCAGGTTTGAGGGCGAGACGAGCGAAGACTCGGTTGAGGCTGGTCCATCGTGCAAAGAGGGTGCGAAAACCAGAAATGAAGACGGACATCCAAAGCAGAAGAGCCCGATAGAGAAGGAATGGCCATGGGAAGTCCCTGGTTTTGGGCCGGATTTGAGTGATTGCAGAAGCGATACGTTGGAGATGGGGGGATACCAAGTCGTCCAAGATGATGCCACGACTTGTGCGTTTTATAAACATTACAAGGACGAGAAGAATTCTGGTGATTTTGAGCTGCAACTGGGCATGCTATTCGGCAGTCGGGAAGCATTCAAGCAGGCCATGAGAGACCATGCCATCTTCCATGGATATGACATTGTCATCCCGGTGAACAACAAAATCCGGATGGAGGTATACTGCACCCACAAGTGCGGATTCTGGGTTATTGCGAGGACGGTCAACAAAGAGAGCACGGTTCAGATACGGGATTTGGTGAAAGAACATAACTGTCCCCGTTCTCACATTAACCACAACGTCGGGTACAAATGGGTGTGCGATCATTTCATATGTATGCTTCGGGACGACCCGAAGATAAGGGTAAGTTTTTTCAATGCTGTCAATGCTGTTTCGTACTGTCAATGTTGTCGTACTGAACTTGCTTTTCATGCAGAATCACACTATTCGTGATGAGATCCTACAACGCTATGGCTGGAAGGTGAATCGCTTTGTCGTTGCAAGGGGGATGAAACTTGCGAAGGACAAGGGGGACTACGCAGCGACTTTAATTGAGCACAATCCCGAAACGACAGTGGTGGTGCACGTTGATTCCATCTCGAGTCCACTAAGACCCCGGTTTGAAAGGTTGTACGTCTGCTTAGACGCTTGTAAGTAGGGATTCTTGAAGGGTTGTAGGCCATTCATAGCACTTGATGGCTGTTTCCTGAAGGGACCCGATTGTGGACAGCTGCTATGTGCAGTGACGAGAGACCCGGATAATGGTTTGTTACCAATTGCGTTCGCTTGGGTGGAGGCTGAAAACCAACAATCATGGAGTTGGTTCTTAGAAATACTTGTGAGCGATATTGGCAGTGACAAAAGGTGGACTGTTATGTCCGACATACAAAAGGTAAGCATATGTTGTTTGTTGTTCTGTGATTAAATGGTCTTTTATGTTATGTATTATGTGATTAAATGGTATCTTATGTTCTGAATATGGGATTAAATGGTATCTTATGTTTTGAATTTGTGATTAAATGGTCTCCTATGTTGTGATAAGTGTGCTCCATTTGTTACTACGCAGGGACTCTGTCAGGCAGTTGAAGATTTGTTCCCCGGGTCTGAACATAGGTTTTGCATGCGCCATATTTACCAGAACATGCAAGTTCGAGGTCTTGGAGAAGCGGAAGTCCGAAAGAGAGTTTGGTCGGCTTCTTGTGCATATACGTACCAGCGACATAAATGGCACATGGACTTGCTGCTTAAGGCTAACAAGAAGGCGTGGGATTACGTCTCATCCATTGACACCAACACTTGGTGTAGATTTCAGTTTCGCCAAGTGTCAAAAACAGACTTGGTTGTGAACAACATATCTGAAAGCTTCAACAACAAGGTAATTAACATAAGGGACAAGCCTCCAGTGACATTGGTCGAGGAGTTGAGGTTGATGTTGATGAGAGACTTTGAGAAAAAGAGGACATCCATCACCAGTCAGTCTGGATCACTAGGTAGGAACATTGTTAGAAAGTTGAAGAAAATCACGGATGGCATCAGTGGTTGTGAGGTCATATACGCTGCGGATGGAGAATACGAGGTGCATGTCGCTCCGCACGTCTCATACAAGACGGATATTAACAGGCGTACATGCTCATGCAGGGCTTGGGATTTGAGTGGCCTCCCTTGTGTTAACGCGATAGCGTGTCTGTCGTATGCTCGGATTTTCGAACTGGCCCCGTACTGTGACCGAGTATACCATAAGGAGGCATACAGACAAACATACGCTGGTGTTATACATGCGTTGCCAGGGAGAGACGATTGGTGTAGTACGGAAGGATTGCCCGTAGATCCACCAATCTTTAAAGCACGTTCGGGAAGGCCGAAAAAGAAAAGGGTGCGGAATGCCTTTGAGGAGCCTGCCCAAGGTTCAACCAGGTTGACTAGGACTTATTTAAGGCAGTACTGCTCGACATGTGGAGAAGCAGGCCATAACAAGAGAGGATGTGATCGAAGACCGAACTAACCCACAGAATCGGTATGTTGTCGTCATTAACATGTATGTTCAGTTTTCCTCACTTACAAATACGTTTTTCATGTTCAGGATGCTGGAGGACAAACGTCAGAGCAAGAGCCACCACCAAAGAAGAAGAGAACAGTGCGTCGCCAATTGGACGATGACGTTATCCCGACGCAGTCGAGCCAGACCACAACCCGTTCAAGGCGCAAAGAAGCTGAAAGAGAAAACGAACCAAGACATGCACCTCAAACATCAGTTCCTAAGGTGAAAAAGCAGGTTCGACAAAAGCTCCCAACCCGCAAAAGCGCCCCAGCCATACCTGCCGAACCAGCTCCTGCAGAAACACCCACACCTGTCGAACCAGCTCCTGCAGAACCAGTCGTTAATGCCGAACCAGCTGCTGCACAACCAGCAGTTACACCGAGGAAACGTGTGAAAACGCTAGCAAAAAGGGTGAGTACATCTGTCTTTCACATGTTCGTGTCATCTTCACATATTAACGTTGCAGGTATGTGTAGGCCCACTCGAGCAGTCCGGCGAAACTAGCGAAACTAAAGAAAAGAAGAGAACAACCAACTGTTATAGAGATTGATGATACTACAGATAATGAACCCGTTCTTTCACAGTCAAGAGAGTTAATGGTTGTGGATCAGCCGCTCAAGACGGTCCTACCCAAGAGAACGAGGCAATTCTGGCGATCTACACAGTAGAGTACAGTCGTGGTCATTTTGGTCTTCCAAATTTTGTTATAAATGAAGGTCTGTTTTCACGGAACCTATTTTGGGAATATAGGATAGATCATGTTTTGGGATGTATTCTGAATTCTGGTTGTTGATGGATTATTATGGATTCTGTGTTTTCGGATGTATTCTGTTTTTAGTAACGGTTGGGTAACAAAATGTCCAAACTTAAGTAACCTTTTAATCACAGTACGTTGAACATAAGTCACCTTTTAATCACATTTCACAAACTTAAGTCACCTTTTAATCACAGTTCAGAAAAGATAAGTCACCACCTTCGCAAAATAAACATTGTTCTTCTTCATCCATCAGTTTCAGTTACAGACACAGACACGCATCAGTGACAGACACAGGTACTACTAACTTCTGCTAATTGTGCGCAATTGAACTTAGAACAACAACAACAACAATGACAAAGACTACAACTAACTTCCGATTGGGTCGACTTTCAACAGCTCGGTTTTTCGCAACCTCCAATTGTTCTTTCAAATGGTTCTCTCTTTGTTGAAATTGCATCACTGCAATCCGACCATAAGGACACATAGCTGGATCTTCCCAGTCAAAAAAACCACATCCGGGGTTCTGTAAAGACTACGAAACAAGAAACGACAAACAATTACATCAGATTTGACGAGCGAAGGTTCGATAATAAGGATCTATGTTTCGAATTACTGCAGCAAAACGAATTAGGGTTACCCACTGTCAAATTACCTCAAAATTTGGGCAACCATGGAATCGGCGCGAGAAATTTTGCCACGTACCAGCTGATTTCACGTAGCACACAAGCCCACAGTAGCACATTCGCAGACGCGAAGCTCCGTGGTGGTCATTCGCAGACGCAGAAGAGATGGACCGAGATCTAACCTTTCTACGGTTCTCAGAACCCATAGGACAGCATTCATCAGAGTTCATGGCTGGAGATCTTCGGTTCTTCAGTTCTTCGATGTTGGAGGTTCTTCGCGCGCAAACTTCGACTCCTCTGGTTCTGGACATCACGATTAATCAGCTGTTAAGTAGACAGTATGTTGGGGGTAGTTTGGGCACTTCAACTTACAGGTTAATCACGTGACAAGCACATGGTGGTACTTAACGGGAAGAAATAACAGCAGTTAGGTCATAGTAACGGTTCAGTCACATGTGTCAACTTAAGTAACGGTTGAGCTCAAGTTTGAACGGTTCAGTCACATTGTCAAACATAGGTAACTGTTGAGGTAATTAACCCTTTAAATTATTTGCGAAGCTAACTTAGGAAATAAAATGTTTAAATACCCCGTGGACGGATGTCCTAACCTTCGATGCCATAGCCATTCCTCTTGGTTTGCAGACCCGTGAGCTAGCATTGTAGTACACTATTGAGTCACTTCGTCCACGTAATACAATCCATGACGCTCAGTGGCACGTCCAATAATCTTCCCTGTCGTGATGTCTTGTAGGATACAAAAAGTAGGATGCATAATCATAGTACAATTTAATTTATTTGTTATATGACTAATTGATAATACTTTTTTTTAATGACGGAACATACAAACAATTAGGCAAGGTTAATGTTGGTGAAATTTCAATAGTTCCTCCTCCTTCTACAGTGATTATTCCTCCATTGGCTGCTTGAACATGTGTTTTTGTTGGTTTAGACAAGGACCTAATGCCAGATTTTTCAAATGTCATTGTATCAGTGGCCCCACAATCAAATATCCATGATTTTTCTAGTTTATTTGAGTTTTGGACCATATTTACGGTCCCTAGCCATTCCTGGATTATTTCGCTATAAATTTTCCTTAAATCTATTTGCAAGTATATCGTTTTTATGGATCTGATTGAATGATTAAAAATCGGATTGGGTGGATTGTGTATCAGTATTGAATCTTTTGGGGGGAAATTGCTAGGGTTAATAGTAGAAAAGTTTGGAAATAAAATTCCAAACCCTTTACCTCCATTAGACGCATCAACTGTGTCCCAACAACCACACCATCCATCTTCATTCATCTCCTTCATTTCCTTTGATCTCCACAACCGATCAGCTCCTTGCATCGCAGCTAGTGGCAGTTGTTCTTCGTTCGTCTGAGATCAAAGGTTGCTGGTGGTAGTTCTTCTTCCGCCTCCGGTTCGTCCTCCCTCGTTGGTCCACCACTCGGCGAAGTCGGCTCCTTCGTTCGACTGGGGACTATGAGGGTTGCTGGTGGCGGTTCTTCTTTCGCCTGCAATTCAGCCTCCCTCGTCGGTCCGCCACTCGGGGAAATCGGCTCCTTTGTTCGTCTAGGGTCTGCTAGGCCACTAGGGCTGCTGGTGGCGGTTACGTTGCCCACGGCTGCTCCTCCGCTGATTTCTTCTCGTATCCCGCAACACCCGTTAGTCAGTCGATTCAACCCAGCAGCTTCTTGCGATCCATGCATCTCGGTGGAGACTTTGCGGTTGCTGCTGGTGACGGCGGCGACGTTGCCCACAACCGCGACAGCTCCTCCGAAGGTGTCTTTTCTTGTTCCATGTTGGCTTTCTCCACCGGTGCTGGCGACCTCTCGGTTGCCCACGACTGAGGTTGTCCTTCGTCTTCCTCGCTTGTGGCCTTCGTTCCACCACTCGGGATATCTGACTAGCCTGTCTGGCCGGGATGATGACCTGTAGAGTTCTGATCAGTGTCGTCCCTTTGAGCTTAGAAATCCGACTAATCTGTCTAGACGGGATGATGACCTGTAGGGTTCTGACCGATGTCGTCCCTTCAAGCTTAGTGCTAACGCTTCGGACTCGCCTGGCTGGGTGAGGCTCGGTGTTGTCCCTGCAATCTTGCTGTATGTTGAGATGTTGGTTGTGTGTGTCATGAGATTTGGATCCCTGCGGTTGCTTTGAAAATTGTCGGATAGACTTTGTTTGGGGGTTTGATTCTGAAAATTGATATTTTGATTGATCGAGCTACCGTCGTTTGACATGGCAGCTGATCTTGATTCGGGAATTGATTAGTAAGCTAAAGGTAAGTGATGAGCTATGACAAATTTGGTCTTTAGAACCATTGAACCTGCTCTGATACCATGTTGTGAATTGAATATTTGATTGTATTTAAGCAAAAATTATCTAGAATTGATTTACATGTGTTATATTTATACAATTGAATCTAACAAATCCCTAACAACTATATTACTGTACATAACATCAACTATTTTAGTGTATATAACAGTTATATCTAATAGTCATCACAAATTAATAAATTAATTACTGTATATATATATATATATATATATTAAATGATACTGCATGAATCATGTGCGATTTAGACTTATTCAGTCATTTTGATTCAACTCTTCTAACCAGCTGTATGGAGAATGATTGTGTTTGGGTTGTAACTTGAAATTAGGCTTTCTACATAGTAGTATAAGATTAATTGGACCAATTGGTAAAATGAGTTGGATCTCCAAAAGCAAATTAAGTTCTAATTTTTAAATTGCATTAATTTTAACATGACTCTCTAACTCGTATGAAGAACAATTCGTATTTGGATTGTAACTCTTTGAGTATATATTGAAATTTGAATTTTTACCCAATAATGCAAAATTACTTGGATGAATTAATAAAGTGAGTTACAATTACAAATAGCAAATTGAGTTTGAATTCAATATACGATCATTTTAACACAATTCTTCTAACTCTTACGAAGAATGAGTAGTTGAGCATGTATATATATATATATTATGTATTGAAATTAGGGTTTTTACACAATAATATTAGAATGATTGCACAATAAATATTAAGTATTTAAAAATTAAATAATTGTAAATATTAATTTTCCAGCGTAGTAAGCCAAAATAAAGGAAAAAGTATGAAAATAGTGCAACATGTTTCACCAAAATGGTTTTCCAACCCAGTTGATAGTTTTAGGTACAACATGTTTAGTAAAAATGGTTTTTGGTACTTTCGTATGACTTCTGTTGAATAGGTACGTTAATATAGCACGTGGTCTGTCACATGACTCTGTCTGTACAAACTAAAATTTGAAATACCATTTATACCCTTATCAACCTATTTAGTATCCCACCTAAATGTCGTTGTCGAAGCTGGTGTGCCCAAGTGATCGACTGTCGTGGGAAGATTGCTGCTGAAGCTGGTCCCCTTGCTTGAAGATTGTTGCCGAAGTTCTCCATGTCTCCAGGTAAGTACTCCACGTCTTCGTCTTCCAAACCGAAGTCCCTGACAAGGGAACCAGCAAGAACACCAGAGAGAGTCTCAAACCCAAAAAAGATCCCGACAATGAGTGGGGTCACCATGACAAGGGCGCCAGGTGGAATCATCTCCTTGATGGATGCATCAGTCAAGACATCAACCGTCGTAATGTTTGCACGGCTAACAAAGGCACCAAAGAGGGCCAGAGACACAAGGGCAGCCGATCCAATCGCAAATCCCTGCAAGCTCAGAAAGAAATGAAGATTAGTCAATAAATTTTGAAAAAAAAATGATTTTGAAACAATGAAGATTAGTTCTTGACGACTTTCTGGGTTCCAAAGTTGAAGATAGTGAAAGATTCAGGGCCGGCAACCCATGTAACAAGGGCAATTCCAACGGTCATGAGGACTGTTGAGATAATAAGCTGCCTCTTCAATGCTGGCTCGATTTCGTTCACTGCGTTGATCTCGAAGAAATCAGTTGCAAATAATGTGGTGATAAGACATACGAGAACGAAGTAAAGAAGAGAGGAGAAGAGCACGTTGGAACAAATCGAGGACGAAAGAAACCTAAAACCAGAGGAGACGAAACAACACGGTAAGGAGAGAAGACAGCTTTTGAACAAATGAAGAACCCAAGAAGAATCGGATGAAGAAGACAGGACCAAATAAGGAGAGGACATATAGGTCTTTTCAAAACTGATTTCCAACAGAAAATACGGTTTATAAAGTCACGTGACAAAAATGTGACAACTTAACGACATAATTAAACGTTTTGTAGACGGAAGGTTCATTTACCATCGTTTACAAACGTATTTCACCATTAACCATCGTTTACAAACGTATTTCACCATTAACCATCGTCAAAAAACAAATAGCACCAAAAATCATTTTTGTGAAACATGTTGCGCCATTTTCATTATTTTCCCCAAAATAAATGAAGAAGCATACATAAAGATTGGCTCGGCTGTGTGAATTTGGGATCTTATCAACCCAATAAAAAAAGTAACACGAACCAAGGCCTGGAGTTAGCAGGCCCTAATCTTCCCGACAGTCCAACCCACTCGATCTGACCACCGGCAGACGACGCATCCCGACCCATCGTGTCATTTCCCATCGAATCCCCAGCTGAGCGACAGTCTCCATTGTTAGAGTACAAGTGCGAAGAAGAAGGAAGAGGAAGTGCAGTACAGTAGCTGTCTGTTCTAGCATCGACTACAGAAAGACACGGTATCGCTGTTTCGCTTCTTCTTCTTTATCCGAATTCATTCTGTATGAATCCATTTTAATCGATGGAGGATTGTATTTTCAATCGCTGGAATGGTGTTAAGCGGCGTCAATTGCTCGCTTTGAAATTGTTATTTCTGGTTTATGAATTTGTGCGCTGCTTCATTTTTTAGCTGAGTCGATTAATTTTGTATCCGTTTGCGGCGAGTCGCTTCGTATAGAGAGGAATTAATGCTAACAAACTGTGTTATTTACCATCTCTGTTAGAATTATCATGCTTCTGGAAATTTTAAAGAAGTAGGGGATCATTGGATATGGATATGAAGATCAGTTTCCTCTATTCTGCATGTATTTTATTCATACGTTTTAGTATATGGCACCGGAAGCTTTAGTTTTTGTATCTTTGAAGACTATGCACCGTACAGGTTAATTAAATCTGAGATCACCTGATATAAGGTTAAAAGGGAGTATTATTGAAAAAAATATATAATTTCTTTAAGCCGTTTATCAATATGGTGGACGTTTATTCAGTGGAGGGAGCTGTCTGAGATGTTTGTATTGACATTTTAGTTGTTTCATTTCATGTGAAAACTGAGTCTGGGTGCAATGTGAAAACCTTAGCATGATAGCATCAGCTCCAGTGTTAGCAATGAAGATTTTTTGTACTGTAACCATTATTGACCCTGGAATGGTTTTACCTTGAAGATGATAAATGTTAAATTTTGTGCTTCATTTCATTGTTTAGAACCGGCCGTAGTTAGAGTAATCAGTCAATTATTGTTCATCACTACCATTTGTCATAACTTTCAGCATATATCGTTATATTAGTTGTACTGATGAGATATATATCCAGAGGTTTCCCTGCTTATTTAATAGAATCCTGAAGTTTTCAATAGAATGTTAGCATAGACATGCATTCAATTTGTACGGCATTTCATTTCTTTTAGATTCTTCTATTTTCAAAATGTTCTTATCACATACTGAAGCACTTTCGTGATAAGCAACTGATGTTCTTTCATGTTTCCGTGCTATTGCTGACCTTAAGTTCAGTGTATCTGCCAGGTCTTCTGTAGCGGATAGTCTATAATGAGAAGACAAGGCCAACAATTCCATAATTCAGGGTCGTCTGATCCATATGTGGCTGTTCAGATGCAGCAGCATGCCCAACAAATGGACCGTGGAGGTGGTGACTATCAAGGACAGTTGGAGGCCTTCACCCCAGAAAGAGATGATCCATTTGCAACTCCTAAAGATGGGCAGCAGCAACAACCATGGGACCGAGATGGTCCAGCACCATC
Source organism: Chamaenerion angustifolium (assembly GCA_946814005.1). Classification (NCBI taxonomy): domain Eukaryota; kingdom Viridiplantae; phylum Streptophyta; class Magnoliopsida; order Myrtales; family Onagraceae; genus Chamaenerion; species Chamaenerion angustifolium. Next base: position 30,350,935 of record OX328277.1, on the reverse strand, counting down.
AAATCCCATGGCATCTCATCTATATTATGATGGCAAGCTCTCTCTCTCTCTCTCTCTCTCTCTAGGGTTTTTTCCTGTGTTTCTATAGAGACGTTTTCCCAATTGGAAGTTAAAGTAGTTCATATTTATGAGCCTGCTGCAATATCAGTTGCATCAAAGGTACTTCTTAGTTCATTTGGGTCTTTATATTGTCATCAGGGTAGGCATCTGAGGGATAGAATTAGTTTGTTACAGCTATGACATCCAATCCTCTGTGCAAGTTTTTTTTGACTACGAATACTTAAATAATGAGGTATGCTAATATTATGGTATATATAGGTCAGGGCAGTGGTGCGTCTAGATCTTTCTACCAGGGCCTGAGGGCAGAACAAATTAGACAGACTACTTCGGAAGCCAAACGAGCTAACAAAGACACTAAATCTCAATCTCAAGACGACAAGGAGATCAACCCTGTCGGATATGAAGGTATTGAGCAGAAGTTTCTTGATGAGATTGTGAAGCTAACGAAAGAACTGAATGACGCTGAGGATGCTGAAAATGACAGACACAGAGAGGTAATATAAAGCTTTGATGTAATCGTCTGAATTAGACTTTCTGTTATTTGGTTATATAAGACCCTGCTTGCTTACCGTAAAAAGAAAATGCTATGATGATTCGAGTTTACTTTTTCCATGTTTGTTCTCCAGAAACTAAACACTATCGATGCTCAGTATCAAAAGCAGCTAGAAGCTCTCCGAACCCGCCATGCTAGTCGGCGAGACGAGTTCCTTAGAAGGGAAACAGGTGCAAGGCAACAACAGTATCAACAAGCCGAATTAGTGGACCCGTACCCCACCAACCGTGTTATGGGACCTCAGGACCCACAAGATTACGGCAATATGGCTGCCCCAGTCCCTGTTGGAGAAGGACAACAACATCGTCCATACAGCCCTGACCGGTTCGACTCTTATGGTGATCGAGCTCGTTTTTCCGGAGGTGCCCCTAGAAACCGTTTTGAACCCCGGGGCCCGTACCCAGAGGGGCGATCTTATGATGCCGGCTCACGGTTCTATTAGGAATGCTGCAATGACTGTCAGGAGTTTCTTTTCTTCAGATTGTTTAGGGAAGTTGCTGATGACGGAGTTCACTTTGTTTGGTAAAATGCTTGTCTATGAGTATGAGATATCTCTAATCTCTTACGTGAATATGGTGGATTAATTCTTTATTTAAAACTTGGTCTTGCTAAAAATTAGAAACCGTTATTATAAAGGGTCGAAGAGATTTAATGTCACCTTTGTTGTCTTCCTTCTGTACTAATGCATACAATATATATTATATGTAGTGCCTAATGACTAAGATCCTGCTGACCTTTTATATTTATATATTTATATTATATAAATAGATAAAATCATATTATTATTGAGTATCTAATCGATTATGCATATTCCTAAATTGGTAACTAAATCTACTAAACTTTTAATATAAAAGTTCAATTTTTTTTAATTAAAACCATCACAGCTTGAATGTCCAATTTACATATAAAATAAAGTAAGTTAATGATCACAATAAAAGCTGATACAAATATCAGTTATTGGTAAAAATCAAGTATTTAAATAAGACATAATTAACCTAACACTTCATAACAATTTAAACTGAAAGTTAATCATCCAAAATCGATATGGGACTTAAAAAAAGGTTAATAGGTCCAATGACACCATATGTTTAGGTCATGTGATCGGATGGTACCCCTATGTTGTTTTTTGGTACCTTATGTTTTCATAATGTTGTTATACCTTATGTTTTCATAATGTTGTTATTTAGTACAAGTTACTGTTGTCGTCAAGTTTAACTAACAGAATGCTGATGTGACGTTGATGTGGCGGATAAAAAATAAAAATAAATAGAAAAAATAGAGAAAAAATTATAACAAAATTCAAAAAAATAATTTAAAACTTTATATATTAATAAAAATATATATATATATTTTTTTTAAAATCGAAAACTGCAAAAAAAACTAGAGTTCAACCCTTGGCTGGGTCAATTGGACCAAAGCTCGAATCCTAGTTTTTTTTTTTCTCTTTTCGGTTTTTGAATTTTTTTTTTTTAATAATTTTATAAAAAATATTTTGATATTGTCAGCAGTAACATCTGCACGTCTGAATGTGTTGGTATGTCGGTCAGAGAGCAAATGAAGAAGTATGATGATTGCCTTTTTGGCCTTCCGCCTCAGATGGTCAGATCTGGTTTCTTGGCCAAAAAAACTCAGGAGACTGTCTCGCTCTACAAGTGTCTTGAAGCATTCCTTACTGAGGAGCCTCTTGGACCTGAAGATATGTGGTAAGTATCATATACTGTATATCTGCTCAAGTAAAAAAAATCCATTTATATATTTATCTTAAAAGATTGAATTTTTGCAACTCATCATCAAGTTTCTCCATGATAATATGCTCCATAAGTTCTTGTCAACCTGCATCGCTATAGTTTTGTAGGCGTCTGCAGGGATTATTGACACATTTAGGTTAGACTATCATTTTGATGTGGAATTCCATAGTTCTATGTATGTCTAAGTAATATTTTTTATATTTTTTTAACATGGTACTAAAAAAGGTACTGTCCAAGATGCAAAGAGCACCGTCAAGCCAGTAAAAAGCTAGATTTATGGAGACTACCTGATATTCTAGTCATCCATTTGAAGGGATTCTCTTATGATCGTTTCTTAAAGAACAAGCTAGAAACATAAGTGGATTTCCCCATTGATGACCAAGTGGGAACAGTCAACCATCGGACCATTACATGCTTTATGCAATCAGTAATCACTATGGTAGCATGGGTAGTGGCCATTACACTGCATTTGTTCATGTAAGTGCTTCTCATGTCTTTCTTTTACTTGGTTTTCCAGTATTAGGAGTGATAGAACATCGTACTGGCGGTGCTTGCATTGCAAGTAATGTATATTGCATCACATTTCCTCTCAAATATTTTTTTTATCAGAAAATGTCTTGCTTTCGGTGGAAAAATGAAAAAAACAAAAACTGACATATATGCAAAAGCAGATTATCAGTCTTTATCCGCTACACCATTATTGAAAATGCCTCATTATGAACTGATATTTGATGAGAGTTTAAACAATCTATTGCAGCATGGGGGAAGTCGGTGGTATGACTTTAACGATAACCATGTATCCCCAATCAGCCTCGACAAGATCAAGACTTCAGCAGCTTACATTCTTTTCTACAGAAGAGTATCAGAAGGTTAACAGAACTATCCAAGAAACAAATTTTGGTACCACAATTCTTTGTTCCTCTTGTGAAGTTAGTTTCTTCATTAGCAGTTCTGCAGATTCCTCACCCTTGTGGTGTCATTAAAGGGTAGAATTCTTTAGTCTCCTCCCAAATGAAGATGATTGGACCGACCATAACATCGAAGTACCAAGAGTAAGAACTTCGTATAGACCCTTGATTTCATTTTTTCTTCTCTATTTTTTTGAGCAACCATTGGATTAAAAAATTGCTTATATCAATTCATTCTTTTAAGTTAGTCATAGTTTATCATGATGGGTCTTCTTTCTGATTCACTTAGGGTTTGTAGTTTGTACTTTGTACAACCATGATTATCGATTTCATGATATTGAATCACAAAGTTTTGAATGTGAGTCCACTTGATTGGTTGCTCCATTCCATCTTATAACCGCGAGCATTTTTTGCGTATAATTTGGTTGATTTACCAAGGTTAGGTATATACGTACTAGTTGGATTTTGAGTGTTTGAACAATTTACTAATTTAATTTTGTTTTAATAAATTGGTAGTTGAAGAACTTATATTTTATTTATTTATTATCTTATTTGTGTAATTTATATTTTGAAAATTATTTAAGTTTAGTTGCATGTAGGTAATTAACTAGTTTATTTCGATTCGTGGAGGCAACAGAAGCTGTACCTACCAATATATGTGCAGAGTAAGGAAAAGTGTTGTAAATTGAGTATTGGATTGTATTTCAAAGTTTGTATTAAGTAAGTTCTTTAGACTAGTTTACATGTATCCTATTTATACATTTAAATCTAACAGTTATTTTCACTATTTATAACAGCTCTATTTGACTTATTATTAACAGCTATATTTACACAGTAAATTTACTATTGATAATAGCTATTTTCTAGATATTTCAGTATTATTTCTAACACTTCCCCTCAATTTAAGCAGTGGGATTTCCAATGTTTAACTTGCTGAGTATATTGTTGAAAATTCTTCCGTTTACTGTCTTAGTTAATATAACTGTTAGCTGATCTTTGGATCGCACATATGGTAGCTCCACAATTCCTACTTCTAGCTTTTCTTTGATAAATTGTTGATTCACTTCTACATGTTTGGTGCGTTCATGTTGTACCGGGTTGTGTGCAATGCTGATTGCGGCTTGATTATCGCACATAATTTTGCTAGACTGTGATGGAGGAAATCCAATCTCAGTTAGCAATTTTTGTAACCATAAAACTTCTGTCAATCCTAGGGCCACTCCTCGGAATTCTGTTTCTACACTTGATAGTGCCACCACTTTCTGTTTTTTGTTTTTCCATGTAACCAGATTTCCTCCGACAAAGGTGAAATACCCTGATGTCGATCTTTGGTCTGTTGGATTTCCTGGCTAATCCGCATTGGTGTATCCTTATATCTTCAAGTGTCCATTTGGCTTGAAGAGTATCTTGTGGCCTGATGTCCCCTTCAAGTACTTTATAATTCTCCATACAACATCCATATGCTCTTTTTGAGGTTGATGCATGAACTGACTTACCACTCCTACAACATACGCTATATCCGGACGTGTGTGTGAGAGATATATCAATTTTCCCATCATTAGTTGATATTTCTCTCTCTGCCACTTGTGCTCCTTCTACTATCTGAAGTACATGATTTGTTACCATTGGTGTAGCCGTCGGTTTACAATCGATCATCCTTGTTTTTGCTAATAGATCTAAAATATATTTTCTTTGAAATATAAAAATACATTGTTTAGATCTTAGTACTTCTATTCCCAAGAAATACTTGAGTCTTTCCAAGTCATTCATCTCAAATTCAGTAAATAGGTTTTCCCTTAGTATTGACACCTCTTCTTTATCATTTCCTGTAATAATCATATCATCAACATATATAATTAAGCATGTTATTAAATTACATTTTTGTTTGATCAAGAGAGTGTGGTCCGAATTGTTCTGTTTGTATCCATATCACTTCATTGCTAAGGTAAACCTGTCAAACCATGCTCAAGGTGATTGTTTCGGCCCATAAAACTCCTTCAGTCAACATATTTCTCTTTATTGAAACCCATATGTGAATCCAGGTGGTGCTTCCATGTAAACTTCTTCTTCTAACTCTCCATGTAGGAACACATTTTTTACATCAAACTGGTGGAGCGACCAGTCTTCATTCACAACTATTGAGAACAAAACTCTGATTGTGTAAATTTTGGCTACTGGAGAAAATGTCTCGGAGTAGTCAATTTCATATGTTTAAGTATATCCATTTGCTACCAATCGAGCTTTGTATCTTTCTATGGTTCCATCTGGTTTGTATTTGATCGTAAATACCAATCGACATCCAACTATTTTTTTCTCATCGGTAGGATACATTTCTCTCATGTGTGACTCTTCTTTAATGCTTCCATTTTATCTGCATTGCTTTTGTCCAATTCCTTGATTCCAAGGCTTGTTGTACTGTATTCAGAATTTGTTCCGAATATATTCTGACGACGTATGCCTTAGCTTCTTCAGATAAACTCCCCTGGCTATATTCCCTATTGGATACTTTGCTACTTGAACTTCTTTTCCTGGGGAGCATCGTTTGGGTGGAATTCCTCTATTACTTCTTGGTGGTACGATATATCTTGTTGTTTCCTCGACTATTGGTTCCACCTGTTCTATCGATATTTCATGGTGACAAAAATAGAGGAACTAGACAGATCATCAGAGTCTTCAGTATTACTTACCTCAGACACCAGGTTTTGTATGATTTGTTATGTGACACTTGATATGATTTGTTTCGTGACACTTGGTTCTGCCATAGATTGTATGTACGTTTCAGGAGGTAACTCATCTTTCGGCTCTTCTTCGGAACTATAACTGTTTATTATGACCTCTTCTGAGGAGGTAAGTCAACTTAGTGTGTCTATATAATATTTCTCCTCCTGACCACTAGGTTGGGTATGGTAGTAGTATTCAGTCTCAAGAAAATCACAGTTCATGGTGGTGAACATGTGATGACTCTTTGGATTATAACATCGATAACCCTTTTGGTTAACACCATAACTCACAAAGACACATTTTTCAGCACAAGGGTCGAATTTACTACGGTTGATTTTGGGAATATAAACAAATACCGAGCACCCAAAGATCCTTGAGTGAAGAGTAAGGGCAAAGGGTATTTTAGTAAATTCTTGTAGGGCTTGGATAAGAGTTTTTAAGTTGAGAATTTTTGTTGGAAGACGATTTAGGAGATAAGTGGTTGTGGCAAATGCCTCATGCCAAAAAGACTTAGGAACCCGAGATTCAATTAGAAAAGCTTGGGTCATTTATAAGAGAATCCTATTTTTCCTTTCAGCTACTCCATTTTGTTCTGGTGTATGGGGGCAAGTAGTTTGATGAACTAATGCTTTAGTGTGAAAAAATTGTCTCAGGTTTGTGTTAATGAATTCTCCCCCATTGTCAGAGCGCAAAATTTGAATATTTTTTTTTTGAAATTGGGTTTGAATCATACCATAAAAATGAGTAAATTTTTCAAAGATCTCATATTTTTGTTTTAGAAAGTATATCCATGTCACGTGAGTGCAATCATCTATAAATATAAGGAAAAAACGATAATCTTGTTCTCCTATTACTGGAGCTGGGCCCCAAACATTCGAGTGAATGAGTGAAAAAATGTGAGTTTACTCTTGTGTTATTAGGTTTGAATGTTTGTTTGTGACTTTTAGCTAACACCCATGTTTCACAATTTAAATTATTTGATGAAACTAGCCTAGGAAATAAAATGTTTAAATATCCCGTGGACGGATGTCCCAACCTTCGATGTCATAGCCATGCCTCTTGGTTTGCAAAACCATGAGCTAGCATTGTAGTATGTTGTTGGGTCACTTCGCCCACGTAATACAATCCATGACGCTCAGTGTCACGCCCAATAATTTTTCCTGTCATGATGTCTTGTAGGATACAAAAAGTATGATGCATAATCACAGTACAGTTTAATTCCTTTGTTACATGACTAATTGATAATAATTTATGTTTTAATGACGGAACATATAAGCAATTAGACAAGGTTAATGTTGGTGAAATTTCAATAGTTCATCCTCCTTCTACACAGACTATTCCTCCATTGGCTATCTGAACATGTGTTTTTGTTGGTTTAGACACAGACCTAATGTCAGATATTTCAAATGTCATTGTATCAGTGACTCCACAATCAAATATCCATGCTTTTACTAATTTATTTGAGTTTTGGACCATATTTACTGTTCCTAGCCATCCCAGGATTATTTCGTTGTTTTCTAAATTTTTTTTGAGCCTATTTGCAAGTATATCATTTTTATGGGTCTGGTTTGGATTTTTAAAAATCGGATTAGGTTTATTTTGTATCAATATTGATTCTTTGGGGTAAAAACTGTTAGGGTTAAGAGTAGAAGGGTTTGGAAATAAAATTCCAAACCCTTTACCTTCATCACATGATTCTCCCGCAACCACTCTTTCATTTTCATCGAAGCTGCTATTCCAACTCCTTGCAGCTCCTTGCATTGCATTCAAGGCTCTCCTGGTTGCTTCAGTCGTCTGGAGTCTGCGGTCGCTGCTGGTGCCGCGACATTGTTGCCCTCAACTGCTCCTCCTCTGGTTTCTCGTCGGCTTATTCCACCGATGTTGTTGCTGCTGGTGTCTGCGATGACGTTGCGCACGACCGCGACCACTCCTTTGAAGGTATCTTTTCTTGTTCCCGGTTGTCTTTTTCCACTTTCTCCACCGGTGATGTCGACCTCTTGGTTGCCCACGACTGAGGGTGTCCTTGGGCCTCCTCGCTTGTGGCATTCGTTCCACCACTCGGTAGGGGTGAGCAAGAAGACCGCGAAGACCGAGACCAAACCAAAAAGACCGGACCATTTGTGGATCGAAACCAATAGTCTCGGCTTATGGTCTTTTTCGGTCTTGGTCTTATTTCGGTCCTAGACCGTTAAGATCATGGGGACCACTGGAGACCATTAACTATTTTTTAGTGAATTTATTATATATGTCTTATTTTGATATAATTAATTATAAAAGAACGCTCGATAAAAAATATAATATAATTTGAATGAAAAAAGTTTAGATCAATAATAAATTATTATAACATTAATATATTATATTAGACACTATCATGTTATAGTAATTTATATAATTCTATATTATGATATTAAATTATATGGGATAATATAGTTATTTTGATTTCGAAATGATTTTTAAAAGTCGGCTTAATCGGTTGATTTCAATTTTGAACGAAATTATGTCATTTGAATAAAATATTATTTTGATATATTACATATTTTATAAAGATGTAATAAAATTAGATTCTTGTATTGTGTACTTGTAGAGGGATATACATATATAATAGAAAAATATATAAAAACAAATATGTCTAACGGTCCAAACTGTCCAAATGGTCTAGACCGAACCAAAATCGAAAAAAACCAAGACCATATAAACGGTCCAAACGGTTTTGGTTTCAGTCTAAAGACTGAAATTAATGGATCGAAATTTTCGGTCTCGGTCTCAAGACCGAACCAGATCGAACCAACCGCAGTTTGCTCACCCCTACCAGTCGGGATATCCGACTAGACTGTCTGGCCGAGATGATGACCCGTAGGGTTCTGACCGGTGTCGTGAGTTTAGAAATCCGATTAACCTGTCTGGCTGGGATGATGACCCGTAGGGTTCTGACCGGTGTCGTCCCTTTGCTAACGCTTCAGACTCGCCTAGCTGGGTGAGGCTCAGTGTTGTCCCTGCAATCTTGTTGTATATTGAGATGTCGATTGTGTGTGTCATGGGATTTGGATTCTTGCAGTTGATTTGCAAATTTTTGGATAGACTTTGCTTGGGGGTTTGATTCTGGAAATTGAAATTTTGATTGATCGAGCTACCGTCATTTGACATGGCAGCTGATCTTGATTCGAGAATTGATCGATAAGCTGAAGGTAAGTGATGAGCTATGACAAATTTGGTTTTTAGAACCATTGAACCTGCTCTGATACCATGTTATAAATTGAGTATTGGATTGTGTTTCAAAGTTTGTATTGAGTAAGTTGTTTAGACTAGTTTATATGTACCCTATTTATACATTTAAATCTAACTGCTATTTTCACTATTTATAACAGCTCTATTTGACTTATTACTAACTGCTATATTTACACAATAAATTTACAAAGTCTTTCTAGATATTTCAGTATTATTTTTAATTAAAAGCTGGTATGTTTTGGCCTTTGGGTTTAAGAAGCTTTTTACGGATATCATCTTTTTTCCTTAAAGTGAGAGGTCGATAAAAGTGGTCAATTTTTTGGACCATTTCGTTGCTTTTATCCATCTCACTGAACATGTCTATTGTCTACGGTCCATTCTTCTATGGAGATGTCCATTCTTAATAGTAGAAGAAACGATGTAAATACGGAAACATCCTTCCTATTCAGTCACAATATCAACCAGTCTATGTAAATTTAACATTTTTGGGTAATTTCAAACATCATCATTGAGTTCAAATTCTTTATCATTTCCTTTCATATTACAATTAAAGGTGCCAATTTGTATCAATAATGAATAAACGAGTAGAGGTGGAAAACGAACATATTTTTATTTCAGCATGATTTGAAAATTTCAATGAATTAATTTGTTCGACACAATATTTGACATATTTTCAACATGTGTGATCTGTTGACACATTTATTTTAGGTAAGATCTGAAAAAACATATAGTTTTGGGAATGACTCATTAGTTAATGTTAGGGTTCGCCAATACCATCCATCCACTTAAGGTAAAATAAGTTTTATAATTTTGTAAATGTACATAAATTATTAACAGTGCGATTTAATTTACGTGTTAACTCCTCATAACATAACTCGACATACATCACGATAATACTTACTTTTACCAAACTCACACCATAATTCACGAATTGCAATACCACATATTAAATTTGGACACCATAACATTTCCATTTATGTGTAAACAAGTGGTATGCCTTTTCTTTTGTAATTAGAGTAAATAGTTCACTTCATTGGTCCCTTTCCCATCTTCCCCTTCTCGATTGATTATTCTTTCCGACATCTGGGTTTCAGCCCTAGACCTAGCTGTAGGGCAAGATGATGTTAATGTTACATTATATATATGTATACACGTTATAATAAATACATATGGTGTCGAGGAGGGGGGTCTAATATTGAACACTTAATAGTAGTAAAGGGTTTAAATTGAAATTTAATAATTTTTTACTATAACTGATTAAAAAGAAATCGTGAAAAAAGTGCACCCTCTCCTCGAACGAGAAAGGGTTCCATCAAGTGCCCCACTCTCTGAAGATTATTCATCTCTAGATGAATGAATGGGCAGATTCAACAACTGTTTCAGTGACAAGACACTGGATGGATGGATATGGCAGACAGACACTGTTGTTCAATAAAGTTAAATTCATTTACAGAAAATAAATAAAGTTTATATATATATATATAAATTTAAAGAGAAGAAATAATTATTGGTAAATATAATACTTAAAATTTAAAAAGCTAAATAAAAATATTTTTTAAGCTTAAAATTATACTGAATACAAAAATATTAAGATACAATCATACAAGCCGGTTCTATATATATAAGTGTTATCAAAATCGGAACCGGCCCTCGAACCCGCGAGGGAGCCTGTTCCCGGTTCGGCTGGTCCAACCGGGATGATCCGGTTCGGTGTGTGGTTCACTGTTCACAAACAAAAAAAAATAAAATACAATTACAAACTATATAGTCTCAAACACACACATAATGACCTCAAACGCACACAAACCACATAGTCTAAAACATACATATTACTCTCAAACATATATAATATAACACAACATAATTACCTCAAACTTTGAACATACATAGCACAATAGTCTCAAAATCAAACACAATAAGTCTAAACTTTAAACATAACTTCTAAACCGAAGAAGTTGCTCGGTCGAATTGAAGAAGTCGATTTAAACCGAAGAGAACCACCCAAAAAATTTAAACCACCCCCCAAAAAAATTAGAACCGAAAACCGGCAAGTTTTCCAAAACCGGTTGGTCCAACCCGGTTCAAACACTGTTCATATGCATTTCGATCTTTTAGCTGAACCAAATTGGACAGGGGTCCGGTTCCCGATCGGACCATCGCCCCGGTCCGGTTCTGATAACACTGATATATATGTTAGAAAAAATAACTATTCCTAAATGAAAGGAACAATCAAATTTTTGCAATTATTAAATTTTTTGTTCAAATTTAACCCTAATTTAACAATTAATTATTAAACTAACCCTTGCATTTTCGAATATACGGAAATGAGACAAAACGCTAACGGGATCAGCGTTTTTGAGTTTGAAAATAAAAAACCCTGACCTCATTAGCGTTCAGGACGTACTTTTAACAGACGTCGTGAACGCTGAATCATATTTAAGTAAGCACTGACCGTGTCAACGTTTACGGAAAAAACTCATAAACGCTGATGCGTTTAGGCTAATGTTTTTTGAAAGAAAAAAAAAACAAGCTCTCCTAGTTAGAAGCAGAGAACATCCCGGGAATATTAAAATGTGGAGGCATGTCTGCAAATACATATGCAAAAAGGGAAGAGAGATAAGCAAATCCACCACATTTATGACAAAAATAAATAAATCGTGGAGAGAGAAGCATATACGAGCGTTAGTTTGGTAATTAATTATTAAATTATGGTTAAATTATACAAAAACGGGAAGAGAGACATGGAGAGAGAAGCAAATCCACCATACTTTATAACAATAAAAACAAAGAGAGATAAGTATGTCAGAGCATTAATTTGGTAATTAATTATTAAATTATTGTTAAATTTTAAAAAAAAATCCAATTATTAAAGGGGTTTTCATTACTTTATTGAAAATAACATGTGGCCATAAAATATGGATTAAGTACCGTAGTTGTGAAAACTCGAAACATATGTTTTATCTTTATTTTGAGGAGTTTTTGAAAAAGTAAGCACTCTACAAATTGTTTTTAGAAAAGTAAGTATATATAAAAAAATATTTCGAAATTTAGGCATAAATGCTACCCAGGATGGCACGTTGTTTGTTTTTTGCAAAATACGCTACCCCGAGTAGCGGTTTTTCAAAAAAGCTACCCAATGGTTGTGTTTTTTCAAAAAGCTACCCAATGGCTACGTTGGTTCCAGTTGCCTTTTTTTTTTCTCCGACGACTCGATGTTTAATTAAAAATTAAATTATGTATCTATTAAAAACAAATAAAAAAATTATAGTAAGTAGATATTTTAATTTAGATTCGAATGATGCAAAAAAATATTAAATTTGGACTTACGGATTGGCTGTATACTCTGGCGTAAGTTGAAATATGAAAATTTGACTTTAAAAAAATATAACTCAGATCCTCTAAATCCAAACTCAACACGGTTAACATTATTTATGGTGAAATTCAATTATCTACTTACTCTAATATTTTTAAGTTTTTTTAATTAGCTATATATTTATATTTTTAACCAAACATCGTTTGTCGTATAATTTAACCGAAATGAGTAAATGCATTAGATGAGAAATTTAATTATATACTTACTCAAAAAAAAATTATAGTGAGTAAATAATTTAATTATGACATAAATGACGTTAACTAGGCATTAATTTTTTACTTTCGAACTGACCGTATAATACAATACATAAAAAATTATACATACATATGTATATATATATACAGTAAAGTTACTGTATAAACAGTAAAGTTATCCGTCCGAAAACATTTAACTTTTTTACCGAACTAAGTTTCAACCATTCTAACATATCCTTTCAATATAATAAACACATCGGATTTAAATTGTATTAGATGAACCGAGGTAACTCTCAAAAAATTGTCCACCAATATCAGAAAAACAAAAACGTTTACTATCGTAAGTTGGACAGTGATAATGACCCCATACATCTGCATGCACTAAATCAAATGTAACATCTGCTCTTGACTCAGAAATTGAAAAAGAATATTTAATGATCTTGGCTTGATAGGATATTCACCTAAACTCAAGATATTATTCGTAGGTAAACTCAAAGAATGCACGTGTTCTAAAGCCATGCATGACCAAATCGCATAGGCCACAACATATCATTTTCAGGCACATAGGGATGTATGCACATGTTTAAAGAGATACAAACATGATTGTTCACTGTCAGTTCCCAAGACGACCTTCCCATTTAAGAGGTCCTGCAGGACAACAAAGTTAGGATAAAAGGTTGCATAACATTTTAATTCTTTAGTAAGCTTTAAAATTGACAGTAAATTGTATTTGAAGTTTGGAATATATAAAACATTATGCAATCCTTTTTCATGGGCCAAAAACACACTTCCAACACCATCAACTTTTGTATATGTACCCTTTGGAAATTGCACTTTAGTCCCTGGAACATTCTTGGTATCACATAACCAATCATTTTTGTTGGTCATGTGATTAGATGCCCCAGAATCCAAAATCTAACTGTCCTTATCACGTAAATAGACAGAGTTAAGATATATACCAACAATGTTAGACCGATGCTTCATGGGTGCGGTAGCACCTGCTATTGTGGTAGTGCTGCCAGCTTGTCCCACAGCCTGCAAAAGCCTTTCAAACTACTCTCAGCTAAGGGTCACAGAACCTTGCAAACCAGAACTCGCAACAACATCATTAGCAACTTGTTTAGGAAAAACAGAATTATGATCCTCATTGTCATCCGAAATGGCATTGCCTTTGCCTTTAATTCCTTTTGCTTTAAAAAATTCTTTATATTTGAAGCAATTATCTTTAGCATGCCCTTTTCTTTTACAGTAATCACATCCCCTAGCAAAGCATCGCTCAATAGTGTGTCCCTTTTTGTGACAATGGGTACACTCAATATTTTGATTCCCTTTAGCCTTTTCTAAATTGAAGGACACATTAGCAGAACTAGAACCGACAATTGCATTCATAGCAGAAGTTATTACTATCTAGATTTCCTCTTGCATTAACAAGTTATATGCCTGATTAACTGAAGGTAAGAGATTCCAAAGCAACAAGTGACTTCTAACACTAGAGTAGTTCTCATTCAAGCCCATTGGAAAGTGAAACAACTGTTGGTTTTCCTTATGCTCAATTTGTTTCTTAAAATCCTCTCCTTCAATATGAGGCAAAACACAAGTTGCATCATATTCTGCCCATAGGATTTTTTTTTTTGAAATATAATCTAGCCATTATCAGTCATTAGAATTTCCATGTGAAGTTGATAGATTCTAGGTCCACTAACTTTGTAAAATCTTTCTTTAAGGTCTTTCCAAACTAAAAAAAAAAAAAAAAAGGAATCCTTTGTATACATATATCCACTTCCTAGGTCCTTCGAAATCGAATTTATTATCCACCATAGGACTACAACATTGCATATATTCCAAAGGTGGTGAAAAATAGGGTCAAATTTCTCACGCATGCAAGTTCCACTAATGAATCAAAGTTTATTTCTAGCCAACAGAGTGAACTGAATAACACGAATCCACATAGCATAATTCTCAGGGCCAATAAGAGTAGTAGAAATCATATTTACCCCAGGATTGTCACTTGCATGTAGGTATAAAGGGTGATAAGAGTCTATCGTAGTCATGACATCGTAATTAACCTCACTGAGGGCACCTTTATCTACCTCCTTGGTCGGTTAATCCTCAGCCATCTCAAAAAAAATCCAAAGAAAACCACTTGAAAACACAGTGAAAAAAGAGATACTCATTGCGTTAACCTAGAAGATTTGCAACCGTAATCAGATGGATTCCAAGATAAGCATTGAAAGAAGAGATAATCATAGCAAGAATCCCTTTCCAAAACCCAAGGAAGACGATCTTCACAAAGAAACATAAGAAACTACAAAAAAAAAAAAAATTCAAGAAGAAAGAGGTTATGTATACACGGGGGAATCTTTCCGGGAAGGATGAGAAAAAACAAAGGCAAGGTACGATTAAGGTGGGTACATGCTAGGATCGAAAGGATTCAGAGGCTAGGATTTCTCATGACTCTGATACCATGTTGAAATTGAAGATTGAGCAAACCCTAGCAAGGCACGGATCGAAGACGAAGAGAAGGGACGTAACACTTAGGGATCCTTAGAGTATGACCTTTCACCCTTAAATATAAAACTCTAAAAAATAATACATGTTTACACCCCAAAACTAAATTAGCTACAAATTACATCCTAAAATACAGAAATACAAAATATGTCCACATTAAATATAAAACAATCAAATGAGTCCATATAAACTGATGATCTTCCAGATTGGATTCTATATTCTCAACCGTTTAGATCAATTCATGACAGCTGAGAGCAATCTACGACTTGGATCAACTCCCGACAAGTTTTGCGGTCAAACCTCAGTACCTGGACTACTGGTCTTAATACTTAATATAACACGATAGGAACTCATAAAATATTACCTATCGTATTTATATTTATATTAAGAAATATGATGTTGTGATCAGGACTAATATGCAATCTGGAACATTCTTCAGGGGTCTTCTTTATCTGTTTCTTATTCATTGGACACATTCTGTTGTTTTGTTAATTGTTGGACTATGTTGTTATTTCCGTATTGTTTAGGGTGTATTAGTTGATTATTTTAGATTAGGTATTATTAAAGGGTGAGAGGTGTCCAGATGAAGTAACACACCTCTGTGATCCCCAAGTCTGCGCCTCCTTTTTCCAAAACCGTTCTCTTCGTCTTCTCAATATTCTAGGGTTTCTGATTTCCTTGCTAGGGAAATCCTAGTTTTGTCATGGTATCAGAGCGATAAAGGCGATTCTTGCCTTCTGTTATCCTCTTCTTCTTCGAATCGGAACATTGAGGTACTCTGTTGTTGTTCTTTCATCTATATTTCTGAAATAGGAACAGTGCGATAATCTCAGTCGCGGTAAGATTTGGCTATTTTCTCTGGTTTATATCTGTTCTTGTTTGAGTATCCTTGTTATTCTGGCTTATTTCTTGGTTCGTGGCGATTAATCGGGATCTTGGTGAAAGTGTTCCTTCAAACGGTTCGTCTGCCCCTATATGTTCCTATCCTGGAACATTCTTGGTAATATCCACGCCTATCTTGATTTGTTGATCCTTGTTATCTGATCTGAAGATTTGTATCGATTCGTCTGGCGGTGTTTTTGTATATGCGAAGTTCTTTTGCTGGTTGTTGTTGGTTGAGATTATCTGTTGTTGGCTGTTGTTGCTTGAGAATATCTGTTGATTGATTGTATTGGATATGGCTGAGGAGAAACCCATTGCGGAGGCAAGGAAACTTGCCACCGATGAGGCTAACCATGATGCCTTGGCTGTGGTAGATTCGCACCATCCTCTTTATTTGCATGCTAGTGATAATCCCAGCGTGAGCATGATTTCTGTCACTTTAACCGGTCCTGAAAACTATGCTATGTGGAATAGGGCTATCCGATTTACTCTTTTAGGCAAAAATAAACTCGGCTTTATCACTGGAACATGCATGAAAGAAAATTATGATGTTGTTTTTCACCATCTGTGGGATAGATGTAATGATGTTGTTCTTGGTTGGATTATAAATTCTGTTGCTAAAGATCTTGGAAATGGATACATGTATTGTGAGAATGCTTTTTTTGTGTGGAAAGATCTTAAGGAAAGATTTGATAAGATCAGTGGTCCTAGGACATATCAGATTGCGCTTGAAATTACTATGACTCGTCAAGGTTTAGATTCCATATCTACATTCTTTACTAAATTGAGATTATTGTGGGCTGAGTATGATATTGATGCTGCTTTACCCCATATAGAAGGGGATGATTTTAAAAAGCATATCGAGCATAAAGAAAATCAAAAGCTGTTTCAATTTTTGATGGGTTTGAATGAGAATTATTCTGGGGTGAGAAGTCACCTATTGCTTTGGAATCCTTTACCATCTGTGAACCAGGCTTATAATTTGTTGATTCAGGATGAAAGCCAGAGAGGAATCACATCAGCAATGAATGCTTCTGTTGGTTCCTCTTCTGCAAATGTTTCCTTTAATATTGAAAAATCAAAAGGAAACCCGAATCTTGAATGTTCCCATGTCATAAGAAAGGGCATACTATAGAAAGATGCTATGCTAGAGGTTGCGATTATTGTAAGAAAAAAGGACATGCAAAGGATAACTGTTTCAAATATAGAGATTTTCTGAAAACAAAAGGTTCAAATATAAAAGCAAATGCCACTTCTACTGACAATGGGAACTTCAACTCTAATGGTCCCAAACAATTTGCTAATGAATCTTCTGCGAGTTCTAATGTGACAGGTTCAGTCACTCTGACTCGAGAGCAATTTGACAAGTTGCTGCAAACCGTGGGTCAAGCAGGCAGCACTGTGATTACAGCATGTGCTACCGCTTCCATGGACAATCAAGTCAATTCTGCTGGTATATTCTCTAATTCTGTCTTTTTATATAATCAGGATAGTTGGATCCTAGATACAGGAGCAACAAACCACATGACCAACAGAAATGATTGGTTATGTGGGGAAAAGGTTGCTACTGGAACTAAGGTTCAACTACCCAATGGAGAGTATACTAAAGTTGAAAGTGTTGGGAATCTGAATTTTTTGCATGACAAAAGGTTGCAGAATGTGTTGTATCTTCGTGATTTTAAGCATAATCTGTTGTCGATTTCAAAGCTTACTAAGGAATTAAATTGTTCTGCAACATTTTTTCCTAAGTATGCTATTCTGCAGGACCTCTCAAATGGGAGGGTCTTGGGGACTGGCACTAAAGAATCCGGACTATATTTTTTTAAATCTGCCAGGATTCAGTCTGGACCTACTGTGTTGACATCTGTTGCTGAGAATGTTATGTTATGGCATAGGAGATTTGGACATGCTTCTTTGAAAGCTTTGCAACATGTATCTTCCTTAGATTTACCTAAGAATGATGTTTTGAATTTAGGCGATTGTCATGTTTGTCCTAAATCCAAAATAATAAGAAAATCGTTTCCCATATCTGAATCAAGAGCTGATACTTCATTTGATCTTATGCATGCTGATGTTTGGGGACCATACCAAGATTTTACTCATGATAGTAAACGATATTTTTTTTACTCTGATTGATGATTTCTCTCGTGTAACTTGGGTTCATTTGATGCAATTCAAGTCTGATGTTTTTATAGTCCTGAAAACCTTTATCAATATGATTGAGACTCAGTTTAAAAAGAGGATTAAGTGTTTCAGGACTGATAATGGAAAAAGAATTCTTTAATGAAAATGTGAACAAACTTTTTCAAGAAAAGGGTATTGTTCACCAGAGCAGTTGTCCCTATACCCTCCAACAAAATGGGAGGGCCGAGAGGAAACACAGGCACCTGTTAGAGGTTACCAGGACGTTGAAAATTCAGGCATCGGTACCGAATATTTTTTGGGGAGAATGTATTTTAACAGCCTGTTATCTGATAAATTTGATGCCTTCTAAGATTTTAGGAGGGAAATCTCCTCTTGGAATACTAAGTGGAAAAGAACTCAAGGTAAGTCATCTCCGTACTTTCGGTTGTTTATGTTATACTAAGAGTACGATGGTAGTAGACAAGCTGGCCTCCAGGGCAATCTCATCCATTATGATGGGATACTCTGAGACTCAAAAGGGGTACAGGTTATATGATATAAATGAAAAGAAATTTTTTGTTAATAGAGATGTTCAATTTGATGAAAATGTATTCCCTTTTGAGAATGGTAAGCTTGGCCCGTTGCCCGTATCTCTTCAGCTCTATGACGATTCTGATTCCAGGGGTGTATGTTGTTGGCCTAAGTCAACTGAAACTGAGGAAAACAGAATCGACATAGCTGAAACTCCAAATGATGAGTCTCAACAGAGACCTGATGGAGATAACCCACATGATGAATCAGTTATTGATTCTGATGGAAATGATGATCCTGTCATTCATAGGTCCCCTGTTCCTACTACAAGTAGAACAGGTCGGACTATTAAGCCTCCTATTTGGATGAAGGACTATCAGGTTTCTAATGTCTCTCATTGTCATTCAATTGATAAATATATTTCATATGATGGATTATCTGATGAGTATCAATGCTATCTGAGTTCTGTTTATTCACTTAGTGAACCTGATAAATTTTATGAGGCTGTGAAAGACAGGGCCTGGGTTCAGGCGATGGAGGAGGAAATTCAAGTCCTCGAGGAAAATAAGACCTGGGATCTGGTACCGCTTCCAAAGGGTAAGTCTCTCATTGGTTGTAAATGGGTGTATAAATTGAAGTATAAATCGGATGGGAGTCTAAGCAGATATAAGGCCAGATTAGTCGCAAAGGGGTATAATCAGAAATATGGGATTGACTATTTTGAAACTTTCTCTCCTGTTGCGAAAATGAACACAGTTCGAACTATTTTAGCCCTTGCCTCGATTTATAAATGGTCCCTCTATCAAATGGATGTTTACAATGCCTTTTTACAAGGGGATCTTGATGAGGAAGTTTATATGCAGTTGCCTGATGGTTTTAGTAAGAATGACAACAATCTGGTTTGCAAGTTAAAAAAGTCTCTTTATGGGTTAAAACAGGCTAGTAGGCAGTGGAATGTTAAATTGTGTAATGCTCTTCTGAATGCTGGCTATGTTCAATCCAAGCTTGACTATTCTTTGTTTACAAAGCATGATGGAAATCAGATTGTTGTATTGCTTGTGTATGTGGATGACTTGCTGATATCTGGAAATAGTGAAAAACTGATTACTGATTTGAAGCATGTGTTGGAATCAAGTTTTAAGATGAAGGATTTGGGTGAGCTAAGATATTTCTTAGGCATTGAGATTGCTAGATCTGAAAAGGGTCTTGTTCTCTGCCAAAGAAAATATGTGCTTGAGTTAATATCTAGTGTTGGACTTTCGGGTGGAAAAACATCCAAAACTCCTATGGAGGTGAATCTGAAACTTACCAGTAGGAAGTATGATGATCACCTCCATATGAATGAGGATAACAAACCCCTAGATGATGTATCCTTATATAGGAGACTGATAGGGAAATTATTGTACTTGTCCATCACTAGACCAGATATATCATATGCTGTGCAAAACTTGAGTCAATACATGCAGGATCCTAAGGATTCTCATTTAGCCGCTGCGATAAGAGTGATCAGGTATGTAAAAAGAGAACCAGGTAAAGGTATTTTGATGTCATCTGATTCTGAAACAAGTTTAATTGCATACTGCGATTCAGATTGGGCCAGTTGTGTTGAAACTCGAAAGTCTGTGACTGGATTCTGTGTTCTATTGGGTAAATCTGTTATTTCTTGGAAAGTAAAGAAACAGAACACAGTTTCTACGTCATCAACTGAGTCTGAATATCGTAGTATGGGATCTTGTCTGTCTGAAATTATTTGGTTGAGAAGATTGTTGACTGAGTTGGGTTGTTCTCAGCACAATCCTGTTGCATTATTTTGTGATAATAAAGCTGCTATTCAGATTGCAAATAATCATGTGTTTCATGAGAGAACAAAGCATATTGAAATAGATTGTCATTATATCAGAGAAAAATTGCTTGAGAAAATTGTGGATCTTCGATATATTAGAACAGGTGATCAGATTGCTGATATATTCACAAAGGCTCTTGGAAATCAACAACACTTTCTACTCTGTGGAAGACTTGGAATGAAAAACATATTTGCCAATCAAGAAGAGATAAGCCAGGAACTTCCAGATTGAGGGTGTGTGTTGAGATCAGGACTAATATGCAATCTGGAACATTCTTCAGGGGTCTTCTTTATCTGTTTCTTATTCATTGGACACATTCTGTTATTTTGTTAATTGTTGGACTATGTTGTTATTTCCGTATTGTTTAGGGTGTATTAGTTGATTATTTTAGATTAGGTATTATTAAAGGGTGAGAGGTGTCCAGATGAAGTAACACACCTCTGTGATCCCCAAGTCTGCGCCTCCTATCTCCAAAACCGTTCTCTTCGTCTTCTCAATATTCTAGGGTTTCTGATTTCCTTGCTAGGGAAATCCTAGTTTTGTCATATGATAGAATTGTATTCGGTATATACTATATATATATTATTAAAGCTAAAGGCATCGTCCACACCAACCAACTACATGATTTGACGTTACAGATTCCCTTACTATTAACTCCAACCCCACACAAATCTCTTTCTGTCTCTTTATTGCTGGATCTGCACCTCATCAGCAAAGCAACCATGGATACAATTTTCAAATATGGTGTAATACTTGTAGGGTATGAATATCATCGCATATAGAAACACCTTTATAAGATTTATAGCTTGCTTAATAACGATAAAATTGCAACATAATAATGATCATCAAAGAAAATTCATATCAAATGATCGATAGAGTCCAACTCGTTTATTTGTTTATCTGGTTAATCAATGAATCTCTAATATAAGTTCAATCTTCTCAGATATTTTTTTGTATTTTCAAGAAATCCGGACACGGAGACGAGTGAGGCTAATAACAACTCAATTTTGATATATATTATGTAATTTTAGACCTAAAAAATATAATTATTTTTATATTTGCTCCTGAAATTTTTTAGAATAATTAATTATCATTATCTAATTTATTTCTGACTTCACCCCTATCTATAAGCATATTATATCACGAGTACTAATGACAGCTTGATCCATTTTACTGATACCAAACCCTAATTATCTTATAATAAAATATTCTTATATTATATACTTTTTATTACTAAATTGTGTCCTCGAATTTAATGCCTATAGAAGATGAGTGAATATTTAATATTGATTATTTTATGCATTACCTGCAGAATGTAGAGTTCTGCTAGGACAGCAGAAACCCTAAAGATAGATTTTATCACACATTCATGCCACGTCCTTGAATAATTTGCATATATGAGAATTTGAAAGAATAAAAAAAACTGCTGACGTGGAGTTGTTTTTTTGTCAGGGAGTGTCATGTTCCAAATTGATATGAACTGTTGTTCTACAGCTGCTAAGTGGATCTGTTAACATCATCGTGCTTTGGTTCCATATATAAATATATATATAAATAAAAAAATTCAAGTAAATGGGATTTTAATTATGTTTAGATAAATGATATATATATTTGAGGTTTTTCTTTTCTTTTTTCAGATACCTAATATTTATTTATTGTTATATCTTTAATTATTAAAATTTAATAATTTAACTTCTTTTAATGTTGCATTTTTACTGTTAGTAACCTTAATAACAAAAGTGAGTTGCTAAATTGTAATGAAAAAATAAATAGAATGTATAATATAACTATATAAAACATATTAAAAAACACAAGAAAACAAATAGACATCTATTTGTCAGAACTTAAAATATAGGGTTAAATATTAAGGAGCTACCTGAACTTTAAACGTTTTGCAATGACCTACCCGAACTTTGAAAATTAAAAAACGAGCTACCTCAACTTTGAAAAATGTGCAAATAACTACCTCCGTCCAATTTCTAACGAATTTCCAACGACTTTTCGACAATTTTCCGACGAATTTCCGTCAACAGTTGACGGAAAATTGGACGGAGATAGCTATTTCCACCTACTTCAAAGTTGAGGTAGCCCATTTTGATTTTTTAAAGTTCGGGTAGCTCGTTGCAAAACATCCAAAGTTCAAGTAGATTCTTGATATTTAACCCTAAAACATATATATATATATATATATATATATATACTAAATAGCAGTTGAATATATAAAACAAATTCAAGGATGTCCAAACTTATATAGGAAGGTACAACAACAACTTCATACAATTTATTTATAATTTGGTGAACCACAGAGAGTAATCAGCACACAAGAACACAGCAGCTCTAGCTATATATATGATGACATGTAGATGGATGATGATGACTACCTTCTTTGCAGGTGTTCTTCACTTTAAAGTAAATCAAAAGAAAGACATATGCCTTCAAAGAATACAATTCTTTTCTAGGACATTACATATATATATATATGTATATATATTGAGAAGTTCCTGTTAATAGAACCCTGGTTGAGACTTGTGGTGATGATCTGTTGATGCAGATGAACTGAAGGAGTGTTGATGGTGGTGATCCAATTTAGCTTGCTTGTTTCCATTGTCCAACTTCAGACCGAAGTGAATGTGTGGAAAATGTGCCCACTGCATAAACAGAAAAGGAATTTAGAAATATATATATAATCTGCATAATCTTATATCTAATTGTGTGTAATAAAAGTGTATTTCTAGAGGAGAAAAGATTCCAATAAGCTAATCATGCAAGATTTACTATTTTTATTAAAAAAAATTACATTTTTTGCAGCTGTGCTAAATGCTTCTCTGTGGCTAATATCGGGATTACTAGCTTTGATTCGTTGGATCTCCTCCCTGCATTATAGCAAAGTATAAATAAATATATAAAAAGTACATAATTTTCTTCTTCTAGAAATTCCAAAAGTTTCATATAATAATTTCATCTCCATATCTCCATTGATTGTATAACCAATATACGTACTTGATGAACCTGTTGTATGCTGAGGGAACTCGTTGCCTCTTTTCTGGGGCTGCATGCATGAACAATGAGCAACATGCAATTAAGAATATATATATATATATATACAGTTGAAACTGCATGTTTATTTCTTACGTTGAATAGGAGTGATTCTAGGTTTGTCTTGCTCATTCGATTCGATCAAACTGAACTTTTTTCCTTTGGAAGACGACCCACTTCCCTTGACAATCCCTTCTCCGGTTCCGATGTTCGGTTTGTGTGTCTTCTCTCGCGATAAATGAAACAAGAGAGCTTACTAAATCACCATTCAACCCAAGCAACCCCATTAATTACTTATCACTTTTGGGGTAAATTAAAGTTATTTATTTTCTAAATTTAGTTAAGCTTGTCGATCAAATGAGAAAAGACTAGAAGAACAAATACTATACCTGGTGAAGCTGATCTTGATGAGGAAGGGAATGAAGAGCAGCAGAAGTGTTGATGGGGAGCAAATTGGCGCAATGCCCGCAGCGCACTGTCACGATTGTAGGACAAACACTGCTGCTTGGCAAACTCACCTGCAGATCGATAATTCAGAAAATATATGATTTTAGCTAATTATTATTATCATGATTGGGTTTTTATCTATTATCCATTAATGTCAATCTTTTTGGATTCGTTCACAAATTAAAATCTATCATTTATGGTTTCTATATATGATCAAATTTTAGATGGGCTTGGATTTTTTTGAAAAATAATTATTAAGGTATTTTCATTTTTTATAAAAAAAATATCTTAAAAAATATTTTTAAATGTTTTATCAATCTAGAATTTAATCTTAAATCGAACCAAAATGATAAAGTTTAATTTAGGAAGAAAAAAATCATTATTTTTTGGTTAAACTTGAACCATTTCCGTTTATCTGCTCTTATCAGCAAATGTAATGACTTCTTTCTGGGTGGTGCGCTCCTCACTTTTCTCTCTCTCTCTCTGACAACCATGGCAATGGAAAATTGGAAAGCGACTGGACTATGGAAACGAATTCATGAAGTCCGTGAATCTCTACACCATTCTCATTAATCCCCACAAAACCCTCCAAAAAATCAATTTACATATATAATTCCACACAAAAAGTTGAAAATGTGTAGCTTTGATCAGGAAATCAACTGGGTAACAGCGTTTTTTCTGAGTTTGGTTCTCTTTTGCCCAGAAAAAAGGAATCATTGTTGAACTGCATATAAACCATACCAAGAAACTACAGGTTTCTTACAATAGGTAATTTACGTTGGTTATAGTGGACGACACATGTCGTAATTAATCGCTCGAACTTAAAGATTTCATGCATCAGATCAGAAGGCCGAAAGACGACGAAAACATTGAGGACAGTTCATGCTGTGACCTAATAATGGGTTGGGTTTCTTCAGTTCATTGGTATAAGTGAACAGAAGCTCCCACCTCCTCTCTTTCTCTCTCCTCCAGATTATAGAGAGAGAGAAAGAGTTGTCCATGTGTGGAAAAACAACACAAATGGTGCAGAAATGAATGATTTTGCATAAAGAAAAAGAAAAAAAATGAAGCAAGAACCCTAATTTGCAAGTGGCCTTTAGCAGTAGAGCAAGTGATGAGAACCCTAGTTAACCAGGTACAGCTTCTTGGCCTCAGACAACATTTTATGTAATTAATTTGCATGGGTAGCTATGGGTTTCTACCAGAATCCAGATTCTGTATATAAAATTAGGGCAAAAGAGTTTGTTTCCCATTTCTAGTTAGACAACAGTGAAAACAGACTTAGTTTTCTTTTCATGGAAGATCTTCCAAGAGGGAGATCAACTGAGCTCACACGATCTGCAATAACCCAGGAGGGGCTTCAATTTGAAGCCAATTCAAACCCTAAAACTGTAAATTCTATAGCTAGCGAGTTGGAGATGTACCGCTAAGATGGTGTTGCAGAAGTTGCACTGGATATAGCAGACACGGTCCGGCACAATATTTTCGATCGACATGGTGCTTTCTTGATTATGAATGAAGATGGGTTTTTTGAGCTTGTAGAGATAGGTACTGCAGACGACTGGGCAATCAAGATCTTGAAGGTAGATCAATAATTTATAAGGAAAATGGGTCTACAGAGAGAAGGAGGGGAGGGAGGGTGGGGAAGGGGAATATTTTCTTCTTCTTCTTTTCTTTGTTTGAGGGAGAGAGATGATAGAATTGAACAGAAATCATAAAGAAATATTAGTGGATGGGACTGTCTGTCTGGTCTGATCCGGTCGGGAAGAAGAAGTGACCGGTGATTAGTGGTTTTGTGTGAGATTTTATAGCTGTTAAAGTAACTGTTAATATAACGTGGTCATATCGTCTACTGGACGGAGAGCGCTAACTTCTACGTGATTTAATTTCGGGATTACGAGTTCGAATGTTCTCTTAAAAAAAGTGGGTAAAGTATATTAAAAGTATTACATTCTAAATATATTAATTTTCGCGCTTCAGAAGCGAACGGTGGTTGAGATGTAATTCAATTTTTGAGGTTATTTTCTTGTGAATAATGAATATCATGTAAATTTAAGTATTTTTGGATCTTATTATATATAATTTCTAATTTGTCTTACTAAATCCTATTTGTAATCGGACTTTACTCAAAACAAACTTATTAATACTAACGATTCAAGGTACTCCATTAATTCTTATTGAAATTTTATACATAATAATAATAAAAATAAAACATATAAATATATAATGAACAAATATAACGAAACATAGAAAACAAACCATACAAACAACTAAACTTTACATATGACTTATTAATATTCCTTTAGTGTTTTTTTTGGGGGCCAAATATTCCTTTAGTTCAAATCCTACTAAATATTGTTTTGTATATTTATTTATACAGCGCATTGATGTAAAATCTTCGTTTTTCACTGAATATTTGATTTGATTGTAAAATATTAGTAATAAAAACAATTAAAATGTAAATACCTTAAAAATAATTAATAAAAAATGTTTTTTTTGTGTGTGAAAATTTAAAATTTTGAGTGATATGATATATAAATGATTGTCTAGGTGGCTGATTATATGCAGCGGACGAGGGGGGCGAGATAAATAATAAATATGCTTTGGAATGTTTGGGGAGAGAGATGTTTGTAAATGGGACAGACTACAGAATTAGGTGACTTTTAATATTCATAATTCCAGCTTAAAATTAAAATGTCAATCATTATATAAAAAAATGAAAAAAAATACAGGGTAGATTAATTAAAATGATCAGTCTGTGATTTTATTTTTATTTTTTTGTAGTAAATTATTAATTAAACTTTATTCAGTGTAAAGAAAAAACTATTCCATCTAATTTTTTGTTAAATTTGACAGAAAAAACTTTCAAAATGACTAAAAATACTTAATATTTTGATATAATTATAAAATTATTTCAGCATTTTTGTAAAACAAATAAAATTTTATTTTCAAAGTTCTATAATAGACTTTTATTTTAATAACCAAATTGCTACCTGAATTTTAATTTTTTAAAATTTGCTACTTTCGGATTTGGGTCAAATTGTCACCTTAGTTAAGTTTTCTATTAAATATGAACGAAAAATGACGTGACAACTGACAACACATAATTAGTCCATAATTTAGAAAACCAAATAATTTTTTAAAATGATCAAAAAATAGAAAAAAATTAAAAATTAAAAGGAAAACATGAGTTTTTAATATAATAAAGTTTAAAAAAAATATGAAACAAAATAAAACAATTAATTATTTGTTATTTCATATTTTTAATAAAATATTATATTAAAAATTCTTATTTTCACTATTAATTTTTAAAATTTATTAGGATTTTCTAGTACTATTTAAAAATAATATAATTTTTAAAATTATAAAGTAATCATTTGCTATTATGAGTTATGAAAATGTCCAGAGAAAATACCTTTAAAAAATAATTATTATAATTGTATATTTTGTTTGCCAACTACTATAATCTATAATTATATATACAACTTTACTAAAAGAAGAGAGTATATAATTCCACTATAAATTTAATTTAATTTAATTACTCCTCACTCTGTCTCTACATGTCTAATCTAGAAAAGAAAACCCCACCACACAAGAAAAGAAGACTTGGTTGCTCGCTATCTGGAGTCTCCATTGCTGGTTAGGGTTTGTCCGCCATTCCTACCTCCTTACTCTGATTCAATCACGATCAGTAGATTCAATTTACGATCCCAGCATCTTGCTTGCTTGCTCTGCTTCTGCCGCCTCAATTCAATGGAGGTACAGATTCTTTGATGATGTTGGTTAAAGCTCGGAAACTGACAGTGTCTTCATTTGTGGTCCATCGATTTGATCGAATCATCTGTTTCGGTTGGTCTATAATGATCGCTCGTTTTTGTTCCTAGTCATAGCAATCATAACTGGATGCACATCGGTTGAAAATTAGGTCCAGTTGCAGTAATTGGTTAGTTCTTTAGCAAATGTTTGAAGGAACTAGGTTGGGAGG
Source organism: Chamaenerion angustifolium (assembly GCA_946814005.1). NCBI lineage: Eukaryota > Viridiplantae > Streptophyta > Magnoliopsida > Myrtales > Onagraceae > Chamaenerion > Chamaenerion angustifolium. The sequence goes on along the minus strand of OX328277.1, from coordinate 30,322,796 downwards.
CCGTGCCCATCTGTTTGATCACATTGATGGGCACTGAAGATAGTCTTGAATAATTTATGCATTGAGATGTATCGATTTGATGTAATTCATAACTCTCTCGTCTCTTATTGATTTATCGTTTGAAATGTGATGTACTCACTGAATGCGGCCAATGAGAAACTTTTCAGGATACAAAGATGGAAGAGATGCTTCAGACGGAGGCCCATTTAACATCAGCTGCAGCATTTGTGGAAGGTGGAATTCAGGATTCATGTGATGATGCTTGCAGCATTTGTCTCGAAGCCTTCTGTGAAAGCGATCCTTTCACAGTAAGCATTTTGTAATTTCTTTTTGAAGTTAAAGTTGAGTTAGGTCAGATTAGATTTACGACTCCAGCCTGATGTATATTCCATTTTCTTGCTTCAGGTGACCGCTTGCAAGCATGAGTTTCATCTTCAGTGTATTCTCGAGTGGTAACCCCTTTTTGTTTCAAATTGCATATATACATCTTTTTTCTGTATGATATAAAATATTATGCTGAGTTGAATGATCCATATTATTTTGCTACCTTCCAAGTTCCAAGGAAAATAGTGATTGCAAATCCGAAAATAGTTGAAAGGAATTGGAAGATCATAGTTAGGACAGCAGCTTTCATTTCTTTTTCTACTCACAACGTTTTATAAAGTGTTATAGATAACTGTGAGGATTCATGCAGGCTTCCTTTTGATATTTTTTCAATCTAGGTGTCAGAGAAGCTCGCAGTGCCCCATGTGTTGGCAACCAATTAGTCTTAAGGATCCCACAGGGTATGTATATCGTCTTCCTTGGTCGGATCCAGATGGAGATTTACATGTCTAGTGTTTTGAATTGGAGTAATCTTGTTTCTTTATCTGTGCAGTCAAGAACTGCTGAAGGGGATCGAGCACGAAAGAAGTTTTAGGATCAATCGGCCTAGAAACTCCACAATATTCCATCACCCCGCTCTTGGAGATTTTGAGCTTCAACATGTTTGTATTCTTCTTCTGCCAATGGTTGTTTCACAAAGGTGGATCTTTTATGGTTCTTAGACAATATTTTTTGCTGTTTTGACATGATACAGCTGCCAGTTGGTGTAACTGATGCTGAACTTGAGGAACGAATCATTCAGCACCTGTCTGCTGCTGCTGCTGCAATGGAGCGGACGCGCCACATTGCCAGAAGGGAAGGACAGAGAAACAGGTTATCATCTCACGGCCGTCCACATTTTGTGGTATTCTCCTCTCATCCTAATGGACCTACTAGTGGTAGTGGTGCTTCTTCTCCAGCAGAGACCGATGGAGGAGGTTTGGTTCCTGATGTGACTCCATCCTCACCTCCATTTCCTGTCCAAGAGTCAATGCCAGTAGCACCAACAAACTCTACTGAAGAGGATCATGAGTTTTCCACCCCTACTCGTTCAAGTTCAAGTCCTGTCAATCTGCGAGTCTCTCTCTCAACCAATAGGTAATCTTGATTCTTGATGTGGATGTGAAATAGTTGTTATTGGATTAGTGCACCCTATGTACGTTTTTTTCATTGTGTTTTTTCTGTTTTCTTCCAGGAGATCGGCGTCTAACTCTTCATCCCCAGGTCAAGATCGAGGGGGACCATCGGATCTTCAATCTTTGTCAGAATCTGTTAAATCTAGATTCAATGCAGTGTCAATGAGGTATTGGATTCATCAACCTTTCTAATTTGTCATTCCTAAATCAACTTACAATGATTATAATATTTATACCTCTGTACTATTTATACGTCACAATTCACATAGAGTACTGCACTACTTTTATTTTGCCCCTACAAAATTAAAAATAAAAAATTTTGAGACTTGAGTTCATGATTTATGGATCAATATCAACTACTAGGTGAAAGTTAATTTTGTTGCGGGAAAAGTCTGAAAATGGTCCAACATGTTTGCACAAAATGGTTTTTAGTGCAACTTGGTTTTTTTGTGATGTTTAATGGTTCAATACGTTTGAAAATGATGGTAATTGGTACCTCCGTTACTTTTCTATTAAAAAATTCCGTTAAATATTTTTTATATTTGCAAAATTAACCAAATATTTTTCTAAATATTACAATTAAACCTTACAAACTTACATTAATGTTTCAAACAAGTCTCGATTCGATTCAAGCCACACTGGGTCCCCTAGTCAGGGTTCGAACCCAGACTAGGTCACCCAACCTAGGGACTTAGTCTGGGTCCGAACCCATACCAGTCACCCATTCCTGTCCTGGGGACCTGGTCTGGGTTTTGACTCAAACCAAAGATCTCGGATTGGGCCTCAATTGGAGCCTCAATTGTTTGAACTGAACCCAGCCTTGTTCGGTCCAAACTGATTGGGGCTCCAATTAAGCCCCAATCGAGGGTCTTATGGTCTGGGTCCGAACCCATACCAGGAGGTGCCCATGGTTGGGCTACCTTGTATGGGTTCATTACTAGACCATAGGACCCCCGATTGGGACTCAATTCCCCAATCGTTTGAACCGAACCCAGACAGATTCGGTCCAAACCGATTGAGTCTCCAATTGAGCCCCAATCGGGGGTCATATGGTGTGGGTTCTGATCCAAACCAAACAAAGGATCTCGGATTGGGGCTCCAATTGAGCCCCAATCGAGGATCCTATGGTCTAGGTCCGAACCCAGGCCAGGTGCCCATAGTTGGGAGACCTGGTCTGGGTTCGGACCCAGACCATAAGACCCCCGATTGGAGCTCCAATCGTTTGAACCAAACCCAACCAAGTTCGGTCCAAACCGATTGGGGCTCCAATTGAGCCCCAATCGAGGGTACTATGGCCTGGGTCCGAATCTCGATCATGTGCCCATGGTTGGGTGACTTGGGTTCGGATCCAGACCATAGGACCCCTGATTGAGGTCGATCCCCAATCGTTTGAACGGAACCCAGCCAAGTTCGGTCCAAATCGATTGGGGCTCCAATCGAGGGTCCTATGGTCTGGGTTCGAATCCAGACCCAGGTACTCATGGTTGGGCTACCTTGTCTGGGTTCAGACCATAGGACCCCTGATTGGGGCTCAATTTGAGCCTCAATCGTTTTAACCGAACCCAGCCAGGTTTGGTCCAAACCGATTGGGGCTCCAATTGAGCCCCAATCGAGTGTCCTATGGTCTGGATCCGAACCTAGGACAGGTGCCCATGGTTGGTAGACCTGGTCAGGGTTTGGACCCAGACCATAGGACCCTCGATTGGGGCTCAGTAGGAGCCCCAATCGTTTGAAGCGAACCCAGCCAAGTTCGGTCCAAACCGAGTGGGGCTCCTATGGTCTGGGTCCGAACCCAGACTAGGTACCCATGGTTGGGCGACCTAGTCTGGGTTCGGACCCATACCATAAGATCCCCGATTGGGGCTCAATTGGAACCCCAATCGGTTCGGTTAGAATCTCAAGTTTGGTCCAAACCAATTGAGCCCCAATCGGGGGTCCTAAGGTCTGGGTCCGAGCCTAGACCAGGTCCTCAGGGTCGGGTGACATGGTCTGGGTTCAGACCCTGGCTAGGGGACCCCCGGTGTGGCTCGAGTCGAGATTTGTTTGAAACATTAGTGTAAGTTTGTAGGTTTTAATTGTAACATTTAGAAAAATATTTGGTTAATTTTATAAATGTTTAACGGAATTTTTTAACAGAAAAGTAACGTAGATACCAATTACCATCATTTTCAAACATGTTGGATCAAAAACAATCGTGTGGGTTGGAAAATCATTTTCGTCAAACATGTTGTACCATTTTCAGACTTTTCTCTTTTGTTGCGTATATTATACACTTTTTTATTCTATAAATATGATCAATTATGTAAATATGTAGGACGTAGCGCTGGTTGTCTCTTGTATAAAAGTAGCTTGGGGACACATAAGTACATAACTAACCTGAAATTTAGGCTCTTAGGTGGTGTAACTCATTTTTTTTGGTATAAGAAATCATGAAATTTTTTGGTTAAATCTTCAATCATGAAATTTTTTGGTATAAGAAATCCATGTCGTAGCATGGAGGGCTATTCAACATTAAACTCATGTCAAGTTTTTGGGTGGAATCATCTTGTCTTCTTCCAAGCAATCCCTTTTTCATATTTAACAGTTATGGACAACTTCTTGTTCAACAGGGAACTAACTGAGTCTCTTTTGCAGATGCAAAGAATCCATAACTAAAAGCACCCGAGGGTGGAAGGAGAGATTGTTTTCTCAGAAGCCTTCTATGGCTGATCTAAGCTCTGAAGTCCGAAAAGAGGTTAATGCAGGAATTGCTACCGTCTCACGCATGATGGAGAGACTTGAAGCAAGAGAAAGCACGGGGTCTGCCAGCAGCAGCAGCTCTGAGAATGTTCCAGTCCCCACCGCCCCGGATAATGTCTCCACCCCAGAGACAGACAAAGACAATCAGCAGAGGGTAGAAACTACAACATCTAATCATCCCCCAACTAGTTGTTGTGCCACAAGTTGTTCCACTGAAACATAGCACAGCTTCCAGCAGCTGAGGTACTCAATCTTTACTTTGCTTCACTTAGCGTCTATTGGCCTCAATCCAACCATTGTCATGCACAGCACAACCTTCACTTTATTACCTACTCAGTCTCAGTCTTTCTTTCTGATGAAGTAGATTCTACCTGATGATCGGTTTTACGGGTATAGAAAAAGAAAATGAGTGTAGATCGGCTATGGTAGGGAAGGAGTGTGACAGTCTTGCATTTACTCTATAATTGTGTAATAATTTTTTTTTTAATGAATTATGTATTGAATTCTGATACTTGTCTCATATCAATGATGGCAGGGAGAAGCTCTCAAAGTAGTCAGTCTGCAGAATCTTATGGGATTCTTCTTCTATCGTTGCCTTCCTTGCTGGAAAATATAATAAAAGTAAAGAGAGATGTAGTATATTTTCCTTCGCTAAACTCTACATAAATATGACTGTAAATTAATAAATATATTTATGTATGTATAATATATTTATTCTATATCCCCATATCAAGTGGCGGAGTGGACAATATGCTCCCTATATAAGTCGTGGATCTTTAAGTTTGTGTGATACCCTTATGTGCAAGTACCATGCTTTTATTTTAAGCTTCAATTGTCTATTATACCCTTCAAACTTTTCTGTAAAATACTTACTCCTCTTTTTTATAGGGTTAATTATTTATGCTTATTCTATGTTATATTTTAGTAATTTATGATTTTTTATCATTGATATGTGATTACTTGTTTTAGAATGTAATTAATTGATTTGTGATCTATATTTTCTATTAATTACATGAATAGCACGTATAATATTGATTTTACACTCATTCCTTACACTTGTGTCCTCTTCTCCCCCCCCCCCCCCCCCCCCCCCCCCCCCGACTCAAGCACCTCCACCACCAGTTCTGTGAGTCAGGCAGATTGAATTTCATCAGGTGAAAGAAATAAGAGTTGAAGCTACTGTTTGTTGGGGTTTCAGAGTCGTGATTTGCCATTTTATCCTTACCGTGATCTTGTTGTTCGGTTGGATAAACTCTACAATGATTCACCATACCTCGAATTTTTTCAGAAAGTAAACATCTTAACAAATATATTTTGAATAGTATATATATATATAAAAAAATTTAGCGAACTAAGCACTAATTGAGGTAGCTCATAATTTTTTTTACAAAAAATGTTATCCGGGGTAGTGTTTTTTTACAAACGCTACCCGGGATAGCATTTTTCAAGGGTAGCTTTTGTGAAAAATGTCACCCTTTAGTGGCGTTTTCAAATTAATCTTTTTTACGACTCGATGTTTAATTAAAAATAAAATTATGTATCTATTGAAAAACGATGTTAGGTTAAAAAATTAAATATATTTCTAAAAAGATTACCCTAGGTAGTAACTGAATTGCGACGTAAATGTCGTTAACCGTGGTGAGTTTGGACTTACAGGGTCTGAGTTATATTTTTTTTAGCCAAATTTTCATATCTCAACTTATGGCAGAGCGTACAGTCAATCTGTAAGTCCAAATTTAATATTTGTTTTGCATAATTTGAATCGCAATTAAAATATCTACATACTATAATTGTTTTAATAGATACATAATTTTATTTTTAATTAAATATCGAGTCGTCAAAAATGTTTGTTTTTTTAAAAAGTTAATTTGAAAACGCAAGGGTGACGTTTTTCACAAACGCTACTCCGGGTAGCATTTGTAAAAAAATGCTACCCCGGATATCGTTTTTTGTAAAAAACAATTATGTGTTACCCCATATAGCGTTTATGCATAGCTTGCTAAATATTTTTTCCGAATATATACTATTCTAAATATATTTTTTAAGATGTTTACTTTTTGAAAAAATTCTCACACCTCCACATTTTTCATATAAGAATTTACTTCAAAAGTAGGATCAAAAAAATATTTAAAAAAGTATAAAAAATATTTAAAAAAGTACGTATAAAAAATATTTAGAAAAATAGGTATAGTGCGCACTTAAGGGGTGTCGAGTTGCAAAAAAAATACACAACTCGCACCCCTAAGGTTAGTGTATTTATTTTTTACGATACGGTGTTTAATTAAAAATTAAATTGTCTCTATTAAAAAAAATTAAGTGAGTAAATATTTGTATTGCGATCCAAACTATAAAAAAATATATTAAATTTTGATATGTGAAAATTTAACTTAAAAGAAATGTAATTTAGACCTACTAAATTGAAATTCAACATTGTTAGCGACGTTTATGACGAAACTCAATTATTTTACCCACTCTAATTATTTTGATTAAGTACATAATTGAATTTTTAGCCTAACAAATAGTATCCTATTATTTGATCGGAATGACAAAATAATTTAGGTACAAAATTTAATTATGTACTTACTCAAAAATATACAGTACGTAAATAATTTAATTATGATATAAATTATGCTAACGGCGTTGATTTTTGACATTCGGACTGATGATCAAAAGTTATACGTATATATATATATATATATTCCATATGTGTTTTTTTTGGTAGAAAATATTCCATATGCTATATAACGTATTTATGTATCTGTGCGTTAGGTTAAATATGAAAAGGCACCAATGTTAAAAATTGTATAGAATCGATCAACTTTTAAAATATTCTTCATCAATCAATCTCTCATCCTTCCTTTTGTTTTAATCGAATCACATACCACTCAAATTTTGTTCAATTAATTTCCTTTCCTTTCCACAGTTTGATGTACAGACCCAAACGGTCTCTTATCTCCATTCCCACTGAACTCATGGCCCAAAAGAGCTCATCCAATGAAGAACAAAATCTCCTGATCCAAGCCCACGGTGGGATAGCACTAGACCCTCCAATCATTTACCGAAAACTGTCGGTTCCCTAGCAGAACCACTCCGCCAAAAACCAGCACCACTGAACCGGTCCCACATCTCCTTCTCAAAGTCTCCCGCCGCCTTGTCGACGTCGTCATCCCCCTCCTTAAGCAAATCGGCTACCGAGTCGTCGCTGGCCACGTCAGACGCAAAGTCGATGGAACCGACACCGCTGCCGGCCTTATGGTTCATCACGCGCTGGCGCCTCTTCCTCACGGCCTTCCTGCAGAGACCCGAAGGGACCTTGTAGACTGCGAGCAGCAGCAGACTCATGACAGTACACGGACAGCAGCACATGACGGCGGCGCAGTCAGCCGCCGATCGTCCCGCGAGCTCTCCGAACTTGATCTCGTCACTTCTCCCCGCCGCACTGGCGCCATCTGCTACCCTACGAGGCATAATCGGAGAAAAAAGCAAGAGCGGTGAATCGTTCGCCTCCTGGTACAGATTCTCGATCGGAACTCGGAAGTAAAAGGAAGAAGAAGTTGTTGGGAATCGGTGAAGAAGACAGTGAATCAATGGCAATAGAAAGCGAAGATATCGAGAAACTGAGGTGAAGAGGAATGAGGAGAGGGAGCTGCCATGGATGGCGTTACGTTATGGAATTTGTGGAAGCTGGAGAGTGAGTTTTGGGTTGGCTGTGTCCTGTGTGGAAGGCGCGTTGGCCAACGGAGAGAGAAGATGAGATTCTAGAAAAAAAAATTTTCTCAGGTCAGGATAATTATTAAAAAAGAAATGTTGAATTTTTCTGTTATGTGGAAAAGAAAATAAGTTAATTATCTAAAACATAATTTTTTAATAATAATAATAAAGGACGAAATTTAAAAACACAACCGGCGACATATTTTTAAAATTGGCTCGCCATTTTTTAAAATGTTTGTTCTCCATTTTTTAACATAAAAGAATAAATATTATGAAGGGTCCTAGTCAAGTAAGAGACTTCTTCTTCTTCCTTTCTTCTTCTTCTTCTATGCGGTGCTGACGAAGTCTTCATCAGCTATCTATCTGAGAACTGAGAAGTGGGGTTAGCGCATCCAACCCTCTGCTCAGACACTGGAACGTGCACATTGCCCTGCAGACGTGAAAGCAACCAAACAGACCACTACCTGACAAAACAAAAAACAACCCATCCCTTTTTTGTTGCCGGTCCGCCGCCGGAGATCAAAATAATTCCGAGATACGGAGATACGGGGATTCTATTGAAAGTTGAAACAAGAGTAGAGAATCTGCGGTTAGTTTTTCAACTCACACAAATTCCAAGATGTGGTTTTTCAGGCTCGCGGAAATCTGCCTTTCAAACTTATAAGAGTATTTTTGAAAAGTAACTATATTTTATTTTTTTGTGTTATTTTTAAAACAATGTGTATACGTGTATTTGAGAGGCGTGATTTGTGCTTGTGCCAAATTGGACAACTAGGTGGCTGCAAAGACACTACAGTGAATTGGTTGGGGTTAATAATCCGCGCGCATAGCATGACGCGCCCCTCTAGGATTCTGGCGACCAAGTAGCGATCCTTGCGGCGACTCCCAGCTCAGCTTCCCTGCTGTGTTCCGAGGCGCCCTGCAACGATTTCCAAGCGCAATCAAAGGATTGCTTTAGTTTCCCCTCCCTCAGCTCTTCGATTCTTCCCTCAGCTCAGGTCGGACGAAGAACCAAACTGCCCTAGGCCTCTTGACCTAATCAGATGCAATTTTATCTCCGCTTCATACAGTAATCATCCCTTCCCACCCTCTTCTTCGTTTTTCCTGCCTTGCTATCTTCTGTGTGCAGGTTTGCCCTAGCTGTGGTGAGCAAGTCTAGGTGGTCAATTGCTGATGGCAAGCTGTAGTGACTCTGATGGTGGCGCGGCTCCGGGGATGGCATTACTGACCTTGGTGCCTTCGGGGGAACTGGGACTGGATAGGGGACCAGGGGCGAGAGCTCTCGGAATGTTGATGTCCGACAAACACATAAAGAATAATGTGGTGATGAAAGTACTGAAGGAAGTGTGGTCCAGAACTGGTCAGCTTCGGATTGCAGAGGTAAACGAAACTACCCTGGTTTTCGATTTTGCAACTGCCAAAGATAGGGATCAGATTATCGAATTGTCTCCTTAGTCGGTTCATGGCCACTGCTTTAATTTGAAAGTCTGCCCCGTAGACATGTCTGCTGAATAAATCAATTTTAGATGGGTGCAAATGTGAGTTCAGATTCAGGGGTTGAGTCTGGAAATGATGAACAAGCCTAATGCTCAGAGTATAGGGGACAGTATAGGTCGATGTATTAGGACAGAGGAACCAGAGATCATGAAACAGAGGACCTTTATCATAATTCAGGTTGATGTCGATACATTGGGACCTCTTATGCCGAGGTTCAAATGGATAGACTCGAAGGGTCGGGAGAAATGGGCCTCGGTCAAGTACGAGAGGCTCACGGACCTTTGTTACAGATGCGGATTTATTGGGCACTCATCGAAGACTTGCACGGACCCTGTCGTTACGGACCCAAGCGATGGGTCAACACTCTTTGGACCTTGGACATCATGTACTCGACCCAAGACTAACAACCGTTGGGTCAGCGTTGGGGGTGGTGCACGGCCGGCCACCTCCAGGGATCTGCGATTCAAGTATTGGCGAGAGGTTATGATGGGAAGACAGGATGGCACTCAGCAGGGGTCCTACTGCAAGGGGAATACGAATGCTTCCCAACCCGCCGGCTCGGGGAGAAGGTCAGTTGGGGAGCAACACAACGAAGCAGCAAGCAACCATTCCCAACATCGTTCCGATCCAACCACGATCATGCAGCCTTCTCCCATCCATGTTCCGATTTCACATAAACATGGACCGCAGCAGATGATTGAGCCTCCTGCTGATCCTGGGGCGTGTGCCGAGGAACTCGTGAATCAACAGATGGAAGCTGACCCTCCTGTGTATGCCGATGACAGAACCTCCCCTGTCACGATCCTTTTCGATCTTAACGCTGATCCCGGGGTGGAATCTGACATGCCTCCCCCAATTTCCTGTGACTTGGCGCTGAAGTTACACCTTCCTACTGTGGGGGAGGATGAACTCTCAGGAGGGAGGCCGAATGTTTGCCAGAGGGACCCAAGAACCTCTATATCGGCACCTGTTTTCCAAGTGCAATCACCTACTCCCACCCAGGAGTTGGAGGGGGACAGGAGGGTCAAGGCCAAGAGGACCTCAGACAGGTTGGGAGGTCGGCTGGGTGACAGGCTGGATGACGAACCGAGAGGTAAACAAGCTGGTAAATGCCTGGCAATCATGGAGGCCGGGATACCTAAACGAAGAGAGGATGCACTGCAGGAGGGGGTGCTCAAAAGAAACGGAAAACGCAAAGTGGACTGTCGGGGCTTGGACAAACGGGGATGATCTCTTTCAAATTGGATCAGCCCGGGGTCAAACAAGCAGTAACAAACACACGTCTGATGCAAAAGAAGCTGGTGGTTAAAGGAAAGAAACATTCCGAGAAGACCAAGGGTTTCAGTGGATGTCCCCAGACAACTACCGGGTCTCAATGATTTTCATTAGTTGGAACTGTCAGGGGTTAGGGTCTCCCCTGACAGTTCGCCACCTAAAAGACCTAGTGAAGGGCTCTCAACCTGCCATAGTGTTCTTAATGGAGACTAAGAAGACTGAGGCCCACTGCGAGAAAGTTCGTAAGGAGATAGGTATGGATTTCGCTTCATATGTCCATCCTATCGGGGCAAGTGGTGGTTTAGCTTTGTGGTGGACACAGGACATTGACGTTCAAATTCAAAGTAAAGACAAGAATTTCATAGATACGGTTATCTCGGGGTCAGAGGTCTGGGGCGTGTGTAGGGTGACGTGGGTTTATGGGGACTCGAACTTCTCGAGACGCAGTCAAAATTGGGATGATCTTAGGAGGATTGGAGCAAATAGGTCTGATGCTTGGGCTTGTGGGGGGGGGGGGGGGATTTCAACGATATCTCCCATCAAAGAGAGAAGGACCGGGGGGGGGGGGGGGGGGGGGGGTCAGAAGGACCAACGCAAGATAGATGGTTTAACAACCTAATGGAAGATCTCCACCTTGAAGACCTAGTCTACAAGGGACACACTTTTACTTGGTCGAACAACCGCCGACAACCTAATGGAAGATCTCCACCTTGAAGACCTAGGCTACAAGGGATACACTTTTACTTGGTCGAACAACCGCCGAGGACTTGATAGAATCCGGGAACGCCTCGACCGCGCTCTAGTGAACCCGGCGTGGTTAACTAGCTTCCCCAAGGCCCAATGCATAAACGAGCTTATCATAGGCTCAGATCATGCTCCGATCCGCATTAACCTTTCGCCTAAAGAAAGAAGAGGTACGAAACCGTTTCGATTTGAGAACATGTGGCTTGAGAAAGACGAGTGCCACGATATCATAAGGGAGGCTTGGACGTGGGGATGACCGATTTACAATGTGGGAGACATTAAACTGAAGCTTGATCGATGCAGAATTTCACTTTCGGAGTGGAGTTCAAGAACAACGTGGTGGAGATTGCTAAGGTAAAACACACACTTCGGAATATCCCTAGTTCGGCCAACCAAGATTCAACATTAGATGAAGAAAAAGCACTCAAATCAAGACTCCACGCATTGTGGAAAAGGGATGAGATTTATTGGAGGCAAATGTCAAGAATCAAGTGGTTTTCTCATGGGGATAGGAATACGAAATTCTTCCACCAAACGACTCTCTCCCGTCGTAGGCGGAACAAGATAATCAGGCTTAGAAACAGAGATGGGGTTTGGGTAGAAGGGGAGAGGGAAATCAGAACAGAACTTCATGCATACTACTCAGTCATGTTCTCTTCAGACCGGGGCATTGGGGTACCAGACCCGAATTTTAATCAGATTCTCGGGTGTGTGCCGAGAGAGGTCTCAGAGGAAATGAATGACAGTCTAACAAGATTGGCATCGTTGGATGAGGTTAGGAGAGCATGCTTTCATATGGGGGGATCGAGGGCACCAGGTCCGGATGGCTTCTCCGGAACGTTCTTCCAAAAGAGTTGGTGCACGATCAGTCCAGACTTGCTCACCTCGGTCAACGCATTCCTCACGACAGGTATCATGCCCTCCTTTCTAAACCAAACAAATATTACATTGATTCCAAAAATTGCAAACCCTTTATGTGCATCCGATTTTAGGCCGATCAGCTTATGCAACTTTGGTTACAAAATTATATCAAAGGTTTTGGCGAATAGATTGAAAAGCTGTTTGTCAAAACTGGTCACCCCGTTCCAAAGTGCGTTCATTTCAGGCAGGCGTATTCAAGACAGTATCATCATAACTCACGAGATATTCCACTTCCTGAAGACAAGAGGCAAGCTAAGAACTACAACAGGAAGAACCGAATGCGCACTCAAAATCGATATGCAGAAGGCCTACGATAGGATTGAATGGGACTTCCTTCTAGAGGGACTTACAAGAAGGGGCTTCCATGAGAAATGGATTCGTTGGATCCAAGCCTGCATTTCAACGGTTTCATATCGGATCTTGGTCAATGGGAAGCAATCGGCATGTATACAACCCACTCGGGGTCTGAGGCAGGGTGATCCACTATCTCCCTATCTCTTTATATTGGTTGCTGATGTGCTTTCTAGAATGTTGGAGGACCAGGTATCTAGGAGGATATTAAGAGGAATCCGCCCGAGAAGGGGTTGCCCAGAAATACAACACCTCTTCTTCGCGGATGACTCGATCTTCTTCCTCAAGGGCTCCTTAGCTTTGGCAACAAATCTCAAGAATGCTCTGGACGAATACTGCTTATCATCAGTACAGAAGATCAATTTCTCCAAGTCGAGCCTCTATTTCAACTCGGGAGCACACGACAACTACAAGCGAGACATATCCTCCATCTTTGGGGTGGCGCATACCATTGACCCGGGTTTCTATCTGGGGCTACCCACTGTTTGGGGGAGATCGAAGCGGGAAGCTTTAAACTACCTCAAGGAGCGAGTCAAGGACAAAATTCTATGCTGGAGGAACAAGCTTCTCAACCAGGCGGGTAAGGAAGTCCTCATTAAATCTGTATTGAGCGTGATCCCGACCTATGTAATGCACATCTTCAAGCTCCCCACAACTTGGTGCAAAGAGATTGATGCACTTATAGCCCGTTTCTGGTGGGGGGCTCGGGAAGGAAACATGAAGATACACTGGAAGAGTTGGGGGACGATGACGTCGTCTAAGGGGGACGGTGGTTATGGATTCCGGGACATGCAACATTTCAAACGTGCCATTCTTGCTAGCATGGTGTCTAGAATGATATCGGAGCCAAATGCATTGTGGGTACGTTTCCTTAAGGGCCTTTATTTCCCGAATACATCCTTCCTGCAGGCTCCCTCAGGTAGTCGACCGTCTTGGGCATTAGCAAGCCTTCTCGAGGGTCGCTCGGTTATTTCGAACGAGGGCATATGGCGACTTGGGGAGGGGACCGAGATCAGTCCTTTCAGTGATCCTTGGGTCCCCTCTCGACTGAATATGAGGGTCCGACCGAGGGACCCAACCGAGGGGCAGTCAGCCACGGTAAGGGTGGCTAATTGGATCAACCACGACACGAGGACATGGCTCGAGGATGCGGTTAGACAAGACGTGCACCAAGAGGACGTCGATGTTATCATGTAGATGCATATCCCGATCGATCGAGCCGACGATCAGTTAGGATGGCCCCACACAAGATCAGGTGACATATCGGTAAGGTCGGCCTACCACACGATCCATGGCACAGAGTCACGGCAGCAAGCTCACTGGGACCTGAACCGAACCCCGCGGGCTGACTTGCCTTCGGTCTGGCCTGCGATATGGTCGGCCAATGTATGGCCAAAAATTAAAGCATTCATGTGGAGGTTGGCCAACGATGCTTTGCCTACGAGAGGTGCCTTGGCGAGACGAACCATGATGATTGACAGCAATTGCCCAACCTGTCACGTGACGGAATCCCGCGAACATATGATATTCGGATGCCCGTGGGTCGTTCAAGTATGGCTGCACCACCTTGACCACTCGGCAATCACCGTTGGTCTCGCATCATTTGATACTTGGCTCGGGGAGGTAACGAACCTGGCAGGCAGTCGGAGGTGGATTCGGGCACAGGCCTGGAGACGTTACATGGTCGTTTGTTGGGTAATCTGGAAGGCTCGGTGTAAACTTGCATATGAAAATGTTCAACCCTATATCCTGTTACTTCTGCAGGAGATTACCCGTACACTTCAGGAGCTGGGCTCACCCGAACCTCCATCAGCGAGACGAGATCTGATCCATGCGTGGCAAGGCCCTCCTCCGGGAGCTATCAAACTCATTTGTGATGGGGTTTGGTGTCGTACTACGAACAGGGGCGCCTATGGAGTCATAGTGAGGGACTCAACAGGTGCGGTTCGGGGAGGATCTTCCTCGATCAGGTTCGCGGGTTCGGTGGACGAAATCGAGGCGGAGGCCATCTTGGAGGCGGTTCCCGGCTATTCAAAACAGGTGGCCGAGGATTATCATCGAGATTGGCGGTTCGCTTGGAGGATTGACCCAATTTTGTCCAATGCAATATTTCTATCGTCGTCGATTAGGGATGTTGTGTGGGTTCATGTTCCGCGATCCGCAAACTCTTGCACGGATTGGATAGCGAAAAATGTATTGTCGGAGTTGTTTCCATTGGATTGGGTGTCTACACCCCCAACCCCGTTGCTTAGATGTATTACTTCGGATAATATTTTGTACTCGAACAATTTTCCGGTTCTTCGTATGTTATAAGATGTTCTATTTGGCCAAAAACAAATATTGGACAACTGACCCAAAGTTGTGTCAGTATGTAAATATATAATATTGAAATGTACAAATATATTAATGAAATTAATACACGTTAGTTAAATATATTTGTTAATCATATTAGTGATTTTGAGTAGGGTCGGTCATGGTGCGGTGAAAAACTCATAACCATGGTTATAACCGTTACTGTTTAATATGGATAACTGTACCATTATGGTGCGGTGCGGTTATGGTGATGAATTTTCTACCCATAATGGTTATGGTATTTGAGTTATACCTATGGTTATAACCATGGTTATTATATAAATATAATATTTATTTATTATTAATAAACTAATTTATATAATATACTAAATATAAATTATACAATTGAAAATTTGAAATTGTTGAATATTTAAAACGTCAAAGTCCAACGAGTAATATAGATTGATGTATTTTTTTAAATAAAAGATTTCAAACTTTTATTATATTACATGTGTGGAATGAATATGGGTATAGGGTAAAACCATAGTTAATAACCACATTTATTTTAATGGTTATGGTATTGAAAATTATACCCATAATGATTATGGTATGTGGTTTAAAAATATGGTATTGAAAATATTTGTCATACCCTGACCATACTCTAGCCATCGAGAGCCCTAAGACAAAATACTGCATTATTGCTTTGTAATCAAAATACTGCAGTTATGTACTCATAATACAACATTATTGCTTTGTCAGTTACCAAAGGTCCAAAACAAATTGGCCTAAGAAAACAAAAGCCGAGACTATTACATTCAACAAAAAAACTAGAAAAAAAAAAACAGGTTTGTAATTGTTCATAAACAAGTCATGTGTGCCACCCTTACGAACCACCCGATTCATTTTCACTCTGCAGTGTCGTATCTCCGAAACTCAATCGGATAAGAAACTCCTGCTGCATAATGGGTGAACCCATTGTTTCACTACTGGGGTCAGAGCCACTTTGGTGTGAATTTTTGGGGATCAACTTCAACTGACTTCTGTTTGTTTGTTTTTGGACAAAAGATTTGTGATGCTTTAATCTATCCAATATAGCCGAACCGATGAAGAATCACTGCCAAGATAAGCATACATATTGCCAGAATCAAACCAGATCTCCCAAGCAGCCAGTTCTTGGTCTTCTTCGCCGTGTCAACCCCTCTTTGAACCCGATCTGCCCACCGCATCTGAAGCAAGAGATAAAAACTAAAAGTTTCAGTATGCAAAGATATGTATTTGCTTTCTACAATTTCGCGATTTATTTACTAGAGTACAGATTATAAGACATAACTAAGGTTGCACTGTCAAATTGAATTAAACTAAGAAATTGGATTGTGGGATAAGACAATCAGATGATGCTGTAGAGTAAAGTGGATACCATCCGATCCAAGTCCTCTGGTGATAGAGATGACATAGTTTGCTGAGCCTTTGCTGCATCTTCCGGAGAAAGCTTGACCCCAAACTGTTCACCCATGCTAGCCATCATCTCTGGATTCATATTTTTTATCATAGATGAAAACATCTGCCCACACAATCACGCACATCAGTTAGATTAGCTCTTCTTCAATTTAGCAAAGTTTAGGCTGTGGATCCACCAAAAATATGAAATTAAAAAAAATGCCACCAAGCTGTGCAACTATTATATTTACCATATGGCAATGAAACCCGCAGAGACCGATTTAAGAAAGGGTACCTGACGCATTGCTGGATCTTTCATCTGGTTCCTCATCTGCTCTTGGAGATCAGCAGGGGAACTTGGAAAATTGCCCTGAGGAAAAGCATTTCTTGAAGTGCTTGTTTCAGCTGAAGTGCTGATAGTTGATGCTTTTTCACCATCAAGTAAACGGGTGAGGGAGCTAGAACTTGGACGATCTGCTTCTAGGGAGGTGGTGTTATTTCCTTTCAAAGAGGATGCCATGCTAAACATCCTCTGAACTTCCTCAGGCGACATTTTACCCATCATCTCACTTGCTGTTTTTAGCATGTCCGGGGAGACATTTGGAATAGGTCCGGGTTTGAAGCTATCAAAACCAGTGCCAGTGGGTGTACCTCCACTTGTAAGGGGATTATTATCACCAGGGAATGAGGAAGCCAATTGGATCATCCTCTGAAGTTCTTCAGGTGACATTTTGCTGATCATATTTGATGCGGTCTTCAGCATGTCTGCTGGTACATCTCCAGCATTTTTTCCACCAATTGCAGCCAGAGTGCTCAGATCAGCATTAGAGATGAAATTCTGGAAAGCCCTGTGAGGCAAAAAGGAAAGAAAGAAGCATAACATAATAAGTGAGAGCAATATAATCGACTCGGACACCGAATTATATTAAGAAAGGAGACATACTTGCAAATTTAGGATTTAGTTAATTTTTTTATGTACCTGATAGCATCAGGGTCATCTTTCAAAGCATTCAAGCATTCCGAATTCGATATAGAGTCCAAGCTACCAGTGCTGATATCACTTTGACTCTTCCAAGAACCATTAGTTTCAACAGCTTGATTATATGAGCGCACTGTAGATAATTCTTCATGATTTGCAGAAGATAGAAACCCATCTTCTTCAGTTATTTCCTCAATTACCAACCCTAATAAGGAATGACCAATATTCTATATCATGACAACTTACTCATGGGAGCAGTAGAACAATAAACTAACAGCGAGAAGTAAGGCTACGACAAAGTAACTCACACCTCTAGATGCTCGTGTATTGCCTTCTCTAGATAACCTTTCCTCGGCATCCCTGAAGTATCAGGAAGAACTTATTATATTATAATTATACATTAATAAGTTCTTGTCTGATGTTTAATGTTGAAGAAAAAGAACTATAATATAAATATTCAGAGAGTCTCAATCTTAATTGTGATCATAATTCCAAAAGATCTGCACTGGTTTACTCAAGGGGAAAAAATTCAAGCGCAATTAGAAGTCGAGGAAACGAGCATTAGTGATTCTATTGCTCATAAACCAAGAAATCTAAAGGCTTTCATCCATAATTTTCAACCAGAGAATTCAATATCAATACCTTAGGACTTCTTCAATAGTTTCTTCATCAGGAGAGACTTCATGTGCCTTTCTCAAATCAAGAACTGCATCCTGAAATGTAGAGAAGTCGGGAATCACTTTAAAAAAGGAATAAAGAAGAGAACAATGGCACAAACTATAAGTTTATAACTTTGAAGAAACAGTGTCATAAATGTATAGGCAGAACTTACATCCAGTTGACCAAGTTCTTTATATGCTTGACCCCTCCTGTAAAGGGCTTTCACATTATTTGCATCATATGCCAAGACCTGATAAGGAAAACTATGACGAAATCAGCGAAAGCAAAGAGAGCAAAGTAACGTCCTTTCAGCCAAGTCCAATTAGAAGTCAGAGGCTTATCCTACCTCACTGCCCTCTTTTATGCAGTCATTATACTTCTTTGTCTTCAAGTTGCATGACATCAAGTTAAGAGAACATGCCAGCAAAAGTGCCTTGGCCTTGATGGATGTGACACCTTTCAAATTCTCCTTTGCCTACATGTGAATAGAAAATATAAAATCAGGAAAATTCAAGTTCAATACCTCTTTTTTGTTAGAAAAACATCAATATTGTGAAAGACAAAAAAATTAGCAAGCTATCACTCACACGTAAGTATTTTTGCGAGGCGTCTTCGAATTTGCCCTGGTTATGAAGCTGGTTACCCTGTAAATTTAATTTAACTCAACAATGAGTGCTTAAAACATCTAGATACAGGCGAGTGAGAATCTGGTCCATTTGAGGGTTCATAAAATTTATAGTTTCCAAAAAGACAGGGATTACCTCTTTCTTAAGCATTTCAGCCGCACTCAATTGGTAATTCATTTGGGCATCTGCCCGGGAACGAATGGATGCAATCTCTTCAGGACTAGCATTGGCCATCTTCTCGCCAATCTCAGCCATCTCCTCAGGGCGAACATGCTTCAGCTGCTCTGCAGCAAGCTTGAGGTCTTCCGGCCTCATGTTTTTCATTCCCTCGGATGCCATCTTCAGCAAGTCAGGATTCGACATCATCTAATACGTCAGAAAAAAAACAAATTTCAAACATGATTTCAGACATAGTTGACTGAATTAACTGCCACAGATGAATCTCAAATATACACGCAGACGATAAGAAACACAAGAAGCTCGCATACTATTCCAATATTTTTAGGAATAAAAAAGGTAAATCAAAACTTGGTCAAATATAGACGAATTTTTCAAGAATCAAGATGAATTCTTTATCAGGGAATTAGCATAGAACTCAAACCACACTGCATGTCCGTATAAAGAAAGATCGATCAATCAAACGATACCTGCCGCTGGATCTTAGCTAATTCTTCCGGAGACATGCGATTCATTTGCTCTTGGGCAAGCTTGAATAATTCAGGATCCATCATGCCGTTAAACATTCTGAATTGAGCTGGATTTGCAACGGATGAACAACGAAGGATGAGGAATGCTTGGGATTCTGAGGAAGAATGATCGGAAGAAGAATTTGTAATTATGTACCGCCCTTCGCGATTGAGATTGGTACAGGAAGATTCTGGAGTTGAAAGATCGAAATTGGAAACTATGCGCGTAGGTTCGAAATTGGGGTCTGATTGATTTGGAGGCCAACCCAACCCAACCACGGACAAAGTAAACCAGCAAAAGACAACTTCAAAAAGGACCGTAATATTTCGTTTATTGATTAGATGTTTAGATTTATGGTAATAGTAAACTAATTTTTTATCAAATAACAAACTAAATTTTTGAAATTAAACAATTAATAAATTTATCTCAATTTTTTATTATGTTTGAACAGATTTTTCAATGTTTGATATAGTTATTAAGTCAGACTTAGTTGAACTATTTTAAGAAGAGTTACGACTCCCTCGAAAATTGAAAAATTCGTTCAAACATAATGAAAATTTGATGTAAGTTTGTTGATGGTTTAATTCCAAAAGTTTTGGTTTGTTGTTTGTAAAAAAAAAAGTTCAATTTGCTATTTGATTTCCACTTCAAATTCAAATTATTATTTTTTGTAATTAATCTTTAGATTTAAGTTGTGTAAATAAAAATACTTTTATGATTATTATTTTAATTTTTATGGATGGACTACACTTTAAGTGGTCGTTTCTTTAACTGAAAATCTCGAATTTTTACTCCAATCTAGAGCCTTGTTTAATGCTAATTTCTATAAATGGATTTTTTTTGCCAACATTTTCTATGAATTGAGTGTTTTTTTTTGTTAAACTATGAATGGAGTTAGAGATGCAAATTCATATCGATAATTCAAATTTTTAAGTGAATACGAATCGTGTTAATATATATTCAATTTAAATATGATTTTTAATTTTTAGGTGAACCAATTTAATGGTCTTAAACATTCACTCTGGGTACAAATACTAGCGTAACTAGTGATTTTGCTGTCATTTTAAATCTAATTAGATTTACTTGGTACAAAATTTCGCAACACGATATATGAATTCACGTTCAATTCAAACTTAAATAGTTTTCTCAGATAAACTAGCATTATTTTAGGGATCGAGAGTCGTGTTACATGTTCAGTCAACCTACGCATAACTAATTACATGTGTTTACGAATTATATTAGAGTTAATTACTTAATTGGTTACACATGTTTCACCATTGTGCAGAATGGTTACACATGTTTCAAATTGTGATTAGTTGGTTTTGATATGTGACTAATTGTTTATTTTACTGTTCACCGTTAGAAATCACAGTTAAGTCACTATTTAGATACATAAAATGACGTAATTACCATTTTCATCAATCAAACTGTGTTCTTCATCACCTAGTTGTGTTCTTCATCACATAATTGATCAGTTGGTTCAAATCGACTCATTTTTTTATACTGGTTTATACTTAAATTTAAATCAAACCACTTTAAGCCTATATAATTTTATGACCGGTTTGAAGCAAAATCAACTAAACATGTCTGAAATTAAACCAAACCTAGAGATGTCTTCAATAAACCAAACCTAGAGATGTATTGGACTCTCGTATGTTGATGTTGGACAGGATTTCAGTCGGTTGTGGAACAGATTTTCAATCGGTTCAGTGTGTTTTTCAGTCGGTTCAATGTTTTTTCAGTCGGTTCAGTGTGTTTTTCAGTATTTTTTCAATTGATTCAGTGTGTTGGACATGATTTTCAACCGGTTCAATTTCAGATTAAACCATATTATTTCCAAACCAAAATTGATATTAACAAAACCAGACCAAACCAATTCAAACCGGTTCTGAATCAGGTCGAATCAGACCAGTTTTTTTTAACCTAAACCAGATCAGTTTTTTTAGAAACAGAAAAAAAAGTACTGATTTTTACCTACCACCAAGGTTGGTTTGATCTCTACTGTTCATATTTACTATAACTATGTAGAAGCTTTAAATTTTACGTGTTAATTTGAGTTTTACTTCTTTAAACTTGATTTTACCTTATGTATAATAGGTATGAACATTTCAAAATCTTATCACCAAAATTGTGTTTTTCACACCATTTGCGTTACAATTAAAACTGCACGATAATACTGCAACTTTCTGTCTACATAATAATATCATCACAGCAAATATCATAGTTTTAAAGTTGAATTACATTTCTCAGTCAATGGTGGAGTTTACACTCATCTGTAGATGCTTCATTGTCAGATCTAGCATGTTTGAATTTAGTATTTACAGATGAACAATGTCTCTGTCTTCCGGAATCATTCTAACTAGCAACTGAAGAAGTATTCCGGCCAAATTGGATAATCATCGGCTTTCCTTTGAACACAAACCCATTCACCAAGTTCTGCACCAACAATTCATATAGTAAGGTAACTAAAGAGTGTACACATCATATTTAACTAGTTCTTCATCATCACCGTCGAGGAAAAACTATATCGTTAAATGGCCCATTTACTAATAAAACCATTTTCGTTAATCTCTTTTCAGATGTCCTAAACATTATCTCAAATATAATCAAATAAATAAGCAAGGCGATATCAATACAGCAAAATGTGTTTATGTACTTACCAAAGCGTTACGAGCCAATTCAATTGACGGAAAGGTCACAAATGCCTGACCCCTCATTCTACCCTCCTGAAATGAAACCACATCAGATGCTAGAAAGGAAGATCACATGCTTTGAAACGAAATCTGAACCTCATATAGCATACTTTTGAGGATTTTTCTATTTAATGATTCGGAAAAGTATTTCTAAATATTTATGACCGCAACATTTACTTGCATCAACTTCACAGTGAGATTGGTTTTTGCTCCATCAGTACTTCCAAAAAGCGACCCTGAAGCAATATGAACAATCAGTACTAAGCCAAACACTTCAAAATACAGATGTAGAAAAGAACGAAACTATCTAACACAAGACAGCAGTCTGTACAAATCGAGCTTTGGACTTGTACAGTAACACATGATTAATTTCTAATTGTATGTTCTTTCTAACAATTAAACCTAATTACATGGAGAAAATTTCCATCCGAATGTAGAAGATGAAGCTATTCTTGCAGTACGTGAGCTCACCAAATATGAAGTAGAAATCTTCCTGAACTACATCTTTGGCCAGATTCTTTATGTAAAGTACTGTAGCAGGATTTCCAGCCGCATAATTCTGCAAAAGTAGTGAATCTGAGTATTTTATTATGATAGACAATCATTGGGCTAACAAATGAAAATCTTGATATTCTACTGCCATATACATACCTTAAACTTTGGAAGAGACAAAATTTCCTCTAATGGCAATTTTCCCTTCTCCAGTTCTTCTAGTGAAGCAAATGATTCAACATTCAACTTGTCTTTTTCTGGATTATTATCAGCATCTTCTTTTTCTTCAGCCTTGGAACATTTGGGGGTAATTTTGATCTGAAAAAATCCCAATGCATAATATATAACATCTATCATCAAATAATACACATGGAAGTCTTCGTAAGAGAACGAACCTGTAATATTGGGTTGTTTTTCTTTATCATTGGGATCTCTTTGGGTAATAACCTGGCAGGTTTCACCCCAACTGCCTCATGTGTTACTCCTTTATCAACTGCAGGACCCACAATTGGTTCTGCCCTCTTACGCTTCTTTCTGGATTTTTCTTGTCTTGAAGATTCCGGAACATCGTGTTTATCACCATCCTATGAACAAATTTCATTTATCAACAATAAGTACACAATATCATCATCTTAGGAGTCACCAAAGATCTACTTACAAGTAACAATATAACTGATTATTGCCTCTAATTAAGCAATTCCAGTTACCTCTTCAGAAGATTCCATTTCTGACTCGCTCTCAGACAAATCAACTGTTGAACAACCTGCAGAGGTAGGTGCCAACGGTGGTGAGGGTGATGCAGATGGTAGAGGTGGAGTTGGAAGAGCCGCTCTGAATGGTGCAGGAATGTTCATTTTATTCATTAAGTGCAATACCTATGCACAGAAACCTAAGTGAGTATTCTCCAATAAATCATATTAAATGTATACAACTAAGCAAAAATATCTGAAGTTTGCCAAAAACCTGTGTGTAAAAGCGAGGAACGGCTATAAGAGCATTGACAATGTTGGTGAGGATATTTCCATCAGGAGGGGGATAAGCATATCTATTAAAATAATCAATTCAATTTAATCTGTCAAATGTAACCTCTCAATTGAATAAAATGATAGCAAAGTTATTAGGAGAAAAAAATAAAATCCAAAAACAAGGAGGATAAAGAAAGAGATTTTCTTTTTAATGCCATCCAGCAAAGAGGTTTCATGTTGAGTGCATAGCAAAAGAAACTCGTTCAACACTTTCCATAGAATAATAAAAGCCAATGCCTCAAATATCTAAACAAAAAACAGCTAACACAAACTGTTTACTAGAGAATATCCCTGATGCAGCATTTTTTTTTGTGTGGCAACTATGGTGCAGATAATGCTAGGATGCATGTTCATGGTGCAAATTCCTCTTTAATCAGTATCTGATTTGATACTTAGCAAGGCATAACTTTAATTAATGAGTCACAAATCTCTTCAGTGACAATCAGTGATCAATGTCTCCCCATAGAAGTGAATAATCATGTGGAACAAAATCAGAAGACTTCTAGCATCTATCCTACTATACGGGTTTCTAATTTTAATCTGCACCACATCAGAACTACCACGGAGAAAAATTGAAGTGAGAACATACTCAAGGTGAGGAGGAAATGGATAATCTATGCCAAGCTTAGGAGCAATGGGTTCTTTAGTTGATTCCAATCCCAATCCCAATCCCGCATTAAAATTCTCTCCCTTAATTGATGCTGATGCAGTAACTTTCGGTAAAAATGATGCTGAAGTAGCATCATCTGTTGATCTTGCCTCTCCATGTTGCACCTCATTAACCTTACTTGAACTGTTAGCTCTTTCCACCACTAAAACTTTGCCAAGAAACCTCAATCTACAGAGACATAAAAAGCAACCCTCGGTTCAGAATGGAAAATCAACAAAATAACTTAACCTAGAACTACAGTCAACAAAATTAACTTAACCCTCGGTGAATAAGCAAGCTTTCAGCAATTACCCATTTAACTGTCTCTGTGCTTGATAGGCTTGAAAGTCATTTCTGAAATCTACAAAAGCACAATTTTTCAATCTGCAAACAACCAATTGTTGCAGAGACATGTAACCAAGGCTGAGGTGAACAAACAATTCTGAACGAGAAAAAAGGGGGTTCTAATTAGTAATTACCTTCCAGAGGTGCAAGGACGAACAGCAGAAGCACCATAGTGGGAGAATAGTCTAATGAGCGTATCTTGAGGGATAGCCTCAGGAAGGTGCTTGACCAATAGAGTTACGGCGGAATCCACCGATGCAGCTGCTCCTTGAAATCCGTATGGGTGATGCGATACAGGGGCGAACAGAGGCTCTGAAGAAGGAATTGAGGCCATTTTCAGTAGCCTTTCTTCGCAGCTCAGGCCGAAGAGACGATGAAGAACGTCGAATTTAAATATAGGCTACTGAGAAGCGACACCTGTTGATTCTCCACGTCAACTTTCGATTTCAACGGTATTCACAGGAACAGTAAGACAATGACGTAAGTCTCCTTGCCGATCTTGCCGGGGCTGGAGAATTGTATCGACTGTGAAGCTCTGGCACGGTCAATATCGCCGAGAGTGAGGCCAGACACCGAGTCCAGTCTGCAATACTACACAAGTATAGTACTTACCCAAAAAATATTAATAGTTTATTATATATATTTATCAAATTATATACTGAAATTTTATTTACATATTAACAATTAATTTTTATAAATTAATTTTGTTAAAATACCAAAATGTCATGATAGTATTTTATATATTTTCATGTTATATTAAATTGATAAATTATTTTTTATAAATTAGTTATACATTACTATTGTCATCCTCCACTCCTTGTATAGTAAACAACTATTTTTATAGTGTTAATAGTCAAAGTGCCCCCTAAAGTTTGGACGAAATTTAAGAATTTCTTTTAAAGTTTAAAAATTGAAATTTTAGTCCTAATGTTTGGACGCAATCAAAAATTCCCCATTTCCGTCCTAAGACCGTTTATTTGAGACGGAAAACTGACATGTGCCGTGCACGTGACTTGACTTAAATTTTAAAGACAAAAATGCCCTCCAAATCACTTCTCTTGTTCGTAACCTCTTTTCTCAACCTAGCAATGGCAGCTTCAAGCTGTGAAACCTCGATGGCAATTTCATAGTTTCTTAACCCAACACAGATAAATAAATAATTTTTTTATTCAATTAATTCTCAATTAGCAATCTGAGGAGACGGTGCGTTCATACTTATCGGAATTCGGAGCATCAATGTCGCGATGCAGTTTCGATTTGAAAACCTCAGATTCCTTGTTGGAGCATCAATGCGCCGCTGCGCGATTCACCGTTTCCTCAAGAAGCTTACTTTGAGATCACGATTCTTCATTCAGGCGAGGAGAAATCAGGTGATAGTAAAATCAAGACGCCGCCTCTGCTGCCTTCTCTATAAAGCTTGAGGCTGATCTGTAAGGAAAATTGCAGCAGCATCATGTGTCTGAAGTCAAGTTTTTCGTTTCAAGAAGCTCCTAGTGAGTACAATTTATTTGATAAGTCATTAATGTTTTTTAAGTATGTTAGTTCAGTCTTAAATCTTAGATTTCAGATTCTGTTGAAAGTTTGTTATTTGGTCAGCTATTTTTTAGGAGTCCATTAGCATTAGCTGCGTAGTGGAAGTAGTGGGAAGTCTGCTGTATTACTCTGTATTTAAACAGAGTGAATTCTTTTCAAGAAATAAGATCAAGGCAATTTTCAGTGCATCTGTTGCTTCTCATTCAATTACTTAAAAACCAATCATATCTGTCTTCTCAGGAATTCAACAGCAGTTGAAATTTCTAACAAGTGGTATCAGAGCCTAAGGTTTGAAGAATTCAGACTGAAGAATGATGGGAGAAAACTCAAGCCACGTCGCGCCAGCAATTCCACGTTTTGACGGGAATTATGATTATTGGAGCACGTTGATGGAGAACTTCTTACGATCCAAGGAGTATTGGGACGTGGTTGAGAACGGAGTTGGCAAAGAAGACAAGGGAGACTATGGCGCAAGGAAACTGGTGGACCTAAAGACGAAAAACTACCTGTTTCAATCCATTGATCGAACGGTCCTTGAGACGATCCTTTGCAAAGACTCGTCTAAGGATATTTGGGACTCGATGAAGACAAAATTCTCTGGATCAGCAAGAGTGAAGCGTGCCCAGCTGCAGGCTCTAAGGAAAGAATATGAGCTGCTCCAAATGAAGGATGGTGAGAAGGTGATTGCATATTGTTCTCGGACAATGGAAATATGCAATAAAATGAGGTTTCATGGTGAAACTATGAACGACACTGCAGTAGTCGAAAAGATTCTCCGCTCCTTGAGTCCGAAGTTTGATTATGTAGTGTGTGCAATCGAGGAATCGAAAGACATGGAGAAGCTGACTCTCGATGAGCTGCAAAGCTCATTGATTGTACATGAACAGAAAATGAACCGCAGTTCATTACAAGAGGAGCATGCCTTGAAGACTGTTGGATCGTGAAATCCTGAATGCTGATCTGGCAGTGAATTGAATACCAGACAAGGTTGGGATGACGCTTCAGCTCCAACTCCGGTGAACCTGCAAGTAGGGGAGCGCAACAGAGGGGGTGCCTCTGGGTCCCTCTCCGATGCTTAAATGAGTATATGTGTGTATAAAACTCAAAACGTAAAGTACGTATGTAAAGCAAGGATATTTATAGGGTAAGAGAGATAGAACCGTATAAAGGCAACTGAATATCTTAATGTATATTGAGTTGCTGAAGATTCGGATCGTGGGATATGGCAGTTACTGCGAGATATTGCAGTTACCAAATCTAATCTTTAGTGAATATGTGACCGGGATATGCGGGATATCTTGGCCACTCTGTTATTAACGGTTTAGTGGGACCAGAGGAGAGAGGCAAGGCTCTCTTCGGGGCGAGCACTCCCATGTCGAGCAGTGGAAGGTCGCGACTTGGTAGAGAATGGCGAGCAGTCTGAGAGCCTTTGGCGTCTCTATAGACTTTGGGCTCGATTCTGGATTACTCGATGGTGGGCCAAGTTTGGCTTGTACTTGGGCCGATCTGGTTCGGATGTCATGGGTTTACCCCCTCTATAGTTATTGGGCCTTCGAGGCCTTTTCTTACTGGGCCGTCCCTATCGATACCCAACATTTGCCCCCGAAGCTTGATTGAAGTTCCTTCAGTCGAGCTTGATTTCCTGGTAGGGTTTTAGATAGTGACGTCTTTGGTAATGGTTCAGTGCCTTTGAGACACTTCGAGCTCATTTGGCGAGCGATTCCTTCTCTGTTCAAAGCCGAAAGAATATCCTTCCTTTTATTCCCTTTTGGCAATCACTCGAGGTGACTCAGGCTTATGGAAGTCTATCTTTCTTAGTTAGGCGATCATTATCTACCCGAGGTATTTCTGCTAAAGCTTTATTAGTGCGTTGGCGACCACCTTGTCTCCTTAGTGGAATTTTAGCATTTAATAACTGCACGGTTGTCCAGAAATCGAACGGTCACTTGAGGCACGCCTGACATTTACTTTTCCGTAAACCCAGGGTAGCTTGACAGCTGTCTGTACCAGCCAACCGTTGTCTCTTGGAATTCTGACATTGCTTCGGTTTTTTCCAAAAGGGTGCAATTATTCCTCTGCGTCGCTTCGATTTGCTCGTGGCGGTTACTCCCCTTTTGGTCTATATAGGAAACGTCAGTTTCTGCATTTTGTTTTTTACGCTTATCCGCTCTCTTGGATTTTCAGAGCTTCATTGCGATCCTTTCCTTTTCTTTTCTCAACCTTCTTCAGCCTTCTTCCAACATTTCCATGGCTCCTCGCAATCAGAGAGTCAAGCACACGGCTCCCAAGGGTGCCAACAAAGCCAACATGCCCAGAAATGCTGATGTCCCTTTGACCATCAGGGATGAAGTCGTTCCCCCTTCAGTAGAGGAACAGACCGATTTGGGCAGGACTGCAACCACTCCTGTGGTGGTGGACGGGCCCGAGCTGAACACGCCTATTTTTTCCCCAAAAGGTAAACTTTCGCCCTTTTATTGCTCTGCTTTGGCAATGTCCTCTGCTGTTCTTTGCTTTTTATGTTTATCATTGCAATATTTGAATTTGTTCGAGTAGACGTCAAGCCTAATGAATTGAAGCCGGCTTATTTTAAGACCGTGGTGGCGCTCGGTGGCTTCAGCGTGGAGGATGCTCCTAGATATCCTGGCCTAGGTCTGCATTTTCCTCACGATGGAGAGGTTTACATTTATGCGGCTCAGATCGATGCTGGGTTGCGTTTTCCTCTCTGTGAGGATTTACAGACCTTGTGTCAGTTTTACGGGATTCACCCCACACAGCTTGTCCCGAATGCCCTCAGGATGTGGGTCGGTTTCAAGTTCCTATGCTTACGCCAGGAATGGGTATATTCACTGGCCCTGTTCCGGTGTTTCTTCCGCCTGGCAGCAGGGGCAAACCACCTTCACCACTTCCAATCCCGCTGGCCGAAGTTTTCAGAGTGGGGAGGCCTTCAGGGATGGGTTTGGAACGTCCATGTCCGCCTGGTCGACGATTTTCGGACCACCAACTCCAATTATAAGAAGTGTTACTTCTTTTATAAGGGGGGGGTGCCCTGGAAATTGTTGATCCCGGACAAGGATTTCCCTCCTTCCTTCGAGGAGCTATCAGAGAGTGATCGAAACGCTATTGATGACCTATACCGGTCGCATCGGTCTTCTCAGTTCAAGTCCATCCGCTCAGTGGCGGAGACTACCGAGAATGCCCTTGAGATGGCGGGTATTCATCAAGCCACGCCAATCTTTAATGATTGGGTAATTTTCTAACTCTTATCTTGCTTTATTACTTGTAGGGAAGGTTGTAAGCAAGAGCCAGAAACTGATAGGTCTCTTTGATGACCAGGGATTAGCGGGGTTGTCCTCCGACCAGGCATTGCTGAACTCTCCTCCTCCCCCCTCTAGGCGTTCGTTCAAGAGGAAGTCTGAGGAGGTGCTTCCCTCGGCCACTGCTGACCCTCGCCAACCAGGTATGTTGCTTTGTTATTCGTAGATTTAATATCTTCATACTTTGCGGTTTTTTGTTTTTTGACATTTTGTCTTGTTGTTTTGCAGAGGAGTCCTCAACCGACATGGTCCGGGATCATGCTCCTCCTCCCTCCAAGAAGGTCAGGAGTGAGGGATGTCCGGAAGTCGACCAACATCCTTCTCCTCCCCCTCCTGGGGGTCCTTCCGCTAATAAAGGGAAGGGTCTGGACGCGGTGCCCCCTTCTCCTTCTCCCCAGGGTCCTTCTGCCGCCAAGGGGAAGGTTTTGACCTTAGCTCCTCCTGTTCTTACTGTGCCCATGGCTCCTCCTAAGGAGTCTGGGACCAAGAAGAAGGGGCATGCTGCTTCCAGCTCATCGAGGGCTCCTGTGGATGAGCATTGCTCCCTTGCCGGCTTGTTTCAGCCGCTTGAATCAGCGAATTCTCGGGAAACTTGGGTCCCCTGTGGGGACCTTATGAAGAAGGGGTATCCTCCCCAGAAGAGCCTCCGGGGCAGCCCGGATATGTGTATGCGGCTTCTGGACGGGATAATTCCCCCCGCGGACCGCTCGATTGTTCCCACGGAACTTCATCAGATCGAGGGGTTCCTTCGGTCCCACTTCGAACGAGTGGCTTTGGTAAGATCTCATACTTTTATTTCGTAGAGTCCTCTCTTTGTCGTTCCCTTATTGTCTGTTGTTCTGACAGCTTTTATTCTATATTTGTTGCCAGTTCGTTCGGGAAGAGGTGATTCTTGGTCGTGTCTTCGGGGAGCTCACCGACAAGTATTCCAGTGTGCTCGCCGAGCTGGAGCAGTACCGAAGCACGGGGGTCACTCCTGAGCAATTGGGGACTATCAAGACGACTGCAGATGCAGCGATCGCCTTGGCAGATAATACCCGAGAGGAATACCTCAGGAAGGAGCAGCGCCTCCTTGCTGATGTCCAGAAGAGGGAGGCTGAAGCCGCTGCCGCTCTTCAGGACTTTGACGCTCTTCACCTGTGTTTAGATCAGGGAGAGATCGTCCGAGTTCGCCTAGATGCTGAACTTAAGGAAGCTCAGGCGCAAGGGGCAGAATCGGAGGCTCGCAGGGTCGCTGCCGAGGCGCAAAGGGACGCTGCTGACGCCCAGAGAGAAGCTGCGGTGGCTCAGACGGAAGCTGCGGAAGCCCGGGGGATTGCCTTGGAGGAGGAGAGGGATCGGTTAACTGCACAATTGAAAGCCGTCCCTTCGCCCCAGAGCGTAGTTGAGGCATTCAAAGCCTCTGAGGAGTTTGAGGACTGCGCTCTGAAGGAGATGAGGTCGGCGATTGCCGATTTTCTCGAAGTCCTGGTGGATGAGGTCCAGGCGGTCGATCCCAACTTTCCTCTTGGGGAAGTCGCCTCTTTGAAGACCTTCCTGCGGAGTCGTCCTTCGCCGCCCTCTGTTGCTGGCGAGGCTGCTCCTGAAGGCGAGCCCAGTACTTCTGCCCCCGAAGGCGAGCAGAGCACCCTTGCCCCCGAGAACTCCGACGCTTGAAGTCCCCAACTCCTTGGCGACCGTATTTATCTTTTTTAGATAGCCATTTTTGTATTTTCTGTTTTTGGTTTGTAATTATTTGTCGAAGACTTGGATTTTTCTATTGAATGCTTTTATATTCTTGAGCCTTTAATCGACTTCGAACATATTTAGCTATCCAATATCTTACTCATAATTACTTTCTTGCTTTGTAATGTCGTCGACCCTTAAAGCCGTAGACCCATCATAAGTTAAACTTTCTAAGGATAATACTTTTGACACTTAAAAGCGTAAACTTCTAAGTTCAAAGAGATATTACCTTCTTTGAAGTTTAAACCTTTGAGGTGTTGGCCTAATAACAAGGGATTTGTAATTTGTCAGGCTTTATCATCGATAGTGATCGCCTAAACTTTCTTTGGCCTGACTTTGGCGTCAGGGCTTTCATTTTGCCTAACATTTTGCTAGGTCTTTTGGCCTGACTTTAGCGTCAGGGCTTTGCCTGACTCTTGGCGTCAGGTTTTTTGAGGCCTAACTTTGTTGTTAGGGCTTTTGTGGCCTAGTTTTGTTACTAAGGCTTTTTTGGCCTAACTTTGTTGTTAGGGCTTTTGGCCTATCTTTGGCGACAGGGCTTTTTGGCCTAGCTTTGTTGCTAGGGCTTTTGGCCTAACTTTGTTGTTAGGGCTTTTGGCCTGTCTTTGGCGACAGGGCTTTTTGGCCTAGCTTTGTTGCTAGGGCTTTTGGCCTAACTTTGTTGTTAGGGCTTTTTGGCCTAGCTTTGTTGCTAGGGCTTTTGGCCTAACTTTGTTGTTAGGGCTTTTTGGCCTAGCTTTGTTGCTAGGGCTTTTGGCCTAGCTTTGTTGCTAGGGCTTTTGAGGCCTGACTTTGGCGTCAGGGCTTTTTGGCCTAGCTTTGGTGCTAGGGCTTTTGGCCTAGCTTTGGTGCTAGGGCTTTTGAGGCCTGACTTTGGCGTCAGGGCTTTTGGCCTAGCTTTGGTGCTAGGGCTTTTGGCCTAGCTTTGGTGCTAGGGCTTTTGAGGCCTGACTTTGGCGTCAGGGCTTTTGGCCTAGCTTTGTTGCTAGGGCTTTTTGAGGCCTGACTTTGGCGTCAGGGCTTTTTGGCTTCAGCTTGCTTCGAGTGGACACGCTTTGTGAAGGAATGGCTTTCTTTTATTGACATAATCCGTTTGATTACAAGCTATGCATAAAATCTTCTTAAATGCTCTGAATTAAATGGACGAGGTAACCTCTCGCCTTCGGTGGTTTCCAAATAGTAGGATCCTGGTGCGGCGATCTCTACTACTTTGTATGGTCCTTCCCATTTGGCTGAAAGTTTGTTTTTACTGTCCAGCCTTGTAAATTCATTCCTTCTCATAACCATCTCCCCCACGAAAAATTGGCGAGCGCTAACTTTTCTATTGAAATACCGAGCGGTCGCCAAGCGCATTTTTGCCTGTGTTTTTTCCGAGAGCCATCTCTTTTCCTCTGCCAAATCGAGGTCAGTTCTGCGCTCGATCTCATTTGCCTCCGCGTTAAAGTGTAGGACTCTGTGGGTAGGCACTGCTAATTCAGTTGGTGCTACTGCTTCTGATCCGTACACTAAACTGAAAGGCGTTTCTCCTGTGGCCGCCTTAGGCGTTGTTCTGATGGCCCATAATACGTTTTCCAGTTCGTCTGCCCAGTTCCCTTTGAATGCTCGAACCCTTTTCTTGAGTCCTGCTAAGACAACCTTGTTGGCTGCTTCAGCTTGCCCATTCGTTTGAGGGTGATGTACTGAACTGAAACGATGGTCGATGTGATACTCTTCACAGAGCCATTTCAATTCCTTTCCAACGAATTGCGGACCATTATCGCTGATGAGTATTTTGGGAATACCAAACCTGGAGAATATGTTGACCTGCATGAACTTGATGTGAGTACGCTGACCAGTGCTAATGGGAAAAGGACCCAATATATCGATTCCCCATTGAGCGAAGGGCCAGGCACCCGCCATTGGGGATAATAATGTCGATGGTCGACCCGATCGTGGTGCAAACTGCTGGCAAATTTCACACTTCTGTGTTAATTCGGCTGCGTCTTTTCCCAAGGTCGGCCAGTAATATCCCAGTCTGAATATTTTCCTGCTTAGTGAACGAGCACCTTCATGACATGCCGCTGCCCCTTCATGAGCTTCTCGAAGAACTTTTTCTGTTTCGGGTAGAGCAACACATCTCAAGTAAGGCGTCGAATAACCTCTTCTATAGAGTTCTCCATCGATGATTAGATAACTGGCTGCGAGTCTTCTAATCCTAGTGGATTCGCCTTCGTCCTCTGGGAGGATGCCTTCTTTCAAATAATTCTGGAACGGGGTCATCCAGGTGACCTGTTCTTGAATGTTGAAGACCTCCGCTCTGTTTTCAAGGACTGAACATAGGGCCTTTTCCAGAAATTGCACATCCTGGATTGTCGCCCCTCCGAAGGCTAGCTTACTCAAAGAATCTGCCATCTGGTTTTCTTGGCGAGGAATAAACTCAATCGCGAAATTTGGGATTTCCACAACTAGTTTTTTGGCGATGCCGAGATATTTCTTCATCTTTTCTCCCTTTGCCTCGTAGGCGCCATTAACCTGATTGACAATAAGTTCTGAATCACTTTTTACTTTAAGCGCTGTTATACCCATTCCTTTTGCCAGTCTGAGTCCAGTGATAAGAGCCTCATATTCTGCTTCGTTATTGGTCGCCGGGAATGTCAAGGCGATCGCGTATTTCAGAGGCTCGCCCTCAGGAGGAATAAGAATTAAACCTGCCCCCGAGCCTTCTTTTGATGAAGACCCATCCGTATAGAGTTCCCAGATTTGATTGTCGTTTGCTGACTGACTTGGCCTGTTTTCTGCCTCCGCTTGACCGTTACTCGTGCTTTCCACTATGAAATCAGCTAGTGCTTGACCTTTGATGGCCGTTTTTGGCGCAAATTTGATCCTGAACTCGCTGAGCTCGATCGCCCACTTGACCATTCTTCCTGAAGAATCTGGCTTCATCAGGAAGTTTTTGAGAGGTTGATTGGTGAGGACCGTGATGTCGTGCGCATGAAAGTAAGGTCTCAGCTTCCGAGCAGCAATAACTAAGGCATAGAGATACTTCTCAATCTGGACATACTTTATTTCTGCTGAGTTGAACATTTTGCTAATGAAATACACTGGACTCTGAACATTATTCTCCTCCCTTATTAAAACAGCACTGGCTGCCACATCGCTAATGCCTAAATAGAGGAAAAGCTGCTCGCCTGGAACGGGTTTTGCCAGAGCTGGGAGTGTTTGAATATGCCTTTTCAAGGACTGGAATGCTTCCTCGCAGTCTGGCGTCCATTCGAACTTACGGTTGGCCCTCAAGGTTTTGAAGAACGGGAGGGACTTGTCGCTTGCTTTGGAGAGGAAGCGGTTAAGAGCAGCTAGTCGGCCGTTCAGGCATTGGACTTCCTTATGGCAGGTTGGTGACTTCATTTCTTCTATGGCCTTTAGCTTTTCCGGGTTTGCTTCAATGCCCCTTTCGCTGACCATAAAACCCAGGAACTTCCCGGACTTGACTCCAAAGGCGCACTTTGCTGGGTTCAGGCGAACGCTGTGTCTCCTCATGCATTCAAAAGCTTCACGGAGGTCGGTGGTATGAGGATTGCCTTTGATGGATTTAATGAGCATATCATCCACGTAGGCCTCCATGTTCCTTCCCAGCATGTCCTGGAACAGTCGGTTCACCATCCGCTGATAAGTTGCCCCGGCATTGATGAGACCAAAGGGCATCACCTTGTAGCATAGAATGTCCCCGTCAGCATAGAAAGCAGTGTGGGCCTCGTCGTCTGGATGCATTCTGATCTGGTTGTAGCCTGAATAGGCGTCCATGAAGCTCAGCATCTCATGACCCGAGGTAGCATCGACTAGCTGATCAATTCTTGGAAGGGGATATGAATCTTTGGGGCAAGCCTTGTTTAAGTCGCGGAAGTCGACGCACATCCTCCACTTGCCATTAGATTTCCTGACCAAAACTGGGTTGGCTACCCAGCTCTGGAATCTTACCTCTCTGACGAAGTCAGCTTCAATCAACCTGCCGACTTCCTGCCTGATCGCCAAACGTTTATCAGTCCCGAATGATCTTCTCTTTTGGGCGATCGGCTTGATGGAGGGGTCTATCCTGAGCTCATGCGAGATAATATCTGTGCTGATTCCTGGCATGTCGCTCGGCTGCCAGGCAAAGAGCTCTTTGAATTCCTTGAGGAGAGCGGTCATGGTCTCCTTCTGATCCTCTTTCAAGGTGGTCCCAATGCGCACCTTTTTGTCCGGACCATCGATCTCGACCTCCTCCAATTCCTCCATGGGTGCTGGTCGAGCCAAGTCCTCGCGGGGATCGGCCTCTGTCTCGATGGCGAGCGCCTCCCTTTGGTTCTTCCTGCGTAAACAGTTCACATAACATTGCCGCGAGGAAGGCTGATCTCCGAGCACTTCTCCAATCCCGTTCGGAGTAGGGAACTTCATCTTCTGGTGGACAGTGGAGGCCACAATCTTATTTGGGTTGATCGTGGTTCTCCCTATAATGGCGTTGTAGGATGTAGGTGAATCGACCACCAGGAAAGTGACCGACACCTTGATGCTTTTCCACCCCTCGCCAAAAATCACTGGCATGGTTATAGCCCCCAGTGGATAAGTTGTCCTTCCCGCAAATCCGATCAGCGGAAAGTCGACCCTCTTCAGGTCGCGTTTTGATTTGCCCATCTTTTCGAAGGCGTCCAGAAACAGGATGTCTGTCGAGCTGCCTCCGTCGACCAGAATCCTTGCAACATCACAGCCGTCTATATCTGCCGTAATGACCAGAGCATCGTTGTGGGGCGTAGTGACATGTGCCAAATCATCTTCAGAGAATGAGATGACAAT
The DNA here is from genome assembly GCA_946814005.1 of Chamaenerion angustifolium. Taxonomy (NCBI): domain Eukaryota; kingdom Viridiplantae; phylum Streptophyta; class Magnoliopsida; order Myrtales; family Onagraceae; genus Chamaenerion; species Chamaenerion angustifolium. The sequence goes on along the minus strand of OX328277.1, from coordinate 30,286,796 downwards.
GTTTTCTTCAGGTCGGGGTCGCTTCCCCAACTGAACTGCCGTAGAGATCTGAGTGGCGTAGACCTCTCTGGAGTTTGACCTCTCGCCGCCTGCGCCGAATCCTCCCGCAATCAGATTCACTCTCCTCTTGCTTCCAGAAGGCTCAGCTTGATCCGCAGGGGCTGGTGAACGATGTCTCCTGGGGGGCGTTCGACTTCGGTCTCGCCCTGCCACAAATTCCTTCAACATTCCCCCCTGAATCAGCCTCTCTATATCTCGTTTCAGAATCTTGCAATCGTCTGTCTTATGGCCCTTGCACTTGTGGTATCTGCAATAGCTCTCGACATCCTTGCCCATGGGTAACCCACCTCGGCGAGGCATCGGTGGCCTCGCCAAGGATCTCCTCTCCATCTCGACTAGTACCGCTGAGATCTGCCTATTTAAAGGCGTGAAGTACTCAGGGACCTCTGGATGGCGAGGCGCTGGAAGAGACTCGACTCGCGGCTTACTTTCTTTTCCCTTTTTCTCCTTCTTGACCTCCTTCTTACCATCGCGTCGGGGTTCAGGGGTTACCCTTAGCGAGGTCGTCAGGAGGTTAGCCTCGATGTTTGCGCGCTCAAGGTCTATGAAACCTTTCGCTCTGGATGCCAACTCCTCCAATGTCTCTATCTCCTTTACGTGATAGCTGTTTCGCAGCTTTCTCGAGGCCTTGTTGGCCACATCCAGACCTCTGTAGAATGCTCGAATGATCTCCCCATCCGAGATTCGGCGATCTAATTCTGTGACGTTTTGATGAAAACGCCCGTAGAAGTTGGACAGCGACTCTCCAGGCTGCTGTTTGACCGAGTCAAGGGCGACCACGCTCTTCAGCAACTGGCGCTCGCCCATGTATCTCTCCAGGAACTTGCTTCTTAACTCTGCCCAAGTTCCGATTGATCCTGCAGGGAGGCCGAAGAACCAGGACGAAGCCGAACCCGAAAGAGTAGATGGAAATAGCAAAGCCAAATGATTGGGATCGTTTGACTTACCCAGAAGGGAGGCCTCATGCTTGTTGACATGTACGGTGGGATCTCCTCCACCGCTATACTCAGGTATGGCCCGAGCAACCACATCCTTCGGGATTTTGATAGCGACAAGCGCGTCGGTGAATGGATGAGAGGACTGCTCCTTGAAGGGAGCTATGACTGTCAACTGTCTTTCCTGGAGCCTTTTGCTGAGGAGGTCATCCATCTGCTCCACAGTGCAGTACATGGGAGAGGCTCCGGGTGGAGGCGGACCGGAAGGATTGGCAGTATATGCGGCTGCTGGCTCCTTGGTGTGCGCTGGAGGTAGGGACTGCTGACCTGACGTCATCTCCTGATCCTCCTGATGCGCAGCAGGACTAGGATTGGCCGCTTCTGAAGGTGAAGGCCCTGTGGCAGCAGGGCGGTGATTTTCCTTAGGAGCAGAGGGATTGTTTTCCTGAGGAGCAGGGGCCTGGCGGCGCGCCTGTCCTAGGATGGCTTCCAGCAAGGAGACCATCTCGGGGGTTAAATTAATATTCTGCCCCGCAATGTGGACTGTCTGCGGCGCAGGGGCTCCGTTTTGATCAGCAGCTGGGGTCGGTCTTGAATCACCGACATGTTCTCGGGCTGTCCGCAGAGGAACAGCGTTAACTCCTGCTCGGCTGGCAGGTTCCTGTTGAAGCGGTGAAGCGGCGGCGGAATCAGAGCTATCTGAGGATCGCTCCCTAGTCTGATTCCGACGGTTGCTTTGGGATCGAGTTCTCATGGCTTAATTGCTTGTTTCCCACAGACGGCGCCAAATGTTGGATCGTGAAATCCTGAATGCTGATCTGGCAGTGAATTGAATACCAGACAAGGTTGGGATGACGCTTCAGCTCCAACTCCGGTGAACCTGCAAGTAGGGGAGCGCAACAGAGGGGGTGCCTCTGGGTCCCTCTCCGATGCTTAAATGAGTATATGTGTGTATAAAACTCAAAACGTAAAGTACGTATGTAAAGCAAGGATATTTATAGGGTAAGAGAGATAGAACCGTATAAAGGCAACTGAATATCTTAATGTATATTGAGTTGCTGAAGATTCGGATCGTGGGATATGGCAGTTACTGCGAGATATTGCAGTTACCAAATCTAATCTTTAGTGAATATGTGACCGGGATATGCGGGATATCTTGGCCACTCTGTTATTAACGGTTTAGTGGGACCAGAGGAGAGAGGCAAGGCTCTCTTCGGGGCGAGCACTCCCATGTCGAGCAGTGGAAGGTCGCGACTTGGTAGAGAATGGCGAGCAGTCTGAGAGCCTTTGGCGTCTCTATAGACTTTGGGCTCGATTCTGGATTACTCGATGGTGGGCCAAGTTTGGCTTGTACTTGGGCCGATCTGGTTCGGATGTCATGGGTTTACCCCCTCTATAGTTATTGGGCCTTCGAGGCCTTTTCTTACTGGGCCGTCCCTATCGATACCCAACAAAGACCACCTTTGAACCATCTCCCGGAAGAGGTAGTGGAAGATATCACAGAGGTAGAGGACGAGGACGATTTGGAAGAGGCCAGATTCCTGTTGCAAACTCTCAGCAGAGAGCAGATGCGAATGATTTCAAGAGTAATCAGTTTAATGGTAGAGGAAGAGGAAACAACCATAGAGGAAGGGGTCGAGGCAGAAGCTTTGACAAGTCTAATGTCGAATGCTATAGATGTCATCGGTTTGGCCACTACAAAGTGGATTGTTGGGCGAAGATACCAGAAGAAAACAAACAGGAACAGATAAACTTTGCAGAGAATGCAGAAGGTGAAACTCTGTTGATGGCATTCGAGTCCGAGAAAAGAACTGAGAAGGATGTTTGGTACATGGACACTGGCTGCAGTAATCACATGAGCGGTTGTAAGTCTTCGTTTGCCTTTTTAGATGAAAGTTATAGATCCTCAGTAGCATTTGGTGATCATTCGGCAGTTCAAGTGATGGGTAAGGGTTGTATTAGGCTGAACTCAAGAAATGGCTTCATAGAAACCATATCAGATGTGTTATATGTTCCAGCTTTAAAAACAAATCTGCTTAGTGTAGGGCAACTACAAGAAAAGGGTTATATGATCTCAATTGAAGGAGGTGTGTGTGAATTATATGATGACAAAAGAGGATCTGTTATTAGTGTTAAAATGAATTCGAATAGGCTTTTTCCTGTTGAAGTAGAAAAATTGCAGACAAGCTTAGCTGTAGCTGAAAATAAGTAGCTTGATCAAACCCGTTTGTGGCATCTGAGGTTAGGCCATTTAAACTTTGGAGGACTAAGAACGCTGTCTAGCAACCAGATGGTTAATGGACTGCCACATATTGAGATTACGAGTCAAGTGTGTGAGGAATGTGCAGTAGGTAAACATGCACGAACACACTTTCCAAAGAGAACTACTTGGAAAGCCAAAGAAGCACTGCAGCTGGTCCATAGTGACATCTGTGGCCCTATCAATCCCATATCAAATGGTGGAAACAGGTATTTTATTTCATTCATTGATGATTATACACGAAAAGCATGGGTATATTTGCTTCACGAAAAATCAGAAGCTTTTGTCATATTTAGAAGATTTAAAGCCCTGGTTGAAAAAGAAACAGGAAAGCAGCTGAAAGTACTCAGAACGGACAGAGGTGGGGAATATTGCTCGAAAGAATTCGAGTCCTTCTGTGAAATGCAGGGGATTCGAAGGGAGAAGACTGCCCCATATTCGCCCCAACAGAATGGGGTAGCCGAGAGGAAGAACATGACCGTCTTGAACATGGTGAAGAGTGTTCTAGCTACAAGAAAAGTGCCAAAGGATTTTTGGCCAGAGGCTGTATTATGGAGCTTCCATGTGCTCAATAAGTGCCCCACATATGCTGTTCGAAACATGACTCCGGAAGAGGCTTGGACAGGTATGAAACCATCAGTAGATCATTTTCGTATATTTGGATGTATAGCCTTTGCACATGTACCTGCAGCTTTGACAAGCAAACTAGATGATAGAAGTGAGAAGTGTGTGTTTCTCGGAATTAGTGAGGCTTCCAAAGCCTACAAGTTGTACAATCCAAGAACTAAAAAGGTGATTACCTCAAGGGATGTCATTTTTGACGAGATGAATGGATGGAATTGGGAGGATAAGGAGACAAGTAAGCAGATATTTGAAGACATAGATGATGATCCCGAATCTCCCATGCAAGTTGACACTCATCATGAGTCAGGTGGTTCATCAACTGCAGTTGATACTGAACCACATGAAGAAGATGACTCAGGAATGCACATGTCTAGGAAGAGGCAAATCAGGAGACCAGCTTGGATGAGTGACTATGAGGTAACTGGTCTTGATTCCCCAAACGTAGACACTGAATTTATCTCCCACTTTTGTCTCTTTGCTGATTGTGATCCAATAGACTATCAAACTGCATGTAAAGAACAGAAATGGAGGACTGCAATGCTTAATGAGATTAAGTCCATTGAAAGGAATAAAACCTGGACCTTAGTTGATTTGCCAAAAGGACACAGCACAATAGGTGTAAAGTGGGTATACAAGACAAAATTGAATGAGCATGGGGAAGTAGACAAGTATAAGGCAAGATTGGTTGCAAAAGGGTATAAACAAGAATATGGCATAGATTATACAGAAGTTTTTGCTCCTGTGGCCAGATTAGACACAATAAGACTTGTGATTGCTTTAGCAGCTCATAACGATTGGTTCTTGTATCATTTGGATGTGAAGTCAGCCTTTTTATGGAAATTTAGAGGAAGAAGTATATGTTGATCAGCCCCTTGGTTTTGAAATTCAAGGGCAGGAGAAGAAAGTATACAAGCTGTCAAAAGCTTTATACGGCTTGAAACAAGCCCCAAGAGCCTGGTATAGCAGATTGGAGGGACATTTGTTTAATAAAGGTTTTGAGAAGTGTCCGTATGAACACACAGTTTTTACGAAAAAGGATGAGAATGAGAGATTCTTATTAGTCTGTGTGTATGTTGATGATCTGGTCTATACTGGAAATTCAGTGAAATTATTTGCTGAATTTCGAAACTGCATGAAGAAGGAATTTGAAATGACCGATCTAGGAAAAATGAGATATTTCCTCGGGTTGGAGATTGATCAAACTGAGAAAGGAATCTATGTGTCCCAAAAGAAGTACATTCGAGATATCCTTAAAAAATACAGGATGGAGCATTGCAACGCAGTCATCACACCGGTTGAAGTTGGAGTTCATCTGACTAAAGAAGGAGATGGACAACCGGTTGATAAAACTTATTACAAGCAGATTATAGGTACCTTGATGTATCTAACCGCAACCAGGCCGGATATTCAATACACTGGAACAAAGAACCTGGAGCTGTTTTACAGGAAGGGTGAAACGCATGACCTTGCAGCCTACACTGACAGTGATTATGCAGGGGATAGAGATGACCGGAAGAGCACATCTGGATATGTTTTTATGCTAAGCGGTGCAGCCATATCATGGTCGTCCAAGAAACAAGCGATCGTAAGTCTGTCCAGCACTGAGGCAGAGTTTATTGCTGCAACAAGTTGCTCATGTCATGCCCTATGGATGCGAAGACTCATGGGAGAGCTGATGTTTCCACAAAAGGAAGCAACTGTGATATACTGTGACAACACCTCAACCATCAAGTTGTCGAAGAATCCTGTTCTCCATGGACGCAGCAAGCATATCGACGTCAAGTATTACTTCTTGAGGGATCTATGAAAGGAAGGTGAAATTCAGCTCTGTTTCTGCAGAAGTGAAGATCAGCTAGCCGACATCTTCACTAAACCGTTGAAGGGATCAAGCTTCGTGAAGTTGAGGAAAGCACTTGGTTTATGTGAAAAAAAGCTAAGTTGACATCTTGCAAGATTGTCAACTTAGGGAAGGGTATGTAAGGAAAATTGCAGCAGCATCATGTGTCTGAAGTCAAGTTTTTCGTTTCAAGAAGCTCCTAGTGAGTACAATTTATTTGATAAGTCATTAATGTTTTTTAAGTATGTTAGTTCAGTCCTAAATCTTAGATTTCAGATTCTGTTGAAAGTTTGTTATTTGGTCAGCTATTTTTTAGGAGTCCATTAGCATTAGCTGCGTAGTGGAAGTAGTGGGAAGTCTGCTGTATTACTCTGTATTTAAACAGAGTGAATTCTTTTCAAGAAATAAGATCAAGGCAATTTTCAATGCATCTGTTGTTCTCATTCAATTACTTAAAAACCAATCATATCTGTCTTCTCAGGAATTCAACAGCAGTTGAAATTTCTAACATGATCTTCGTGTCGCTGAACCACTGAAGAAGGAGACTGTTCAACTTCGTGGTGAGGCACAGAAGCTGGATAAAATGAAGCAAGATCTCTTGGTGCAAGTTCAGACTCTTACACAAGAGGTTACTAGATTGAAGTCTGATAACCAGCAAAATATAGAGTTGATGGAGCAGAGACAGTTGATGGAGAAAAATTTGGTTTCCATGGCCAGAGAAGTGGAAAAATTGAGTGCAGAACTGGCTGCTGGGGATGACAGAACTTGGGGCGCTGGTAATCCCTTTGGAACTTACTCTTGTGGCCATTTCATACATTTCCAAAAAAATAAATATATAGAAGTTACTAAAAGGCTCTTGCTTTGTGCATACTTTGTGTGATCTTGGTGCTGCAGGTGGACAGTATGGAATGGCTTATAACAACACAGGAAGCAGCTTCCCTGCTTCATATGGAGCGTCAAATTCGAGTCTTCATCACCAATTGAAATGACGACACCTAGGGTTCTAAGCTCTGAGTAGTGGAAATATCATTCAAACTCTAAGCTCTGATTCTGCAGCAGATAGACATCCATTATTAGATTTGGGGACAGATAATGTTGATTTGAGTTTCAGTCTTGATTGTTTGAAAACACCATGCAAGGATTTCAGTGGTGGTGGAGGTGGGGGTGGGGGAGCTGGTGATGCCATCTTTATTAACTCATTAGTCATCTCCATCCCTCTTACACTGAGAAACGAATGACGAAATGGAGTAACAGAATCAGGCTTTGTTGGGAGTGGTGTTACTGTTTCTTCAACTTCTGGTGTCTGTGAATCATAAATCATAGCCTCCGTCTGTTGCTGCTGATCTTCTGCTACTACTTTATTAATCTCAAGAGGAGCTAATGTTACTGTTGAAGTCTTCCTCTGCAGAACTGTGGCCTTAGCGTGGTCACAGTTGATGGAGTTCTGAATCTTTTTCCAGATGATGGAGTTTCGGTCGTTATGGCGTGCCTTGAGAGAGCTGAATCGTCGTAGTAGAACGCCCAAGAGGATGTCCCGCACTTCGTTCGTGTCTACTTTGGATCGGGGTTTTAGACATTGTGATGGTGATGTTCTTAGTAGGAGAGGATTGCTGGGCTGTGGTTTATCTGTTGTCTGCTAGGGTAGTGTATAATTCTGCTGTAATTATGAAACTCACTTAAGGGCAATTTGGTCTTTAAATTTTAAGTGAAGTCGCAGTGCTAGGCACATGTCCGTTTTCCGTTTCAAATAAACGGACTTAGGACGGAAAGGGACGATTTTTGAAATCATCCAAACATTAGGACTAATATTTTAAATTTTAAACTTTAAGGGGATTCTTAAATTTCGTCCAAACTTTAGAGGGCACTGTGACCAATAAGTAATAACCCATTTTTATACTTAGAAACATTTTTCTCGAACCACCTAATATCTTTTAATTGAAATAAATCATATTTCTATACAATTTTATCCATAATTTGATCAATTTTTTATGAAATCATTAATTTAAATTTTTATGTTTGGTCATATTTCTCTATTTTCCTCCTCGACCCTTCTTGTATACCTCGTGCTAATCTCCTCTTCGACCCTTTGGTTCGTCTTCCACTTTCTTATCCTCTGCACTATTTTCCTCCTCTTAACCACTAAAATGTAGGGGTGGTAATGGTGCGATAAAAAACTCATAATCATATTTATAATTGTTACTGTTTAATATGGTTAATCGTACCATTATGATGTGGTGCGGTTATGGTGATAAAATTTCTACCCATAATGGTTATCGTTATGATATTTTAGTTATACTCATAGTTATAACCATTGTTATTATATAAATATAATAATTATTTATTATTAATAAACTAATATATACTAAACATAATTGAAGTTGTTATTATTAAGGGTTAATTACTTGAAACGTTACACATGTTTGACCAATGTGATTAATTGGTTAAACATGTTTTTTTCGCGTGACTGAATGGTTACACATGTTCCAGCATGTCACTGATTGGTTAATCTGTCAATCAACCATTATTTTTTTTTGTCTAATTGACAAGTGCAAGTCACGTGACAGGAGTTAGTTTATTTTACGATATTTTACCTTCAAGCCTCTTACATCCCCTTTCTTCACACTCGCTCCAGTTTCCCCCCATTTCCATAGAGATCCGATTTTCTCCTCCTCATTCGGTCGCACAACCGTACCTAGCATTTATGAGGTAATGTGTTGAACTACTTCCTTACTTTTAGAAAGAGGAACATATTTCCCCAAATTGCTCCACCAAACACTCCACAAATTACTCAATCTCAATGTTTCTCTTATAAATAGTGTAGTGTGTGATTGTAACAAAATAAGTTTAGAAGTTCAATCAATACAATGTTTTCTCTTATCATATCAATATCATCTCAATTTAGTCAACATTTACAATTCTAACATGGTATCAGAGCAGTGTTAGATTTGTGGTTCTCCAAATAACAAACCTGAAAGTCAATCCCAGCCGTGTCCAGTCGTCGCTCCAATCCGGTCCAGTTGCAGCCAGTCGCTGCCTCAGTTCAGCTCCAATCTTAGCTCGTTTAGTCATCCGCACCATAGCTCCAGCTCGCCCAGCCTTCCAGTCTCAGCTCCAGTTTGGCTCCAGCGAGGTGGTCAGTTCGTCTACTGTCACAACTTCAGTTCGGCATTGATACCAGCCCGCTGAAGCAGCTTCCAGCTTCCAGCCTCCTCGAGCTTAGTTCGTTGCACCTGTCGACCTCCTCGAGTGTGCACCCGTCGGCCTCCTCGAGCTTGCACTCGTCCACCAGCTTCCGACTTCAAGCTCAGCTTCGTCTGTTGCAGCTCAACTTGTTCAAGTTCGTCTGTTGTAGCTCAGGACGCGCACCACCAGCTCCGTTGCACCATTCCACCAACTCCAGAAGTTCTCTGCACTCCTCCAGACGTTCCAACCGTGCGAGGTGCAGCTCCACTCCATATCGTGCAGCTCCACTCCCCCGCGTGCTTCAGAGTTGTCTTCTCCTTGGTTGAAGACATCAAGAATAAACAATGAAAAACAAAAATAATAAAAAACAAAAAGTAGAAGCAAAATAAATAAACAAAAAGAACAAGCAAAAATAAATAATAAAAAAACAAAACAATGTCTACTAGCCTCCTAGGTCAGTTGTCGACAATTAATTTTAAAAAAAAAAAGCGAAAAAAAGACACTTCTTGATGTTTTAATGTTGTGCAAGTTGAGCATTGAAGATTCCACCGCTCAACTTGAGGAGGAGTGTTAACTTAAACAAAAGCAGAGTCGCCCTAGCTCCGATAAGGTCAAATAGAAGCAGAATCTCCATAGCTCCGATAGGGTCAAACAAAAGCAGAGTCACCCTAGCTCCGATAGGGTCAAACAGAAGCAGAGTCGCCCTACCTCCGATAGGGTCAAACAGAAGCAGAGTCGCCCTAGCTCCGATAGGGTACAACAACAACAGAGTTGCCCCAGCTCCGATAGGGTCACAAACCAATCATTCTAAATAGTATTTTCAGAAAGGAGATATTCTCACAAGTCAGTAGGATTTTCAACAATATTCTTGTCAAGTTAAATATTGAAAATCACTCTGTTTAACTTGATGGAGAGGGTTAGAAAGAGGAACATAGTTCCCTAAATTGCTCCACCAAACATTCCACAAATCACTCCACTCAATCTCAATGTTTCTCTTATAAATAGTGTAGTGTGTAATTGTAACAAAATAAGTTTAGAAGTTCAATCAATACAATATCTTCTCTTATCATATTAATATCATCTCAATTTAATCCACATTTACAATTCTAACCCTTACAACGTCTCCTCTTCTTCACTATCTGAAAGATTTTGGACATTCATTTTCCTTGTTTTTCTTGACATTTACAATCTCTCTCGCATTGGTGCTTTGTCCGTTCTGCAATTCAGGAAATTGAGCTTTGTATGTTGATTGCTGCAAAAAAGGAAAGAAATTCGTGAGAGTATTTCACTGAACAATGGATCTGTTTTCTTCATTGTTTGGTTTTCGGGTCATTTTGAATGTCTTAATTGCTTGAGCTTTATAGAGATCGTTCACGCCGGGATTAATTAGCAATTTGCTAGCTGAGTTTTAGATTCGGACAGTTTGCTATTGTCCAAATTATTGTTAAATATCTAGCAGCTTTGAATATCTAAATTTGTCAATAGTCACATGGATATGCTATTAGGTATTCCCTTCCCAGGAATGAGAACTTCATACTGAATTTTTGCTAGTCCAGATCTGTACTTCATTGTCAGTCCATTTTGAAGATGCTCTTTGACCCAAGTAAACTTCATCTGAAGTTTGCCTCGACAATACTTGTGTTATTGCAACCATCATGGTCATTTCTAATCTTCCAGGCAACATATTGAGGTAGTACCTTTAACTGTCTCTTAGGAATTTGGCAAATTCAAAGGTACCTTCGACAGGGATGAATTGTCTGCACATTGCAGGGCGATTTGGAGGATATCCACAGTATGCATACTGTCCAGAGGATACAGAAGTATGAAATCCTGAAGCAATCCATATAATGGTTGTGAGAGTTTCAATGAGGTTAGAAAAAATTTTCATTTCACTCCACCAATGTTCTTTCTTCTTATCTTCAGGACCCACATTCCTAATTTCAGACCACTATGCTTGTAGTTCTTCGTCAAACCTAACAGAGGTGTCGTCTTTGTAGAAAATGGATCAGAAGTTCTTGACCCATGTGTTAATTGCAGTCCATATCTCAAGTCCATCTGCAGCGTATGGATAGTCTTCAAATACAAGCTTCACTCCAACTGGGCTATCTGGATCTTCAACAGCCATACCTCTATCAGAAAATAGGTGTTCAGAAAATAGGCTCTTCAACAACATACTTATGTATTCTAGGTGTTCTGATTGTGAGGTTTTGCGAAATAGGTGTTCTCCTTGTGTGAAAGATGTTTTGTGATGTTTGTACATATATTTTGGGTTCCAAATGTGATTTTAGTACTGAGTACTTGACTGGCTTATGCTGAACCTCTTCTGAAGTAATTTACTTCAAGTAAATGGATATTTGTCTGAATGGAACATGTCTCTCCGGTTAATGTTATTTAACTATTTAATCACATATTTATATGAAACATGTTGTACTATTTAATCACATAGTAGGAATACGAGTTCAACCTATTAATCACTTTTTAGAAAACATCTGTGATCATTTAATCACATTACAAATAAACATGTATAACCATTTAATCACATTCGAGGATAACATATGTAACTATTTAATCAAATTTCAACTTAGAATATACTCTTTAATTTATATAATATGCACTTGAAAATCATCTGAACAATTGAAACTTAGCTGCAAAAGAACTTCATAACATAACATGAAGAACTGAAACCCATTTCCATAAAATATTCAACAACAAATTCACGACAATTGCAGCATACAACTTCCAGTTTTTTTGTTTGGCAGCAGCTGCAGCAGCATGTGCACTCGCAAGTTCGGATTTAAGCTATCCCTCCGGAGCTTCAAACTTAAACACAATGTTTCTTCCATAGGGGCACATCGATGGATCTTCCCATTTGAAAAAGCTGCAGACGGAATTTTGTACAGACTATAGAAGACAACGAATCATAAACTAGTACCATCCATTAACCAAGAAAAATTGAGCAAGTTGTTCCAATTAGGGTTCTTATAAAAATTAGGGTTTGTAGGACACGAATCTTGACACTAAAGGGGACGAATCTTGAATGCTAGAGTGGGAACGAACAAACCCGGAATGCTTTCGTTGATTGTAGGGGACAAACTCAGTCGATGCTTCCTTCTTCAGCTTCATCTTCGAAGTAAGAGTTGATGCTTGAGTTCAAATGAAATGGAAATCAGTTATAATAATGGAGATAAGGGCATTTTCAGAAGTTCGGGTTGGTTTACACTCACGTGCAAGACACATGCCAAACTTAACGGTGATATTTCATGGTGAACAGTAAAAATGATCAATTAGCCACATGCTGAAACATGTGTAATCATTCTGCACAAGTTATAACTAATTAGTCACATGCGCAAACCTGTGTAACGTTTCAAGTAATTAACCCTATTATTAATATACTAATGTTGTTAATGTTTAATCGGTGTTAATGTTGAATTTTAATGTTAAGTGGTGTGAATGTTAATGTTTAATGTTGAATGATGTTAGTGTTATATATTTTTATTGTTGGTAATATAAATTTATGTATTTTTTAAAATAAAATTTTCGATTTTTTATTATATACAGGTAAAAATGTGATTAATAACTACAATTATTTTAATAATTATGATATTAAAAATTGTGCCCTATTATAATTATGATTATAGTATATGATTTAAAAATATGGTATGATTTATTTGTTATATTTCTACCATATTCTAATATTACGACGCTACTAGGGGGAAGGGGAAAGAAAAAAGTGAGGTATTGAGAGTTAAGAATGAGGGGATATAATGGGAAATAAGGAGCACGACGGAAAGAGGAGAGGAACAAAGATTAAGAAGAGAGTGAATAAAGGAGATGGAGGAAGAGGTTAAATATGTACTTTATAAAAGAAAATATTAAAATGGTATATGAAGACTGGATGTTAAACTCTTTTAATAAATTTTGAACTATTTTCTTTAAAAAAAAAACAAATTTTGAACTCTAAAATTTGTATATATTAGCTAAATTTGTTACATTAGTCTACTAATTCAATTTTTATATACTTCAAATGTTATTATTGAAATAACTATCATATTATTGTATTTAACCTCTCATGTTTATTTATTAATATTTTTTTAGTAATTAACATTTATTCAACATATTTTGTTTAATTATAGTTTTAATTTAATTATGTATCTATTATAATAATTTTTTTAAATGGTTGAAAAATAAGTAATATTCTAAATTTAGTATTTATAGACAGACTATTAGAATACTCATTTTGATTTTTTTTCAATTATCTCTAAAAATATTCAGAAAACTTATATTATATAGATAATTAAATTAGAGCTCTAACGACACATATACTTTTAAGTTTTAATTTTCATATCGATTATAAAATTTGATAAAAGTAGTATCGCTAATTTTGACTAAATTTTATGGTGGATTGAAAAATTTATAATGGAGGAGAATAGGGTGTATACTGGACAAAATAAATGTTAAGAGGAGACCAGTTGGTGCAATGACAAAATAAGGGGGGAAAGGTAGTAATTTTCCAAAAAAGGAAAAATAGCGGCAAAGAAACTTTTTGAGGATCAATTGAACTTTCATATCATCATACGGTCTTCATTACGCCGTACCATGCCCAATAAATCGAGATCGTTGGTTTATACAACGCGGTGCGGACTGAACGAGAAACCCTAATTTTGTCTCTCGGATCGTCAGCCAGTTTTCTCCTCCCCATCAAATCGGAAGCACTATACGTCTCCACATTCTAATCGGCGTTGCTTCTAGTCTTCGAGTAGGAATGGTGACAAGTAGGAATCAGAGAGTGAAGCTCCACCGAGAAGAAGATGAGGACGAGGAGAAAACTATCAAGTTACTTACCAGTAGCGACGATGAAGAGGCCAACGAAGACTTGACACTCAAAATCGTCGAGAAAGCTATTCGGCGGCGTTCGATGAAGGTTGGATCGAGTCCTCTGATTATGTTAGAGGATGAAGATAATGAGGTCATCACCAGCAGCGTTGTGGCGGTCCCTTCCTCTCCGGAAGATGAGAAAAGGAAGAAGAAGGGAAGGAAGAAAAAAGTTAAGAGACATGAAGCTCAGGAACTAACTGTTAGTAGCCATGCTTGTAAACATATGTTCTTTTTGGCTAATGATTACTGCATAGCTTAAAGGCAATCAGACTGAGCTGCTAACTTATGAAAATTTGTGAAATATTGTTTAAACTGGAAAGTTGATAGATTAAATAGGCGATTATTCTTTATTGGGACCAACACTAATATCAAAATTTAGTGTTGGATTTGTAGCATCTATATTTTGTGAAGATACGTTTGTTTTGGAACTCGTTTTTTATTTTATTTTCATTCAAAATGAGAAGCAAAATTGCTCGTATGCGACTAAAAGCAGTGAAAATTTAAATGTGGTGGATTAGTTTTTCTATGTGATGCTTATTGGCTTTGTCTGGACTCCTTTCAAACTGCAACCTGTTTTTGGAGTTCATATATTGTCTTCTTAAAGTTTATAATTTTCTACTACCAATCCATCTTCTAGACTGTCCTACAGCCAACAGTACAATATGGTTTCTATTATCAGAAAAGATATGCTAATGCTTAATGATAACGCTTTGTTCCTTTGTTTGTCGTTAGGTTATTTCTTCTAGTGAAGAAGAGGAAAAGACGGAAGTTGTCAAAGCAGAACTCGTAGATTCTGTGGATGCGGATAATGTTAAGATAGCTGATAATGATGTGCTTCGGAAGCTTCTTGTGAGTTCAGTTACTTCTGTCAAAATGGTTTTTTGAAAGTATATGTATGAGAATTCAGTATGATAACTTAGTTGTTTGTATTTTGTTCCATTAGCGAGGACCAAGGTACTTTGATCCTCCAACTAGTAATTGGGGTGCATGCTACAACTGTGGTGAAGAAGGTCATGCTGCAGTCAACTGTACAGTACCGAGGAGGAAGAAACCCTGCTTTGTCTGTGGGAGTTTGGAGCATAATGTCAAACAATGCAATAAGGTTTTTACCCACTTACCCTGCATATATATTAAAAAAGACTTGTTGCATCTGGCTTAGTGTCAACTGAACCGAAATCATAACAAACTTCCAGATGTTTCAGCTCTCAGAATATAGATTTTCCTATTATACCAATAAAAGAAAATATCAAAATTTATCTATCATCTCATTTGGAATAATTGAACTTTGTATTCTGCTGCTCATCAAGTAATTTTCTCTTCTTCTAATGTTACTCCAGGCAAAAGATTGTTATATTTGTAAGAAGGGCGGACATAATGCAAAGGATTGCCCAGAGAAGCAGAAGCTTGGCTTGCAAATCTCTAAAGTGTGTTTGAAATGTGGGCAATCTGGGCATGACATGTTTTCTTGCAAAATTGACTATTCACTTTCTGATCTTAAGGTCTCTCTCTCTCTCTTTGTACATGTAGCAAACTTACCATTTATAATCTTAGATGTGATGTTATCGGAGTTTAATTTAAGTAGGACATTACTAATGTATGTTCTCTGTTTTTAATCAATCAGGAGATCCAGTGTTATATCTGTGGGAGTTTTGGACACTTATGTTGTGTAAACTCCGTTGATACTTCAAGCAAAATCTCGTGTTACCGTTGTGGTCAAATGGGTCATACTGGAATGGTATGCTGGTGTTTTTCACTCTTTGATATTTTATTTTCCTTAATTGTGCATATTTTTATAAAAACCTGTCATGGGGATGTGCCACATCTTACTATAATGTGAAGTTCAAACCCTTTCTTTCAGTATGTACTACTGCATATTGTTTTCTTATGTCATTAGTTTATCAAGCAACTTAGAGTTTTTTTTCCCTCCCACAAAAAAGTTCTCGCTCTGTATCTCTATTGATTGTTGCCTGCTATGTAATTTTGTATTATTTTCTGAAACTTATATATTATTCTTTTCCGTCTAGTACTCCTCATTATGTTACTTTTTTTCATGATCACTTTTATTGGGGAATTCATCGGACAGTCATGCTCAAGAACAAGTGCAGGAAACCACGGTGAAGATACACCTAGTGTGTGTTACCGTTGTGGGGAAGAAGGGCATTTTGCAAAGGAATGCAAGGTAATAAGGATCACTGTATACTATACTGGCTTCAGGCATGTGTTCAAACTGATGCAAGAAAAAGGTCTCTATTAGAAGAAGGATTAATTCCACTTAGATGGAGTTATTGTTGTACTTGTATCTTTTTAATCTTTTAGTACAATGAATCAATTGATTCAATTCTGAGCAGTCAAATTATTGTTATGGAATGTAGGGTGAAGCGACACCAAGTTCCTGCTTCAAATGCGGTGGAGAAGGACATTTTGCACGAGAGTGCAAAAGCTCAGTAAAGGTATTGACACCATAAATCTCATCCCCCCCCCCCCCCCCCCCCTAATCTCCAACTGGAAGTCTTTCTAAATGCTGTGAAAAAAGGTTTTTCTGCTTTCATAAACCTAAAAGAAGAGCCTTTTGTATCAGGAAGCAGCAGCACCAAGTTCATGCTACAAATGTGGTGGAGGAGGTCATTTTGCTCGTGAATGCAGAAGCAGTGCCAAATTGTCTTTGTATCAGGATGAACCAGCACCTGGATCATGCTACAAATGTGGTGGAGAAGGTCATTTTGCTCGAGAATGCAAAAGATCTGCCAAGGTATTGTGAAATGTTCCTCTGTATGTGGCTACCTATGGATGGGCTTGGTTTTTACGCCAGGACAATGATAAGTGTCAACCGGTTATGTTTTTTCCTACAAATCTAAAAGAAATGGGTGACATCTTAGGAGGTAAATGGGATACATGTCTCGATCTGGATAATTTGGTTTAAAAACCAAGCTCATCTATAAATTTTCTTGTTATTATATTTGTGTTACACTGGAAAAAAGAATAATCTGTAATGTCATTCCTTGTGGACTGGAGATATGTATTGACTGATCTTTGAATGCAGGTACACAAAAGGAACCGTTATGATGATGAAGACTATATGGGAGTCAAATCTGCACCTAATAATCTTCACAAGTCACATAAGAGGAAGAAGAGCCAGGACAAGGATAAAGGCATGACAACCCCACAAAAGTCGAAGCATAGAGGTGGCTGGATCACAGAGGATCCTGAAGAAGACTCGTTTAGGAAGTCCAGTAAGAAACGGAGATCGCCTGCAACACCATCTTATAGTCGCCATAGGGTTTCTAATAGTGCCTCTCACTGCCAAACCCATGCTTCTCCATATGGTGGTGGTCACAAAAGTCCCCGTGCTCAAATTTATAACCACCAACAATACAGTGCTGATCAAGGACATCGGTCTCGATCTTCATTTAAGCCACATATGTCCCAGTATGGTGCTTCATCCTCACATGGCTCAGAAAATGCTTCTGAGAGTAGATATTCTGGATCGAGGTTTGGGAATTCTCGAAGTGACTATTCGAGGAGAGACTATGGTTGGTAGTTTATAAACTGGTTTGGCTGAAGATTCTCGTGAGGAGCTCATCATCAGTACTTGGGCTCGGGATGCAGATCACCTAATTTATGTAAGTAGGGAATCATACATGCGTAATTTGCGTGTCATTGTTGCTGATTCATCAACTTTTCGTTTACAAATTTTGCTGGATCTCAGTTAAATGAGGTGACTTTGGCTGTAAGGTATATATATTCATCAGGTATATACAATATTTCTCAGAGTCAGGAACCCAACTTTAGCATGTGGCCGAACTGCAGAACGTGTACTCATAGAGATCGTTGGTACTTTTTTCACAAGTTGTGCTTTTATATTGTTCTTTTTTAATATTATTACAATATTTTGTATCAGTTTTGGTTTTGGATAGCTGCAGCAGATTCTTTGCTTGTAACCGAGTTTGTTATTGTTTAGTTTCCTAGTTATTGTGATTGTTTGTTTTGCTAGTTCTGTGTTTGAGAAAAATCTACTTAAACCTTTATATGAGTTGTGATAGTTTTGCTATTATACGAACACACACGAAAAAAAAAATTGAAAAAAATTCGTGTTTGTGTTCGCATATGACATAATAACTTGAGGTATGTTTTGTGTTCTATTCATGTTTATGTATTGCGAATATGCTTGTATGATAACATCATAGTGTTGTGTTGATAATTTGACCTTTGAGATTATTTTTAATGTATTTTCTTTAATAAGTTTTAAAAGTCTCATTAGTTATTTAATTGGTTGGCCAAAAAAAAAAAAATTTAATTGTAAAAATTTATCAGTTTTACATTAAGAACTAAATACGTGAATTGTAATATATAATTAACTAATAATATGAACATGAACAAAAAAATGTGTATCTTTTTCATATTTTTAACAACACGATAAATTATTATAACGTACAAAAAGAATACACAATTTATCACTCTCTTAAATTGTTACAATTTTTTTTTGTATGTATCGTTAAAAAATTTCAGCATGACTATATATTAATTGGATTTGTGCAGTTATAATTTTCCATAATAACCTAAAAATAATAAAAGTGCGATTTAGTAACTATATAAGAATATGAAGGGTGCAATTGGCATTTGATCATTCGTCTACTGTATGATGCGATTCAAGAAGAAAAAAGGTTGAATGGAAAACTCCAACGGCTGTGGACGAGGGAGGAGAAATATTGGAAACAACGGTCGATGGTCAAATGACTTAGGGATGGAGACTGTAATACTACTTTCTTTCACCATACCGCAATAGCAAGACGGAGACAGAACCAAATATGCAGGCTAAGGGGAGCAAATGTGGAGTGGAGAGATGAGGAAGGGAAGATAGCCGATGAGCTCCACCGATACTTTGGAGACATGTTCACCTCGGAACAAACCGAACCGGGCAACGACTTCCTAAGATATGTACCGAATCAAATTACACATGAGATGAATGCAAACTTGACACGGGAGGTGACGGATACCGAGATTAGGGTGACTACATACCAACTAGGCGGGTCACATGCGCCGGATCCGGACGGGTTCCCAGGTCTGTTTTACCAAAGGAACTTGAACATTGTGGGGGCAGACGTCATCACCGCGTCAAGGCTTTCTTCCGAACAGGTACCCTTCTAAGCTCCCTAAACAATACGGATATAGTGCTGATACCAAAAGTACCAACCCCAATGAGACCTGCGGATTTTAGGGCAATAAGCTATTGCAACTTTCTGTATAAAATCATATCAAAAGTGTTGGTGAACCGATTGAAATGTTATCTATCAGAGCTTATCACTCCTTTCCAGAGTGCATTTGTATCAGGTCGACACATACATGATAATATCATGGTAGTCCACGAGGTTTTCCACCACTTGAACATGAACCAGCATGAAAACAAGGTGGAATGTGCGCTGAAGATTGACATGCAAAAAACATACGATAGGGTAGAGTCGGAGTTCTTAATCACCACACTAAGGAAACAGGGTTTTGCAGAGTAATGACTGGGATGGATAAGGGAATGCATATCAACGACCACCTATTAAGTGGTGGTAAACGGGGAATGAACAAACTCCATATCCCCAACACGGGGTATCAAACAAAGTGACCCTCTATCACCCTACCTATTTGTTTTACTTGCGGATGTGCTATCATGAAGAATGGAAGGGGAAGCCAGGGAGGGAACTGTACAAGGTATCATCCTAAGGAGACAATGCCCGAAACTCCACCACTTATTCTTTGCAGATGACTCCATATTCTTCATTAGAGGATCGTCTGAAAACGCAAGAGGTCTTGGGAGTATCCTAAAATCGTATTGTCAGGTATCGGGCCAACGAATAAACAGAGACAAATTGACCCTATTTTTCAACCAAGGGGCTGGACCGAATGAGAAGAAAGGGGTGGAGGATGCGCTCCATATAAAGAGCTCGGGTGACCCGGGTAAGTACTTAGGCTTGCCATCGATTTGGGGACGATCAAAGAAGGAGGCCTTGGGATCTTTGAAAACAAAAATCGGGGACAAGTTGGGAGGGTGGAGACCGAAAACACTAAACCAAGACGGGAAGGAAGTGCTTATCAAGACGATTATTACCGCGATCCCCACATATGTCATGAGTGTATTTCGCCTCCCTAAAACATGGTGCTCGGAAATTGATGTTCTTATTGCAGACTTTTGGTGGTGACAAACAACGGAGGGAAAGCGAATACATTGGAGAAGATGGGAGGTCCTAACATAAGCAAAAGAGGTGGTGGGGGGGGGGGGGACTAGGGTTCACAGCGCTCCTAACCAAAATGGCAAGCTGAATCATGACCAAACCCGACACCATATGCGCACGAGTCTTAAAGGGACTATATTTTCCACGATGTTCGCTATTAGATGCAAAAAAGGGAGGTCGAGCCTCATGGGGTTGGAGTAGTATCCTACATGGCCGAGAGGTAATCAAGCAAGAAGGGATGTGGACGATTGCCACAGGAGATAACATCCGAGTATTTGAGGACCCGTGGATATATACAAAGGAGAACAAAAGAGTGAATAATGGTGGAGCACGGGGGAAACCTAAGAGTAAGTGAGCTCATTCACCAAAATGGAACATGGAATGAGACCCTAATGAGAAGAATTGTAGACCAAGAAGATGCAGCCCATATCATCAACATCCCCTTACCACGCGATGGGGGAAGAGACCGGCATATATGGCCACACATCAAGGATGGAACCCCAAAGTCCGATCGGTCTACCACAAAATAAGGGAGAGGACCGAACAACACCCAATGCCGAACCCAAACCGAAATGGCACATTTTGGAAAGACATTTGGAAAGCAAAGGTAATACCAAAGGTGAAGAACTTCATATGGCGGCTCGCAACGAATGCCATAGCCGTTAAGGCAAACATGGCGCCTAGGGGGATGAATGTGCATCCGAGTTGTCCAATATGTGGTGAAGTTGAAACACGGGAACACATGATCCTGGAATGTTGATGGACGTAACAGGTTTAGATCGACACACTTGGGATACGAGTGGATAGACCGAATGAGATCGATATGGTGGAGTGGCTCAAGAGGAGGAGAGCGGAGCTGCATGGCGGCAACGCAATGAGCGACAATAGGTGGACCAAAACACTACTCACGTGTTGGCACATATGGAAGGCAAGATGCAATGCGACATTTGAAGCGAAGCAACCAAGTCTGAGGGTCGTGGTAATAGAAATTAAGCAAGCCTATGAGGAGCAAATAGGGGCTAACTGAACTGCCCAACCATCACGCACACAAGGGGAGAGACCGAACCAACAATGGCAACCCTCGACGGGCAACACAATCAAGATAAAATTGTGACGCCTCATGGTGTAAGGAAACGCAAAGAGCCGACATAGGAGTGGTGGCACGAGACAAAAACGGAAAGCTAGTAGGCGGGATGAACCAGAGACAAAGGAGCGATGACATAGAAATGATGGAAGCCATAGCTATAAACGAAGGAGTACGCCTAACAATCGAAACGGAATGACAAAGCATTGTTATAGAGACGAACTCACAAACGGTTCACCAACAACTCATGGAGGGGCCTAAACACTGGAGGTTGTCAACAATAATACTGAATATCCGAGTACTAGCAAGACAAGTTGAGCAAGTGCAATGATGAGCTATTCCAAGGACGAGCAATGAATGTGCAAATTGGATAGAAAAGCAAGCGAGATTGAGAGTGTGTCTAAATGATTGGGTCGAAAGACCACCACTACCCTTTGTATGTTTAGTAGCTAATGATATGATGTACGAACTCCCGTGACCCAAAGTCACGACGTTTTATTTCTTAAAGTAAAACGATATTTCTGGAAAAAAAATGATTAATATTATCAAATATAAGGATCAAGTATGGTTTTTATTAAACTTAGAGTTTAACCTTCAATAATAAAACTGAATATGATTAATTATTGATATGATGCTAATTAGTAATTTTAACTTATTTTGGATAATTTTATATAATCTATTATTGTAGTATAGTTTAAAAAAAAGGTTAAAAGCATTAGTTAAAATATATTTATTTTTGTTCAATTAAATTATACAAAAAATATTTTTTTAACCCACAAAATAAGTTAAATATAAAAATAATTAAATATAAAGTTCCATAAAATTATAAAAGAAAAAGTACTAATAAAATATATTAATAATTATTTTTTGTTAATGTGTTAAATTTTAAGTTGCATGCATAATTATAATTTACTTGTATTTAAATTATACAAATTATATTATTAAATATGCAAAATAAGTATATTTTTCATAAAAGTAAAAAAACTTACATAAGTCAATAATAAAAATAAATATTAATAATTTATTGACATGTTGCTAATTAATACTTTTAATTTTAAAAAAAATTACATAATTATAATGTTAAAAGTATTTATGTTTACATTACGAATAGTAATAGTAAGTTGTATTCAATATTTATAAAATTTATAAAACTAGTCGAGTTTAAAAATAAAGCTCTACAAAACTATAAAAAATATATTAAGACTACTTATAATTTGGTCTTAGCAATTTTAATAACAAACTTTAATATGTGTACTTAATTTATTTTTTATAAAGTATAATATCATCAATTTTAGTGTTTCAATAATATATATATATATATATATATATATATATATATATATATAATATGAAGTAAGTATATATTATTTCTAAAAATGAAGCTCTACATAACTATATAAAAAATATGAAGAAACTATATCGATAATATTAATATTTTTTATATATATGTGTTAAAATTTATATTGCATGCGTAATTATAATTGGGCAGATAAAGTTAGACATGCAAATATTAATTTAGAAAAAATATATGTAATACATAAAATTAATTATAACTTAGTTTTAGAAATAAAACTTAATAACAAAATTTCATATGTGCACTTACTTGATTGTTATGAAACATAATATTATAAAATTTAGTATTTGAATAAAAAACATTTAATAAATACATGTGAAAAATGGAGAAATTATTGAATTTTTGTAACTTATGTGGAAAATGAATAAGAATGTTTGAAAGATTTTAAAGTGAGTTACGTAACATGTCATATATGCATGAATATTATATGTTTGACATAAACCAATATGAAATTATAATTTTAAATTTTAAATTAGAAATGAGAAAATGTCTTGTTATAATTGTATACATTATAACTAAATTAATATATATAAATTTTGAGAATTATATTACGTTTGGTAATCCAATGGACAAATTATAATATCAAAATCATTATCATCTAGCTCCTTAAATGATCACTGTATCCATTAGGTCAAATCAAAATCACCCCTTCCCTTTTCATCATTGCCTAGCCCCTCCGCCATTGATGTTGTTTCAAGCTTGAGCTTACACATAACGTAGGTTCGGTCAGTTAGAATCCTGGTCTCGTCTTCCTACCAGAGTCAGACTTACTGACCCTTGTATCTTCTTCTCCCCAAAAATTCACAAGCAAAATCAAAACAAAAAGGAAGGTCTTTCCCTCCTAAGCCACTATCTGATTATGACCCAGCCGTACAATCTCCTTCCTTGCTCAAAAAATTCAAAATACCCTAATCTGATCACGCTGTGACGGTCTCACTCTTTCAGTTTCCTCGTGGAAGCTGCTCTCTCTTTTGGGTAATCGTCATATATGGCAAAGTCTGAAAAAAAATACCGTCATTGTAGGGCTTGTTTTAGATTGTGAGTCAATTTAGGTCAGACTTCACTGCTTCTTGGGTGACAGTACTGCTCGCGTACAATTGAGCCAGGCTACCTGACCTAAACTCTGATTGACTATCAGCGAGCGATAATGTCTGACGATATGCTGCTACACCTCTCTTCAAATTCCTCAAACCAGTCTGATCAGTCTTTGCCTACCAAAATCGCAAAGCTCGAAGCCCGTTTGGTAGGGAAAGCGTCCTCATCTTCTGCTACACTGTCCCAACAGCAGCAGCAACAACCAACTTGGCCCTCCATTTCATCTGCTTCGAAATTTGCAACTGATAATTTGACTGAGCAGTCGAGTTCTAGCGATTCTGATGATGATGTGAGTTCCGAAGTAATCTGGGTATTACGTTTTCTGCATTTATTAGCTAGTTTTGAAATGCTGAATTGCTTGTAGTTGAAGTTGATCTTAATCCATCTGGTTCTGTCAATTACCATCTTGCTTGGCTATTTTGTGTTCCTGGATGTTGGAAATTTTTTATACGAGGGTTGACATGCCTTTCAGCAACTTTAAGGGTAGTTCAAATTCTGAAGATATTGTTCGACTGTCAGAGATATTCCTGTGTGATGATCTAGCATCTGAGATTCTGAGTTGTTCACATTGGTGGAATGGAGTTTGAAGATTACAAATTAGTGCCTTGCTTAACATTGTATCTATCAATACCTTTACAGTATAAGAGAACTGCTTGAAGATTTTCTCGATCTTGATGCCATTTTAATCTTGCTGCAGTAGAAGCCATGAAGTTACTTGAAATTCGATCGTTACAACGTTTTATTTCCTACAATGTACCTCTTTTTCAATGTTTCTCCTTCTCTTGTCAGGGCGGAGCAGAATTTCTAATACAAGCCAACACCCAAAAGCGCCAGAAAGTTCTTGACAATAATGAGCCCACCCCTTATCAACAATCAGAGGTACTTACCTGTGCAGTATATCGCTTTGTCTTTTCAAGACATTAACACTGTGGAATATCATGCTTTCCTCCCCCTCTTTCATACCTGAATTTCCTGTCTTCCAAATATCCTCGGTGGATACTGGATAGTTCCTTATGTTTTGTGGTTACATCTTAAGTATATCTTGTTTATGTTAAATGACTAGCTTATCTTTATCAGATGCTTGGCTGCAATTAAGTTCTTCGGTTCCTCAATAAAGAAATTTTTACTGATAGCTCAAAGACACAGGTGGTCTGCGATGCTGTGCCGAAGATGGCTGAAACAAGGACCAGTGTGGATGTACCTAAGAAGAAAAATGGTCGTGGGAGGCCTCCTTCTACTGCGGGGAGGGGACGTGGTTCTAGATCTAATGATCAATCAAGATTGCAAACTTCTTCACCAACTCTAGCTCTTTCAAATGGTCATGTTGAGGAATCCTATCATAAGGTTGATTTGGGTCTTTCTGGCATGAACAGTTATAATTGTTTCCTTAGTATTTGTTGGGCTCCACAGGCTTTGGGTTATTTTCCTTTTCTACACTTCATTGATTATCCTTGCTTCCTTTGTTCTCAAATTTCACAGGACAGTCGGTCGAAAGAACAGTTGCGGAAGGATGACCAACCTTCATTAGAGGTATATCAGGTTTAAGAGTCTTGCATGCATTCTCTATGGTTGATGCAAACAGCTGATACATAGCAGTATATGTCTGTCATCCATTCTAGCAATGCATTGGCTTACACGATTCCAGTGATTCTATGAGTAAAACTATAAAGAGAGTTTGTAATGCTTGTAACAGCCATATAAATTTTAGTAGAAAATCAAAATGAAGCGAGCAAATTTTGATTTTAAATGGAGCAAAAGAATCTTACCTTCTACTTCATCGTGCTCTGACATGGTCACGAAGCATTTTTTCCCTCACTCATGGCTGATCTCAAATCTCAGGTCAGAGCTCTTGATCATTTTGTCGGAAGCCCTGTATGATGTTATGTCTAGGGTGTGATTTGTATGTCTGACTATATGGCAATTAGGGTGGATTTCAGGGATTTGAGTTGGGCTTCTATTAATGTTTTTCTATTTTTTTTAAAAAATTTTATTAATTAGAGTTATCTTTTGGTTGCCTTTTGTTTCCGCCAAAAGGTCAAGTCAAGGAAATTGGGCCTTAAATTGATGAATTTAGAGGTAGGTTTAAGTGAATCGAAAAAATAGATTAGTCTCTCCACAATAAATTTATTGGTATGATAAAAATTAAATAATATGTACAATTAAGGTTGTCTTTAATCGATGATGTCCATATTTGCCATGACAATAAATTTTATTCAAATGACTACTATGAATGGCATAAGGATATAATATGAGTTTCACATAATTTGTGCATGTTTGGGAAAACTCACAGTTGTAGCGCGTGTGGTGTTGCATAAAATCTGCGGCTGCCAATTCCTTACGCGTCTGCCACAGATGACCGCAATTTAAATCCTTCAAACCAAGACTGCATCTTTGCTGCATTTTTTTAAGCATTGCTTCTACATAGGATTCTTGATTGGCCTGTGGTAAATGGCCTCAGATGGAATTGGAGGACTATCAGATCTACACCCAAGTAAACTTAGGAAAATGGTTGTAATTCTGAGGATCGATGTTGCATTTGTTTTTCCAGAATTTCTGCATACCTTCTAGGCTTTTGCACTTATGGAAATCATTTTGCAACTGTTGCAGGAGGAAGTTCAATCTTTGCGATCAAAAGTATCTACACTTGAAGAGGAGTTGCGTAAATCACGTCAGGAAACCTCTGAATATCAGTACCTCTGTCGACAACTAGAGAAGGTTTAAAAAATGAGGATGCCAAAAGCTTCTCTCGTGCATTTTTTGTTAAAGGCATCACATCTCTCTAATCGTCATCACTCTCTTAAATTGTCACAGGAATTGAAGGATATTAAAGATTATGACCAACAGATGAAACCGAAGGTAGCGATCTCCAAGAAATTGGAGTGGTTGTTCTTTCACTAGTGATGTTTTGTGTTATTTTAATTTGCTCACTTTTAGCTTCAGATGTTATATACCCAAATAAGTGATTGAAAATGTGAAAACTTAATTAATTTTATTTTGTGCCTGAAAATTAAAACTGGAAAAAATGCTTGATTTTGAGAAGTCACTACTCACTTGTGTTTTGAAACTTGTATCAAGATATTTTTTGGAGGGCAGTGCAAGTGATATTCTAACATGTGTATTCTGCATTGTCGTTTCATTCTCCTGTATTTCTATAACATCAATTTACTAATTCAGTGTTTACCGTCTCTTTGCTGTAGAGGACTAAGATTATATCGGATCTACTGATATCCGTTTCAAAAGCTGAAAGACTGGAAGCAAGGATGAAAGTGAGACAGGATTCTTTGAGGCTTGGCAATGTTGGGATACTCAGGTATATTTTCTTAAATTTTTTTGGCAAAACATTTATTGAGCTTCCAGAGTAGTAATTTTTGTCTAGCCTCCACAGACAGACAAGAACCGCCTTTGGCTTATGTTCCTTTACTTCTTTGGCATGAACTTATCAGGGTTTCATTTGAATAATGCAGAGCTGGTACTGTCATATCAGAAACATGGGAGGATGGGCAAGCATTGAAAGATTTGAATGCTCAACTTGTGTGTAACTTCTATACGTTCTTAGCTTCAGTTGTTTTGTCTTTGAAAATTTCTGCATCGTGCCTTTGTTTTTTGGGCTTTTTGGTTACATCAACTGCTAAAGGAGTTTTGTCTTTTGCTAGAAACAACTATTAGAAACTAGAGAAGCTGTTGAACGACAACGGAGGTCCTTGAAGAAAAGGCAAGCTGGTATATTTCCCTTCACGTTTCTTTTTACTTACCTGCGATTTCTCATGCTTAGCATATTTAGGAACCATGGCTTTTACATATCTACAAATCTTGTCTTAAGGTTCAAGTATGTTCATCGCACAAGCCGATCAACCACGTATGTATTTTTCGGTAGTCTTCATAGGAGCTACCTCGTTATCTGATCTCCATCTTTTGTTAGTATGTCATTTGAGCTACTGTGGGTTCTGCTTATGATAGTGTTCAATGAGCTATTGGTTCTTCGTCTTTGCAAATATTGGAAGTTTTATGATATTTTCTAAAACTTTGTATTGAAACTGGTTAAAAGGCTTCATTTATAGATTTGTCATTAAATGTTTCACTCTGGGCTTCATAGCCATAATGTGGTCAAATTAATTTATTGACAGCCTTGCTTCCCCATTCCCATATTTTTCTTTTTGGGCTATTTTGTCATTTTGTAATGCATTTTGTCTATTTAATAAATTAGGTAAAGAAATGCACTGATGTTTTTTGTGTTTTATACTTTTATTTCCTTAAGATAAGTCCGATACGTCTGATGCTGAAAATGGGTTTCCGGAAGATGATTCTCTTATCCAAGATGAGATTTATAAATCTCGTGTAGCTTGCATTAAACGGGTGAGTATTTTACATTTTCTTTATGTGCTACATATTTTATGTAATAAATTAAACAAATAAATAAGTAGAGGTACAAAGTAGTTACACGACCCAATTACACGGGTATCTCTGTTGAATGGTGGATTCTTAATAGGAGGAAGAAGTGATTCTGCGAGAGAGAGATCGATACGAATTTGAGAAAGGAAGGCTTATCCGAGAGATGAAACGCATCAGAGATGAAGACGGTTCTCGTTTTAACAACTTCCAGATTCTCAATAATCGATATGCCCTTCTTAATCTTCTTGGAAAAGGTGGTTTTAGTGAGGTTTACAAGGTTAGATCAACCACCCTTATTGGATCATTCTGTTCCTTTTACAAATTGTAAAAAGTGGATTATTCTGAAGCAAGAAAATTTCTGGCAGGCTTTTGACTTGGTAGATCATAGGTATGTTGCATGCAAGCTACACGGACTGCATGCTCAGTGGAGCGAAGAAAAGAAACAAAGTTACATAAGGCATGCTCTTCGTGAATACAATATCCACAAAACTTTGGTGCACCGTCATATTGTTCGGCTTTGGGACACTTTTGAGATCGACTTAAATACGTTTTGTACTGTGCTCGAGTACTGTAGTGGTAATATACATATTGCTTCTCTTCCTGTATGCATTTCGTATAGAATTTGTAACTTCCGCTCCATTCTTGATATTTTCTATCCTTTTGGTTTTATCCAGGTAAAGACCTCGATGCTGTTCTTAAGGCAAACCCCGTGTTGCCTGAGAAGGAAGCTAGAATCATTATTGTTCAGATATTTCAAGGGCTTGTGTACTTGAACAAAAGATCACAGAAGATCATCCATTATGATCTGAAGCCTGGAAATGTTCTGTTTGATGAGTTTGGGGTGGCAAAAGTCACTGATTTTGGTCTCAGTAAGATAGTTGAAGAAGATGTTGGGTCCCGAGGCATGGAACTTACATCTCAAGGAGCTGGAACATATTGGTAAATTTATCTCTTTCACCAACTGTGTTTCTATTATTCGGACTTGCGTTCTACCCATTGTCTCAAACGACTTGGTAAATTTCATGCCTTCTTTTTTTCCTAGCATGATCGATGGATGATATTCTGCCACATCGTCATTTCTTTATTTTTGTT
Organism: Chamaenerion angustifolium; assembly: GCA_946814005.1. Classification (NCBI taxonomy): domain Eukaryota; kingdom Viridiplantae; phylum Streptophyta; class Magnoliopsida; order Myrtales; family Onagraceae; genus Chamaenerion; species Chamaenerion angustifolium. The sequence goes on along the minus strand of OX328277.1, from coordinate 30,257,790 downwards.
TCTTAAGTTTTGAATGAGTTAGTACTTGGTAGAATCTCATCCATCGATCAAGCCCAGAATTGAATTTGGCAGTAGAATAAACTAAGTTAATCCGGGACCAACTCCTGTGTATTGTACTTGCAGTTTCTCTCAATTTTTCATCCGTTCGTCATGAGATGGTTTATAAATTTAATCTATTCTTAGGTACTTGCCACCAGAGTGCTTTGAGCTCAGCAAAATCCCTCTCATATCATCAAAGGTTAGTCATTTCCTAAATGAATTTTCTGTTCACGTTTGGTAGAACTGTGCAATACATGAGATTATCGTATATGCTTCTGGCCATGGAGAGGTGCATACAGCTGAGTGGTCAGAATTTTGTGTTGGTCAAACAAGATCCATCCACAGGGAGGCAACCATAGCCATTGATTTATTGTAATGTACAAATTTTCAGAAGGATTCTATGGTGATTCTATAACTATCTGAGAATTAATTCCCTTGAAAAATGCAAACTAGGTTGATGTTTGGTCTGCCGGTGTTCTGTTTTACCAAATGCTATTTGGGAGGCGCCCATTCGGGCATGACCAAACTCAAGAGAGGATTCTACGTGAGGACACAATCATTAAAGCCCGTAAAGTCGATTTCCCTTCAAGACCTGCTGTCTCAAATGAGGCCAAGGTAACTCTTTTGATTCTCCATTGAATCATTCACCTTCTTGATCGTTATGTTTATGGAAGATGACTTTTTTTTCTTCAGGAACTTATCCGTAGATGCCTAAGTTACGATCAAGCAGATAGACCCGATGTATTAACCATTGCTCAAGATCCTTACCTCACCTACACAAAGAGATGATAGGAAGATAGAATCCCAAACCCGACTCGTCTGCCCTTCCATCTCAGATCAAATGCAAGGGAGAGGAACCAAGACAATATGGAGAGCATTTTTTGGAAAGTTGAGATACAGAAGAATGTTGTTTTGAATTTTGTATAGTGAGTGTTTGTAATTGTAAAGCAGTTTCTGTGTTGACGCTGCTTCAAAAATCACAGGAGATTCTTGTTATGTTGTTTCTGGTAGCAACTACATCTTTTATCACAGGAGATTCTTATTTCTTGTTTTGTTGTTTCTCATGCAACATGTTTCTTTCAAGGAATAGAGATGAAATATGTGATATGAATTCCGTATGAAGTTGTTTCCTTCATGAAATCGGAAAACTTTGGAATACGGAATCCTAGAGGGGTGGGGATATGAATTTCAGCCAAAAAGTTCGGAATTTGCATGCCTAGCGCACTAGAAATACGGAATTGAGTGTCAAAAGACGAAATTACCCTTATGTACTTTTCGTATTGACAAAACTCTACCATTCCCCTTCATTTTAACCGTGATTGTTACAGGTTTTTATATTATTGGGCCAGTAGTAGTAGGTCATTAGTTAATGGACTATGATAGTATTGTTAGATATTGGTGGCGGGCTGCTATGTTAAGCCTATTAACTATCTTAATAGGTTTCCAGTCCAAGGTTGCTTCCTCTATATATGGAACACCTAATGGACGTCCGGAGTATGCATGAATATTACAAAAATCTCTATCTCTCTCTCTTTATCCCTATTCTGTTCGTTGCTCGTACTGTCGGGCAACAGGAGCTGATATCGTATCATTTGGTATCAGAGCCAGCGACGGTCGCCTCTGTCCTAGCCGTCCTCCTGTCTCCACCCTCCAGCTGAAGCTTCGTCACCATGGCTTCCTAACCGACCAACCCACCGACGGAGACCAGAGCCCAAAAGGATGCCAGGCTCGAGTCATCCATTAACGACCATGGCAGGATATTGCATGAAGTCACGACACGAATGGCAGGTCTGGAAGAACGAGTTGTCGCCGCAGAAGAGAGAACCAAAGCTTCCTTCGACGACATGAAACGGACGTTTGGTACTTCACTCGTCGAGATATGGTATTTGATAGCCTCCCAAGCAGCTCCGCAACCAGGAGCCACTCGAAGTGCGTCAGGCTTACTAGGGTCTGGAAACTCTACCACCACGAGAGCCCTTCATCCACAGACCCCACCAACTCTACCAGCTTTGGTACTTACGGCGTAAATGTCACCGAGGAGCGCGACAACATGAGTGAAGGTAAAACAAAACATGCATACCACATAGAAAGATTGGATTTCCCACGTTTCTCAGGAACCGACGTCGCAAGCTGGCTATTCCAGTGCGAGCACTACTTCGACATTGACAGGACGCCAGAAGAGGCGAGACTCAAGGGGACGGTCATCCATCTGCAAGGCGAGGCGTTGCAATGGCATCAAGGGTACGTGAAAGTACAAGTCGCGGAAGGAAAACTCGTATCCTGGTCGGAGTATGTCGAGGCCCTCAAGGCGAGGTTTGGAGACGAGTTGTTCGGCAATGCTATGTTGGAAATGAAGAACTTGCGCCAGGATGGTTCCTTCGCTGACTATCAACGTAAGTTCAATGGACTTCTCCATCGCGTGCAGCTGATCGAAAAGGTCTCGGAAAGATCTATTGTAAGCCAGTTCATCGGCGACTTGGATATTCCTCTACAAGGTCAAGTTCGGCTTCAGCGGGTTCAAACACTGCATGAAGCTTACGCCGTCACGAAACTTCATGATTCTGTCTTGGCTTCACAACGATTGCCACAAAGCGGTAATGTTCCTCTCGTCCCTATACCTACGATTTCAACTTATACGCCTGGCTTCACAGTGTTAATACTGCCGTGGTACCTAGACCGAGTGTCACACATGCTGCTATGAGTAATAGTGCTAAGTTGGTTGCGGGTAATAGAACAACTCGGATTACGAATAATCGTGAAATGGAAGCTAGGCGAGCTAAGAGTTTGTGTTATTGGTGCCCATAACGATACACCGCCGAACATAAGTGTCGAGACAAGCAACAAATTTACGTGATTGAAATGGATGTCGAGGAAACCAAGGGGGACGAGGAAATCGTACCCGAGTCAGAGGAAGCGTAGTTGAAGAAACGCCAGAGTTGTCAATCCACGCTATTACCGGGGTTGCATGCTACTTGACAATGAAGATGGAGGGTATGGTGGGTAACCACAAGCTACAATTGCTCGTGGATTCTGGTAGCACTCACAACTTCATGGACGCCAGCATAGCCGAAAAGCTGGGGTGCGTGACTGTCGGCGTTCCTCCGCTAAGGGTGCTGGTAGCTAACGAGAACCAGCTGTCATGTGATCGTGTTTGCAGAGGATTCAAATGGACGATGCAAGGACACACGTTGTCACAACCGAAGGAGTCAAGACCAATCCCTCGAAGATAGAAGTTGTGCGGGATTGGCCAAGACCGAGCAATATAAGGCAGCTTCATAGGTTTTTTGGGACTCACAGGGTACTACCGCAAGTTCATCCAGGGGTATGGAATCATTAGTCGTCCTCTCACCGAGCTTCTAAAAAAGACACGTTCATATGGTCGTAAAATGCAACTGAGGCTTTCAATCAACTCAAGGAAGCCTTGACGACGACTCCGGTTATGTCCTTGCCAAACATGGAGGAGGTTTTCACGGTCGAAACAGATGCTTCAAGCGTGGGTATCGGTGTAGTCTTACTGCAAGGATCTATCGCCTTCATAAGCCGAGTTCTCTCCCAATGACAACAAGTCCTCTACCTCGTGGATCGACGCTTCATAATCAAGACCGATCATCGTAGTCTCAAGTTTTTACCTGACCAACATTTGTCAACGCCCTTGCAGCATACTTGGTTGGCAAAGTTAATGGGTTACGACTACGAAATAGCATATAAGAAGGGGGTTGACAACGGAGCGGCCGATGCACTTTCAAGAGCCCTGAGCTCCGAACTCTTAGCCATGGCAGTTTCCACCTTATCAACCGAGCTGATGGACCGGGTTAGAAGGAGTTGAGAGACGGATAAGGACTGCAGTGATCTCTTACGAGAGGTATCGGCAGGATCGGGACTGAGCCGATTCGCAGTAAAAAATGGTATTCTCCAAAGGAAGGGTCGAATCGTGGTGGGTCGCAATGAAGAAGTGCGCATGGACATACTCCTCTTGTTCCATGCCTCGACACTTGGTGGCCACTCTGGTGCAACAGCTACACACAAAAGAGTGTCTTCGATTTGTTATTGGAAAGGTCTCAAACGAGACGTAAGGGAGTTCGTCCGGAAATGTGAAGTATGTCAAAAAAATAAATATGTTTGCACATGTGACTGAACCATTCAAACTAGAGCTCAACCGTTACTTATGTTTCCATATGTGACTGAACAATTCAATTTTATAACTACCGTTATTTTGTCACCATTAACTACTATAATGTGCTTGTCACGTGAGCTGCTTATATTGTGAACTTCCGAAACTAACCTAAACCTTGTATACTTAATCAGCTTGTTCCTTAGGTGTTGGAGATGTTTGAGCGCGAAAATTCTGGAGAAGGAAGGAAGACCTCACGAACTCACGGTGAGAACATAGAAGCCATGAAGTGTGAGGATGAAAGGTTCGATCTCGGTCAATCTCTTCCCCTAATCCCTACCATGGAGCTTCGCCGTTTCCATGGATGCCCCAATTTTGAGGTAATTGGACAGTGGTTAACCCTAATTGGCATAGCAGTGGGTAACTCGATCACTCCTACACAACAACCCAGAGGTACGTCTCATCATCTCTTTATTTATGTCATAAATTCATATTTACTATTTCTAGATGCAATAGTTTGATTTGATTTGAATCTTGTTTCTGGGTTTTGATTGTATTGGTATCTGGGCGATGATTTTGCCCATCAATGATAGCTGTTGCAGAAGCTCGAGAAGCTCCCTGCCACCACCAACAAATTCACCTACAACTGCGATGGCCACACCTTTAACTATCTCATCGATAATGGCTTCAGTGAGATTCTCTCTTATTCTCCTGCTGATTTAGTTCCTTTAGCTTATGTTGATGTGATTTGGTGACTGGTCCTTTGGTTTCCAGTTCTGAGTAGATCTTGCTTCGAATACTAGATCCTCGGTGGGCACCTGCAGATTAGGAATAAGCTAAGGCTAGATGATTCGATTTCTTGCTATATTATTAGTTGAAGGATGTTGCGGTGATTGATGCCGACTTTTTGTTGACTTGTTAAATTTGTCAGAATGACGATAAATAGGGTTAATAGGTCCAATGGTACCATATGTTTGAGTCATGTGATCAGATGGTACCCCTATGTTGTTTTATGATACCATATGTTTCGCAATGTTGTTATTTGGTCCAAATTACTGTTGCCGTCAAAGTTAACTAACGGAATGCTAACGTGGCGCTGATGTGGCAGATGAAAAATAAATAGAAAAGTTAATAAAAATAGGGAAAAAATTATAAAAATATTTAAAACTTTATCTATTAATAAAATTTATTTTTTATAATTTATTTTTTAAAAAACAAATCGAAAATTGAAAAAAAGAAAAGAAAAAAAAGCTAGGCTTGGACCCTTGAGTCCAATTGACCCAGCCAAGGGTCGAACTCTGGGCTGGGTTGGACCCCCACCAGGTCGCCTGACCTGGGCGACCAGGTCTGGGTCTGACCCAGCTCTTGGTTCGACCCTGGCTGGGTCAATTGGACCCCAAGGGTAGGTTCGACCCTTGGCTGGGTCAATTGGACCCAAGGGTCCAACCCTAGTTTTTTTTTTCAATTTTTCGACTTTTTTTTTAAAAAAATTATAATTTTTTTTTATTAATAGATAAAGTTTTAAATATTTTTATAATTTTTTCGATTTTTTTTCATATTTTTTTAAATTTTTTATATTTATATTTATTTTTTAAATTAAATATTATATTATATATTTACGTGGCGCCGATGTGGCGCTGACGTGGTGCTGACATGGACCATTTAACAGAAAAAACTAACGGTTGACTAACAGAATACCATAGGACAACATGCTCCAAACATAACGAACCATTTGACCACATCAAAAAATATATGGTACCATCCGATCACATGACCCAAACTTATGGTACTATTGGACCTATTAACCCCGACAAATATGAAATACAGTTGTCTCATTTTATTTGGATTTTCCGAAATTGTGATTTAGAAGCTTATTTGATGCATATGGAGAAGCACAATAGGGGATACATGAGACGTAGAACTATATTAAATTGAAAGCTATTCCTCCTACCATATACAACCTACTTAATTCTTTATTCAGTATAAAGGAGATAGATGGTGGATGGGAAGCACTAGGGATAGTGGAAGGAATGTAGTAAGAGTAGTACATATACTTAGCAACTAAAATGTTGACAATCACGAAGATACTTATATTTAAAATTTCAATCTACAGAGAAGAAAGTTCTTCTAAATTTGGTGAATCCGTGACGTGCTGGATATACAACTGAACCAGTTTTTTTTTTTGAGATACTGTAGACCTTTTAACTGTCATACAATATATTCTCTTCAAGTTTGCTGAATCTCATGCCACTCTAGCATACAGTCCATCAATGGTAGCTGCTGCTGCTGTCTTTGCAGCTCGATCGACACTGAATCTGACACCCATCTGGACAGAGACACTGAAATTACACACTGGTTTCTCTGAGGAACAACTAATGTAAGTGAACACACACACAATATCAAATTGCTTATGTAACAATAGTTTTTGATATTCATAGTATTGTTTAACAGGGGTTGTGCTAAGCTGTTAGTGAACTACCACTCCAAAGCCAAAGATACGTCTCTTCGGGTTGTTTACAAGAAATACTCGAATACTCTGAAAGACGCTGTGGCATTGGTCTCGCCTGCTAAAGCTCTTCTTGAAATAGTTTGATGAAAATGTGATTGTAGTGGAGACATGTTTGTTTGAAAGTCATAAAGTTTGTGACTTCTTCATTCTTTGATTGATGAAGTAGTTTGTAGTAAAAAGTTGATGATTTCATTTGAGAGTGAAATGAAATGAAAGCTTCATTTGCTGATATGTTCTTTATAAATTATAAACATAATCTTTATAAATTATAAACAGAATTATTATTCAAGAAGAAAATGAAATGAAATGGTTGCAAATGTGGTGACTTATGTTTGTGGAGAAGTTGGTAAATGACGTTTTATCTTCTCTTAACTGTTATTAAACGATTACTTTAGTTTGAACATTTTGTTACCTAACCGTTACTACATCATAATCCATAAACATAAAGGGGGGGGGGGGAGAATCATCTTTAAATTAGGTAACGTGACAGTCACACGGAAATATGTGACGGAAACTTAACGGAATAACCGTTCAGTCACATCCTCGAATTTAATAAATAGTGAAACTTAGTAAATTTACTGAAATATGTGACGGAAATTTAGTAAATTTACTGTTTAAAATACTATTTAGAAGTTTTTGTATCGTATGTAGAGTTTTTTACGTATCGTATTATATAGTCAATCTAAAAGTAAAAAATTAACGCATATTTAGCGTCATTTAATTCGCAATTAAATTATCTATGCACCGTATGATTTTGATTTTTTTTGAGTCAGTACATAATTAAATTTCACACCTAATGCATTTAATTATTTCGATCAATTTATAAAACAATGTTAGGTTACAAAATCACTGTATTTCTAATAAAAAAGTTACACTATGTAGATAATTGAATTACAACATAAATGACGTTAACCGTGGTGAGTTTGTACTTACATGACCTCAGTTATAATTTTTTAAGTCAAATTTTAATATCTCAACTTACGGTAGAGTGTACAGTCAATCCGTAAATCCAAATTTAATATTTTTTGCATAATTTGAATCGCAATTAAAATATCTACTTACTATAATTTTTTTAATAGATACGTAATTTTATTTTTAATTAAATATCGAGCTGTCGTTACTGAAGAAAATATTAAATAAAAAATTGTGTTTAATAGGCGTCACTTGGAGTGACGCCTATTCAATAGGTACCACCCATGATGCGCGTATACCTATTTTTCAATTATTTTTTGTATACTTATTTTTTTTTTAAAAATACTTACTTTTTTTAAAAAAATCTTGTTGGTAATGAATTTATTTCGATCTCCATGTGCTCTTTATTTGTCTTTTTCTGTGTAACTTTTCTTTTAATGCACCTTCTTACTATCTGTAAAGACTTGGGCTAGTCTCAAAGTTTTAATTCTTGAAGGGTGGTTATTCGTTGTTGGGATTTCATCTAATCTATTGGATATCTCTATATCATGCTAGATAGGATATCTACTTAGAGTTTAAAATGCATTCAATTTATATACATTGTATTTGGGTATTAGGTTATTTTAGATTTTGAAAACACGAAGAAAAGAAGAATCATAGAAAATAAAGCTTTCTGGTTTATATATTGTACCCTTGGTCATTGGATAATCATGCGATACTGCTCCTTAGAGTCCCACTAATTGCATTGAACTTGATGGTAGCGTGACCTAATTAATAGTGGTCACTGGAAATTGGTTCTCACACATTTATACTTGAGACTGACCTGAGCTTTGGTCGTAGTCCAATTCATCGACATATTGAAATTTGCTAATCTCCTTAGAAGGTCGATGGTGAATAGGTGTTTGCCCTACTAATTACTAATCATGAATGAATGTTGGTTGCACACTTTATAATGTCGAGAGAAATTGTCCACCCTTTACATCTATAGAACACGTATTCCACTAACTATGTCATTCGTTCACTACTTGTCTTCAAAAGACACAGCATCTGGACAACACGTGAGGTGTCCAGGGCATGCCAACATAATTAAATGGTCGGTGGAGAATAGCCAAGTAGGTCTTCTCTATAGCTTTTTTTTTGGCCAATGTCTTCTCTATAGCTTGGTGTGTGATTTTTGAACCATATATCACGTCTACTTCTTGTGATAAATCAGAATGAATGTATAGCCTAGTTAATTGTAGAAATAATGTTGTAGTAACTTCTACCGGATTTTAGGTTTTAGGTGAAATTGGGAGGATCATTAACCATATGTTCTTTAAGTTAAGCTATTAGGTAATTAGATTATAATGTTGGGCGGGAGTCAAAAGGAATGAAGTTAAATGGAAAAGATAGCTAGCTATTCATATATTGAATTTTGTGAGAAGACAGGCAGAGTAAGGTAATTAAAAAATTTGCTGCATCTGACTAGCCCTACTCTTGCATAACGTGACCCGATCAGTTTCCTATCTTAACTCCTTTACTCTTTACCTTTGTGAGCATACTGTCAACATGTTAATTGTTAAGCCTTATTTTCCCTTTACTTTCATAAAACTTGTTTATGCTTCCAAGTTCCAAGTGCCTTTTCTTTATTTTATGCTAACGAATATTTCGTATGCAGTGGGTGCTAATGGATCTGACAAGTCAAATTTTTTCCATATGGTGAGATTACTGGATTTTCATTATAATTCAAGAATTGTCTAAAGACTTCTTTTTGACAACTGTACATCTAACTGGCCTTATGTTCATTTTAACTCTATTATGTAGCCATTCAGTTTGTTCTAAGTGATATAAATAAGAACCTGCGGAGATAGATAGACATGCTGTTACGAGCCCAATTATGTTGGTCTTTAACCCACCAGAATAACATCATTGTAATAAGTAGTCCACTAGTGATTCTACTGTCCTATAACATGTAGCAATCCAACATCGTGAAGGTTATGCAATAAGAATTAATTCTCTCTCCTCATCAGTGCTTTTTTTCTCTTCTCTATCTACTCTCAATTCTGTTATGCATTCTTGTGCGTAACAAACTGGTATCAGAGCACCGACAGCTAATCAGAGGGGGACCTACCTAGTAGGGAAATTTACATTTGCAGCTGGACGATGGCGACCTCCGGTGAGACGCACGCACAGAAGGATGCTCGAGTGGATAGCACACTGCAGGAACATGGATGTGCACTCTCCGAGCTGACATAACAGGTTCAGGCAGGCAACGCTAGAAACCAGGTGTCACTTGAGGAGCTGAAGGCGATGTATACGCGCAACCAATCGTGCTTCGAAGAACTCAGGATGACCATTACAAACTTAGCGGGTAAGCAATCAGAATCAGTACGAGACTCAACGGGAGTTTTGGGTAAGCAATTGGAATCTGTACTCAGGATGGCGTCAGTCACTGCGTTCAAACAAATGTCCAGTCTCCTGCTATGACCGTCGTTCATCAACAAACCATGCCATTCATTCCGTGTGGGGATGGTCGATTTTCCGTGATTCTCAGGCCATGATGTTTCCAGTTGGCTTTATGAAGCTGAACATTACTTTGAGATTGATGGCACCCTAGAAGATTCTAAGATGAAACTTGCTTCCATTCACCTCGAGGGAGAGATTCTACAAAGGCATCAGGGATATGAAGCTCCACTCAGTTCGTACTTGGACATAATATGTCGATGTTCTTAATGCTCGTTTCGGGGATGATATTTTTGAGGATCCGATGCTAGAGATGAAAGGATTACACCAGGATGGTTCCTTCGTGGATTACCAACGTCGATTCGACAATCTCCTCAATAGGGTGTAACTCATTGAGAAAGTCTAAGAACGATTAGCCAATTCATCGAAGGATTATCACCGCACCTTCAAGGTCAGGTTCGTCTTCAAAGGCCACAGTCACTTCGTGATGTGTATTCTATAGCTAAACTCCATGACTCCATCCTAGCTCAAAGTACAATATCTAAGACATCTGCATCTTACCGTAGTCATGCCCCAGTAACCAATATTAGCAATGTTGTGAGTAGTGATGTTATGCCGAATATAGTGAGAGTGCAGAGCATTTCTAAGTCAAATTATGGTTAAGTTGATAGTAAATCGTATGCAGGGAGCAGAAATTCCAGATTGACGACGAGCAAGGAGATGGAATCTCGAAGGGCGAGGGGGCTTTGTTATTGGTGCCCAGAGAAGTATAGTATGGGGGCATCGAATTAAGGAAAAGCAAGTTTACATGATAGAAGTTGAAGCAGGGGATTCAGGGTATGAAGTGACTGAAATGGTCAATGGGGAAGACACTGAAGAAAACCCGAAAATCTCAATCCACGCTATCACTGGAACCTTAGGGTGTTCAACCATGAAAATAGAAGGAAGGGTTAACAATCGTAAGCTCCAACTCCTAATCGATTCAGGAAGCACACATAACTTTCTGGTTATATCGACAACAAAGAAGTTGGGTTGCGTCACAGAGCAGGTACCACCGTTTTGTGTTCGAGTAGCTAATGGAAGTGAGATGGCATGCAACCGGAGATGTAGAGGATTTCAGTGGTGGATGCAAGGTCAAGTGTTTGAAGCTGATGTATACTTGATCGCACTGGAGAACTACCATGTTGTTTTAGGAGTCCAATGGTTGTCCACTTTAGATGATATTATATGGAACTTTCGTAATATGACAATGAAGTTTTTGAAGGGGGCATAGTTTTGCATACTACGAGGAGGTGGGGTGAATTCGTTGCAATTAAATAGCACTGGAAGAATGGAAAAACTCCTCTCGAAGAAGGAGTAATTGACTTCAGATCAACTATGCTCTATTTCGGTTAGGGAAACAGGGGATCATTCGTTCTTGTTTGTTGCATAGGTGTTGGATCAAACAACTGAAATGGAAGGGTTAGACAAGCTATTGAAGACATTTGAAGATGTATTTAGAGTTCCAAATGAGTTGCCACCACAAAGGACCATCGACCATCAGATTCCGTTGAAAGAAGAGGCCTCCTCCATTAGCTCGAGGCCATATCGATACTCACACCACAAAAAGATATGATTGAAGGAATGGTGTATGAGATGCTGAATAGTAGAGTCATTCGACTGAGTTCCAGCCCGTTTTCATCTCTCATCGTGTTAGTGAAAAAGAAAGACCACACATGGCGGATGTGCGTGAACTATCAACGATTTAATGACATTACGGTGAAAGACAAGTTTCCAATACCGTTGGTGGATGAATTATTGGATGAACTACCCGAAGCTTCCATCTTTTCAAAGATCGATTTGCGATCGGGATATCATCAAGTGCGCATGGCTACCGCTGACATCCACAAAACGACCTTCCGCACTCACGAGGGTCATTATGAGTTCCTCGTCATGTCATTTGGTCTCACGAACGCGCCGACGGCCTTTCAAGGTTTGATGAACTCGGTTTTTAAGGAGCATTTGAGGAAATTCGTATTGGTGTTTTTTGATGATTTACTTGTGTATAACAAGGATTTTGAGCAGCACTTGATACATTTGGAAGCTATGTTATCACTCCTGAGGCATCATTCATTATTTGCGAAGAGATCGAAGTGCAGTTTTTGTGGTAAACAAGTGGAGTACTTGGGGCACGTGGTTACAAAAGAAAGTGTCTCGACTGATCCTTTGAAGATCACAACCATCAAAGAGTGGACAGTGCCAACATCGGTGAAGCAACTTCGTGGTTTCCTTGGTCTTACGGGTTACTACCGAAAGTTTATTCGAGGATATGGGGTATTAGTCGACCACTCACGAAGTTACTAAAGAAAGATGCATTCCATTGGTCAAACGAAGCAACAACGACGTTCGAGACACTCAAAACCGCTATGATCACTGCACTCGTCCCCACACTACCGAACCTAACAGAGACATTTACAGTAGAAACAGATGCATCACATTATGGAATTGGAGCCGTATTGATACAAATAGGTCATCCCGTGGCTTACATTAGCAAGACAATGTCCCGTCGTCAACAAGCATTCTCGGTCTATGAAAAAAGCTCTTGGCGATACTCATTGCCATAAAAAAATGGCACTTCTATTTGGTCAATCGGCATTTTGCGATCAAAATCGATCATCGCAGCTTGGAATACCTGCTGGAGCAGCACCTTAACACGCTCTTGCAGCATACTTGGTTGGCTAAGTTACTCGGGTATGATTTTGAGAATATTTACAAGAAAGGATCAGATAATGCTGCAGCGGATGCTCTCTCGCGTGTGCAAGGATCGAAGCTGCTGTCGTTCGTCATATCCTCTATATCTGTTGATGTGTTGAACCGAGTGAAAGAGAGTTGGAAGGTGGACCCGAATTGCAGTCAAATACTCAAACAGCTTGCTGAGTCTTCGCAACCATTAAAATTCAGCCTTGAGGAAGGTCTTTTGAAGAGGAAAGGTAAACTCGTGGTGGGTGATGATAAAGATCTTCATCGTGACATTGTAGTGTTATATCACTCTTCGGCGGCAGAGGGTCATTCAGACACAACAGTTACTACCAAACGCATCTCGACTTATGTTTATTAGAAGGGACTGAGGAAGTATGTCACAAAGTTCATATGTTCCTGTGAGGAATGTCAAAGGCATAAGTACGATCGATCAGCTTCGTCAGGTCTCCTTCAACCTCTGCCCATACCGAACACAATATTTTCAGACATCTCCATGGATTTCATCATGGGCCTATCGAAATCACACGATAAATAAGTCATTTATGTAGTGGTTGATCAGTTGTCTAAGTATGCACACTTCATAGCCTTGAGTCATCCCTACACTGCAATAACAGTGGCCAAGACCTTTGTGGATTAGATTTATAGATTACATAGGTTATCGAACACCATAGTTAGTGACAGAGATTCAGTGTTTGTGAGTTCATTTTGGCGAGAGTTATTCCGACAATTGGGGGTTTCGATATGCTTATCATCCTTCTACCATCCACAAACCGACGGTCAAACGGAAGTGGTAAATTGTTGCTTGGAATCATACCTCTGTTGTATGGTTGGAGATAGGCCGAGTACATGGAACAAATGGTTACCTCTCGCGGAGTGGTGGTACAATACATCGTATAATTCAACGACTGGTATGACTCCTTTTGAAGCTTTGTACGAATTTCCGCCACCATTGCACGTTCCATATTTTCCAAAGGATTCAAAGAATGAAGGAGTGGACTCTCTGTTGCGACAAAGGGAAGAGAACATTAAGATGCTCAAATTCTACCTTACGAGGGAACAAAACCGAATGAAGCAAATGGCGGATAAGAAGAGAACTGATAGAAGTTTCGTGATTGGGGATTCGGTGTTCCTGAAGTTACAACCATACGCTCAACACACTCTAAAGAAAGAGGGTACACACAAGTTACTACCTAAGTGGTTCGACCTTTTTACAATTCTGGAGAAAATTGGGCAGGTTGCATACACACTCGACTTGCCAGCCACCGCACTGATTCACCCGACAGTTCACGTATCACAACTGAAGTTGGCTCGCGGAGAGAACCTGCAGCATACACCACTTCCTCCTGGTGCAACTCGGCCCTTTCACCGTGTGCCAGAGAAGCTTCTCGCAAGGAAAATGGTATGTCATGGTAATAAGGCAGACACTAAAGTATTGGTTAAATGGAAGGAGTTGGATGAAGACAAGGCTACTTGGGAGTTCCTTGAAGACTTCCATCGGTAATACCCGGACTTCGACTTCGAGGACAAGGTCGTTGCTTAGGGATGGTGCGCTGTTACGAGCCTGACCTCTAACCCACCAGAATAACAGCTCTGTAATAAGCAGACCACTAGTGATTCTACTGTCCTATAACATGTAGCAATCCAACATTGGAAAGGGTATGCAATAAGAATTAATTCTCTCTCTACTCTCAATTTTGTTACGCAACGATGACCCATGCACTTCTCCTGTTCTCCATGTAAGCTTACTCCCTTATTATACTAATATTTTGTTTTCTCAACCTGATCCTTTTTCTTGTCTGACATCGTATCTAGCTCGAGTTTTCTTATTTGATTATCTTCCTTCCATGTCATCTCCAAATCAACCCATCTATCCGTTCATTCGAATAGACGGTGGATGTACAAACGTTCCTACATTGTTGATCAATCAGGAAGGATGTACCATTATCATTTTTCTACCCCCCAAAAAACTACCATTATCATTAATAAGTGTCTTTTAGGTAAATAAATATAATTACAATTCATTAATATAAATATAATTACAATTCATTAATTAAGTCAATATCAGGAAAATTGACAAATTTAATTTGTAAATGGAGTATTGATATTTAATAATTTCTTACTTGTCCGTATAGATCATTTTTCTCTTAATCTTATCTTCTAAGAAAGTGACAATTTTTATCTTCTCTTAATTGACCTCAATATGTTTTGTTCTTTGCTGTACAACATATTTAAAGAATATAAAAAACAACTTGATTAGCACGATAAAGTTTAGTTAGGTAATCTTAATTTTTTTCTACCAAAAAAATAGAAGGTAATGTTGATTTGAAGCCAACTACTTCCAATAAATGATATATCTAGATAACATCAATTTATAAACAGTACCTTAGCAAATTAATCAAAAATAAGATACGACTTAATAACTGTTTTAATTTAAATTCTCTTTTCATAAGGTCCTGCTAGCAATTAATTTATAATGTGTTAAAGCACAAAAAATTGCAACGGCACTGAAAAGAAAAGAATAACCACATTTACAGGAGCCCAGCCGAATCAATTTAGATTCCTAATAAAACGGAGAACGTTTTCCCCTTACACCATACGTTAGCGTCGACAGTGCACTTTTTTGGATCAACATTCAACATACGTAAAACAAGACACCCTAAACAAACCATCACTACCTCCGCAAAACAATCTCATCAACACCAGCAATTCAGAAAAACGGAACAATCTATTTCGCCACACGAGGGCTCGTCGTCAAACCGAACCCAAACGGGAACAAAGGATCGTAATGCGCATCACCGACATTCATCGGAAGCTGATCCACCGACCTGAACCACGTCCTCGCCAACTTACCAGTAAACCCATAATCACCGAATATGACATCCGAGACTCCTTGGCCTTCTGTGCCGGGAAGCCATGCAGCGATCAAAGCATCAACTTTAGAAACATAAGGCTCCAGAACAACGGGTCTGCCGGAAATGACCACAACCACGCACTTGACGGACCCACAGACATTGGCTATGGTGCTGGGCCCTGGTTCAGGTAGTGTTAGGTTTAAGCTGTCTCCTTGGGTCTCGGCATAGGGTGGTTCCCCGACAACCACAATCGCATACGAGAACTTGTTCGACTTGACGAAGGCTGCGTCTGGGCTCGCATTGTAGACGACTTGTGTTGATCCGTCGACTGAGTTCTTTACTGCGTTCAGGATCGTGGTACCTATTCCGACAAAAATTGTATTACTGTTGAAAAACAGTATATATGTATATGTATATAATAATAAAAATATACCGGAGGTAATGTCGTTGCCGCCTTGACCCTGCCACGAAATCGTCCATCCTCCACATTGATACCCCAAGTTGTCGGCATGGCTTCCCGCAACCAGAATCTTCGGCGCGTTCTTCGGAAGCGGAAGCAGCGGATAACTCCCCGATTTACCGTTCTTCAGTAACACCAGCGATTTCCTCACGGCCTCCCTCGCCAATTCACGGTGTTCCTGCAAATCGGCGTGAAACCCTATTTTATAGGTCGTTGCTATTACCTCGCTGGATGATTATTAATTCATTGGCCGATATTTACCTGACTTCCTAGTTGATTGGATAAGCTGAGGTCGCTCAACGGATTCTCGAAAAGCCCCATCACGAATTTTACTCTCAATATCCTTTTTACGGCGTCATCGATTCGGCTCATCGGAATGACACCGTTCTTCACGTGATTCGTGAGCGCATCGATGAACTCGTTGAAATTGTTCGGAACCATGATCTGCAACCATAATTGATTATTATTTAAGTTGTAGCTGAGAGCAATTTCAGACCCATTTCTATAAGATCCTCTTGTAAACTGATCTGATTTTGTTCCCCTTACCATGTCAATTCCGGCACCGACTCCGGCCTGAACGGAGTAGGAGTAGTTCGCGTGTGGAGGAGACGTGATTCGGTCAATTCCTTCCCAATCCGAGATAACGAAACCCTAACACAGACATAAGAAAAACGGTCACATATTTAGGAACCAAGACATGAATTTATTTTAGGGTGATAAACATTAAATACATCATAATAGTACATAATACGAAACGATACGAATTGTTATATAAATACGTGAATGTTATTGTGTGTATTAATATATTAATCGTGTTTAATTTACAAAATACGAGTACGCATGATAAACTTATTGTGCATCACAAACACAACCCATAATTTTTTGTGTTCACGCTGTGTTATTGTGTTAAGTTATATAGTATATTATGTTCAAATGTAAAATTTATATGAAAATATCAAAATAATCCACTACTTAAAAATTATAAATTCAAACTTTAAATTTTACGACTTCTAACTATAGAATTGACAACCTATAAAAATTAATTAATTAATTAAAGTTTTAAAATTAATAAAGTACTAAAAAAATCAGACTTACTATTTAAATTTATCATATTATCATGTGTTGTATTTTGATACATGAACAGGACACCAAAATTATCTTATTCTATCATACTATCATATTTTTCACAAACGATACTTATTTTAAAAAAATTAGACTTAACATCAAAAAATATCTTATTTTATCGTACTATCATATCTTTTTATAATTATTTTCGTACGTTGTTATCATGTTATGTTGCGTAAATAAATACGAATAATGACACTTTTAACACGTGCATTCACTCAAATATAGTCAATTTTAATTATCTTTTTGTTTTTCAGAACTCGTATAGTTTTAAATACCTTGAATTTGAGTTTTTCCTTTAGGAATCCGGTAACGAGAGCACGGTTTTCGTGCATCTTCTTGCCATTCCAGCTGGAATAAGAGACCATGACAGTGGCGACTCCCTTGATGATCGAGTTGTAGTAGGCAGGCATGTGGATGCTCATCAATCCCTTCGGATCGACCACAGTGTTGTTTTCGTTGATGCCGTTGGTTGTCCCTCCGTCTCCTACGTAATGCTTCGCGCATGCCGCAACCTTTGTTCTAAACCGACAGCAGAAACAAGTGTCAATACAATAAAAAAAAAACAGAAAACAAAAGCTTCAAAATTGAGTTGAATGTTTGAAGTTAGACACACATGACAGTTTGTTTGTTCTATTACTGTCCTGTTCTTATTGACACTGTGTTGTGGCATTTCATTCAAAAAAGACTCAATTTTTATGCCTCATTTAGCCATGAACAACCAGATTTTGCTTCCATAAAAACAGACAGGACGGTAATTGTGGGTTGGGGACAAAGAACATGACACTGCACCATGAAACTACCAAAGCATAGATCGAATCCTACAAGATTCAAAGCTAATAAAAATGAATTGGGATTCATATCAAGTTCTTATTCAATCCTTGTTGCTATGAACAAGTTTTACAGTAACGCTACAGAATGGGAAGTTCATACTACATTTAACTACAATTCTACGATGCAATAATAAAGAATCAGAAACTATCATTGTGGATGCATTTATTGATTAAAAAAAAACATTTTTTTTGTGGGTAAAATGGAATGGAGAGTGCGCTTTCCTGGACCAGCCTTATCCTTGTGATTGATTACAAAAAAAGGGGGCCCTTTTTATTCCTTATCCAATGAGCATCTATTGTAACTCAAAAATTTACTGTTTATTCTACAAGTATATATATATATATATATATATATATATCAAAAGCTTCTCTAGATTCACAACTAACGTGAGCAGCACCAAACATAGCATTGTGGGTTAGGTTTGGCACAATGAACATGACATACAGATAAGTACAAATTGCCGACAAAAGAAAAATACTATTTATCCCATGGTTTTCAACATTCACCGCACAGCCGGCCCTATTCGGTCCTCCTTTAAAACTTGGATTCAGACTAGCTTGAGCAGACACAGTATTGTGGATTAGGTTATGTTTGGGACGAAGAACATGACAGAGAACCATAAGAAGTAAACAATTGAGAAAGATCTTGAGTGGTCTTACTTTCCATTAACAAAGGGAATACCCTTTCTTGAATTTGCAGGAATGTTTCCTTGTAATCCTGGGATGATCTCAGTCATCATCTGAACGATCTTGTGATCTTCACTGTAGCTCTCGTAGCATCGCCCCCATCTCGGATCTCGACAAACCTGCAAAAAATCGAACCTTTGATCTCATTCTCCATTAAAACACTCTTCTCTTCATCTTCGACATAGTAAAATTCGATTTGTTTTTACCGCGATACACGGCGCGAACACATAAGGAATCCCGGTGGCTCTAACTTCGAGCGCGGTTGCTTCTCCAATCTTCTTGATGAGAATGGGGTCTCTGGTGACACCGAGCCCGACATTGTGTGGAAAAATGGTGGCATTGTAGACATTGTTGTGACCATGAACAGCATCGATTCCGTAAATCATCGGAATGCCGAGACGGGTCGAAAGAGATGCCTTTTGGATCTCGTTCACTGCGTTCACCCACGTCTCGGCTGAAGCCTTTGGTGCCGGAACACTGCCTCCGCCACTCAATACACTCCCTGCGGGTCCCCAGTTCATAGTCATAATTCAGAAGCAAAGAAAAATCTAAAAAGATCGTTTTTTTCTGAAGGAAATTTAGCGAGGAGGTGAAAAAAATCACATTTTTAAGAAAATAAGTAAGTGGGTAGAATCCAACCCTCTCGTTGAGTTTTAAAGTTTCATACTTCCTAGCATTCCATTTCGATAATTTCTATCTGACCAACTATCCTATAACCCCATCGCCATTCAGAATCGAATAAAAACAATAAAGTTCAAAACTTTGGGAACAAATTTAGCGAAAAATGAAAATTCTACATTGGGTAGATTCAGTTTTCTCGTTTAGTTTCAAAGTTTCATACTTTGTAGCATTGTTCATCTCCAGTTACTGTTCTATAAAGACATGATTATTACCAATGAAGAAATTCTTCATAGCGTCGGGGGTGGCAACGGCGCGTTCGATCTGCGTCATTTGGCCGATCTTCTCAGCAAGAGTCATCCTCTTCATGAGGTCCTTGATTCGGGCTCCGATGGGCTGCTTCGGGTCTTTGTATTTCAAGTATCCGGCTTCTGAGACGGCCGTTAGGCAGCCGCATATCAGCAGCAACCATGATACGAATACCAGGAATCTCACCATGTTCTTGAGTTTCTGGTTCTAACCTGTGATTGCAAAGAAGAGAGGAAGAGACAGAAGGTGAAGTGAGCTCCAATGGTGGATCGGATGGGGGCCTTAAGTAGCAAAGGAGAGTGGTAGCTACAAGAACAGTTAATTAATTACTTCTGCAGAACATGCATTTTTATGCCCACTTTTACTTTCCTTAGTTTTTTTTTTGGCCAAACCTTAGATAGGTCACTATCATGTTTGAATCACTCGAAGCACCTTCAAAGCGTTAAAATAGAATTTAACATAAAATGACAATATCAAAATAAATTACCCTAAAAAACTGAAGTAAATTCGTAATTTAATATTTTCAGTTTCAACCTTTATAAAATCAAGAACTACAATTCTTCATTTATTTACTACAAAAGTGTGAAATCTGATTTGCTCTTAAAAGCCAAAAGAATAGTTCACTTTGTGGTCGCAAAAGAATAGTTCCAGTTGAGCAAACTATAACCAACAAATTACAAACATAAAAATGTTTTCTTTTTTAATAAAAAACTAGATTTATCATTCAATATCAAAGCCAAAACATTTAGCATTAACGTGGTTTCTGATAGACCGTGAGACTATCTCTCAATTTCTATTTAGGAGGAAAACCATAAGCAGACTTCAAATCAACGTGGTTTCTGATAGACCGTGGTTTCCACTTGCATATCCAACAACACCAGCCAGGGGGTTTAGATTTCTCTTGATAGAGAACCAGCCGATGAATTTGGTGAGACTAGCGTAGAGGAATTTGGACCTATGAATACTGGATAAAGCAACGCGTGAAACTATCTCTCAATTTCTATTTAGGAGGAAAATCATAAACAGACTTCAAATCAACGTGGTTTCTGATAGACCGTTGGTTCGAAGGAGGAAAAAAAAATCTGTGGAATAGGATCACCCCTGGATCGCGCCTATTGCAATAGGCGCATCCCAGGGTCGCGCCTATTGAATAGGCGCGACGCGCGTATACATACTTTTCTAAATATATTTTTTATATATACACTTTTTCAAAAAAAAATTTGAAAGTGTATACTTTCTGAAAAAAATATGTATATCTTCAACTTTTTGGTAGAAATGGCCAAAAAAAACACTTTTCGGTAGAATAAAAAACAATATATATATATATTTGATTATGATTTTTTTTCATTTTCAAATTTTGAATTCAAAACCTTTAATTAATGAATTTACTGTTAATTAATGAATTTAGTAAATGATTTACACTATTCATTCAGTAGAATTCTGCACTGATGTATTCTCAAAACTCATAATGTTTAGTAAATAAAAAGAGATATACTAATTAAATTACTCTACAATTATATGTATCCATTTTTTTTAATAATCTCAACCTAACAATATTTGAGTATTTTTAAGCAGTTTAATAAAAAAACATTATAATTAAAAAAATAAAAAAATAACCAAGGGTGATCTGCCGCAAGCATGAACACATTTAACATTTTATTTAATAAAAAATAACAAAAAAATTATATACATTATAGTACTGACAATCGAAAATTAATTATTTACTTATTCAAAAATAGAACTAAAATTGACTTAAAATTAACCAATTCTGATTGGAAAAATAGTAACAGGTTAAATTTTGCAGTATTTCTATATTGCTTTATGTTTGATTAATAAATAAATAAACTTCTCTAAATATTTTTATTAATTATTTTAATTTTAAAAAGCAACAAAATATTAAGGGTGCTGTGTCTGGTTATTTTTATATATATTAATTTTTGAACGTTTAGAAAATACTCCATTATATTTCTGCCAGTGTTTGGTATATTTCTAATACAGTTTCCCATTCGTGAATAAAAAGATCAAAGCTTTCATTTTATTGGTTTCGGTGTATATTAAATTATTAATAATCCATACGACCGTTGGTGAGAGTGGGAGAAAAGACTATATCACCCCTCTATTTTACTCACTTAATCTCACTTTTTGATTTAAATCTCCTTGTATCAATCATGTCGACAAGAGCAACGGTTATATATGGTACGGAACTACGGATTCATACTTTACTGTAATTACACAAACATTCAAAAGTGCATGTATTAATTTTGAACTTTTTCCAAAGTGCATTCAAAAGTGTCTGAAATAAATGCAAAGTGGAATCCGAGGAACTAATCAGCCCGTTCCAAAGTGTATTTATTTCAGGCCCGTTCCAAAGTGTATTTATTTCAGGCAGACGGATTCAGGACAGTATAATAATCGCTCATGAGATGTTCCACTTTCTGAAAACAAGAGGCAAATCAAGAACTCCTACAGGCAGAATCGAATGTGCTCTCAAAATAGATATGCAGAAAGCCTATGACCGGATCGAATGAGACTTCCTCCTCGAAGGCCTTAGGCGAAGAGGATTCAATGATAAATGGATTAGATGGATCACAACATGTATCTCATCTGTATCATATCGAGTCTTGGTGAACGGGAAGCAATCCGAGAGCATACGACCTACAAGAGGTCTAAGACGGGGTGACCCACTCTCTCCCTATCTATTTATATTGGTCGTTGATGTGCTATCTAGAATACTTGCGGATCAGGTATCCAAGGGGATCATTAGAGGAATCCGGCCTAGAAGGGGTTGCCCCGAGATTCAACACCTCTTCTTCGCGGATGACTCGATTTTCTTCCTCAAAGGACCGGTGACATTGGCGGCTAACCTCAAGCATGCTCTAGGCAACTATTGCTCATCATCAGGAGAGAAGATCAATTTCTCCAAGTCAACCCTCTATTTCAACTCAGGAGCACATGATGACTACAAGAGTGATATATCATCACTTTTCGGGGTAGCACAATCCATTGATCCAGGTTTCTACTTGGGGTTACCAACAGTTTGGGGAAGATCGAAGCGAGAAGCTTTGAATTACCTCAAGGAGCGCATTCGAGACAAAATACAGTGTTGGAGGAACAAGCTTCTTAATCATGCGGGCGGGGAGGTTCTTATAAAATCAGTCCTGAGCGCAATACCGACATATGGCATGCACATCTTCAAGCTCCCTACATGTGTAAAGAGATCAATGCACTTATAGCCTGGTTCTGGTGGGGTCCCGGGAAGGTAATAGGAAGATTCACTGGAGGAGTTGGGGGACTATGACAACATCAAAGTCGGATGGGGGATACAGTTTCAGGGAAATGCAGGATTTTAATCGAGCTCTCCTTGCAAACATGGCGTCTAGGATCTTGTCGGATCCAAACGAACTCTGGGTAAGATTCTTGAAAGACCTTTATTTTCCCAATGGCTAATTCTTGCAGGCTTCTGCGGGTAGTCGTGCTTCGTGGGCTTGGACGAGCCTACTCGAGGGCCGATCGGTCATTCGAGCCGAGGGCGTGTGGATGCTTGGGGACGGGCTATCAATCTGGCCTTTCCTTGACGCATGGGTTCCTTCCATGGCCAACCTTCGGGTCCGACCGAGGGTTGTGGAGGAGACTCAAGAAGCATCAAGGGTTGCAGATTGGATCCATAACGAAACAAGATCATGGAACGAGGGCGCCGTTAGGGAGGCTGTCCACCATGAAGACGCAGAAGCCATACTGCAGCTCGCCATCCCGATCAACCAAACAACAGATCGACTTAGGTGGCCACACTCCAGGTCGGGTGACATTTCGGTACGCTCCGTGTACCATAGACTCCACATCACTGACCCGCGGCAACAGGTAACCTTGGACCTTAACTGTACCCCTAGAGTGGACCTTCCTTCGGTTTGGCCCGCTATTTGGTTGACGAATGTTTGGCCAAAGATTAAAGCCTTTATGTGGAAATTGGCTAATGATACATTGCCTACAAGAGGCTCGTTGATGAGGCGGGGTGTTTTGATTGATAGCCACTGCCCTACTTGCCATGTGATAGAGTCTAGAGAGCATATGTTATTTGCATGTCCATGGGTGCAACAGGTCTGGCTGCATCACATGGACCGAGATGGTCTGGATCTCGGGATGAACTCCATGGATGGCTGGCTCGTTCATGTCTCGAGTTCGACAGGCCATCAGAGGAGGAACCGAGCTGTTTCGTGGAGGAAATTTATGATCGTGTGTTGGGTTATCTGGAAGTCGAGATGCAAGCTCGTATATGAGAATATACAACCACATGTCCCAACCATTTTGCAGGAGATAGCTCGTACGATCCAAGAGATGGCTTCAGTCAACCAGCCTAGTCGACAGCAGGGACAGATTCAAGCGTGGCTCGGGCCTCCTCAAGGTGTTATCAAGATCAATTGCGACGGGGCTGCAGCGCAGTCAAGCTTGCGGGGTCGGTGGATGAGATCGAGGCGGAAACAGTTCTTCATGCGGTACATTTGGCCATCGACAACCGATGGTCTCAGGTGATAATTGAGACAGACGCTTTGAACATTATCAACCATATTCATCGTTGGGACTTCGCCTGGAGGATTGATCACGTTTTGTCAAATGCGATGACCCTATCGTCTACGATTAGGGAAGTCGCGTGGGAGCACAACCCTAGATCTGCTAATTCATGTGCAGATTGGATTGCTAAGAATGTATTGTCGGGGTTGTGTCCTTCGGATTGGGTGACCTCACCCCTAACCCCATTGCTTAGATGTATTGTTTCAGATAATATTTTGTACTCCGGTTACTACTATTATATAAGAAGTTGTTATGTTGGCCAAAAATAAAAAAAGGAAGTTCACTTTTTCCACTGTATCTTTGTCATGGTTGTATTGCAGAGTACATGCACC
Organism: Chamaenerion angustifolium; assembly: GCA_946814005.1. Classification (NCBI taxonomy): domain Eukaryota; kingdom Viridiplantae; phylum Streptophyta; class Magnoliopsida; order Myrtales; family Onagraceae; genus Chamaenerion; species Chamaenerion angustifolium. The sequence continues at coordinate 30,233,256 of OX328277.1, read as the reverse complement.
TTGTGATTATTTACCAACCATTCTTCTCCATTGAAGGTACTTCTCGACAATGTCAAGCCCACAGAGTCCCTTCACGACGTCCATGGTTGCAGGGACATTTAAATGGAACAGTGAATCGGGCCCATCGATCTTGTTCCATGACAATATCTGTTTCCTAGCTTCTTTAATGGCGTCTCGAGCTGCACAGTGCACCGACACCGATAGAAGCAGTGGCGGCTCACCAGAAGCTACAAAATGAATTCTGCAGTGTCAAAACGGACACTGAAACTGTTAAATAGATATGTCAAGAGCATACCTTTGGAGGAAAGAACACGGTTTTTGTGATGACCACTGTTAAGAATTTCGACATTGAATTCTTTCGGGATGGTGTCCAGTGTGGGGATCTTGTATGTCCAGGTGCCTTTAGAAACCATCAACCCTTCGGAATCAAATGAGTAATCCTCAGACATAAAGAATCCGATTCCCTGTACAAATGCTCCCTCAATCTGTGTACAAGGAAGAACAAAATGAAACGGACATTGTGGAGAGCAAAAGAGAGGTCAAAGGGATGCAGGGAATTATCAATGATGAACTTTTACCTGCCCTAGATCAATGGCGGGGTTGAGGCTTTTCCCACAGTCGTAGATGATATCAGACCGGAGGAGACTAGTTTGGCCAGATAGAAGATCGACCTCAACCTATGATACAAAAACAAAGACAATGAATTTCTAAGGAAAATAATAGGAGCTTGGAGTTGACTGTTGGCAAAATTACTTACAGTGGCGAAGATACTAATCAACAGACTTACCTCACTCACAGCAGCACCATAGTTCAGGTAGTGTGCAGAGCTCATCTCAGGAACATAAAGGGTACTTGCAGACAAGTGGACAGACTGCATATATGCCTGCAAATGTCATATCTCTGATTATCTGATATTGCAAAATTCAAATGAAATTGCCTAAAACGTGACCATTCATTTTGGGGAGTGCGGTGTGTGGGGAAGAGCGGAAGGGTTACCTGTTGGATCAGCATCTCCCATTTAACGGACCCCATTTGCTCCTGCAACCGATCCCGGAGAGGTCTCAGCCTCTTGACCAAAATTTCACAGCAAAGTCTCGCTGCTTCACAACTTGCTTCAGAAGTTGTGCTTCCAGAAGTAAAGCCCCCCTGAATCAAACTCAACGTATCGTTTTGTATTACTCGAACTTTCTCTAGGAAATTTGTCATCTCCTTGCATTGGATTGAACTCAGAGCAAATGCCACCATCTGTTTTACCTTAGTCCACAGCCCTTGGCCAATCTCAGTCCCTCCCACTTCAACAGCTACAGATCCATCATCAAGAATGCTTACTTTACCAGGAGTTGCTCTCAGAGAAACTTCCATTATAACAGGAACCCGAGAAATCCCTCTTTTCTTCCATGTATTACAGCTGTTGAATTGCTTTATTGTTTCGGTCCTCTTGTTAAGATCCGAGGACTCGCCCAACTTGTCCCAGATAGAGGGTACTGTGTATTCCTCTGTTTCACCTGCAGAATTTGGATAAAAAAACTTGAGGGTGCTGTATGTGTGAAGATTTACGTGTCTCACGGCGTCCACATCCATTGAGAGTGCAGATGCCACCTGTTCTATCACAGCTTCTGCTACATATGATCCCTGTACATCCCCTGGGCCCCGCATGGCTGATCTGCTTGTACAGTTCGTCTTGCAGACTTTGAAATCAAAAGATAGAGCCCCCCAGTCATACTTTTTAAGAGAACCTGACATGTTGATGGGGATTATGGGACTGATGTCTGCTGTATATCCCGCATCAATTAATATATCAAGCCTTAGGGCTGTGATCTTTCCATTTGATTTGAATCCTACACTGTAAGTTATTTTCATAGGGTGCCTCCCCCCTGAATTTATCATATCGGATTTCCTGTTTAGATATGTCCGGACAGGGCGCCTCAGTTTATTAGCAGCAACTGAACAGGCCGCTGCAACCTATGACAAGAATCTTATCAGTGAACTTGAAGAAAGGATCTTAGTTTTAAAATGGAAGGGGTGGAACAAAAAAAAGAAGCACCTAAAGTTAAAACATTCCAAGAAACTCAACCTAAATCCTTTATTTTATGCAGAAGGGATTTGGATCATCCACATTTTTTATGCAGGATTGTGGATACAGATATGGTTTGACACTATCGCTAACATTTTAAGGCCTGACAAAAAGATGAAATAGCTAATAGTTTCATCCCACTTAGCAGAGCAGTTCATAGCAGAACCTACACAGTGATTGTTCTATGAGATGATAGAATTATAAGCGCGATGACATCAAGTTATGCTACCAAATTTATTGTTATGAAAATTGGTTGAGATACTTACAGAGATAGCCTTAACGGCCTTTCCACCAAAGCCTCCACCAAGCCTTCGAGTTAGAATGCGAACATTATGTGCAGGAATGCCAAGACATTTTGCTATAGTGGAATGTGCAAATTCAGGGCACTGAGTAGAGCTATAGACTGTGAAACAGTTGTCTTCCTCTGGTACAGCAAGTGCAGTCTGATTTTCCATGTAAAAGTAGTATTGAGACCCAAGATGAACCTGCACATATATATTGGCCCATCATGACGATTGATCTTATGGACGCATCTAATTATGTGTATTCTCCAAAGTTTAGGAAAGAAAAACAAGGAGACATAGCTGAGGTAGTACCTGAGCAGAAAGAATTTTATGATCTGCTTCAGCCATTCCTTTTGAAAAGTCACCAACCTCTTGTGGCTGGAAGTATGGAGGGACCTCAATGAAGCTAGATCTTTCAACGGCCTCTTCGACAGTAAGAATTGGGGGATCTAAGCCATCCATGCCATAGTCAATTACTGCAGCATCGGCTGCCATATCTGCAAGCTTTTGAGTTTCCGCGACCTAAGGAGTCATCAAAACAATTACTCGCATATGATTTAGACACCCTACTGAACTAAGAATTCACAATCAATATAAAATTACTAGATACCACTAGGGCAACACGATAACCAGCACAAAGAGCGAGCTCCTCAGCAAACAAAGCCTCGGTCCCGAATATAGTCTTTGATCCTAAGTTCTCTCCACCTTCTGGAATATCTTTAGAGGAAATAACAGAAGTAACTGTTCCAGGTGGTAAAGCAGAAGAAAAACTAATGCCCTTCACTTGTGCAAGAGGTTTGGTGCTATATATGAATGCTCCATACAGGCAACTTGGTGGTGAGGGCATGTCGCCTACATACACGGCCTCACCTGCAGAAGCAGTTCAAATCAAAAGTTAAGAATTTCTAAGAAAAGAGCTAAAAGCCATCATCAAAGAGAAAAAAAAATTGCTGATGATAGAAATCAAACAGTATTTACAGCATGAAAGCACAAACAACGTAAAAATGTACCAGAAGCTTGGATGGCAGATTGAGCTTTGGGGGTTGGCTCACCGACAGGATAATATTCATTATCCACTTCTATTACCTGCTTTGAAGACGACAGAATAGCTGGATGCTGTGTTTCCTCAAAACCCCTGTCCGAAGCAGGAGTTGTAAAATCTTTCAAGCACTTTGATTTTGGAAAAGGGGATTCCAGAAGGGGGCATAGGAACTTAAAAACAAAAGCAACAGCTAAACTCGTCCTGTAATCAGCACTGGACGTGCCAACATCTGGAACCACAGTTTCCTTAACAACTTCAATGGCATCATTCAGTATACTCCAGCTGAGAATTTTACCAACCAATATTTCCTCCAATTTCCTCACCCTTATTGCGTGCGAAGTTCCAAAAGCACCAAAAACCATCCGGCAGTGCTTTATGATGATTCCATCAGCAGACTGACAGATTTCAGCCAAGAAAGCTGCATTTAAGTAGGGTAGTGCATTTCCAAGAGGTCGTGGTGCAGCTCGATAGGTTTCAAATAGCAGTTTGCTGTTGGTCTCACCAGATGGACTTCCTTTTGATTGCAATGTTGGGATTTTAACACTTAGTAGGAGTGCTTTGGAATCCAACGGAGGACTCCTTAGAAAGTCTTCCAATGCCAGAATCTCATATTTGGTGCTAGTCTTTATATTCACCACTGAGTCTGCAGCAAGAAGTAATGTTGCAATATCTGAAGGAAATTTCTCTTTTTGAGCCATCACCAAATTTCCTCCAACACTTGCAGAGTTCCTTATAAACCCTGCAGCAACTTTCTCCATATGATTAGCGATTCTCCTGAATATTATCTCACAGTTCGAATTTGAAATACTATCACTCATATCATTCAGAGCTTTAATAGCATTGGAGATTGTCACAGTTGCCCCGATTTCAATTCCTGTCGTATCTCTCCTAATTGTTGAAAGTTCAGGAATATGCCTCAAATCAATGTACATATCCCAACACTGAGAGTCCTTGTAGTAACCTGTTCCTGTATTACCAACGACCAGTTTCACTCCTTTAGTTCCTTCTGGTTCTAATAAACACTGCAGCTCCTGTACGGTGGCAGGATACTTATATCTTTTAATATTCAGAGGCGCCACAGACTTCATTTCCTCTTTCAAGAACTCAGGGAAGGTCTTGATGTGCATATTGCTACAATAGGGTGGCATTCTGCTTATGATCTCATTCCTGCTCTCCCCTTTTCTCCAGAAAGAGTTGAGTCCCAAATCTTCTATATCGACATCAAAAGCAAAACTCTTGCAGGCATCAGCAATTGGTCGATATCCAGTACAGCGACAGAGATTTCCTGAAATAGACTTTTCAGCTTCAGACACTGTCAACTTGGAGAACCCAGGAGAGGGCTTTGCCCTACTCGTATCTTTTTCTGCATTAACAAGAGCTCCATAAAAGGACATGCACATCCCAGGGGTGCAATACCCACACTGGGAAGCATGAAACCCTGAAAATCTTTGGTGGATTGGATGGAATCCATCTTTGCTATTCCCAAGTCCTTCAGTTGTTGTTATTGAATATCCACTTACACCACAAAGCAGGGTGAGACATGAACTTACTGTGAAATCCTCAATCCGGTCAGTAGCAGTATCATACCTCGACAGTAGAACAACACAAGCGCCGCAGCCGCCTGCAAAAGTAACCTAGACGAGGGTCAAAATGTATGGTTCTATATTTAATCCAATATATTGCTAGGACACTCCTTACTGCTAACACCTAAGATCCAACTTGTCAACATGGAGATTTGAAATTGCATTGATGGAATTCGACAAAAAATCTCCTATTATGGGTTGGTTGGGTTGTTATTGATACAACCATGGAGCTTATAGACTGTAGAATCCAAACAACAAAATAAACATTACAAAAGCAGCTGCATTAAGACACACTCAAACTAAAACTCCAGCAACAAGAAACTAAAGCTTATATATACAGGGTGCTCCATGTTTTCTTTCCATGATCTGTTTCCTCTTCAAGGATTTGATCTATAAGTTCTTGGTTTTGTCCACATACTATATACGTTCACACAGATCAGGGCTTCCTGCAGATTGAGAAAACCTTGCTATTGCAAATTAAACATCTTTCTACAATCCATCGGAGCAGCTCATCTTTTTCCACTGTTCCTCACAGTGACGCTAGAATGTTACTATCTGGATTAACGGCCCACGCACAACAAGAAATTCAATAACAGGCCGATCAAAATAGCCAGAAAAAGAGGTAAGACTGAGCTCAGACCTTCACCGCAGCCGAGCTTGACGCTTTTGAAATGAGTTTGTAAGCGCAAGAATTCGAGCACAGTAGTGGAGGGGTCAACAGTGGCTAGCTCATACCTGTGCCCATTAACAGCAAACACAAGATTCTTGGTTTCGGTTCCAAAGGACTCTGTCCTCTCCATTCTGGAAGGGTTAACAAGCTCGTTGAGATGGTTTCCTGTACTCATTTGGATATGATTCTTATGAGAGGGGAGACTCAAACTATGTCTATAAGTTGTCACTGTCAATAAATCTAATCTTGAAGCTTTTCAATGTTCGAAAATGATTTGCCTTTCTGTAGCGTCTGGCTAAATCTTCTGTTCCCCTTTTCTGTGGGTGTTGATGAATTGCATGATGAGAGAATTTCAATCCAAAAAATAAAATTTTAAAAACTCTTTCAAAAGACGTGGCTTGTGGGTATTGTGACTATTGTCGAAATTTTGTAGCAGTGTCGGATTTCATTGTTATCCGTACCTGTAAAGACTAGTATGTGATTTTTCATCCTTTCTAAATAAAATCGCCCACTTCAATTGGTCAAAAAATTATTTTTTTATTAAGTGAAGGACTGAATAGCTTATTCTTATTAAATATTAATGACTGACAAATTTAATTTAAATCTGATTCAATCTTATAATATTTCCGTCATATTAACTTCTATTTCTATTTCTCATAAAAGTTTATTATTTTTGAAAAATATCATCTTTATATAATATTATAGTCGGATCCTTAGTTATCTTTTTATTCCAACTGGACAATCTTGAGGCAATAACTTTTTTATTTGGCCAAGTACAAAGTAGTATATCATTTCAACAATCGAATAAGAGTTTAAGTACAAAATATTATCTGTAAAGATACACTTAAGTAACGAGATTAGTGGTGACCTAGTATACGTTGCGATGCTTTGCTTCACTGATACGAAAACACATATAGGAGTACTTTTAATCATAATCATTATTTTAAAAACAAAAAGCAAGTCAAACTGATGTAAGCAATAAATTAAAAATACCCCCAGTTTAAAATTCTTTAATATATATTCTTACAATTTTTTGTGTTAATTATTATTTATTAATTTTTTTTTTGGCCCATTATTATTTATTAATTAATTAAGGAAAATCTTTGAAGTACCATTGGTTTTACTTTTAACGATGGCATGTGCAACATTTTTTATATTCTATAATTTATATAGACTTGGCAATTTCGTCCAGTACGGGGGCTCTGGATGTGTTCAATGCGGTCAAAGTCTTCCTCGAAACAGGTATATTTTCAATGTCCCTTAACCAAACCGATATCACTCTTATTCCAAAAAAAACTAACCCCATATGTGCTGCAGATTTTAGACCGATAAGTCTATGTAATTTCATTTAGAAAGTCATATCGAAGGTTTTAGTCAATCGACTAAAGGTGTTCCTTGCAGATATGATTACCCCCTTTCAGAGTGCTTTTGTGGCAGGTCGCCTTATTCAGGATAACATTGTGGTTGCGCATGAAGTCTTCCATCACTTGAGATTGGGAAGAAACAGAAATGGAGTTGAGTGCGCAATCAAACTGGACATGCAAAAAGCGTACGATCAGGTTGAATGGGAGTTCATCCTAAAGAGCTTAGAGAAGAGGGGCTTTGGAGAGAAGTGGATTGGATGGATGAGAGCGTGTATAACAACTCTGATCTACCGGGTCTTGATTAACGGGGAGAGAACAGAATACATCCGGCCAACAAGAGGACTTATGCAAGGTGACCCACTATCGCCCTACCTATTTATCCTTATGGCGGATGTGTTGTCACGACAGGTTGAAATGGAAGTCACGGAGGGGAGATTACGTGGGATCATAATGAGAAGAGGTTGCCCGGAATTACATCATTTGCTATTTGCAGATGATTCCCTCTTTTTCATCGAGGGTACGATAGACAATGCGACACACATCAAGGAGGTCATTGGGAAGTACTGTAAGAATTCGGGCCAAAGAATAAACGAATCAAAGTCGAGCTTAACTTTCAATAAAGGAGCGGATGATGCTACTAGAGGCGCTATAGAGGATGTATTGGGCATTGCTAGTACGAATGACCCGGGCAAGTATTTGGGTCTTCCGACGGTCTGGGGGAGATCAAAGAAGGAATCATTGGGATATCTCAAAACCAGAATAAGGCATAAACTTCAAGGATGGAGATCCAAGACACTTACTCAAGCGGGGAAGGAGGTACTCATAAAGGCGGTAATCACGGCGATACCTACGTATGTTATGAGTATCTTCAAACTTCCCAAAACATGGTGTTCAGAGATCAATGCAATGATTACGCGGTTTTGGTGGGGAGGGGGAGAGGATAAACGGAAAATGCATTGGAAACGGTGGGAGGTTTTGGCTAAGACTAAAGAAGATGGAAGTATGGGTTTTCGAGAATTGTAAACTTTCAATGTTGCCTTACTTACGAAAATGGCGGATAGAGCAAACAAAGAACCGGGTGAACTTTGGGTGTCGATTTTGAAGGGGCTCTATTACCAATCGGGTGACATACTCTCGGCGCGTAAAGGGGGCCGACCCTCTTGGGCGTGGACAAGTCTAATGAAGGGTCGTGATGTTTTAGCCAAGGAGGGGATTTGGACAATTGGCGATGGGGACACAATCAGGGCAGCACATGATCAATGGTTATATAACAAGGTTGGGTTTCAGATTGATCAAACCGAGGCATGGAGTCATAATCAGGAGCTCAGAGTGGGTCATCTGTTCGATGCTTCCAGCAGACGATGGAACGAAGAGCTGCTGAGATGTCTAGCCACACCAGCACGCGTCCTGCAGATACAGAGCATCCCGATCCCGACCCAAGCGAAGAAGGATTCCATTGTTTGGCCCTATACAGACAACGGTCGGGTCTCTATGAAGACTGTCTATCATAGACTGATGGAGGTGACAGAGCGGATACAACCAGATATCCATCGGCATGGAGCGCGAGCAACAACGGTTTGGAGCTCAGTGTGGAAGGCAAAGGTGGCGCCAAAAATCAAAACCTTTGTCTGGAAGCTCTTAACAAACTCGATTCCGGTCGTGGCAAACCTGCGAAGGAGGGGAATGAATGTTGCGGACAGCTGCCCAATGTGTGGACTATATGAAGACGTTGAGCATATGATCTATAGGTGTGGGTGGACGAGACCAATCTGGTTCGGGATCCTGGGGTTGAGAGATCAACATCAGGGCAGGGAGAACATAATGGATTGGATTCGGGATAGGCGCGATGAACCAGGCCTGTCGCAACACCTGCAGGAACAACGTTGGAAGCTCTGTCTGATCACGGTTTGGAAAATCTGGAATGCTCGGTGCAAGAAGGTGTTCGAACAACGGCAGCCAAATCCCGTGGAGGTGATGGAAGCTTGCAGGCGCGAATGTGACGAACTGGCGCAGACAAACCGACAACCAGAGCATCAGGTACAGATGGAGCAACGTAGCAGCTGGGCGAAACCTGCAACTGGCTGGATAAAAGTAAACTGCGATGCTTCGTGGAATCGAGCATCAAACACGGGCGGATTAAGGGTCATTGCCAGGGATGAGTCCGGACAGCTTGTTGGTGGCGCAAATAGAAGACAGTAAGGGTGGAGCATCGACATGCTGGAAGCAGAGGCTGTGCTGCTGGGTGTGCTATTAGCTCGGGATATGCAGTGGGAGAAGGTCATTTTCGAGTCTGACTCGAAATCGATCATGGAACAAATTAACGACAGAAAATCAAACTGGAAGTTCGAGGTTATTTGTTCGGAAATTCGCACTAGGGCAAGCTGCATATAATCGATAATTTGGTCAACCATTAGGCGTACGGCAAATGAAAGCGCTAATTGGATTGCCAAACAATCTAGATTGGGAGTGCGACTACATCATTGAGTGTCACAACCCCCACTCCCGTTAATTATCATTTTAAGTAGAGAATGTAATGTTTTATGTGATACTGTGGTTGACGTTGAATGAATGAAGTACTCGTGTTTTATGATAAAAATAAAAGATAAAAAATTCGTCCAACACAACTTGACAGCGTGCGGGACCACACAATCACAGAACCGGAGTGCACTGCCCGGACCTCTTCAACAAGCTTACCACACAGTCACTAAATCCGATTTTCTTTGGTCCATCAGAAAATGGACTTCATTTAAAACCATAGAATACCCAATGGGACCCAGATTCATAGCATAGGATGCCCATGCCGCCTTGTAATTGTTTTTTTTTTGGCCATCATCCCCCTTGTAATTGTTGATAACGGTAATAAAGTCCCAAATAAAAATACTGGACGGTTGATCCACTATATCGGACTTGATCTATCTACTAATCACATAATTCATAGGGTTGACTTCTAAATATCATCGATTGTTATGATTTGACTAGGAAAAACAAAATCTAGTGCAAATCCAAACCGTGCGCAACCCTTGTTAGTTCCTAATTGGGCGATCCGCGCGACCATCTTTAAACATTTGATTTAAATAATATTATAAATAATTGTGCATTTTAATTATACGGATCTAATTGCTTACTCCGCTTTTAGCTTTAAGTAGCTGAATCTAACTACTTGTTTGCAAGATTAAAAAATTGGTTAAATTCTAAATCGGGTCGAGTCAAACTCCACGAATAAATTTGTATTTTCATTTGACAAATTTGTATAATTTGAGTTTCATTATAAAATCAATCGATGAAGGAATAAGGTAGCCAATTTGTATATATAAGTACATAATACACCCATTGATGTGCGATTTGACTTATAATGGGTGAGAAACACAACTTCAAAACTATGGTATGTGAGTAATTAGGAAATAACAAATTCACAATGGGGAACAACAAACAACCCAATACCGTGAATCAGAACCGAATTCTGATATCATGTTAAATTCCATATCATGCTAAACCAAACTCAATTGACTTATATAACTTGAATTTCATCATAAAATTAATTAAAGTTAACCAATTTATATATATACGATACCTAATATTTTGTAAACCCACCGATATGATTTTGTTTTTTGCCAACACCGATATGAGATTTGACTCATGGTGGGGAAACACAACTTCAACAAAAATCATTTCTAACATTTCACCCAGTCCAGGATCCCATATCGGGCTTTTAAGAGCATTAAAGGGCTTAACAAAAGAACCTATATTGGGATTTCTAAGAGCAATTAAAGGGCTTAACAACTATCCATGCAGGTTTCTCTCTACCTTTTAGATCAGGAGTGTAGAGAAAGCAAGGAACATTGTTCAATTAAGGACATGAAATGGAGCAAAGCATTACGTGATGTTCTTGGGCAGACGAAAGAAAGGCCTAAACTCAAAGGAACATATCAAGAAGGGAAGGAACCAAAGCGAGAATAAACCTATCTCGAAGAAAACAATGACTCTCAGTTCATCCCATCTCTTCCAAATGGGTGTGTATAAAACAAACCACCACAAAGCTTTCATTTCATCATTCCAAAACAGCAGGAACAAATAAAGCAGCTACCAACAACTATGGAGACTAAGACATCGTCAGGAGTTTCGCCTGTTTACAATGATTTTGAACCCTCAACGGAATGGGTACACGAGGAGGGATACGACAGTCTCCTCGTCTCTCTGCCTGGTGAGCTATATACCAAAAGAAAAGGGGGCAGATAAATAGGCTACTGCTGGCCAAACCTACCTCTTTCACCCTTACCTTGTTTATTTATGATTATTAATTATTATACACGGAGGGCAGGTTTGTCTATGCTATTTGTTTGAGTGGCCAACGATCAGATAATTACTTAATTGATGATCCTATATCTCGTATCTTATATTTGGACCTCCCACTTAAGAACCGTATGGCAGCATGAGACACGATTTTGACAATATTATCAAAAGGCAGCTGAATATAGTAAGTATTCATAGTTTATAATAGGCTATAGCTTATCTATACTATGATTTAATTTATAGGATTCAAAAGGGAAGAGGTGAAGGTGCAACTTACCTCATCTGGGAAAATCAGGGTCATGGGTGAGCGTCATGTTGGAGATAACAAGCGGAGTCGTTTCAAGAAAGAGGTCCCTTTTTCATCAAACTATGACACTAACAGAGTAACTGCAAAGTTTGAGGATGGTACACTCTTCGTTAACCTACCAAAAGTAATTGTACCTGCTCAACCTCCACCTCTGGAAGAGGCAGAGAAGCCAACACCAGAGATTCCCAAGCCATCAAAACCTAGAACGGAACCACAACTTCAGAAGATTGATCAGAAAAAAGAAACCGTGCAGAAAGATACAACCACTGCTGAGATGACTTACCAGAAAGAGGACACCAGAGCTGCTTCACAGCGGAAGAAAAGTGAAGGCCAAGATAACGAAGATAATGTTATAAGTAAGAAGAGACAGACAGTTGGTGACTCGGCTAATGATGGGAAGAAGCAAAAGGTGGGAAACGAACATGAGGAAGGAGGCGATGAACAGAAACCAAAAATCTACACGCAGATTCTTGAGAAATATGTCCCGAAGCTGAAAAAGCCAGGAAACTTTACAAACTTGGTCCTGGCTCTCCTTTCGGTCCTAGTGCTGATTCTATATGCTAAGAATGCAATAACTTCCACAGGGAAGTCACAAACTAAGCTCTTTGAGGATCTGTGAGCTGTTAACTTGGTCCCTAAACAAATGTAAAGCGTCAAATTTGATTGAATAATATATATACATATGCATCTATCTTCTGCAATATACACTTGTGTCTTGGATTCAAATTCAGTCAGGTTCTTTCGTAGTTTTTTTACATCCCATACAGGGAAAGTAGAGATGCCAAAAAGAAAAATATGAGCTTTCGAAACTGAAAGAGTACAATAATGCATATCTAGAGTTTCTGATCACATCTAGAGTTCTCTATAGTGATCACATCAGTATCCATGTCAATTATTGAGTGAATGATTTCATTGAAATTTGGGTAGCACATGTGGGTGTGGATCTGAAAAACCATAAACCTAGTAAATCATCTTTATTTTATCAATAATGCATATTTTTTTATTGCAGTTTCACATCATTCCTAAACAATTTCTTAGTACATAATCAAAAAAATTGAGTAACCTGCTTCGCACCCGTAACAGATTCTACTGTGGTATGAGACCCACTTCAATACCATGTTTAATAGCCACACTACACAAGCAAGTTACACTGAAAAAATGGTTTGTAAAAATTACCTGGGTGGTATCTTTGACACCGCAGTTGGTGATCCTGAAGGAACGAACAGCCCACTCCAGATAGAAGGCCTGATCAGACTTCCTAAGGGGCAAGCCCTCTCTTAGAGCAGCTTCATCAATTTGCATCACAGTTAAACCAGCTTTCTCCAGATCCTCAACCTCATCCTTTTTGGCCAGAGCAATCTGAGTGCAGGTTTCAGACCTAAGAAATAGACGATATAGCTCAGTAATCAGATAGCACAATAGAAGTGCCATATTGCTAAGCAGAAATCACGCTGTCGCCATAGATAATAGGAGGCTTAAGACATCGGGACCCATATCATTGTGACGGAGAACTCTCGAATGAATTAGGATGTTGAAACAATTTGGAGGGCACTCAAAATTTAAATTTAAATCGGATAAAATCATAATACTGAATTAGAATTTGAGAAGGATTGTGAATGTTTGAGATGGAATTTTATGACTTCACTTATGACCAATTTATAGTGTTTGACACACACTTTGAAGAAGACACCACATTCTTTGGAAGAGACATTATGCCCCTTAGAAGAGACACTACACCCTTTGTCCAAGCCTTGTGACATTTCAGCCACAACATGTACTTTGGTTTCAAATTTTGGCTCCAAAACCAAAGGGACATCTTAGGATGATGACTTGGAGCCGAAGTAATTGCAATGGTTCGGTCTAATACTTGGTTCTAAAGCAAGTGTCCAAAAACCGGGAATTTTAAGGTTAAAACGTTAAGTCATTAGTTCCAAAAATTCAAATTTACAATGAATTTTTAGAATAGTGACTTTATGAATAATAAAGTCAGGGGCTCTGCCCCTTGGACCCTGCTAGGGGCGCTGCCCCCTTTTACCCCCATTGCCTCGTCTCTAATCAAATGATGAATCTCCGATACAGTGAATCATAATATACTTAAACAAGCATGCACTCCGCACCCTCCTAACTTGTTTAATGAGATACTATGATCCTATTGGTCAACTAGTCAATCTAATTACACTAAAATATATAACAATCCTCCCCCATTTTAGTGTAATCCTTGATTAACTAAACATAAGATCACAATCAAACAACATAGCAAACTTATGCATAAATGAAATATCATGACGATTGAATTTTATCTTAGCGTATTACACATTTCAAATATTCGAATATCAATGTGTCACTATGGATTGAACATTTGCTATTCATTGTGAATACATGAAGATAATATACACATTAATTAACATTCTCAAATGTTCTTTCTTGACACTATCTTTTACTAGCCTTGTGTCCTAATCCTTCATAAACATATCAAAGCCAAGTCCTAGCTTCTTGAAGCGGCTAAACTTCATGTTTACATAGGTGGCTCTTTTATTCTTGCACCTGCATATGCAATTTTTCAAAAGAACTATTAAGAAGTTAAACTTCAACCTCCTTTACTTGCAGATCTGAACACATACCTTGGGATAATATAACCAATGTGTTCCAATCTCTAGATGTCAAGCTTTCCACATTGAATTCAACACCTAATGTCATATTAGGTGGGAATTGGGCATCTCAACATGAGAGATTTCAAATGGACTTTAATCCTATCCCCACGGTCGATTTGTGCACAAGATCCCTTATTAACCCTTTGGTTAAATGATCAGCTAAATTATGTTGAGTTTTTATAAACTCCACTGATATAACACCATGCATGATGAGTTCACGAATCATGCTGTGTCTAACACCTAAGTGTCTAGACTTGCCTATATGCATTAGCCAGGGCAGATTCACTATCACATCTGATAGATATAGAAGATATCGGTTTAGGCCATAATGGAATTTCATAAATCAGATTTCTTAGCCACTCAACTTCTTTACCAGCCGATGCTAATGCAACAAACTCAGACTCCATTGTTGAGTGAGTAATGCAACTTTGTTTCTTAGATGCCCAAGAGATAGCACCTCCCCCAAGAAGGAATACCCATCCACTTGTAGAAGAATGATCTTCCACATTGGAAATCCAACTTGCATCTGAATATCCTTCAAGAACCGAAGGAAATCCAGTATAAGTCAAACCATAATCCATGGTTCCTTTCAAGTATTTGAATACTCGATTTAAGGCTTGCCAGTGATGTGAACTTGGATTGCTAGTATATCTACTAAGCTTTCCAATAGCATAAGCAATATCTGGCCTAGTGCTAATCATGACATACATAAGACAACCAATAGCCCTTGAGTATTCAAGTTGAGATATTGCCACACCTTTATTAGGTAGAATCTTAAGACAAGGATCTATGAGAGTGCTAACTGAATAAACTAAATTTATTCAGTATCTTCTCAATGTAATGGGATTGAGAGATTTAAATACCATTGTTCTTTTGCTTGATCTTTATACCAAGAATCACCTCAGCCTCCCCCAAATCCTTCATGTCAAAATTAGATGACAGGAATTTCTTCGTTTTATCAACTTGATTTTGGTCAGTACCAAAAATCAACATGTCATCTACATATAGACAAATAATAACTCCTTTTCCAGAAGTATCAAATTTGCTATATACACACTTGTATGCTTGGTTAAGAAGAAAATCATTAGACAATACTACATCATCAAATTTTTGATGCCATTGTTTTGGTGCTTGTTTAAGACCATACAATGATTTCTTCAACTTGCACACCTTGTTTTCATTTCTAGGCATAACAAACCCTTCCGGTTGTTTCATATAAATCTCCTCATCCAAATTACTATTCAAGAATGCAGTTTTCACATTATGTGAGAAAACTGCAATTCTACAATACTTTCTTCACATAATTGGTACTAACTACTAAGTGAACCATTAAGACTTGATGGCAAGTATCATCACCTCAGGCTCTCCATGCACCAGAACATCAATCTCAAGACCTTCCTGGATTTTGACAACTTTGTGAATCTCTTCCTTAATGGCCTTAACATAATTTTCCTTGGAGATCCTGGAGGTTCAATAGTTCATCATTTTGATCACGAGATTCAACAAGAAAGCACAAGTCACTAGCCTGCAATTGTATTGGACGAAAATACACTTAAATAAAGATCCTTACTTGTTAGCCTTGAATTCACGTCGTGCTTTTCTAAGCTCCGTGGTCTGGGGGAAAGATCCAATGGTTGTGGTAGGAAGAAATGGAAGGTCTAACTTCTTTTGTTGAGTATCTAGCCTCGCACTCACATTAGTCGCTCTACGATGATCAGAATCCTTCAAAGCTGCCACCTAATAGGATAGAACCACTCTTATAGATGATAATATAGACGGCAAAAACAAACAAGAAAAACACGAAATAAACTTCGTAAGGTTACTTACTGCCTTCTGAACATCTTCATTGGTTACCATCGGAGAGGATCTTCTTGAATCCAGGACAACAACATTGGCAATGAAAAGAGACTGCATGGCCATTGAAAAGTAACAGAATGCTAACTGCACGACCTCATCTTTCTGTCCAGACAATGCATTAGATAGAGCATTTACTTCAACAATCTTTTGAGATGCAAAGGCTAACCACGACTTAATCTCATCGCCCAACTTCGTCTCATTTGCTAGATCAACGGCAGTATGAATAAGAGAACAGGAAGTTGAGACAACAACTTTATCTACAAAGGGAAAACAGAAATTCGTCTTTGAAATTCCCTTGTAGTTCAGCATAGGCATGAACGAATGCTTGTAGTTGGTGATCATCTAAATCCATGCCAAGGGTGGGCTCATCAAACTGTATCCACGAGGCACCAGCTGCTTGCAGTTCAGACACAACATCTCTGTATGTTAGATGTCGTTAAGTAGGGGTGATCAAAAAAGACTGTAGGACCGAATTCCCGACAAGACCGGCCCGAGACCGGCCCGACTAGGACCGAGACCGACTAGGACCGAGACCGAACGGGCGGTTTTTTTTCTTCAAGGTCGGTCTCGGTCTCGGTCTCGGGCTTTTTTCCCAAAAGCCCGTTTAGGACCGGCCCGGACCGAATGTATGTGTATTTGAGATTTTCATAATACCACACCGAAAATAATGTGGATTTTGGAGGTTTTCTATCTCTATAAAAGGTGCATCTTGATAAATTTACTAAAGAATATAGAGAGTTCATAGTGTTTCTTTGAGAGGTGAACTATTCTTTCGCCTTTTACTAAAGAATACCGTGAATTCATAGTTTTTTTTGTTTTTTTGGTGTAGATTCGGTCCAGGACCGAGACCGGCCCGAGTCAAGAAAGACCGACTCGGGCGGGCTTTTTTGGCCGAGGTCGGTCTCGGTCTCGGTCTTGGTCCTCCAAAAGGCAAGACCGAAATTTCGGTCTCGGTCTTGCCTTTAGGACCGGACCGGCCCGCCCATGATCAGCCCTATCGTTAAGCATATTGCTTAAGAAATGTGACACGGTAACCAACCCAAAGTTACCAGAGTTTAAGTAATTACTTGTAGATTGGAAGAATCTTCCCAATGACTGATAGGGGAGAAAATAATTTGTCAACGCCTTTAGCAGGTTTTGAAAGCAACAAATAGGACACCGGTCCCATAAGGACTGGAACAGTATCAATTCCAAGCTGCATCCCATTAGACACAAATACAAAAACTAAGAAAATCAAAGTCAATTCACAATCTCCATGTTATGCCAGCTTAACATACCAGGATCATATCTACAACCAAAAGAAAGGTGATCTTAACTGGTCAATGATATATACCAAATGCATTCACTGACAAATGATTCGTGGAGCATGCACTAGTCTGGCAAAGTGCTTTAGGTATTTAATCTCGACTAGGTTCTATGTGAATATATCATTGTTGAGAATTGAATATTGGATTGTATTGCAAAGTGCTTTAGATTAGCTTACATGTATTCTATTTATACATTTGAAACTAACAACTATTCCTAACGGCTATAATACTGTTCATAACAGCTATATTACTATTCATAACAGTCATATTGCTAACACTCCCCCTCAAGTTAAGCAGTGGGATCTCCGATGTTTAACTTGCTGAGTACAGTGTTTAAAATTCTTCCGTTGACTGCCTTGGTTAATATATCTGATAATTGGTCTTCAGATCGTACAAATGGTAATTCCACAATTCATGCTTCTAGCTTTTCCTTGATAAAATGTCTATCGACTTCTACGTGCTTGGTGCGATCATGTTGTACAGGATTGTGTGCAATACTGATTGCGGCTTGATTATCGCACATAATTTTGCTAGACTGTGATGGAGGAAATCCAATCTCAGTTAGCAATTTTTGTAACCATAAGATTTCTGTCAATCCTCAGGCCACTCCTCGAAATTCTGCTTCTGCACTTGATAGTGCCACCACTTTCTGTTTTTTGCTTTTCCATGTAACCAGGTTTCCTCCGACAAAGGTGAAATTTTCTGATGTAGATCTTCGGTCTGTTGGATTTCCTGCCCAATCCGCATCGGTGTATCCTTGTATCTTCAAGTGTCCGTTTGGCTTGAAGAGTATCTCGTGACCTGATGTCCCCTTCAAGTACTTTATAATTCTCCATACAGCATTCATATGCTCTTTTTGAGGTTGATGCATGAACTGACTTACCACTCCTACAGCATATGCGATATCCGGACGCGTGTGTGAGAGATATATCAATTTTCCCACCATTCGTTGATATTTATCTTTCTCTGCCAGTTGTGCTCCTTCTATTATCCGAAGCCCATGATTTGTTACCATTGGTGTATCCGCCGGTTTGCAATCGATCATTCATGTTTCTGCTAATAGATCTAAAATATATTTTCTTTGAAATATAAAAATACCTTGTTTAGATCTTAGTACTTCTATTCCCAAGAAATACTTGAGTCTTCCCAAGTCTTTCATCTCGAATTCAGTGAATAGGTTTTTCCTTAGTATTGACACCTCTTCTTTATCATTTCCTGTAATGATCATATCATCAACATATATAATTAAGCATGTTATTAAATTACCTCTTTGTTTGATGAAGAGAGTGTGGTCTGAATTGCTCTGTTTGTATCCATATCGCTTCATTGCTAAGGTAAACCTGTCAAACCATGTTCGAGGTGATTGTTTAAGCCCATAAAGCGTCTTCTTCAGTCGACATACTTCTCTTGATTGAAACTCATCTGTGAATCCAGGTGGTGCTTCCATGTACACTTCTTCTTCTAACTCTCCATGTAGGAAAGCATTCTTTACATCAAACTGGTGGAGTGGCCAGTCTTCATTCACAACTATTGATAACAAAACTCTGATTGTGTTAATTTTGGCTACTGGAGAGAATGTCTCGGAGTAGTCAATTCCATATGTTTGAGTATATCCCTTTGCTACCAGCCGAGCTTTGTATCTTTCTATGGTTCTGTCTGGTTTATATTTGATCGTAAATACCCATCGACATCCAACTGGTTTTTTTCCCATCGGTAGGATACATTTCTCCCATGTGTGACTCTTTTTTAATGCTTCCATTTCTATCTTCATTGCTTTTGTCCAATTCTTTGATTCCAAGGCTTGTTGAACTGAGTTGGGAATTTGTTCTAAGTATAACGTTGTACCAAACGCCATGGCTTCTTGGGACACACTCCCCCTGACCATGTTTCCTATTGGATACTTAGATCCTTGAGCTTCCTTTTCAGGGGAGTACCGTTTGGGTGGAACTCCCCTATTAGTTCTTGGTGGTAGTGTATATCTCGTTGTTTCCTCGTGTATTGGTTCAACCTGTTCTACTACTATCTCATGGTCACTATGGTTAGAGGAAACATATGGATTTTCAGAATTTTCAGCACTACTTACCTCAGACACCAAGTTGGGTATGATTTTTTCAGTGACACTTGGCTCTGCCATGGATTGTATGGAAGTCTCAGGAAGTTACTCATCTTCATACTGGTTTTCAGGGTTATGATTATTTGGGATAATTTCTTCTGAGGATGGAAGCCAACTTAGTGTGTCTATATATTCTCTCTCCTCCTGACCACTAGGTTGGGTTTGGTAGTATTATTCGGTCTCAAGAAAATCACAGTTCATGGTGGTGAACATGTGATGACTTTTTGGGTTATAACATCGATAGCCCTTTTGATTAACACCATAACCCACAAATACACATTTTTCAGCACAATGGTCGAATTTACTACGGTCGACTTTGGGAATATGAACAAAGACCGAGCACCCAAAGATCCTTGGGTGAAGAGTAAGGGCAGGGGGTATTTTAGTAAATTCTGATAGAACTTGAATAGGTATTTTTAAGTTGAGGATTTTTGTGGGAAGACGGTTTAGGAGATAAGTGGTTGTGGCAAGTGCCTCAGGCCAAAAAGACTTAGGAACTCGAGATTCAATTAGAAAAGCTCGAGTTATTTCTAGGAGGATTCGATTTTTTCTTTCAGCTACTCCATTTTGTTCTGGTGTATGGGGGCAAGTAGTTTGATGAACTAATCCTTTAGTGTGAAAAAATTGTTTCATGTTTGTGTTAATGAACTCTCCCCCATTGTCAAAGCGCAAAATTTGAATATTTTTTTGAAATTGAGTTTGAATCATAACATAAAAATGAGTAAATTTTTCAAAGACCTCATATTTTTGTTTTAGAAAGTATATCCATGTCATGCGAGTACAGTCATCTATAAATGTAAGAAAAAACTTATAACCTTGTCCTCCTATAACTGGAGCTGGACCCCACACATCTGAATGAATGAGTGAAAAAGGTGAGGTTACTCTTGTGTTATTAGGTTTGAAAGTTTGTCTATGACTTTTAGCTAACACACAAGTTTCACAGTTTAAATTATTTGACGAAGCTAACTTAGGAAATAAAATGTTTAAATACCCCGTGGATGGATGTCCCAACCTTCGATGCCATAGCCATGCCTCTCGGTTTGCAGACCCGTGAGCTAGCATTGTAGTACCTTGTTGAGTCACTTCATCCACGTAATACAATCCATGACGCTCAGTGCCACGTCCAATAATCTTCCCCGTACTGATGTCTTGTAGGACACAAAAATTAGGATGCATAATCATAGTACAGTTTAGTTCCTTTGTTACATGACTAACTGATAATAATTTATGTGTTAATGATGGAGCATACAAACAATTAGACATAGTTAATGTTGGTGAAATTTCAATAGTTCCTCCTCCTTCTACATGGACTATTTCTCCATTAGCTGCTTGAACATTTTTTTTTTTTGGTTTAGACGGTGACCTAATATCAGATTTTTCAAAGGTCATTGTATCAGTGGCCCCACAATCAAATATCCACGATTTTTCTAGTTTATTAGAGTTTTTTACCATATTTATTCTCCCTAACCATTCTGGGATTATCTCATTATTTTCTAAATTTTTCTTGAGTCTATTTGCGAATATCTCATTTTTATGGGTCTTATTCGGGTAATTAAAATTCGGATTAGGTTTATTTTGTAACAATATTGCTTCTTTGGGGGAAATATTGCTAGGGTTAAAAATAGAAGGGTTTGGAAATAAATTTCCAAACACTTTCCTCCTGCAGCCTTCTTTGACAAATCTTCATTTTGGTATGAAGACTCCTTCATCAGTGGAATTGGAGTCTTCTTCGTTCTATCCCTCGATCCGCCATAGCAGCTCCTTCGATCGTCGTAGCAGCTCCTTCTCCAGGCTTCCATCTAAGACAATCCCCCGCAGATCTCTCGATCCATCCAAGCAGATGAGGTGGCGGTGAAGTTGCCCACGGCAGTCCGGTCGAAGATTGCTCCGCTGGTTCCGTCGATTTCGTGGTTGTTTCGGGCTGAGGATGCTCTTCCTCGCCCATCAGGTATTCCTCGTCCCGAGTTCGGTTCTGCAGCCTCTTCCACGGCTCTGGTGCCTTGGTCGATCTTGTGTTTGGTGCCTACGATTGTCGTCGATGGTGGCCTCCCGTCGTTAGTGACGGTGAAGTTACCCACGTCGATGGTGGCCTCCCGTTGTCGATGGTGGCCTCCCATGGTTCGATCTGTGGTTTGGTATGTAGTTCGGTCCCTGTCTGGCCGGGATGAAGACCCGTATGGTTCTGACCGGTGCTTTCCCTTTGCTAACGCTTCAGACTCGCCTAGCTGGGTGAGGCTCGGTGCTGTCCCTGCAACCTTGTTGTATATTGAGATGTCGGTTGTGCGGTCGATTTGCAAATTGTCGGATAGACTTTGCTTGGAGGTTTGATTCTGAAAATTGAAATTGAAATTTTGATTGATCGAGCTACCGTCGTTTGACATGGCAGCTGATCTTGATTCGGGAATTGATTGGTAAGCTGACGGTAATTGATGAGCTATGACAGATTTGGTCTTTAGAACCATTGAACCAGCTCTGATACCATGTTGAGAATTGAATATTGGATTGTATTGCAAAGTGCTTTAGATTAGCTTACATGTATTCTATTTATACATTTGAAACTAACAACTATTCCTAACAGCTATAATACTGTTCATAACAGCTATATTACTATTCATAACAGTCATATTGCTAACAATCATCACCTCATATGTTGTAAGCAACTTAACTTTTATGTTGGGATCCCAATAAGGGATGTTACTAGTTGCAGTTCCCTTTTCCCTCCTTCCTGATCTAGTTATACTTTTTTTTAGGGTTAATTACTTAATTGGTTACACATGTTTCACCATTGTGCATAATGGTAACACATGTTTCAAAATGTGATTAATTGGTTTTGATATGTGACTAATTGTTTTTGACATGTTTCACCGTTAGAAATCACAGTTAAGTCACTATTTAGATACATAAAATGACGTAATTACCATTTTCATCAACCAAACTGTGTTCTTCATCACCAAGTTGTGTTCTTCATCACCGAATTGAATTGAAGAACCCAGAAATTCGATTATGGGTTCTTGAAGAACCCCAAACCTGGTTTCTTGAAGAACCCAGAAATTCGATTCTGGTTCTTCAACATAATTCTAGGTTCTTCAATACCACTAAGGGCATAATAGTCATTTCACAATTCAATAATATGTTTAAAAAAATAATTAACGGTAAAATTAACGGTTTACTAACGGAATAATCAATTAATCACATTGGGAAAAACATGTGTAACCAATTAGTCACATAGCAAAACCAATTAATCACATTTTGAAACATGTGTAACCATTCTGCACAATGGTGAAACATGTGTAACCAATTAAGTAATTAATCTTTTTTTTTTATTACCGATGCCATGTTATAATGTGTTAGTCGCAAGGAGGTAACTTGATATTGCTGAATGAACTTACATATTTCATCTTGACCAAATTATCATAAAAAACAGTATTTGCTATAAATGTTTTTAAAAAGGT
The DNA here is from genome assembly GCA_946814005.1 of Chamaenerion angustifolium. NCBI lineage: Eukaryota > Viridiplantae > Streptophyta > Magnoliopsida > Myrtales > Onagraceae > Chamaenerion > Chamaenerion angustifolium. The sequence continues at coordinate 30,210,262 of OX328277.1, read as the reverse complement.
CTAAATACCAAAAAACTATCAGAATTTTATACGTTTTGCAACGAGCTATCTGAACTTTAAAAAATCAAAACGGGTTACCTCACCTTTAGCACTTGCTAAAGACAACCAGCTACCGATCCGTCCAAATTACCGTCAACTGTTGACAAAAATTAATCGGAAATTCGTCGGAAGTTCGTCAGAAATTGATAATGAAGGGAGAGAGACCGAACTGAAATCGCACGCAGAGAAGTCATGACTTAAAAGAGTATAAAATTCTAATGTCGGACCCAATTCAGTGCCAACTTCCCCAAAATACTCGACTTCAAGAACAGCTTTCTGGCTAGAGTACATTTCCATTACCTTCACAGCAGAATCTAAAATACGATTTCGTGAAACACAAACTTTTTGGCGCTGCAATCTTCCAACTCTAAATTCTCTCTCATTGGTTGAACTATTACCATCAGCTCCTTGTTGCTGCTGAAGACGGTTTAAAGCACGAGACAACCCAAAAGCAGTTGAATAGAAGTATTGCCGACAGGTCTCAAAGGGAAACAAAAAGGGCAAGCTTTGGTCAACTGTGAGCACCAAGATGGAAGACTACCACTACATAATGCAAGAGCATGCTGAATCTGTCGAGACAGTTTGGGGTGAGTTTTCCATTGACAAAATCTTCAGAAGGCACTCGAGAACCTGCCACAGTTAACTCATCTAAATTCAGGGTGTTCCCCTTAGCATAGTTATCCCGTGCTAACTGAGGTAATTTAACGGACAACAAACGACAATGGACAAAATAGTACAATTACCAACAAACAGAAACATCATGAGTCCAATTACCAATTGTTGCAAACATCCGGGTGCAATTTATATTTTTTCCATTACCATTAGAACGCATTAAGGGGGTGTTTAGTACTCCACATATAAGATTACGAGGAATGCACGTAAGTTAAACTGTAATTCAGATGTTTGATATTTAAGAGAGTTAGGATTCTATGCAGAAAAAAATTAAGAGGATTTTTGGATTAATCTGAAGTCGTGATAATACTTTCAGATTGAAACTATTTAGTGGTTCACCAAAAAATTCAATCGGATAAAATTAGAATCTGAACAAGAACATATTATGAATGTTTGTTTGTGATAATTTATGAACCATAATAAAAATTATCAATAATGTCTTTTTACCCTTTTGGACAAAACTGTTCTCTCTGTTTTATAACTGCTTTAAGCAGTTATATCTGTCCAAAAAACCCCGGCAGGGCGCTGCCTCCGGACATCGCTGCTTAGGGGATTCATCCCTAAAAACCGATGAGGTTCAAATATTGGGAATCATAATAAACTCAAACAAGTGTGCACTCCACACCCTCCTGACTTGTTTGATAAAATATTATGATCATATTGGTCAACTAATCAATCTAATTACACTAAAATATTTAACATTCTAAATGGTATTAGAGTGTGCAATGAAAGTTTGCAGTGTATTTTGTCTGCATAAAAATCTATTAAATTTGTAAGTATCGTGATTTTTTATATTAAAACATGTTTTGTATCAAAATTGTGTTTGATAAAGAGTTTTTTAGCTTAATTATTTATCAGTTTATCATTAATAAATAAAAAAAAAATCACTCCTAACTTACACAGTGGATTTTGGGGTGTGAAAGATTTGTGAGAACTCTTTTCGCATGTATCTCTAGGGGTAGTAGCTTGAGCATGAGGAACATGGCCTGGGACGTAGGTGCATGACATATATTACAGATAAAAATAACTTTAAAAAAACTATTATCTTATCCAACGAGAGGAGGTTCGTGATAATTTTCAAATCATTTCCACTTGTTAATTTGGTAATCGTATGTATGAAGATAAGCAATTCCGTCGTTGTGGTCAGACTCTACTATGGTTTTTTTTGTGCATTTTCCATGGAGTATTTTTATCTCTTCCTCCTCCAACCACGATTTTTGGAAGAAGACCAAGACAAATTTTCTCTATGTTGTCGAGGGATAAGCATAAAAAATTGTGGATCAAACAAATTGTTCATTCTATTCCATTCCGAATTTAAAATCGAGTCAAAATGAATGTGTTTTTTTAATCTCATATTCGGCCTTAGTCTCAATATTTTGTCCAAAATACCAAATAAATTTGACCAGATCGAGTACAAGTTTGAGACAACATTTATTGTGGTTTTGAAATAATTTATTGTGTTTAGGATTGTGTTTGAGTTTTTTTTTTATATTGGATATTTGTATTGAATACTGGATTGTTTGCATTGTGTTTTGTATTTAAAAGTTTTGAATATTTTATTCATTTTTTATATTAAAACAATCAGCCCAAAATCGAAACCGAACTGAATCAAGCAAAACCAACCCATACGTATTATTTGAAATGAATTCGAGCTTGGACTTCCAAGCACGAATCCCAAAATCTGCTTATTTGCTTAAAAAAAATCTCAAGCTCACCCCGACTTTTGATCTCCCTTATCTGCTTGAGGTTTGCTTCTGCAACAAAATTTCCATGCATTCAGATTTCAGCAATTGCGTTTTGGGTTCCAAGGCATGTTAATGATCTGCAAAGTAATGACCGATTTTTGAGTAAAAATCGGTAATTAAAAATCAATTATTATAAGAGAAATCAACAATGTTGTGTCAATTTCATCAAGTTTTTGCTGAATTTTTAAGGATTCACACATTAAATTAAAGGATTGAAATCAATCATTTCATGGAAATTTGATAAAATTATGAGTCGTTATAGAAACACGAATTATCTCAATTAACAGATGTCAAATAGCGAAAAAAATAATTTCAAAAGTAAAAATAGTCGTTCACTAGAATCTGAAGGCGGCGAATCCGAAGGATCTCTGGGCCCCTTGCCACAGTCTCCAGAAGGTGAATATTTCAGATAAGACGATATTGCGAGCTAACCCAAACCTCTGCATGCATCTGCTGAATGGGATCCTCCCTCCTCAGGAACGGGGGGAGGTCCCTTCTGATTTGAACGACATTGAGATCGTTATGAGGACGCATTTTGAGCGTCTTGCCTTGGTAAGTTCCTTTCTCCTCGTTCTTCCTTCATAGACTTCCCTTTATGATTTTCACTGCTCGATCAATTTCTGTGACGTTCTTATGAAAACACACGTAAAAGTCGACCAAGGTCTCTCCTAGTTGTTTCTTAATAGAGTCTAAGGCGACCAAGCTCTTCAGCAACTGGCGTTCGCACATATATCGCTCCAGAAACTTGTTCTTTAATTCAGACCATGTCCCTATTGATCCTGCATGGAGGTCGAAGAACCAAAACGACGCTGAACCAAGAGGGTTGACGAAAATAGCAAGACTAAGTGGTTATCATCATCCGACTTACACAAAAGAGAGGCTTCATGCCTGTTGACGTGGATCACATGATCTCCTTCGCCACTGTATTCGGGGATGAGTTTTGCCACCACATCCTTTGGTATCCTGACTGCTATGAGGGCATCGATGAGTGAATGAGAGGATTGTTCTCAAAAGAGGTTTGTGACGGCTCCACGTTGTTCCTTCATCTTTTTGTTGATGAGCTACTCAACTTGGCCAAGGGTGAATTGAGGAAGTTCTCTGGTCGGTGAAGCACTCGACGGATTGACAAAGTTGACGACTGTCTGTGCTTCGGTCGAGGCCGTAGGCATGGACTGATGTCCAGAGGTCATCTCTTGGTCTTCTTGAGGAGCGTTGACACACATATTTCCAGTTTTTGCTTCTAGTGACCCCAGGGGACAAAGATCTTCATGAGGAGCACGAGCTTGTCTGCGGGTCTGTCATATGATGGTTTCCAAGAGGCAATACATCTCCGTGATGACCTAAATGGTTTTCCCGACCACTTGAACGGTTGGTCGACATAAGTAATGTCATGGCTCCCTTGCGTTTGTGATCCCGTCCTCCCGTCTCGCCCTTTCCCTAAGTCGGTTGTAAGCGGACTTCAACGAGACTCTCCAGTCCCCCGAGAACGGCCACATGATTGAGTCGTCCTGCCGGATTGTGTGGATGGGGACGTTGAAGACAAGATGCGCCATTTTAGCTCCTACCTCGCGCTGCACCTCGTCCACGTTCCAGCACTGCCGATCTCTCGATGTCCAGCTCTCCACCCGTTGGTCGATTCGGTCTTCCCCCGTGAGGTCTCTAGGTGGAAGTCGGAAATCCGGCAGAGTTGTCACCCATCTGTCGGTGCAAGTACGAACCACTCTTCCGTCCCCAATACTCTAAAACGTGTCTGAGTTGATTACATCCTGTCCTATAAGGAGACTCGGTCATCCCCACGATGCTCTACTTCTTTTATTTGCATGCATAAAGTCCGCATTTGGAAAATAGATACATTTCAGTACCTGGACCCAAAGAGCATTCGGCTCTTGGAGCACCCGAGCCGCCATATTTGTCAACAAAGCTGCATTGAAAATTTGAAGTTCCTTGAAACCAAAACCCCCTTTCTTATTTGAGACTGTCATGATCTCTCATCTTTTCCAGTGTATCTTCCTCTCCCCCTCCTTTGATCCCCACCAAAATCTCGCAATCATCACATTTATCTCTGCACGCCAAGTTTTGGGTAGATGGAAAATGGTCATTGCATATGTCGGAATTGAGGTTATCACTGCTTTAATCAACATTTCATTTCCGACATTTTTTAGTAACTTATTCCTCCACCCCTTGATCTTGTCCTGGATTCTCTCCTTTATATAGTTCATGGCATCCCGTTTGGACCTTCCCCATACGGTCGGCAAGCCAAGGTAGAGACTCAGATCTGCTACGCTCCTTACTCCAAGTATCCCGACTACCTCCCTCTTTTGATCCTCTTCGGCCCCCTCATTGAAGAACATGCTAGACTTGGTTAAATCTCCGAGAAATCTCTTCTCCTCAGACTTTCCAGGAGAAAGTCTTATTCCAACCGATCATATGTTTTTTGCATGTCAATCTTCAGTGCACATTCCGCTCTTCTTGTTGCCCCGTTGGTTCTCCTTCTCGTTTTCAAGAAGTGGAACATCTCTTGCCCCGGAGCCCGAGATCCCCCCCATTTGAAACGCTACAGTCCTGACTTCGGTCATTGATGTCGACCTGGTTAGCTTATTGTTTGTCTCCATCGCTATCTGGTTCGGTATGCAAGATAACGTCTCCCCTATGTCATGATCGAATGAGTTTACCTCCCTTGCCGAGGTGAATAGGTGTTTATAAAAGTTGAAGACCACGCGCGTAATTTGTCTTTCCCCTTCGATCCATTCCCCCTCATCCCCTTTCAATCGAATGATTTTTTTTCGTCTCCTCCTAGAAACCGTCGAATGGTGAAAAAATGTTGTGTTCCTATCTCCTTCTTTCAACCATTTCACCCTAGACCTTTGTTCTCAATAGATTTCCTATTGTTTTCATAAAGCGTCGATTATCGATTTTAGAGCTCTTTCTTCCCACTAACCCTCCTCCTCCATGACTCGTGTTCCCAATTCTTGCAGAGACGCTCAGGCTTTGTTAATCTCATGTATGTTATGCTTGACCCTTATGCTCTAGTCAATTAGGGACCTCTTACACTCTTCTAGCTTTGGCTCCAATTCTTCCAATGATCTAGTCGAACCGAACCTCGACCAAGCCTCCTTAATTAGATCAAAACATTCATGCCGTTTCAACCACATATTTATCTAAATCTCATCCGACCTTTTGTGTCCGTGAAATCTAGAATTAGCTCCACTGGTGAGTGGTCTGATCCAATGGCCAGTCCGTTAACGCATTGCGCCTTCGGATATTTTTGGCACCAATTCCTATTCCCCATATACTGGTCCAGTCTCTCCACAATTTGGTTCGCTGCCCTTCTATTATTTGACCATGTATGCATTTGTCCCTTATATCCCAGATCTTTCATCTGTATGTCCTCCATCAGTGTGTTGAAGTTATCTATTTTTGTTGATCTTTGCGTCTCTCACCTATCTTCTCTGTATGGTGAGATATGACATTGAAGTCACCTTGCAAGGTATGGTGAGATATGACATGGCTCGCCTCTGTTCAGCCATATGTGCCTCAGTGTCTCCCAATTTAGAACTCTTGTCGCGCTATTTGGGTATCCATATACCCATGTAACTAGAAACCCTTCTTGAGTCTATTTGCGAATATCTCATTTTTATGGGTCTTATTCGGGTAATTAAAATTCGGATTAGGTTTATTTTGTAGCAATATTGCTTCTTTGGGGGAAATATTGCTAGGGTTAAAAATAGAAGGGTTTGGAAATAAATTTCCAAACACTTTCCTCCTGCAGCCTTCTTTGACAAATCTTCATTTTGGTATGAAGACTCCTTCATCAGTGGAATTGGAGTCTTATTCGTTCTATCCCTCGATCCGCCATAGCAGCTCCTTCGATCGTCGTAGCAGCTCCTTCGCCAGGCTTCCATCTAAGGCAATCTCCCGCAGATCTCTCGATCCATCCAAGCAGATGAGGTGGCGGTGAAGTTGCCCACGGCAGTCCGGTCGAAGATTGCTCCGCTGGTTCCGTCGATTTCGTGGTTGTTTCGGGCTGAGGATGCTCTTCCTCGCCCATCAGGTATTCCTCGTCCCGAGTTCGGTTCTGCAGCCTCTTCCACGGCTCTGGTGCCTTGGTCGATCTTGTGTTTGGTGCCTACGATTGTCGTCGATGGTGGCCTCCCGTCGTTAGTGACGGTGAAGTTACCCACGTCGATGGTGGCCTCCCGTTGTCGATGGTGGCCTCCCGTGGTTCGATCTGTGGTTTGGTATGTAGTTCGGTCCCTGTCTGGCCGGGATGAAGACCCGTATGGTTCTGACCGGTGCTTTCCCTTTGCTAACGCTTCAGACTCGCCTAGCTGGGTGAGGCTCGGTGCTGTCCCTGCAACCTTGTTGTATATTGAGATGTCGGTTGTGCGGTCGATTTGCAAATTGTCGGATAGACTTTGCTTGGAGGTTTGATTCTGAAAATTGAAATTGAAATTTTGATTGATCGAGCTACCGTCGTTTGACATGGCAGCTGATCTTGATTCGGGAATTGATTGGTAAGCTGACGGTAATTGATGAGCTATGACAGATTTGGTCTTTAGAACCATTGAACCAGCTCTGATACCATGTTGAGAATTGAATATTGGATTGTATTGCAAAGTGCTTTAGATTAGCTTACATGTATTCTATTTATACATTTGAAACTAACAACTATTCCTAACAGCTATAATACTGTTCATAACAGCTATATTACTATTCATAACAGTCATATTGCTAACAATCATCACCTCATAAGTTGTAAGCAACTTAACTTTTATGTTGGGATCCCAATAAGGGATGTTACTAGTTGCAGTTCCCTTTTCCCACCTTCCTGATCTAGTTATACTTTTTTTTAGGGTTAATTACTTAATTGGTTACACATGTTTCACCATTGTGCATAATGGTAACAAATGTTTCAAAATGTGATTAATTGGTTTTGATATGTGACTAATTGTTTTTGACATGTTTCACCGTTAGAAATCACAGTTAAGTCACTATTTAGATACATAAAATGACGTAATTACCATTTTCATCAACCAAACTGTGTTCTTCATCACCAAGTTGTGTTCTTCATCACCGAATTGAATTGAAGAACCCAGAAATTCGATTCTGGGTTCTTGAAGAACCCCAAACCTGGTTTCTTGAAGAACCCAGAAATTCGATTCTGGTTCTTCAACATAATTCTAGGTTCTTCAATACCACTAAGGGCATAATAGTCATTTCACAATTCAATAATATGTTTAAAAAAATAATTAACGGTAAAATTAACGGTTTACTAACGGAATAATCAATTAATCACATTGGGAAAAACATGTGTAACCAATTAGTCACATAGCAAAACCAATTAATCACATTTTGAAACATGTGTAACCATTCTGCACAATGGTGAAACATGTGTAACCAATTAAGTAATTAATCTTTTTTTTTTATTACCGATGCCATGTTATAATGTGTTAGTCGCAAGGAGGTAACTTGATATTGCTGAATGAACTTACATATTTCATCTTGACCAAATTATCATAAAAAACAGTATTTGCTATAAATGTTTTTAAAAAGGTCTAAATACCAAAAAACTATCAGAATTTTATACGTTTTGCAACGAGCTATCTGAACTTTAAAAAATCAAAACGGGTTACCTCACCTTTAGCACTTGCTAAAGACAACCAGCTACCGATCCGTCCAAATTACCGTCAACTGTTGACAAAAATTAATCGGAAATTCGTCGGAAGTTCGTCAGAAATTGATAATGAAGGGAGAGAGACCGAACTGAAATCGCACGCAGAGAAGTCATGACTTAAAAGAGTATAAAATTCTAATGTCGGACCCAATTCAGTGCCAACTTCCCCAAAATACTCGACTTCAAGAACAGCTTTCTGGCTAGAGTACATTTCCATTACCTTCACAGCAGAATCTAAAATACGATTTCGTGAAACACAAACTTTTTGGCGCTGCAATCTTCCAACTCTAAATTCTCTCTCATTGGTTGAACTATTACCATCAGCTCCTTGTTGCTGCTGAAGACGGTTTAAAGCACGAGACAACCCAAAAGCAGTTGAATAGAAGTATTGCCGACAGGTCTCAAAGGGAAACAAAAAGGGCAAGCTTTGGTCAACTGTGAGCACCAAGATGGAAGACTACCACTACATAATGCAAGAGCATGCTGAATCTGTCGAGACAGTTTGGGGTGAGTTTTCCATTGACAAAATCTTCAGAAGGCACTCGAGAACCTGCCACAGTTAACTCATCTAAATTCAGGGTGTTCCCCTTAGCATAGTTATCCCGTGCTAACTGAGGTAATTTAACGGACAACAAACGACAATGGACAAAATAGTACAATTACCAACAAACAGAAACATCATGAGTCCAATTACCAATTGTTGCAAACATCCGGGTGCAATTTATACTTTTTCCATTACCATTAGAACGCATTAAGGGGGCGTTTAGTACTCCACATATAAGATTACGAGGAATGCACGTAAGTTAAACTGTAATTCAGATGTTTGATATTTAAGAGAGTTAGGATTCTATGCAGAAAAAAATTAAGAGGATTTTTGGATTAATCTGAAGTCGTGATAATACTTTCAGATTGAAACTATTTAGTGGTTCACCAAAAAATTCAATCGGATAAAATTAGAATCTGAACAAGAACATATTATGAATGTTTGTTTGTGATAATTTATGAACCAGAATAAAAATTATCAATAATGTCTTTTTACCCTTTTGGACAAAACTGTTCTCTCTGTTTTATAACTGCTTTAAGCAGTTATATCTGTCCAAAAAACCCCGGCAGGGCGCTGCCTCCGGACATCGCTGCTTAGGGGATTCGTCCCTAAAAACCGATGAGGTTCAAATATTGGGAATCATAATAAACTCAAACAAGTGTGCACTCCACACCCTCCTGACTTGTTTGATAAAATATTATGATCATATTGGTCAACTAATCAATCTAATTACACTAAAATATTTAACATTCTAAATGGTATTAGAGTGTGCAATGAAAGTTTGCAGTGTATTTTGTCTGCATAAAAATCTATTAAATTTGTAAGTATCGTGATTTTTTATATTAAAACATGTTTTGTATCAAAATTGTGTTTGATAAAGAGTTTTTTAGCTTAATTATTTATCAGTTTATCATTAATAAATAAATAAAAAATCACTCCTAACTTACACAGTGGATTTTGGGGTGTGAAAGATTTGTGAGAACTCTTTTCGCATGTATCTCTAGGGGTAGTAGCTTGAGCATGAGGAACATGGCCTGGGACGTGGGTGCATGACATATATTACAGATAAAAATAACTTTAAAAAAACTATTATCTTATCCAACGAGAGGAGGTTCGTGATAATTTTCAAATCATTTCCACTTGTTAATTTGGTAATCGTATGTATGAAGATAAGCAATTCCGTCGTTGTGGTCAGACTCTACTATAGTTTTTTTTGTGCATTTTCCATGGAGTATTTTTATCTCTTCCTCCTCCAACCACGATTTTTGGAAGAAGACCAAGACAAATTTTCTCTATGTTGTCGAGGAATAAGCATAAAAAATTGTGGATCAAACAAATTGTTCATTCTATTCCATTCCGAATTTAAAATCGAGTCAAAATGAATGTGTTTTTTTAATCTCATATTCGGCCTTAGTCTCAATATTTTGTCCAAAATACCAAATAAATTTGACCGGATCGAGTACAAGTTTGAGACAACATTTATTGTGGTTTTGAAATAATTTATTGTGTTTAGGATTGTGTTTGAGTTTTTTTTTTATATTGGATATTTGTATTGAATACTGGATTGTTTGCATTGTGTTTTGTATTTAAAAGTTTTGAATATTTTATTCATTTTTTATATTAAAACAATCAGCCCAAAATCGAAACCGAACTGAATCAAGCAAAACCAACCCATACGTATTATTTGAAATGAATTCGAGCTTGGACTTCCAAGCACGAATCCCAAAATCTGCTTATTTGCTTAAAAAAAATCTCAAGCTCACCCCGACTTTTGATCTCCCTTATCTGCTTGAGGTTTGCTTCTGCAACAAAATTTCCATGCATTCAGATTTCAGCAATTGCGTTTTGGGTTCCAAGGCATGTTAATGATCTGCAAAGTAATGACCGATTTTTGAGTAAAAATCGGTAATTAAAAATCAATTATTATAAGAGAAATCAACAATGTTGTGTCAATTTCATCAAGTTTTTGCTGAATTTTTAAGGATTCACACATTAAATTAAAGGATTGAAATCAATCATTTCATGGAAATTTGATAAAATTATGAGTCGTTATAGAAACACGAATTATCTCAATTAACAGATGTCAAACAGCGAAAAAAATAATTTCAAAAGTAAAAATAGTCGTTCACTAGAATCCGAAGGCGGCGAATCCGAAGGATCTCTGGGCCCCTTGCCACAGTCTCCAGAAGGTGAATATTTCAGATAAGACGATATTGCGAGCTAACCCAAACCTCTGCATGCATCTGCTGAATGGGATCCTCCCTCCTCAGGAACGGGGGGAGGTCCCTTCTGATTTGAACGACATTGAGATCGTTATGAGGACGCATTTTGAGCGTCTTGCCTTGGTAAGTTCCTTTCTCCTCGTTCTTCCTTCATAGACTTCCCTTTATGATTTTCACTGCTCGATCAATTTCTGTGACGTTCTTATGAAAACACACGTAAAAGTCGACCAAGGTCTCTCCTAGTTGTTTCTTAATAGAGTCTAAGGCGACCAAGCTCTTCAGCAACTGGCGTTCGCACATATATCGCTCCAGAAACTTGTTCTTTAATTCAGACCATGTCCCTATTGATCCTGCATGGAGGTCGAAGAACCAAAACGACGCTGAACCAAGAGGGTTGACGAAAATAGCAAGACTAAGTGGTTATCATCATCCGACTTACACAAAAGAGAGGCTTCATGCCTGTTGACGTGGATCACATGATCTCCTTCGCCACTGTATTCGGGGATGAGTTTTGCCACCACATCCTTTGGTATCCTGACTGCTATGAGGGTATCGGTGAGTGAATGAGAGGATTGTTCTCAAAAGAGGTTTGTGACGGCTCCACGTTGTTCCTTCATCTTTTTGTTGATGAGCTACTCAACTTGGCCAAGGGTGAATTGAGGAAGTTCTCTGGTCGGTGAAGCACTCGACGGATTGACAGAGTTGACGAATGTCGGTGCTTCGGTCGAGGCCGTAGGCATGGACTGATGTCCAGAGGTCATCTCTTGGTCTTCTTGAGGAGCGTTGACACACATATTTCCAGTTTTTGCTTCTAGTGACCCCAGGGGACAAAGATCTTCATGAGGAGCACGAGCTTGTCTGCGGGTCTGTCATATGATGGTTTCCAAGAGGCAATACATCTCCGTGATGACCTAAATGGTTTTCCCGACCACTTGAACGGTTGGTCGACATAAGTAATGTCATGGCTCCCTTGCGTTTGTGATCCCGTCCTCCCGTCTCGCCCTTTCCCTAAGTCGGTTGTAAGCGGACTTCAACGAGACTCTCCAGTCCCCCGAGAACGGCCACATGATTGAGTCGTCCTGCCGGATTGTGTGGATGGGGACGTTGAAGACAAGATGCGCCATTTTAGCTCCTACCTCGCGCTGCACCTCGTCCACGTTCCAGCACTGCCGATCTCTCGATGTCCAGCTCTCCACCCGTTGGTCGATTCGGTCTTCCCCCGTGAGGTCTCTAGGTGGAAGTCGGAAATCCGGCAGAGTTGTCACCCATCTGTCGGTGCAAGTACGAACCACTCTTCCGTCCCCAATACTCTAAAACGTGTCTGAGTTGATTACATCCTGTCCTATAAGGAGACTCGGTCATCCCCACGATGCTCTACTTCTTTTATTTGCATGCATAAAGTCCGCATTTGGAAAATAGATACATTTCAGTACCTGGACCCAAAGAGCATTCGGCTCTTGGAGCACCCGAGCCGCCATATTTGTCAACAAAGCTGCATTGAAAATTTGAAGTTCCTTGAAACCAAAACCCCCTTTCTTATTTGAGACTGTCATGATCTCTCATCTTTTCCAGTGTATCTTCCTCTCCCCCTCCTTTGATCCCCACCAAAATCTCGCAATCATCACATTTATCTCTGCACGCCAAGTTTTGGGTAGATGGAAAATGGTCATTGCATATGTCGGGATTGAGGTTATCACTGCTTTAATCAACATTTCATTTCCGGCATTTTTTAGTAACTTATTCCTCCACCCCTTGATCTTGTCCCGGATTCTCTCCTTTATATAGTTCATGGCATCCCGTTTGGACCTTCCCCATACGGTCGGCAAGCCAAGGTAGAGACTCAGATCTGCTACGCTCCTTACTCCAAGTATCCCGACTACCTCCCTCTTTTGATCCTCTTCGGCCCCCTCATTGAAGAACATGCTAGACTTGGTTAAATCTCCGAGAAATCTCTTCTCCTCAGACTTTCCAGGAGAAAGTCTTATTCCAACCGATCATATGTTTTTTGCATGTCAATCTTCAGTGCACATTCCGCTCTTCTTGTTGCCCCGTTGGTTCTCCTTCTCGTTTTCAAGAAGTGGAACATCTCTTGCCCCGGAGCCCGAGATCCCCCCCATTTGAAACGCTACAGTCCTGACTTCGGTCATTGATGTCGACCTGGTTAGCTTATTGTTTGTCTCCATCGCTATCTGGTTCGGTATGCAAGATAACGTCTCCCCTATGTCATGATCGAATGAGTTTACCTCCCTTGCCGAGGTGAATAGGTGTTTATAAAAGTTGAAGACCACGCGCGTAATTTGTCTTTCCCCTTCGATCCATTCCCCCTCATCCCCTTTCAATCGAATGATTTTTTTTCGTCTCCTCCTAGAAACCGTCGAATGGTGAAAAAATGTTGTGTTCCTATCTCCTTCTTTCAACCATTTCACCCTAGACCTTTGTTCTCAATAGATTTCCTATTGTTTTCATAAAGCGTCGATTATCGATTTTAGAGCTCTTTCTTCCCACTAACCCTCCTCCTCCATGACTCGTGTTCCCAATTCTTGCAGAGACGCTCAGGCTTTGTTAATCTCATGTATGTTATGCTTGACCCTTATGCTCTAGTCAATTAGGGACCTCTTACACTCTTCTAGCTTTGGCTCCAATTCTTCCAATGATCTAGTCGAACCGAACCTCGACCAAGCCTCCTTAATTAGATCAAAACATTCATGCCGTTTCAACCACATATTTATCTAAATCTCATCCGACCTTTTGTGTCCGTGAAATCTAGAATTAGCTCCACTGGTGAGTGGTCTGATCCAATGGCCAGTCCGTTAACGCATTGCGCCTTCGGATATTTTTGGCACCAATTCCTATTCCCCATATACTGGTCCAGTCTCTCCACAATTTGGTTCGCTGCCCTTCTATTATTTGACCATGTATGCATTTGTCCCTTATATCCCAGATCTTTCATCTGTATGTCCTCCATCAGTGTGTTGAAGTTATCTATTTTTGTTGATCTTTGCGTCTCTCACCTATCTTCTCTGTATGGTGAGATATGACATTGAAGTCACCTTGCAAGGTATGGTGAGATATGACATGGCTCGCCTCTGTTCAGCCATATGTGCCTCAGTGTCTCCCAATTTAGAACTCTTGTCGCGCTATTTGGGTATCCATATACCCACGTAACTAGAAACCCTTCTCCAAAGATGTTACTCCATACCGTGCAAGGTGACGGATACCTCTTTAGCCCACCACAGCGCTAGGCCCCCACTATTGCCTATGGGCACCACATATGCAGCATTCTCCATCTCCACTTCCCTTCGTACCCGTTCACAGGAGGCCTCCCCATGTTTTGTCTCCATAAGGAAGATCATCACCGGTCGAGTCATCCTTACTAGGTCTTTTAAGTGTTGAACTGTCGTGGGAGACCTTAACCTCTGACAGTTCCAACTAAGTAGGCTCAGTGAGTCCGTGTGGTTGTTGCGGGACAGCCACCAGAACCCTTGCTTGTTTGTTTCCTCGACGTCACAGTTATTGTTTTTACTCTGAGAGCCTCCTTTGTTCTTTCCTGTTTCACATGCCCTTGCCCCACGGCCTGCTTGGCCTATGTATAACCTGTACTTCTAGATGGTTTGCCCCTCCCGAGCCCTTCTTTTGAACCCATCTCCGCGACATTCCCTTGTGTTCTCCATGTTACCTCCCTTCCTTCTCTGTTATATCTAACCTTCCTTTTCTTCCCAATCTGTTTGGTCGTTCCCCATTCATTCTCTTTCCCTTTCTTTTGTATATTTCCAGTTTGATGGTGGTCCATCTGTTCCCCCACTGGTATGGCCGGCTTGTTTGATGGCATTTGGTTGGGGACGGTAAGGTTTGGTCCAAGCTAACGATCGTGTGTCTGATGGGTTATATGGTTGGGAGTTGGATTATGGTATTGCCCCCAGGTAGGTTCGGCATGTGCATGGGTTGGTCAGGGTTATGAGTCGGAGTATGGAGGCAGTTGTTATTTGAGATATTTGAGATATGCCGCTTCTAGGGCTAGGTATGTAGTGGGTAGGCTTGCAGTGGTATGATGATGATGTGTGGAATGGGTATAGGTAGGCTTGCAGTGGTATGAGGATGCTGGTGTGGAATGGGTATAGGTAGGCATGATGTTGAGTGGGAACTGGGCGCCCATGAACTTGTAGAGTTCGGTATCCACTTAGGATTCTGGTTAAAGTTCTCTCCGGTTTGTGCGAGGCTGAGGTTTATGTCTAGGTCACAGGCGAGCTGTTGGTGATCATCAGTCGGGACCTCGTTGAGGTCCAAACTTAGGCCAAGGCGTGGGGTGGTGCTGCAGTAGGAACCTGCGGCTGGTGGTAGCTGATCTGGAACCTGGGGACAGACGGTAGCTGGGAGTTGGATATGGCTTTGGTTGGCGCTCCGCGGTGGACTGGGAGCTGGATATTGCTGATCATGTGCATGCACTGGCTGGTGAGTATGTCCCCCATCCTTGAAACGCTCTTGCATGCTAGTCTTAGCACTCCCCCTCGGTCGTTTGTCCTGGCATTATTGTCTTTACTTCCTTGGCTTCTACTACGACTTTGCTGGGGTGAGACCCCGGAGGAGGATTCCACACCTTCCATGGCTGATGCTGATTGCATCATTTCCCTCCATGTTCTTCGGTAAGGGTCCCTGGTCGACTGGTGATGGTTCCTTTGCCCCCGATATGAAACGATCGGTTGTGCATCCGTTGTCTAGCCCCTACCAAAGGAAACGATCGGTTGTGCATCCGCTTAGTTACGACCCTACCAAAGATTCGGTTTGCTGTCGTCGTAGGGGGTTCGGGGCGAGGCGTAGACTGGTTTTCCGTTGTTCTTGTCCCTCGTCGGAGCTGGGCTGCCTGGCCATTGTGGCTTCTATCTAGACACCTTCACCCTGATCTTCCTTCCCTAATCAACAACAAATCAAGATCGACAATGACAAAAAAGTTAGGTGAAGAACAACCGAACTGAATGAAACAGAGGATGGTTTTTAGGGTTTATGTTCGAAGCCCCAGCTTGCATGGAAATGGATTTTTCAACCAATCGGCTTCTTGAAGTTAACAGCTCCAATGTTGTGTTGATTTGGCTTCTTCCCAGAGGTCCAATTAGAAGATGTGGGGCTAGTTCGGTTGGAATTGGAATCAGCTTTATCTGAAGCAGTGGCTTATGTATCCGGAGGCGTCTCTCACGGGCATAATCCAGGAGAGAGGGTAGCGGAGCGTGTAGAACTCACGCGCGGTTCGAGCTTTAATGTCCTCTTAAAAAACCAACGTAATTTTCAAAGGATAATCCATGCAAGTAGCTCTACAATTGGGAACAATACACATAGCCCGACATATTATCAAAAGAATAAGAGTATTCTTGACAAAATATTATCAACAATCTACCGCTCAAAACGTCAACAATAAGTAGCTCTAGGTTGTCAAGAATTTACACTATTTGTCAACAATTAGGTAGGATTTAGATTTGACAAATAAGGTCAAGTAGTAGTATAAATAAGTGTATTATCATATTCAACAATAAAACTGAATACAATGTAATCCTTTCAGAAAATCTATTCTTTGGTTCTGTCATTGTTATTCAAATAATTCTTTCAGAAATTCTAACATGGTATCAGAGCGGTTAAATGGTTTTAGGACCAAATCAACATCAATTCTCATCTACCTCAAGAACAATCGAAAATATGTATTCTAACACCAACCCAAACCCAAATAGGTTCAATCTCATCTGAGAAGAAGTCTCTCGATGAGCTGAAGGTACTCATTCAAGCAGCAAGCATGTTGTTCTCTCTTTGCAGGTGGAAATGGTTATAGAGTGAAGGAGAACGAAGGATCCTTGATGCTCGGGTGACACACTCGTCCAAAAGGAGCAAATAAAAAAAAAAAAAAAGAGGAATTGTTATTGACAAACCTTGGTGGAACTGTTTTAGTTGGTAGACATTGTCTGCCATAACTACTTTAGTTGATCGACCGAAAATTTTGAAGAAAAAAAATAGTTGTCGAGAGCATTTTTCTTATGGACACCATTTTTTTTCTTGATTAGGAAAAAGACAAGATTAGGTATAGTTTTTTCTTTAAAAAAAATAAGAACAGGAAGAACGCAGAATTTGATCGTCTTCCTTGGGTGCCTCAAATGTTGAGAAAGCCGAGTGAAACTTTTTACCTGTAAAGGTAAAAAAAATCATTCAATCCAAAGAAGAATGGATGGCCCGTTGGTACCAATACCAAACTGGCTTTCCCAAAGAATGAAAAAGGGAACGGTAGGACTGAACCGTAGATTAGGTTCACGATCCCACCACAAGCTTCATACAGCAGTGATCGAAAAATCGCAGGACGAAGGTGGTCGGGACCAACCGAAGGAAGAAATTGGTCCCGAGGAGAAAAAGTGAGTTGCGGCTCTTGTGAAAAGAAGTGTGCTGCATTTTTGGAGAAGTGGGCCCGCTGCGTTTTGAGAAGTGGGCCCGAGCATAAGTGACTTGTGGCTGAGTTATGTGGAGATTCTGTCCAGCCAAAAATATACCTAGCTCGATTCGTCACCAATAGTAAAAAATTATCTTATTGGATTTTTTACTATTAACAGCGGTAAAGAGTTTTACATTGTAAGCAACAACAAAAAAGGCACTCCTTGAGCACTGAATATTGTGCAAGTTGAGCATTGAAAACTCTACCGCTCAACTTGAGGGGGAGTGTCGAAAAGCAGAGGAGCAGAGGTGAACTTGGTCGAAGAGGAACCCCAAAAGTTTCTTCGTTACTTCCACAGCAAAAACAGAGCAACCCTAACTCTGATAGGGTCCAAACATAGCAGCCCTAGCTCTGATAGGGTCCAAACAGAGCAACCCTGACTCCGATAAGGTTCAACAAAACAATCAAAGCAACCTTGACTCTGATAAGGTGGTACCAATACAGACAGGTACGAATTCAAATAGGCGACATCCGCGACAAGTATATGACGGAGGCAAATCAAGAAGAAAAGCAAGCATCATGCCTGCAGAAGATCTATACACCACAAACTGGGTTGGGTCAATGCACAGGGTGTACCAGCACTATCCAAAGAAAAAAGCTCAGATAACATCAAAGGGAGAGCAAGTCGAGCTTTCCTTCATCAAACCTGAGTCATTCCAAAGGCTCAGACAAGAAGGGATGCAACACGTCCATATAAGACTCATGATAAGACGAGTTCATGCGCTACACCACAAAGGAGCAGGAGGCTCCACCAGTTTAAGATTTATCGGCTAGAGGATCCCTACTAAGGATCCACAGTCGAGCAAGAGAGCCTATGCATAATTAGAAAGGGTCATCTGCATGAAGATCAAGTATGTGTTTCAATATATGAACACGTACAGAGACATGTCTTCCAGGACAGGAAGACTATTCATCAGCCCAGAGTTGTCAGAAGTTCTTCAAGAAGCTTCCACCAATCTTCAAAAAGTCAGTTACATGGAAGATATTTTGATGCAATATTGTGCAAGTTGAGCATTGATGACCTCAATGCTCAACATGTTTTTTACCAATAAAAAGGATGAGACTTGTAGTAGCGATTGTCGCCCCACCCGCTATGTAATGTTCGAGTTTTATCTCTCCTTCTCCTGTAGTGCTTGAGAGAACCAGCGCTTTGCACTGACCTGTTAATGTAGCCCCACCAGCAGTCGGTTGAAAGACTGGATTGTTAGGTCCAAGTCGTAATCCTTTCTCCATTTTTTCCGTGGGGGGATTCGAACTCGTAACCCTAGAGTCAAACCACGTGGGAGTCAGTGCTCTCAATCACTAGACAACCACTGTCGGTAGTACCCACGGCTCAACTTGAGGGGTTGTGTCAGAATGTCAAAAGAAGAAGAGTATTGTTGACAACATTTTGTCAACAATCTACAACTCAAAACGTCAACAATCATCAACTCTTTGTTGTCAACAATTTACACTATTTGTCAACCATTAGGTAGGATTTAGATTTGACAAATAAGGTCAAGTAGCAGTATAAATAAGTGTATTATCGGATTCGACAATAAAACTGAATACAATGTAATCCTTTCAAAAAAACTGTTTTTTGGTTCTGTCATTGTTATTCAAATAATCCTTTCAGAAATTCTAACAAATCGGAATCAGGTTCTAATACCATGTTAAATTCTACAACATGTTTAACCAAACTCAATTGACCTTATATAATTTGTTTCATCCTAAAATCAATTAGTGATAGCACTTAGCCAATTTATATATATATATATATAGTGCTTAATATTTTGTAAGCCCACCTATATGATTTTGTTTTTTGCCAACACCGATATGAGATTTGACTCATGGTGGGGAAACACAACTTCAACAAAAATCATTTCTAACATTTCACCCAGTCCAGGATCCCATATCGGGCTTTTAAGAGCATTAAAGGGCTTAACAAAAGAACCTATATTGGGATTTCTAAGAGCAATTAAAGGGCTTAACAACTAATCCATGCAGGTTTCTCTCTACCTTTTAGATCAGGAGTGTAGAGAAAGCAAGGAACATTGGTCAATTAAGGACATGAAATGGAGCAAAGCATTACGTGAAGTTTTTGGGCAGCCGAAAGAAAGGCCTAAACTCAAAGGAACATATCAAGAAGGGAAGGAACCAAAGCGAGAATAATCCTATCTCGAAGAAAACAATGACTCTCAGTTCATCCCATCTCTTCCAAATGGGTGTGTATAAAACAAACAACCAGAAAGCTTTCATTTCATCATTCCAAAACAGCAAGAACAAATAAAGCAGCTACCAACAACTATGGAGACTAAGACATCATCAAGAGTTTCGCCTGTTTACAATGATTTTGAACCCTCAACGGAATGGGTACAAGAGGAGGGATACGACAGTCTCCTCGTCTTTCTGCCTGGTGAGCTAGTTATACCAACAAAAAAAAAGGGGGGGCAGATAAATAGGCTACTGCTGGCCAACCTACCTCTTTCACCCTTACCTTGTTTATTTATGATTATTAATTATTATACAAGGAGGGCAGGTTTGTCTATGCTATTTGTTTGAGTGGCCAACGATCAGATAAATACTTAATTGATACTATATCTCGTATCTTATATTTGGACCTCCCATTTAAGAACCGTATGGCAGCATGAGACACGATTTTGACAATATTATCAAAAGGCAGCTTAATATAGTAAGTATTCATAGTTTATAATAGGCTATAGCTTATCTATACTATGATTTAATTTATAGGATTCAAAAGGGAAGAGATGAAGGTGCAAATTACCTCATCTGGGAACATCAGGGTCATGGGAAAGCGTCATGTTGGAGATAACAAGTGGAGTCGTTTTCACAAAGAGGTCCCTATTCCATCAAACCATGACACTAACAGAGTAACTGCAAAGTTTGAGAACGGTACACTCTTCGTTAACCTACCAAAAGTAATTGTACCTGCTCAACCTCCACCTCTGGAAGAGGCAGAGAAGCCAACACCAGAGATTCCCAAGCCATCAAAACCTAGAACGGAACCACAACTTCAGAAGATTGATCAGAAAAAAGAAACCGTGCAGAAAGATACAACCACTGCTGAGATGACTTACCAGAAAGAGGACACCAGAGCTGCTTCACAGCGGAAGAAAAGTGAAGGCCAAGATAACAAAGATAATGTTATAAGTAAGAAGAGACAGACAATTGGTGACTCGGCTAATGATGGGAAGAAGCAAAAGGTGGGAAACGAACATGAGGAAGGAGGCGATGAACAGAAACCAGAAATCTACAAGCAGATTCTTGAGAAATATGTCCCGAAGCTGAAAAAGCCAGGAAACCTTACAAACTTGGTCCTGGCTCTCCTTTCGGTCCTAGTGCTGATTCTATATGCTAAGAATGCAATAACTTCCACAGGGAAGTCACATACTAAGCTCTTTGAGGATCTGTGAGCTGTTAACTTGGTTCCTAAACAAATGTAAAGCGTCAAATTTGATTGAATAATATATATACATATGCATCTATCTTCTGCAATATACACTTCTGTCTTGGATTCAAATTCAGTCAGGTTTTTTCATAATTTTTTTACATCCCATACAAGGAAAGATAGAGATGCCAAAAAGAAAAATATGAGCTTTCGAAACTGAAAGAGTACAATAAATTCTAAACTAGTAGATCCATCACATATAAAAATCCTCGAATGAGACATGTAGGTAAAAGAAATTATTTTAGTTCAAGAATAAACGCATGCACAAATGAGAGAGAGGGATGGAGAGACTATAATATAAATTGAATCTGATCAAAACTATTTTACAAACCACATGTACAAAATGTTGAAAGATCATTACCTACACAGAAATACAAGACATATATGATTCAGGTCAGAGAGAAAACCTAAATAAAAGAGGGTGGGGTGGGGGAGGAAAACTCACTTGGCTCCAAGCTGAGCCCGAAGGAGCTTGGCTGCAGCAACCATATTGGAGAGAGCAGGTTTAACTTCAGAATATTTACGGGTCTTGAGGCCACAGTCGGGATTAATCCATAAAAATTTGCTCTCAAGGACAGCAAGCATCTTGCTTATCCTCTCAGAAATTTCTTCTGTGGATGGTATCCTGGGCGAGTGAATATCATAAATGCCAGGACCAATTCCAGCACCATATTTCACACCTTCACGGAATACTGACAAGAGCTTCTGATCTGATCTCGAGTTCTCTATAGTGATCACATCAGCATCCATGTCAATTATTGAGTGAATGATTTCATTGAAATTTGAGTAGCACATGTGGGTGTGGATCTGAAAAACCATAAACCTAATAAATCATCTTTATTTATAATGCATATTTTTTATTGCAGTTTCACATCATTCCTAAACAATTTCTTAGTACATAATCAGAAAAATTGAGTAACCTGCTTCACACCCGAAACAGATTCTACTGTGGTATGAGACCCACTCCAATACCATGTTTAATAGCCACGATACACAAGCAAGTTACACTGAAAAAATGGCTTAGAAAAATGACCTGGGTGGAATCTTTGACACCGCAATTGGTGATCCTGAAGGAACGAACAGCCCACTCCAGATAGAAGGCCTGATCAGACTTCCTAAGGGGCAAGCCCTCTCTTAGAGCAGCTTCATCAATTTGTATCACAGTTATTCCAGCTTTCTCCAAATCCTCAACCTCATCCTTTATAGCCAGAGCAATCTGATAGCAGGTTTCAGACCTAAGAAATAGACGATATAGCTCAGTAGTCAGTGGGTACAATAAAAGTGCCATATTGCTAAGCAGAAAAAAAGCTGCTGTGTGTTAAATGTTAAATCTTAGTTCTACCTACCTTGACTGGTCATCTCTTACAAAGGACCAGTTCAAAATGGTGACAGGACCAGTGATCATTCCTTTCACGGGACGCTTTGTCATGCTCTGAGCCAATGAAGACCAAAAGACTGTCATAGCTTTGGAACGGCTCACATCACCATAGATAATAGGAGGCTTAACACATCGGGACCCATATGATTGTACCCACCCATTGTCAGTAAAGGCAAAACCAGACAATTGCTCACCGAAGTACTCCACCATGTCATTTCTCTGCATTCGGATATTATGTGAGAAAACTGGAAACTCTACAATACTTTCTTCACATAATTGGTACTAACTAGTAACTACTAAGTGAACCATTAAGACATGATGGCAAGTATCATCACCTCAGGCTCTCCATGCACCAGAACATCAATCTCAAGATCTTCCTGGATTTTGACAACTTTGTGAATCTCTTCCTTAATAGCCTTAACATAATTTTCCTTGGAGATCCTGGAGGTTCAATAGTTCATCATTTTGATCACGAGATTCAACAAGAAAGAACAAGTCACTAGCCTGTAATTGTATTGGACGAAAATACACTTAAATAAAGATCCTACTTGTTAGCCTTGAATTCACGTCGTGCTTTTCTAAGCTCCGTGGTCTGGGGGAAAGATCCAATGGTTGTGGTAGGTAGAATTGGAAGGTTTAACTTCTTTTGTTGAGTATCTAGCCTCGCACTCACATTAGTCGCTCTACGATGATCAGAATCCTTCAAAGCTGCCACCTAATAGGATAGAACCACTCTTATAGATGATAATATAGACAGCAAAAACAAACAAGAAAAGCATGAAATAAACTCCTTAAGGTTACTTACTGCCTTCTGAACAGCTTCATTGGTTACCATCGGAGAGGATCTTCTTGAATCCAGGACAACAACATTGGCAATGAAAAGAGACTACAAGACAATAGTATGGCCATTGAAAAGAGAGTCAGACTAAAAGCATTCTTGGCTGGGATAAAAGCAACTGGGGCCAACAAATGAAGATTTAGCTAGCACTATCCTTGATTAAAGTGAGGGACAAATGCCAGCTTGAAAAAATTTAATGATTAAACTATACATCCACTTAGGAGCTATATGAAACAGTTTTTTATATAGTCCACCAATGAAGAACCACCCCCATGAAGATCTGTAGGCAGATGAGAGTTTTAACCCTAGAACATGCATTTCTGTTGGACCTGATGAAACTCAACCACTTTAACTGGCCACAGCATTGTCAACCAGGAAGAGGCTCTAATGGAAGAAGCATTAAGATGGACATGGATAAATCTGGCATATCATGTTCTCAGTAGCCTATGATCACTTCACAATTCCATGTTCCATTTCAACACAATAATGATGCATGCAGTAAAAGTAACAGAATGCTAACTGCACTACCTCATCTTTCTGTCCAGACAATGCATTAGATAGAGCATTTACTTCAACAATCTTTTGAGATGCAAAGGCTAACCACGACTTAATCTCATCGCCCAACTTCGTCTCATTCGCTAGATCAACGGCAGTATGAAGAAGAGAACATGAAGTTGAGACAACAACATTATCTACAAAGGGAAAACAGAAATTCATCTTTGACATGCCCTTGTATCAAAATTCTGTAATCTCAAACAAGATTACCTTTTCCAACTAGGCCTTCAAGAGTTTTTAGGACATTGAGTGAAGAAGCAAGATCATTAGCCCAAATATTTCTTCCATCCACTACTCCAGCAAAAATATACTTCCCTTGAGGAAATCCACCCTTGATTAAATCAAGAGTATTTTTTCCACGGACAAAATCAAATCCAAACCCAGTGGCACAGTTCAAGGAGGTCAGAGTTTTATATGCCTCCACAGGCAAATCAGTAAAGTATGTCTCAATAAGAACATTTAGACCTAAGAGAGATGATTCTAGTTCAGCATAGGCATGAACGAATGCTTGTAGTTGGTGATCATCTAAATCCATGCCAAGGGTGGGCTCATCAAACTGTATCCACGAGGCACCAGCTGCTTGCAGTTCAGCCACAACCTCTCTGCATGTTAGATGTTGATAAGCATATTGCTTAAGAAAATATGACACGGTAACCAACCCAAAGTTACCAGAGTTAAAGTACTTACTTGTAGATTGGAAGAATCTTCCCAATGAGTGATAGAGGAGAAAATGATTTGTCAACGCCTTTAACTGGTTTTGAAAGCAACAAATACGACACCGGTCCCATAAGGACTGGAACAGTATCAATTCCAAGCTGCATCCCATTAGACACAAATACAAAAACTAAGAAAATCAAATTCAATTCATAATTTCCATGTTATGCTAGCTTAATATACCAGGAATCATATCTACAACCAAAAGAAAGATGATCTTAACTGGTCAATGATATATATCAAATGCATTCACTGACAAATGATTCGTGGAGCATGCACTAGCCTAGCAAAGTGCTTTAGGTATTTAAACTCGACTAGGTTCTATGTAAATATATCATCACATCATAAGTTGTAAGCAACTTACTTTTCTGTATGGATCCCAAGAAGGGATGTAACTACGTGCAGTTCCTTTTTCATACCTTCCTGATCTAGTTATACTTTTTTTTCTTACCAATGTCATCTTCTAATGTGTTAGTAGTCACAAGGAGGTAACTTGATATTGCTGAATCAACTTACATATTTCATCTTGACCAAATTATCATATAAAACACAGTACTTGATAGAAATGTTTTTAAAAATTTGAGGCACACCGAGACACAAAGGCCAAGTATCACCCCAATGAGGCGCACAAAAGGCGCTAGACTCAACAAATGAGGCGCACCTAACATATTGAACATTATATATACTAGTGAAAAACATGGTGTAAAGCATGAAAGTTTGTCATCTGATGCTGATGAGGAGGGTCTCAAACTTCATGCAGAACATGATATTTTTCTTTTGGCTAAAGTAAATAAATAGATATAATAATGAATTCCGTTGATTTTGTGGTTCAGTTAAATAAATTCCATGTTCTTCACATTTTTGCGCCTCTCCTCACGCCTCGCCTTTAAAGACATTGATTGATAGTTATGAATCTAGCAATTCTGCACTCCATGGTCTAGCATACTTACAGATTTAGCCTCCTTGTATTCATCAACTGCTTTATGAGATGCATATGAAAATTTTAGTTCAGGTCCCAGCTCAGGTACAATGTAATGGCTGCAAATAAAATATCAAAAAAATGCACCAGAATGCCGGAAGGAAAAAATGATTGAGGTTGCTCATAGGAATAAGTGAGAACTAGTAAGTAGTAACTTACTAGTTGGTGTCAAACCACTTGGTCATTTCCATAGCAGGCACAGAGGCATTACCTCTAGCCATGGAGAAGTAAGTCCCCAAACCAATTTCCCCTCCATTCCAGCCATATCTCAAAGGAACTGCCCCCAGCATAGATGTGGTATCTAAAATATGATCGTAGTAAGAGAAAGTATTGCTAGGAATGTACTTGATACCAACGGTAGCCATCTGCTTCCAGATAGATGATCTAAGGTCAGCAGAAATCCTATGCAGCTCCTCGCCACTGATTTTTCCATCCCAGAATGATTCCAACGCAAATTTCAGCTCTCTCTTGGGGCCGATGCGAGGATAACCAACAATGTGGGATGCCATCGTTCTAGTTTTACATCCTCGAAAGAAGCAATTAGTAACCAACAAATACTCTGGAAAATGCATGCACGTACTAATATGGCGTTTCTTTCGTTCTTAAAAAAGTGTTTCACAACAGTATTGGAGTTTAATCAATATATGAATATAAATTTGATGGATTCATTCAAACTAGTCTAAAACACATACAATATCTAATACCGAGTAGAAAGCATAAAAGAGAAGAAAAACTTCTGACGATCAGAACATCACGTGATATCATCGCAAAATAAACAAAGGAAGAACTCAAACGAACAGATTCGGGATCACTGCAAAGTTGAATGTTTATCCATTTTGGATCAGTTCCTTCTCAGTATACAAGAAGTATCAGAGCATTCATGGGCAGGGGAAGGGGAAGGGAATCTTGAGTCGAGTAGAAAAGTAACGGATGCGTTGAACTTCAACAGCCAAAATAAGCAGCTCAAAAAAAAAAACAATCTAGCAATAAAAGAACCAAAGAGCGATCTAAACACCGAGCATCTACAAAAACCACGCGGTTCCCAGCCAATTTTATGGCAAACAAATAAAACTGAACAAAAACACCTACACTGAAGGTCGAATGGAATTATTTCAAGCGGATGAGAAGTTCATCAAGCGAGCGCTTACCTGACAGAAGCAGCAGGACGGAGACTGAAGCCACGGAAGGAGAGAAGTTGGACGGTGGAGTGAGCTTGATAATGAAGGGAGAGAGACCGAACTGAAATCGCGCGCAGAGAAGTGAACGGCGCTAGTGGACGATGAGAGACTTGGCCCATTCTGACGTTTCGGTTGTGACGTTGGGTCGAAAAGCTTTCTTCTTCAATTCCTTCTGTTATATACAGATAACAAAATTACTATTTAGTCCTCAACCTCTCCACAAAAATATGTTTACTCCTCAAACTATTTAATCATAATATTATTCTTAATCCATTAGAACGCATTAAGGGGGCGTTTATTACTCCATATATATATAGATTACGAGGAATGCACATAAGTTAAATTGTATTTCGGATATTTAATATTTAAGAGCGTTAGGATTTTAAATGGTACGGTATTAGAATTAGAGTGCGCAATAAAAATTTAAAAATGTACATTCAGTGTATTTTGTCTGCATAAAAATCTATTAAATTTGTAAGTATTGTAATTTTTTTATATTAAAATATAATTTGTATCAAAATTGTTTTTGATAAATATTTTTTGAGCTTATTTATTTACCAGTTTATCATTAATAAAAAACAAACATCACTCCTAACTTACACAATGAATTTTGGGGCGCCCGAAAGATTTGTGATAACTCTTTTCCCAAGTATCTCTAGGGTAGCGAAGAATGTTCTAGCGGGGTTGTGTCCTACGGATTGGGCGCTTGTGCCACCAACCCCCTTACTTCGTTTTATTATTGCGGATAACATTTTGTATTCGGACTCGGGTTTGATTAGTTAATGATATGTGATGTTTATTGGCCAAAAAAAAAAAAAGTATCTCTAGGGTAGTAGCTTGAGTACGAGGAACATGTGGGACGTGGGTGCTTCTTCTCCTTATTGTTTAGGGATAAACGTGTATAAAATTGGTGAATTGAAAAATCGAAAAAATTGTTTCAAATAGTTCGTTTTGAGTTTAAGACCGAGTCAAAATGAATACGTTTTCTATTTTAAATTCGGGCTCGGGCTCAATTTTTTGCCCCAAATACCGAATAAATTGGACTGGATCAAGTATAGCTTTGAGTCAACATTTATTGTGTTTTTTGAATTAGTTTACTACTATATGTTTAGAATTGTGTTTGAAATTTAATATTTTTTATATTGGATATGTGTATGATGTTTGTATTGAATACTTGGTTGTTTGCATTGTGTTTTGTATTTAAAATATTTAAATATTTTTATTTTATTTTTTATAAGTAAAAACAATTGGTCCAAAACCGAGATCGAACTTACTCAAGCAAGACCAACTCAGACGTGTTATTTGAGATAAATTCGACCTCACACTTTCAAGCATGAATCCCAAAATTTCGGACTCAGACTTTGAAAGAATAAAAAAACACGCAAGCTCACCCCGACTTTTGGTCTTCCTTATATGCTTGAGGCCCGGTCCTTCAACAAAATTTCCATGCATTCAGCAATTGCGTTTTGGGTTCCAAGGCATGTTAATGATCTGCAAAGTAATGACTGATCTTTAAACTCAAAAATCTTAATATAGTATGAACACAAATATGTAAAATATTATTAAGATATTTTTATATTTTAATAAGATTAACATGTAAAGAGTAATCTTTGACTAGCAAACAAAATTTGCTTTAATAATAGTTAAAGTACATAAAGAAAGGATGATAGTCCACTTATTACTTAACTACTGACATAGTTATCAACTGACATAGTTATCAGAATCGGACCGGACCGACGGTCCGATCGGGTCCGACTGAGAATCGGGTCTCTGTTCAGTTTGGTTCAGTTAAAAAACCGTTTTACAAATTAACAGTGTTTGAACCAGGCGTTTTTTGGAAAACCGATCGGTTTTTAAAAAACCGGTCGGCTTCCGATTCACTTTTTAACTGATTTTTTTACAGACCAATCGGTTTTCGGTTTAAACTGATTGGTTTGTTTGTGCAGTGTTAAACCGGTTCACTACTAGGTTAAGTTCAGAATCATTACTTCGTTCGTTCGTCGTTCTTCATTTGTGAGTTATCAAAACTCAGAAGTGAAGTTCACAGATGCAGCTCCAGGTCGCAGGTCGCTCCATGTTTGCTCGTGACTTCGCCAGCTCCAGGTCGCAGGTCAAGCTTCTTCACAACCGCTCCAGGTCCAGCTTCTTCGCAGGTCCAGGTCCAGCTTCTTCGCAGGTCTAGGTCGCCAGGTCCAGCTCCAGGTCGCAGGTCGTCGTCTCCAGCTCCAGGTCGTCGCAGCTCCATTAGGTTCGTTTGCTTAGCTCCATCGGTTGCTTAGCTTAGGTTCGGTCGTGACAGTGTATTGCATAGTACAAGGTGGTCGGTGACAGTGTATTGCTTAGCTTCGTTTGCGATCAATTCGGTTAGTTTAGTTTAGGTTTGGTTGTTAAATTGTTGAAATTGATGAATAGGTTATTAAGTTTGTTGAATAGGTTATGTTAATGTGGTTGTTACTTAATAATTTGAATTTGAAATGAATTCAACAAATATGAGTAGTAGTAGTACACCGACTACCCCATCTGAGTCTAGTGCGAGTTCTATAGGAAAAACTTATCCAGCTTGGGGACAGTGTAAAATTGTAGATACTTCTACTGGGAAAGGAAGAACATTGCAATGTGCCCATTGCAATAAACCATTTTCTCGGGGTGGAATTCATAGGCTTAAGGAACATTTAGTTGGAGTTAGGGGTAATGTTATGTCCTGCAAAAAGGTTCCTGGAGAAATTCGCTACGAAATGCAACAACATATGATAGGAAACAAAAGACGACGTGAGGAAGTAAACGATCATAATCAGGGTCCAATGGGAGAGATGAGTCCATATCATGGTGAAGAAGATAAGCACGTTGTTGTTGTAAGGATACAACCAAAAATAGCTCTCATGTTTCAATCTAGGACAATGGTCGGTGCACAACCTACATTGAAAAGTGTTCTTCAAAGTAAGGAAATGGTGGAAAAGTGTCATCTTGCTGTGTCTAGGTGGATGGTTGTTGCATCTATACCGTTTAACTCGGTTAATTCGTCGTACTATCAACAAATGATAGATGCAATTGCTAGTATGGGTGCAGGTTATAAAAGTCCAAATTTTCATGACCTTATGGGACACTTGTTGATGAAAGTGTTGATGAGGTAAAGAAGTATATTGAGAGTTATCGTGCTATTTGGAAAGATATTGGTTGTACAATCATGGTTGATGGATGGACAGATCAACGAAGATGAACTTTAATCAATTTTCATGTTTATTGTCCTAAATGAATTGTTTTTGTAAAATCAGTTGATGCTTCCGATACTTCTAACTTAGCAGAAGTAATATACAAGTTGCTCAGATATGTAGTTTTGTTTGTTGGTGCAGAAAATGTGGTTCATGTGGTTACTGATAATGATGCTAATTATGTTGCTGCAGGCAGACTATTGGAGCAAGAGTTTAAGTCATTGTTCTGGTCTCCATGTGTTGCACATTGCATCAACCATTTTAGGTGATTTTGGCAATAGATTAGGTTACTGATATTGTAGTGCATTGCTTAAAAAATCACCAAGTATGTATACAATCATTGTTATGCCTTACATTTGATGAGGAAGTTCACTTGTGGAATAGAGATTCTTCGCCCTACTGCAACCCGTTTCACGACAAATTTTATTGCATTACAAAGCATCTTATCTCAAAATGATGCATTAAGAGCTATGGTGACATCTAAGGGGTGGACTAGTTGCGCATATGCAAAGGAAAGTCATACAAGAAAGTTTGTTTTGTTGATCTTATACTTGATTCAACTTTTTGGAAGCAGTGTATTGCGATAGTGAAAATGACTGAACCTCTTGTGTGTGTTTTACACATTGTCGATAGTG
The DNA here is from genome assembly GCA_946814005.1 of Chamaenerion angustifolium. Lineage (NCBI taxonomy): Eukaryota > Viridiplantae > Streptophyta > Magnoliopsida > Myrtales > Onagraceae > Chamaenerion > Chamaenerion angustifolium. The sequence goes on along the minus strand of OX328277.1, from coordinate 30,179,972 downwards.
ATGAAAGACCGACGATGGGCTATATGGTTAGTAATTACTCATTAGTATTATTTAACTTATTTTGTCTTAGATCAATGGTGGATGCTACATGGTAATTCAACACCAAATCTTCAAAAATTGGCAATTCACATACTAAGTCAAACATGTAGTTCCTCTGGTTGTGAGCGGAATTGGAGTATCTTTGAGCATATTCATTCTAAGAAGAGGAATCGACTGGAACATCAACGGTTGAATGATCTCGTTTATGTTCATTATAACTTGCAGTTGCAACAACGGTAAGAGTTTAAATTCATATTTCTATATATAATCACATGTATTTGATTACATTAGAAAGTTTAATTTTTTTTGGGTGTGCAGTAACTCCTTCAAGGATAAATTTTATGATCCTCCTGACTTTGAGAAATTTGGTCCTATGGCTTCTTGGATATTAGAGGATGAGCCTTCAGCCTTTTCAAATGAAGAGTTAGAAGTTTTTCGTCGTGAATTGGAGAGATGTACAATTAATGAGTTGCCTAATTATGGTAAGATAATTATATTTCATTGTTATCATTGGTTTAAAATGATTAATGTTCTTTTATCTTTATGCTTAGATGAGTTAAATCTTGATGATCTTGATGATGGTGATGACAATGAAGATGAAGATGCAAACTTGACAATAAATGTTGTTGGGGTTAAAGATAATTTAATCTATCACAATGAAGAAACTAGTGGTGGTTATGCATATTGGAGTGGAGGTGATCAAAAAGAAGTTTAGAAGTTATGTTTAAAGTTTAAACAAACCTATTGTCATTGTGTTTGATTTTGACACTATTGTGTTTGAGAATTGAGAGTAATGTGTGTTTGAAATTGAAACTATTTAGTTTGTGTGTGAGAGAGACTATGTAGTTTGAGGTAATTATGTTTGTGTTTGAGACTATGTATGTATTTTAAGTTTTCGGTTTATTTTCCCTGTGGGTTGGACCGACCGAACCGTGAACCGACCCCCTCGCTGGTTCGATGGTCAGTCCGATTCTGATAACTATGCTACTAAGAGTGGAAGTTAGAGGTATAGATTTTGCCAAAAGTATATTTATAAAGTAGGGTAAAATATGATATTGTCTTCTAACGTATAACCTGATTTTCAGTTTTTCCTCTAAAGTTTAAATCGTAAAATTTCATTTTTTTCATGTTTGAAAAAAATGCAAGTTTGCTCATCCGTCAAACTTTTCATCCAAATTTAACAGAATAAGTTTAAAAATTACAAAAATAACATAAAAATTTCATAATTTAACCATCCCAAATTATTTCAAATGTTGCAATTAAGTATCGGTTGAATCGAGACTTGATGGAACCCCAATCGTAGGGGCTAGTTCAACCCCAATTCGATTGAGGCTTGATTAAGCCCCAATCGCGGGAGGGGGCTCGAGTCTGGGTCTTGACCCAGAATAATTCCCCATGAGTGGCGCCCAGGCCTGGGTCAAGACCCAGACCCGAGCCCCTCAATTGGGGCTACTTGATCCCCTACCCATGGGGTGAGGCTAGGTCAAGACCCACACCCAAGCCCCCTCGTCTGAGGTTCAATCGAGCCACAATCGAATCGGGACTCAATAATAATATTTGAAAAAGTTTGAAAGAGTTAAATTATAATATTTTTAAAAGTTTTTTTTTTGTTATTTTTACAATTTTCAAAATTAATTCTACTAAATTTGTATAAAAAAGTTGATAAATGGGGCAAGCTTGTCTATGGAAAATAATTTGTAATTTATAAATTTAGTATGAAAGATAAATATGAAATATGTCAAATATTATTAGGACATTTTGATATATTAACAATATTAATTTGTAAAAAATAATAATTGGTTAGCAAATAATTTTTAAAATTAAATTTAAAGTAGATAAAGAAACACCAAGGTGTAGTAGTATGGTGATAGTGCACTTATTACTTAACTACTAAGAGTGGAAGTTAGAGGTTTAGATTTTGACAAAATTATATTTCTAAACTATGGTAAAATACGATAATGCCCTCTAATAATTAATTTTTGATCAGATTTTTAGTTTTTCTTCTAAAATTTAAATTGTAAAAAACAATCTCCATGTTTGACAAAAGTGCAAGTTTGCCCCCTCTGTCAATTTTTATATCCAAATTTAATAGAATAAATTTTGAAAATTAAAAAAATAACTGGAAAATTTTAAAAATGTCACAATTTAATCATCCCAAACTTTTTTTTAAAATTTTACAACTGGTCAATATTCAGACTTAGTCCCCCACCCATGGAGATTTCAGTTTGGGTCAAGATCCTGACCCGAGACCCATCGATTGAGGCACAATTGAGCCCTGGTTGAATCATGAATTAATTGTAACATTTATAAAAGTTTGAAAGAATTAAATTGTGATATTTTTGAAAATTTTATGTTTTTTTTTATAAATTTTAAAATTAATTATGTTCAATTTGGATTTTGGATGAAAAAGTTAAAATTTCACTAATTGCAGAGTATTTTAGGTATCCATGGACGAATACAAATTCCTCTGTACAACCGCCGTACCCTCCCTCCTCGTCTTCCTCCCTGTCACCAATTAACCTTCTTCTATCTCAGCACTATCGTTGCAGTGGAAGGGAAGAATCAGTCGAGAACGTCAAGCAACCCTAGTCGTTCACGTCGAATTTAACCTACCACTTCCTTAACCAACCGCTTCGATCCATTCTACGCTTGTAAATTGTAATTGTATGAGACGCTTGTCCAATTCTTAGCAATGGTGGAGCAAAACGACGAAAACGCCCTGCACCTGCAGTCGACGTCGAGGTCGGTGACGGAGACCGTGAATGGATCGCACAAGTTCGTCATTCAGGGGTACTCGCTCGCTAAGGGAATGGGGATTGGGAAGCACATCACCAGCGACAACTTCACGGTCGGTGGATATCAGTGGGCGATCTATTTTTACCCCGACGGGAAGAACACAGAGGATAATTCGACTTATGTATCGGTCTTCATCGCGTTAGCTACCGACGGAACGAATGTTAGGGCTCTTTTTGAGCTGACGCTTATGGACCAGAGCGGTAAAGGCAAGCATAAGGTGCATAGCCATTTCGATCGGTCGCTGGAGTGTGGTCCGTACACTCTCAAATACAGAGGTAGCATGTGGTAAGCCTTCTCGAGCGGCAGGTCTTTGCTAATTGCGTAGTTCTTGATCGAGTAGAACACGAATTAAATTACTGAAACAAGACCATCAAGAAATGGATTTCAATTTTTCAGTCAGTTTGAGTGTTTTAGTACTCAGTAGTGTTTTATTTTCCTATTAGCATGGTATTGTACTATTGGTATATTAGTGAGGGATACTGAATGAAATGAGGTCATTTAGTTATATTCTTCATCTCTTAAAAATCAACATGTTTGCTTCTTCTCGCTTGCATAGATTGTCTCGCAGTTGCCAAATCCTGAAATTGTTCCTTTATTGGTTCATGTCGCATCTTATTCTTTCTTCGTTTCTTCCATATCCTTGTTTCGTTGTTACTGCGGTCAAGATCAGCTTTCTTGATGATTCAATGAAGCCAAGAACAACGAGCACACTTAGAATGCTATTTTGAGTTCATCTTGTTGTAGAAAGAAATTTTGCGGTAGATCAGTTTTTTTCTTCTACTTTCCTGCTGCTAGGAAGTTTTTGTTTTGATGGTCATCACCTGTCAAGTGAACGATTGAAGGAAATCATACTGAAACAATTGATTCAGTTTCTGCATGATCGTTTTCAAAAGGTCAATGATGGCTGAAGTTTGCCTTGAGTTTGAATTGGCTATAACTTATAATTATGTTGTTTGTTTTGGATTGGTTCCAGACGACTTAATTAGTTTTCTCTATTTGTGGTTTCACTTAGGGGATACAAGCGTTTTTTCAGAAGAACTGCTCTTGAAATGTCGGATTATCTCAAGGATGACTGCTTAAAAATTAACTGCACCGTCGGAGTTGTGGTTTCTTCAATAGATTACCCTCACCTGCACTCAATCCATGTTCCAGAGTCTAACATGGGATCTCATTTTGGTACACTACTGGACAACCTGGAAGGTGCAGATGTCACTTTTGACGTTGCAGGAGAAAGATTTTGTGCTCACAAGTTGGTATTGGCCACCCGATCGCCGGTATTCCATTCACTGTTCTACCAGAGTACAGGTGAAGATAAGCAAGACATAATTGTCTCTGAGTTGGAGCCTAAAGTTTTTAAGGTAAACACCTTAATTTTCTAGCATAAGGTCAAATGTGGAATACCATTTTGATTGGTTACTGAATATTTTATCGTCTTATAAAAAGTTTCTTGACAGGCGATGCTGCACTTCATATATAGAGATACTCTTCCAGACGAGGTTGTGTCCATGCCTTCTAGCCCATCTTGTCTTACTTGTATATCTGAAACATTGGAGACGAAGCTCCTAGCTGCAGCAGACAGGTACGGGCTGGATAGGTTGAAGTTAATGATTGAGTCTCATTTGTGCAAGGGTATATCAGTGAGTTCCGTCTGCAGACTTTTGACCTTGGCTGACAGCTATCATGCCAAAGAATTGAAAGCTGTTTGCCTAAAGTTTGCTGCAGAGAACCTTGCAGGTGCAATTTTTCATATCCCAAACTCTTAGTTTTAAAAAATTCAATGTTATCGATAATGGGACCGCGGTGGTGCCAAAAAATATAGCTTTCCATAGATGCCCCACTATGTAGAAAACGTACTGTCTAACTCAATACACAGTAATTGGCCAAAAAAAAAAACTCAATACACAGTACAGAAATGTTTTCTTTTCTTGGGTTTCAATACCCTCAAATCCCTTTTGTTTTTCTGTGTAAAAGGTCCAAAGATAGAGAGAGGGCACTGTGTTATCATGATGTGCATCTGCGTACCTGATATTGTGTTTTAGACTCTTGTCACCCAGCTACCCCCCAGTATATGAAAACACACCTCTTGTATGCAAGTCATGGGCAATTGGTATATATTAACGCGATTAGCTATACCACTTTATTTTACATGACATGTTTATAATAAATTCCCGTTTGAGTCAATATGTTGCGGCTAAACCCTGCTAGATGGACATCTAATGGAATTTTTGATCAACCTGGCATTTGATCAATTCTTGAGTTGGTTAGAAAAATGAAATTACCGCCGAATCAATACAAAGTCCTTGGCACTTGCCTCTTGTGGGACTCCGGTCAGTTGAAAATTGAAATGGGTATTAGCATTAACTATATTTTTTTGGTTGTCTTTCTTACATGCTGCTAGAGTCAAGTATCTGTGATGTGACCTGGAGAGATGTTCGGAGGTTCTTAGAAGAGATATATGATCAAGAGCAAATACGTTTTTTTTTTCATGAACATATTTCCTGATAGCAATTAGTCAATTGATTCTACTAAGTTGCAATGTGCATTTTACTTCTTTGCTCATATGATCTCATTCTGTTGGTTCAGCTGTAATGAGATCAGATGGGTTCGAGTACTTCAAAGAGAAGTGTGTGCCACTACAGTCGGAACTTTTGAAAACAGTGGCTGGTTGTGATGAGGACAGCAGCAGTGGCGGAAGCAGGAAGACCCAGAGCGTGTGGGCCCAACTCTCAGATGGTGGGGACAGCAGTGGGCGCAGGGTGAGACATCGGTCCGAATAAGTTCTGCTGCTGCTGTGTTGTAAGTGACAGATTATGTCGAGAAAACAAGAATGACTGCAACACATGTATAGACAGAGAAGAGAAATATTTCTGATTCCTTCCTCTTTTTAATAGATACTTGGACGCTTGCTTGTTTTGTATAGCAAGTAAGGTTGGGTGAACCTTGAAACTGAGTATCTGTCTCTCTTAAACGCGGTGCTACTACTGCATGCAATCCGTTTTAAAGCTCGGGTCAAGAAGGCTCAGAGTTGGCTGCGGCTGCCATAAAGGCATTGTTTAGTAGTGTATGTAGAAGTTGATCACAATGATCTTAACCTCTGGTTTGATTCCACTCTGAGTTGCAGTACAGTGTACACTTCCCTTATCTCATGCTTTAAATTTGAGAGGACTGCACTATACGCCCCAAGCTCGAGCACATCTGTTCTCCAAATCAGTTCTTTCTATCCGATGTGGGAGGAGTATCACACTCTACTCCCCTTTAAGCGTGTGACGTCCTTGTCGCGACCCAGTCTATAATTTTTACCTTTGGTAGGTAACTTGGTTTTGCAAGTCCTATACTTTCAGATCATCTTTTAGCGCTTGACCAACTATTTTTTCTTGTTGGCACAGGTCTTTGACCTTGCAAACTCAATCGCGGTCTATGAGCCTGTTGTTCTCACTTAGACCCATGAGGAATTCATGTTGAACTTTAGTAGTACATATCTACTTTATTCAATATCCAGATAATGAAGAATTCATGTTGAACTTGAGTAGTACGTATCTATTTTATTCAATTGTATATGAAATTCAAATCATTTCCTTCTTTTAGATGTGGGAGGGGTATAGCAGCATATGTTATCCATTCTCGTTAGAAGAACTAAATGACCACCACACACACACATATATATATATATATATATATATATATATATTCCAAACTGTCCAAAACAGAACCATCGTGGGCAAAGCGGTCCCGCCATTAAAGAAAGATGGTACAATCTCTCTATTGTGGCGATGAACTAGAACCATAGCTTGAAGGTGAAATACATTCCTTATTTTGAATCAATGGAGGTTGGTGCATCAGTTCGGTCACTCTCCTCCCACGGAAAGCTCAGCTGCCCTTCGTTACTTCTCTTCCAATTCAAGCCAATATCGATCAGTCCTCCTCGAGTATTGCCATGCTCCAACTCGAAGAGATTCTGCAGGCAAATTCAGGGTATCAATTGCCGAAGGAGAGTTCTAGAGCCCGTACGCGCTTCCAGTGGAGCGACCACACAAGTTGCAGAACGATGGATTCTTGAACCAGTTGGTAATTAATGATGTCATCGTATCTCTAGTCTTGAGATGATCGATCATGTAGTGGCAATTGAATATTAGAGAGAGGGAATGCTTTAATCGCTGTACTGTTGCAGGAGATGGAGATTCAAGGCACATCGGGTACAAGGTTGAAAGGCCCGGCGCTCTTGAGATTGCTTCGGTGAGTGATCAGTAGAGTGCACCTTGAAACATGCTCCTCGTGATTCTAATTTCTTTTACAGCATGGACGAATGAATTAGGGTTTTGATTATTCACCTTTGCTCCAGGATGAGGTGATTGTCGGCCGTGTCCCAGAGAAAGCGGACTTGGTGATTCCAGTCGCTACAGTATCGGGAATCCATGCGCGGATCCAGAAGAAAGGAGGCAACCTTCTGATAACAGATCTAGACAGTACTAATGGAACTTTCATTGATGAGAAGAGATTGAGACCTGGAGTTCCTGCCCCTGCAGTGCCTGGTGACCGCATTACTTTCGGTTCGCCTATTTCTCTCATCTTCTTCATTATTATATTCGAGGAAAAAGATGAACCTATGTGACCCATCATTGGAACAGGGGACTCAAACTTGGCAATTTTCTTGCTGTCCAAGCTAGAGTATGTAGAGGAGACGGGCACTACAAAATCTGAAGAAAAGACCGTTGAAAGCACCGAACCGGCAGCAGGTTCGAGCTGAGTTTCATTTCATATGGCAGATTAATTTTGCAGTAAACCAGTTTCTGCATACACTGTCCAGGGAAATTTATTGGTTTGGGGAAGATAAGGATTCTGAAATCTGTCACCGATCTATCCATTTCGCTCTAAATAGCATTCGGTAGACAGTTTACTTTCATTTCTTTACCGATGCAAAGAAACCAGAATTATTGTCGGGAAATTGTAGATGAACGATAAACGCACCCGATCATGGAAATTTCAACCTTCGTATGAATACGAGTGTTCCGTAATGGCTTGGTTTGGAAGCCATAAGATGGCACTAAACAGCTTCAACTTCCATGGAAACCAACTTACAGAGCTCAAATAAGCAACCATCAAGACAAGAATTGGCAGCATCACAACAATAGTGGATGACAAAAATAAAACTGATGAATAATTGTTGCTTTAGTTTAGTCAAACAACAATTTGAGTATTCACCTTTTTGTTTTTAATAAGTAGTATACTTAGAACCCAGAAAGGCCATGTAAAATAGTCTGTCTAATCTACGAATAGACAAAGCGAGTTAATTCACTTACAGCTACGCCTTCACCTTGCTGCTCATTCCTCTCTTACTGTACCAAATGCCGTTCTTGTCACCACTGATGGAGTTCTTGGCCGCAGCCGAGCATCCATCAGCCCTACCACCCTTGCTGCTCATCTCAATCTGAAGCTTCCGCCTCCTCATTCTGTTCTCCAGCCTGATCCCTCTTAACACGCGAGCCTTCTTCTCAGCTTCCAGAGCTTGAGAGAAGTTCCATAACTTAACAACACCTTCCTCACCCCCAGCCACTATTCTGTCAGCTCCGATGTCCACTGAGAAAAGATCGCTTCCAAAGCCGTGTAACATCCTCTGAGGTGGTTCAACTCTGCTCCGATCAATCTTCCCTGCCCTTGCTAGCTTCTTTGCCAATGAGCGTCTGTTGCTTCTCAGCAACTTCCTGACACCAACTAGAGCGAGCTTTCCATCACTAGATGCAGAAACGAGCCATGGAAACTCGAATGCAAGGGAATTGACAGGGCTGAGGTGAGGAATCCATGTTGCAATGTGAAGATAATCAGTTTCATAAGAACCCACAAATTCAAACATATGTATAGCTCCATCTTCGCCTCCAGTGAAGAGGAAATCTCCAGTGTGGCTTCTTGCCAGTGAGTAAACATTTCCAGAATGTGCATTATTTATAACAGTTAACAGAGACCCGGAACTAGTATCCCAAAGATAAACATCGGACCCTGATGTGGTAGCAATTGTTGTGTCATGAGGAGCAATTGCCCAAACCCAATCACTGTGTCTCAAAACTTTGATGCATTTCAAGGAGGAACGGTCCCATACACGGACAGTCATGTCCCAAGATCCACTATAGATCTTGCTACGATCCAAAGCAAGTGAAGTGATGGGTCCCTCATGTTCCCAGAGTCGGAATTCACAGTTCTGATGCTGAGACCCCTTCAGATCAAACAAGTGAGGAAACCCATCAACAGCCCTCCAGCAGTGAATGAACCCATCCGTGCCCCCAGCAAGTAAGAGCTTTGTATCAGCAGCAACCGCCCTAATGGTGCAGCCAAGAGACCTAGATGATGCTATAGATCGACCCTCTTCCATGTCCCACGTCCTAACAGTAGAGTCATACCCTGCAGTGAAGACAAGCTTTGCAGAAGCCAAAAGAAACACAGTACGCACAGCTTCAGTGTGGCCATACAAGAGATCGCTGTTGAACCGACCCATAAATGTCTTGCTCCTAAACTCTCTCTCCACAAACATCTCCTTCCATGATTTCTCATCCGGAATCCCTGAACCAAGAGCTGCTGGGGAAAGCAGAACTGGAAGGCCCCAGAGGTCACTGTAGAAATCCTTCCAAGCATGGTGCTCAGAGGCAAGCCTGTGGAGAACTGTAGAGACACATGAAACAATGCCTAACTCTTTGGGATCAAGGTAATTAAGGATCTCAGAGACTAATGCCGAAGGAAGGTCTGTAATGGACCTTGAAGAATTGGAAAGGACATCTTTGGATGGCAACTGTTTAGTCAAGCTATACAGTGACGTTGCTTTCTTGCAGTGAACTTCTAACTCAAGTGTTGAAACTTCAAGTGTCTCAATTACAGATTCTGAATTGGACCAAGTCGATCCCAACTGATCACAGGACTGCTCCTTCAATTCAATCTCTCGATCTTGCTTGTGTATTCCAGAAAAATTTAGCAACTTCTCAGTATTCTCAGTAACTTCTTGGCATTCAAATGCCATAAAAAATTCTCTAACCTAAAAATAAAAAGAAACTCACGAAATTGAATTGCCTTTCAAATCTAACCAAGCGAAACTTCAAACTGCAGCTGCTATTTCTCAAGTAATCGATAGAAATCCTCAACTTCCTAACTAAGAACCCTAACCGACAACAGATTCCCAGTGAATCAAATCGCCAAAACTCAATCACTGCACAGTCGATCTACAGAAATGAAAAAAAAAAAAACAATAAAATTTCAACACGGAGGGGAAAATGCTGACGGGGAACATGAAGCACGAAGAAATCAAAGCAAAAGCAGACTCAAAATAAAATTGGTATAGATTGAACGATTGATCATAGGTAGACCTCAGACGTACCTCGGTGCTGATACGCAAGCAATGGATCAGATAGCGAAGGCGATTTAGGGATTAGGGTTCAGAGATTTGCAGAGACGATTTGAAGGGATGCGATGGAGAGAATCCGTTGAACCTAGAGAGAGAGGATAGTTGAGAAGAGATCTCACCGTTAATCTTTCTCTATTAATCGGACGGCCTATATTAGCGTAGGCCATGTGGCCTTTTGTCGTGGTAAATGAGCCTTATGTTTGAGTCTTTGAGATTTTTTCTGGACCTAAGAAACGACGAGGGCCACCCGCACAATAGCTTTGGCGAAATTCCATTTATAGTACCTAACTTGCTATACATGCAAAGTTAAACCTCTAACTTTTCAGAACCGGTAATTGGATCTCCAAATTTGAGATTGTGCAAGTTTAGGGAAAACTCTGAAAAATGAAAATGGTCAACATGAGTGCACAAAATGTGTTCAATTCAAAATGTTTTTGAATAGTCAAACATGTTTGAAAACGATGGTAATTAGTACTTCCGTAATTTTTCTGTTAAAAAATTCTATTAAATATTTTTCATATTTGTAAAATTAATCGAATATTTTTTTAAATATTACAACTAAACTCTACAAACTTACATTAATATTATAAATAAGTCCCGACTCGATTCGAGTCACACGGTGAATCCCTAGCCAGGGTCCAAACCCAGACCATGTCCCCAAGGCTGGACGACCTGGTCTAGGTTCGGACCCAGACCATAGGCCTCTCAATTGGAATCTCAATCGGTCTAAACCTAACTTGGTCCAAACCGATTGTGACTTTAATTGAGCCCCAATCGGGGGTCCTATCTAATCCCAGACCAGGTCCTCAAGGTTGGGTGACCTGGTTTGGGTTCGGACCCTGACTACATGACCCCCGACGCGACTTGAATCAAGTCGAGACTTGTTTATAACATTAGTGCAAGTTTGTAGGGTCTAGTTGTAAGATTTTAAAAAAATATTTGATTAATTTTATAAATATAAAAAATATTTAATATAATTTTTTAACAAAAAATTAACGAAAATACACATTATCATTGTTTTTCAAACATGTTGATCTATTAACCATGGTAAACAAACATATTGGTGCAACTAAAGCTTTGCGTGGAAATTTAAACTATTGTCAGATTTTCCCCCGCAAGTTATTGACTATTCTTCTGGATCTCAATTGAAGACAAAATACTAGAGATGGGCATAAAAATCCATGAAAAAATCGAAAAAAAAAATCACTGACTGATGAGTTACACAGGAAGTAAGAAACTATCTTTTCAAATTCACAATCTTTCCTTTTCACTGTGATCCCTTTCATCATATGTGTAATTGTGTATTGTTAGTCCAGATAAAGAAGACGCTGCCATCAAATGAAAGAGTTGATTACCAATGTAGAAATCAGAGGCTTTTGATTTGCCAAATGCCAGGACAATGCAACAACCCGATCCAAGTTTCAACGGCACCAGATAGAACTTCAATAGTTTTTGTACTAGCTGAACAATCAACGACCACCAAACCGGCTATACAAGCAAAGAACATGAGTAATCTGTAAGCTAAAACAATGCACGTCTGATCATAAATTTGCAGTATTAAGATGACACATGGACGCAGTTGATGGAGATACATGAAGCAAGCTCGACGTAGACGAGGCTGAACTCAAAGAGATTAACCGTCGAAAGGATTCGTAAGTGCAACTGATCGGTTAAACCGGAAGGGAAAACGACCTGATTGGCGTAGGTACCGGAAAGCTACGATGTGCTGGAAGAGTTGACGGCCAACGCCGCCGCAGCCTATCAGAAATAACGATTTCTGCCACTCTCGAGTCGGTGCTCCATCTCACTGCGCAATCTTAACTTTTAAAATAGTGTTCGACAAACAAATAGTTGAATATTTTATAAAATAAGTGAATATAATCAAACTAGCTCTCGTAGCTCAGTTGGTTAGAGCACCCGTTTAGTAAGCGGGAGGTCTTGAGTTCAACTCTCAACGAGAGCAACTGTACTTTTTTTTAAAACACTTTGCTGAGCAACCAGCTCTGCTCCTTAAAGGTAAAGCCATTGTTGGAGTCCTTTGGTTATTGATTTAGCCACCTAAATCTCAACTCGGCCAAACAAAACGCGGGAATGAGACCCAATCGAACATGAAACAAGTGCCCATACTTTCAATTTGCTTGGTCTAGTGATGGAATGACTCTTATTTTTTTTTTTGACCAAATGGAATGACTCTTATTGACTTGTGGTAACAGAGCAGTGCCATTAGTTGAATTCTTGTTTTCAATAATCAACAAATATCATCCATCATAGGAAACAATGGGTTTGTATTCTTACATTTGAACAATAAACACAGATTACAAAGGTCTTTCCTTGACTAACCCTCGAAAAATCGCTCTAGAACGAACCATACCATTCACACTCTGCTGCACGGGATGGGTACCCAAAAGGGGTAAATGCTCGAACTACTGATCCCTTGCGTAACTAACATACACATTCAAAATCTTGAAAAAATAAACAGGATTAAAGCCTCTGCATCACATTAGATCAACGAGAAGAGTATTACAAACTACGGTAGTCAATAACTGTAACTTCATCATCTGGAGCATCTAGGTCTTGATAGCTGCAACAAAGGTGTAACTTTTATATATGTAATATATTGTCCTTCCATGGCAGATCATACATATATATATATATATATATATGAATGAATGAATGAATAGATAAATGAGTTCAAGAAATGGTTATTACCTTCTTAATTGCCGAGGATCCTGCATAAACCCAGGAAATGGGGCTATAATTGGAGCTGGTCCTGGCCCAGGGCGTCCATTTCTGTGACCACCTCCAGCGCCTTCATAAGAGGGAGGTCTGCCATGCTCCTGGAACATCCGCATCGCGACTTCCGGTGGAGCAGGAACAAATGGACCCAAAGGACTATATTTCCAACCATGAAGAATGTATAAAAAAAGAAAGTAAAGAGGAAGAGAAAGATTGATTGAATCTAATCAAGCAAATGAGAAGACTTTCTGAATCTTTTTTTAACTTACCCTGCACCGGGGACAGGCATCAACACGGGTGGTGGAGGGATTTCGGAGCCAAAGGGAGGTACATGAATTCCCTGTCCTCTGAATGAAGCATACGGATCATCACCTTCAGCCACTCCTTCTGGGCCACCATCTTTGTCAGATGGCAAGTCGCCTCCCTGTGGGTTGTCTGACCTGTCAAATCTTTCGCCACCTGGGCGTCTCAGACCACGATCATCTCTCAATCGACCCTCTAAGCCTCTGCGTTTCTGCATTCTGTCTCTCTGCAACCATCCAATTCAACCCAATGTTTTAAAACTTCTTTATGCCATTGAATGACTACTACTAGGGTGAAGTACAAATGCTAAATTTTGAAAAGAAAATTACCGCAAGAGTCTGCTGCATAACAGGTGTTCCACCTGGGGAATCTGGATCACTGCAGCATGGTGGAGTGCAATATGTAAGGTCAATCTAATGCGACAGCAGAATCATAGAAGGCAACCCAAAATCACTTACTTCATGTAGTTCTCAAAATACAACTCATCACGAAGTTTTGAAGTGAGCTCCAATACTAGGTCGGTATGTTTAAGTTTAAGATGCTTGTGGACAAACTCAGCAGCATGAAACAGCTTTGTGCATCCCTTGGCTCCACACCCGTACTTCCACCCATACTTCTCATCCCTTATCTTCCGAACATGAGGATCTAGGAATTCAGTAGCAGCTGCATCTAGTTTGTCCTTGGCAGTCCTTATTTCCCAAGGATCTTGCACCTTCAGCCTCTTTTGCCAGCATGTATCCAGCTTCTTTTCCCACTCCTCCCCGTTATCAGAACTCTTTCCTCCACCTCTAACATGTCTAAGACCCTTGGGCTCACATGTCTCAGTCATCACATAATAATCTAAACCGTGAATCCGCCAAAGGTAAGTGATAAGTGTATCCAGAAGCTCAATGCCTTCTAGCCCTTTGACAGAGGTTAAACCTCGCACGATAACAACTGGGCCACTTGAGCCTTGAGATTTATCCCTATTCATCTGATCCTTCTCAGATCCAGCTAATATGTTCTCCTCAATTCTTTTCTCAGAGTCAATTTTGCGTACAAGTGCCTGAGCTTGTTCAATGTCAAGCTGTACTCTTTGAGGTTCGAAACTGATGAGATGAGCTTTGGTAGCAGCGGAAGGATCATGTTCTTTAGTAGGGTCTCTGTCATGGCGTCTTCTTTTACCACCCATCTCTGCATCTTCATCAGAATTTGGATCACTAGCCTGACCGGTTTTGTTTGAAGATGAGATGCTGATACTGGGGCCTCTGCAAAAAATAAGTGCAAATTCATCGATCAGGAATCAAATCCACTGAAGATGTTTGGATAGGATCACAAGTAGGGAATAGTTTCTTACATGTCCAAAGAGCCACTTTGCAAATCGAGCAAAAAATCTTTGGCAGCATTCCGCGCACCTTCATTCCTCCTGGAGGAGGATATGACAGATCATGCTCAGTTAAGGACAATCATAAAAAAAAAATGCCGTTATGACAACCCAATTCTTTACCTACTCCATTTATTCCTAATATCATCAGCTGCATACCTTTCTATGAAAGAAACAAAATGTGTAGGATGATATTTGTCCTTCAACCTACATAGAGTAGAGACATTATTAGATCTAAAAGAAATGAAAAGGGCATATTTGACAAACATGAAATACCATTCTTCATCTTTATGAGTATCAAAATATGCTCTCTTCTGAGTTGTGATGTACTCTGTCCTGTACTCTTGGTATCTGCAAAAAGAAAAGAAAATAGATAGTCACTCCATACTCTTATTCAGAAGTCAGAACTAACTACGAAATGCATGAGGCAATGAGATAATGCTCGCCGCATACCTGCGTTCAGCTTCTGATGGTAGTATATCGTCTTCAAGCTCTTGAATGAACTGCTTGTAAGACATTAAGCCTTCTCTGAAATATAATGGCATGGCTATGACTTAAAAAGCAAGTTTCTTTTCTTTAATAACTAACAAATTGTGTCTTATTATCTCATCTTCAAATGAAGAGTCTTCAAGCTAACAGAGAACTTGACTGAAGCATGATATCCTTTCCTACTAAGCATGAGCTACCAGGACAGCACTTATCCAATATAAGAAATGCAGCTGACAGAAGATATGTTGGGAGTAAAGACTACCTACAAATACTACTAGACAACCCTACTTCTAAGTTTTAACTACTATATACATAATAAGAAAAATATTGGATGGTAATAAATACTTACCTTTGAGCGGGTGCATCACCATAACTAGAATCCCAGTCTGGAAAATATAAGCATGAAATATAAGGGGTAAGCTGCTGACATGCATGAGCTAGCTTAGAGGGATTGTTTCGCATGTAATGGTTATTATACAGTAATAGCATGTGATCTCCAGAAACATCACATTCAAATAAATAATCCACCAGGAAACTTCTTAGTCAGACTGATTCCAAAATTGCCTTCTATCAATATCTGTTGCACCAGCGGCAGATCTAGGAACCCAAGCAAGTGGGTTCCCTGTTCCAAAACGGTGGATTTAGTAGGTTCCTTGTGTCCAAGTGGGTCCCCTTACATATTTTATGGGTCCCCAATAAAAAATAAGAAAAATGGTGTAGGTAAAAAGAAAACAAGTAGGGTCCCAGGACCCCACTTCTTACATGCCAGATCCGCCACTGTGTTGCACCATCAACTTTTTCATGTAGAATGAAAATAGATCGAGACTTTGTAGTATCATAGATAGCTGAGAACAAATTCCTTTCGGCAGAGAATGAAAGAGTTTAGACTGAAAATGATCATACGATTCCAACCTTGACATGTGGACTGAATTAGTTAATGAGGCCAAAATAATTTTGAACTAAAGGCATGGCAATATGGCATGCCATCTTATTAATAAAGTGAGTTAGAAATAATACATGTAATGATATTGTAACTCTTAATTGCATCAATGTGGCTACTAGTAAAAGATGGCATCACTCTTCACAATGTCGTTATCTAGTGTGAGAAAAAAAAAATGATAAATGCTAGACAGTAGATATCACGTGAAACCATGACACAAAAAAAATCTCAAGGAATCCTCTAGACCAAGAAATTGCATCCCCACTTTCATGTACATGCAACTGCAAGCAATCTGCAGCCAGAAAGAAAACCAAATTTCATTCTTCATCTAAATCGTCCAATCCTATTGCAATATTTTACAGTGCTTTAAGGGCACGAGTTTAAAAGTAAATTCTCCAGCATAATTCATACTACCAGTAGCCATCTTACTTACCAGGATGGTAGCCTCCACGTCCCATATGCATGCTATAACCTCTATCATCAGGATACCTGCCTCCTATATCACGATCATATTCCCCACCATGATCATATCCAAACCTACATCACCGAAACCATAATATATAAGTGAAATTTTCCTTGAGAATGAACCTAAACCAATTATATTTTTAACAAAACCTCACCAAATCAAACTACCACAAGGGAAAGTCTTAAGGATGATTCTACAACAACTGCTCACAGAAGCTCATTAAAAATGGCATTGACATTTCAGAAATTAGAATGAAGAACACATTCACACAAGAAAGCTACCGTTTAGTAGAGATCACTATTTCAATTCTAAAATCCAAACCCAATCCAATTACTTATTGAAGTACTGAAGTCGCAGAAATAAGATAAGTGGATGAAACTTGAAGCTTCTTCTGTGCTCTGCCATTGCTATCAGAAGTTACTGAAAAGTTGGAACCTTTAAAGGAACCAAAGAAGCAACATATAATTTCCAGGTAAGAGGATCTAAGTCATGATGCGATGGAAAATGGAGTCTTGAAAGCTTTCTGGCAGCTAAACAGACTAATTCATCCACTAAAATCCTACCAAATTCAGCTACTAGTAGCATCAACAAGTTTAAATAAGCACTCGTTAGATAAAAATCCGGTTTTCTAATACACACTAGTGCCATATTAACCATAAACAGACCTGCGATCTCCGGGTCTAAATCCAGCTCTAGGGCCTCCTCTCCGACCCTCGTAACCACCGTAGTCCCTTCTTGACCTCTTATAAGAGGGTGAAGGCGACCGCCTGCGGTCCTTGTAAGGAGGAGGGCTCGAGCTACCCCGCCGCTTGTATCCCCTATCTCTGGCAGGTGGTGGTGACGACTGCTTACGGTCGTGGTAATCACCCCCACGGCGCGGGGGAGGGCGTTCGGCGTCCCGGTCCTCCCTTCTCTCTCGTGAATCTCCATCAATCCGTCTGAGAGGCTGCGGTTGCTGATGCTGCGACGACGGTGGTGGTGGAGGCGTCGGCTGGGGAGAGCAGGACTGCTCTGCCTCGTCGGCGGACTTGTCATCTTTCCGGTCGGCATGGCCGTCGAGGGACTCTAACGGCATGTTCATGACTTCAGCCATGGATGGATAGATTGGGATTGCAGTGGAGATTGCTTTCGAAATTAAAGCCCTAGCGCAAACTGATGAGCGTGGTTTTTAAAAAATAAAAACCGCCGAACCGTTAATGAAAAATGAACAAAATACAGAGAAATGAAAAATTACGAAATGCACACGAATATTTATATAACCGATCCTTTTGCACCTAAACAATTAAATTTATTATATTTTAAGCCATACCTATAGTAAGGGGTTGTTTGGTAATGTTATAATCAACAGAGTGCTTCTAGTTACATTTAGCTTTTTGTCTAAACAAGCCATGCAAATTTGAGTCTAATAATATTTAAATTGAATTATCATACTTCTACTTACTTAGTTACGCCGAACTATAAATTTGTCTCAAACTTTACCCGGTAAGAAATAAACTTAATTTATAAATTATTATTTTTATGTTTAAATTAAATCTTAATAGTGAATGGTGTAAATTTTAGTAAATTATTTGTTGAATGAATAAATATTACAAAAAAACGGTAAGGAATAAACTTAATTTATAAATAATTATTTTTATGTTTGAATTAAATCTTAATAGTGAATGATGTAAAAATTATTAAATTATTTGTTGAGTGAATATATATTACAGAAAGAAACAAAAATTACTATTATAAAAGATAAATTGTTTATAATAAACTATTATGAGTTGTTACGGAAAAAAAAAGTTATTATTTATGTTATGATATAATTATGAGGAGGCGTTAAAATTTAATTTAACAATAAAATAATAAAAAGAATTATTAATGGAGATCATTGACAATTATCGTAGATTGGTAATAAAACAAAATAAAAAATTTATATTATGGTAATACAACTTAGTTTGTATGATATTTATCATTGTTATGAAAATAAAATTTTATTATTTATTACATACAATCTTTACAAGTGCAAGTAATCAAATTATAAAAAAAATTGAATTAATAAATATTGAAACAAAAAGTGTATGTAAATGTGATCTCTTTATCCAAATGCAGAATTTGATGTGAAAGGCATAGATAAAATGATTATATGTACGTATATATTAAATATGAAATTATATTACTTTTAAGTTTGAACGCACGTGAGAGACAAAATAACTGAAATATTTAATTAATAAGTTTTTTTAAAATTGATCAACATTTTGCATAAAGTTTTAAAATATTTTTGTTCACATAATATGAATATCTACATGAAATATAGAATAATATATGTATAAAATGTAATTAATAAAACTTTTTTATTTATTGAAAACATGTTTAACTAAATGTTAATTAAATTAAACAATATTAAAAATATGTGTGTATTAATAGCATAGTTATCAGAACCGGACCGACGGTCCGACCAGGCATCGGACCCCTGTCTGGCTTGGTTCAGTTAAAAGACCGTTTTACAAATGAACAATGTTTGAACTAGGTTGCACCCCATAATTTTGCATCATGTATACGAGGTTACCACCTTTGGAGGCGTTTGTTAGGTCAAAGTCTCTATACTCTCGTTAGTTTAGAGTTGATAATAGGTGACTAGGTCACTTATATTTTTATTTGTGTAGCTAAACGGTAAAGTATGTTTCATAAATTGTTTTTTTTGTTATATTTGTTATATTCAGTTACACATGTTTAACGAATATGATTAAATGATCACTACAATGACGATTTTACTATTTTTCCATCACACAAATCTAGATTCGAATCAAGTCAAATTTGTACAAATCTAAATTCAAAATCAGATTTCGAATTTAAATAGAGCAAGAATGGGAACAACATGAAAATGAAAAGAAAAAAAAAAAAGTAAAATTGTATTTTAGTCTATTTTTTTTACTTTTTTAAGTAATCGTTTATATTTTAAAACATAAATAATTTATTTTTTTGGCCGAAAACATAAATAATTTTTAGTAATGAGATAATTTACTTAATAAATAAGTAGGGTGAGTTCGGACGATTCAGACGGCCTTTTCGTAGCCCAGCCCAAAACAGTAGCTCCGTTCTGGACTATAAATCCTCTCTTTCTATAATCTAGGGTTTTCCCGCTGCGGTAGTAGGCCTCGGCGCGCGCATCCTCAACATCGTATAGCAATCTACCGGCAGCACAGCAGGCAACCATGGTGGCTGCTAAGAAGACTGTAATCTCTCTATTTTTTATCCGCTATCGATCTCTAGTATTTGATTGAGCTTCCATTACTCCAGTAGCATTTGGATCAGTTCCTCATATTTTTCGCGTGAATCCCGCAGAAGAAGACTCATGAGAGCATTAACAACAGGCTCGCTCTCGTTATGAAGAGTGGAAAGTACACGTTGGGCTACAAGACGGTGCTCAAGTCCCTGAGGAGCTCCAAAGGTAGGTTACCTTTCAGTTGCTACAGTACATCGCAAGCTAGTCGAGCAGTATAGAATCCTGATGCTGGCTATCATGACATAATCTATTGCCCAAGGTTGTTTAGTTGAATTGTAATTCTGGTGAGATTAATTGATGATATAACCTTATAGTCTAAATTGTTATGTCATACTATCGGAAATTTTAAAATTCATCAAGATTAAAAATCTGAATGACTTCTAAATTGATTACAACACGTTCTGCGGCTCATCTTATATCTACTATCTAGTATGAGAATTTAGTTGATATTACCTGCAGAAGTCATCCTGGTAATAAGCTGGGGATGCAAACAAGATTCTACTTATTGTAGTTTCACTCCATGTTCTGATTCATGTCCTTCTTTGTTTGATCTTTTGATTTGCTAAGTGGTTTGAGTAGTATTGTTTGTTCAGAGATGAATTTAATGTACTCTTATTACTTAAACAGAGATAAGTTAAGAGTTTTCTATTATATTTGTTATATACAGGGAAGTTGATCATCATTGCCAATAACTGCCCTCCTCTTAGGAAGTCCGAGATAGAGTATTATGCTATGCTTGCAAAGGTTGGAGTTCATCACTACAATGGAAGTAAGTTAATTTCTGCAATATCCTTTTTCTCTGTTCGCTTGGAACTGGATCACAACTTGATTCATGTTTTAGAAACCTGTATGTCTTAGTCTCCATATTTCTATGTTGCTACTCTCTGTTTGTCAAAATGCTTTTCGAATGCATTGTTTTCATACCTTGGACTTGTGCGATTTCTTTTCTGTTGGTCTTATTATGCAGCTTTTTGCTTTATTAAATAATTAAACCGAGCAAATTTTCATATCGTGTTTCTTATAAAAATTTCTGAGTGGTAGGTGAGGTGCGCTGGATGATTTTCTAGTTAGCCTTGCTTCTGTAAATTGAATGGAGAGACAGTATTATAGTCTCTGCCATGATGAAGATAGTAAGGTATATCAAAGAAGCCAAGATATCGTTTCATTCGTCATTTCTGTAGATTGACGATATGATTGTTGCTTGTCCACATTTTACATTTTATATACCCTTATTTTCAATGCATCCTATTTGAACTTCTCTCAATTTGACTTCCAAGTTTTTCCTTTGTTAGATGGTAGCAATTTAACCTGTTCTAACTTCATGAAGAATTTCACAGTTACAACTTACACTATCAAGATTCTTGCTGATCTTGTGATTTATATTAGTTATTTTCCATTTACATGCTTTGACCAGTGAATTGAAATTAAAGATGTCAATTTTTTGAGTCCTCTTCTCTGAGTACTTTGCTAACAAATGTTCACTTTTTTCTGCCAGACAATGTAGATTTGGGTACCGCATGTGGAAAATATTACAGGGTCTGCTGCCTTAGCATCATCGACCCAGGTACTTGATTGGCATTATATTCTCTTAGTAGCAGTGTTTTATAGTGTGTTGATTTTTGTCTCACTGCATCTCTTTTGCCTTCCAGGTGATTCTGATATCATCAAGAACATGCCTGGTGACCATTAAGCAATGTGATGGTTTCGTTTCTACTTTGTGTTTTTTGTTAGGGTTGGGTCGGTGCATGATAGTCCGCTCGATGTATTGTGACTGAGAAGTGGTCTTTTCGTCCCCGTTTTGATGTTTTCTATATCACATTCAGCATTTATACAGATGATTGGTTTGGTTTCCTCTATCGCATCTCATGCTTGCTTGATAACTAGAGTAATTCTCACTTATCAATTGTGAGTCCATTTAGAAGTAAAGTGTTGTACATTCATTCTTAGTGCTTGAACCCGAGGCTTCTATGGTACGTAACTGGTGGACAAGCCACCGATGTGGTACTACTCACGTTCAATGGAAAATAACAACTCAATATCAATCATCATAACCAAGTTCTGATACCGTATTAAATTCAGTAGTCGATCCAAACTCAAATGAAAGTCACATTAAACAACTTAGTTTCGAAAATGGTAATCTTACTGTATATATGACACTTAAATTATAGATAATCATTCATGGTGCCCTATCTCTTTTGACACTTTTTCGGACATAGCAGAGCTTTTAGCTTTTCTTCCTCTGCATATTCATTCATTTCAGCTCTCTCTCTCTATAATATACATTAGTATACATACACTCTTCAATCTCTATTGCTGTAAGCTAGGGGTGATCAAAAAAGACTGTAGGACCGAATTCCCGACAAGACCGGCCCGAGACCGGCCCGACTAGGACCGAGACCGACTAAGACCGAGACCGAACGGGCGGGTTTTTTTCTTCAAGGTCGGTCTCGGTCTCGGTCTCGGGCTTTTTTCCCGAAAGCCCGTTTAGGACCGGCCCGGACCGAATGTATGTGTATTTGAGATTTTCATAATACCACACCGAAAATAATGTGGATTTTGGAGGTTTTCTATCTCTATAAAAGGTGCATCTTGATAAATTTACTAAAGAATATAGAGAGTTCATAGTGTTTCTTTGAGAGGTGAACTATTCCTTCGCTTTTTACTAAAGAATACCGTGAACTCATAGTTTTTTTTGTTTTTTTGGTGTAGATTCGGTCTAGGACCGAGACCGGCCCGAGTCAAGAAATACCGACTCGGGCGGGCTTTTTTGGCCGAGGTCGGTCTTGGTCTCGGTCTCGGTCCTCCAGAAGGCAAGACCGAAATTTCGGTCTCGGTCTCGATCTTGCCTTCAGGACCGGCCCGGCCCGCCCATGATCAGCCCTACTGTAAGCTTTCACTTTGGTGGACACCTGTGGTCTTGGATTATTGATTTACTCTTCTTTTTTTTTTAAGAGGAAAAGGACCAAAGGGTCCGTTGAACTCGTCCTTTTTAATGGACATATATATATTTATAGGAGACCCCTCGTTCCGTACTGCTTAAGATTCCTCTGAAAGCTGAGTTTTTTTGTTTTTTTTAATCAGATTAGATTCGGAATCACATGCCTTGCTGAATGCTTATTGTTTGTAATTTGTAGTCTTTCTTCATTCTTATATTTAATTTAATTTATGATTGACTTTTTTGTTCTTGCAGACTCTCTTTTCATTTAAGTAGTTTATATTTCTTTAAAAAATCTGCATTTTTAGTGAGTTTAGGGATGATTACACGCTGTTTATGGGTTCCTTCGCAAGTAATGCTGGCTGGCAATTGGCATGACACTGAATGGGTCAAAAGGTAGAGTTGTTTTGGATGAGACGATAGAGAGATTCAATTCTATACGGCAGCCAATGATAGCAATCTTGACAATTTAAGAGACGTGCTTTTACGGATGTGCATGATCGTGTTTGAACTAAGAATAATAATTTGATATATATTTGATAATAATACAGGAAATAATAGGGTTAATTACCTCAACTTTGGACGTTTTGCAACGAGTTACTCGAACTTTAAAAATTCAAAACGGTCTACCTCAACTTTAGCGAATATGTAACGAGGTACCTCCGTCCAAATTACCGTCAACTGTTGATAGAAATTTGTCGGAAATTGGACGAAGGTAGCACCTTACACCTTCGTCCAAAGTTGAGGTAGCCCGTTTTGAATTTTTAAAGTTTGGTTAGCTCGTTCCAAAACGTCCAAAGTTCATGTAGCTCATTAGTATTTAACTCTAATTATATTTTAAAAAAATTGAATATTGATTATTTTACAAAAAAAAATATTCGAACTTTGTAATATGTATTTTATGAGTTAGGGGTAAAAAATTATATCCATTTTATTTATTTTCATTAAATTTGAATGAAAATTGATTTAGTAACACGTAATTAGGAAAATCATATCAAGTTTTTTTATATAATATTAAAAAATATAAAATAAATAAATATAATTCATTAGTGTTTTTGTATCATTTTTATAAAAATATTATACTAATAACTTATATTTTCATAAATTTTTAAAACATAATTAGAAGTTTATAATATTGAATAATCATATATTATCACGTTACTTTATTTTCATATTTTAAAAAAAAATATTTACACCAAATTTGAAAATATAAATAATAAAAAATTGAATAAATTTTAATAAAATGAACAAAAATCAAAGGTAAATTTGTAGTAATTAACTAAAAAATGTGGTATAACACGAAAAACGGAGTCTCTAAATCACGCCAAATGAGATATTTTTAAGTCTTAATCAGCTAAATTAGTCTAACTATAATATGAATAATCATGATTAGATTCGAAAAATATCGCCATGAATGAAATACTCGATGACTAATCAAAGTGGTGACTGTTAGCAGGTGGGCCCCACAACTCCATGCCATGCCGTGGGCCTTCTCTTTTCTTTGCATGGAACTTGGAAGCACCTGATTTCTCTTCCTTATAGGGAAGGTGTAGGTGGTCCGTCAGATCAATCAGAATCTCTCTCTCTCCCTCCCTCGCTCGCACCGTCTGAAAGACAGTTGGAGCCTTCCGTCCTGTGTGTCCCCCGATTCAGCAGCGTTTTTTTTCGCTAGCGTGGCTTCTTCATTCGTCTCCAATTTCCAAGGCCTCGCCGCCGCAACTTTCGTTTTGACTTCAGACGTACTCTTCAATCTAGAAAAATTCGAAGTAATCTTCATTTCAACGCACTTATTTGTTTGTTGTGCTTGATTTTCTTCTTCTTGATGCTATGTCGGTGTATATGGTTCGGAGTTTGATTTTGTCCCACTAGTCTTGTTTTGTTGCCGTGAATTTGATGCACGACAACTTTCAATTGATGATTTCAGTCTATCATGTATATTTGTTATTAGATGACACTCTTTCAAGCCCGAAGACTTTCCGATAGTAGGCAAATTCAGGAATGGAAAAGGATACCGTTGATGTTTTGATCAATTGAATCCGTTACATGGACTCTTTGCTTGACAGATGTTCCTAGCTCATTGCTGTATAATGTCATCTTATGGACTTCGATTCTGTATGCTATGGAGTTCCTCCTATAATTGATGAGCTGCAGCCGTTTATTAGCTGTTTTTAGATATGTTCTAGTTATTATATTGAAACTGTTCTAATTCAGCTCCAGCAGATACGCCTTTGCTTATGTTTCCTATAGTTGCTGATTGTACTTATTTGCAGCAGTACCATGATAGTTATTATGTTCTATCATGGTTCTTGGTGAATTCCATGTAGCATTTATAATTTATATCCACTCCTACAAGTTTTTGGAAAAGAAACTGCTATTATGGAACTTGTAATACAGCTGATATTTTTATCCCAAACATTAAATTTAACTATCTGTTTTAAGACAATGCTAAGAAACATATGGCCACAGCTTGCTTACTCACCCGTGAGAATGTATTAGTCTTCTTATTTTACTTTGTAGAGACCTGGTGTTATCCCTTATACTTAAGTTTTTTTTTTCTTTTCCCTTCATTGAGCTTTTTTTTGTTGTTATTTTGGGATAGTCATCATATAACTGAACTGGCTACATATAGGAAGGTGTGATTCTCATGATCATTTGCTTACAGGAAACCATATATTGCTGAGTTAATGGGTCAAGGCAGCTCTAAAGTAGTAGAAGATAAGGCCCTCCAACTATGTAGTGAAAGGAAGAAGTTTGTAAGGCAAGCACTTGATGGAAGATGCTCTCTAGCAGCTACTCATGTTACTTATGTCCAGTCACTAAGGAGCACTGGTATTGCTCTCAGAAAATTTGTAGAGCCTGAATCACTTGCTGAGTCTTCATTGTATACTTCAACTAATGCAACACCCGAGCCCCCTCCATTAACTGAGAAAACCTATTCACAGTTTTCAGCGTCATCTCCATCAATCTCACGCCGTGTAGATGTGGCAGAAACTTTCTCTCCCTCTCCCTCTCCCCCCACACCTTCCATGTTCCGAGTGAATCACATGAAGTTCCAGGGAGCTTATTCCACAACAGTGGAAGAAACACCTGTTTCTCCTGTAACTGGGAAAGTCACTTTATCTGTGATACCTGGAAGTACGATGACTCATACTACAGAAGATCCAGAAACTTCAAATTTTGAAAGTCCACATGTTGCACCCGGGACACCACCATGGGACTTCTTTAGTATCCATCCAATTGACCATAAATTTTCCTTTCGCCATGGAAGTGAGATGAAGCAGAGACAGGGAAATGATGACGATTTACAACTGCCTAAGGCAAGAGAAAATGCTCTTAACCTTGATGATGAAGATAGGGCTTCTTTCTCTGGAACTGAACAGTCTCAGGATTCAGATGATGAATTTGATGAACCTTTCAAAGAAAACATCGTTCGTGGAGTTGAGAATCTCAATAGGGTGATGGATCAGAATATGGCCAGTCCTTCACCAACTATGCCATCAACAAGAAGTGTCGCTTCAGAAGCTGAATTCCTAAAAGAGGAATATGGCAATTCTCCTGATTTATCACCATTAAGTGGCACACCCTCAGGAGCTACCTTCGCAACTGGCACAAAGAAAACCCCTGTGAAGGAAGATCGTTCTGGAAATAGAGTTGCACCAAAAGACTTCATCCTAAGCATTAAAGAGATTGAATTTCTTTTTATAAAAGCTTCAGAGTCAGGAAAAGAAGTTCCTCGAATGTTAGAAGCAAATAAGTTTCATTTCCGACCAATTTTGCCAAAGAATGAAAGTAAGATCTCTCTAACTCACTCACACACACACATACACATGCATAGGCACTCGATGCACATCTCCAAAAGTTTGTCAGCTATTATCTCATATCTTGTAAAGAAGTTCATTTCACCTATGTGTTGAGACCTTCATGTAAGCTTATAAAAATTGGCGCACACTGGATAAAGTGAGACCAACATATAAAGTAAGCTACTCCCATTTACCAATTGATTTTTGGATGGAACCTTACTTTGGATTATGTGTTGATCTCTCTTTCTTATTCCTTGGGTTTCAATAGACTCAGTGGAGAATATAGCAATCTGCCTTTAGCTCATTGATGCACTTCCTTCAAGATATGGACAGAAGTTCATGAACTTTCACTTATTGAGTTTGCTGTAAATCTTTTGCTGGAAAAAAAATTGGATCTTAGAAGAAACTTTGACATTGCAGGTGGGTCAATTGCTTTTACATACTTCAGGGCTTGTTTTTCCTGTGCTGAGGGCCGTCAACAAGTTCTGAAAGGTTTGTTTCTATGCCAAATGACAATATTAGTGGTAGATGTAGGATATAGTATATTTTTTGTAATCCATTACACTGTAATTTTGTAATCCATTACACTATCATGAAAGAATATTAATATCATTTATGTAATGGGACTTCTCATAATTTTGTTACCTTTATTCATACTTCTCATAATACTAAACTGTATTAATGAGCACTACAGCCATTCAGTGGAATAATATAATGCTTATTTGCTATGGTTGTGGATGATGCAAAACCTCTTTGATCTATGTATGTGTCAGATCAGCTTTCTTTGTATATATGTGTATGAAGATTAACAATGGTGATCTTTCTTTTTCTATGAATCATCCTGAGAAGTAGATGAGAAATTATGTGACATGTTTATGTAGATGAGCATATATTTCCTGTATTCAATAACTTTCACATTCTTGACGGAATTCCACGTCTTAATATTTTCCTTTATTTTTCAGAGCCTGCTCAAAACGCTGTCAAGTACTTAACTTGGCATAGGACGACGTCATCCAGATCATCTTCATCAAGGAATCTTATACAACCAAACTCAAATGGTAATGCTGAGGATGCAAGTTATAATCTTTTTGATAATTTCTGCATGGTTTCTGGCAGTCATGCCTCGACTCTGGATCGGTTATATGCATGGGAAAGGAAGCTCTATGATGAAGTAAAGGTACGTTTAAATTCTGAAATTTGAGCAGTCCTATATGGGAAGTTGCACGCAAGCATGTGCTAGAATTTTCAATTTCATCCTTGAACTTCTATCTTTTTAGTTTACATCACATACTATGAATGATAAGTGGTATGTTGAAAGATGTTACCTTGGTTTTGGTGAGGGCAAGCTTAATCCTCAACCTGTTAGGATCGATTCTCCCCACACACACTGAAATCGCAGCTTCAGAAGAGAAAACAAGAGAAATTGAGAGAGAATTAGGTTTCCGTGGTAACACCCCTTAGGGGTAACCTCCACGTGGTTTGGTTAATTTATTGATGAAAATACACTGTTACAGAATACGTATACATGGAGAAATACAATACAGTACAGCCTACGGGTTGAATCGCGAGACACGTACATTAATACATAAACTAACATTACATATTAATCAGGCTCCACTACCTAACACAACCATGTTCCCCAATCTAAATAGTTAATCAATTACGTATATGGATTAAGCAGTTGAAGCATGTTAAGAAGAATATATTTTTAATTTGGAAATGAAAACTTAACTGAATACTGCTTCCTTTCTGATCCGTCTTCATTGAAAAAAGATTATCTCATGCTGGACTACGTGCAAATGCTTCAATGGTCAAAATTGCATCATTCTGAACTGTCATATTTTAAAATAAGGTGGGAGAAGTGAGGTTTTAAAGTAGTTCTAAATGGATTCAGACGGAATGTATTAAATATCCCTTTCACACTATCCAAAACAGACTGCATTACCACTTAAAAAGTTGTTATTTTTTATCATTCAATTATTTGTCAAATGATTTTTCTGATCAGTTCTTCCTTATGAAATTTCAGGCCAGTGAGTCAGTTAGGGAGAGGTACGACATGAAGTGTAGACTTTTGAGACAACTCCAATCGAAGCATGAGAGTTCCATCCAAATTGATAAAACTCGAGCCATTGTTAAGGACCTTCACTCAAGTTTAAGGGTAGGAATTCAGCGAATCAACTCAATTTCAAAGAGGATCGAAGAACTAAGGGACAGAGAGCTACAGCCTCAGCTTGAGGAATTGATTGAAGGGTATTACTATTTTTTTAGAAATCTTCCTTGCATAGATTGAAATTTTTTGAGGCACCTCTCCCTTCTTTTAAGCGATATAAATACCAAATTGGTAGCTGAACTTGTGACCGATGTGCTGGTTACTAGCTATACTTTTTTTATTGCGAAATGACACGCACGTGTCGTCCAGTTAAGTGACACATGTGCATTTTTCATCCAAGGTTAACAGGGGGAATGAAAGGCCACAGCAAGTAGCACTTCAGTATTAGTTCAGACATGATTCAGCTAGCAATTTTGTATATAACCCTACTTGTAAAGCTTTCTAAAAGTTTTTCGTGCAGATGATATTCACAACTGTGCCTGTCCCTTCTACACAGGTTAAGCCGAATGTGGGAGGTAATGTCTGAATGCCACAAGCGCCAATTTCAGATCATAGCAGCTGCACAAATCACCGAAGCTCGAATCTCCGGACGATCAGAATCTCACAAGCAAATCACCATCCATCTAGAAAATGAGCTCCTCTCCCTATCTTCAAGCTTCTTTAAATGGATCAACGCCCAGAAGTTCTATCTACGCGCTATCAACAATTGGCTGATGAAATGCGTTTCCATTCCCCAACCCAAGAAGAACCGAAGAAGGAGAAGGGCATATGACCCTACCAGGGACTCAGGCCCTCCCGTCTACGTCACATGCGGTGTCTGGATGGAGAAACTAGATTCATTGAATGAAAAGAGAGTCACAGATTCAATAAAGGGTTTAGCTTCTGAAACATTGAGGTTTCTGCCTCGCCAAGAGAAGAACCTTAGAAAAGGGCTGAATCGGGCTTCATCAATGCTCTTGAAGGCTGAAGATGGTGGCAGTGAATCAACCGTTACAATGCTCAGAGATGACGCTTCTGAGGATTGGGTGTCGGGTTTTGACCGGTTCAGATCAAGCATGGTCGGATTTCTGGGTCAGCTGAATGAGTATGCAGGATCTTCTGTGAAACTGTATGAAGATCTCAAAGAGGGTATTGAGGATGCCAAGTCTAAGTATGAGCAGTTTAAGGCTCAGCAAGAATCTCTGCCGAGTGCAGTCTAGATTCAGCAGAAATCCAAGGGATTCTTGATTTCGGTAAGAAGAAGGTATGGGATATTGGCATTGGCAACAAGATTTATCGTGTTTTTTAACTTTTCATGGCCATGGGCATAGGTGTAATTACTGGGTGGGCGTGGATTGGGTTATTTATGGGGATGGGAATTTGCTGCTTTGTTTCCCCTCTATCATAAATCAACCGTACATAACTCCATACTATAGAGACAGAGAAATGAGTTGTAGAGATCAGAATTCAAGCTCGGTCAAAAATTAACCCGCTCCGAATATAAATCAGTAATTTCTTTTTGTAGATGAATTAATATCAATATGGGATATGTAGAATATGAGATTGAATATTTGTATTGAGTAACTTGTTTAGACTAGTTTACGTGTATTCTATTTATACATTTAAATCTAATAGCTATTTTTATTATTTGTAATAACTCTATTTGACTATTCCTAACCGCTCTATTTACAATAGTAAATTTACTACCCCTCAAGTTAAGAAGTGAGATCTCTGATGTTTAATTTGATGAGTATAGTGTTGAAAATTCTTCCGTTTAATGTCTTAGTTAATATATATGCTAGCTGATCTTCAGATCGTACATATGATAGCTCCACAATTCCTGCTTCTAGCTTTTCTTTGATAAAACATTGGTCAATTTCTACATGCTTGGTGCGGTCATGTTGCATCGGGTTATGTGCAATGTTGATTGCGGCTTGATTATCGCACATAATTTTCCTAGACTGTGATGGAGGAAATCCAATCTCAGTTAGCAATTTTTGTAACCATAAAATTTCTGTCAATCCTCAGGTCACTCCTCGGAATTCGGCTTTTGCACTTGATAGTGCCACTACTTTCTGTTTTTTGATTTTCCATGTAACTAGGTTTCCTCCGACAAATGTGAAATATCCCGATGTCGATCTTCGGTCTGTTGGATTTCCTGCCCAATCCGCATCGGTGTATACTTGTATCTTCAAGTGTCTGTTTGGCTTGAAGAGTATCCCGTGGTCTGATGCCCCCTTCAAGTACTTTATTATTCTCCATACAACATCCATATGCTCTTTTTAAGGTTGATGCATTAACTGACTTACCACTCCTACAACATACGCGATATCCAGACGCGTGTGTGAGAGATATATCAATTTCCCCACCATTCGTTGATATTTCTCTTTCTCTTCCAGTTGTGCTCCTTCTACTACCCAAATCCCATGGTTTGTTACCATTGGTGTATCCGCTGGTTTACAATCTACCATTCATGTTTCTGCTAATAGATCTAAAATATATTTTCTTTGAAATATAAAAATACATTGTTTAGATCTTAGTATTTATATTCCCAAGAAATACTTGAGTCTTCATAAATCCTTTATCTCGAATTCAGTGAATAAGTTTTCCCTTAGTGTTGACACCTCTTCTTTACCATTTACTATAATGATCATATCATCAACATATATAATTAAGCATGTTATTAAATTACCTTCTTGTTTGATGAAGAGAGTGTAGTCTGAATTGCTCTGTTTGTATCCATATCACTTAATTGCTAAGGTAAACCTGCCAAACCATGCTCGATGTGATTGTTTAAGCCCATAAA
Organism: Chamaenerion angustifolium; assembly: GCA_946814005.1. Taxonomy (NCBI): domain Eukaryota; kingdom Viridiplantae; phylum Streptophyta; class Magnoliopsida; order Myrtales; family Onagraceae; genus Chamaenerion; species Chamaenerion angustifolium. Next base: position 30,148,561 of record OX328277.1, on the reverse strand, counting down.
GTGTATTCTTCAGTCGACATATTTCTCTTGATTGAAACCCATATGTGAATCCAGGCGGTGCTTCCATATATACTTCTTCTTCTAACTCTCCATGTAGGAAAACATTATTTACATCAAACTGGTGGAGCGATCAGACTTCATTCATAGCTATTGAGAACAAAACTCTGATTGTGTCAATTTTGGCCACAGGAGAAAATGTCTCGGAGTAGTCAATTCCATAAGTTTGAGTATATCTCTTTGCTACCAGCCGAGCTTTGTATCTTTCTATGGTTCCGTCTGGTTTGTATTTGATCGTAAATACCCATCAATATCCAACTGTTTTTTTTCCCTTCGTTAGGATACATTTATCTCATGTATCTTCTTTAATGCTTCAATTTCTATCTTCATTGATTCTGTCCAATTATTTGATTCCAAGGCTTGTTGTACTGTATTCAGAATTTGTTCCGAATATATTTTGACGACGTATGCATTAACTTCTTCATATAAACTCCTCATTGCTATGTTCCTTATTGGATACTTTGCTCCTTGAGCTTCATTTCCTGGGGAGTATCGTTTGGGTGGAATTCCTCTATTACTACTTGGTGGTAGGATATATCTTGTTGTTTCCTCAACTATTGGTTCCACCTGTTCTATCGACATTTCATGGTGACAAAAAATAGAAGAACTAGATAGATTATCAGAGTCTTCAGTATTACTTACCTCAGACACCAGGTTTGGTATGATTTGTTCCACGACACTTGGTTTTGCCATAGATTGTATGTACGTTTCAAGAGGCAACTCATCTTTTGGCTCTTCTTCGGAACTATGACTGTTTATTATGACCTCTTCCGAGGAGGGATGCCAACATAGTGTGTATATATATTTTTTCTCCCCCTGACCACTAGGTTGGGTATGGTAATAATATTCGGTCTCCAGAAAATCACAGTTCATTGTAATAAACATGTGATGATTTTTTGGATTATAACACTTATATCCTTTTTGGTTTACTCCATATCCCACAAAAACACATTTCTCATAACATGGGTCAAATTTAGTACGGTCCTGTTTAGAAATATGAACAAAGACTGAATAACCAAAGATCCGTGGGTGAAGAGTAAGATTTGGGTGTATTTTTGTAAATTTAGAAAATATTTGGATATGTGTTTTAAAATCTAAAAATTTTGTGGGAAGACGATTTAAAAGGTAGGTAGTTATGGCAACAGTTTCAGGCCAAAAAGATTTAGGGACCCGTGAGTCAATTAAAAGGGTTCTTGTCATTTCTAGGATAATTCGATTTTTTCTTTCAGCTACTCCATTTTGTTCTGGGGTATGGGGGCAAGTAGTCTGATGAATTAATCATTTAATATGAAAAAATTGTTTCATGGATGTATTGATAAATTCTCCCCCATTGTTAGACCGAAGAATTTGAATATTTGTTTTTTGAAATTGAGTATGAATCATTGTATAAAAATGAGTAAATTTTTTAAAGACTTCGGATTTCTGTTTTAGAAAATATACTCATGTCATCCTAGTACAGTCATATATAAATATTAGTAAAAACCAAAAATCTTGTCCTCCTATAATTAGTGCTAGACCCCAAACATCAAAATGAATTAATGAAAAAAGTGAATCAACTCTTGTATTATTCAATATGAATGTTTGACAATGACTTTTAGCTAACATACAAGTTTCGCAATTCAAGTTTTTTAAAGTAGAAAAATTTGGAAATAGAAGTTTTAAATAACCCGTAGATGGATGTCTCAATCTTCCATGTCACAGCCAGACTTCCCGGTTTGTAGTTCCGTGAGCTAGCATGCTAGTGCCTTGATGAGTCAGCTCATCTACGTAGTACAATAATTGATTTTCAGTGCCACGTCCAATAATCATACGTACTTCGGTGTCCTGTAAAATGCAAAAAGTTGGATGCATAAGGACAGTACAATTTAGTTCCTTTGTTACATGACTTATTGATAACAATTTATGAGCTAAGGAAGAAACATATAGGCAATTGGATAGGGATAATGTTGGTGAAATTTTAATAGTACCTCCTCCTTCTACATGAACTATTTATCCATTAGCAGCTTGAACATGCGTTTTGTTTGGTTTAGACAGTACCATAATGTCAGATTTTTAAAAGGTCATTGTATCAGTAGCACCACAATCAAATATCCAAGATGTATTTGATGTTTTATTTTGAATTATATTTGCTTTTCCTAGACATTTTGGATTTATATTACTAAATTTAAAATTTTGATTGTGTTGATTAATTTTAGGGTCATTTTTTTAACATTTTAAAAACTTTGGGGTTAAAAGATGTAGGATTTATAATATAAGGGTTTGAGAATAATTTCTCAAACCCTCTTTTACCTTCAACCCTAACCGCAACACTCCCTCAGTCATTCTTAGTCGCAACATTCCTTTGCTCTGGTACAGAAGGAGAATGAGACTCCTTCAGCCTCCCATGACAGCACTCCATCGGTCCGTGGCTCATTCGATCTTCCGTGGCTACCATCGTCGGCGATTTCCCACAACTCTCTGTCCATCCACGGAGATGAGGCGGCAGTGAAGTTGCCCATGGCGGTCCGACCGAGAGCTGCTCCACCGAAGGTTCCTCCTTCTCTATCTTCTTGATTATTTACGCTTCCATTGTAGTCGGTTTCTTGATTGCTTGTTTCTATAGCTGCTCGTCCTTTGATGTCTGTGGTTCGATCTTTCTTGTCGTTCCACCATTCTGGAAATCCGACTAGTTTAAAGCATTGCTCCTTTGTATGTTTGTTTCAGCCACAATAGGTGCATTTGAGTTTCGATTTGTCCGTCCGGAATGATGATCCATTCGATTCTGACCGGTATCACCCCTGTTCCTTTGTGTTTAAGCCAATTGTTTCGGCCTCGCCTGGCTGGGTGAGAGTTAATCCAGCCGCCACACCTCGTTGTGATGATGAGCATTCAGAAACTGCCCCGAAAATGGTTGGATGAGCAGTCTCCTTCCGAACGGCGGCGTAGGCTGCCTCTGTCGATGGTAATGTTTCCCACCGTAATATTTCTCGTTTTACTGAATCATATTGTCTGTCAATTGCATTCAGAAATTGAAAAAGTTTCTCTTCTGACCTGATTTTGTTATATGTTGCTATATGCACTGCGAATGTCATCGGATTTGGATCTCTACGATCGATTTCTCCCCAGATTTCTTGCATTACGATCCAAAATTCTTCAAGTGGTCCACCATTCTATTTAATGTCGTTTTCCTTAACATGTAGATCGAATGTCTGGACTTGTCTTTCACGCTACTGTAAGTAACTAGCAGAGCTTCCCACAATACTTGTGCTGTGTGAAACTCGGTTAAGTTGTTTGCAATATGGGGCTCAATGTTTTGTATAAGCCATGAAAACACCACAAGGTCGTCGTGTTCCCATTGTTCGTACCTGATTTCTGTTGGGTTCAGAGGTGCTGGATTTCCAGTCAAATGGCTCAGCAATGCCTTTGACCTTCCCCCTTTGGCAACTCGAATCATTCGAGTCCATAATGCGTAGTTTCGGCTATTCAGTTTGAGACTGATTTGTAGGTTGTCGGACAACTTGAGATTCTGAAAAACGAGTTGGTGTTGGATGGTTTGATTGGTTTGATTGATCGAGCTACCGTCGTTTGACATGGCAGCTGATCAGGATTTGCAAGTATGTTGGTAATGGGAAATGATGAGCGCTTATGCTATATTTGATTCTAATTGATCGATAAACACCACTCTGATACCATGTAGAATATGAGATTGAAGATTTGTATTGAGTAAGTTGTTTAAAATAATTTACACGTATCTTATTTATACATTTAAATCTAACATCTATTTTTACTATTTGTAACAGTTCTATTTGACTATTCCTAACAACTCTATTTACAACAGTAAAATTATTATTTCTAGCAGATCTTTCTAGATCTTTAGTCATATTTCTAACATGATCTTTTCATTTACCAATCTTTCTATGTATCCGGATTGTTAATTTATTTCCAATTAACACTAGCTTTTGACTTTCTTATGAAAATGAGCTGAGGAAACTTCAACTCAGCTCGACTCGAGTGACGCGTAATCAAATATGTCTTACTTGTCCATCAAAGGGAGAAAAAAACGGTAAGTAGCTTTCTTATCTTTCCAAACTCTTTCTTCTTAGAAGTTTCTTCTCTCAAGTTGAGGGCTTGGTCAATTTTGCAACAGCCCTTTATGTGTTTTTGTTCATTTCATAAGTCTCTTTCAATTGTTTGTTCATTAAGCTCCATTTATCCCAGTGCTCAATGTGGTTCAAATATGTAAGTATAATATTCCTAATTACATAAACGTTTAAATAAATAAATATTTGCTGCCCAAATACTGTGATTAATAACATATTTTCTTAAAATTGAATGTGATCTCTATTAAAACGCTGATTATTGTTGTTTGGGCCATTATTATTGGCTCGGCCAATGGTTGCTCTTGATCCGTTTTGTTGACTCGGCCCGTTGCTCTCGTTCCGGTCCATTATCAGGAAGCTTCTGGAGCCGCGTCTTCATTCCCTTCAGCCGCTTCAGTTTTCAGTGTCTCTTCATTTTAGTTTAGGGTTTCTATTATGTTACTTTGTCGTTTTCTCTCTTGACGATTGTTCTTCATTTTCTTGACTGTTCGTTTCTGTTTATCTTCGTACCGATTGAACATTTAGATCTTATGGTTTGTATTTAAGGGGGAGGGTCACCAGTTGAAGGAACTGACCCGATGAACCCCAAGTCTGCTTGTTCTAGATTTTTGATATTCTGATTTTTGCTTGATCCGAAGATGATTTTACCAATCTCATACTCCATTATAATTATTATATAATAATAATAGTAAAAAACAATAATTCAAATTAATGACAATTGTACAAAATAATTAAATAAAAATTGTTTTCATCAGTATTTATAAGTAGCAATCTACACATTACTATTATTATGTCCAATGCGATGAAAGGTAGAGAAACCCTCGAAAAATAAGAACTATTTTCTCAAAAAAAAAAAATAGACTTGAAAAGGCCTCTTGTATAATGTGTAATACTGACAATTATACCCTGTGTAATGTAACTATACGGTATTTTTTTTTCCCACATTGACTCAAAAAATATCCACCCCATAATTACAATCCTCAGATAAAACCTTCGCCGCCGCCGTCAACTTATCCACCGACACATCACACGACAACTTCACGGTGATCTTCCACGTCTTCACTATCCCAACCTTGAACTTCACCGGCGCTCTCACCCTCACCCTCAACGGCACGTTCCCTTCCCTCTCTCTGTTAATTAACGACGTCTTCACTTCACTCCCCAGCACAATACCGCTTCCCACCACCGTCGCATTAAACGCCGTTTTACTGTTGGAAGGCATGCGGAACGCTGCAAAAACGCCGTAGCCGAGCTTCACGGTTTCGTAGTATACCATGACGGAGCTTCCTTTGACGTGATAAATCTTCAACTTATCATTGGGGTTGACGGCCCTGATAGAGATCTGAAACTCCGGAGAGAATCCCGACGCCGTGGACGCTGACGTCAGGTTGAACCCGGAAATGGATACCCCAGTGACCGAGTACGACGGAGACTTCGGCTTCACGACGAGATAGAATGTTCCAGCAGCCGTGGCGATGAAGAAGACGAAGGCTACGAGGAAGAGGAAGACGATGCAGCAGCAGCTCTTGCTTCGGCTTCGATGGCTTCGGTGAGTGTAGCGCTCGAATAGCTTGGCGTTCTGCGGCGGGGGGACCCGGAAGACTTGGTTCTTGGGGATTTTGATGACGTAAGTCTGAGGTGGTGGGACATCTGGTTTGGTCGACGGAGATTGCGGTGGTTGATCGAGTGAAGGCGGCTCCTTTGACGGTGGTGGTCCAGGAACGAGTGGAATCGACGGTGATTGGTCAGGGGATGGGACTGAGTCGTAAGGGTGGACTCGGTCCTCCATTTTGCTGATTCGAGCAAAGCGAGTTGGAGCGTATTTTCTTCTTTACCTACGTAACAAAATACGTTAAATATACATATATATTCCAATAATACCATCAATAGGCAGCCAAGCAAGAATATATTCTGATCTGCTCTATACAAAGTGAAGTCACAATAGTAATAATTAAATTAAAAAAAGATAAATATAACATTTTTAATAGTTACATTAAAAATAATTATCTAATATTTACATTCATTAAAATAAATTTCTAACTTCGTCGGTGCTCTTACTCTTCTCCGTCTATGCATATGAGGATGAAGTTCATTTCAGTATAATTACTGCATGCAGTTCATGCATGAAATAGTACTATATATTTACAAACGTGGCTATTATTTTTATAAAAAAATAAAACTAACATGCAATCTATTCTGTTCATATACCTTTGTTGCTGCAGCTATGTATATATGTATACGTCAACTTTCTGCTATGCGCATGCTTCCAGATGTTTTCTTGATGGAGCCGCCATGGATGAATGAATGCAGACGACGATGAAGGAGAAGTTTATGAAGAAGAAGAAGAAGAAGAAGAGTTTCTGGGTTGATATAATGATCTCTCCAATATATATATATATATCAAGTGTTTAGGGTGCTCAAAGAGAGAATGGGTAAGAGAAGGCAGACGCAGACTGCATTTTACAGCTATGATGATAGTGACTTAGTAGAAAATTGGTATTATTTGTATATTAGAAAATTATTAACCTTTTTTTCCCCTCAGAGAAATGAAATGGTGAAAATGAACCAATTCTTCCACGCCATCCATAATATATATACATATAAGGTTATATAATATAATATGAGTGTGTTTTATTAACAAAATAAATGATTTTTTTTGGTCAAATAACAAAATAAATGATGACAACCTACTTTTTGTGGTGTTAGTATAAAATTAATATGATCAGAGGTATAATAACACACCAAAACGGTATTTATAGATGGGGAGGAATTGAAAAATAGTAAAATACTTAGTGAAAAAATTAATTTAGAGGAGAAACGTTAAATCATCATATTATGTTACGTTAATTAACAGATGTTCATAATAAGCTATTTTACTTGTAAGGTCGTTCAATATGATAAAGTAAATATTACTGTTAACAAAAATAACGTTTTTTTTTATATATAATATAATAATAAATTATTAGTAAAAAGTGTGTAGAAATTAGGCGATAGTAAAATAGACAAGAATGCTTTTTGTTTTTATTAATGAATGTTCAGGCACCGTGTTTTCTTCGTCATATACATTGTGTAGTGTGTAGAGATATCATGGTCATATGAAATGGTTTTATTTTTCTATTTCACAATAGGACGTGACTTTTTCTATTCAACCAATATATTATCTATTAAAAATATTTATATATATATGAAAATAAAGAAGGTTCGTTGATATTATTAATTAATGAACCATATTGATTGCTATTTATTATTGAACTATTCATAATTTAATGTGTAACACATTATTCAAACACGCAATTTTGTCTATCCTAACCATAGTTATCAGAATCGGACTGGACTGGCGGTCCGACCGGAAACTGGACATCTGTCCAGTTTGGTTCAGTTAAAAGACTGTTTTACAAATGAACAGTGTTTGATTCGGGTTGAACCATACGTTTTTTGGAAAATCGGTCGGTTTTTTAAAAATCAGTCAGTTTCCGATTCACTTTTTAGCTGATTTTTTTTTGTTTTCATTTTTTTTCGGCCGTTTTTTTTTTGGTTTCCGTTTTTTGGTCTGCACAAACCAATCGGCTTAACACAATTGGTTAAATCGGTTCACTACTATTGTGTATTGTGTTTGAGAATTGAGAGTAATGTGTGTTTGAAATTGAAACTATGTAGTTTGTGTGTGTGAGACTATGTAGTTTGAAGTAATTATGTTTGTGTTTGAGACTATGTATGTATTTTAAGTTTTTAATTTTTTCCCCGTGTGAACAGTGAACCGCACACTGAACCAAGTTGGACCGGCTGAACCGTGAACCGACCCATTTGCCGGTTCGATGGCCGATCCGGTTCTGCTAACTATGATCCTATCCACTCAAAAATTTCATAATTCTTCTTGATTTAATAAGAATGTTAAATGTGTTATCATACATAATAATAAATGTATCGTGTTAAATTTACTAAATATTATACACATAAGTTTATTATTCAATTATGTTTACAAACACAAATACGATACATTTTTTTAGCGTAGTTAAGTTATTGTGTTAGATTAGTCAGTTGTAATTTATAATAAAAAAACATCAAAATAATAATATATTGGATTTCACAAACCCTTGTATAGAATTGACAGACTCTAAATATTATATAATTAATTGGTGTGTTAAAAATAACTAAAGAAAATTTGTTTAGAATAGTATTCAAAGAACTCACCTAACAACACAATTTTACCGTGCGATCGTGTGCGTCGTCGTTATACATAAATACGAATAAGACATGAAAAATATGTTGTGTTGTTGCTCATATTATTGTTATGTTAAATACTTTTATAAATTTATTTTTTTGTGCATATTCATGTCGTGTTATCGTGTTACCAAAATATTGTTAATGGTGCGATTTAAACATCGATCAATTTCTTCTATTTGTATTTAACCACTCATATAAGTATTCATTTTTAGCTAGTATTATTAGTAGGGTGTCAAAACGGGTCATGGGTCGACCCATGGGTCGTGTCGACCTTGACTCGTGTCAGGGACCTTCTGACCCGTGTAATAGTATGAGTCAATTTTTGAAACTCAAAACTGACCCGCAAGTTGATGGGTCAACCCACGGGTCAGAATGACTCGTTCGACCTCTATGACCCGTAGGTGAGTCTGACTCGTTCGACCCATCAGTACATAAAATTTCGGAAACAAACACCGCTGAGTCAAGATTACTAACCCATGAGTGAGAATTATATATATTTAATATAATATACAATTCAGGACGAGTCATGGGTTAACCCATGGGTCAAGACTACTGAACCAAACCAGACTTGTGTTTTCACAGGACATCCACTACAGGAGAAACAGTGTTTACCGGCCGAATATAGGTTTTTTAACGGCTGAATTTTCCAGCCGTTAAATTATCACGGCTGGAAAATTCAGCTGTTAAATTATCACGGCTCAAATGAAGTTGAGTTGTGACATGAAGTATCGGGACAATTATCACGACTCAATTTAAAATGAGCCGTGATAATTCATGGCCCAAAATCAAAAGAGTCGCACGAAAAAGTTTTTTATTTTAATTTTTAATTTTTATTTGTGGCGGCTCAATAAAAAAAAATCCTATTTTTTTATGGTCTTCTTCTTCCTCTAGAAGGTGGTCCAGTGCAAACTTACGAAGGTGGTCTACTTCTTCTTCTTCCTCTCGAATGTCTTCTTCTCCGGCGGCCGCCAAACGACGAATGTGGTGTCATCTTAAGTTCAGATGATGGGTGCTTCTTCGTCCGACGTGAAGAATTGGGCTCCCAAACCAACAGAACTGAATGGAAGAATGGAGAGAGCTCCGTAGAGAAAGTGAAGTGAAGATTGGAGAGAATTTTTTTGAAGTGAAGAATGAAGTAAGCGTGAAAATTTTAAAATTTTGATTTTTTTTTTTTCACAGCTAGAACCAAATGAGCTGTGATAAATCTTATTTTTTTTCCCATTTATCACGGCTCAAAACCAAATGAGACGTGATAAATCTTGTTTTTTTTTCTCCCATTTATCACAGCTCAAAACCAAATGAGACGTGAAAATACTTGTTTTTTTAAAATTTTGCCCGTTTATTAAATAATAATAACGACTGAACAAATAATGAGCCGCGATATATGGTCAAAATTAAAAAAGCAAAAAAAAACACGGCTCATTTGGTTTTGAGCCGTGATACAGTATGTTAAACTTGCGACCCAACATTAAATGAGCTGGGAAAATTATAGAAAAAATAATTACATATTAACGACACTAGATATTGAGCCGTTAAAAATAAGATAAATGTAACGGCTGAGTTATTTGAGCCGTAAAAAAATTACATAATGGCTCAATGTTCATTGAGCCGTGATATTTAATATAAATAAATATAATGGCTCAATATACATTGAGCTGGTAGATTTAGCCGGTAAATGCCTCTCCTCCCGAAGTGATCCATGAGTCGTGTCCAAATGACTCGTGGGTCAAAAGGTTTACCCAAACACGACCCGTGGGCGGGTCATCCACGGGTTGAGTCAATTTTTGACACCCCTAATTATTAGTAAATTGATTTATTTATTTAAAAATAGAATAATCATCCTTAACATATTTATGAGTTTTTAAAAAAAGTAAGTAGTGTAATTTGTTTTTAGAAAAATAAGTATATAGAAAGAATATTTCGAAACCAGGGTATACGCGCTACCGTGTGTAGCACTTTTTTTCAATAGGCGCTACCTTGGGTAGCGCCTATTCAAAATCATTTTTTTTTAATTTTGATGTTTCGATGTTTAATTAAAAATAAAATTATGTATGTATTAAAAATAAAATTATGTATCTATTAAAAAAATTAAAAACATTATACTAAGTAGATATTTTAATTGCGATTCAAATGATGCAAAAATATTAAATTTGGATTTACGGATTGACTGTACGCTCTGTCGTAAGTTGATATATGAAAATTTGACTTAAAAAATTATAACTCAGACCATGTAAGTCCAAACTCACCACGGTTAAAGTCGTTTAGGTCGTAATTCAATTATCTACCTAGTGTAATTTTTTTGATTAGAAATAGAGTGATGTTGTAACCTAACATAGTTTGATTTATAATTTGACCGAAATAATTAAATGCATTAAGTGAAAAATTTAATTATGTACATACTCAAAAAAAAATAAAAAAAACTATAATGCATAGATAATTTCATTACGAAATAAATGACGTTAACTATGCGTTAATTTTTTACTTTTAGACTAACTGTATAATACGATACGTAAAAAACTCTACATCCGATACAAAAACTTCTAAATAGTGTTTTAAATAGTAAATGTACTGTTTAAACAGTGAAATCAATGTTTAAATCACTATTTGGAAGTTTTTGTATCGTATGTAGAGTTTTTTTACGTATCGTATTATACGGTCAGTCTAAAAGTCAAAACTTAACGCATAGTTAGCGTAATTTAATTCGTAATTAAATTAGCTACACACTGTAAGTTTTTTTATTTTTTTTGAGTATGTACATAATTAAGTTTCCTACCTAATGCATTTAATTATTTCGGTCAAATTATCATACAAACTATGTTAGGTTACAAAATCACTGTATTTCTAATCAAAAAAATTACACTAGGTAGATAATTGAATTACGATATAAATGACATTAACCATGGTGAGTTTGGACTTACATGGTCTGAGTTATAATTTTTGAAGTCAAATTTTCATATATAAACATACGACAGAGCATACAGTCATTCCGTAAATCCAAATTTAATATTTTTTTGCATCATTTGAATCGCAATTAAAATATTTACTTACTATGATTTTTTATTTTTTTTTAATAGATACATAATTTTATTTTTAATTAAACATCAAAACATCAAAATTATTTAAAAAAAATGATTTTGAATAGGCGCTACTGAGTAGCGCCTATTGAAAATACGTGTTACCCCTGGTAGCGCGTATACCCAGATTTCAAAACATTTTTTCTATATACTTACTTTTCTAAAAAAAAAATTACACTACTTACTTTTTTCAAAAAACTCCATATTTATTCCACAATTAAAATTATTCTCACTCACATTAGTACTTTATTGGGCAGAATGCTCACCAGAAAAATTATTGATTCTCATATCTCAAACTTGAGAATTTTGATTAAGAAACGAAGCGTTAAACCGCTACACTATTTTGTGCAGGCTAAAAAAATATCAAAACTGCAATAAAATTCTTAACATGATCCAAAATAGCTACTACATTATGTAAAACAATTAGAATTCAAAATATATACACTAGAAATACACACATTATTACAAGAAAAGTCGTAATATATAATATACTTTTGTATATAATTATGATCAAACTTAAAGTGTTTATTTATAAAATCAAAATAAGTAAAATATTTCATAACTCGACACTTTCATTCCCATTTTTTCTGTTTTTTATTTTTATTTTTATTTTATTTTATGCATGTTCAAACCTTTCTACAAAAAAAACATACGTTATTACTCCTTATAATTTCATTTAAAAAAATATATAAATAATATAAAATTAATCTTTAAACCCTGAACCCCATCGGTTTAGCCGGTTTAGGGTGATCCTCCTTTTGTCATCACCCAGGAAGAGCATATGTAGATTGAGGTTGCCATTTGTTGAAAGTTGTCGTCTCTTCCTTAATTTTTTTTTTTTGGTCTCTTCCTTAAATAAATGGAATGAAATAGTATAATTTAATTAATATATATGGATTATACAAGTGTATTACTATTTTATTTTATTAATTACATTATTCACACATATTTTTATAGAACAAGATCACCAATCACAATAGAACATACTAAAGCTTCATTTACAAATAAAAACAACACTATTAGTGTAAGTAAATAAACAATAATGTAAAGAAAACCAAGAAATGAACATTCTCTCCTCTATAAGGTCGATGAAGAAGACCCTACCGACGACATCAACTGTACTACACTGCCCGAAAGATCCTCGAACACGGTCTGCATGTCCGGTCTCTCCGATGCAGGCAATATGCACCTCAAAGCAACATCAAGCATGGCATCCAGAACCCGACGGCGGTTATCGATACTACTACTACTATACACAGATAGTAAAATACGATCATAGCATTCGATAGACCGGCCCTTCCCTACTAATAATCTCACCCAGTCTGTAAGATCGACGATTCCCGGGTCCCCACACACGTTTTCACCAGAACTCTTTCCCGTCACCAATTCTAGTAAGATGATCCCAAACGCATAGACATCGCTCTTGAGAGAAGGGCAGGGCTTGCTCGAGGATGCAAACTCGGGTGGACGGTATCCTAAGGTTGAAACCCGCATGAGTAAATTGGATAGAAAGAGTTGAAACAACATATAAAATCAACAAAATTTATTTGAAATAAATTAGGGGTGATCAAAAAAGACTGTTGGACCGAATTCCCGACAAGACCGGTCCGAGACCGGCCCGATTAGGACCGAGTGGGTGAATTTTTTTCTTCAATGTCGGTCTCGGACTTTTTTCCCGAAAGACCATTTAGGACCAGACCGGACCGAAGCAAGGTGGATTTGAGATTTTCATAATACTACACCGAAAAAAGTGTGGATTTTAGAGGTTTTCTATCTCTATAAAAGCTACATCCTGATAAATTTACTAAAGAATACCATGAGTTCATAGTGTTTTTTTTAGATGTGAACTATTCTTTCGCTTTTTACTAAAGAATACCGTGAGCTCAATAGTTTTTTTTTTTGTGTGCAAATTCGGTCCAGGACCAAGACCGGCCCGAGTCAAGAAAGACCGACTCGGGCGGGCTTTTTTGACCGAGGTCGGTCTCGGTCACGGTCCTCCATAAGGCAACACCAAAATTTCGGTCTCGGTCTTGCCTTCAGGACCGGGTCGGACCGCCCATGATCAGACCTAAAATAAATCTAGTCTATTCGTATTGAACTAATCGTAAAACCGTACGTGTTGTGTGTGATTTGTTCATTAATCATGTCGTGTTTTAAGTTTTGAGACAACACACCCTATGTGTAGCCTAAAAAGTTTAATCTAAAGCATATCTGTTCAAAATTTCTGACCTAGGGCACCGGAGTTGATGACTTGTTCTGTTGTGCCTGAAGAAGTCATGATTCTGTGGAGGCTGTAGTCTGTGATCAAGGCATTGAGTTTAGGTGTTTCCAACAAGATATTGCTTGATTTGAGGTTGCCGTGAGGTATGGCTCGTTCGTTGTGTAGGAAGCTCAGACATCGGGACACGTCAATCGCGATCCTTAGACGCGCCTCCAGTGGTAAGGGTTGCAGCTCAACCGCGACTGTCTCTGAATATAGAAGAATATAGGGAATGAGTTATTAGCAATTTCATTTCAGAAAACTTGTGAAGCAAGTAATGGAGGTGTATAGCTTTACCATGAAGATAGAGGTCCAAGCTTGCTCCCACGACATACTTTGACACGATCAGCTTCTCATGCTCTCTCGGGCCGCAGTAGAATCCTTGTAGAGAAACAAGGTTCGGGTGCTTGATTCCCCCGAGCTTCCGCACCTCTCTTGAGAAATCCTTCCTCCCTTTCGCTATCCCCTCCCTCAACCACTTCACAGCCACAGTGAGACCTGAGTTGAGCCGAGCTCTGTACAAAGAGCCATGACAACTCCTCCCCACGATTTCTGCTGGGGCCCGCGACAGCTCACTCGCCGTGAACTGGAACGAGTCGTTGAACAGTTGAAGCTCTCCTTCCAACTTGTTTGGAGAACCGACAGACAGGATCTTAAGACTATGATTCTCTGATGAATGCTCGGTTTCGATGTCTTCACTTTTCAGACTGAGATCCTTTGATTTTTCTGCAGGACCCACAAAACCCGAGTCTTGATTTGTTAGCTGCTCCGATATTTTATCTTGATTCAACACGTTCGGCTTGCGGTCTGCACGGTGTCTGCAGTAGTGGAGAATCAATAACCCGGCAGCAACCAGAACAAGGAATCCGACCAGACCTGCGATCAATGCGATTCTGACAGTGGGTTTGATGCGGGACCCACGACCAGTCGAGACTGGACTGGGTCCAACTTGCGGGGACAAAGAAGAGAAAGGGAAAACAAGCAGCGTATTCCCCGGATGGAATGCTGAGTCTGAAAACTGTTTCAAGTTGTCGGGAATGGTGCCTGAAAGATTGTTGTAAGTAATATCAAATCCTCTCAATCCTTCCGGAAGGTCATCAGGAATGGCTCCTTCGAAGTTGTTATGAGAAAGATTGAGATACTCTAAGCCACTGAATCCATCGATATCCGGGGGCAGGGCGCCAGTTAATGAGTTATTTGACAGATCAAGAGACACGAGGCTCGAATCTTGATCATCCCCTGTTGGCAAGAACAAAGCCAAGAATAAAAGCGGGCAATGTTTCTAGCTCATGAAATGAAATGAACAAATGAGCATTTTTAGTAGGACTAATCTCATAATAGATATCCTAGCTAGTGATTTAGAGAAGCTATATTTCTATCTGATCTCCTAGTGGCCTAAAATAAACGAGTTCTGAAATGTAATCACTATGTTTGAGTCATTACCAACTGAAGGGATCGGGCCAATAAGGTTGTTTCCCGACAGGTTAAGGTCCGTCAACTTGGTTGAGTTGAAAAGGCTCGGAAGTAGGGGCCCGCTCAGCCTGTTGAAGCTGAGATCAAGAGCTTTTAGCTCAGGGTAGGTTCCTAAAACTTCGGGTAGACCTCCCTCCAAAAAGTTGTTGGATACTCGAAGGGTAGTTAGCCTCAAGAACTGGGACGTTTGGACCGGCAATGTCCCAGATAGAGAATTTGAGCTCAGTTGAATGACTTCCACATAATTGCCCCAACCCTGGATGCGGGAGAAGTTGCCTGAGAGGGCATTGTTGCTCAGATCTACTAGGGCGCAGTGCCCTATGCTTAAGGGTAAAGAACCCGATAATTTGTTCAAAGATAAGTTCAGATTCTTTAAGGTTGAAGATGTTATGGTTCCTACTGGACCTGCAAAAAACAGCATACTCTTGTTATTCATCATTAAAAATAAAAGAAGACATTTTTGCATACTGAACTTCTATGCCTCTTCAGTTTTACATACTAAGCTTCACTTGGCGTGGTACTTCTTCAAGTATATGCAGACTCTACGCTGACATGAAGGGAAATGAAGGCCTATAGTCTTGAATGTCACAGTAATAATGTGTAAATAGAGCTCAAAATCAATCTACAAAATTTCAAATTTAAGCTGAATTCATGGTATTGGGTTGTATCAGGTGATAATTACAGAACTATGAACAGTATAACCAGCACATTATGGATTTCAGTAGCTACTTTCATGGAATCATGCAGCCAAATCCATAATATATAGAGAAATAACTATTGTTTACTGGGTTAACTGCCAAATTGCTAACTGAACTTGTGGCCCATGAGCTGATTGCTAGTTTAACCTTTTATTTTGCAATATCGTGCTATCTAAACTACTTCATTAGTGCAACTTGCTTGCTTCGTCTATTTTCAACTTAATTTTGAGCAGACAATGTATATGCAACGCCTTGATTGGAAGACACATGTGTGCCACTGTGAATTTTCCATCAGAAACTTAATAGAAAAATGGATGGGGCTAGCAAAATGCCATCGCCTTCAAATCCGGGTACCAATTTGGTACTTTACCATTTACAAAATGCAGTAATATTATGAAAGAACAAGAAATGCCCTGCAATCAAATTCAACATACCTTCAAGTTGATTGCTTCTGAGATCCAACTCAGACAGAACCATAGAGCTGTCCTGCAAAAGTGCCTGCGGAAATGAACCTGAAAGTTGGTTGTTTCCTAGCCGAAGAATCCGTAGAGACACTACAAAGTTGAAAGAGGGTAATTTTCCAACCAACTTGTTATTGCTAGCATCAAACACCTCTAGACTATCAAAGAATGGCATTCCATCATGAGCAAAGAGCTCACCCACCAACAAGTTATTGCTGATATTCAAGAACTGAATTGATGAAACAAAGCTAGAGTTGCCACCAACTGTGTCCACTGAACCACTGAATTGGTTGCTGCTCAGGTCTAAATACTCTATCCTGCCAAGTAGAGAAATCAGATGCATTGCATCCCCGACAAACTTGTTACTGTGCAAATCTAAACGCTTCAATCGATTGAACCCTGAATCAACCTTGGAGATGTTTCCAGTTAACTGATTGGAACCAACTGAGAAATTCTGAAGCATTGTCAGGCTAGAGAGTGCCACAAAGCTGAAGTCTCCAACAAGTCCTATGTTCTCTAGAACAACGGATGTCACTCGACCGGCCGAGCATGTTACGCCGTACCAATTCTCTGGGCAGCCATCAGAGGTTAAAGACTTGGGGCTCCAGGAATTGAGAAGATTCCCAGATGGGTCTATTTGGATCCCTTTCTTAAGCTCTAAAAGGGCTTCAAAGTCTGCTAGTCCGAATGCAGTTGCTTCCAGTAAGCATATTATCAAACAGATTATCTGCATTCCTTCTTTCATCAAACCTGAACCTCAAACATCAACTATTCATCACCGGGAGTAGAAAGATTTCCAAAATTGTGAGGAAAAGTGATGCTTACTTGACAGTAATCAACGGAATGTCCACATTTATGGAGCACATACAATTCAGTGTCAATGAACAAGAAAAAGGTGGAATTTTGATAATGTACAGATGGAGGAAGCAGCTGCCAATGAAGAAGCTGGAGTAATGGGGTAGATAAGAACACCTCAATGGAGGAAACAGTAAAGCAGCTTAATCGAGCTTCTTGAACTCAATGATTGCTCCACTTCCAGAACAGAGCAGCGCTTCAGCAGTAAGGAGAAAAAAAGTCCACCAGTAAGAACATTGTGGAAGAAGAAAGCAGGAAGGTCCTGGAATTGAGAGAAAAGATGGAATGGTTCCTTCCTGTTAGTGTTGAGAAAAGTGGACAGTAACTCAGACAATAAATGCTGTGTGTAATTATATATAGCAGAGAAATGAAAGCAATCCAAGTAATTTCAGTTGAAACTGAGTTCTAGACACTGTAATTTTCACTCATCAAACAATAATTTCAAGATCTGAAAACCCACAAAACAACAAAAATCAATGTTCAATTACAGTACGACAATGTAAGTCCAAATAAAAAAGAAATCTTCTTACTATGAACAGAGAGATAGAGAGGCAATATTCAAACAAGAAAACCCAAATCAGACAAACCCAATTAGAGAGCAGTGGGAGGAAAGACTGAGGGTAGGTGATGAAGCTTTATTATATGAGCAAATCAAGAAATAGAATATGGACCCCTAGAGAGTAGGGCTGGCAATGGTGCGGTGAAAAACCCATAACCACGGTTATAACCGTTACTGTTTAATATGGTTAACCGTACCATTATGGTGCGGTGCGGTTATGGTGATGAATTCTCTACCCATAATGGTTATGGTTATGGTTATGGTATTTGAGTTATACTCATGGTTATAACCATGGTTATTTTATAAATATAATAATTATTTATTATTAATAAACTAATATATATATATATATATATATTATACTAAATATAAATTACAGCATAAAAGTGAAATCAATTGATGATATTGAGCAAGATGATGATTGATAGAAACAAATACGACAAGTTTGAAATGGTTAAGTGTGTTGCTTGAATCATTACTCGTTATGGGTGTTTGTTGAATTTTAATGTTAATTCAGTGGTGTGAATGTTAATGTTGAATGATGTTAGTGTTAATGTTGAATGATGTTAGTGCTATATATTTTTATTGTTGATAATATAGATAGATGTATTTTTTAAAATTAAATTTTCGGTCTTTTATTATATTACATGTGGAATAAATATGGTTATACGGTTAAAACCATGGTTAATAACCACGGTTATTTTGATGGTTATGGTATTGAAAATTGTACCCATAATGGTTATGGTTATGGTTATGGTACGTGGTTTAAAAATATGGTATGGTTATGGTATTTGGCATACCCTGACCATACCCTAACCATTGTCAGCCCTACTAGAGAGGATGGAGACAGATTTACTTTTGTTTAACACAAACTGATTGATTTCTGGGTTGTATATATATAATGGGAAATTCCAGAAAATATATATATATATTCTATATGTAAATTTCACCTTCTTCTTTTTTTTTGTAAATATTTGTGCGAGCTGTCCTAGTTGGAACATTATGTCAGGACAATGTTTTTTAAAATATAAGAGAAATAATATAGGCGCAAAACCTTAAATTATGAGTGCAATATTATAAAATATATAATTATATATATATATATATATATATTAAATAAAAAAATATATAATCTATTTAATATATATTACTTTTTCATTTTAAAAAATAATTAAGTATAAATTTAATTTAATATTATATAATAAGAAATTATGCATATTTCTAAAATATGTTAAAATTTATTACTATTAGTATTTTTAATAATATTATCTACTCCATTTACTTCAATACTACAAAGTATATTATAGAATAAAAATATTCAGTATAATTATTTATAAAATTAATTGAAAATACATGAATCAATAATAAAAAATTATTGCTACAATGCTAATTAACTCTTTTTTTTTAATGTTTTTGTGACTTTTATTTGTACTATATGCATATAAAATGTTAAAATCATCAGTAGTTATTCATTTAGTAATTTTAATCATACAAACACTATTGTATTTTCTTAACTCACAAAATATATTAAGAGATATTTATCATAAAATTGCAAAATAATATCTTAATATTCATATGATACTTTTAGCTTAAATTTTATAACTTCTAGTAAAGTCACCTACTTATATAAAAATGTATAGAAAAAATAAAATTTATTTATTTTAATGATTTGTTAGTTGAAACAAACATATTTGAGTTTATAAATATATAACATATATTTTTATAAGATTGTTAAGATTCATTTTAATATTATTATTATTAGTTCACATGTTTAATTTTATATTAAAATGAAATTATAATAAAGTATGATATGTTTCTCAATTTAGTTATTTAATTTGTAATATAAAAATTATTATGTGCGTAATTTATATTCGTAAAATATAATATTATGTATTTTGATATTGTATAAATTCCATTACATAAAATTTATTTTGCACAAAATTACAAATATACATGTGAAATAAAGAGAAATAATTAAGATTTTGTAACTTATCTTAAGAATGAATGAGAAAGCTTGAAAGTTTTTAAAGTGATTTACATGGCATGCCCACTTAGAAATGAGAACTGTATGTTTGACATAAACCAATTAGAATTAATTAATTTGACATTAGAAGTAAGAAAATGCATCAAAAAACTTATGTGTCACAATTGCATACAATTTGGTCAAATTAATATATAGATAGATAGATAAGTTGAAGTTTTAACTAGGGATGTCAAAACGAGTCATTGGTTGACCCATGAGTCGTGTCAGGGATCGTCTGACCCAAACACGACTCGTGTACTCGTATGAGTCAGTTTTTGAAACTCAAACCTTACCCACGGGTTGGTGGGTCAACCCGCGGGTCAGAATGATCTGTCAGGAATAATAAAGTTTGGGTCATTTGAACTTTATGACATGCGGATCAGTCTGACCCGTTCGACCCACTAGTATATAAAAAATCAGAAACATACTGACTAATGGATCAAGATTATTCACTCATGAGTCAGAATTATATGTATTTAATATAATATATAATTCGGTCGGACCACATGTTATCCATGAATTACAATTATTGACCCAAATTTACCTTGCATATATTTATATTTTTACATTAAACTAGATTGCGAAAATAAAATGTCAAATTACACTTTACAGAGTTTATTTAGATCTGCGCGCTTTGACTTTGACATCTTTTGGGCATTTTCTTTTTTTTTTTCTTGCAGTCAGTCTGCAACTGTCTTCCATGTCTGTTCTTGGAAAATGAATTGTCTTCCATGTCTGTTCTACTGCACTACCATACTCAGTTTAATTTTTTTATAATGGATTTTTTATGAATAATATGTTAATATTTTGAGTTGAATGGTTGAAATTTTTTAAATGAAAAATAGGATTCAAAAACTTGTTTCTTCACAAAAATATTTAGGATTTATTAGACATTAGACGATTTTCTGATACTCTGACACTCATTTTTAGGAATAATAGCAAATGACTCGATGAATTTGCTTAAAGTCTTAATATTAAAAGCATTTGAGTTTTTCTCTTCAATTCGATGTACAAATCTAGTCATAGAGTTATTGTTCTCCGCATAATTCGTTTATTAAATATGAGATTATGACTCATAAAGATATACTTATTAAGATATAATTGTGTCTAAGACTCAAACACAAACATAGACCAAGACATATAAAAAGTATCATGATGGTAAGTGGTCCAACAAACATAGACCAAGACATATAACTTCATTTCATTCAATTAATCGGTAAAGGTGTTCTGTTACAACACAAGTCTAGCAGAGTAATCTAGATAACGGGGTTGGGGTCTTTCGACTCAATCCAACGGACACAACCCCGACCTGGCTCTATTAGCCACCTAGTCCGCATATCCATTAGAGGATCTCGAAACAAAGACCCAAGCCAAATCATCAATCGATCTAGCCAAAACCAACGCGTTGGACAAAATCAGGTCAATCTTCCAAAGGAAATGTGATCATCTAAGGTGTTTAATGACCGTTTCCGCGTCCGATTCTACAGTCACATTATTCCAACCTTTAGATACGGCTAACTTAACCCCCTCTAGGATTGCTTTAGCCTCAATCAAGGCTCCCCACAATGATGCCATGTTGCCACCACATATGCGCCCCTCGTGGTCTCTTGCTATGATGCCTAGTCCCCCGGCCTGAGGTCGGTTCCCACGACGCATCGCAGTTAATTTTGACGACTCCGTCCTCTAGCCTTATCCAAGTTTGGTTGGTTGTATGGTTCGTTCTACTTGGGTGATGTTTGGTCGTTGCTTTGATGTAACAATTTACTTGAAAGTCAATTATTTAATTTTATTTTTTTTGACCATCTGTCAATTATTTGATAAATGACCAGATGGGGTCGAGTTCTTCTTGAGATTGAGAAAAGGAGGGCTCCCAAAATAAGTGTTTAATTATTGGGAGATGATCGATAGAGGGCATTTAATTGGGGTAACCTAATTTAAATAATGTCACGGGAGAAAATTGTTTAATTATAATTTTTTTATATTAAAGATAATTTTTATATTAGAGAGAATAGTTATAAATTATAATTATTGTTATAGTGATTTTTTATATATAATTTTGCTACTTCCGAAATTAATGTGAATAATAGAATTAAAACGTTTCAACTAAAGAGAACATAAAAATAAAACTAAGAAAAATGATTATTTTAGTAAAAAATACGTTTTAGTGATATAAAAATGTAATAGCTTTTATACATATAAATAAGCTTAATCTATACCTTGTATTTTATTTTCAGTGCCATCAAATTAATAACTAGTTAAACATATATCAAATTAATAACTAGTTAAACATATGTATATAAAATGATATTTTAAAAGTATGTTTTTAATTTGAGTCAAAATGTTATGAATTCAAATATAATTCGTAATTATTAATAAATCAATTTTTAAGTTCTAAACCCGACTCATGTGTCAACCCACATGACTTTAAAATTGTACCTAATTTAATTTTTGTGATATGAATTTTATGGATTAACATTTTGACTTGCACTACTCTAGATCTATGAGCCCATGTGACTTATGAATCTATGTGGACCCATGGACATTCATAAAATAAATGTGTTATATATTTATTGTATGAGTTTATTAATTGATCCATTAATTGATAATTACAACTCAGACGTGACATATTTTTATTGTGGTTTAGACATAACGTATTAAAATTACTCACAACTTTAAAATATCAAACATAATCTATGGGAGATTGATACTCCAAAATTCAATTCAATTTTTAATTTCACATTTGGCTTTATCTATTAATTTAAGGGTGGGCAAAAAATGTTGACCATAAATATATTTCTTTCCATTCTTACAATTCAAACCCTAAACCTCTAAAATCTCTAATTAAGATATAAAACATTAAACCGGTAAATTAGATTACAAGTAAAAGGAATGTTTTTTTTTTTACCAAGCTGTCCCGATCAAGTGTGGGGCAGTGTTGTATTACTATCCTACATTCATTTTTTGTGATGGGCCTGAGCTACGAGTGGACCGTATCCGATGCAACACGGCAGAGGGAAGGCTTCTTAAAACGACGCAGCTTTTGGTAAAGAGAAGTGGGGGCACACTGCGGTTATTCAATTGAATGCGCATGCGTAATTCGGACCTGTACTTGATGGACACATTGTGGACATCGATGATTGGACGTGGAGATAACGAATCTGCACAAAACCAAAAACGGTAATCAACTCCGGCGCGGCGACCTCACAAATTTGCCACGACAAAATAATCGACGACCGTCACCGCGGTCAGAGATCCGATTGAGAGCTCTTTGACCACGGTCGATGGCGGCGGAGATGGCTTTTCTGGTCACAACAACATTTAAAAAAAGAAAAATACAAAATACGACATTGAGATTGAGATTGTCTCTTTACAAAATACAAAATACGACATTTCAAAGTGGAATTCGGGCTGATAGCATGCATTCGAGAAAGAACGCGTTGGACCTGTCGTCGAACCCCCGATTGGAAATGAGTGAGTGATACGTGAGAATGATCATATCTCAGAAATCGATCAAGGCAGGTGCAATTCATAATGTATTGAAATTGGCGTGAGAGATGTACAAACCAGTACATATATATGATGTATCAGATAGGGTTGTCATGTTTAAATTCGAGAATGAGGATGATAGGAAGTGAATTTTTGATATGTCGTCATGGTCAGTTCAAGGACATTGCATAAGTATGAAAAAATGGAGCTCAACTGTAGGACTAGCACTAGTAGATTTCAAAAAAGTGCAATTCTAGGCACAAGCGCATGATCTAGGGCTTGAGAAGCATAGTGTTGATAATGCCAAGTCTATAGGAGGAAAAATAGGCATTGCCATAGAAGTGGAGGAGGAAACAGAAAGTGCTCAAAATGCATTTATGCGTACGAAAGTAGAAGTAAATGTGGATGAGCCACTAATTGCGGGCTTCTGGTGGAAAAACTCAAAAGGGGAGGAGCAGTGGGCATCCATTAAGTACGAAATGTTGTCTGATTTTTGTTATGGGTGCGGAAAGTTGGGACATACTACCTAAGTGTGCAGAGAAGATGTGGTAATGTCAAAGGCAAAACAAGGGCATGCGAAGTATGGACCATGGATGTCAGGACAAAGGCCAAAAATGAGAAGGGAGAGCAGAATGGGAGGAAGAAAGAGGAGTGGCTCCTCCGGTGGACAAGGTGGCGCTCGAAGGTCGTGGTTTGACATAATGAACGAGGTAAAAGATCTCGAAAGAGAGGAGGCAAGCCCGGGAAAAGGGGAGAAACACGAACAGGAGGCTGACCTAATGGAGCAGGATGAGAACATATAAACAAGCAAGGAACCGAACGAGGAGGTGCTCCCATCGGGTGACACCACCACTATGATACCGTACCAAGGAGGGAAACTCATAACCAATGCTGAACCACTGGGTGACCCTTACCACAAGCGACAACTACAATACCAACAACCCACGCCCATAAACGACCAAAAAGGACCCCCACATGAAACCCCCATACCACAACACCTAAATCAGCTGAACCAAACAGATAAGCCGACCCAAACAGACAAGCCGACACCACCTTTGCAAATCCAAGCGACACCCTATCGGTTCTCCCAATGGAGAAATAGACTCACACTCCACACCAGGGCAAGGAGTCGGCAACCAAAAAACAGATGAACCAAAATAATACCCCAATGCAGGCCCTCACGCAACCATTCATAATCCAAATGCCAAACAACTTCACCTACCAGACTGAACACATGGACACGACCGAACCGACAATGTACCTTGTGGAGACTCCGCGTGAGTCACCACGATCTTGCAGTGAACAGAAACAGAGGGAGAAGGAGACATGTCTAAGTCCATATATGCATAAAATGAACCTAGAGAGGAGCTGGGAGGGGGAGGAAGAAGAGGTCGGTTCAAAGACAGCAAAACTGGTCAGGTGTGAGCCGAACAAATAAGAAGGGAGAGGGGAACAAAACAAGGAATGGGAGAAAGAAAATAACGGCAAAACACTCACAGGAGAGGAAGAGAATGTTGTCTGCTCGTAGAGGAAGCGAACTAATAGATGTGCCAATTCAAACAAACCCTGGGGTGATAAGTGGAAGAATGGGTTCTGGTGGTTGTCCCGAAACAGCCACACGGGATCAATGAGCACAATCGTTTGGAACTGTCAGGGTCTGGGGTCTTCCCTGACGGTTCGACATCTGAAAGAGCTCAATGGAAAGTATCACTCGGAGATAATATTTCTTATGGAGACAAAGATTGGTGATGCTTTTTGCGAGCGGATACATAAGCAAATCGGACTAGAGAATGCATTTTATGTTACACCTAAGATATGGCGGGAGGGTTAGCACTATGGTGGGGCGAAAGTGTTAACATGCATATATTGAGATCAAGTTCACACATGATAGACACGAGGGTGACAGACCAAACGGGAAACTCATCCTTCATAACATGGATCCATGCTGACACGGAGGAAGGTGCGAGATACCGAAGTTGGGAAGAGATAAGACAGTTGGGAAGCGGACGAAATGGACCATGGTGTTGCCAATGTGATTTTAATGAAATTAAGCATCAACATGAGAAGGAAGGAGAATGTATGAAATCACAAAGGAAAATCGATGCATTTAATCATTTTATCGAGGATATGGGGTCAAAAGGGCAGCGGTCCACGTGATGTAATAATCGAAGGAGGACGGAACGGGTGTATGAGAGATTGGATAGGGTGCTTATCAACTAAAGGTGGGCATCTCTATTCCCGAACGCCGAATGCGTAAGTGAAGTGGCGATGGGATCGGACCACACACCATTGGTTATATCTAAATGGAAAGATCCACATAGAGGACAAATAATATTCAGATTTAAAGAAATGTGGCTCGAGAATCCGGAATGCAAGGAGGTCATTCCATCGGCTTGGAGGGAGGGGTATGAGAACCATCCGAACCGAACCACATTATGGCTGAGACTAGGTAAATGTAAGTGGAGTCTCATTGATTAGATCAAGAGAAGGTTTGGGAACAACATGGCCAAACTGGGAAGGGCAAAAAAATGGCTCCAAGAGATTGATAGGAGACAACCGAACACAGAGACCCAGGAGGTGGACATCAATCTAAAAGGACAGATCAACGAACTATGGAAACGGGAGGAGCTGTATTGGAAAAATGATTGAGGGTTAAATGGCTCACTCAAGGGGACCTAAATACAACATTCTTTCACCTAACAACAAGCTCACAGAGACGAAGGAATAACCTAACTCGAATAAAAGGGGAGGAGGTGAGTGGATCACAAAGGGCCGAGACATAATGGAGGAAGTGAGGGGTCACTATGAGAAGGTCTTCACAACAGAAAATCCTGAACCTGATTGTGAAGCATTGAATAGACTACCACATCAGATACGTGAGGTAATGAACTCAGTTTTAACAAGGGAAGTGACGGTCGAGGAGGTGAGAGAAGGGGTATTCCAATTGGGGGGTTCAAAGGCGTCAGAGCCAGACGGTTTTCCGGGATTGTTCTATTAAAGGAATTGGAACATTGTGGACCCATATGTCTTTACCGCGGTCAAATTCTTCCTCGAAATAGGTACCTTCCCTACATCCCTTAACCAAACATGTATAACCCTTATCCCAAAAGTGCCTAACCCGACACGTGCATCTGAGTTTAGGCCCATAAGCTTATGTAACTTTGTGTATAAGGTGATATCAAAAGTGTTGGTGAATAGATTGAAAATATATTTATCAGATCTTATCACCCCTTTCCAGAGCGCTTTTGTTGCAGGTCGACTAATACAGGATAACATCATGGTGACGCATGAAGTATTTTACTATTTGGAGAGTAGGGGAAACCGCATAGGGTGGAGTGTGCTCAGAAGGTGGACATGTAGAAAGCCTATGACAGAGTAGAGTGAGATTTCTTGTTAAAGAGTTTGGAGAAGAGAGGATTTTGTCCCAAATGGGTAAGGTGAATGAAAGCGTGCATAACCACATCGACTTACAGGATGCTAGTGAATGGGAACCGAACCACACCCATTCAACCTACCAGGGGCATGAGATCCTCTCTCACCTTACTTATTCATATTGTTGGCAGATGTATTGTCCATGATGGTTGAGAGAGAGACATACAGGAGAAGAAGCTGAAAGGGCTAACCCTGGGCACGGGATGCCCGAAACTACATCATTTGTTCTTTGCGAATGATTCACTATTTTTCCTCCAAGGTACAATAGAGAATGCAAGCCGGCTAAAGGAACTCATAATGAAGTAGGGAAAAGTCTGAAAATGGGTCATGATGTTAATAAAATGGTTTTTGGTGCCACATGTTTTTTGACAATTGTTAATGGTACATTATGTTGCCAAATGATGGTAATCAAACCTTTCGTTGACCTGTTGTTTCCTTTTGTCGTTAACTGGTCACGCGTCTGTCACATGATGTTATAATTTATTTTTGGTTTTTGCAAAAGACTAAAATACCCTCTTCAGTATGTATAGGCTTTTGAACTTCCCTTCTTTTCAGTTGTAAGTTGTATCCTTCATTTCCCTTCATTGTTCCAGAGGCTTCAAACCAAGGAACTCCCAAACGTCTACACCTCCTGTCATTCAGCCCCACCCGTTCGACGAAGCAACACTGTTCGAGTTCCATAGGCGTCGTACTACACCTCATTTGCTGGAGTTTTAGGCATCGTTCTACAACTCCTGCGAGGCGTTCCGTTCGGTTAGTCCGAAGAACTCCGATCACGAAGTTTTTCGCAAGTCGACGAACTGTCGAACCTTCAGGTGAGCATTTTCGTTGTCCTTGAGCCCTAAAGTTTTGTTTTTGAAGTTTTTATAGTTTGTTTAGCACCACAATTCAAAGCGGGTTTGTAGTGTTGTGTAATTGTTCTGTTATGCTGTGATTTTGCTACGTTTTTGCTAGTTCAGTTATGCTGAAGGTAGGAACGTAAGAAAATCAGTGAAAGCACAGTCGAATGTGCATAACAGCGTTCTAAGGTATGCAGTTTTCCTGAAATTCTTCGATTAAACTTTCATTTGATGCACAGGGATGAGGAAGAGAATGTTGAGATTAAAGTGGACTCAACATTTGGAATGGACATTGAGGCAAACTTTGCATCTTTTCAAGGGGTGGATGCAAGTAACTTCGATGAGGGTGAGTACCCGAGTGATACATTAAGAACTCCACCACCCTCTGATGTTGATGATGAATTTACAAGTTTACGAAGACATGATATAGTTGACCAACAAGTAGATGGTGAGAGTAACATTGTTAAGACGAAGAAGGATCTTAGACTTGAGATGTTGTTTGTGGATGTCAAGTCATTTCGTGAGTACCTGGTTGACCATAACATCAATGAGGAGTATAAACCAGACTTCACCAAGAAGAATACTGCTACTAGAGTAATTGTTGGATGCAAGGTACTGAGTTGTCCCTTCAGAGTTGTTGGTGTTAAACTAAACAAGCAAAAAACGTTTCAGCTTCGACACCTAAAAAATGAACACGATTGTCCAAAGGCCTACACGAGTAGAAAGCTTGGTGCCAAGTAGATTGCGAAGAACTATATTGACCTGATAAGGAATGAACCAAAGGTGAGAAGCAAGATGATTGTAGAGGAGATGTCAAAGAGTTACAATTTCGATGTGAAGAGATGGAACATCCAGGAAGGAATAAGAATTGGTCGGGAGAAACTACGAGAAGATAGAGTGTGGCGATTTGAGAGATTAAGGGACTACGCAGCGACTGTGATGATACATAACCCTGGAAGCTTAGTTTTTATACAAGTTGATCCCATCCCAAACCCCCTGAGACCCATATTCGAAAGACTATACATGTGCCTTAGTGCATGTATGAATGGGTTTAAGGCATGTAGACCATTCATTGGTTTAGACGGTTGTCATTTAAAGGAGTTGGATGGAGGTCAGTTGTTGAGTGTTGTCACGAGGGATGCAGATAATAGAGTATTACCCATAGCTTATGCATGGATAGAGGCTGAAAATAGGGAATCCTGGACATGGTTTCTCGAGTTGTTGAGAAGTGACATTGGAAATGGCATGCACCTAGTACTTATGTCGGATATACAAAAGGTTTGTGTTTCTGTATTATCTTACGAATTGTGTGTTTTTCAACCCTTACATGACTTTAAATGGATGTTTCACGGATTTATATCAATTGTGGAGGATGTGATGTCCGGACATGAACACTGGTCCTGTGCAAGACATATTCATCAGAATATGTCTTGCACATTCGCCTCTCATACAATGGGAAGGCGTTCGACTTGGACTTATGCTTGAAAGAGGAAGATGTACAGGGAGAGTACTTACCAGGACCCATGGAAAACTTCGGACGAATCCTTCGCAATGGGTATGCACTCTTCCCTTCCGTTCTTCACTTCGAGCAAGTTGTAAAATGTTGCTAAGGAGATTTATGGCGGGATAAGAAGGACGAATAAGGGCAGAAAATGTATTAGAATTAACATGTCAGCAAATTGGAGCACGTGACCTCGCACGTGAGGACATCACAGATATTTCGAACGGAAGTGCAACGGAAAGACCAAAAACAATTTTTTTCAAACATGTTGTACCATTTACCATGTCGAGGGTTGGAAAACCATTTTGGTCAAACATCATGACTCATTTTCAGACTTTTCCGTAATGAAGTATTGTAGGGTATCGGGTCAACGAATAAACGAGTCGAAATCTACCCTCACATTCAATAGGGGCGCAGATATGAACATATGCATGGAGATATAGGAAACCCTACAAATATCAAGCACTAACGAACCATGGAAATACCTGTTTCTACCGGCAGTCTAGGGGAGATCTAAGAAGGCGACACTGGGATACTTAAAGGACAGAATCAGGAACAAGATCAGTGAATGAAGAGTAAATACCCTCAACCAATCGGGTAAGGAAATACTCATCAAATCAGTGATAACGGCGATTCCGACATATGTGATGAGTATGTTCAAATTACCAAAAACTTGGTGTTCGGAAGTTAACTAGATGATTGCGTATTTTTGGTGGGGGCAAACAAATGAGGGTAGAAAGATCCATTGGAGAATATGGGATGTCCTCACCAAGAACAAGCTAAGAGGTGGATTTAGATTTAGAGAAATGGAAACCTTCAACATGGCCATCCATGTGAAAATGGCAGGGAGAATGACAACTGAACCCAACGCGCTATGGGTCCGGGTAATGCGATGGATATACTATCCGTGGAGCGACATATTCCTGGCTCGAAAGGCTGGGAGATTCTTGTGGGGATGGACAAGCTTGTTGAGTGGTGGGGACCGACTCTTGAAAGATGGATTGTGGAGGGTTGGAGACGGGAAAACCATCCGAGCGTTTGGGGCCTCGTGGGTTGACACGGTCAAAGGCTACAAGATATACATCAGACCGGACTGCGAGGTGAACCGGGACATCATGGTGGACAAACTCCTCAATCATGATCGAACCTGGAATGCTGAACTCATCTGAGCCATCGTCGAACCAAGGGTGGCAACGCAAGTGTTGCAGGTCTAGGTGCCGAGACTGGCAGGTGCAGACCGACTGATTTGGCCACATACAAACGACGGGAGATTGACGGTTCGATCGGCATACCACCGGATGAGGGACCTAGATGAGACTCATCCAAGCTATACCAACAACACTGGAGACATCATCGAAGTCGGGTGGCGCGCTATATGGAAATGCAACATGATACCAAAAGTCAAAAACTTCATGTGGTGTCTTCAATCGAACTCATTACCGCTCATGAAGAACCTTCAAAGGAGAGGGATGAATGTGTCTGTAAGTTGCCTGATATGTGGAATGGATGAGGATATGGAACATATGTTGTACAAGTGCAAGTGGACGGAAAGGGTATGAGCCGAATTACTAGGGCTCGGACTGAACCACCATGATTACCACCACTTTGAAGAATGGGTACGGGCAAGAAAAGAGGAAATATGTATGACAAGGAACAAGGTGGGGACTATATATCGTGACATGTTGAACAATATGGAAAGCGAGATGACGAGCGGCTTTCGATGGAAAAATGTTGAACCTGATGGTGACGATGGAGGAAGTAAGATGAACCCGTTAGGAGATTGGGGGCGAGCCGAACACGACGCAGGGTGAGTTGGAACCAAAGGAGACCGAACGTTGAGGGCACCAAAATAAGTTGAAATCAAGATAAATTGTGATGCGTCACGGTGTCATCGAACAAAGATGGGAGGGATCAGTGTAATTGCAAGAGATAAGGAAGGTCGAGTGAAAGGAGGGGCGAATACGACGATGCAAGGGTCGGATGCAACGACATTGGAGGCACAAACCATCATGCTCTGGATGAAATTGGCAATAGAGAAAGGATGGGACCAAGTAGCAATCGAATCAGACTCGGAAGTGGTGATCAACCAACTAAACAAAAAGGTACATCACTGGAGGATCGAAACGATATGCGAGAATATCAAAGATTTAGCGAGAGGATTTGAAGTGATTGCATGGAAGAAGATTCGACGATCCGCGAATGAAAGCGCAAATTAGATCGCGAAACAAGCCAGATTGGGAGTGCGACTAAGCGACTCGGTCGAAAGACCCCCACTCTTAGTAACATTTTGAGTAGTGATTGTAATAGCATTGCAACTAGTCTTATTCCGGAATGAATACAAGTATCTATTGTGACAAAAAAAAGATTGTCTCTTTGTGTTTGAGTAAATTTTGAGGTTTCTCTAAAATTTAAATTGAAAAAATTATTTCTCTCATGTTTGGTCAAAGTGTAAGATCGTACAACCGTAAACTTTTCTATTCAATTTTAATAGAAATTATTTTTAAAAATTGAAAAATTAACAGAAAGTTTAAAAAATGTCACAATTTAACCCTTTCAAATTTTTTTAAATGTCACAATTGAGTCTTGATTCGATTGAAGCTCAATTGAGCCTTAACTGAGGGGGCTCGGGTCTGTGTCTTGACCAAGACTGATTCCCCATGTGTGAAAGGACTTGATCTGGGTCTTGACCTAGACTGACTCTCCATCGACGAGTGACCAAATGTAGGTAAAGACTCAGACCCAGACCTGAGCCTCAAACAAATCGGGACACAATTATAACATTTAAAAAAGTTTGAAGGGGTTTAATTGTGATATTTTTGAAAATTTCTATTGTTTTTATAATTTTTAAAACTTATTCGATTAAATTTGGAATGAAAAGTTGACGGTATAGCAAACATTATGGTATAATGTGATATTTTACTATAACGAAAAACGTTCTTAATGCAAGATATGCATTTTCTATCTTACGATTCACAAGTTTTTTCCTCATGAACCTAAGTAGTGTTTGTAACAGAATATTTTTGTCACATTAAATTTGTACATCAAGTCTAACCATCAAATTAATACGTCTAGTCGAGGCCCATCACTCAGTTACACAGTACATGCTTGACCCAACCTGTATTCAACACGGTCACCTATGTTGACGTATCATTGCCCCAAAACAGTAAAGTCTCACTCATTCATATAAGTGATATAATTAAATTAATATACATTTTTCGAATGTTACGGGTAATTGTTGGTTTTAGGATAATGGGCCGCCCTAAGTGGGAGCCCATTCACATAAGCCCAGTTATGTATCTGGCCTTAAAACCTATCCCTCTATATCAGTATATATAGGGGTGCTCAGGGTTTGTAGAAACCCTAAGGAAGTTGACTGATAGATAGCCACCCTACAGTATAGACAGAGGTTAGTAGCTGTGGTGTTATAGGTCATAGCCCGTCAAACCGTGGCGTGTCCTCCCGTCCGGCAGACCGTGATCCCAACCTCAGGCAGATCCGCTTCCGCTTCCGCAAAGTGCAATCGTTCTAAGGAGGTAACCTAAATATGTGTATTTAGTCGATTGCATAATGTTGTTAATATGTCAATTTCCAACATTGGTATCAGAGCCATAGTAGGTTGGTTTCCAAATTGTCGAATTCAAAGAGGAAAATCCCCACGGCGTCATCGTGATCGCGACGGGATCGAATCGGGAAAAAGCAGCCCAGCTCGAGGCCGAAATAGGGGCGGCGGCGGCCTTCGTGGCCGCAGCTCAGCCCCTACGGGTCGCAGCCACCGTGGCTGCGGCCACGCTCAGGTCGGCCGCAGCCACCTTGGCTGCGGCCACGCTCAGGTCGGCCGCAGCCACCTTGGCTGCGGCCACGTTCGGTCCAGGCCGCAGCCTCAGTGGCTGCGGATCGACCCTCTAGGGCCGCAGCCTCAGTGGCTGCGGCCGCGTCCCCAGGTCGGACGCAGCCTCAGTGGCTGCGGCTCGGCCTCGCAAGGCCGCAGCCACTGGGCTGCGGCCAAGCACAGGCTGGGACCACAGCCTTCGTGGCTGTGGCCCCCGCGACTGGCCGCAGCCTTTGTGGCTGCGGCCAGCCGCTAGGGACGCCAGGGAAGGGTCGGCCAGTGGTGGCCGACCCAACCCCGTGGCCAGCCTTCGCGGCTGGCCACCATTGCAAAGGCTGCGGCTGCTAGGGTTTTTGAACCCTAGCAGCGTGCCATCTCCTTCAACGAAGGAGATGGCACTGTTTGGACCGGTCTTAGTGAACCGGTCCAAACCGGGATGGTCCGATAAGTTGGACCAGACCGTCTTAAAACTGGTTCGGTTCGCTGACGAACCGGACCGGGGTCGGACCGGCTGGCTGAGGCTGACCGGGCCGGTTCGGACCGGACTGGTTGGCTGAGGTTGTCCGGACCGGTTCGGACCGGATTGGATGGCTCAGTGCTGTTCAAACCGGTCTGAGCTAATTCGGAGGCTTTGGGCCGCCAGAATTGGTTCGAAACGAACTTGGAAACGATCTTGGACCTTCTGTGGGTTCAGATGACCTGATTTAGTCTGGTAAATGTGCTGGACCGCTTTCAATAATAATTTTTGGGCTAATTAAATTATCTGTTGGACTAATTTAAATTGCTGGGAGAGCCTTATGATGTTTTATATTGCATGACTGGATATATATTGAATGCTGTGTGGGTTCCTTGAGTTCCCTGGATTATTTTGTGTTTTCTGCAGGGTAGATAGTCTTGCCTTACATTATTTGCGTGGCTCTTGACTCCATGACTGGTAGAATTGACTAGGTTATGATTTGTTGAGATCCCAGCATAGTGTGTGAAAATTGGTCTAACATGTTAATTAATTTTACTTGTTTGGGTGACTTTGGTCCTCAAAGTTTTGAAAATTCAAAATTAGCCCCAAATTTAATTATTTTTGAAAGATCTCAATATATGTGTGTGTATTGAAATGTGTGTTTGTTACCGTACTTGCATAGGATAGATTACCTTGTAGGGAGATCTAGTTCTGGCATAATCCAGGTAGCAAACCTTTAGGATTGTTCTTAGTAGCCCTTCAGAAGTTTGGATAAGTTCGAACTACACCTGGGGATATGTTCCTAGATGTGAACCGACCGGTTAGTCTGCGAGGTTCTCTGAATTTGCTTAAATAATGCTAGGACAATTATCTTGTGTTAGAGTTGAATGCTTAGTGCGATCTGTTCGACTCCGGTTCTTTAGAGGACTGTTTGTATAGACTGTGTTTCGATTGGTAGTAGTGACTTTAGGATGTGCTTAGAAACGGGGAGTGCTTCCCGGCCTAGCTTGGGTTGTCCTCCGAATTTAAGTATGTTTTAAAGTCTGTCCTATTAATTTGAGACTTGTCTTTTTACATGCATTAGAACATTGTTCCTTGTGTCTCCATATGATCCTAATCAAATTTCCTTTAGTTAGTGAAATGGCCGCCACGAAGAACATCATCGCTGAGCTGAACAAAGGTCTGAGACTTAACGGTGATAACTACAAAATCTGGAGTAAGCGTATACAGATGGTTCTGATTGAGCAAAGGTCGATTGACCACATCAAGAAGATCAAGAAAAGACCCGACACTGGATTAACGAATCAGCAGAAGGCCTTCTATGATGAGTGGGAGGCCAAGGACGCTGAGGCGCGCGCTACATTGCTGAGTACCATGGATGATGATATTCTGTGTGAATTTGAGCTGGAAGACACGGCTAAAGGGCTGTGGGATGCTTTGCAGGATAGATTTGGTGTCTATACGACTGCGCAGCTTCGTTCGCTCAACATCAAGTCCGATTCTTACAAGATGAATCCTCAGCACTCCATGAGACAGCATTTGAGGCACATGGCCAACATGATTGCAGAACTCAAGGAGGCCGGTCAGCCCCTGACCGATGAGCAGCAAATCCAGGCCGTGATCCGCTCTTTGCCTGACTCCTGGGAACAGATGAAGATTCAAATGACCCACTCTGAAGGGCTCAACACCTTTGAACACGTTCGAAGGCACATTGAGCTGGAAGAGGAACGTCTCAAGGCTACAGGGCCTAAGATCGAGGTTCATATGGCATCGTTCTCTGGACCTAAGAAGAATCGTAATAAGCGAGGGAGTGGTGCACGGCGAGCAGTCGCAGGTGCACCAGTGGCAAAGAAGATAAAGACTGATCATCCTCCGAAAGCAGCAGCGCAGAAACGTCCGCGCAGAGCCAAGAAGCCTGAGTCCAGGAAATGCTTCAACTGTGGCCATAAGGGACACATTGCGAGTGCATGCCCTAACTCATTGGCAGAGTACCTCTCGCGACAGGTACATCTCTTTGGCAATTCTAGTGAACTTTGTGTTTCTAGTACTGTTATGTTGGTTGAATCATGTCCTATGTGGATTTTGGATTCAGGATCGACAGACCACATAGCCAGGGATCGAGACGCTTTCGTTGAGTACCGGAGAGTTTCGCGGGAGACTAGATGGATTTATGTCGGCAACAACTCTCGTGTTGAAGTCGAAGGGATTGGAACTTGTCAGCTGCGTCTGCGTGGTGGTCAAGTCCTAGTCTTACATGATGTCCTCTATGCTCCGCAGATTAGCCGGAATGTTATTTCAGTCTTAGGATTAATGAAACTTGGTTTCACATTATCTTTTCATGAATTTTCCGTCCAATTGTTTTTAGGTTCAACTTCATTTGGCTTTACTATTATTTCTGGTGGATTTATTGTTTCGGATTTGGATTCAGGCAACAATAATAATTTCATGTTTTTTTTTTATTCTACTCGCGGATATGTTTGCAATGTGAATGAAAGACAAACTAGACTTGACTACAGAGGTCAATATAGAATGCAGCGGCTAGCCCAATGGGGTTTGCTGTTCTACATTCCACAAGTGGAGTTGTCTACTTGTGTAAGTTGTCTAGCAGAAATTTCCATCGGAATGCCTTTTGGTTAGGCACCTAGAGCCGAATTTCCCTTGCAATTTATCCATTCTGATGTCTGTGACCCTCTTAGTGCTAGGGTTCGGCACGGAGCGCATAACTTCATTACATTTACAGATGATTACACCCGTTAGATAGGAGGGTAAAGGCCCTCTACCCTGATTGTGGAAGAAGAGTACCTTTCAGCGGAATTTAATGGTTTATGTAATGAAAAATGGATCATTCATCAGTTGACGATCCCCTATACCCCTCAGCTCAGCAAAATAGTTTTGCAGAGAGGCGTAATAGAACGCTCCTTAAAATGATTCGGTCGATATGGCGCAGACTTAATTGCCGATTTCCTTTTGGGAAAACGCTTTGGAGACTGATGCCTACATCCTGGACCATGTGCCGACGAAGACGGTTAACTCCACTTCATATGAGTTTTAGACTGGAATAAGTTCTGGACCTTCACCATATGCGCCCATAGGGGTGTGCCGCTTACACCCATGATTTCTCAAATAAGTTTGGGAAAGATTGGACCTAGAGGAAAGATGAGTATTTTTGGTTACTCTGATACCTCCAAGGGTTATGTGTTTATAGCCGAGCAGTACAGTGGGAGTGTTACCGAGATCGAATCACGAGACGTAACGTTTGTAGAGAACGAATTTCCTAAGAAGGGAGGGATTGATTTGGATCGATCTCTATATGAGATTCAAGATCAAGTTGAACAGACACCTGTTAATTCGAGTGGGAGAGTTGAAACCGCAGATGATGAATTAGTTCGTCGTTTGCCGGATTCACCGCCTGCTGTAGCGAATGAAACAGATTCTGCTCCTGATGATCTTGTTGACAGTGGGAGCATTAGGGATCTCATTCCCAGTGGGAGCGATCATGGTCGTACCTCTGGTAGTAGTGAGTTGTTAGGCCGTGGGCTAAGACAGAAGTTTTCCTCCCGACGATATATGTTCGAAGATGATGGAGAACTGAACACCCTAATATCTGACGATATGGTTATTGTGCCGTAAAATGTTAGAGAAACTCTCAATGGAACCTTCTAAGAAGAATGGATGAAAGTAATGGAAAATGAGATGAACACTTTGGACTAGATGGAATCTATAAGGAAGAACGGTGTTTGGGCACTGGTCAACCTTCGAGAGGACATAGAGAAATAGAGTTAAATGGGTTCTTAAGATTATGGTTATTGGAGTGAGTCTAGACTTGAAACTGCACTAGATAGACGTTAAGACCGTCTTTCTCAATGGTGAGTTAGAAAATAGATCTATATGGAGCGGTCTGAATGCTTTGTGCAGAAAGACCATAAGCACTTAGTGTGCAAACTTCACAAATTGATCTATGGTCTGAAACAGTTCGCTATGCAGTGGTACCGCAGAGTTCATGATTTGTTCGTGGAAAATGGATTTCTCTTGATGGATGAGAATCATTGCGTGTACACCAAAAGGGTTTGGACCGAACTTTGTGTTTATGATTCTATATGTAGATGACATACTCATAGCCGTAAATAGCTTGGAGTTCCTCACATAGGTAAAGGCCTGATTGTCTTCTCTGTATGGGATGAAGAACATGGGTGAGGCGGCGCACATTCTTGGGATTTAGATCTCGAGAGGTCGCCGTAGGAGGCAGTTGTGGCTTTCAGAGGAAAGCTACATAAACAAAGTGTTGGAAATGTTCAACATGAGTAACTGCGAACCAATTGAAACTCGAGTTTACATTGATCAACCTCTCAAAATGGATATATGGACTAGATAAATAAATTCTGTAGCTAAGTGCAGTCGGAAGCCTGATGTGCGCAATAGTGTGTACTCGGCATGATATTTGTCATGCAGTCGGCATGGTATATAGGTACCAAGCTGAACCCGGATTGAAGAAATGGTAGGCAATAAATAGGATCATGTGATATCTTAAGGGCATCGTCATGCTTTGTGCTAGAGACTTGCTAGAGATCCGAGAATCTCTGGATGACTAGGTATAACATTGCGGACTATGGTGGTGACTTTGATGAGAGAAAACTCACCTCGGATATGCTCTGCTCTCTGATGGCGCCATATCGTGGATGAGCAAGAAGCAGTCGCGCATTGTGTTGATCGCCATTGAAGCCAAATTTGTGGGTCTTGTGTGGACCACTCACTTGGTTATATGGCTGAGGAGACTTCCGGATTGATTGCTGAGTCATTGGAGTCGCAATCTCCGTGATATATAAACCCAAGTATCATTATAAGTCATAGCAAATAGATATCAAGCGAAACTATGTTAGAGACGTGGTTAGACACAAGGTGATGAGTTTGAAGTACTTGTCTACGGATGAGATGGTTGTGGACCGTCTCTCCAACCTTGAAGAGGGAGTCTTTAGTGAGGCATGTGTAGTCTCTAGGACTGTGTAGACTTAGTGATGTACTTCATTGATTTTATTTCCCAAACAATGTTCTTTAACTTGAATTATATTTAAGTATGCATGTTTTCGCAGTTTGAGTATTTTGTGTGTTCATTTCTGTGATTGTTTGTTGAAATATGTCAAAGTGGATTAGATCACCCTCTCACACGGGTGATAGCTTCTGTGCTTTTGTGGCTAAGTGAGGCTGGTGATAGTTTCTAGTTCTGGAAGTCTGATGGGATGACCGGAAAGAACTTTGTGTTCGGAACTATCTGATTTCGCACTACGACAGATTATGGTCTGTCAATCCACTCAGGGGTCGGATGGGAGTCTTTGTGACTTTTGGTTTGGGTACTTTGTGTGCCTGATGGACATCTGTACAACATTTAGACATATGCTCCATGGGAGAGGAGATATGCTGTAGCGCGCGTTCCATACCGCGGCGCACCCAAATACGACCATGGGATTGACTCGAGATGTGATCTTAACTCGGAGTCGTGTGAGACCCAGAGCTCTTTGTGTGAGAGCCGCGTACGTACCCTCATTACTCTGAACAGTGGCTTGAGGTTCGATTCAGTGTTTGCTATCTTAGTCCGTGCTCGATGGGCCTTCGACGTATTCCGCCCGGGTCCCGGTTCTAGAAAAGCGAGTTGGATCGTGCTGATGGTTTCGTGGGATGGGGATGATCATTATGGGATCTTCTCGATATTGTGTCCACTAGATGGCCATCAACTGCGGCATAGGCTGCGGTTGTGGGCATAATGCGTATATAGGTCTGAAAGATCCTTTGTGGTCAGACCTGGAGAAAGATTACATGACCAAGGGTGCAGGACACATTTCCACTGCCGGTGTGAGATCCGCGGGTCGCTACGTATTCTTAACCGGTGCGTAGCACTTTGCTCGTTGTGTCTGTCGGTCGCACGGCTGCCTCCTCGTATGTGAATTTACTGTATTATGAGATTTGTTCTCATGGTGCTGGCTTGATGAATGAGCGCCCCCCACTTTGTGCGAGTGGGAGATGTTGGTTTTAGGATAATGGGCCGCCCTAAGTGGGAGCCCATTCACATAAGCCCAGTTATGTATCTGGCCTTAAAACCTATCCCTCTATATCAGTATATATAGGGGTGCTCAGGGTTTGTAGAAACCCTAAGGAAGTTGACTGATAGATAGCCACCCTACAGTATAGACAGAGGTTAGTAGCTGTGGTGTTATAGGTCATAGCCCGTCAAACCGTGGCGTGTCCTCCCGTCCGGCAGACCGTGATCCCAACCTCAGGCAGATCCGCTTCCGCTTCCGCAAAGTGCAATCGTTCTAAGGAGGTAACCTAAATATGTGTATTTAGTCGATTGCATAATGTTGTTAATATGTCAATTTCCAACATAATTATAAGTGATATAATTAAATTAATATACATTTTTCGAATGTTACGGGTAATAAATTATGTGTATATGTACGTAATTATATGTATTATTACATTTATTTTGATAAATCTATTAAATTATGAACACGAATGTCAGATGTTTTTTTAAAAGTATTTATTTTTGATTTTTTTTTTGAAAAAGTATATATATAAAATAAATATTTAGCAAAATGTGCATCTGCGCAGGTGGTACCAGAAAAACGCTACTACCACCTGCGTTTTTCATTTTTTTTTTCGTTTTTTTTTAGACGCATCAAAGTGTAAATGGATTTGGAGAATCGCTACTTTGAGAAGACACATCAGAGAAGACACAACCATTCACAGCAGTATCAAACAAGGAAAATGAATTTTTTAAAATTTTGTTTCTAAAGTAAATACTTTTTGAAAAAATTCAAGGAAAATGGAAGGTTTGATCAAGAGAAATATCTCTTTGGGGTTTCCACTACCATTTTCTTCGGTATTTGAAGACTTTTGATTTTCTGCATAGTGTACTCGTTGATTTTAAGTCTGCTTCTGCATAGTGTACTCGTTGATTTTAAGTCTACTTATGGTTTTCCTCCTAAATAGAAATTGAAGTCTTTCATCACAAACTACTCTCTTCTTCGTAGGGTGATTCAGTTTGTTGTCATTGATATACCGCGCTATAATTGCTCCAACATCTTGCTGAGAGATCTAATCATGCGTCTCTATACCTCGCGAATGTTGTTCAGAACAAGTTGGAAAATTTAGGACAGGTAATATTTGCCTAGGAAAAAAGTATTTAACTTCTTATAACTTCCTTTCTTGTTTACTTGAGGAATTTGGTGAGACTAGCCTAGAGAATGAACAAGCATCAGTTCGCTTGAAAGATGTTGTTTCTGATAGACCGTTGCTTCGGCGAGTGTCACTTCCACTCACTGCTTGAAAGAGAGCAACGATGGAGCTTGCATATCCAACAACACCAGCAGGGTTTACGGTTTTAATAATTTATGTTGCAGGTTTGGACCTATGAATACTGAGATGAAGCAACGCATGATTATATCTCTCAGCAAGATGTAGAGACGCATGATTAGATCTCTCAGCAAGATGTTGGAGCAATTGTAGCGCGGTATATCAATGACAACAAACTGAATCACCCTACGAAGAAGATATAATCATGTGTTGCTTCATCTCAGTATTCATAGGTCCAAACCTGCAACATAAATTATTAAAACCGTAAACCCTGCTGGTGTTGTTGGATATGCAAGCTCCATCGTTGCTCTCTTTCAAGCAGTGAGTGGAAGTGACACTCGCCGAAGCAACGGTCTATCAGAAACAACATCTTTCAAGCGAACTGATGTTTGTTCATTCTCTAGGCTAGTCTCACCAAATTTCTCAAGTAAACAAGAAAGGAAGTTATAAGAAGTTAAATACTTTTTTCCTAGGCAAATATTACCTGTCCTAAATTTTCCAACTTGTTCTGAACAACATTCGCGAGGTATAGAGACGCATGATTAGATCTCTCAGCAAGATGTTGGAGCAATTATAGCGCGGTATATCAATGACAACAAAATGAATCACCCTTCGAAGAATAGTGTAGTTTGTGATGAAAGAATTCAACGAGTTGCTGTTAGTATACTATGCAGAAAATCAAGAGTCTCTTTTGCAGCAGTAATTCCTAAAAATGTCAAACTAGCTAGTGTATTTGAAGAAAAGTCTCATTCATAAACTTGTGAATAAACAACTTTGTTTCAATGTTTTATCTCGCGGATGTTGTTCAGAACAAGTTGGAAAATTTAGGACAAGTAATATTTGCCTAGGAAAAAAGTATTTAACTTCTTATAACTTCTTTTCTTGTTTACTTGAGGAATTTGGTGAGACT
Organism: Chamaenerion angustifolium; assembly: GCA_946814005.1. Taxonomy (NCBI): domain Eukaryota; kingdom Viridiplantae; phylum Streptophyta; class Magnoliopsida; order Myrtales; family Onagraceae; genus Chamaenerion; species Chamaenerion angustifolium. The sequence continues at coordinate 30,107,000 of OX328277.1, read as the reverse complement.
AGCCTAGAGAATGAACAAGCATCAGTTCGCTTGAAAGACCTTGGTTGTTGTACCATGTTAGTATCTAAACTTCACATTTTTAGAGAACCAGCCGAGGAATTTGGTGAGACTAGGCTAGAGGAATTTGGACCTATGAATACTGAGATGAAACAACGCATGATTATATCTCTCAGCAAGATGTAGAGACGCATGATTAGATCTCTCATCAAGAGTCTTCAGATGCCGAAGAAAAAGGCAGTGGAAACCCCAAAGAGCTATTTTGCAGCAGTAATTCCTGAAAATGTCAAACTAGCTAGGGTATTTGAAGAAACGTCTCATTCAGAAACTTGTTAATAAACAGCTTTGTTTCAATGTTTTACCTCAGGTGAGACTAGAGTAGATAATGAACACTTTGATGCTTTTAAAAAAAAAAAAACGCCACTACCAGTGGCGTTATTGGGGAAAACGCAGGTACCAGTGGCGTTTTTCGGAAAAACGCAGGTACTAGTGGAGTTTTTCGGAAAAACGCAGGTGGTAGTAGCGTTTTTCAAAAACGCTACTACCACCTGCGCAGATACACATTTTGCTAAATATGTTTTCTACATATATACTTTTTCAATTTTTTTTTTCTAATATGGTTACTTTTTGAAAAAATTCTGAATGTCACGAATGATAAATATAGTAATTATAAATTTTGTAATATATGTTGATTCTAATATAATATAACAATGATATTTTATAAAAATAGTTCTAACAAAAGTATGAATAAATTATATTAAAATTATTATTTTTTCATACCCTAAATTTTATGTTATAATTATAAACATAAAATTAACATGGGATTATTATTTTCATAAAATTGATATATAATATACATAATAATCCTTAAATTATATTGTAATAAAAAGATTTAATTTATACATCTTCTTGCTTTCATTAAATGTAAAATTTATTAAATAAAATAAACTTAAGAAAAATCATAAATGCACATAGAAAATAAGAAGATATTAATGAAATTTTGTAACTTATTGGGAGAATGATTGAGAGAGCTTGGAAATTTTAAACTATGTTACATGACATGCCACATATGAGTGAAAATTTTATGTTTGACATGGACCAATTAGAAGTTATGAAATTGACATTAGGAATGAGAAAATATCTTAATTCAATATAACTTAGTCAAATTAATATATATATATATATATATCGTGTTATGCTTCTCAGTACGAACACGACAAATAATTTTTCGCATGTATTTTTCGCATATATCTACAACATAATTATAGAAAAATAAGAATAAACTGCTCATGATAAGAATTATAAATTTAAACATCAAATTTTACTAATACTTAATGTAGAATTTACAAATTCTAAAAACGAGTACGCACTATAAGTTTATCGTGTCATGTTTCTTAATACGAACACGACACACAAGTTTTTTTGTATGTATTCATGTTATGTTAAGTTAATCAGTTTTATATCTACATGTGAAATTTATTTATTTATTTTTAAAAATTGCTCATAATAATAATTATAAATTCAAATATCAAATTTTATGATATTTAATATAAATTTACATTATTTAAAAATTAAGTAATTAAATAGAGTTTTAAAAGTTATTAAATGAAAACTGTTTAAAAAAGTACTCAAAAATCAAACTTATCATTTCAATTTTATCATGTTCTGATGCCTAAACACGAACATGACATCGAAATGATCTCGTGTACTGTATTTGTACTATTATACTATCGTTTTGTTATATATTTTTATGAATGTAATTTTTTTCAAATGTGTACACATAGTGTCAAATAAGAAATTATGATTGCGTAGTGATTCTTCGTAGAATTATTACAGATTTATGGGCTTGTGCTTTTCGTTATTAATGTATAGGACATTGAATTCGGCTCTCTGCTAAACTGATAATTTATGGGCTTTTATTATATATTTTTCTCCCGTCGAGATATTATAGGAGGAGATTCAATTGACAACCTATCGACTACTTTATACAGACTACTTTGGTGAAAAGACCATAATACCCCAATAACGTTTTACATATTCGTCCTTACTAATTTTAAGGAAACTAATTATCAAATCGACTTCATATTTCCGTAGTTACCAAATTACACTTCAACATTGAATTGAAACTAGACATCTTACATACTAGCTAAAAATTTTATCACTACACTACTAATTCCAATTATTTTTTATAGGATTCAAATATACTTATTAAAGCAACTCTGATTTTGACAAAAAAAAAATCTCTCATATTATTGTATTAAATATCCCGTGTTTATTTATCGATGGTATTTAATAATTAACTTATGTTCAACGTCAGTTGTTTAATTATAGTTTTAATTTAATTATGTATCTAATTATTATTTTTTTAATGGTTAAAAAATAAGTAATATTCTAAATTTAGTATTTATAAGGTACCACAATATTCATTTTGAAAATATATGTTTTTTCAACAATCTCTAAAAAAATCCAGAAATGTTAGTGTAGATAATTAAATTAGAGTTATAACGACACGTATGGTGTTAAGTTTCAATTTTCACATCGATCATAAAATTGTCAAAAATTAGCAAAAGTACTTAGATCAAATTTCATGATCGGTCTGGAAATTGAAACTTAATACCATATGTGTCGTTAGACTTCTAATTTAATTATCTACATACTTTAGTCTTTCTGATTTTTTTAAAGATTGTTGAAAAAAAAATATTTTCAAAATGAGTATTATGGTAGCCTATAAATACTAAATTTAGAATATTACTTATTTTTCAACCATTTCAAAAAATTAATATAGTAGGTACATAATTAAATTAAAATTAAAATTAAACAAACGACTTTGAACATAGGTTAATTACTAAAGAGTAACGATAAATGAACATGAGATATTTAATACAATAATATTAGAGTTGCTTAAATAACTATATTTGAAGCATGTAAAAAAATAATTGAAATTAGTAGTGTTGTTGTAAAACTTTTAACTAGTATGTAAGAGGTTTAAGGTTCAAAATTTGTTAGAAATATGAATTTTTCAATTTTGGACGGTAACTACGAAAATATGGGATCAATTTGATAGTTAGTTTCCTTAAAATTAGTAATGGAAAATATGTAAAACAAACTATTGAGACATTATAGTCTTTCAACAAAAATAATATGTATAAAGTAGTTGATTGTCTGCAAATATAATATCTTCTTCAACCCAAAATAGTATATATGGTTGTTAAGAAGATATTTTATTCGTGACACAAACTTAATACTTCTGTTTAAAAGTTCATTTATTTATAAAAGTGAAAGTAATTTATGTAGAAATAGGTGTGTCACTGTTGGACTGAATTCATGGGTCATCTTCTCACGAATCATGTTTTAGTCAAATATTTTGTTATGTATAAGTAATTTTGACACCGCTTTTCTAATTTATGTGAAAAAATATCATGTATGGATTGTAACTTTCGATCTCTTATCAGCCCTTAAACCTTTATAAGTAAATATATAATATTTTATATTATATAAAAATTTATGGGTAGTACAAATTATATGGATCAAAGGGTTAAGCTACAAAATTTATATTGATCACATTTCTCGTCAACTTATTAAGGAGACTGCACCATCAATTAAAGAGAGAGAAAAAAAATTCTAACATGCTAATGTCATTCACGGATGTAAATTCTACATTATTGAATGTTATTTGTAGGTAGAATTTACACATGCGAATGATATTGCTAGTGATGCTTTTTTATATCCACCCGGTGCGGATGGCTATAGTTTTTTTTTTAATTGAGAATATTTCATGATTTATTTTTGTATTAAGGTATATTTCGGTTAAAAAAATTGACCAAACCCACCTATTATAGTTGATTATAACATAAAAAAAGGAGTTTGTTGATTTAATTATGCTACATGGAAAGAATAAAGACAGAGATGCGACATCACTAGCTGTCACTAGAACAATAATTTATTTATTTATGTTTGTATTCTCTTGTAAAAAAATAATTTTTATTTGTTTATTTATTTCCCAATTCACGTAGAGATTTATAATAGAATATATATTTTTTTCTCCAGTTCGAGTCGCGCCAAGTACTTTCATTTAATGGTATATAAATAAATGTTGGTTCTCCGTATGTTGCCAGGAACATGTCCGTATGGGGTACATGTGATATGTTACACTTCTTCCTGTCCTTTCTATTTGCTGCTTAATACAAAATGTCGATTGGAAATGCTGACGTGGGCACTGATCGAATTTTTATTTGAAACGAGAGGACCACATATGTAAGGAAAGAAACTATCTTTTAGGAAAAAACAAAAAAAGGTGATTCTTTCTTCTAAATTTTTAAAAATATCCTTAAATTAATAATTATATTTAATTTCATCCCTACTAAATTTTAAATTTATCATTGCGGTCATTATTTTAATCTCTTTTTTTTTTAATACCATACGAGTATTAATTTACCTCTTAATTTTATTACATACATTTTATTAATCTATTTATTATTTGTGTCGTATTTTTATTGAAATTAAAAAAAAAACATTTAATATTTATCTGTTACGTAAGACACATTTAAGAATACAATATAATTACTAACATGATATAATTAGAATTAGACCCAAAAGACACATATTCAAAACCACCCTTTTACTAAAAGCTATCTGAAGTATGATTTTTTAAAATTTGTTACTTATATTTTTAGACTTGAGGAAAATTAAAAGGGGTAAGTTTGAATTTTTAACATAATATTTCTATACAAAATATTTTAAAAAATTATTATGATTATTTCATATTTTTATTTTTAAAAATATATTAAAAACTTAATATTTACCCTTTTAATTTTTTTAATTTCCCTCTATTTTTATGTTTTTTTAAATAATATAGTTTTAACCAATTACGTATTGCACATTATTTTCCATTTAAATTTAACAAAAGAACAAACCGAAACTGTTTTTCTTTTTTCTGTCAACTAATTTACAAAAGTAAAATATTTTTTTATAAAACAATAAAAGACAGGTAAACCCTTTTTGTCCCTTTTTGTTATTAACCCTCGAATTAATTACACAATTTAACAACTCCAAAGAAGCTGTTTTTCCTTATAATTATGGATTAAAAAAACTGATATATGTGACAACTAATCACTCAGTTCAAATTACACAACAAAAACTAGTTAGCTTTAACAATTCGCGAAACAGAAAAGTTAATAGCGTCTTTTCGGAGCTTATTAATAGTTTCCTTCGGAGGTGAGCTATGGATTTCAAACACATGCCGATGTTTGAGCGTCATACCCGTCATGATATCCGCTATCGCATTTGCTTATCGAAAAATATGTTTGAACTTCATTCTTTCGAACTGCATCAATAGCTTCCTGCAATCTGCAATGATCGGCATTAGTTTTTAATTTGACATATTTTCATAAGAGGTTATCTTATAGGCTCATCCAAATAAACTGTCAAAATTAAAAATTAAAAGTTTCAAACCCCTTTCAAATTCCATCCTTTCAAATTCCATGGTCGGTTTCTTGTTTTTCGTTTCCTTCGTATTGTAAAAGCGTCGACATACTCGACACCTTTATTTGTTTTTTAATAAACCTAGACACTTGCTGGGAGATAAACCCTAAATTATGGAGTAATTAATTAAGTATTTAGTTAGATACTCGTCTTTATTGTTTTTGGCCAACTAGTTAGATGCCTCGCTCTTGACCCTTTTGTTTATTATTATTTGTTAAAATAATGTGATTTTGCATATCTTTTGGTGCATGAATGTATTTATCTTTGATCCTTGTTTAACGGTAACCACCTTGGGTTCACTTTATATAATAATGTTCATTGTATAAATTTATATGAATAATATGTTAGTATTTTAGGCTAAATGGAAATTTTTTAAATAAAAATGGAATTCAAAATAAATTTTTATTTACAAATAAACTTTTAAAAAATCATATTATAAATATTAAAAAATAGGATGACAAAAATTCTTCGAGAATTTAAATGTTAAAAGTCTGTTCCGATTAGTGTTAGTACTAAGTTTGAAATGAGGACTGACTACGAATAATTAGGACTTTAATGGTCGGTCGAAATTCCAAACTCCAAGTCCAATTTTTTAAAATAATATAATATTTTTGTTGGAAATTAATTTAAAAAAATCACTGCTCATGTTGAAACTTGAAAGCGTTTGGTAGAGCCAACTAAGTACGTGTGGGTCCATCAAAATAAATATTAGTTGAAGATGCTTATTTTAAATGGTTAATTACTTAATTGGTTACACATGTTTGATCAATGTTCAAAATGGTTACACATGTTTCAAAATGTGATTAATTGGTTTTGAAATGTGACTATTTGTTTTTTTTACTGTTCACCGTTAGAAATCACAGTTAAGTCACTATTTAGATATGTAAAATGACGTAATTACCCCTAGAATCATTTTCAAGAACACATCATCATCTTCAATAACAATAATTGAAGAAACTAGAAATCTGATTTTTGGGTTTTTGAGAAACCATAAATAATATTTCTGGGTTCTTGAAGGCCCAGAAATCATATTTCTGGGTTCTTGAAGGCCCAGAAATCTGATTTATGGGTTCTCAAGAACATTAAATCGAATTTGGTTTGATTCTTGCTCTTCAATCCTTCCATGTGTTCTTCAATACAACTAAGAGAATAATAGTCATTTCACAATTCAATAATATGTTAAAAAACTAATTAACGTTAAAATTAACGGTTTACTAACGGAATAACCAATTAATCACATTGGGAAAAACATGTGTAACTAATTAGTCACATAGCAAAACCAATTAATCACATTTTGAAACATGTGTAACTATTCTGAACATTGGTCAAACATGTGTAACCAATTAAGTAATTAACCCTATTTTAAACTAAAAGGAAGAAGAGTTTTACATATTTTCATCAAAATATACCTCAATTAATAAGTAAATACTAAAATATTTTCGGTTTACCAACAAATGTGAATTTATACCTATCCGCGACTCTCATTCGTGAATTTATAATCCTCACGAATAGGAGTCACGAGTATATATATATATTTTTTACCGGGCAGTTCCACCCACCCGCGACTCCCATTCGTGGATAGAACTGATAAATATTTTTTGAATTTAACTACTCCTTAAATAAATTAAGAACTGATACTTAATTAGTTTGCATTTAGAACTTATATTAGAAGTATTAATTTTGAGCAAGATCTATAATTGATTTGTTATTTGTCATTTATTGGGTAAACTGGAGACATTTTAGTTGAGGTTTTTTTCTTCAAAATATGAATTTGAATTTTGTTACAATTAATTTTTTTTAGATCGATACTTAATTATTTAATTTTAAAAAAAATCAAGAGATTTAATTAACTTAGGAACGTAAAAATGAAAAAATTATTAAAAATCATTTAACAAGTTATACATATATATTTTATAAATTCAATATATATATATATAATAAATTATTAAAACTATGTGAAAAGTTATACAAAAATATTTATCAATTCCATTCATGGGTAGAACTAACGGTAAAGTTTCACCCGTTAATGGGAGTCGTGGTGGCACCGACGAAAAAAATTTATATTCGCGACTATAGTAAAATGCTAAAGCTAATAATCAATTTTCTAAGGCTTAGCAGGAAAAAATAAAAATCGTAGGACCACAAAGATGTCCTCAAATCTAGAAGGAGAACAATTTAAAATTTATATTTCCTCCAACTTTGGCAACTTTTATTAGCACTTATCTCCGGAGATAGCATGAGTATTCAAATGAAAACAAGCACTTAAATAAGGATAACACTCAGGAAAATAACTTTTAAGGTAACATTTTTTAAACCTTTAGCGTCAAAGCATTTAGGTATCTACTTCTTGTTTTTACGGTTTGTTTGGTTGGTGAAATACAGAATAGGAGATAATGAATATGAGATAATAATACATAATAAAAATAAGGTTTAGAGTTGATGAATTGAAATTGATGGAATATAGAATTCCAAAGTTTGGTTGGTAGAATAATATATGAAAATAGAATGAAATAATGTAAAATAACATCTAAACCATTTGCTTCAATATGTATAATATATAATACAATTATCTTATAAAAAATCATATTAATTAATTTGTTTAGTGTAGGTGCTAGCTATCTAGAGTAGTGCGTATTTGTTTTTGTGGTCTTACGCCTAGGATAGAGTTTGTGATATAAAAAAAATGTGCTACCGTGGATAACGTTTATGCCTAAATTTCTAAATATATTTTTTTAATATATACTTTTTTAAAGTTTTGTTTTGTGACATGTATAATTTAAAAAAAAACACACAATTTGGATCAATTCTACGACGACCGGGACCAACTTCTAATAAGTTTTATAACTAACTCTAATACTTTATATTAAACATTTTTAACTCTTAACAAATGTATGAACACTGATATTAATATTATTATTTATTCCTTAATAGAAACACTCATTTAGTCACATGGGAGAAAAGAATATAAATAAGTAATTAAATGGGGTTCTTTTGACTCGCCTAACAATCTTTTATCTTTCTATTTCTATTTCTATAATAATAAATACTAACAAATCCAATAAAGATAAGTCCTACGATTTGGACGGACATCTGTCACTAAATGGCAAAAATTACATCCAATTGCAGAGGAGACTTCTTTGAACAAACTCTCCCCTTACTTAAAACTGTTTTAAGTGTTACAACAAAAGAAATTATTACTAAATTTTTTTAAAAAGTTTTGAGAATGAAAAGATATATATGATCATTTTACTATTTACGAGTTGATATGAAAATTATTCTAAATGTGAAACAAACATACTGAATATAGAGTTAAATATCAACTAGTTACCTGAACTTTGGACGTTTTGCAACGAGCTACCCGAACTTTAAAAAATGAAAACGGGCTACCTCAACTTTGAAGAATGTGCAAATAGCTACCTCCGTCCAATTTTTCGTCAATTGTCGTCGGAAAGTCGTCGGAAATTGGACGGAGGTAGCTATTTGCCCCTTCTTCAAAGTTGAGGTAGCCCGTTTTGAATTTTCAAAATTCAGGTAGCTCGTAGCAAAATGTCCAAAGTTCAGGTAGCTACTTGGTATTTAACCCTTGAATATATTACCCTCCTAATGGAGCTCTTTAGAACACTATAAAAAATAAAAAATATATTTTTTTAAAAATAATACAAATTTTATCTAAATTTTTAATACACCTCACCACATTATTCATAATTTATTATCCCATTTTCCTACCAACTAACTACATTGTGGGTCACATGACACCAAATACATGAACCGAAGACATCTCTCCTCACAGTCTCACTATCTAAGGATTTACAAGACAAACTAGAAAAATTCGATTGTGATTGATTGTTTTGTTATTTTTCGTTTTGTTTCATGTATCAATGTCCGGTCCAATTTGGATGTGAGAATTTTTTTATTAAAAAACAAAATTCAATCCGGCTGAATTTAAAATATCAGTGTCGTGTCTTATATAAATAATAGTTTTCATTGTCCGAGAGAGTATTGAAATTGTGTATCTCACTCAACGCGAGTCAAATACTACACATTGGTGGTTTAAAAAATATTAAGCACTATTTATACAAATTGACTATAGTCAATTAATTTTAGAATAAAATTCAAATGGTATAAATAATTCTCTTTTATTTATCTGTTGAATTTAACTTACCCATATAGAATCTAACACAAAAAGTTGAGATCAACTACCACAATCTCTTTCAAATATTCTATGGAATTTTTGAACTTTATTCTATATATGTACCTCCCTCTTATAACTAATAGATTTGGAATGTCTTAGTGGACACTATTATATTTTTTACTTTTTAAATAAATACTAAAATTTTGTATAATTATATACTTTATATTAGTAAAAAAAATATAAGAATATAATAATAACAAATAAACGATAGAAAAAAAAAAAGTAATCAATATTATTTATACCACATATTTATTTATTTAAATATTTCTTTATTGAACTCTATATTATAGTTGATTTTGAATCCAAATAGGTATTTTGATTGACAAAATTCAATATTAGAACAATTAAACTATAGAATTGGCAAGGTAAAGTAAAGGGGGCAGGAAGAGTTACCCTAACTTATTTATTGCATATCATATGCATACATAACTCTAATACACATAATGAGAGTATATAGAATAATTAGTAGACAGAAGGGCTATACATTTCAAGGGAGCCCTTTACACTTAAATCTCCACCTTTGACCTTCTAATAATTTTTTTTATTTTTTTTTTGGCCACGTCCTAATAAATTCTAACTCTATGCAATAAAACACTGCAGAAAAATAAGCTCTTTTTTTCATCAACAACCAGCATCATCATCATCATCTACGCCAAAACGACCAAGTTGAAAATTTACAAGTTTATTAGAATCACGGATACCAGATCGGAATGTCCTGCTTGGGCAGTGCCTCGATTGCTCCTCCTCCTCCTTGAATCTCCTCCTTGTAGTCAAAAGATGTTAAGTCGAACGGTGACCCAAACATGAACTGGAAACTCTCGTTGTTCTGGTTGGCCTCGAATGAGGTATTCAAAGCCTTGAATCGATCAAACTGTGGTTCCTCACGAGGAAACATCTGTGGATGATGGTGGTTGTGGATGATCTGGGGCTGTTGGAAGAAGTTGTTTTCTATAACCATGTGGTTGTGGTTATTGTGGTTGATGTTCTTGGTGCTGCTGCTTTGAATGTTGGAATCATAAATAGACATGAGTTCACTGATAACCTTCTGGCCATCTTCAGGAACACCGAGCCCGGAGAGGTCAAATGGGGTTGAGGATGGATTCACCGGCGGCTTTGGCTGCATGAACTGTTGTGGGTAAATGACGGGTTTGATCTCGTTGGCATGGAAACTCGACCCGACAAACTCTGCACTTGTCTTGTTCCGGAAAGGACAGTTGAGTTGATGGTTATCTCTCAGTGCCCTCTCATGGAACCCTAGCCGAGACTCGCTGTAAGGACACTGCCCAAACTCGCAGGTATAGATCTTCTGGTCCATGAGGTCGTTACACGGCTTCCTCTTCCTCGTGAAATCCATCTCGGCCTTAATCGGGAACTGGGTCGATCCGAAATCTGCAAAATCGGGAATCGCGCTATTCTCGGGCTTCTTGTCCTTAAAGCTGGACTCGACATCGTATTCACTAGAGTCGTTGATGACCAAGGACCCACTTCCTCCTGAGGATAGCAAGGGGCAAGAGTCAGGGTACAGCTCTCGAGCCACGGTCTCTTCTTGGTTAACAATGGCAAGCCAAGTGGCACTCTCTTTGGCGGTCATCTTGTCCTGTAAGCACTTGGACTGCCTCACGAGCTTCCTGATCTTGGCTATGTCGGGGGACATGTGCTTAATCACTGCCGTCAAAACCCCGACTTTCCACGCCTTTTTCAAATCATGCGGCTTCTTGTACGGCGGTGGGCCTTGTTCTTTAGGCAGACCTAGCTGCGGCCACCAGTCTTCGAACCCAGTGGGCCACCACGGCGGAGGGACGCCCTTCTCTAACGGAAATCGCCTCTGGGGTGGATCGCAGTGCTGCATAAGGGCAGACAACAGAGACCCGAGCGTCGTGTCTTGAAGCTCTTGCAGCGTGTGAGGTGTGGGCCCGATGGAGTTACACCCATCGTTCTTCCCAGGAATCGCGTTATCGGTCTGGTACTTGGAGATTGCGGCGGGACCGTTGCGGTCGAACCGGACCTTGTCTTTCCACCACTCTCTGAGGTTGTCGGAAGCTCCGGTCACAGGCTTGCCCTTCTCAGGGATGATTCCGTACACAAAGCCCTGAGCTTTACAGACCTCCATCATCTTCAACATGTACTTCAGGATCCCGTCTTGTGCCCTAGACATCTTCTTCCTCCTTGCTTGTTCTTGCGACTGTCGCTGCTTCGCAGCATCGATGGTGCCTTCTTTCACCTTGGTCTGTTCCTTGAGCCGCTTCAGTCGCATCTTGTCCCTCCACATCCTCCGCTCCAGCTCGTCCACATCGATCTCCTCGTCGGAATAATCTTCTTCTCCGACGGCCTCCGGCTCGGTTAGGGGAGCCGACATGTGGCTTTCCATTAGAGGGGCTGAGAAGAAATCCATATCGCTGCAGATTCCTAAGTCGTCAAACATCATCATCTTGTTCCACGAATCAAGATCCGAAGCCGAAGTTTATCGAATCGATTGGGTTCTGAAAATACTCGTCTTCTAAACGAACAGTTAATAGAGTAAAACCTGCCAGAATCTTCACTGGAAACCTGAATAAAGGCAAAAACAATAAGGTAGGATCATGCTAAACAATATGCAAATCAGATCATCGATCCGATCTTGAAAATCAAAACATAACTTTTAACAAGAACAAGCCAATCAGATCTCAGGGATTACAAGCCAATCATTAAGAGAGCGCAATTGAGAAGAACAGACATCAATTTTCTCATACAGAGGCCATGAACAGAAGGTCAAATTCTTCATGGGTTCTCAGATCTAAACCATTATATTCCCAACTAAAACCATACAAAAACAAATGAATATTGAACTACCCAGAGCATCAGACTGGAAGAGGTTCATGAACCCAAGAAAACCCAACTCCATAATCATGAAAATGAATGAAACACAGTAGAGGCCGGATCAAACTACCTGAATAAATCAGAGCTTCAGGGTCTCTGCGGCTTTCAGCTACAAAAGTCTAATCCTTTTTCTAAGAGAGAGAGAGAGAGAGTGGAGAAAGGAGGGATGGGGAACTGGGAAGGGTTATCTGGTGCAGATAACTATTTCCATGTTTATCGAGTGTTTGGTGTCTCTTCCCTTCGGTGGGAAGAGGGAGTAAAACGATGTGGAAAGTGGTGGAAATGAGAGGAGACTCGACGTAATAATTGGGAAGTGGCACTGTTTCATTTGCAGGCCTTTTAAGAGTGAAAATATACAAACGAGGCTGGATCCAGTTCAGTTCCCTAACGTCAAGTCTGAATATGTGCTTATCATTTTTAAATATATATATATATATATCAATTAAAATTTGTTCGTAGTTATATTTTTGTGGTTTATCACAAATTAATCTTTAGTATTTTACTTTTTTATTATCATCGATATTTTTATTATTGATTCTTTAAATAAGTTAAATTATTTTCAATACATATTTTCCATTTTAAGAAATACTAAAAAAGTAGAGAAAAATCTTAATAAAAATATAAAAAATACTAGTGTCTAGAATTTTTAAATTTTAGATATTATTATGTAACCGAAATTGCTGTCCCCCGAACCTGGACGAACCGTTTCGTATTACGTTTCAATTGTGTATTTAATTTAATAGAGAGACAGACAGCCCCAGACGCAGGCTGGTGCGTGGGGAGACCGTATCTAATTTACTCCTTAATGTGCTTCCCTCTTTCATAATTTCATTTGCCCCAGCGCGTGGTCACAGTTCCGTTGCGGTTACTAGTAAATATTTTCTGTTCACTTCCTTAAGCAGCAGGACATTATTAATTACGGTTATTGAAAGAAAAATCACTGTCGGAAACTCAATCCCATCTTCTTCTTCTCCCAAATCACACCTTTCTGCACACGTGTTTTTTATACATCAATTAGTGATATTTACACTGCTGCAAAAAGTGATATTTATTATGAAATATTTACAGTATTAACGAATTGGATTAAGGTTGTTAAATTCTATATCAAGTCAGATTAATATATAATTTAGATGTTATACTAAAATTCGTGATGTGATAGGAGAAGTAACTAATTAGTATGTACGGTATCATGGTGGGTGGAAAATATACCTTTAACAGACCCCATACCATAAAAAAATAAAAATAAAAAACTTTTAAGAAGCATAAGCGGAATATTTGGTTCAGGTCAATGATTTAGTGTGTGTTTGATATGGTATTAATCATATTTTTTTTATCATGCGTTATTAATCATGTATTAGTATTAATTAATATATATTACTATTAATTAATATGCATTAAAAATAATAGTATGTATTAACTAATATTTATGTATTAGTTAATACACAATTATAGTGTTAATTGAGTATAATACATAATTTTACCATGATATTATTTAATAAATTATGGTATTATTAATAAGGTACTCACATTGAAACCACATCTGAATGAATGTATGTCTAAATAAATAAATATTAATACGTTATAAATAAATTTTGTTATCAATTACCCTATATTGTTAGTTTTTTTTTATAGTTAATTATATTTTCGTTATTATATACTTATATTTTGTACTTTTACTATAATGAAGTACATAATTAAAAATAAAAATGTTTAAGTATTCATTTTAGAACAAATATTTTATTATAGGGTTGAAATAATGGGTACTTGAAACCTGCTGTATTAACAGTTTACGAATAAATTTCGATTTCAATACTCACAGGTAAAGTTCATGTATTAAAATTAAAAATCAATTTATATTAGATAGATTCTAAAAATTCATAAATTTACATAGTACCCACACCTATTTAAAAAAACATTAATATCAAGTAACTTTTGATGTTGTGATCATAAACTTAATACATAGTATAAATTTTCTACATTTAAAAAAATTAATGAATATTACCTTAATTTATCTGTATTTAACACGTGTAAGCCATCCAAGTAGATGAATCATTTGCTTTATTATGAATTTCATGGTTTTATCTCGACATTATAGAATCAAAATCCAGATGTCTTCCGATCCGCGGCATCCAGTTTCAACTTAGGTAAGCAGCACCGAGTTTCATGTGAAATTCTGACTTTACTTAACAAGGTCGGTGGGTAAAGCTCGAAACCTACATGTTCACATGTAAGGGGGTCAAAAATTGACCCAGACTCGTGGGTGATCCACTCATGCATTGCGTTTGAATCAGATTTTTTGACTCTGTGTCATTTTGACACGACCCATGTATGACCTGTGAAAATACGAATCAGGTTTGGATCAATAGTTTTGACCTATAAGTTAACCCATGACCTGTCCCAAAATATATCATATTAAATATATATAATTTTGGTGTCAGTAATCTTGACTCATGAGTTAGTTTGTTTCTGTTTTTTTATGTTCTGGTGGGTCAAACGGGTCAGACTGACTCGTGGGTCATGAAGGTCGAACGAGTCAGTCTGGCCCAAGTCGTACTATTCCCGACATGTCAAATTTGAGTTTCAAAAACTGACTCATAAAAGTACACGAGTCGTGTTTGAGTCAAACGGTATCTGATACACGTGATACGATCTAAGACTGACACAACTAATGGGTCAATGTTTTCACACTCATATTCACATGTTCTATCAATTTTTAGAAATTAGTCAACTATCTAACTAAATGACACGTTGTCACGTTCTATCTATTTTTAGAAATACGTCAACTATCTAACTAAATGACACGTACTTCTTTTTGTTATATAGTAAAAGTATTTATTAAGATTTAAGTTTTTAAGTTTTTTTAGAAGAGATTTGATTCACCGACTCATCTGTTGAATCTTGAACTAGTTATGGCAATGGTGTTTGGTTTTCTAAAAAGATCGAATTGCATATAAAGTCGGTTTAGTAAGTGAAATTTTTGAACGGAACCAAATAATTTTCAGATAAATGTTCAGTTTGGTATTAAAACTCAATATTTTAAACTTTAAAGATTATATATTAATAGCTTTATGTTTAGTTAAATTGCGTTTGAATAATTAAGTCTCAAAATTGTATCCTCATTTATATTTTTAATGAATATGAACCTTCGTAAATTTCCTTCGCAATTTATGCTAATAATACATCAATTTGTTTTTATAAATGAACCAACAGTCCACCAATCGATGGTCAAACCTTATGAACAAGCCGATTCGGTTGTGATACAGATGAATTTCATGTTGCACATGACATAAATTAGGGGTGAGCTCGGATTGGACATTTCAAAAAAAAAAATCAAGGCCAAAATTTCAGTATCCATGCCTAAAGGACTGAGTCCGAGACTGAGTTCATCTAAAAAAACTCATCCGATGCGTTTTTTCTTGACTCGGGACCGTCTTGGTTCTGGACCGAATTTTTCACTAAATTTTTTTTCAATTTTTTTAAATACAAAACACAATGCAAATATTATACCAAGTATCCAATACAAAAAAAATACAAATATCATACCAAATATTCAATAAAAAAAATTCAAAATTCAAACACGACCCTAAACACACAATAAACTAATAAAAAAATACAATAAATGTTGATTCCAATCTATACTTAGTTCGATTTAGTTTATTCGGTGTTTTGTGTAAAAAATCAACCCGACACCGAGTTTGGGATAAAAAAATCACTTCTGTTTTGACTCGATTTTAAACTATCTCGGGACGGTTTTTCGATTTGTCAATTTTTTTTCTCCGCCTAACATAAATATCGCTTGAGTTGTAATAATTCGTTCAATCTTATCCGTTCGTTTGAACAAGTTTTGAACGTCTGGGATTCATTTACCTGACTGAAGTGTTGAATTCGGTCAAACCGACCCCCACATCGTTTCTGTCCCCATGCTGTTTGGATGATGGTGAAGAGATGGTGGTCCTGGAATTTGGTCGCATCTTTAACCAGACCATATCATGTTCAGGTTCGACCATCACTTGTTAATGGCGGTGGGACCACGCCGTCACGTTGTCGGAGCTAGGGAGGGGAGGGTCTACCTACGCACGGACACAATTTCGATTTTTTGTAATTTTTAATCTTAATAAATATTATAATTTCGATTTAATAATTTAATATATTACATTTATTCCTAATTTTTTAGTATATATATGATTAAGTCTTTTTTTTTGGCCAAATTAACATGCTATATTAAACCATCAAAACGAGCTGAGTTCAAATACAAGATATTATCTGCAACAATACATCTAAGTAATGGGGTAGGTGGTGAAAACACTCAATCCGAAGGACACAACCCCATAAACGCCTGCTTAGCAATCCAGTCCGCACACGAGTTAGCGGATCTGGGGATATGAACCCAAGCCACCTCCTGTATCGATGTCGATAAGGACATAGCATTAGACAAAACAGGCTCAATCCTCCAAGCAAATTCCCTCCGCAGAAGGTGATGGACTACATAAAGAGAATCCGACTCAAAAATGATCCTCGGCCATCGGTGGTGAATCGCTAATTGGACCGCCAGAAGGATAGCCTCCGCCTCCTCGGCCGAGCCAACATGTCTTTACACCTGTGTTACCTCCTTGGACTACTCCCAAGCTATCCCTCGCCACAAACAAAATTTGTTTGTGTAAAGGTTTAGAGTTTTAAATTTTGATTTAGACCATCTCACCCATGGGTGGGGTTGGTTTGGGAGACCCGATCCAACCCCCTCAATTGAGGTTAAGTATAGCTCTAATCTAATTAGGGTTAGAATCTGCTTCTTGACATAGATCTGCTCGCCATCGGTAGGGGTGGGTTAGGTCAACACCTGAATTCTTGTCCTTTCGATTAGGGTTTCAATTAAAATTCAATTTTAATATATGGTAAAGTTTTAAACGGTTAAATTGTAACATTTTTTTATAAATATTCTGTTATTTTTTAAAATATATTATATTAAGTTTTGACAAAAAATCTAATGAAATAGTTAAACTCTACTAATAATCAAATTAAAAAAGGTAAACGAGAATAACAAATTTTAAAAGAGAAAATTGATTTAACGTAAGTAGGGGCAAAATTCTATTATACTCATTTTTGAATAAAAATCACGTAAGGGGTCTTATTAGTTATTGGAATTTAGAGGACATGACAGCACAATTAGGAACATGTACTACGAGTAAGCAAAAATTAGGAACACCCGACTAAGATAGTGCAATTTGGTCCAACTTTGTCAGTCACCGGCGAAGACAAACCACAGGTAACAGCATCACAGTGGCAATCGGGTGTCTGAACTATTTTAGATACAATTTACAACATATATATTGTAGATGAGGGAATGCATTTGCTGCTCTAATCCCCTAGACAAATATGACATAATATAATGCATTAATGCCCGATATAATCACAGTGTCACACGACAACTTAAGAACAGTATGTGTCGTAGCTCGCCAGCCCCAGCAACTCGGGACCATCCATTCTGGGATTGTTCTCAAAGCTGCAGATTGCAAAAGCAAAGTCATATCAATGACAGATTGGCAGCAGCAGGTGAAAGACATTAACAATATAACAGTGTATAAGCATTAAGAAGACAAAGAATTAGGTGGAGAAAGCCATGCCAAACTAGGTAAACAGCACCAAGAGCAATAGGGTTTGAGTTTAGATCGAGAACTTCTCAACCCACAGTCGATAAATACAGATAAGAACATTACTTGGTCAATGGAATGTGCTCAAATGGTCCAGTTGTAGGAATGGTTCCGCAGAGATCATTGTTTGAGACATCCCTGAATGATTTATTAAGCATGAATGTTTTACACAAAACAGAAATTATAATGGAGATATCAGTGACCTGTTTATAACACAGACAGAACTACAAGCATGTCACTTACACCACTTTGAGACTTGAAATATCAACAAGTTTTCTTGGAATTGGCCCTGTCAATTTGTTGTCATTTAGCCGCCTGTCATGACAATAAACAAACAGTAATGCACTTTCAGAGGAAGGGGGTGGGAGGGGGTGAAAAATGAAACATCCCATCATGAGTAGTACACAGTTAGACTATTTACATCTGCAAGAGAAACTAGTAAGATAAGCAACTCACAGGAAGACGAGAGACTTCAATTTCCCCAATGAAGGAGGGATGATCCCGGAGATATTGTTGTTGTATAAGTCCAAGCTGATGAGGCTCTTCAAGTTACCCAGCTCGGATGGGATAGTTCCTTGAAGTTTGTTCTTATACAGCTCACTGCAGCAGTGATCAGGAAAATTTACAGGCATTAGACAAAAAGATTATTACGTTCCTGGTCAAGTTATCCATAAAGTGGTTGGTTGAATACAAAAAGGTAGAAAAGTAATATAGCAAACATACAGATACTGCAGATGTTCAAGTTTTCCAAGTTCAGGTACCAAATGCCCGGAGAGATTTGAGTTTCCCAAGTCCCTGAAACAATAATAAACAGACAGACGTCAATACAAAGAAGCGATTCTCGGAGATATCATAATACAACACTTTTAATCTTCTAGTCAATTAAGTATAACAGAATTGATAAAGTCACTGGTACTGGGATTGTGCTCTCCTACTCAGGGGAGATGTTAATCCGGGATATTAAAGTCCTTTAATCCAACAAGCAATTTCCACCCAGGTCGTTGTTCATTCATTTCCTTGGACTACAGCTATTCTCTATGGTTACTTTGACGGAATAGAAACCCCCACAATAAAGAAGGAATACGCTGATGATTAGTTTAACAGGTAGGAATACGATCATATGTTACTGACCAAGAGGATGACAGATTTACCAAAAAAATGGGAATCCAGATTTACCATGTAATTTTTCTTATCAGAACAAAACGTTTTTTTTTACCATGTAGATAATATCATGCAACGAATACATATTCATCAACACTGTAAACTTCCATCTATCACCTAAAACGGGTACTCTTCCAAAGAGGCAGAATAATCCAAAATTTTCGTGTGTATAACATTTAATCATATCAGACAGCCGAGCCGCATCAAATGTCGAATCGACTCTATCCACACTAACAGAGTAACAGTGCTAACATACAAATCAAGTAGTAAAAAAACATTATTTTTCCCAATATAGAAGCAAAATTCCTGCACACCTAATCCCATTTGAAGAGTCAAATCACCGTACTGTAAATGATATAATCAAGTAGACAAATTAGCTTCCCCCAGGCCGCCACCCCCATAAAAATAATTAATCTCATTTCTCAGGATCTTGAATTTAAACATAATAACCAACTTCGAACTAACACCAGTAACAGAGAAGGATAGATGGGCATACACTCGAGTAACGCGGTTGTCTTGGTTGCAGGTGATGTGGAACCAGGTGCAGGGGTTGACGAGAGTCGGATCCCAGCTCTGGAGGACGTCATCCGGATCCGACAAGCTTCGCCTCAGAGTATACAGAGCGTCTCCCTCGGAGTTTGCATGAGCCAGATGATCTAAGGCAAGGAGCAGAAACGATGCCAACAGGCTCTGCAACCATACCTGTGCTGCCATGGCGAAAGTGAAGAAGCTCACCAGATGGAGACGGTGCGGAGTGGATTGGAGTCTAGGGTTTGGGTTGGTGAGAGTAAGGTGAGAAGTTAGTGCGCGGAAAAGAAGACAGAATTGAAAGTGTGAACTCCGGAAAGAGGATCGGCTTTGGGAATTACAGAGTAAATCATGCTGCCTTTTTCTCGTCATGTTTCTTTTATTTTGGAATTAAATAAAAATTGTTAATTGTATTTATAATTTTATAGAGTTTGTTCATATTTAAAAGATTTAATTACTTAAATGGTTACACATGTTTGATCATTGTGGAGAACGATTACATATGTTTCAAAATGTGATTAATTGATTTTGCTGATTGACTTAATGATTACACATGTTTTTTATAATGTGATTAATTCGTTAATCTGTTAGTGAACCGTCAAATTTTCTGTCAATTTTACATGTGCATAACACTTGACCTCGATTTCACTAATTTATGATATTTGAAAAGACTTTTATGTCATTGTGTCACTTTCAAGAGTCTCCCCATATTTCCCCTACTCCACTTACCTGCCTTCCGCGGTCCTTGCAACCCCAGATTCCAACATCCTTTCGCTTCACTGCATTATTCAAGCAGGAAATGAGAAACACACAATTTACCGGCATAACAATTGCTCAACATACTAAAAGAAATATCAGTTTTCAAACGATATATTATGCAACATTGCCGCAGAATTCGCAGAAGTATTTGTTGTGCTGACTAACCTCCACCTTCTTAATCTGCTTATGCAGACTAGCACCATAAGAGGTTCCTACAAGGAAACAAGACATGACCAGATTAAGTTACTACACGTATAAAGTGAAAAACCCAACTGAATTCAGAGATGCCAAACCATTCTTAACTACATAAGTAACATAACATAGCTTAAGCAGATACTCATCTCTCAACATCAGGTGGTGAGTCATGCAATTGTTGGAAAGAAATGGCTTATCTATGATAATTTAATAAGTTTAAATTTACATAAGAGTTAACGGTGCAGTTGGATAAAAAAAATGGTTGACAAAGAAGAAATGTCCTAACAATCTCTTATCTACACACTATATCAACACAAATGCATAAAGAACAGAAGCTCTAAGAATATGATATTAATCATGAGAGATAATTTCCGTACTTCCCGACGATGTCGGCCTTCTTTGTTCTCTTGGCCTGCACAATAGCAAGATCATAACAAAAGCCTTAGATTAATCAAATTCAAAAATATTCTTTTTCAACCGAACAACTGATTCACAAAAAAGAGATCAAAATATTTCGCCTCAATCGAAAAATTAGTGATCCGTGATCTTCAAATTCCTAGATTACTCATCACATCATATGAAACTTTGAACAACGAACATATCTGTGAAAATATGCAAACTTCTGCAGCAATTAACTGAAGAATCATCCAGTCTACCAACACAAGTAATTCAAGACAGTGGATGCGTACAAGAAATTGCAGATATACGTCATTATCGTACAAAAATCAACAGAAAGTCATCGATTATTGATAATCAATGCTTCAATCGATTCTACTACAACTTTTGCTAATTGAGATCACATTCATCAAAAGAATACCCATATTTAGACTATTTTAACAGAAGCCTTAGTGTGAGTTGCTTACTATAGCAAAAATACAAAAGTTTTCAGACGAAATTAACTAGGGTTTGATGCTGGACCTGTTTGTGCGTGCTTCAGTTCTCAAACGAAATCTTCAGTTCAAAATCTGCAGACGAAAGCTTTAGTTCAGTACTCTCGATTAATTCACAGACAAAATCTGCAGATCTATCTACAAAGAGCGAATAATTACAACTTCAGTTCTTGGTCAGGTCCATCAGCTACCTCAACCTCAAGAGGATTCAGTTTCCTCAAACTTCAGTTTTTGGACGATTTGCTGATTTGGTGAACAGTGTTTGATTTTAGGTTTTAGGGTTAATAAGTTAATTAAAGAGGGGCACTATTATCATTTCATATGTTAGAATAGTGATTAACGGTGATTTTTGATGATAAACAGTGGAAAAATCAATTAGTCACATAACAAAACCAATTAATCACATTTTGAAACATGTGTAACCATTCTGAACAATGGTCAAACATGTGTAACCAATTAAGTAATTAACCCTATTTAAAATACAGAAAATTGATAGTTCTCTTCATTTGTTATTTAAGTAAAATACGATATTGCCCCTAAAGTTTACTATGTTTTAAATTTTTTCCTTTTAAAAAATTTAAATTTTCATCTTAATGTTTGGACCGAATAAAAATTACTCAATTTCCGTCCAATTGTCGTTAGTACGAACGAAAACCCAATCACGTGCAGATCATGTGATTTTTTAACATTCTCAAATGACAAAATTGACCTTCGGACCACCGTATGAACTGCAACTCTTTGAAATCGTATGAACTGCAGCTTTTAGACGAAGGCTAGAAGAATCAGATCTGGCCTACCTATAATCAACTCTCATGTCCCAATTTTATATTCCTGAAATTGACAGTGATACTCACCATACCAAAAAGAGAACATTGGTTTGAGAAAGTAGAGGGACTGAGATGTAATCAGGAGAAAACATCCACCTTTCTCCCTCTCGAAACTCGATTCACCAAAAGTTTGGTAAAGCTTTGATCTTTGAGAGATTTTCAGATTCTTGTTTCACTTTCTTAGTGGGTTTCTTATTCTTCTTCTTCTTCTTTAATTCTTGTTTCACTTTCATGTGCCTCCACCTCGCAAATCCGTTCGAAGCCGCCATGAAAGTAGACCTTCTCGCTTCTGTGTTCTATCCATAATTTGTTTGGTACCTCATCCAACTCCTTGACCACCATTATCGTCCTTTGATTCTACAGCAAGCTGTGAACGCGGTGTCCCTCTTGACTTCAGCAACAGCATAAACAAGGAAATGTGTCTTGGAAGGTGTCGGGCTAGGGCCGTTGCAGGAATCAGCAACTGAGTCAATATCTTTCTTCAAAAACTTCTGGGTCGTGCTCATCTTCCTCCGAATTAAGCCAATTCGCGACCTGGTCAGCTTAATCAGTGATTTACTGGCAGTCAAGAACATCAAGTGTCACACTTTTGAATAAGGGCAGAAATAGAGACAGGGATCTAAAAACAGTCGAACAAACCATTTAGTTAAAAAAAACGACCAAGAATCCCGTCTAACATCTTCGATCCGTCGAGTCTTCAAAGACTCAGCATTTACTCAGCAACCCAGAAAAGCATGAATCGTCAACGAAAGAGATAGATCAAAGATGATTAGAAGGCCTAGAAGGCAAGGAATTCAGAATAGAGGTGTTAAATATGATTATGCCCTCAATGCTTTTCCATAATTCCGAGCGTGCCCATTCTTCATTTCTCTCCTTCATTCGGACCGAAGCAGTCTTCTCCTCGTGTTGATGACCCTTCTCCTCGTCTTCGATTATCCTCTTCTTCGATTCTCCTTCTCCTTCGTCTTCAGGTAATGGAACGAATCCTCTTCTTCTTAAGTGATGAACCTCCCTTCGTCTTCACCGAACCCATAATCGATTTGCGTTCGTGATGAACCCAGAATCGAATTCTGGGTTCGGTGATGAACGCAGAACGAATTATGGGTTCGTGATGAATGCAGAACGAATTATGGGTTCATGATGAACCCAGAATTCGATTTTGCATTTGGCGATGAACCCATCATCGTTCTGGGTTCGTGTGTGTTGTTTGTTTGTAATTAATGATGTTTGTCTGTAATTTAAGATGTGTTTGTGCTGATTTGTTATTGATGATGAAGATGTGTTTTTGTTGTTTGTTTGTAATTGATTTGTGTTGATTTGTTATTGATGCTGTTTGTCTGAAACAGATGTTCGAACATTTGTGTTTGTTTGTCTGCAATACTTGTTTATTTCATTCATGTGAAATAAACAAGTTCCTGTTAATTTTTCTTTGCTGCATCATCAATGAGAGTGATTAACTGGGTTTATCTACGTAGTAAGCGCATACCAATTTCTCTCCCCGACAAATTCGTCGAATGACTGAAGCAGGGTAAGTAAAGATCAGTTCTTTCAGGTGATTCGCAAGAGAGATGATACAACCCAACTGGGAGTTGAAGTATTGCTGAAACCATGACCAAGTTGTATTTTTGGTCACTGTCGGTGTCTGCACTATCGTTATACTCGCGGTAAGTTGTCTACTTCTTCCCGCCCTATATTGTATTGCTAGATCTCCCTTACGCGAATTCATGGATAGAAGTTATGCAATTTCTTCTGGATGATAATTAAGAAAACTGTAAAGTCCCCATAACTTTGCAAAAACTGCATACCGGAGAAGCGACATTAGTTGATTGAGGGATTCTGAGTTGTTCCCGTCCTTTTTATTATTCTGTTGCTGCTCCAATCTATCAATTCATTTTTTTCTTGGAAACTCCTCAAAGTTTGTGCTTGTGTAACTCGATTCAGATAAGGTGTTAACAACAGAAGACCAGATTTAGCTACTCTGCAACAGATCTGAAGTGTCATAATCTGGAGCTAGCTTTGTCCATTTCTCCCGTTCCTCCTTGCAAATTGGAATATACATTGAACTGAACAATTTTTACTGCTTGACTGACAGGTTTGGAGGACAATACTGCTAAAACCCTTCAAGCCTGTGACAGTGTTTCTACACGAGGCTAGTCATATTATTGCTTGTAAACTTACGTGCGGACATGTAAACTTATATGTTGTTCTTGTTATGTTGATTATGTTGTTCTTGTTCGGATATGCTATTTTTGTTCTTGTTCTTGTTTCATTTGGGTTGATTCGAGTTAATTAATTGATGTTCTTGTTCTGTGTTAATGATGTTCTTGTTCGAAGAAATTGATAAATAATTAAATAAATTATTAAATTAAATAAATTATCTATTTTTTTTAATTATTAGTTAATTATATTTAAGTTTTTATTATTATTAATTTTCAAAATTAATTAATATAAATTATATGTATTATATACCATACATATATAAGGAGAGACATATATGTCAATTTACCACATTCCATTCCATTTCCATATACAATTCCACCAAAGAAACAACAGAATTTCTTATTCCATTCTATTCAATTCCACCAAAGAAACAACTTCATATTCTTATCCCTTATCCCTATTCCCTATTCCTTATTCCGAATTCCGTGAAAGAAACGCCCCGTTATAGTTCGCAAATTAAATTTAAATTAAAAAAATATTATAAAAAATAAAGTTAATTATGAGAAGAATTCTATTGCTTTATCCCATCTAATATACGTTGATGATCTCATTCTTATGGGTAAAACAATCTTTGCAAACTGTGAAACCATAATTAAAACTTTACATTCTTTCCTCATGGTTTCGAGACAAAAGATTAATTTCGAAAATTTTCCTGTGTTTTTCAAAAATTTGTTCCTTAATTGCAAACCAAATGGCGAGTTTGTTGGATCTTAACAAAGTGAAGATTTTGTCAAATTATATGGGGTTGGTTTCCTTTGACTCTTTCAAACAAAGAGTCTAAATCCTTCAAGTTCATTTTTGAAAGAGTGAAATCCAAACTTGCGTGTTGGAGAGTAAGACGCAACATCTTGATCAATTTGGTCATGACGCCTAGTTCATGCAATGTACCTCCCTCACGATCTCTACTTGCAAGGATTTCGATAAGCTTAACAAATATTTCATATGGGCTCTTCTAACCAAAAAAGGAAATTGCATGCATTGAGCTGAGATACTGTTACTCTTCTTAAAGATAAGGGGGGTTTGGGTATGCCCATTTCCTGAGAAAGGAACCATGCTATGTTAGCCAATTTTGCTTGGAGATCGGATAATTATGGAGAAGCTTGGACAAACGTGTTGAATTCTAGATATATGAACTTATTGGGAAAATAATGAATTCGGGGTTCCCCTAACATGATAGGTCTGTCCCCGGGGATGAAATTTCTCAATGAAGGGAAGAGATGGGTTATCGTTAATCTCTGGACAAATAAGTGGTTAGGTTGTGCGAAATTAAGATCTCTTATACATGAATCCTTCTTTTTTGTGGAGATATGTCCAAAGTTTAAGATGGTATCACAAACAAAATGGGGGAGTGAGATATCTCAAAAATCTCCTTTCAACTGTGGAGAAACATCACATATATTAAGAGGCTACGCATATAAATATTTTTTTGGGACACCTCGGTATGAAAATTTGGAAGGGGTTTTCGAAAGGGAACCCCTCTCTTGCTTTAGTCCACCAAAATGCCAAAAAAGGGTTCAGAAGTGATATAGTACGTCAACAAAAAGTTGAGCAGTTTGGACGAATGAGTCGAATCTTACTTTACAACATTTTAGGTATAGTACGAATTTTAAATCGATTTAGTTCCCAACTGATTATGTCCACTACTAGTTAACATGCTTCACATAGTTCACCCTGGTCTAAACTCATGAGAATAGTTAGTCGAAACCTAACATGTTTCTTTCACGGAATAGGTGATACGGATTCCGTATGAAGTTGTTTCTTTCGCGAAATTAGAAAACTTCGTAATACGAAATTCTAGAGGGGTGGTAATATGAATTTTGTCCAAAAAACTCGGATTGCGTACGGAAGGCGCGCTAGGAATACAGAATAGCAGGTACAAAGATGAAACTACCCTCACCTATTTTATTATTAAAATATTAATTAATTTATTAAATTAAATATTAATTAATTATTTTAAATTTTTGTTTCAATAATTAATTAATTAAAGTTGTTTAAATAATATTAATTAATTATTTTAAAAGTTTTTTTAAATTATTAATTAAATATATTATAAGTTTTATTATTCTTAATTTTGATAATTAATTAATTCATATTATTAGTATTATATACTATACATATGAAAGTAATGACATATATGTCATTTACCATATTTTATTTTATTTTCATGTACCATTTCACCAAACAAATATTAAAAGTCCTTATTCCATTCCTTCGAATATACTAACCAAACAACTTCATATTATTATCTTTTATTAGTTATTTCATATTTCTATTTGTTATTTCGAATTTCGTGAAAGAAAAACTACGGAAAAATAAGCCGTAGGCCGTAAAAAGGATATATGGCCAGAGAAGGTCTATAAATAAAGCCCATATGCCTAAGCCTACTCTATTAGCCCGTTATGTCACGCCACGTCACTGAATAAATAACACGTGTAGTCAGGTGGTCTACTGTTGGGTCCATTGTCAGCCAGCCGTGCGGTGCCAGTGCCCACGAAACCTACTATGCAGGAGCACGTAGCATAATGTAACCCAAAATCAGGTTATAGCGTCCGTTTAGAACAGAGTGTACTGTTCAGTCTTCTGCTCCATCTTAGAGCGACACACAAAACCTCCTCCTTCCGTCTTGTCTACAGGTTTTCTGCCATTCGTTTGATTCTGAGGTATATACTACTCTTGGGTTTTGAACATTTTGAGCTTGACTGTGTATTGTAACTGCATTTTCCAGTATCGTACGTATGGAGTTTTTAGGTATCTGTTCGGTTATTATCTTTTGCTTTTATTCAAGCTTCAGCTCTGCAGTGCTGGTGAGGAGAGCGTACGCTAAGTCTTTTTATGGTTTGTGGATTTGATCTGCGTAATTGGTTGCTTCCATGGTGTCTCTGGCTCTGAAACCGATCATCGTGTTTCAATTGAGTAGCTTGAAGAACTGATTTTATGTTACTTACGATCATAGTTTTAGGGTTCTGATAATTTACGATGTTTAATGATTGGCTGCAAATCTATTGACTAGGAGAATTGAAAATTTTCTTGATTATTTTGCGTGGAATAAATCCCTAGCTTACTCACTAGAAGATCTGTGTTGCTTTTTCTTCGTGGTCGTTGCATTTTTGATTTACTTAAACTGTTGAGGCCCTTATTTTTAAAAAATCTCAGCATTATGCATGAAAGATCTTCTTGTCTAGGGAGATGAGTTTCTCATGTGTTTCAGTTGTTGACCTTGATTATTTTGCATGGAAAAAAAATCCCTAACTTATCACTATCAGATATGAGTTGCAATCTCCGTGTATCTTGTGCATTTCTGATTTATTCATTTTAAATTGTTGGGTCCCTTATTCTGTCAGATCCATGAAAAGGCATTCCGTGGTAGCATTATGTATGAACAGGGTTTTCTTATCCGTGGACATCAGATTCTCATGTGTTTTCCTTTTCCCAGCTCTGTTGGGGTCAATTTATTCTAAGCTTTTCTGTTGTCTAAGGAATTGTGTTTTTGTTATTTTTGGCCCAGCTATTTTGAAGATTACCCAAAATTTACCATACAAATGTGGAAATTATGTTGTTGAAAATGAGAACCCATTTTTTCTTTGGTGTCTAAAAATATTCAGAGGCATGTTTTCTCATGTTTTTTTTTTGCATGTTTTTTCATGTTGAGTAGCAGGTTTAGACTTCGTGGGATAACATTGCGTCCACAGTGAACTATTTTGATTGCTTTAGTAATGTCTGAGAAATTTGATCACATTGATGTAGTGGAAATGATGGAATCATTGTGAATATATGCTCCCTCAATTTAGTGGTATTGATTTCTCCACATTTAGTTCAAATTCAAAATATGTGACCTGACCTGGCATATGTCCATGCAGAAACTTCTGAGTACGCCCAATTGTTTTACGAATATTTTCCATGAAACAGCCTCGTTAATTTATTTTTAATGCTTCTACGGCTAAACCAGACAGTTTATTCAACTTTGAGTATCTCAGATAACACAACGGGGAGCTGAATTTACATAGCTTTCGTAACTTGCATTTGTCTATGTAGTCTATATAGTTTGATTGCATAATTAGCTACCTGATGTTATTTTTATACATCCTTCTTTTTCTTAGGTTCTTTCTTTTCTTTTCTTAAGGATCTTCAATGGATCCGTCCAATGGTAATGCGCACAATGATCTTCCACCACCCCCAGCAGTTATTCCACCGGATGTAAGTCCAATCCTAGCAAAAGTCCAACCTGAACCAACCCAGAGAAAGATGGATCGGCTTCCAATGGCTAGGCTAGGACTTGGCTCCAAAGGGCAGAAGATACCTCTATACACCAACCACTTCAAAGTCAACATTACAAATATTGATGGCCACTTCTTCCATTACTCTGTACGTGTACCACTTTTGACCGTCTCTTGAACCTTCGTTTGCAACACGAATTACATTTTCTCACTGATGTTACATTCAATCTGTTGCAATCCGATAGGTTGCCTTATATTATGAAGATGGCAAACCAGTGGATGGGAAGGGGGTTGGCAGAAAAGTGATTGACAGACTTCAGCAGACCTATCGTTCTGAACTAGGAGGAAAGGACTTCGCGTATGATGGAGAGAAGAGCTTATTTACAATTGGCGCCCTTCCACAGAACAAGCTCGAGTTCACTATAGTGCTTGAGGATGTTACATCAAGCAGGTTAGCTACTCAAATGTTCTATATATTCAAAGGAGGGAAGGGAAAATACAGAAAGTAGTTTATGTATGTATGTTCTGGAGTTTAAATTTACTAATGTACCATTTCTTTGGCAGAAACAATGGAAATGCCAGTCCAGATGGCAGTGATAGTCCAAACCATGGTGACAAAAAGAGATTGCGTCGTCCATTTAGGTCGAAAACGCTTAAGGTTGAGCTGACATATGCGGCAAAGATTCCTATGCAATCCATTGCAAATGCACTCCGAGGTCAGGAGTCTGAGCATTTTCAGGAAGCTGTTCGGGTTCTGGACATTGTTTTGAGGCAGCACGCAGCAAAACAGTGAGTTGGGCATATTTTATGTATTTGCAACTTTGTGTTTTCTCAGCTCAAAGTTTATATTATCATTTTGTTTCTGCTCTTAAGAAATTCAAAGATTTTATGTGCTTACAATGTGGCAGAGGATGCCTTCTTGTGCGTCAGTCCTTCTTCCACGGTGACCCAAGGAACTTTGCTGATGTTGGAGGTGGAGTTCTCGGCTGCAGAGGATTCCATTCAAGCTTTAGGACAAGTCAAGGAGGGCTTTCTCTGAATATTGGTAGGTTTATATTTTCTGGATCTGCATATATTATGGCCCTGTTGTGTCAATACAGTACCTTTGTTTTTTCCCCTCACCATCTTTTGGTCCTTTTCAGATGTCTCAACTACCATGATAGTTCAACCTGGGCCAGTGGTAGATTTCTTACTGACCAACCAAAACGTCAATGATCCTTACTCAGTTGACTGGGCGAAGGTACATTGCATTTGTAGTAGACTAGTAGTCCTATAATCTAAGGATGCCTCTATAATTGCTTGAAAATGCTGTTTCATATTTATTTGTCAGGCAAAGCGCACACTGAAAAATCTGAGAATTACTGCAAGCCCTTCAAACACTGAATATAAGATCACTGGGCTAAGTGACAAACCATGCAAAGAGCAACTGTAAGATTCACTTCACTCTTTGCTTCCCATTTTATTTGTTAGTACAGTGGCTGCAGTGTGTGGCTTTATGAAGTTACATAAATTTCCTCCCGAATCCTGATAAGAAACCTATTTAAACGCCTCTGATTAGTACATTTAGAACCACTATTTTATTGTGAATCCTGTTGTAGATTCTCAATGAAGCAGAGAAATCCAAAGGACCCTGATGGTGAAGCAGAGACAATTGAAATAACTGTTCTGGATTACTTCCAGAACCATCGGAAGATGGATTTAAAATATTCTGGAGATTTCCCTTGCATAAATGTTGGCAAACCAAAGCGTCCAACCTATATTCCTCTCGAAGTATGTTGTTTTTAGCTATAGTTTGGTGAGATAAATTATATGCATGATGTCTTCGATAAATAATGAACTGTGCATTCTTTCAAATTACTCCTCTGTCTAGCTTTGCTCTCTGGTGTCCTTACAAAGATACACCAAGTCTTTAAACAACTTCCAAAGAGCATCATTGGTGGAGAAATCAAGGCAGAAACCCGCGGAAAGAATGAAGGTTTTATCTGAGGTTCGAATCTAATCTCAAGATTTCACATACTTGGTTATACTTGTATTGGCTTAGGTTATATATCAAGTAAAATTTCTGACCATTTTCCAGGCTCTGAGGAAGAGCAATTATGATGATGAACCGATGTTACGTTCTTGTGGCATCACAATCAAAAGCAACTTCACTCAAGTTGAAGGCCGTGTATTACCTGCTCCTAAGGTGTGGTCTTGATTCTGTCTACATTAGATTATAAAGGGACATTTTTCCTCTTTAGCTGTCATTTTTGTTTTATTTTTTAGCTGAAAATGGGCAATGGAGAGGATTTATTTCCTCGCAATGGGCGGTGGACCTTCCAGAACAAGGTTAGTCTATCATATACACCAGTCATCTTTGACCATTTAGTAATTTGATCAGGGATGGGGCAAAGATGGCTCCAAGAGAGGGGGTACTTGCCCTGTCTTAAAAGTTTAAACTATAACGCTACAAAATAACCATAGAATTTTGTAAAACAGTTCAGCATTTGCCAGAGCTTTTGAGGTTCTTTTCAGTTGCAATGTACAGTTGTTCTTTTTGCTGCAAAATACATGTTAGATTTACACAACTAGATATCAATATCATGTACTCTATGATATCATCTCCACCAATCATTTGTACTCATAGTTACATGTGTTTACATATGTATGGCAGAAATTTGTGGAACCAGCAAAAGTTGAAAGGTGGGCTGTGGCAAACTTTTCAGCGCGATGCGATGTACAAGGACTGGTCAACGGTTTAATTAGGGTGGGAGAACTGAGAGGAATGGTAAGTTATGCTCACCCTCTTGATCCCATATCTCGATAATGTAATTTTGGAGAGCTTTTTAAGGCAGTTCTTTTGCTTTGCAGCATGTGGAAGCACCGCATGCCATCTATGAAGAGAGTCCTCAGTTTAGACGAGCCCCACCCCCTGTACGTGTGGAGAAGATGTTTGAGGAGATACAATCTAAGCTCCCCGGTGCACCACTGTTTCTCCTCTGTGTATTTCCAGATAAGAAGAATTGTGATATTTATGGTACATCTTGTGTTTTGCTGTTTGTTCTATTGGCATAATTTTCCTACAGACATTATAAACCCTTTCTTTTTTATAAAACATTAGGTCCATGGAAGAAGAAAAATCTTGCTGAGTTTGGTATTGTTACTCAATGCCTTTGTTGCCCAACAAGGATCAGTGACCAATATCTCACAAATGTACTTATGAAGATAAATGCCAAGGTTCAAATTCACTTGTGTGGATGCTCCACAATTTTGGCTCATTCTGTTATTTTTTCAACCCCTTAGGCAAATCATCTGTCTTTTGCTTTTGTTGACTGCTTATATACAGTTCATTTTTTGTTTTAATATTCGTCCCTTGATGTTTAAAAGACATTGAAATTGTTTTTCTGACTTTAGTATGGATGGATATTCGTTTGACAGCTTGGTGGCTTGAATACTTTCCTCACAGTGGAGAAGTCCCCTTCCATTCCTGTGGTAGCTAAGGTTCCAACTCTCATCATTGGGATGGACGTTTCACATGGCTCTCCAGGGCAAACGCATATTCCTTCAATTGCTGCGGTAACCTTCTGCCTTTACATTGTTCAAATACTTCAAATTTCCTTATCCAGTTTCATTGATACATTTCTTTCCTTTCTTGGCTTTACATTGCTCACTCTGAAAATTTCAGGTGGTCGGCTCTCGGCAGTGGCCACTGATTTCTCGCTACAGAGCAATTGTGCGCACGCAGTCACCAAAGGTCGAAATGATTGATAATTTGTTCAAGAAAATATCCGACACCAAAGATGAAGGCATCATTAGGTATGCTTCGAACCGTTGCAGATGCATGTCCTAATTAATATTTGATATTTATCAACCTTACTGATATTAGTTACAGCATGCACCATAAAACCAGTTTTTTTTTTTACTGTTTTACCTTCGGTTGACATTTCAGGGAACTTCTGCTGGACTTCTATTTGACTTCTGGAAAAAGAAAGCCCGAGCAGATAATTATCTTTAGGTAAAACTGTTTCTTTCTCTTTTCCTTGATGAAATTGAAAGTCTCAAACTTTCTGTTGTTGCTGGCTTATGTATGAGAGAGATATTCTGTGAGCACTACTTGTCTCAGTTGGTATACACTTCCAATTGTGTCTGTGTATGGAATAAATGGAAATGCGGAACTTACCTTTGACTGCATCGATAGTTTGTGGATTGTTATATACCAACTCATCTATTTAAGAATATTTTATGTACAATGTATCACAAACTAAAGTCTTGAGGTAGAGATTGGAAGTATAATGCTACTAAGCCTTTGCTCCTACTATTGTACTTGTTTCAGGGATGGAGTCAGTGAATCCCAGTTTAACCAAGTCCTAAACAAAGAGCTGGACCAGATCATTGAGGTCTGCCACCTACTCAAAGGATCTTCTTTCTTTTCCCCTTTTATCCTCATAAAATAAGCTTTGATATAGCCTATAAGCTAAATTATAAGCCCTTAGATTTGTAAGGGCATCATTTTTTTATCTTACATTTTTTCTTGATTGGACCCTGTCCCAAATCCAATGTCTTAAGAATTTGACCTTATATTACATCAAGCCTATTTTAGCATTTTTTCCCCTCTAACTCGGAACCTGAACATCCGTAATCTCTTCACAGGCCTGCAAGTTTCTCGATGAGAATTGGTGCCCCAAATTCTTGGTGATTGTGGCACAAAAGAATCACCACACAAGGTTTTTCCAACCTGGTTCAGATCAGAATGTTCCCCCTGGTAAGCTATCACCTACCTGGGTTGTATTTTGGTGACCATCCTTTCCTTGGATCATAGATTTAATAACTAAAAAAGTCAATTTACTGGCAATAGGAAAGGGACAACATGTAATTTTACGGTATTGATAGTGCATTGCTTTGAATGTGTAGGGACGATAATTGACAACAAGGTTTGTCACCCACGCAACAATGACTTTTACCTCTGCGCCCATGCTGGAATGATTGTGAGTTTACTTGTTAGATACCTTGATTTCTTTCTTGTTCGGCTTTCCGGAATGATCTGCCTCAAACCAATCACAACTCTAAACAGCACCATGATTGGTTGAGGATGTTTGTGTATGTATCTTTATCGTTATTGGTTGGGTTGTTGATGCAGGGTACTAGTAGGCCAACACACTATCATGTGCTTCTGGATCAGGTTGGTCATTCTTCAGATGACCTGCAGGAACTTATCCACGCGTTATCTTATGTGTAAGTTATCATCGCCCACTCAGACACCGATTCTCTTTCCGTGAAAACGCGGCAACCAATGCAATAAATCTCTGCTTCTCTTCCACATGCAGGTACCAAAGAAGTTCATCTGCCATCTCAGTGGGTAAGTAGAACCAAATCTCGTAATGTTTTTACTCTGTTCCGTGCCTTGTCTCCCGATCCGTGATGATGTTTCTGTTCAATGCTCATTTCTCCTTTGCTTTGTGTAGTGGCTCCAATCAGCTATGCTCACTTGGCAGCCACCCAGGTAGGCACATTCATGAAATTTGATGATATGTCGGAGACATCATCTAGCCATGGAGGGCTGACGTCATCAGGAGGCCCAGCAGTGCCTCAGCTTCCCAAGCTTGAAGACAAAGTCTCCACCTCCATGTTCTTCGTTTAGGAAGAAGACACAGCAAAGTTGGGTGTTTCTGTGTACAAATCAATGGTAAATAAGGTTAGTCGGTAGCGGGTAGCGGCTTCTACGAAGTTAGTTAGGAGAAGAAGGGAGTGATGTTTATTTTTATGTCTGTCGTTGACCTCTTTTGCGGATCGATTAAGAATATCGGTTGTTTGGTTATTCGGATATCGGTTATTCACAATGGTTATGGGTGAATGTCTTGAATTGTGCAGTTTGCACATCTTGGATGTACGAGAGGAGCGTTTACACTATATATCTGATTCAATACAATCGAGACAATTACGTGTTGGTGTTTTTGTTTAATAAGTTAGTTATTGAAAAATAAATTTAATTTTGAGCACTTGCCGAGTTTTTTTCTTAATTTAAACTGATCTGCCATTGTTATTAAATGATATTTGATATACTTTAGTCTAAATAAAACATATTATGTTCTCTTGGTTTAGTAGATTCCGGCACAAGTTTTGAAGTTTTGCCCGTTCACGTTAGAAGATATGATTAACCGAATTGAACACTTAATTAAAAATATTATTTAAATTAAATTTATCTAAAATAATGAAATAAAATGTCATTTCTTTTTAAATATTTTAAAAAAATACACTAACCTGATTTAAAATTCTTTCGCATCCTGCAATTTTTTTTTTTTTTATGAATAATACTTTGGGCTTATTTAGGCCCAATATGAGAATTCTCTCTATTCTATATGCAATGAGTCTTTTAAGATTCAAGCGGGACTCCATCGAACTGCTCTCCATCAAGGCATCAACTATCAAGCGGAATTTCTTCGAGAAATCGATCAGCAAACCCTAGAGCAGGAAACCCTAGTTTTTCCCGCCATGGCAAAGAAGCGGAAGCTCCGACCTGCTTCTGAACCCGGAGACGCAGCATCTTTAGTGTCCGTGACGGAGCAGGCAACTGCCCCATCAGCTGCAGTCTCCGCCGAAGAACACGTAGAGGAGCCCCAAAAGATGGCTGTGGATGAAATAAACGAGGAAGCCGCACTGCCTCAGGTGAAGAAAGAAGAAGAGAAGGTGGAAGAGGATCAGGAAGGAGAAGAGCTGCAGGGAGAGGAAGTTGTCGATTTGGACACAAGCGGTGGCAAGTCTGCGACTGACGCACAGGCCAATGGAGTTGTGGAGAACGCTGGAGGAGATGAGGTAGTGGGGGAGGATGTTGATGAAGAGCCATTGGAGAAGCTCTTGGAACCGTTCAATAAGGACCAATTGGTTTCTATCCTCAAGAAGGCGGTGGATAGGTACCCTGATCTGATGGAAAGCGTGCGCAGTGTAGCAGACGAGGACCCTGCTCATAGGAAGATCTTCATTCACGGTCTTGGATGGGACACCACTGTGGAAACACTAACCTCTGTCCTCGGCAAGTATGGAGAGATTGAGGACATTAAGCACGTCACCGATAGAGTTTCTGGGAAATCAAAAGGTTACGCTTTTGTTCTTTTCAAGCACAGGGAAGGGGCTCGTAAAGCACTAAAGGAGCCACAGAAGAGGGTTGGCAACCGCACAACCTCATCTCAATTGGCCTCGGCTGGCCCCGTCCCTGCAACACCACCTAACGTCCCACCAGTGTCGGAGTTGACTCAAAGAAAAATTTTCGTAAGTAATGTATCTGTGGATGTTGATCCTCAGAAGTTGCTAGAGTTCTTTAAGCAATTTGGAGAGATTGAGGATGGACCTTTGGGTCTCGACAAGCAGACGGGGAAGCCAAAAGGTTTTGCCTTATTCGTGTACAAGTCGCCTGAGAGTGCTAAAAGGGCTTTGGAAGAGCCGCACAAGAATTTTGAAGGTATCACGCTTCACTGTCAAAGAGCCATTGATGGACCTAAGGGAGGAAAATCATTTGGCGGTGGCCATCAGCATCATCATCACCACAACCAGCCCCATCATCACAACTCAAGGAGGGAGAAGAATAAATATGGTGGAGGTGGAGCACCAAGTCATATGATGACGCCAACAGGGCCGCCAGTGGGTTACAACCCTGCACCACCAGCTCAGGCACTGAATCCTGCATTAGGTCAAGCCTTAACAGCTTTTCTTGCAACTCAGGGAGCTGGGATGGGAATTGGAAATCTGTTAGGAGGTATTGGAGGTCAACCAATAAACCAGGGAGGGATGCCTGGAGGAGGATATGGAACTCAACCTGGTGGGGGCTATGGAATGCAACCGCCCATGCCAGGGCCATATCAGATGAGTCAGGGAGGTCCAGGGAGGCCTCCCCAAGGTGGTTACATGGGACAGTAGGTGAGTCTTTTACGCCTCAATTGCATGTTATTGTACATGTGTTCAGCTGAACTCTATATGATTTATGTTTATTTCATTGCCTGCATATTTGTAGAGTCCTTAGGTTGGATAGTTCAATACACTTAGTATCTAGGATTCTTGGAACCGAACTTGTAAAAGGTGATCTAAAGAAAACACCCCCAGTTCATTTCTAGCTTTGATATAAGATATCTAAATCCGATGCAAAGAACATGAGTTTGTAGATTAAAAGCAAAATCAGATAGAGGGGCCTAAAATGAATAGTGTCAAATGGATGTCTATGGTTTCTCCTAAAACCGGTTTGAATGATATGTTTGAACACCTGTGCGTGTTTATAAGCTAAAGGTTGATTATAGGATGTTGCTTTCTCGTAGTTGTCAATCTTTTGCCTTCTTACTTTCTTTATATTGATAACCTGTTATAACTCCGGTATGTAGATGCTTGATGACTTATTATATTGTCTGCAACCTCCTACTCTTTATAGAATATAATTATTTGTGAGAGTGATACTCCAAGGTATAAAGGTATGGTAATGAGCTGTTTTTAATGTTATTTTTGCAGATTCTACTAAATGTCCATTGAAATGAAGTATAGTTTTTTTATGCGCTATATCTTCGATGTGCAGATTCTTGATAGATGCACCAATCATTTAATTTTCCAACTATGGTGATTCTTCTGAAGTTGCGGACTCTCTTGCTAAGTGATATTTAAATTCGACATAAACTCTATTTGTCTACTACTACTGTAAAGGTTACCGCCCCAAAATTTCAGACTTGTATTTTAACTTTGTTATCCAAGTACTTTTTCCTCTTCGGTTGGTTTCCAAAAAACCCGACTGTACCTCTTTGGTTTCATCCTACTAGTATCTTTTAAAGTGTTGGGGCCATGTATGGTTTTATTTTCTGTCGGGGAACCATATCTCTGAGTTTGAACTTTTAATTGACTTGGTTATGATTAAATCATTTTTCTGAACTTCATCCTACTTCCCTTATTATTTATTGACTTGTTTTAAATCTAAACTGCGCTATCACAACATCATTTCATTAACATATACTTGACTAAATCTTATTTTACTGTGTACTAAAACTGTTACCATTGATTGCCACCTGCTTGCCTGGCTCGATTATTAACTGAAATGATTTGACATACTGCATCATCTTTTTCCTATATATGTATTTAGGATGCCTTCTCATATCTCCAACCAAGGTTAGCATTCACCACTGGCTTGTGATCCAGTCTTGTTTTTCTTTTTCTTTTTGTGTGCTGTGGGTTTCCTTAATCGCTAGGAGAAGTCATCCTAATGGAGGATGATTTGTAGGGTGTGGGTACCCTTTTGAGGAAAAGTGGAGACTGTTTTTGAATTGTATTGCTGCTCTCTGTTCTCTATCTAGTTTCCTGAAAGGAAACTGCAGTCCTTGCCATTGACCTGATGGTGGATAGTCGTGTCGCCTGCTTAAGAGTCTGAATTTTGCTGCATCAGACAAGGTTGGTTGGTTGGTTCGATTTGATGCTAGTTTTACCACCTTCCTTTGTTAGGTTATATCATGTGAGGGAACATTGGATATGAAAGTGGGGAAGGATTAGATTAGGGATTTTTCCTGTGGGTGCAATTCCCTTGTTCTATTTGTACTTGTCCTACATGGTCTCTGTTGTAAACTGTTCCAACTAATTCTGTTCGCATGATCAGTTTACCTCCAGGAAGCTGTTTTGTTTGAAAAAAATAGTTTAGAAATCAGGCTAAACTAAACTATATCTAACAAGTTCATCTACTTCAAGTAATCAATCGTCCAAAGAACATTCATTTCATCATAGGACAAACACTGACAAGGGAAGAACTCAGGCAAGGCAAGAACATGCTGTTTCAAAAATCAAAGAAAAACAAGTCATTTTCTCCACTTTATGATGATGAATCCTATGGGGTATGAATATGATGCCTTTTAACAGAAATGTAGGTGTCCCTCCATCGTTCAAAGCTTGTAACCTAGATAAACAGGTAGCAGGCCAATCCAACACCACATAGACCAATTGTTCATTGCCCACCCCACATAAACAGGTAGCAGACCAATCCAACACCATATACACCAATTGTTCATGGCCCACCCCACCCTTTTCTGCCACCAGCCAGGACCTTCTGAATCCACCATACCTCCTTTGAAAGGTATAAGAGCAGTAGGTTGGTTATCTAGCAGAAGTTAACCCCATGATCCTTTCAAGCAAAACTTAGACAGATAGATGACACAACAATAGCATCATTGTATGTACTATAATAATCATATGTATTCATGGTTTTGTTGCTCAAAAAACCCTTTCCATGTTATAGTATGTACACAGACAAAAAGTGGCCAGATGAAGAGGTAACAACATTTTCAATAAGCAATGGTAGTAATAAGTGAGATGCAATTCAGTTCAGAAAAAAACATTACTCATAGTTCAAACTAAAAGATAGTGTTTTTCACCGTCACTTGAAAAAGAAACTTGATGATGGAAATAAAGAGGTACATTCGTTTTTCTCAAATCAAGGGAAAAGTACTGTAACCATATTGAAAATACAGCTGCGTGAAGAACATCCCAGTAGGGGAAAATAGAGTTTACTTCGGTTTAAAGATCACTAAGCAAGACAAATCCGAGACTTCAGAAGAAGAATCACCATAGTTGAAAATTAAGTGATTGGTGAATCTATCAAGAATCTGCACAACACAACATACAGCAGCATGAAAATACTTCATTGAAATATTTACCTTTAGTAGAAACCATAAAATGACATTTTCCTATCTTCTTTACCCATCCATTGAGTATGTCTTGTACAAATATTTTTATCTATCTAACTGAAGAATGCATCAACATAAGGGGGTTATATATTAAGATTTAAAGGGGAAACAGCAAAAGCAATAGACTAATATAACTAAGGTGAAGGAACATCTTATTATCGAATTTTCAACATTATAGTCAGCTTTTAAACATTGCACAAGTGTTTAGAAATATTGACATTTATTAACATACAGAAGAAACTTTTGATATTGTTCATATTAGGCCACGTTATTTATTTTGCTTATCATTTTATAACTAATGTTCCATTTTCAGAAAAAGGATTGAAGATATCTGATCAACCTAAATCACCTAATCCATGTTCGGGACCTAGTTAATATTTGTATCCAACTATGGTCTAACCTAGGAAGAACCTGACATCATAAGCATTAACAGGCAAAGAATTGAAATACATATACCATTTAAGTATTGGAGCTGCAGAGAACATAAACTATAATGTCCCATGTAACCACCTTGGGGAAAAATTGACTTTTGAGCTATCCTAACATACACTCACCTAATGTCCCATGTAACCACCTTGGGGAGGCATGCCCGGGCCTCCCTGCCCCATCTGTGGGTTCTGGTATGGCCCTGGTGGTTGCATTCCATAGCCCCCACCAGACTGTGTTCCATATCCACCTCCAGGCATCCCTCCCTGGTTCATTGGTTGACCTCCAATACCTCCTATCAAATTTCCAATTCCCATCCCAGCTCCCTGAGTAGCAAGGAATGCTGTTAGGGCTTGACCTAATGCAGGATTCAGTGCTTGAGGTGGTGGTGCAGGGCTGTAACCCACTGGAGGCCCTGTGGGTGTCATCATATGACTTGGCGCTCCTCTTCCATCACCACTTCCTCCATACTTATTCTTCTCTCTCCTTGAATTGTGGTGATGCTGCTGCTGTTGGCCACCACCAAAGGATTTACCTCCCTTAGGTCCATCAACGGCTCTCTGGCAGTGAAGGGTAATACCTTCGAAGTTCTTGTGCGGTTCTTCCAAAGCCCTTTTGACACTCTCAGGCGACTTGTACACGAACAAGGCAAAACCTTTTGGCTTCCCCGTCTGCTTGTCAAGTCCTAGAGGACCATTTTCAATCTCTCCAAACTTCTTGAAGAATTGTAGCAATTTCTGAGGATCAACATCGGCAGATACATTACTTACAAAAATCTTCCTTTGAGTCAACTCTGACACTGGTGGGGCGTTAGGTGGTGGTGCAGGAACGGGACCAGCCGACGCCAACTGAGAAGAGGTTGTGCGATTGCCAATCCTCTTCTGTGGCTCCTTCAGTGCTTTACGAGCCCCTTCTCTGTGCTTGAAAAGAACAAAAGCATAACCTTTTGATTTCCCAGAAATCCTGTCGGTGACATGCTTTATGTCTTCGATATCCCCATACTTGCCAAAGACAGAGGTTAGAGTTTCCACAGTGGTGTCCCATCCAAGACCGTGGATAAAGATTTTCCTGTGAGCAGGGTCCTCGTCTGCCACACTGCGGACGCTCTCCATCAGGTCAGGATACTTCTCCACCGCCTTCTTGAGGATAGAAATCAATTGATCCTTGTTAAAAGGCTCCAAGAGCTTATCCAATGGCTCTTCATCAACATCCTCCTCTTCCTCTTCCTCCTCCTCCACCTCATATTTTCCTCCGCCGTTCTCCTCAGTTCCGTTGGCTTGAGTGACGGTCGTAGCTCCGTCGCTGCTTGGGTCCAATTTGGCCCATTGCTCGCCTTCCTGTCCCTCTCCTTGCTGCGCTTCTCCGTCATGACCCTTTTCCTCCTTCGCTTCGTCTTCCTTCACCTGTGGTTGTGCAGCTCCGTCGTTTGTTTCGTCCACAGCCATATTTTGGGTCTCTTCCGCGTGTTCTTCAGCTGACGATGGTGCAGACTGCTCCCCCACGGACGCTTCAGATGCGGCGGCGGCGGCGACTTCGGTCTCAGAAGCAGATCGGAGCTTTCGCTTCTTGGCCATGTCCAGAAGAATTTAGGGTTTGCTAATTTGATTGCTCGACGAAGTTGTCTCAGAGTCAGCCTCGGACATAGAGGCGTCTGCGGTTAGTTGGTGTCGGATATCAGCAGCGCTTCGATAACCGTCGTGGACTAATCCTAAGCCTACATATTAATTGTGGACCAGGAAAAGACTTCTTTTGGG
Source organism: Chamaenerion angustifolium (assembly GCA_946814005.1). Classification (NCBI taxonomy): domain Eukaryota; kingdom Viridiplantae; phylum Streptophyta; class Magnoliopsida; order Myrtales; family Onagraceae; genus Chamaenerion; species Chamaenerion angustifolium. The sequence continues at coordinate 30,065,179 of OX328277.1, read as the reverse complement.
CCTACAAAAACGCCCACGGCTCGTCTCCAACCCTCGATCTATGTTTGGATCAATGGAAGATCCTCTTTCGGCTTCGTCCCTTCTATTCGTCCCTGAATAATAGTTTACGCAAGAAAACTATTTACGTAAATCAAGAAAGTATTAATAAAGGATTTTTCGGCCCATGAAATTAACTATGACTTTTTACGCCCTTGAAATTATTTAAAAGGCTAACCAGCCCATAAACCGATAAGGGCTATCTGGTCCATCAAATTATTCAAGGGATATGGGCCCACTAATTTATTGAAAAGCTTCTCGATCAATTAACTTAACAATAGGCTTATTATTGGGCCTTAATCTCCGACTTCATAGATTGGCCCAAGAGTCGCGGCTGTTCTGGGTGCATACGAGCCATGTTTTGTATGCACCCGGCCTTTACACACTCGTATCAACATTCGGCCGAAATAGTCAAATTGAGGACAAATTGCCGAAACATTCGGCACACAAATATAGTATTAAAACAAGAACTATTACGGAACCAACAAAACGGCAAATTTTTTGGCTAAATTTTTTAGTAAAATCTTGAAATCACTCTTTTAAAAAATTATAAAAATGTCAAGTATTAAAATATTTAAAATAACAATGTAATCAGAACTTACTGTAATAAAAAGATGTAATTAAAGTCTAATTTTAACATATAAGATAGATAATATAAAATAACATACATGACATAAAATACGTAATATAAAAACAATATACATGACATAAAATAAGTAATTATTAGGGGTGATTAAGGGCGGTCCGGTCCGGTATTGGAGGTAAGACCGAAACCAAAATTTCGATCCTGACTTCCGGATGACTGAGACCGACTTTGAAAAAAAAACGTCTGAGTCGGTCTTGCTTGACTCAGACCGGTCTCGGTCGTGGACCGAAATTTTTGGTCCAAAAAAATCCTAGAGGGAAAATCTTCTCTAGATGACACAGAATAACTGCTGCACTACTTTGAAGTTCATCCAAATCCTCGAGATGGAGAGTTTTAGAGTACAATTTCTTAAAAAAAAACGAACAATTCATTGAGTGTTAGAACAACATGTTTAGCCAATACACCTCTCAATACAAGCGGTATAATATATTGCATTAGCACTTGACTGTCATGACTTTTAAGATTGGAAAGCTTCCGCTCTTTCAGGTTTACTCCCCTAGATATATTTGAAGCATATCCATCAGGAACTTTAAGATTTTTCATCAATGTAAGAAACCTATCTTTCTCGGCCAATGTAAATGTGTAACAAGCATGAGTCAAATAAGGCTTCCCATTATGACAATCTACATGATGATGTTCATGTCTTATACCCATAGCCTTTAAGTCATATCTAGCCTTCTCATTATCTGTTGTCTTCCCATCAATATTCAACAATGTACCAATCATGTTATCGTAAACATTTTTTTCTATATGCATCACATCCAGATTATGTCGAAGAATATTATATTTCCAATAAGGCAATTCGAAAAATATGCTCTTCTTCTTCCACAAAATACTGTTTTGAGTAGATGTCGAGACACCTTGTTCAGAGTAATCATCTCTCTCCAAAATATCTTCATCCTCATATGTTGTATCAATAAATATGTTGTTACCATCTCTTGATCGCTTCTTACTGCCTTTACCATAAGTATTTGTTAACCTTCTCATTTGCTAAAAAACTTGAACACCAGAAAGAGGTGTTGGTGAAAGTCGCATCTCAGTTGTACCATCAAACTCCGTTTTTTGAAGACGGAATGGATGATCTATGCGTAACCACCGTCGATGAAACATATAACAGTATTTGTCGTCGTTATCCAACCACAAAGACTCATTTGAATAAGCACATATAGGACATGCAACTCGACCTTTAGTACTCCAGCCAGACAAATTAGCATATGCAGGAAAATCATTAACAGTCCACATGAGTGATGCACGAAGTGTAAAGTGTTCACCCTTCAACGCATCATATGCCTCAACACCATTCCAAAGTTGTTTTAACTCTCCGATCAGTGATTTTAGATAAATATCTATATCATTTTCGGGGACAATATAAGAGACGACTTCTTCATGCACGACCATGACACCATATTGTAAGGAAGTATTAAAACAGACCATGTACTATAAGTTGCACTCATCGTCCTAAATGGATTAAAATTATCACTGGCTAATCCTAGTCTGACATTTCGTGGGTCAGATGCAAAATTTGGGTAACGCCCATCGAATGACTTCCACGTCAATGCATCAGCGGGATGTCTTAAGACTCCATCCACTGTTCGACCCTCCTTATGCCAGTGCATCGAAGATGCAATATCCTTTGACATATATATACGTTTGAGTCTTGGAATTAAGGGAAAGTACCGTAATACTTTTGCAGGTTTTTTCTTCTTCTTTTTTTCCTGAAGTGGTCTCTTCTATATTATCTTCAGCTAGGTCTTTTTTATGATTTTTCCACCTCGAAAGACCACAAGTTTGACAACTGGAATATTCCGCATTTTCACCCCAATATAACGTGCAATCATTTGGGCATGCATGTATCTTATCATACCCAAGACTTAGTTCTGTAATCAATTTCTTATCATATTAAGAAACCAGAAAAGTTGATGAAGGAAATGCAATTCTTAATACTTCAAACAACATATCAACTGATTTCCGAGACCAACCACCAACTGTTTTTATATTCCATATGTGTAAGATGAATGATATCACCGTGAATGATTCACAATTTGGATATAATGGTTTTTCATATTCACTCATTAATTTTTGAAGAAGTGTGATTTTTTCAGAGCCAGCATTATGTTGTTCTGATCCTGAAGCGTTATTATCACCATCAACTGGCATATTATCTTGCACAGTGTTTGACGAACCAGATCCCGTGGCAGCATTAAATAAATCTCGCAATTCACATTGTCCATCCAAATCACTGTTAATTTCAATGTTCCTTATAGGACTATTCATTTCTTGGTTCATACTGGGGCTGAGTTTGTAGACAAGATTCACCATGAAAACACCATATTGTATAGTCAACTAAGAAACCATTCCAAATCAAGTGACTTTCTACTTCTTCTGTCACGTGATATTTTCTATTTTTCCATTTACGGCAAGAACAATTCATTTTTCCATTGACCAAATCATTTCTATTAGTAAATTCAATGAAATTTATGACACCAGATTGTTACTATTTGCTAATTCTTGATTTTTTCATCCAATTTCTGTCCATGCCGAATTTTAAAGTTCCTAACAAAAACATATCAATATAGTTAAAAATATATGTTATCAAATCAGTCCATAAACTATTTGTATAAATTATTTGACAAAGCCATGTTTCAATAAATTATTTGACAAATTATTTGACATAAACTTATTTTACATAAACTTGAATGCAATAAGTCCATAAACTTATTTGATAGCAGATTGTTTAAACAATCAATAAACAGTGAGTACTTAAACATCCATCAAAACCAATTTTGCTTAGAGACAGATCTTACGATACTACACATATTTTTACTTAATGACCCAACGATTGCTACCGAATTTTGTTTGGATCACTACACACATATTTTTACTTAATATTGATTTTCAATGACTAAAAGTACTCACAAACAATTTCATTAACTGAAATCATGAACAACTTCATAAATCAATTGGTTGAGATAAGCATGGAAAAGTTAATTTCTTAAACAATTTCAACACGAACTGAATTAATGATTTTTGAACCCAAAAATAATACAACCGAGACATATTACCTGGAAATCAAAGGTTGATGTCGAAACTAGGATTTGCACAATTGATGATTTTGGATGTTTTCTGCGTTAAATCGAAGAAGGAGAGACATATATAAGAAGAAGCAAGGTCGAATTGCTGAAGTAATTGAAAAAAAAAACTTATCGATTGGAAGGAGTGGCGCGCAACGAGAGCTTGGACGCCAGAGAGGTGCGAAGGAAAGGAATGGCTTCTTCTGTTCGACTGAAACTAATATTTGGCAGGGACAACTCAATATTATTTGAGTCGTCGAAAATACTTTTTATTTAAAAAATTGTTTTTTCAGGGACGGCTCAATATTATTTGAGTTGTCAAAAATACTTTTAATTTAAAAAAATTGGTTTTTCAGGGACGGCTCAGCAATATTGGGTCGTTGCAATTATTGTTTATTAAACAATATTTACATTTCAATGACGGCTCAACAATATTGGGCCGTCAAAAATACTTCTGATTAAAATAATTTATTTTTAAATGACGACTCAATTCTATTTTGAGCCACATTATTGAGCCGTAAAAAATGACGGCTCCATATTATTGAGCCGTCAATTCTAAAAAAATAAATTAATTAATGACGACTCCACATTATTGAGCCGTCAAAAAGAATTTTGATTTTAAAAAAAATAGTTTTAGCGGCTCATTCAATATTGAGCCGCAAATAAAGCTGACGGCTCTAGAAATTGAGTCGGTATTTCAATAATAGACGGCTCAACTTCAATTGAGCCGTAAATAATTGTAAAAAAAAACACGGCTCAATCCATCTTGAGCCGTTTTCTTGAGCCTTTAATCAAAGTTTCTCCTGTAGTGACCACTGAATCCAAACAATTAATATGTTCCAGCAATCCAAACACAGATCCATTGCAAGATGCAAGAACAAAAGGCGCAATTACCTGAGACGGACGGAATGCTACGCTTGGAGCCGGAGGAGGACGGGTGGAGGGTGGTTACTGAGCAGTAGTTTGCTAGGTGGTGGTCTCCGCCGACAACTCTTGACGTGATTCTCTTCGGCGAGGATCTCGAGGCGCTCGATGTTATTGAGGCGCCGGAAGAACAACAATATGGTGGAGGCAGAGGCGTCTACATGTTGTACCACGACCGAGCAACACTGATCGGGTCCGACTTCGTAGGTGTGGAAACTGAGTCCGGTCGACAGGAAGGAAGAACATACAAATGAATGGACTGTTACTTAATTAGAATTTATAGGGTTTCTCTTAAAAGTCGGCCCGTCCTAGTGTAGCTTTAGAGGGAAAGGCCTGAGATCGGTCTTGAAGAAAAAAATATTTGGATTTTTAACCCAGTTTTTTTCTTTTTGCCAAATTTAACCCAGCTTTGACAGATCGAATAATCTCATTAAGAACTAGTTGACCAAAAAAAACTCTCATTAAGAACTTAAGCCCATTAATAATGGGCTTCGGACTTCAGAAAAGGCCCATCAGACTAATTAATACCTTAATGGTCAGATTATTGGGCCTAAAACCTTCTTTAATGTTTCGGCCCAATATCTTGTTCTATTCTTATATAAATAGCTGGTCGAATCTCTATACACATTTTGCACCAAATGCTGCCATCTCTGTAAAATCTTGCCTGCTTCCTTTTCGGGTCTTAGAACTGATATGAATATAGCCCTTAGCAGCTGCAAACATCTAAATCTGTATAGCTGGTTGAATCTCAGGTTAACTTTGATTATTGGCGAAGTGGGGGTAAGTGTAAGAATGTGGGGGCAAATATATAATTTAAAAGTGCTAAATTAAAAATTATTGCATTTTTTAGGATCAAATTAACACAAAATAAAAAATTTAGTTTACTGCCACTCGTTCATCAGTGGCTCCGTGCCCGACTCTGATGGAGATCTGTGTTGTGTTGTGTTTCTGAATTCAACTGGAAAATTGTATCGGCATTCTGAAATGTGAAGTTCAAATTTGTAGGAAACCAGAATCCTAAAACAATGAAGAGTTAGACATGGAGCATAAAACATGGAGAATACACTTTTTTTCATATTCAAACAATATATTATTCATTATACTAAGAATAATGTTTTAAACATGTTTTCTGGTTCTATGTATTCTAGAATAGCTGTTATATAATGTGTTGTAATCTTCAAATGAATACAATGTGAGTTAGATCTACAAACATGTGTATTAAATTCAATAAAATTCTGTTATTAGTTCGGTTGTGTGGCTTAGACCGGTCGATTTTTCGGGGAGTGTGAATTTATAAGAACGTAGTTCAAGTTCAAGTTTAGATGACATTAGAAGAGAACTTGTTCTTGTAATATAATTTTGGTAAGCGTTTCAGGTGGATGGGTCGTCTTTAGCTTTTTTGGGAGGTGAATAAGTCCCAAAGTTTTGGCTACAAGGAAAATTAGTCCCAAAAGTATGTAACTCAAATTGAGAGGACAAATGAAAAATAGTGAAAAGTGAACTATTACTAAAGCTAGTTAGCATTTTATTTTAACCCTTTTAATCTCTTAGGGTTAAGAACCATATAAAGATCATAACTTTATTTACTTTAGTAAAAGTTGTCTGAAATTTATTTTTTAAAATTTTGTTACTTGTAATTTTAGTATTGAGGTAAAAATATTATCTTCGTTCATTTTTTCGATAAATTTGAATGAAACATGTCATTACAATATATGATTTATCTAATTCGTAAAAATTATACAATTTTTTAATATATAAAAAATACTTTACAAATTAAAATTGAGAGGAAAAATTTAACCTTTTTAATATAACCTTTTTTATAGACAGTACGAAGCAAAGTAAAAAATGTTTATTATTATTATTTATTTATTTATTTCATACTTTTAATATAAAAAAAAACAGTTTACTATCTCAAATTTTCCATTTTTTTTTATATTTCCTAAATATCATATATATATAGGACCAATCAAGTCTGCATCTCATACTACGTTTAAATAATACCCATATAAATAATACTAATTTTAAAACTATTCTAATTAATAATAATTCAATAAAAATAAAAAATTACGATTAAATAATAAATACATTCATTAACTTCTCTAATAAATTAATAATCTAAATACAAATTCTATCAAATATATATATAAAAAGTATGATAGAAAATTCTAAGATACCTTGATATATTATCACTGTGCTGGAATGATTTATTGATTTGAGTGAAGAGCTACAGATGAAGCGTTGCAATTTATAAAGGTGATGTTGCAATTTATAAAGGTGATGAAGTGATTTTTTTTTGCACAAATAAAGGAATGGGCTAGTATTGACGATCCTAGTCCCATTCCGCTACATAATGTTCAGGCTTTCCTGTTATCATCTGTGAGTTTTATCGTCCTCTGCAAACATCGCTTTAGATTGACCCGTCAACGTAGCCCCACCGACAGACTAGAGTTGAGAGACCGGTCCTTCGGACACAAGTTGACTATTTCCCAAAAACACTTGGGGGGATTCGAATCCATGACCCTGAAGCCAAACCACTTTAGAGTCAGCGCTCTCAACCACGGTAGCACAACCTAACTAGAGGTGGTTGATGAAGTGAATTGAAGCAGGCGAACTAAGAAAGAAACTACCGAAGTTTCTTATTTTAAATAAAAATAATACGATTTAATGAATGACTTAATATTTCTTGGAATATCACTATTCCAGACATACAGACAACGATGCAGAGACAATATTTCTCTTTAGTCTACCTAAAGTAGCGTGTTAACACTTAACACTACAAACTTTTTGTAGATAGTGTCTATACACATATTCCTAGTTGGGATAAGGACTCCAACTTTGGATTATTACTATGTCCACGTTTTCATAGTACTATCAAAAAATTAGTAAAGCCTTATCTGCTTCCTTATAGTTATTTGTCCAAAAAAAATCTTTATTTTTCTTTATATATATATAGGGAATATATATCATTTTTCCACCTTATTTCTTATTGACTATTGCCAAAAAAATTTTAAAAAATAAATAACTTTTTTTGCCAACTAATGTAATGTTCGGGTTTCGGGATTTTCGTCGCCATATGCTTTATTTATTAGAGAATCAGCGTTTTGCACTAATCTCGTGAACGTAACCCGCCCGCAAGTTTGACCATCAAGCTGAAGACAGGCTCAATTATGCAAGGCAACACATCTTTTTCAAGTGCTTGGATTCAATCTTGTGATCTAAGTTATTTTAAACAGCTGAGCTGGCACCAAAATATATATATATATATAGCAAAATCTTATCCACAACAGTCACGTGATCATGATCCCCACCCAATCTTTCCTCTCAATTTCTCAATTGGGTGGTGACCCACTTAGTTTAACGCCACCATCCCCTAAACCACGTGCCCTTCTCCGCCACGCGCAAGGTCTATTGTGGAACCGGAACGCACGAATCCGCCATGTTCCTGACAAAACTGTCCACTTCTATAAAGACATACGATACAATTTACCAAAAAAGAGAAAGAAAAGACATACGATACACGTGTCAAAATGTCAGGTACATATATTGATGTATCTATCTGTACCGGAGAAGGCGCGTGTTACGGAGGCGCGTGATGTTGTTTTCTTTGGCGTGTATTATTAATAGGACCGAAGTCCAGTCGAGTTTATCCATTTCAGTTGGATCAATCTCTTTCTGAAGTCCTCCTCCGCCGCTGGTGGTGGTATACCGCCGTCTCTCTCTCTCTATTACTCCTCTCTGCCGGCTGATCTGTGGTCATGGAATCTGTCTTCGTTGTCCATTTAAGCGTCTGTCCGCTCTGAAAATATATATAGTATATCACATATACACGATACCACGAATATATTGACCAGATACAAGTCGTCGATTTCTGCGCGGCATAGCACTGCGATTTTTCTAGATCTGATAGTTGTATGGGGAATGCCAACGGACGAGAAGTCGGAGCAGCTGACGATCCATCCGCTAGATCTAACGGTCCGCCAGCGACACGTGAAATCTACGCGCCAAACTTGCACCCTCCTGCCCGCGCCGTTTCGTCGGACTTAATGGCTCAAACTCCTCCCTCCAGCCCCGGCGGGTCTCGATCTCCTCTCCTTTTCAATCCTCAGGTCATGTCTCTCCCGATGAACTTTAAAGTGCGGATTTTTCATGTTCATATAAAATAGAGTGTTTCAATAGTGGGAGCAAATCTCGGTAAAAAAGAAAATTGGTCATTGCTCGGGCCAGCTGATTGATTCGTGACTGCAGCTTTCATTTGAAATCCAAAGACAAATTTGTGGATACTACATTGGTTGTAGGAGAGGAGGTAAGCTGTTTGATCAGTTTAAAGGAGTTTACCGCAAACTATATGCAAGTAGAGTAAACAAACCTCAAAATCTGCAGAATCCATAGATCACACTGATCTGCAAGGTTTATAGTCCATCAGCCGGTAAGTCTGAGGCTGTGTATGATGGCGACCCCCACCACACACACACACACAGTCTTTAATTCTTTATCAGACATATTGGCAATGTGGGAGACTGGGAGTTAGTTCTAGTGGGATTCCTCTTTGAAGCAGATCGGTTAGCTTTTGGAATTTGATCTCACCATTGCTATTTAGTGCAGAAACTGCTTCTAAGGATCTTTAGGGTTCTTCTCAGGTGAGGAAGACAGTAATGGTTTTTGGGTTTAGCTTTGTTTACTCTTTTCAAATTTAAATTCCATCAATAGTGGAAATCGAGTATCGGGATCGGCTCAAAAAGTTTGTAACCATTCTTTATTGGATTTAACATGGTGGAATTAGTTCAGCAAGGATAAACATGATTTCACTCTATCTTGTTTGATTGTATCATTGGACATTCAATGTCAGCTATTGTCTCATAAAGTTTTTCCATTATCTTCAAGCAACTGATGATGATGGCCGTTCTGATAGAATAATATGATGTTGATGTTATCCTTTCTTAGTTCATCAATTTTTTTTTTGGCCAAGTAGTTCATCAATCAGTAGACTATGTATGTTACAATATCAGATAAACATATAAAAATGTCATCTTTTCATTTCTTTTATGGTAAAGATAAGGTGCAAAGACACAAAGTATGATTCCTTCAACCTCAAGTAATCTTTTGTGCAATTCAATTCTAGGTTCCTATTGCTCCTTTGCCAAGGAATGAAGGCCTTTCCTTTGTAAGCCAAAATAAGCCGATCGACCCTCCAATGAATCCTACTGAGGGTGGGATCCCGACCATGATCACGTGGACTTACGGTGGGAATGATGTGGCAGTGGAAGGATCATGGGACAATTGGAGCTCCAGGTTAGCAACCCTAGCTAGTTTTGTTTATGATAATATGTATTGGATTTGATTTGATTGTGAATGTCTGGTGCCAGGAAGCTGATGCAAAGAACAGGAAAAGACCATTCTATCCTGTTAGTCCTTCCTTCAGGCATTTATCATTACAAGTTCATAGTTGATGGAGAATGGAGATATATTCCGGAATTGCCCTATATAGCCGATGCAACAGGTCGCCTCTGTAATCTACTGGATGTTACTGTAAGCTCTCTATTCTAAGCTTAATCCCTTGCTCTAAATACCACTGGGTTAACAGATCAGTGTTTTGAAAAGAAAAAAAAACATACTGATTTATTTTTAACAAAAAAAAAACATACTGACCTTTAAAAGATTTGCAAAAGAGCAAACTTTGACACTTTTTCAGTGAAGCTTGATGATTTATTTAAAAGGTCAGAAATTACCTGGTTAGTTTCAAATAAAAATAACATTTGATCCTTAAATTTAGCTCAAATCTTAATATTTATTTTATTTTAATACCTACAAAATATCAGTATGTCTGCCTGGCGCATTATATTCTTGTGAGTTGGGTCATGAAGATTTTATTTTTTCCCAGGACTATATTCCTGAAAATCCAGAGAGCATTGCAGAGTTTGAGCTCCCAGCATCACCAGATTCTAGCTACAGCCAATTGCTTCCCACAGAGGAGGACTTTGCCAAGGAACCAGCATTGGTCCCTTCCAATCTCCAACTAACCGTACTGGGGTCGGAGGGTTCAGATGAAGAAAGGACGTCATCACGACCTCAACATGTCATGTTGAACCACCTTTTCATTGAGAAAGGCGGTTCGACTTCCCAGTCTATGGTTGCATTGGGTTTGACTCATAGGTTTGAGTCCAAGTATGTCACTGTTGTGCTCTATAAGCCTCTCAAGAGGTAAATTGAAAAGAAAAATAACTCCTTGTTGTTCTACTTTGTCTATAAAGATAGATTTGGGGACATCTAGAGTTTGTCTTAGTGTCTTGTATATATAGACTGAGACTGTTGCTTCCTTGGAGTAGATTTGGTCTTCATGATATGTAGAAGCAGATAAATAGTTCATCATCGCATGCAGTTGGAAGGTATCAATAATTGTGCATTTAGTGGACTGTAGTGTTCACATAAGTAAAATGAGGGGAAAACATTACCAAATAGACGACCAAGCACATCAATCTAAGTAAGAAGCTCGAGGAAGAAAATATAACTGACAACAGAAACATAACAAAGATAAAAGATAACCAACAGCGGGAATACGAAGAACAACAGGTTACGATCTCCTATGGAATGTAGATTGGGGCATTTTCTTCTACTTCGATTTCAATTCCTATCTTTCCTACATTTTGGAGTTTAGATTTCGATAGAATAACCTGTTTAGTCATGGGTGTAAGGTACTTCCTCACTTGGCCATCATGACCTTGACGAACTCCTCATAGTTGATCTGGCCATCACCATCCACATCAGCCTCGCGGATCATTTCATCGACTTCCTCATCGGTCAGCTTCTCCCCGAGGTTTGTCATGACATGGCGCAACTCAGCAGCAGAGATGAAGCCGTTCTGGTCTTTGTCAAAGACTCTAAACGCTTCCTTGAGCTCCTCCTCTGAATCGGTGTCTTTCATTTTCCTTGCCATCAGGTTGAGAAACTCGGGGAAGTCAATGGTCCCATTGCCATCAGCATCCACCTCATTGATCATGTCCTGCAGCTCTGCTTCAGTTGGGTTCTGCCCTAATGATCTCATGACAGTCCCAAGCTCCTTGGTAGTGATACAACCTACATGGAAATAGTAAAGAATAAAGTATTCGCATTACATTCCATAAATAAAGAAGACAATCCCAAGCAACCTATTCTAAAGAAGACATTCTTAACTAGAACATGTTTTCACCAATTGGAAGCAAAGTTACAATTATTACTTGCCTAGATTTAACAAATGATTGGCTTCTCAACTTGTGGAACTCTGGATAATCATGTCATAGTCACACTATGCAACTGTCTGCTCAGCTAATATTAATTAGGAATATTGATTATGAGGACAAAAATCTAAGAAATTTTATCAAATTTAAGTTTATTATCTTTTATGTGTCAAGATATATTTGAATTTACTGTTGTTTCTTAAATCTCCATATGGAATGTCCCACCTACTTCCTACTAAGAGAAGTGGTTTGAATGCGGCAAGGACCAATGATCTTGGAAATTAGTAGAAAATGGCGAAAATGCTATACGGCATCAGAATCACATAAAATATGACGTTCCACTAACTTAACATGTTCCTTGCTTAAGCTTTTATTCGCTACATATAACAGGTAGCATGACCGTCCGTATTATCTATGTATCAATCACAGTTACTATCACGTTCAGACGAACCCTAAGAGTGCATAAATGAATTCGGCTACAGCTATTCGAATCACAGATGCTACGTATCAACACATGCGGTGGCGATCGGAACAGATGTCTAGAAAAACCAGCGGTGGTGCACAAAAATCACAGATCAACCAACATAAGTATGAGCAGCAACTACCTACGCCAGGAGCAGTGAGGAAGTAGATCTCGAGAACCAATCAGTCAGGTGAAGTTTAGAGGAAGAACAGAGAGAAGACTAACCATCGCCGTCCTTGTCGAAGAGGCTGAAAGCCTCCTTAAACTCGGAGATCTGATCATCGGTCAACTGATCTGCCATGGCTTCTGTCGCAGAGAGAAACTCAAAGCCAAAGGTGGAGCTGAAACCAGAGAGAATGAAGAGATCGGAAATAGAGAAATTAAGGAACGTAAAATGAAGAGCGAAGGGTCGAGCTTTTAAGTTTTAATCTACGATTTTATCATAATAATAAACTGTTAATTAAAAATAAAAAAGAGTAATTCAAACTTTTATTTTAATAATTTTTTTAAAAAAATATGTTCGGTTATTTTTTTTTTTTTTGGCCAATAACAACATTCATCTCATTTCAACATTGGAGACATTGTTCGTATACATTCCTATATCCGCTGTCAAAAAATGACGTAACGGGATTTGGGGTGAAAGCACCCAATCCGAAGGACACAACCCCAATAAAACATGTTTTGCAATCCAATCCGCACAAAAGTTTGCGGATCGTGGAATATGCACCCACGCGATACGGTCAAAGAAAGACGATAACGATACCGCGTTAGACAAAATGGGTGCAATTCGCCATGCAAGATCCCCCCGTGAAGGTGGTTGATAACGTTTACCGCGTCCGACTCAACAATAACATTCTTCCATCCGTTTGCTATTGCCAACCGAACCCCAAGGAGAACCGCCATTGCCTCTATCTCCTCCGCTGTCCCGACCATAGATGCTTCATGCATGCCTCCACGAACTCGGCCCTCGCTATCCCGAGCAATGGCCCCGATCCCTCCACGCTTCGAGCTCGGGCACCAGGCGCCATCGCAGTTGATTTTAATGGACTCATCAGCCGGTCTGGACCAGCCTGTCCTCTGGTTTGTCGGTCTGATCAACACGGGCCGCGTCGTCGTCTGTTGTATCTCGCCCACGGTCCGCGCCACCTCCTGCACGAGAAGCTACACGTACGGTTGAACTCCTTCGAAGGCAAGCTTGCAGCGAGCCTTCCATATGGTCCAACAGATGACCATGTGCGTGGTCCATGTCGTGGCTCGCTGCTCCTTGCTGCCACCGGAGTTGGTCAGCACCATAGCCAGCCAATCATCGAAGGAATGTCGACCAAACTCCACCACAGCCCTGCAAGAGAAACGCAGCCAAATATGTTGAGCCCAAAAGCAACCAAACAGAAGATGCTCCCTCGTTTCCTCAGAAGATGTTCGGTTATTCATCCATCGAGTTTTTGCATTCCGCAAGCTTTTCGTTTAAATTTAATAAAATAAGTTTTGAAAATTGCAAAAATAATAAAATACTTTTAAGAATATAACAATTTAATACTTTATTATATAATATTATATATATTAAGCTCCAATTTAATTGAGAATCAATTAAAAAATTAAAATTCAATCAAAGGAGTAATATTTATTTAGGTCATGACCTCCTCAATTGAGTTTCGATTTAGCATTAATTCGATCAATACTCAATTTAAGGGTCTAAGTTTCGACTCAGCCACCCATTCTCCACTTATAGGTGAGTTGGTCTAAATCAATACTCATACTCTAAACTCTTCGATTGAAACTCAATCAAACCAAAGTTGAATTGAGAAAAACTGAATCTCAAATCAATTTGAACTTAATTGAACCTCACTTGAATTTCGGTCAAATCAAAACTCTGTTGTAACATATAATAAAGTTTTTAAGGGTTAGTATAATTTGTTTTCTTCCTTTTTTTACAATTTTCAAATTATATTTTGTTACGTTTGAATGAAAAATCTCACAAAATATAGAACTCGATAGAAAATCAAATATTAACTAACAAAATTTTTAAAAACAAAACTTAATGGAAAAAAAAAAACAATTTTTGCTTAGTAGCAAAATCATATTTTATCCAATAATTTATTATTAGATAAGAATGTGTAAGAGTAGAGCTGTCGATGGTTAAGAAAAGTGATTTGTATAAAGTAATAGTTGGTTTGCTATATATATATTTAAAATATTATATATACATTTCTGATTTTTCATACAGAAATTCATTATTTAATATTATAATTTAAAACTTATCTTAAATTTGTTAGTTCCAACAAATTGTAGGTACCTTCCTATTAAAAGAATTCCACTAAAACTTCATATACTTTTAATGTAATTATTCACTTCATAATAATAAAATATATCATTATAATATTATATAATGACAATAAATATTAACAAGGAAAAAATGAATCCGGGATGCTTTTCTTTTTTTTTGGTCAATCATCCGGGATGCTTATTCAGTAGGGAAAAAATGACTTCCATGGAAACAAAAAAATTAAAAGGTTAGAGAAAATACAAGGAAATGATTAACACTTGAAGAACAAAGAAGTCCAAACCAAAATTTCTAAGTACTAACACCCCTCTCGATCAATCAAAAGATATGACACAAATTTGACAACACCAATAAGCATAAACCCGAACGCAATGAAAATTGAACAAAGATAAGTCAGGATAATAAAAATCAATGGTCTCGCCCAGTAAAACTTACAGTACGTAGCAGTTTGCAGCATCCAAGACATGAATCTCTTTGCTTAGAGACAGCTCTTGGAAAACAGAGAAGATGATTTTTCGTATCAGGGAGTCTCGAGAAGACGGTAAACTGTGATCTCTTGCTGCTTGAAATACCGACGATCTTCTTCATCAACTAGAACGAGATTCAAGTAATACTTCACGCTGAACTTATTGTTGATGTTTCGGTAGGTAGGTGTCAATTCGTATGGACTCAGAAATAGCCTGACTGGAATCGATTCTCCTACAATTCATTTTTGAAAAACAGGGCATATAAGATTTTTCAACTACTATCCGACATTGGAATAAATTTGAGTAAATTCATTGTGCATGAATATGGGCATTAGGTACCTCTGACGGGGGCTCCATCCATCAACTCGTATTTGGCTAAAGTCTCAGTCTCAACATAAGTATTGGGACCAGATCCAGTTGACTCTCGCCGCCTGATCTCCAGCTCCATATTCTTTATCTTGATTCTCACCAAAAGGAAGTAGATCTTTCCAATTATCACATCCTTCAAATGATACCTGAAGTATTCATAAATAAAATGCTGTAATTAGTCGTAATCGTCGTTTTTACTGCATATATGGCAAGTTTGGGTGACATTCTATTTCAATCTCAACTTACTTGCTTTTACTGTATTCAAACTCAATATGAAGACAGTCTTCAATCCCGACTTCCATCTACAAGAGGCATTAACATCAATAGGCAGCTGAATCAAATACAGTTTCTGATGAAATTTTGTTTTCATTAAGCCAATCAATGTGATCTACCATGGAATAGAACAATGGAACAAAGATGTCATACATAAAAAAATCTCAACATTCACGCAGATAGCCTAATATATGCATGCGGATAGAGTGAGGAAGTGTAAATGCTTCATCTGCGGAGAAGAGGGGCATTTTGCACGAGAATGCAAGCGCCAAAATGGCAACATCGCAAGAGCAGCTGTGGTACTACACATTTCACCCTATATTTTATTTTCACATTAAATCTGTGTTATAACTTATGTCAACTGGTGAAATCATACTTTGCTAAGTGACAAGATGTATAGGCTAAGTGATATTTGCGCTTAATTATTGCCATGTTAAGGTTGATAAGTCCAAATGAAATCAAGGAAAAATATTGCACCCGATTTAGCCTCACTCACTAGGGAAGCATACCTCCTACACACATACTGCAATAATAGAAAAATTCTGACCTTGATGCTATTGTTGATTGGTGGAAGCGGAGTATAGTTGCGAACCTATAATAACAAAAGGAAGGGAATATTAAGTGGAATTACCCAAAAAAATGTACTTCAGAAAAGTATGACCCAATTTTTCTTTTTTAGCTGCTATAAAAAAGAAGATTGCTGCAGTGCGTAGATTATCATGTTTGATGGTGAACATGAATCAGATAAACAAGTGCATGCACTCTCAATGATATCTGATGAGCCATCTGTAAGTGATGTGGGATATTTTTATTTTTCTTGATGAAAAATTGTGAAGGATTTTAGATCCTAAGATAGACTCGCTCGGAGTGAGGCCTTAAATTTTTCCTTTCAAAGTGACATTAGATGTAATGAATTCAGGTATTAAGCAGAAAAACTATCACATAGCCAAAAGAAGTACCAAGAAGTCCTGAGATTCTACAATATTGCTGACAATGTTACGACTGATGGTCACTTTTAAAATGTACCTGATAGTCACAGAGAGAGTTTGAGTTACTGCAATTTCCAAAATATCAATAGATTGTTCAGAAACCATAAACCAACAAAATGCTCACCTAAGCCTCACATTAACTCCATTATATGTTTCATAAGGCATCTCCACAGATGAAAATTCAAATGGATATGCTTTCCTTTCATATAAGTCGCCGGGTACATCAAGCTCACGCACTGCACACAGCCAATAGTAGCGAGTGATTACTTGGACCAAATATCAACAATTACTTAATTCAAGCAAATCAGATGTGTAGTCCTTGGCATTTCAACTAATCAGTAGCGATAGACAAAAGATAATGATTACATACAATAAGTCAAACAAAAATAAAGTCAACACAGAAATTTTAATTGGATGGTTACGGTAAGAAAATCACTTACCTAGTGATGTAAAATCATAGAAGTTGTTTCTGTCAAAGTATAACTCTGAAAAACAGAAAGTGAACATTAGTTCCAAACGGAGGCATATTTACAACAGAAATATACCACAAAAACATATGTATATGAATATTTCTTTACTTATTGCAAACCAGACTATACTAACTATTTTCTGCAACAGAGCCCCCCTTAATAGAGCTGCAAATTGATTACTATAGAAACCTTGAATCTGGATAAGTTTGGACTTAGACTCGATCAACGCGGACAAATAATGTCAGTTACCTGTAAATGGATAGCTATGATGCAGATCTAAATATACACTACTTCCTCTGTCTACTTCTCTTTCTAGTTCTCAGTAAATTTATAGCATCAACTATCAAAGAAAACTATGATCACCTCGAATCACAGAGATTTAAAAGAACTTCAATGACTGTAAAGAGAGCAGACCTATCTGGCCGAGGAGTTCAATTTTGATACCCTGATGTTCCAGTTTCTTCCCTTGAACTGGTTCAATAACAACCTACCAAGCACGAAAAAAAGCTACCTATAGTTTTAACAAGTATTTTCACCAAAAAATTATTTTCAGGATATTTTCGTTTGGGTTCAAGGGAAAATACCTCCCCAATGATGCTCTCTTGACTTTGAAAGAGCGGAACCATAACTGTTTGGCCATTTTCCTTCTTCAGAGGTACCTATAACATGAAAATGAGAAAATCAAAGTGATATTCTCGGAGGAAAAATAACATTTTCGTGTAAAGTGATGATAAGACTTTCATATTCAAAACTAAACAAACATGACAATTGTATTTCTTCATTTTAACTAACTTTCCACCACGTATAGCCGAAAAAAAATCTCAGCTCTGTTTTTACTACAGTTTTGTGTCACTAAATACTGTAATGTCTTACTGAATTATCAATTCACCTTATAAAGTGTTAGGTTTACCCCGCTTCTGCAGTCAATAAAATGATGAGGTGTAACTCCCTCGATAGTTCCTTTAAGATTTATTCATGCTTTTGCTACAATAGACATTCACGAAATTCTTTTAGAGAAACTCAAAAAATTCTCCACATGAATAAAGTCCTACTACTATTTGCACCAGTTATGCCTTTAAGTGATTTCTGCTCTAAAGCATCCACTAGCTATTTCCTCTAACCACTGAAGTACCTGCTTCCGTGTCCTTCCATCAGCAAAAGTTATTGAAACAGTACATGGTGGCTTGAAAGCTCCAATGATAAAATTCTGTAAAATATAAACTGTTGCAATTAGAGCTTCTCTAGAGTACCATTTAATCTAGGTGAGAGAGAAACAACAGATTACCATGACTTCGCTGCTGAAGTTGGTCCAGCTAATTTATCAAGCATGAATGCCCTGATGAATAAATGGATCAACTTTTTTTCACAGAAAGTCAGGGAGGCAAAAAAAACTACCACCAAGTTCAAGTCTTATAATGGATATGAGAGCATATATATGGCAATCATCTCTTCGTTTTCCTTACTTCGTAATCTACCAAGCAATGAGAGAATCTTTTGATAAAAATGCGATGCAGTAAAATTCTTCAAACATTTTGAACAACAGTTCCTGTCAGTAAAGCAACTAACAAGCATTGGAATTCCTCCTCATTCAACCAATCCAAGCGGCTTCTAAAACGTTAGTCAGCAGATAGCAAGAGAAATAGGTTCTGAACATTCCAGTTGCAAGCTCCAATATATATATGCCTTCATTTCGTTAATTTAATTAGGGTGAAATAATTACAATCAACAGCGCGGATCAAAGGACCGTCCAAATCATTTCATCGAATTCGCTTCAGCAGATGTGAAATAGAGTGCCGTGATCTGGTGGAATATGTGAAGGCATACAGAGATGTGTACCTGAATGGCCCTGCAACGTCCGCCGTGAAGAAGACCTTTAGATCAGCTCAAGTCACTGAAACCATGGAGAAAATTGTCTGCAAAGGGATCCGATCGAGAGCTTCAACGACCGTATCTGATCCGGTGGTGGCACTAGGAAGAAACTGGTCGCCAATGCGCCGAAAGAGACGGTCGGTCACGTTCGCCTTTTGGGGTCGTAGCCTCGTGGGCGCGTACTCTGGTTCCA
This sequence comes from Chamaenerion angustifolium, assembly GCA_946814005.1. Classification (NCBI taxonomy): domain Eukaryota; kingdom Viridiplantae; phylum Streptophyta; class Magnoliopsida; order Myrtales; family Onagraceae; genus Chamaenerion; species Chamaenerion angustifolium. The sequence continues at coordinate 30,045,917 of OX328277.1, read as the reverse complement.
GTAAGAACGAGGCAGGTCTTGGTTAGAGGTCAGCGCTTGAACATGGAACTTGGATATTCGGAGCTTTTGGTAAAATTAGTTAATTAATTATAGAAATACAATTAGACTAATTTTTTTTTATAATTCAATGTTAACTTATATATATTATTTTAATTTTAAATTTGATTAAAAATCATTAAATAATAAATACAATATTTTAATGTGTATAAATATATTTATTTATTTATTTATTATAATATTATATAATTTTAAAGATCGTAATAAAAAATTCATTTTTCTATTATATTCATGGAGTGTTAATTTTGGACACGATTCACGAGTGATGTCTTTATATCGAATATTTTGAATCTGCGGGTCATTTTAACACGACTCATCCAATCGCATAAAAAATGCGGTCGAATTTGGATCGTACCTGACACACGTGGGTCAACTCGTAGACTTGTATAATTAAATATTATATTATAATAGATTATATAAAATTGTATGGGTCGTATGACTCACGTAGGTTACTTGTGTTAAATGTGTCTCATGAGTTGCATGAATCAGTGAATCGTATAAGTCGATTCACAAAATTCATAATGTATAAATTAAAATGACACGGTTCCACGTGATGACCCATGAACCCGCGAGTCGTGTTTGAATCTTAAAAATTGATATATCATTAATCACGATCGTGTTTGGATTAAACATATTTTGACATAGCTCACACCTGAAATCTACACCATAAAACTCTGCTCCATAATAAGCAAATCAAGCTAGCCCTGAGGCTCCAGACATGAGCCATACACTTATCATAAGCCCGAGCCGAGGACCCTCAATCGACCCATAAACCTCGACAACGACTCCTAATTTGAATAAAACTTCAACAATCCGTGCTTTAGAACATCGGCGACATGGTCAAACAATAGGTCCTTCAGGCTATATTTACCTACTTCTGTGGACCTAAACCGAACCCGGGAAAAAGAATGAAGAAATTGCATAGAGAGATACTCGAAAGGCGGTTTATTTACTTCATATCTTGCATATCTTCTTCGGTTTTCCACACCACGTCCTGTAGGCACGTTGACAGGTTCTTATAGAACTGCAGAAATTGAGACCCGGTTCAGTAATTGACGTAAAAATGGCGATAGTATGGTTAAAAGTAGTGAAAAGTACCTTATGGAATTCCAAAGTGTCTCCTTTAGCTTTCTTTACTTCGACTACATGAAGCGATGGTGCCAATTGAAATATCTATCATCAGAGAGGCAACGGTTTGATTTACCGGTTTTAGTTCATCGAACGGAATTGCATAATAAAACCCGAATCGACGTAAATTTGCATACCTCAGTGGAAACATTGAGGTTCCCTTTTCTTCCTGCTTTTACATTCTCTAGCATCATCTACAATAACCCATGAGGTAAAAACATTAAGGTAAAAACAAAAGGTTAAATAATAAGTATTACCTGAACTTTGGACGTTTTGCAACAAGCTACCCGAATTTTAAAAATTCAAAATGAGATCCCTCAACCTTTGACGAAGGTGCAAATAGCTACTTTTGTCCAATTCACCGTCAACTGTTGACAGAATTCGTCAACTGTTGACAGAATTTCGTCAAAAATTGAACGGAAGTAGCTATTTGCACTTTCGTCCAATTCACCGTCAACTGTTGACAGAATTTCGTCAAAAATTGAACGGAAGTAGCTATTTGCACTTTCGTCCAAGTTGAGGTAGCCGTTTTGAATTTTTAAAGTTCAGGTAGCTCATTGCAAAACATCCAAAGTTCAGGTACCTTCTTGATATTTAACAAAAAAAAAGCGACTTTGCACTACAAATCAGCCACAAGTTCAGTTAGTATCTAGAGTTCGGGAATCAAAAAACGAAAGCAGATTTGTAAGCACCTTGTAATTTTTCTTATGAACATCGAATCCGAGGGGTTTTGCAGCTGCTTCAATCTTACTAATGATCTCACTTGCGGAACATTGAGATGTAAACCTTGTTTCTCTCTTGAACACCTGCATGATATTGATAGATTAGTAACTTTACAATGTAGGAGGAATTACCAAATGAATTTCTAGAATTAACGAACCTGCTCTGCGTCGAATAAATTATCTAGTTTTAGCCCTCTGGAAAAGGAAATCAGCTCAAAAGCATTCATGGTTGTTGGTTGTTGTTCCTCCTTGTGTGGTAAGTTGTGCTCCGACTTTCCCATCCGCACAGGCTTTATAAGACAACAATTTATTTCGATCAATTCTCATTACAAACAGTAAAACAATTCACTAAGTAATTGTAACGCTTCAAGCCCGAGCAACTGTCCTCACTAGCCCAACTCAGTCTGACTGAGTCCGTTGTCCTCACTTGGACCCAGAAAAACAACAGGAATTCCAACTTTTCTGGGCCCAAGTGAGGACAACGGACTCAGTCAGACTGGGTTGAGCTAGTGAGAACAGTAACTCAGACTTGAGGCGTTACAGTAATTAATAAGATGTGATTCGTTAAACTTACTTCCGATTCCTTGAAAATAGCATCAATATCGATCAAAGTTGTGTCCTCTTTCTCATGAAAGACTGGGGGCTTGTAATCTTTCTTAAACCACGGATCTTCCAGTATTTCGGGAATGGTTATACGCTGACATAAACCAACAAAAAAATGTTAAGGATATGCAAAGACATCTAGAGAGACTGACAAAACACCAAATTTCTTCAGTTACAGCATGATGAAACAAAAGTACTAAAATGTTTCATGTTTGGTTATGCTTCAACAAGTGTAAGTAACCATAACCGAGCTACTATCAAGTCTATCAATTTTATTAGCTGGCGGATGAGAATACAGTTACCTATTTAATGCCATTGCAAAGTCCCCCGAATGCTATCAAATGGCATTCATTTTACCAATTCAAGATGCAGAAAAACATGCAATTTACGTTGAACTGCAGATACCAAGTTAAGTTTTTGTTCTATCTTAAGTACTTACTAATTTTGTAGATTATGCTTTCTAGATCAAATCTCAAAGGAATTTACCAGCAAGCTAGCTCAAGCTGGCACCTCCGCCAAATGATCTGAATCGGGGTATAGACCCTTTGAAAAACATAAAATGTGAGAAGCAGATTATATGCATTTGCAATTTCCAGTAAAATACTCGCCCATCTAGATTATGTTGAACCTTTGAAAACACTTTAATGTGCAGATTTATAGATTTCAGGCTCGGCTTACTCAATGGCAACTTCAAAAAAATGCAGATGATCTTCAAGCAGGTAAAAAAAATGTTTTTGGAGGCTTCAAAACCGTATTTTGATGCCACAATTGATATTTATGCATAGGCGATCCACTATTATATGTGGAACTCAATTACTTACAGTCATGGGATTAGGATCCAATATCCGAGCTATCAATTTCATTACACCAAAAGAAAGCCAAGGAGGGCAAGTAAATTCAGCTGCTGATATCTGCAATGAACCGTGATTAGGCATGAACTTTTGATCAACTTGGAGAATAATACTTTGTATTATTTGCGAGGGTTTTAATATAAAAATGCTCACTTTCTTGTAAAGGTTTATTAGATTAGCATCATCAAAAGGCAAGTAACCCGCAAGCAGGACAAAGAGGATAACTCCACATGACCATAAATCTGCTGTTGCCCCATCATAACCTCTATCGTTGAGGACCTAAATATAACATGAAATCATTATTACTACGAAATCAAAATCTAGAAACAGGTATAAAAACATTAGATGAACTGAGACAAGAAGGAAAACCTCAGGAGCAACGTAATTTGGAGTTCCACACGTTGTGTGGAAAAGGCCATCTTCCTATCAAAAGAAACCTCGAGTCAACAATCTATTCAACCCCGAAACCAATTAATCATGGTAGATGGAGAATTAGCTTCACATAAGAGGTGAAAAATGAAAGTTTGTTAAAAATCAAATAACTTAATAGTAAAAAAAATATTTTTTTACTCTACCCTGACTTGCTGGGATAAAGCGCTCAATCCAAAGTCAGAAATTTTAAGGTTTCCATAAGCATCCAATAGCAAATTCTCTGGCTGACAGAACAATAACAAGATAAGCAATCGAGTTACTAGCTTGTCTGGGAATTAATTTAATAATTTTGATGTATAAATTTTGTACCTTTAAGTCTCTGTGGTATACACCTCTGCTATGACAATAATCTACAGTATGAATAAGTTGCTGAAAATATTTACGTGCTTCGTCTTCTCTCATCCTTCCTTGATTTACCTTCAAATCAAAGCCATGTTCATGAAACAAACTCAATGAATTGATTGAAAAATCAGAACCCAGAGATAACAATGAATTACTTACAATTTTATCGAAAAGCTCCCCTCCAGTAATGAACTCCAAGACAATAAAGATCTTTGTTTTGCTAGCCATGACCTCATATAACTGGACAACATTAGGATGTTTTATCAGTTTCATTGTTTCGATTTCCCGCTTGATCTGCAGATACAAAATGAAAAAACAAAAATCATGTTCTTGAACAAGTAAAGCTTGAGAATGCAAATCTAAGAGGTGCAGTGATTCAATTGATTGGTTACCTGTTCAGTCATCTTGTGCTTCAAGACTTTCTCCTTATCGAGTATCTTAATCGCCACGGGCTCCCCATTCTCAGAATTCCTTGCAAACTTCACTTTTGCAAATGTTCCCTCGCCAATTGTCCTCCCCAGTTCATACTTTCCAACACGGTGCTTAGCTCTACCTTGACTCATTCAGTTCTCAGCTGTGTAGGAACAAACCAGAATCCTAAGTTGAAAAATCCCTGAAATATATTGAAGTAATCAGCAAGCCAAGCTCGTTCTCTTGCATCAAATGGAAGATCTTAAAAAATATTTTAAAAAATAAGTGAATGTGAGTCTCTCATCCAAGTGGGTTAGGTTTGTTCATGAGAAATTCAAAAGTTCACAAGTCTCTTTCATGGAATTTGTTCTATTCAAACCGTTTGAACAGACTCACGTCTCCTGAACATAAACATGCGATTGCAGCAACCAGGTTGCTTTCAAATCTCAACAGCAGCAAGATATATAAGGCACATTATGTTTTGTCTTCGAAACGAAACTAATATTTGACCAAAAGTAGAGCAAAGAACAACCAGATTCTCAAGTAGCAACCTCAGATAATCGTCAGAAGAAACCAAGAATCACAAACAGAAGGTAAAACCCAGATTGATACATAAACCATTCACAGTAACAAATCCGCTCAATAGATTGAAATTCACACTAAAGTTGGACAAAAATAAACCCAGAAGAACAGAAAAATCTTGACAAGATTTTCAGCAAAAAAAAGAAAAGAAAAAACAATTTGAATTCTTAAAGGCTTAAACAACTGAACAGACAAACCAGCTCAAATTTTGAATCAAATTCTTCTAAAAATCATGAAGGGGCAGCTCTTACCGAAATTAGCAAATCTCTCTAGGCTCAAGTGTTTCTTTTTCTGGAATATATTCAACGGGGTCGGTGATAGAGAAACCAAAAGATCAAATTTATCGAAATTAGATACCGAACAGATGGAAGATTATTGATTTATTATCAGAAAGGAAGATGGACGAAGAAAGTTTGGCAGGCTTTTATTATATTTATTTATATATGTTCGTACTTCTTCGTAGACTTAGAGGATGGAGAGGACGACGCCCACTAACAAAGAAAAATTAAAAACATCAAAAGTAAAAAAGCATCGTGTCTACATCACCGAACAGTCAAAGCCATTGTCAAGATCAAGAACCAGTACCGCATAGAGCATATGCGGTCAAACCACATAATATATTACAAATGGAGGACCCAGGACCGACCAGGAGATGCAAGATTTAACTACGTTGTACTTGTCGTAGAATGATTAATACCAACCACCTACTCAAAATTTGATTATGGGGGCAGAAGTGCGTCCTCGAGCAGCGAAGCAAAAACAGGAGCTTTTAGAAGCGAAGGGCCGTAGAACAAGGGAGGTTTGATACGGCTTTTGGTTCTCCGAAAAGGCAGAGACGCAGATGGTATTTGTTGGTGAGGCGAGGAAGAAGACAATGGAGACGATAAGGGAACGTCGTTTTGCTCTGGATTAGGATCAAGCTGAATTCAGATGACTATAAACTTACGGAGCTCTGTCTCAAAGTAAAAATGAGTGAATAGTGGAGATGGTGAGAAATGAGGGGTTCGTGACGTTCGTCCATTTGGCGCGTCATTATTTGGTTTAGGATTATTTGCCTTTTAATCCCTATACTTCGAATGGAACTTCAAAGTTCCCTATAAATTTGAGTTACCTTCAAAATGGTCCCTATAAATGGCAAAGTGATAAGAAAAGAGATATCTCTTTATGACAATAACAGTGTATTTCTTACATTAAAAAAAAGTATGAAAATATAACAGTTTTCATATTTTTTAAATTAAAATGGATTCAATATTGTCATGCAAAAATCATTAAAAAAAAATCTAATTCTAATAAAAAAAATATATAAGTTTTATGTAGAATTTCGTATTTAGCCTTTGTGAATTATTACAGTTAGGAAAATGATGAGGGCTAAACTAGTAATTTGATAGATTTCTAAATGGAACCTGCCAATCTAAACCATATGGTGGTTGCGATATGGAATACATATATTTAATTAAAATTATATATATATATATATATATATATATCAATAAAAGCGGCATAATAAATAATGTAGGAAATTTTTTTTTTTTGGCCTGAATAATGTAGGAAATTTGACCTTCTTATCAAAACAAATTATGTGATCTGCCAGTGCTACTTTAATTTGGCAGGACGTATGCGACTTGATTATTTTTGAAAAAAGTGCCTTTGAAAGAGTAGGTACAAAAAACAATTAGAAATTTATATATTAAACAAATATATTTAGAAATCTAGACATATAAGTGCCTTTAATTTATAATTTTATTTTTACCAAATCACTACCCGACGTAGCATTCTTACACGGGTAGCTTTTTTACACAAACGACACCTTGGGATGATGTAAGTTTCATTTACATATATATATATATGGGAAAAGTATGAAAAAGATGTAACATGTTTGCCCAAAGTGGTGAATGCGGCCCAATGTTTGTTTTTGATGGAATATGTTTGTTGGTGTAGGTTTTTGATGAATTCCGTCAAAATATGTTTGTGTCCGTCAAAAAAATCTGTTAGTTGCCTCCATGCCTTGCACGTGAGTTTCTGTCCGTTTGAAAAGACCAAAATGCCCCTTAGTACTTCACCTATTCTAACAGCCTTCTCCTTCGTTGAACCAATATGTTTCTTCTCCAACATTCTCCTCCAAGCTTAGCTTAGCTTAGCTTCCCGATTTGGTCCGTAGCAGCTTAGCTTCACGATTTCGTCCGTCATTCATTGTTGGATCTCCAAGCTGGTCGCCGAGGAAGAATGGGACCGCAGTACTCAGGCAGCAGTACACCCAGCTCGAACTCGAAGTCGGCCGTAGAGTACCCGAGTTGGCATTGCTACTGTGGGTTCACGACACATGCTAAACCCGCATCGACATGGAAGAATTTCAGTCGCATGTTCTATGGGTGTCCCAATTACAAGGTTTGTTTGCCGATTCGTTTTATTTGGAATCTTAATTTTGAATCCGTCATCTTGAAAATCAGTCATTTTCGAAGCCCTAATTTGGTGTATTTTTGTTGAAGAACCACAGTTGTAGCTATTTTGAGTGGTGTGATCCGCAAATGTGCATATACGGAAGGAGGATCGTGAACAAATTTCGAGATATGCATGTGAAGATTGAAAGCGAAGTGGTTCTTGTACGAAGGAGGGAGAAGATGTTGATTACTGCTGTTGGTGTTCTTGCGGTACTGCTGTTTGGTGTCAGCCTAAAACTGGTCATTGGGTGAACGTGTTTTAGTAGTTGTATTTTAAAGACTAATGTTTGTGGGTCGGGGTGTTTTAAGTTAACTATGTTTATGTTGTCTAAAGACGAGATGACCTATGTTTTGTAATTGTTGGTTTTTGAAGAAACAAGTTTGTCCACTAGTTGAGAATAGATGTACTACGTTTTGAGTGACAGGACAAAAATTGATCGACTAAATCCAAAAGAAACACACCTGCAATTAAATACCTGTCCCACAACACATACACATTCCATACAACTTCAACAGAACCAAGTACTTCCAGTACGCATATAACATACACAATCCAGATAACCAAGTACATCAAGAAAACCAACCTAAACAATACCAAGTTCATCCTAAACATAAAACGAAACAGCATCCCAACTACGTTAGGTCTTGAAATCACGGAATATTTTCATTGAGTCGGATATTTTGTGTACTTGCTTGACTTGAAACGAGGGGAACTCCTCGGTTGCTGACGATCGAAATGCAGTCATCTCCTAAAAAGATTGTTCATCATAAACAGATTTTGAATTGTTGCTCTTGATAATGGAAGAAAACTTGTCTTTAAGAAACCAGACCTATTTTGATTGTGATGTTTAGAACATCAACAACTTGTGAAACAATTGGTAATAGTTAAATACCTTCCCGTCATAGCCGGGATTTCTCTTGAGAAACTTCGAATAGAGCCAATTCAACTGATGTGCCAATTGCTAGTTCATTATCTTTAAGGCAAGAAAAATGGAGGATTTTCAGTGGAAATCAGATGTGGTACGATCATATGACAAAGAAATTACCGAGTCTATGATATCTTGACAATATATGAGGCTCATGTAGTATAATACGTCATGAACCGTGGCACTAAGCATGGTCTGAAGTCCCCTAACTCCATCAAGAGTAATTTTCTCAACTGCAGCTTCACCACTGAGCTTCAAAGCCCTTCTCCACTGAAACCATTATTTGAACTCGTCTTTATTTATCCAATACTACAATTAATGTTCGATAAATCAATGCAAAAGTGGATATCGCAATTGATAGTATATTATAGTATTCACCTGGCAAGGAATGAAGAGAACTCTCTGAGCGCCACACTGGTATGAAGTTAGATGCTGCTCAGCAAGACTTGCAATGATATGCCTAAAATTGGTGACATCATCAACTAAGTTTGATTTTTCCAACCTTTGACCGATACCGTGAACCATAAACACCAAGTGCCTCACAGGAACCTAGAAAGTAGAACCAAGGACTTGCATTTATCAATAATCAAGGTTCTGTACTGAAATTTCAAAACGTTCTGTACTAACTTTGCACCCAAAGCAACTTCACCATAGAGAACCTGGGGGAAGTTGACGACTCAGATCACGAAAGAGAGCGACAGCAAAGTATCACCTCTAAAGTTCGATCCGATGTGAGAAGAAGCAGCGTCGGCGCATACCTGACCGGAGCACCACACTGAACTGTTTTCTTCTGTTCTTGGCCAGGTATCACGAGCCAAGAGAGAACATCCAAATCGAATCTCCAACCTCCTTGTACGGATAGAGCAGAGTAGAGGTGAGCGGGCTATGAGACGATCCAATCCACAAGCAGAGCTGAATAGATTGGAGCTGAATAAACGGTTCGGTTCGCAAAGAATAAAGGAGGGAATACATAGAGGGTAGTTTGGGTATTTTCGTTTTTGCTGATTTCAACATTCAAATTATATGTCACGTGAGAAGCACGTGTTAAATTTTAACGGATAAAATAACAGAAAAACTAACGTTTCTTCAAAAACCAACAGAAGTAAACGTTTTACATCAAATACCCGCGACCCAAAACAAATTTCATCGATTACCATTTTGGACAAACATGTTACATCTTTTTCATACTTTTCCCTATATATATATATATTTTTTTTATTTTGACGATTTGATATTTAATTAAAAATAAAATTATGTATTTATTAATTTTTTTTTATAGTAAGTAGAAATTTTAATTACGATTCAAATGACGCAAAAAATATTTAATTTGAACTTACTAATTGACTGTACGCTTTGCCGTAAGTTGAGATATACAAACTTGGCTTAAAAAATATAACTAAGACCATGTAAGTCCAAACTCAACACCGTTAACGATATTTATGACAAAATTCAATTATCTACCTACTCTAATTTTTTTATTAGATATATATTTAATTTTTTAACTTAACATCGTTTGTCCTATAATTTAACCGGAATGATTAAATGTATTAGTTGAGAAATTTAATTATATACTTACGAGTTTTTTGAAAAAGTAACTGTACAAAAAAAATATATATTCAAAATAAATTTTAGAAATCTAGACATATACGTTACGTTACCGCATATAGTTCATAATTTATTTATATTTTTTTACCAAAAACGCTATCCGGAGTAGCGTTTTTACCATGGGTAGTGTATGTACATTAAAATTACTTTACATAATACATATATATATATATGTATATATAGTTTTTTATGTATCATATTATACGATCAGTCTGAAAGTAAAAATTAACGTTTAGTTAGCGTCATTTATGTCGTAATTAAATTATCTTCGCACTATAAATTTTTTGATTTTCTTTAGTAAGTATGTAATTAAAATTCTCATCTAATACATTTAATCATTCCAATTAAATTATAGGACAAACGATGTTGGGTTTAAAAAATTAAATATATATATAATCAAAAAAATAAAAAAAACTTATAGTTGGTAGATAATTGAATTTTGTCATAAATTTCGTTAACCGTGTTTAGTTTGGACTTATATAGTCTTAGTTATATTTTTTTAAGTCAAATTTTCATATCTCAACTTACGACAGAGCGTACAGTCAATCCGTAAGTCCAAATTTATTATTTTTTGCGTCATTTGAATCGTGATTAAAATATCTACTTACTATAAAAAAAATTAATAGATACATAATTTTACTTTTAATTAAACATCGAGTCGTCAAAATAAAAATATATATAATAAAATGAAACTAACGCTACTCAAGGTATGTGTAAAAACGTTACCCATGGTAGCGTTTTTGGTATAAAAAAAATGTGATACCTACGGTAGCGTGTATGTCTAGATTTCTAAATAGTTTTTTTTGAATATATACATTTCTAAAAAAAATAATTTGCTGTGTCTACTTTTTTGAAAGAAAAAAAACTCATATGTACTTATACTTTCATACGTACGTATACAGTTATACTACCCCACACGTATACATATATTCTTTATTACTTAATAATAATAAATATAACTTTTATATATAAATATAAATCGTTTCTTCTATGCAGATCTGATCCATACTACGGACAATAAATCAGTATAAAAAATATTTAGGTAAATTTGATATACATTATATATTGAAATCAAGAATCTATATATATATATATTAATAAATTGTATGCAATTGTGACAAGTAAGTTTTTTGATGCATTTTCTTACTGCTAATGTCAAATTAATCAATTCTAATTGATCCATGTCAAACATACAATTCTCATTCCTAAGTGACATGTCATGTAAATCACTTTAAAATCTTTCAAGGTTTCTCATTCATTCTTGAGATAAGTTACAAAATCTTAATTATTTCACATGTATATATATATAATTTTGTGTACAACATATTTTATGTAGTGGAATTTATACAATACCAAAAACTTACTTGTCACAATTGCATACAATTTATTCAAATTAATATATATATATATATATTACATTTAAGGGAAAAGTATGAAAATTGTGCAACATGTTTGACGAAAATGGTTTTTGGTACTGCTTGTTTTTTTGACGATGATTAATGGTTAAATACGTTAGAAAATGATGGTAAATGAACCTTCCGTCCACCCGACGTTTAATTCTGTCGTTAAATAATCGCGTTTTTGTCACGTGACTTCTATATAATTTTTGTTTTTGTAAATTAATTTCGAAAAGACCTAATTACCCTCTATATCATTTCGTCACTTTCTTCTGTTACTATTTATATCCTTTCAATTAATTCTTCTTTTTGTCAGTTGTCTCTCCTCTGTTTCTCCGGTGTTCGTTCCTCCGTTCGGTTTGCTTCCTCCGCTTCGTCTCCCAGTTCGGTTCACTTCTTTCTTTCTTTCCCTCGCTTCGTGGCTTCCTTCTCGGCTGAAGAAATATATTGAGTTTCTTCACAGGCAAAACCACTGCTCTTTGAATCTGAAGGAATGTTTTTGTTTAATCAAGTTGTTAACTGCTTGTCTCCAGCACGAGACCTCTGTCGTGAAATTATCTCCATTTCAACCTTCACTGTAGATTAAAATAAGAGCATATAGTGGCGGAGCTGTTATATCCACCATGGAAGCCCAAGTCGGAACTGCTCTGAGAAGAGGAACAAGAAGAAAAAGAAAAAGAGGAACAAACAATTCATCACTTTCTGAGTAAATCCTTAATTCTTGACTGGTCTTCCATTTGCTGATTGGAGCAATCGATTTACTTATTCTCGAATGTTCGAAGAAGACAGAGCTTTTGTTCTATCTTGATCATTGTGATCGGAATTTGCATAAGATGGAGGACGAAGCTCATAAACTGCAAAAGTTGTACTGCTACGTTAAGATTGATGATTGGGGTCGTGTCGGAACAGAATAACAGGTTGCTAAACTCCATGCACTGAATTCTGGTTTCGAGATTCTGGTTCATCCAAAAGGAGGATTCTGTAATGGTAGCTCAAAAGTGTCACAAAAAATCAGTCTGAAGTCATGGAGTTCCATGAACCCGAATGTTCTTGCCAATAAGGTCATACATAAATGGAGCTCTGACCTCCCATTCTTGTTCAAGGTGATATACTAATATTCCTCCTGCATATTATATAGTGAATTGTGCTTGAGATGTCTGAATTTGTTTCGTGCAAATGTTAGAACTTTAGACTACATTGTTGCTCGTATCAAATAATTATAATCAGTATTGAAAATTGCAGTCTTTGAGGGACTGACATAGATCAAATTCAAATGATGTTGCTTTCACTTTCACGTCAAAGTTCAACAAGGCCTCCATTTCCATGTCCATGTTGCTGCTTTCACATCCTTGACTGTCATTCCCCATCCAAGCCTTAGTCAACTCAACCCCATCCCACTCCTCCTCACTGGCTAGCCTCGCCATCTGGCTTCTCTTTGTCGCGTTCCAGTGGTTCTTGATGTTGTTCTCGGTTCTCCAAGGAAGATACTCCTTTGCGATCTTAGCCCACTTGTTTCCGACCGCCTTGTGGGTGACCACGAGAATCTGTCTTCCTCCTTCCTCCACTCTTCTCTCTGTGAAGGAAATAAAAGATTCTAGTACACAAAAATATGAGACATGATAATTCGCCACTTACCAGGAGCCATGAAGAACTTCACAAGCAACCTTCACAGTCAGGGATTCCACAGCACGAAGACTTTCCACGACACTCACAAAGGCTTCAGGACAAACTACTTCTTATAATTGGGTGGGATCCCTAAATAGGATGATAAATGCATAAAGGGTATTGCAAAAATTAGCTTCTTCAGGGTGGGTCACGTGACTTGCCATGTGATAGGTTAACATATATATTCAACGACAGTTAGACGGAAGTACCAAAAACCATCGTTTACAAACATGTTGTACCAAAAACCATCGTTTGGGTTGAAAACCCATTTTCGTCAACACATGTTGCACCATTTTCATACATTTCCCTATATTTAATGAATATAAATTATACACATAATAATGTTTTATATTACAAATTAACTAAATTAATTAAGAAAAATCGCATACCTTATTATAATTACATTTTTAATATAAAATTGAACATGTGAATTAATAATAATAATATTAAAGTGAATCTTAACAATATTATAAAAATATATGTTATATATTTATAAACTCAAATATATTTTTTCAACTAACAAAACATTAAAATAAATAAATGCTATTTTTTCTATACATTTTTATATAAGTATGTGACTTTACTAGAAGGAATAAATTTTAAGTTAAGAATCTTATAAAGATACTGTTTTGCAATTTTATGATAAATATCTCTTAATATATTTTATGAGTTAATAAAATACAATAGTGTTTGTATGATTAAAATTACTAAAATGAATAACGACGACTAATGATTCTAACATTTTTTTTTTGAACCTGCCAATCGTTTTTTTGTGTGGTAAATTACCTGCCAATCTAAACCATATGGTGGTTGCGATATGGAATACATATATTTAATTAAAATTATATATATATATCAATAAAAGCGGCATAATAAATAATGTAGGAAATTTGACCATTCTTATCAAAACAAATTATGGACTTTTTTTAAAAAGTATTTATGTTCGATTTTTTTTTAAAAAAAGTATATATGTAAAATAAATATTTAGCAAAATGTGCATCTGCGCAGGTCTACCACCTGCGTTTTTCCAGAATTTTTGTCATTTTTTTTTAAAAACACATGAATTTTGAGAAGACACAACACACAACCATTCACAACAGTATCAAACAAAGAAAATGAATTTTTGAAAAAAATACTTTTTGGAAAAGTTCAATGAAAATGGAAGGTTTAATCAAGAGAAATCTAAACCCCCTTGCTGGTGTTGTTGGATATGCAAGTTCCATCGTTGCTCTCTTCCAAGCAGTGAGTGGAAACAACGTTGATTTTAAGTCTGCTTATGGTTTTCCTCCTAAATAGAAATTGGCAGATATAATCACGCGTTGCTTCATCTCGGTATTCATAAGTCCAAATTTCTCTAGGCTAGTCTCACCAAATTCCTCGACTGGTTCTCTATCAAGAGAAATCTAAACCCCCTTGCTGGTGTTGTTGGATATGCAAGTTCCATCGTTGCTCTCTTCCAAGCAGTGAGTGGAAACAACGGTCTATCAGAAATAACGTTGATTTTAAGTCTGCTTATGGTTTTCCTCCTAAATAGAAATTGAGAGATATAATCACGCGTTGCTTCATCTCAGTATTCATAGGTCCAAATTCCTCTAGGCTAGTCTCACCAAATTTCTCGACTGGTTCTCTAAAAATGTGAAGTTTAGATACTAACATCCGCGAGGTAAAACATTGAAACAAAGTTGTTTATTCACAAGTTTCTGAATGAGAATTTTCTTCAAATACACTAGCTAGTTTGACACTAGCTTGTTTATCCCCACCCGAACTCCAAAACTCCTCATCTGAAGACTCTTGATTTTCTGCATAAATTCCTCAAGTAAACAAGAAAGGAAGTTATAAGAAGTTAAATACTTTTTTCCTGTCCTAAATTTTCCAACTTGTTCTGAACAACATCCACGAGGTAAAACATTGAAACAAAGTTGTTTATTCACAAAGTTGTTACATATAACAATAAGTATGTTTACTGTATATTCTCTAGTATAATAAATTTAGACTTATATATCAAAACTAAATATCTCTCGATTATTATTATATCTGTAAGGATCTTGTTAGAGCTTTCTAATAAAAAATCGTCATATTTGGTAAGGAAAACGATTTCTTAAACAAACTTGTTTCGTACGCAGATTTGATCTAAACTAATTGAACTGCGATGGATTCCTCATGGTCTGGTGGTCCCTTGTTGTTGACTAGTGATTCCAATGTTTTTTCACACTTTCCGAGAAAACTCTGCTACGTTGCCCTACTTGTCCGACAGGAGTCTGATAATCGAGATTCAAAAGAGTTGAAGCAATTATTATTATTTAAAATCCAACATTGACATGGTTACTTTTTAAAAAAACTCAATTAAAAAGCTATAGTCATTGGAGAAGCTTTACAAAATATTCAGAAGATGTTGAGTCAGAGATGTACGTCTCTCTAACCTGGTTAGTGTTAATGTGTTATGCTTATGCTTTAGCAATTGTAGCCTGGTGAGACTAGCCTAGAGAATGAACAAGCATCAGTTCGCTTGAAAGACCTTGGTTGCTGTACCATGTTAGTATCTAAACTTCACATTTTTAGAGAACCAGCCGAGAGTCAAGAGTGGAAACCCCAAAGAGCTATTTTGCAGCAGTAATTCCTGAAAATGTCAAACTAGCTAGGGTGTTTGAAGAAAGTCTCATTCACGAACTTGTTCATAAACAGGCTTGTTTCAATGTTTTACCTCAGGTGAGACTAGACTAGAGAATGAACACTCTGCTGCTTAAAAAAAACGATTTTTTTTTTGAAAAACACAGTTGGTACCTGCGCAAATAAACATTTTGCTAAATTATTTTTCTACATATATACTTTTTCAAATTTTTTTCCTGACATGGTTACTTTTTAAAATTTATTCAAATTATGTGATCTGCCACTGCTACTTTAATTTGGCAGGACGTATACGTACTTGATTGTTTTTGAAAAAAGTGCCTTTGAAAAATAAGATAAAAACAAAATTTAGAAAAGTATATAATATATATTAAAAATATATTTAGACCAAAACATAATTTTTTTTTACCAAAAAATTAATATGGGTAGCATATTTACACAAACGTCACTAAGGGATGATGTTTTTTTTTGTTTGGCCAAAAGAACTTCTGTATATTACTATGAAAATTGGGGGTATTCTAGACCCCAATTACAAATGTTGTCACACCGCAAAAGATGAACGAGAGGGGGTGGGGGTTGAGAAACCCAATCCAAGGGACACATCCCCTCCAAAGTTTGTTTCGCTAACCAGTAGCACTTTGATTGGCGGCTCTTGGTATCCTATTCCAAGACAAGTTCATAAACGAGCTTGACAATGAGAGACTATTCTGTAAAATAGTCTCAAGTTCCCAAAAATGAGCTATACCTAACACGTGGTTAATAACCACCTCCGCATCTGATTCTATAACTATGGACTCCCAATTGTTTTCTATAGCAAGCTTAACGGCTTCAAACACCGCCTTCGCCTCAAGAATCATGGCCGATGACGATCGCTCCGGTCTCAACATGCCACCGACCAGTCGTCCTTGAGAGACACGAGCAACGGCACCAATGCCCCCTTTCCCGACTCGCGAATCCACGCCGCGTCGCAGTTGAGTTTAATAACTCCCGGTTCCGGTCGTTCCCATTTCCCGTTCAACCCTTGCCTCTGGCCGTCCACGGAGAGCTGGGCCCGACTCGCATTCTGAATCGTTGCTCGGGCATTCTGCACCGAGATCTGCTCTTGGACTGCAACTCGGACCGAGTGGACCACTTCATTTTGAATCGTCTGCCTCCCCTCGAAAGCCTTATCGCATCTACTCTTCCAAATGATCCAACATGCTATCAATGTGGTGGTCCACCTGATTTGCTTGCCTACCCGGGAGGTTGAAGGATCAACGAACCGCTTGGAGAGTCATTCCTTGATCGAGCCGCAATCATCCCGTATATCCTGCAAACCTAATAAGTCATCCCAAACATTAACAATCCAGTTACATCCAAAAATGAGATGTTCAATGGTTTCCTCCTGATCACACATAGGGCAACCACTTTCGACCTGCATACCCCGCTTTACCAAAGCCGCCCTATCTGCAATTGCACCGGACATCATCTTCCACGCGAAAGCCTTAACCTTCGGCAAGGTGTTCGATTTCCATATGGCCTCCCATAAGTTTGGATCAGCCCTGCCCAAAGATGGACTGCCACTGCTGCTCACCTGCATGGACACTCGATTCCTCCCCTGATCTATAAGGAGGTGATATGCAGATCTGACTGTGATGTGGCCTTGTCGTTCAAAAGGCCAGCGCATCTGGTCCCTCCTTGGTTCAATCGGGATCGGAACAGACGCGACCAAAGCAGCCTCACCTTCCTCCAAAGCTGCTGAGACAGCCTCCGTCTTCCACGACCTATCAGTTGGATCAATCCACTCGTTTAGCCTTGTCGAGGCTTGCTGCAATGTGACTGGGCGCGGGCCCAGCCTATGGTCGTAATGCCCGGGGATCCAGGCGTCAACGAACGACCTAATTGTTGCCCTGTCCCCAACCGACCATACAACTCCCTTTGTCAGCACAGATCGGCCAGCCAGTAAGCTGGACCATGCCCATGACGCGCTGCTCCCTTTTTCGGCATGTAGGAAGTCGGAAGTTGGGAAATATATGCCCTTGATGACTTGCACCCATAAAGCGTTATGTTCCTGCATAACACGCATAGCCATTTCCCAAGCATAGCAATATTAAAAGCTTCTAACTCCCTAAAACCCATACCTCCTTCGGACTTTGGAACCGTCATCAAGTCCCAACGCTTCCAATGAATTTTGCGATCTCCGTTTGCCGCACCCCACCAGAATCAGGTTGCGAGGCCATTACTTTGGGTGCACCATTTCTTCGGGAATTTGAACACGCTCATGGCATAGGTAGGGATTGCTGAAATCACTGCTTTAAGGAGAACCTCCTTACCGACTTGATTGAGTAACTTCGACCGCCATCCATGCAATTTACTAATAACCCTATCCTTCAAAAAGCCGAGAGCATCACACTTCAATCTCCCCCATAGATAAGGGAGACCTAAGTACTTACCTGGGTCGGTGACTGAGGACATGCCAAAGATTCCAGCCACCTCCACAGCCCGGATGTCCTCGCCATCCCCACCTGAAAATAGAGAAGATTTGGAGAAATTTACCCTTTGGCCCGAGGCGTTGCAATATTCATCAAGCGTGTCTTTGAGTGCTCGGGCGTTGTCCAAAGATCCCTTGATGAAGAAGAGCAAATCGTCGGCGAAAAAGAGGTGATGGACCTCGGTGCAAGTTCTCGTCGGTTTAATACCTGCAATTTGTCTATGCTCGATCATGTGCTCCAACCTCCGAGACAACACGTCCGCCACGAGAATGAAGAGGTATGAAGACAAGGAGTCTCCCTGACGGATCCCACGCGATGGGACTATAACCTCTGATTTCTTCCCATTTACTAACACCTGATATGTCACTGACGAGATGCACGCCCTGATCCAAGTTACCCATTTCGGATCAAAACCTCTTGCCTCCAATACTTTGAGAATGAATCCCCAATCGACTCTGTCGTAAGCCTTTTCCATATCCACCTTGAGGGCGCAGTCTGGAAATTGTCTTTTCCCCCTCGCTTTTGAGATGTCCGTAGGTGGTGAAAATCTCGTGCGCTACAAGAACATTATCTTGGACCTGTCTACCTGCCACAAACGCACTCTGGAAAGGGGTGACCAGTTCTGGCAAATAGGTTTTCAATCTATTTGTCAGAACCTTTGAGACAATTTTGTATCCAAAATTACATAAACTAATAGGTCGGAAATCTGAAGCATGCATCGGATTAGGTATTTTAGGAATAAGAGTGATGTCGGTATGCTTTAAAAAAGGAGGGAAGATACCAGTTAAGAGGAAGGACTTTACCATGGTGACGATGTCTGGGCCCACCACTGACCAAGCCCGTTGGAAGAAGGACCCCGAGAACCCATCCGGACCCGGCGCCCTAGACCCCCCAAGTTGATTTACAGCAACCCGGATCTCGCTATCAGTTACCTCTCTGGTCAATCTAGCATTCATACTTTCCGATACGTCGCGAGGGAGACAATCCAGGATTTCACACCCCACTGCAGAGTTGGGAGATGCATCCCCACCAAACAATGAAGTGTAATAAGCATGTATCTCCTCAATTATCTCTTTCTCCTCCTCTACCCATTGCCCTCCCGCCATAGGGACAAACTCATCTCCTTCTTCGGGTTCTTCATCACATTCACCCTCGAGTTCTGATCTGCTTGCCCTTCCCGCAATAGCTCCTGACAAGTCTTCCTATTCGGGTCTCTTTTAGGGAGGGAGTGTTTTGGCTCCCCTCCTATCTGACCCCACTTGCTTAGATTCCTCTGTCTTGTGCAAGCCATCCACAGACCATACATCGACATCTTGGAATTGACCTCCGAGAGGACAATATCTCGGTTGCAGGCTTGGGCAGTATGCCCCAGAATCCCGCATCCATAGCATAGGTCTGAAAGACGTTCATATTTAATTTGAGCTCACCTTTCCTTGCCATTGTTATTTCTCTACCAGAAACCTGCAGATAGAGGTACATGCACCCCTACTTCTACACGCATTCTAATATATCCTCTTTTATGCATTTCACTTTCACACTCAACCTCCAGGCAAGTTCCTATACTAGAGCAGCATGCTTGGCATTCTCTACAGTAAGCATTTCTAGGCTAAGATCATGAATCTGAAACCACATTTTAGTTTCATCTCTCTTTTTTTATATATTTTTATTTTGACGACTCGATTTTAATTAAAAATAAAATTATGTATCTATTAAAAAAATTATAGTAAGTAGATATATTAATTACTATTCAAATGACGCAAAAAATATTAAATTTAGATTTACGGATTGACTGTATGTTCTGCCGTAAGTTGAGATATGAAAATTTGACTTAAAAAATATAAGTAAGACTCTGTAAGTCCAAATTCAACACTATTAACGACATTTATGACAAAAATCAATTATTTATCTACTCTAATGTTTTTGGATTTTTTTATTAGATATATATTTAATTTTTTAACCTAACATCGTTTGTCTTAATTACCTGAACCGTTACTTATGTTTGACAATGTGACTGAGCCGTTCAAACTTGAGCTCAACCGTTACTTATGTTGACACATGTGACTGAACCGTTACTATCACCTAACTGCCGTTACTTTTTCCTGTCAAGTAGTGACATGTGATTGTCACGTGGTGTAGTTGTAATTTAAAGTTCCGAAACTAACCTAAGCTTGTCTACTTAAGAACAACTTGTAATTTCTTCCAGTTTCTAGGTCTGGACAGGAAATGGCGGTGGCGGAGCTTGGGAGTACCTCTGTCTGGTCCATCTCGACGCATAGGGACTGGATCTGAGTGATATCTCTCTTAATCGACATAGATAGCTCTGGAGAGTCTAGGCCGTCGCCGGAGCACTCGAGCCTCTCCAGACGCTCGATGCCATCTCTGGTTCTCAGCAGGATCCTCTTCGAACTTTGATACAACTTAGAAAGCGTCCCTCCTCCTCCTGCTCCGTCCATTGCTATTGCCGCTGGCACTATCTCAATTCAATCGGAGTCGGGAGATCAATTCAATCGGAGTCGGCACTATCTCTGGTTTTCCTCTGTTGCATGTAGTTGTATTGTATCTGTGAGAGAGTTTCTTTAAAGAGAGATTATTACTAAATGATTTTCTTTCGGCCAAAAATGATTTTATAGTTTTAGTTATGGAAAAATATTATATATATCAATGGCAAGCAATTATCGTCCGTCTCTAATGATGAACTTCCTTTTCTATTGCTTGATGAATTCTAATAGAAGAAGACAGTAATGAGGTGGCTAATCCTGAAGATTCAAAGTCAGAAGCAGAAAACCCAGAAGAAGACAATATTTGAGGCGAGCTTTCTTTCTAAAAGAAATATGACAAATTGGTTAAAAAGCTTCTAGTCAAATTTTGTTTCATTGAAAAAACAAGAAGTGTGACATTTGGTAATCAGTATTTCAGTTCACATTTGAGAATTTGTCATATGGAGCAAATAACTTTTGGTGTATTGATAGAACTACCGTATTGTATGATTTGGGGCGTTTTCATTCCAAATCTGATAGAATAGTTGGAATCGTAACTTTATTTCTTGGTTCTCTTACAGTCTTCATCTGCATCATACAGAGATTACATTGTTTTGACATTTGATCATTGAAAAAACAAACATCTCTTATTCGGAAAATAGCACATGCAAATCCTAGGTTAGCAGTCACAAAATTTCTTCTTTTTTGATGAAGCTTTCATTCAAAAAGTTAGTCAATCAGTTCTATCACCTTTCTGTGATTGACTTGTTTCTAGTAGTGGTGAGCCCCCATTCTCATTTTCAGGCATGTGGCTGTGGGTGATACTGTGCTTTACAAGGTCCTTGAGAGTACTGTTAGTACTGCATTTTGTGCTGTCAGTACTGCATTTTGTGCTGTCAGTACTGCATTTTGTGCTGAGATTGTGGAATCAGCGGATGCTTACTTGTTTGCAGGACCCATATTCAATGACTACAGTTCTGTGGGATACTCCCTGCTTCTTGGTTTAAGTAAGGTTCTATGGTGGGAGCAAAAGAAAATATTGATGACAATCTTTCAATGGATGACACGATTGAAGGAGTTACTGGAACAGAAGAAAAAAATGATCAAGTTGAGGTGTCAACCGAATAGGAAAATATTGTATTGACAGATACGAATAGCAATAGTGATAGTGAGAAAATATAGAAAATAGAAAATTGTTGTATGTATTATAAATTCGTTTGATGCTACTTGATGTTTATTTAACTGGATTTTCATCAAATAGAATCAGATATTAAGAAGAAAATAAAATGAAATGGTTGCAAATGTGGTGAATTATGTTTGTGGAGAAGTTGTTAAATGATGTTTTATCTTCTTCTAAATGTTATTAAACGGTTACTTTAGTTTGGACATTTTGTTACCTAACCGTTACTACTTCATAATCCATAAACATAAAAGGGGGGTAAAATCGTCTTTAAATTAGGTCACGTGACTTGCACGTGATACTTTGACGGTCAGATTTGATGGAAAGTTCACGGAGTAACCTTTCAGTCACATCTTCAAACTTAAGTAACGTTTCAGCTACACAAAAAAAGATGAGTAACCTTTTAATCACATGGGCCAAACATAAGTAACGGTTGAGTTAATTAACCCTATAATTTATAATGAATTAGGTGAGAAATTTAATTATATACTTACGAGTTATTTTTTTAAAAATAGGCACTGTACAAAAAAATAGAAAAGTATATATTCAAATTAAATATTTAGAAATTTAGACATATAAATTACCGCAGATAACACACACATATATATATATATATTTTTTATACCAAAAACGCTATCTCGGGTAGCGTTTTTACCCTAGGTAGCATATGTACAGTAAAATTACTTTACAAATATATGTATGTATAGTTTTTTACGTATCCTATTATACGGTCAATCCGAAAGTAAAACATTAACGTCTAGTTAGTGTCATTTATGTCGTAATTAAATTATCTACGCACTATAAACTTTTTGATTTTTTTTAGTAAGTATATAATGAAATTTCTCACCTAATGCATTTAATCATTCTAGTTAAATTATAGAACAAACGATGTTAAGTTAAAAAATTAAATATATATATATATAATTAAAAAAATCCAAAAACATTATAGTAGGTAGATAATTTAATTTTGGCATAAATGTAGTTATCCGTGTTGAGTTTGGACTTAGAGGGTTTTAGTTATATTTTTTGAGTCAAATTTGCATATATCAACTTACGACATAGCGTACAGTCAATCTGGAAGTCCAAATTAATTTTTTTTTTTGTATAATTTGAATCGTAATTAAAATGTCTACTTACTATGATTTTTTTAGTACATACATAATTTTATTTTTAATTAAACATTGAGTCGTCAAATTAAAAAATATATATATATATATAAAATGAAACTAACGCTACCCAGGGTAGCGTTTGTGTAAAAATGTTGTCTGGGGTAGCGTTTTTGGTAATAAAAAAATATATATATGTGCTACATGTATTAGCTTATATGTTTAGATTTCTAAATAGTTTTTTTGAATATATACTTTTCTAAAAAAAAAAATACAGTGCCTATTTTTTTTATAAACACAAATCATACGTACTTATACTTATACAACCCCACACGTATAAATATATTCTTTATTACTTAATAATAATAAATATAACTTGTATACATAAATATAAATATAAATCGTTTCTTCTATGCAGATCTGATCCAGATTTCACCTACCATATGTACTACGGACAATAAATCAATATAAAAAATATTCACTAGGTAAATTTGATATTCATTATATAATATTGAAATCAAGAATTTCAATATTAAGTGCCTGTTAACAATATATTACACCATTTTAATGTATTAAATAATATTGTATTAAGATCTATTAATACATATCTACATATGTAATATAATACTTAGATGGATATGTATATTAATATATAATAATACAGACATAATCTAATTTAATATTTATTTTGTTATAAAGTTATACGTAAAGTGAAAATATATATAATTACTCTAAAATTTAGTTTTCAATGTAAATATATTTTACATATAAATTTTATTTAGTTTTGAAAATGAAAATATTGAAATTCTAAACAAATTGAAATAAAACTAAAAACAAATATAAAAATAGTAATATAAAACTAGCTAAACAAATAAATGAAAAATATAACCAAAATGTGAAAATTAAATATGTCATGAATACAAGATAAAAATTATTGTGTTAATTTAGTCTTATCTTAGAGTTATTATTAGTTAATACAAAACATAAATGGCATAAATCATAATTAAGCCATAGCTAAAATGTACGCATTAATTAGTACGATTCACTATTCGAACTAGGGCTGGCAATGGTTAGGGTATGGTCAGGGTATGCCAAATACCATAACCATACCATATTTTTAAACCACACACCATAACCATAACCATAACCATTATGGGTACAATTTTCAATACCATAACCATCAAAATAACCGTGGTTATTAACCATGGTTTTAACCGTATAACCATATTTATTCCACATGTAATATAATAAAAGACCGAAAATTTAATTTTAAAAAATACATCTATCTATATTACCAACAATAAAAATATATAGCACTAACATCATTCAACATTAACACTAACACCATTCAACATTCATATGATTCAACATTAACATTCACACCACTGAATTAACATTAAAATTCAACAAACACCAATAACGAGTAATGATTCAACACCCCTAACCATCTCACACTTGTCGTATTTGTTTCTATCAATCATCATCTTCCTCAATATCATCAATTGATTTCACTTTTATGTTGTAATTTATATTTAGTATAATATATATATATTAGTTTATTAATAATAAATAATTATTATATTTATAAAATAACCATGGTTATAACCATGGGTATAACTCAAATACCATAACCATAACCATAACCATTATGGGTAGAGAATTCATCACCATAACCGCACCGCACCATAATGGTACGGTTAACCATATTAAACAGTGACGGTTATAACCGTGGTTATGGGTTTTTCACCGCACCATTGCCAGCCCTAATTCGAACCAAACATCAATACTATTTTTAGTAATTTATGTATTAAAATTAGTTAATATATGTATAAATTAATTAATTTATACATATATTAACTAATTTTAATACATGATTAATCTACAACCAAACACCTAGTGTATTATAAGTATGCACGGAAGTCAGGAATCTAGTTTTTTAGAGGGTAGGAAATAAAATGAATATAAATGAAGAAAATATTTTTTTTCCTATTGAGCAAACATAAGACTTGAGAAGGCTAATATATACAATTTTTAATATTAATATTGCACAAAATACAAAGATAAGGAATAATTATTCTCCTTCACCCCTTAACAACTCCATCCGTGCACCACGTAATATCAACATTACTTGTCGTATAAAATACTACACGAGAAATCATACAAAATTAAGAGTATTGTAACAAATATTAAATAAATTAATCAAATATTAAACTTATTTTATTTATTTTCATTTTTTTTAAAAGTTTATGCATTTTTAGAACATAATAATATAAATATATAACTTAAGATTATAATATGCCAACTTTTTAGAAACTAAAAAATATTCCAAACATAATAATTTAACGAAAAAAATTAATAGCAAGTTGTCCTCAACGGGCTCAACCTATCGTAGTACTAGTTGACGGACATATAAATATATATATTTTTTAATGCTCACCGTCTGAAAGCAACTTTTTTAGTATGTACTATGTATCATTGTATATATATCATTAGCATGACAAATTCTAAATGAAAAAAAATATTAAAACAAAAATGATTACTGAGAAACGAAATTCCATGGTGCACCTCAACTTTGGTCGTGAGTGAGATTTTTCCCTTATCTTTACTTCGTAGCAAGTTGTACCCTTATCTTTCCACTCATTTCATCTATGGCACCATATTTCACATTCTTACCCCCATTTCACCAATTTATCAATATTGCAATTTTCCAAGAGTGGCACAAACTAAATGTTGGCTAAGTAAAACATAAGTATAGAAACTGAATAATTTAATTCATAAAATCTGATTACAGAACATGTTTGTTTACATTACTTATACACCACATTACTATTCTGATTTGTTGACAATTCAGCTCATACTCAAGTACATTACAGGTATGTCAATTGTCAACATTCCAAATTTACTTTTGACCCAGATTTACTTTTGACATTTGTTCCCTCGAGTCTTCTAGGTTTTTTGACTTCTGGTTTATTTGTTGCAGATTCTGACACTCTCCCTCAAGTTGAGTGGTCGGATCTCTAATGTTCAGTACTTCTCTTAATGATTTAGAGTTTACTGCTTTTGTAAGTATATCGGCTAGCTGGTCCTCGGAGCGAACGAATGGTAATTTGATATTTCCGGCTTCGAGGTTTTCTTTGATGAAGTGTTTGTCCACTTCAATATGCTTGGTTCGATCATGTTGAACCGAATTCTCTGAAATACTGATCGCTGCTTTGTTGTCACATAGCAGTTCACCTGATCCTGTTGGAGGAAAATCTATCTCTGTCATTAGACTCCTTATCCATAACATTTCTGTTAGTCCCCTTGTTATTCCCCGGAACTCTGCATCTGCACTCGATAGGGCCACCACATTTTGCTTCTTACTTCGCCATGTTACCAGATTATCTCCAACCAGAGTAAAATACCTGGATGTGGATCTTCGATCAACCGAATTTCCCGCACAGTCTGCATCTGTGTACCCTTGGATCTCTAGATGACCATTTCTTCCTAATAGAACTTCATGTCCTGGGGTGTTCTTCAAATATCTCATTATCCTCATGACTGCTTCCATATGATCATCTTGAGGTTGATGCATGAACTAACTTACTACTCCAACTGTGTAGGCAATGTCCGGTCTAGTGTGTGACAGATATATAAGTTTATCCACTAGCCTCTGATATCGTTATTTATCCGCTAGTTTTGCCCCTTCCGTTATGCGTAGACCGTGATTTACCACCATTTGAGTATCAACCGGTTTGCATTCCAACATTCCGGTATGTGTCAGGAAATCCAAAATATACATTCTCTTGATCTTAGTACCTTAATCCCAAGAAAGTATTTAAAATTTCCGAGATCCTTCATCTCGAACTCCTTGAACATGTTTTTCTTCAACCTGTCCATCTATTCTGTATCATTCCCTGTTATAATCATGTTATCGACATAAATAATCAAACAGGTTATTCTGTCTCCTATCTTCTTCAATAATAAGGTGTTGTCTGAGTTGCTTTACTTGTACATATATGCCTTCATGGCTATAGTGAATCTTCCAAACCACGTCCTAGGAGATTGTTTCAGGCCATAGAGTGACTTTTTCAGTCGACATACCTTTCCTTCTTGACCTTCATTCGTGTATCCTGGTGGGACCTCCATATACACTTCTTCTTCAAGATCTCCGTGGAGAAATGCATTCTTCACATCAAACTAGTGGAGAGGCCAGTCTTTGTCTGCGGCTATAGACAACAATACTCTGATTGTATCTATTTTTGCTACAGGAGAGAATGCCTCATAATAGTCAATACCGTATGTCTGAGTATATCTTTTTGCGACTAGTCTTGCCTTTTACCGATCAATGAAGTCATCCTGCTTGTATTTGATGGTATAACCCCACTTGCTATAAATTTTAATTCTTTAAGATTTGATCATTTGACGAGTTTTCCTTAATCAAATCAAATTTTAATTCTTTAAATTTTTTGGTCTTAATCAGATCAAATCAAAATTTATCGATAACATATATAAAAGTTTCAAAGTGTTTAATTATGACATCAATAAAAGTAGTTTATTATAATTTAAAACATATTATGTTAAATTACATGAAAAATATGACGGAATAAGAAAAATTGTCAAATACCGAACATTAAAAAAAATAAATTTTCAAAAAACGACATTAAGACAAACATTAAGGTCCAAAATTGTATTTTACATTTTTATATTTATTGTACAAACGTGTTAATTATTTTATTATTCTGTCAAAGAGATATCATGTTCCAAACATTATATAATATATACTAAATTAACCTATTCTTTTAATACTTTTTTTATTTTATCCACATCGTTTCTTAATTAACCATTAGTCAATTAATAATTGCTAATTCTAATTTTTGGTTTTGTTGAAATAAAAAAAAACTCATATAACAAACTTATAATCAAATCGTCAAATTATTATGAATTTAAAGCAAATAATTCCATTATTTTATTTTATTTTATTTTTGGTTTTTGTAAATATCGTTGACCTACCTGCTACCTATCATATGTCGTAGTAAAATATGTAAACTCACGTACACCGGTGTCGTATAAATTGATGGGTACCGACTACCCACATGGCCATGACAGCGCATATATATATATATATATTGTTCGTCACTTTTTAAATAGTGAATTGAAGAAAACAAGGAATAATATAACATTGATTTTTTTACACGATTGCTAAAAGAAATGCTATGCGCTTATTGGTCAAAAAAATAAATAATGCATTGGCTTGTTATTAAACCGGGTCCAACCGGGTTAGACACAGTTTGGACCGATCGAACCGGAAACTGGTCCTTACCGGTTCGAAAACCGGCCCGGTTCGGATAACATTGGGTTAAACGCATAATAGGTAGCTAGGTCATTTGACTCATTTACATATATACAGCCTTTTTTTAGAAACTATTATAAAATTATAGTATTTTAGAATATTACCCCAAAAAACTTTTATCTTTAATGTTTGATCATTTCCAAAAAAATCGCTTTTGTAAATTTGTTTATTTAAATTTAATAAAATAATTTATATATATAAATATTTGTTTTCAAAAAATAAATTTATATAATGTTTTCTATATAGTATAATTGAATCAATTAAGGTTCAAATCCGGGTCTTGAATGGGTGAAGTTTTTTTTGTCTGAATCAAATCTCAAAGTTGAGTCCCATTGTTGGACCTTAACCTAACCCAATTTAACTAGGCTGATTGTTTTCTACCAAAAAAAACAAACTAGGCTGATTGGACTCAAATTTAAACTTTGATTAAATCAAACTCAATTGTAAAATACAAAAATAAAAAATCATAATGGTTTAATTAAATGTTTTGAAATGTATTTTTTTGAACATATTTCCATCCATATCAAATGGAAAAATAAAATAGAATATTAAGAAATTGGTAAAATATCAATTTATCCCATAAACATACTATATATATATGTATACACCCTAATATGAATATTTCACCCAAATATACCAAATTTAATAAATATATTCCAAAATGTCTTCAGTTGGAAAATAAATATGAAAGTCTGAGTCACAGGTGGATTTTTTGTTTGACCCAGTCTCACCCGCGAATGACATTAACGGGTGGAACTGGCCCGTCATAAATTTGTATTATGATTATTTCCCTCACATAATAATTTTCACATTTTTCTAAAAAATTATCACGTGAAGAAAAAAATATATTTGAAATAATCATAATACAAAAAATTATAATTATTTTTATTTCTCACATTATTTATTGTTTTCTAAAATATTATCATGTGAGGGAAAAAAAATATTTGAAATAATCATAATACAAAAAAATAAAATGTTTGAATAAAATAAAACAAATATATCGTTTTTATTTTTTTTTCATGGCAAAAAAAAAATCAGTCACAGCCGTGAATGTCATTCGCGGGTGGGACTGAATCAAACAAAAATTTATACCTGCGACTCTGAGTCGCGGGTAGGTACTTTCGTATTTATTTTTTGACCGATGACATTTTGGTATATATTTATTAAATGAGTATATTTTGGTGAAATATTCCCCTAATCTATACTCCACTCTATAATAGTTACAATAATGTGAGTAATGAATTATGAATCAGTATTTTAATTTGAATAGAGTTCTTTTAAAATAAAAATAGAAATTCTCTTAAAGCTATTTTTGAATACAATTCAATTTAAAATAAAAATTCTACCAAATATATTTATAGTCAAAATCCTACCAGATATATTTATATATATATTTATCTCTAACAGATTATATACATTAAATATACATGTATCCATATTTGATCTTTTATTAAATACATGTATGTATATTTATCTTTAATAGATTATATCCATAAAATATATATGTGTGTCATATCGGATCATTATCAAATATTAACCATATCTTTAACCTGATTTTTCTCGATGCTGGGTTATAATTCTATACCTATAAATAGAGTCACTCTTAACCCATTTTATCATCCAGAAAATTTATCAAGCTCTGAGCGTCAAAGTGCAATTCAAAGTGTTTCGTTGCGAGTGCACGTAATCGGAAAGCTAGCTGTGTTAACCTTGGACAACGACTGACATGAGGATTTAGCACCCGGTCCGCCAAATTCGTTGTTAAGGCAGTCGAACTTACGCCGAACGCAACTTTTCTTTATCTCTCTCTTTATTCATTTTCTTTTTATTTATACATAGATAAGGCTTTATATTTCTACAATTTAACAACATATTTTTTCTTGTTCAAATTACATGTATGAAAAAAAAGGAGAGATGTCAAAGATTTCAAATGAATTGCTTTTACTGTAGTCCGATGACGGTTAAAGATTACGCCTCTGACAGAATCCGTCTATGATAGATGTTCGATCCAGTTGTTGTTAGGGCTGGCAATGGTTAGGGTATGGTTAGGGTATGCCAAATACCATAACTATACCATATTTTTAAACCACATACCATAACCATAACCATAATCATTATGGATACAATTTTCAATACCATAACCATCAAAATAACCATGGTTATTAACCATGGTTTTAACCGTATAACCATATTTATTCCACATGTAATATAATAAAAGCCCGAAAATTTAATTTTAAAAAATACATCTATCTTATTACCAACAATAAAAATATATAGCACTAACATCATTCAACATCATTCATTATTTAGTATAATAATATATTTATAAAAGATAGCTTTTATATTTTTTTGTCGACAGCTTTGATGTACAACTGTTCAACAATTCATTATTTAATTCATTATTTAGTATAATAATATATTTATAAAAGATATCTTTCTCTTCTTTTTTTTCCGAATGCTTTATGCTGTAATTTATATTTAGTATAATATATATATTAGTTTATTAATAATAAATAATTATTATATTTATAAAATAACCATGGGTATAACTCAAATACCGTAACCATAACCATTATGAGTAGAGAATTCATCACCATAACCGCACCGCACCATAATGGTACGGTTAACCATATCAAACAGTAATGGTTATAACCGTGGTTATGGGGTTTTCACCGCACCATTGTCAGCCCTAGTTCTTGTTTCGACCTTCCATCTGGCGTAATCATGGAAGAATGAGTGGATTCATATCTATAAGAAGACTTGGATCCAGGTATAACCACTAACGAAATTCCGGAATAGAGGCCTGAGATCAAGTTGATTTTTGTCGCTCACTCATATGGATGTCTGGCCAACCAGAACTCCAGTCAGTCGGAGTAGAGTCAGCAACTTAGCATCGCCGATGGCAAGACTGAACATTATTACTATATAAAGGTACTGGGACACGAATTATCTGATTAATGGGCATAATTGAATCTCATTTAGAAAAGTTTAAATAAATCGCTTTGGAGTATTAATTGATTTATGGGCCACATAAATGTTGAACTGTTTATCAAAGCTAATGTTGAAACTTGAAAGTGTTATTACTCAGTCCTATATATATATATATATATATATATATCATAAAAGTGAGTCTATTAGATAAATATGATACTTGTTGAGAACATAAAGCATGATTTCCTATCATATAACATGACACTGAGTTGTTATGCATTTATTGACCAATTGCATTATTTGATAATGTGCGGGGACACGCAATTTACTGTTGCACGATGTCTTAGAGTTTCGGCTATGGCACTATCGTTCTCGTGATTGGGGTCATTCCATAACTGCTGCAATACTAGCAAGTAAAAGTTTTTTACTGAAACTTATCTCTCACAAGGTAGACCATGCATGTAAAAGTTTATTCAATTACAAAACTTGAATGGCATAGTAGATTGCTTCCATTACAAGACTTGAATCTTGACTTAATACATGTTGTGAGTGGTAAATATATTTTTCTAGTTGTGTTGCTTGTGTAGAGACTAAGCATGAAAGTTGAATGTACGTTCTTGAAATTTAACGTTGAGTAGAAATCAATTGGACATGAAAATTAAACGGTTCATGTCTTAATAGATGATGTGAATATAACACTAACGGGGCATTTCTTTAACGGGATTCAGAATAAGGAATACGGAATAGGGAATAGGGAATATGGAATAGGAATTGGGAATTTGGAATATGAGTTAAAGAATATGAAGCTGTTTATTTGGTGGAATGAAATATAATGGAATAAGAATTTCTGTTGTTTCTTTGGTGGAATTGTATACGGAAAAGGAATGGATGTGGTAAAATGACATATTTGCCCCTCTTTGTATATGTATAGTATATAATAAAAATAATTTGTATTAATTGATTATAAAACTTAAAAATATTAAAAACGTTTATTTAAATAAAAAAAATTTAAAAACGAAATTTTTATTTATTTAATTTTTTTAAAAAGACCAATTTATTAATTTTATTTTAAAAGAATAAAGAATGTAAATTGTCATGCAAAATAAAATTTCTTAAACAATCAATTGATTACATAACATTAACATGATTAGAAATATCGATAAATACAACATTCGCAATATAACATTTCATGAACCTACGACAATAGTCGTTCCGAATAAGTGTTAAGTCATTTGCTTGAAACCTAGCAAAAATGACTACATACATAATACAAAATGTTGTTAGTCACCACATACATTATACAAAACGTGAGTTTGTCCTTAATCAAAATTATATATATATGCTGATCCGATAAAACTATCATACATCTACCTGAGGGACCACAGGGAATAATTTTCTAATTCTAAGCTGAGGGACAAGCTTAGTCCATATATAAACTTACTAGGTCCCATCGACATTGAGGTGTCAGTTTTGCGCAAGGAACATGAAAGCTCTTTCGACAACTTTTCTCAAAACATCCAAGGGCTGCACCTTTGAGTCCACAGCAGTAGCATTTGATTCTCTTACTTCTAGCCAATTCAGCTTCAAGATTAACAGCTTTATCATCTTCAAAGTAAACATTTGGGGCCCTATAAAGACAGATGATACAATCAGCTAACTTCAGTTGTAAATTTTGAGCAATATGAAATTATGAATTGTAAATGTGGACATACTGAAACGATGAAGCCAGTGCATATTCTTTTTGGATGTTATATAAATTAGATCAATTAAAGATTAGGCAATGAAAAAGAAAGCTAACAAATTGTGGAATTCAGGTTCTTACCACTCAATACAATTTTTATGTGAGTGTATGAGTCTGGCTCCTCCACCATGATCTATTGAAACAGGTCTGCCATCACAGTAGTGCACCATCTCACCAGATTCCTGCTAAATTGTTTACCGTTATTAGTTCAACAGATTAGGAAATAAATCTACCAAGTCAAATGAGGACAACATGGAATGATGTAATGTAGCAAACGAGATTCTACCTTTGAACAGTCTGAAGAATGACAGAAAGCACATTCAATGGCAGAGCCAATGTTCCTGCATTTATTAAAAAGATGTCCTGCAGATGATGGATGACATTGTCCTGCACCAGTTGACCCTTTATTGCATGTTTGATCATCTTGAAGCCCAGTATTTTTGGTTTCACTACGATCGTGCCTCTTCAATATGGATGACCTCCCCCGATTAACTGGAAAGGACAAGGAGGCTTAATCGATGATTCACGTTCATTTCAACCCAGAATCAACTGATTCTGGGTTCAACTCAACCAACCACAGAATCATTGCCTCAATAAACCCTAAACAGATTCAACCCTAAACAGAATCATCAATTCACTGTTATTAAACACTCAACAATCAGTTCAGTTTAACATAACTAACAACATAACGTAATTAACAATCATAACGTAATCAAAAATCAGAATTGAAAAACTAGGACTAACCTGTTTTCGAATTCCGAACGATGTGGAGCTGAAGGAGAGGAAAGATCGAACGCAGCTTGCTGCTAGACAGGGAGAGGATAACGCGGATTCGAAGAAGGAGGAAACAAGAACTGACTTGGTGCGCTTAAATTGAAGAAGGAGAGGACAAGGCAGCTATGTAATTGATGTAGGCAGATGGCGAATTGAATTGGCAGACAGAGATCGCAGAGAATTGAAGACGCACCAGAGAAGAATCGATGAATTGGCGCTGAGAATTTAAGACGCACCAACCCAGAATCGAACATAGAAACGCAGAGAAACGTAACAGCTGCAGCTTCCTTCATTCATTAGGGCAGCTCAGTCACAAAATTGGTCAGGGGCACGCTCGACATTTTCACAAATAGTTGAGGGCATAATTGTCAATCATCAGGCAATTCCGAATTCCAAGCCTTCTAGGCTTAGGAATTCCGAGGTTTTGACCTGGAAAACCTAAGTCCACTCTGCCCGAAATGCCTAAGCAAGTAATCAGCAATTCAGTGAAAAGAACACGGACTTACGGAATCCGTAAGCCCAAATCCTTAAGAATTCCATGAGAAGAACGGGCCATAATTCTCTTAAGAATATTTGTGAGAATAATATATAAATTATTATACTTGAACAAAATAGAATAATTAAAATGATAAATAGGTCCTCAAAAAGTTTATGAGCATTATACTTCCTTGTTCAAACTTATCTAACAACATGTGCAGAGTTATTTTGTCTGTTTGTTATAAATCAAAGATACTTCACCGAATCTTAGATAAGACCCCATGAATTGTGGAAAAACTTATAATGTGAAATACTAAAAAATGTGGGGGTGTCTAACAAAGGTAGCACTACCTATTTTTTTTAAGGGTTATTATTTGACCTATAAGTGTTGAATGTGCTTTTATTAGTTATGTCTATAATAGAATTGTGTATAGCATTATGCCTTTAAATAATTCTTAAATGATTGAATTTAAGGATGTTGAATTCTTATAGCATATTTTCTATTTTGATAAGCAAAGTTGAACATAGGAGTGAATAAATTACCCATTTGAACCTGGAATCTATTCAGAACCGACACTTTGGGTAGGCTCCGGGAGCTCTTGGTGACGTCGTTGCTGTCTCAAGGGAGAAGTCAAAGCTCACCGTCACCGTAACCTCCGACTCCAACTTCTCTAAAAGGTAACTCGATTTATTATCGAATTGCTCTGGGGGTGCTGTTATTTTAATGTATCAGCTCGCTATATGGGCTCAGGTTGAAATGAACTACCATGTTGAAATGGATCTGGACTCAGGTTTGCATAGTTTATTTAGAATGAAACAACAATATAAGATGGATTGCATATAACAACAAATTACATGTTTAACCTAGGATATCAAGCTGTGCTATATTGAAGAAAAACACTTATTAATAATGCAGGTCTTAGAAGTTTATGGACTTATGTGTGGTGTTTGGAATTTTGGATGATTGGATCTATGTGTTTTGTCCTAGGGTTCGTGTTTGAAACTGTGCGTTTTGTTACATTATTATGAGTCAATCGAGTATTTTGGAACTGTGGTTTGGACTGTAATTTGGAACTATAAAAGATTGTGGCTTCGAAACTGAACCAGAACCGAATCAGAACTAGTTTTTTTTTTGAAAAAAACAACAGGCTCCTAACAGGGTACTCAAGACCGTTTGTACAAACAGGTTCCGGGTAGATTCTAGTTCCAAAATTAAACGGGTAGGTTTCGGTTCCAAATTTAAATACCCTATTACATACTGGGTTGGTTCCAGGAACCCCTAAATTTACAGGGTACCTGGAACCGCTCACGACTCACCCCTAGTTGAACATGTCCTGTTGCATGCTAAAATTAATGGTGTTATTGCTCTTGCTCTTTCTTCTAGCTTTGTGAATGATAGTATTGCTAAATTTGAACCTAGAAGAAGGAAGATGTTTTGAATTGAAGCTAGTTATAGCCCTGAATTTTATCATTGCTTTATTGTCTAAAGACTTTCATGTTGATATGGTTAGTGAATAAGTCGTGCCAGTTTATTCAATTGAGGAAGATTTTATAACCTATCAAAAATCAATGAAAAAATTGGTAATGCTAGTTTGTGAAAGAAAAAAAAAGTAATAAATAGTGACTATGAATCCATCACGCCAAATTATATTTGGAGCTCGATTATTAGCGAAGTGAGTTTTTTAAAAAAATTCGAGGTCTTATAGCACAGTAGAAAAGTTCAAGGTTAGGCTACTAATTAGATGTCTCACCCAAAAGAAGGGTATATACTATTTTGACACTTATGCTCTTGCGATTGAGATTGCAACCAATAGAACCCTAATTACTTTAACAAACCATTCTTAATTTGATTGTATATCAAATGGATGTAAAAATTGTGTTTTTGAATAGTGATTTGGGTGTGAATATCTATATGCTGCATCTGATGATTTTGTGATATCGTGCTAGTAAAATAAAATGTATAAAGTGAAATAGTTCACTTATGACTTAGTACAAGCACTTAAATAATGTCATGGAAAAATTTAATGACATTTTGTGGTTTCAAAGTGAACATTCTGATTTCGTGAATCAATTATAATATGATTGAATCAAACTGTGTTACCATATGTTTGAATGTGAATGACATTTGTTTACACTGTGCAAGTTGTGACACATGAAACAATTTTGTCTTCTCAACTTGAAATAAAAGATTTTTGAGAAGTTTAATGTGATTTTAGGTCTTAAAATCGAGAGGACTGAGAATGTTATATGTTTGAGTTAATCTCATTATATATAAAAAAAATGTTGATTTTGTTTGATTATTTTGAAGTCTTGCCTATGAGTACTCCTTATAATTGATTCTTCCGTAGTACTCAAGAAAATAGAGATTTCAGCGTTTTACAAATTGAGTATGCAGAAACCAGAAAGTATTGAGAGTGATGTTCTTGATGAATTACACTCGACCTGAACACCACGTACAATGTAAGTACACTCATAACCTTTGTGGTGAACATTTGAATACTCTTCATCATTTGTTGAGGTCCTTGAAAGGTATCATAAATTGGATTTTTCCATTTTGATAGATTTCCTATTGTTACAAAGGATTTTGTGAAGCAAACTGGGTTTAGATAATGATGAAGTAAATTCTACTAATGGTTATGTGCTTACTTTGGTGGAGGTGCTATATTATGAATTTCTTCAAAATAGACATGCATAGCACGCTCGAGCTTGGAATCTAAATTCTTTGCTCTTGAGTTGGCAGAACATGAAGTTGAATGTTTGAGAACTCTCTTGGCAAATGTGCCATTGTGGGGGAGACGAATTGTTCATATCTTCATGTAATTCACAATTAGCGATTGAGGTAGGCCAAGAATAATGTCTTGGAATATATAATATTTGATAACAAATTATTTACCAAATGGTTGACCACAAAATTGATTCTCAAATTGTTGAGGGAGGTGGGGTTAAACCCATGAATTTATTCTAATCCCTATGGCGTTGTGGTGTTGTGTGTAAGGTTGAGCTTATACTTAATGATTTTCATAGCCCAATTTGGATGGTTCTATTGAAACAGACTTGATGAAATCACCAACTTAACTTCCATAGTCGAGTTTGGGTGATCCTCTTGAGACAGACTTGATGGAATTACCTATTTAATAATTATCCATAGCTCGTTTTGGGACCAGACAAGATGAACTGAAATGACCTTTCGAAAGAAAGGGAAGGGTGACTGTAAGGTCAGCATATCACCACCTCCGAGCTCAGGAAGACAGTGTGCAACCCAGACCCGACAACTTGATAAGGGGAGAACTAACCGAAACTATTCTGTGGGAGGCTGTCTGGAAATCGAAAGTGGTGCCCAAGGTAAGGATGTTCATATGGAAGCTTTTGTCCAAAGCTATTGCGGTTCGGGAAGGCTTAGCTAAGAGAGGCACACGGGGAGAGGTGGGTTGCCCTATGTGCAACAATGCTGAAACAATCGAACATCTGGTCCTGGAATGTGACTGGGTGAAGCTTGTGTGGTATGACCTGTTAGGTTTAGTGGATGCCAGGGATGGGTGCACTTCGGTGAACCAGTGGCTGATGAAGAGGCTGACGGATCAGACAGGGACGCGAGCTGGAAACGGACTTAGATGGCAGACAACATTGACAGCTTGTTGGTCCATCTGGAAAGGCAGGTGTGCCCAAGCCTTCGAGGGTAAGCCTCCAAAATCGAGCCAGGTGGTACAAGGGGTAAGGCTTTCGGTCCAAGAGATGAGGAACCGGCACAAGCACACAGTTGTGCTGCAGAATTCGGTGCTGCAGAATGGGCAGCAACACCGAAGTCAGCTGGGTGGTCTGAGCATCAGAGGTGGACAGTCATGGGTGAAGCCGAGGGTTGGGACGATCAAGATCAATGTCGACGCGGCTTGGACCAAAGCGGAAGGTAAAGGGGGTATACGTGTCATAGCCCGGGACCATAGGGTCTTTGTTATCGCTGGTGTCCAAGTTTCCGAGATGTCGGGTTCAATTGACATCTT
This sequence comes from Chamaenerion angustifolium, assembly GCA_946814005.1. Taxonomy (NCBI): domain Eukaryota; kingdom Viridiplantae; phylum Streptophyta; class Magnoliopsida; order Myrtales; family Onagraceae; genus Chamaenerion; species Chamaenerion angustifolium. The sequence continues at coordinate 30,007,646 of OX328277.1, read as the reverse complement.
GGAAGTAAGAGCGATTTTGGTAGGTGTGCAACTAGCGATCGAGAATAGGTGGGAGTCAGTGGTCATCGAGTCGGACTCGGAAGTGGTTGTTAACCACATTTTTGGGATAGTCCATTTTTGGGAAATAGAAACTATTATACAAAATAGTTTACACTTGGCATGGTCGATTGTGAACCTGGCCTGGAATAGGATACATAGAGCCGCTAACCAGTGTGCAGACTGGGTAGCTAAACAAGATATAGGGAGATGTGTCTTAGTGATTGAGTTATCCAACCCCCAACCCCTCTCTTACAGTTTTTGCGCGCGGTTTGATTCTGGTTTGTATCGGGAACTTAATAATTCCCAATTTTGTGAGTAATATACGAAGATAGTTTTGGCCAAAAAAATGTAGATCTAAGAACTTCATTATGTGGGTTCCTAGTATAAAAAAATTGTATTTATTTATTAGTAACTAAACATATCGATATTAATTAGGGTCAAAATAAAATGTATAATTTTAATTACGATATTTTTAATATAAATACATAACAATTTTAAAGAAAATGATAAAAAAAAATTACGAAATGATGCGATAATATTTAAATAAAATTAAGTAAATTATATTGATTTTTTTAATTGCACTAACAAATTGTCATCTAAATTAATCATGATTGGTTTTTTCTTAAAAATGTTCTTTATGAATACCTGTAAAATTCATATTGAACATTATTAAACTTGTAAAAAAAACGATATTAGCATACATCCATGTCCACACTCAACCCTATTTATGAGATATCTCTTCCACATACCTAGAAGTATTATATATATAGTATGATATATAGCTTAGTATATATAAAGAGACAATTAATTAATAATTCACTATTTAGGAGAAGAAATATGTTTGTTAGAAGTTTGAGGTAACATACTGAGTAACTAACAAATACAGTTGCAACTTTGAAGAAGACAAAATGAAATATATATATATATATTGAGCTTGCAGAATTGAACTTGGACACTTTGAAAAACATTGATTTACTTTTCGAAAGATGAAAGGGAGAGATCGAGACTTGAGAGGAGCGTCCACATGAGTAAAATAGAAGTTTTAGAAAACAGAAGTTGCAGGAAATGAAAAAAAATTACGGAGTTATTACAATAGATATATATCCCTTTCAAGGAAAATTACTAGTGAAATGACTTGAATTATTGCCCTTTTTTGAATAAGAGTTTAGTATATTCCACAAATTCCACAATATTTTATGTTAAATGGCGTCCTTAATAAATATTTACATGTGTCCTAATAAAATTATTAAAATTATACTAAGGTTATGAGTAGATATTTTTTTTAAAAAAAAAATCGCCTCTGGATGTTGGTGAAATTTATGGTATATGACCGGTGAACGATATATAATATACACAATAATAATTGTTTTTGGTCATCCAATGAATAATCTTGGGACATGCCGATAAACGATCTCGGGACCTCTTGATCTGAAGCAAGGGCGATCCTGTTGGACCAAGTGTCCGTTGGGCAATAATAAGTTCTTTAATTAGCGATCTTATGACTAAGAATTTTGTGTAACGAAATAAATTAATGAAATATTGAAAATGAAAAACCGAAATGAGATTTGATGCATTGGTGAAAAAAATGAGTGTTTCAGAGGTTTTATTGGATTATTAGGTGTCAACAAATAATTCGACATTGCTCGACTTTTTTGGAATATGTTGGGGTTCAAATTAGGGTTGACGTAACACGATACGAACAAGTCTATTTTAATAAATATTTTAAAAGTTTATTTTTAGAGTTTGTTAATTTTATCTTAAAAATTCGTGAAATCTGATGTTTGAATTGATATTTTTTACTATGAACAATTCACCATTTGATATTTTATTATAATTTTTACATGTGAAGATATATCTGAATATGACTAACTTAAAAAAATACGATAACACGATATGAAAACTCACGAAAAATTGCATGTTGTGTTTGTGTTGAGGAACATGACATGATAAGTTTATTGTACGTATTCGTGTTTGGAGTTTGTGGATGATGAGCCCAAAAACTTTTCACACTTTTACCTATTAAGTAAAATGGATATACGAAACATAAGTTACGATTTTTTTATATTTTTTTGGTTTGGTGTCTAGATACAGTAATAGTTCGACACTTTATCTAATTTTCGTTTACATTTAGTTCGGTTCGTATGGAGTAAAGTGCTAACTATTTATTTTTCATTCCTAAACATAAATTCGAAAATTTCGGGAAAAAATGGAATTTGTTAATGATAAAATATGTTCCCTTTTATAAAATTTCATTATTAAATTTAATTTGTGAATATTTATCTATTTGAACTTAGTATTAGTTTTCTGATCATTCAAATTAAGTCTTAATTATAGTTGAACAAAATACACATTTTGATTCCAAACCGTTTTATAGGTATGATTCATGTAAAAAATAATATAAAAATCGATAAAATCAGTTGTGGTTTTAGTAATAGGGTACCCATATTAGAATTTGAACTAAATCTATCATTAAACAAGTACATGTTAATATATCATAAATATTGTCCAATTATTAATTAATTTTTTGGTCATTATATACCCTAATTTGTTTCATTTTTGTTAGTATGAACTACATCATCGAAAAATAATTTTGTATAAAATTTTAGAAAAAACATCATTAGTGGAATTTTTTCAAAAAGTATGTATTTTTTTACTGTTTAAACAGTGAATTTACTGTTCAAAATACCATTTGAAAGTTTTTGTATCGTATGTAGATTTTTTTACGTATCGTATTATACAGTCAGTCTAAAAGTAAAAAATTAACGCATAGTTAGCGTCATTTAATTTGTAATTAAATTATCTACGCACCGTAATTTTTTTGATTTTTTTTGAGTAAGTACATAATTAAATTTATCACCTAATGCATTTAATTATTTCAGTCAAATTATAAAACGAACGATGTTAGGTTACAAAATCACTGTATTTCCAATCAAAAAAATTACCATAGATAGATAATTGAATTACGACATAAATGACGTTAAACGTGTTGAGTTTGGAGTCTTTGGACTTACATTGAGTTATAATTTTTTAAGTAAAATTTTCATATATCAACTTACGACATGTCGTACAGTCAATCCGTAAATCCAAATTTAATATTTTTTTGCATCATTTGAATCACAATTAAAATATCTACTTACTATAATATTTTTAATAGATACATAATTTTATTTTTAATTAAACATCGAGACGTCATTATCAAACAATTTTTTAAAAAAAGTGTTGTGAATAGGTGCCACCCTGGGTGTGCGTATACCTATTTTCGAAATATTTTTTTTGTATACTTACATTTACAAAAAAACAACTAAAATACATACTTTTGGAAAAAATTCAAATTTAATATGATTTGTTATTCAGATCATATAGAACTTGTGCACATACATGCATGTAATCTTTATTTCAACAGATCACACAATTTCTATTCTTTTTGGTATTATTATAACCTGAAGTTGAAGATGAAGATGAACTTAGATTCAAGATGAATAGGTACCCTGAGGATTCCATGGCACGTTGCCAAAAATGGTAATTTTTCGTTTTTTTATTGTAAATTTATTTTCATACACTATTAATTAATTTATTATTTGTTTACAGTCTAGTGTATTTAATGGCATTTGAAGACACGGAGGATAACAGTGTTCGTTATGTTTGTCCGAATACAGAGTGCAACTACGAGGTGGTTGTTTTTAAGGTTTCAAAAGTATATTTATTTTGGAATTAACATTATTTTCAATATGTCTATAGAAACATGTGAAGAATGTTCCCGTAAAGGACCAATGGTACGTCCAGTGCCTAACATCTTCGACACAAGATCCAGCCGAACGTAAAGTGCCTATTGCATGCGCCAACTCTGATTGCCAAGGGACGCGCTGCTCCTTATACAGGGTACGACTTAATGCTCAAAAATTTCAATTAATTCTCTAAATTAAAAGACACTTAAATCTAATTACGGTACAATTTGCAGGATCTAACGAATAATGGATTAATTTGTTTCTTGGTGTGTTGCAAATGTACTCGTTATTGGAGAATTTGATCTTGAAGAAAAGAAAAGCTCATGACTAAGGCGATTAAGATGAGAATAGAAAAATTACATAATAATAATGTAATGAATGGTTGATTATAATAAATGATGAATGCTATTATAGGTATATCATACGGGTATAACAAGAGTTTAATAAAATAAAACTATTTGATAATTTTAAATTTTATATATATATATACTTTTTTTCAATTTATTCCTACAAAAAAAAATAATAAGGATTGATTTTATTATAAGGATGAAAATAAAACATTACTCAAAGTTTGGGGATCTGAAGGAACTGAATTTTGCATGAAACAACTTCTTCCTAAACGTCTCGCACCGCTTCCATCTCAACCAAAACGTCTATTCGTATCTCTCTCTCTATAACGTACTAGTATTATTCGGCGGAAGTAATGGCGGCGATCCTGAGAAAGATGCTGGAGAGAGCCTCCGTTCGGCCAAATCTGAGCCCGGCGTTGTGGTCGGTTTGGTTCAGCAAGCGAACGAGTATGGTGGATTCGCCGTTGGGCGCGTTTGAGGAGATTCCTCAAGACGTGCTGATGAAGATACTCAAGCTTTTGAGGCCAGACGGCGTTATGACCATGCTTCTAGTATCTAAGAGCTGGAAACCTCTCGTAACCGACCCCGAATTATGGATTTTCTTCCTTCAGAACCATCAGTCGCTGCTCTTCTCTGAAACTCATCTACGATTGGGATATCCAATTCAGTAAGCTGATTGAAAAATGACAATCTCTATTTTTAATTACGTCCGTATGCTTTTACTCTTCTTGTAATAAGTGAGGCAACCAACAATATTGTTTGGTAATGCCATATATATATATGCATATTCATTTCTTATTTACATATAAATATATTATCACGATCCTTAGTTGGAGTGCGGTTAGGTATCGTAGTCTATAATGATAGATTATGTATTAATGTACACGTCTCGCGGTTCAAAATTAGGTTATACTGTACTGTATTTCTACATGTATACGTATTTTGTAACAATATTCTTTATCAATAATAGAATCAAACCGCGTAAGGCTTACCGAATTGGGTGTTACCACGGAAATCAGCTCTCTCCCTCATCTCTCTAGAATTCTTGTTCCTCTCCTTGATCAATTTGGTGTTAATCGATCCTAACACTATCTACACTATCTCTCATGGAAATTTACGGCCAGAAGAGACAAGCGCCTGAGTCTGTCATTCTTGATGGTGAGTAATGGCTAGAGAAAAGGAAACATTTGTTGTGCCTTTTAACAAAAAAATGATTTTTCATCAAATGTTTCAGATTATGAGTGATTCTGATTATGATAAAATATGGCATTCCTTATATTGAAGTTTGAATTTCTCATGGCATAGCTTATATTTAAGTTTCACCCACAGGAATATGAGGTTTCATGAGTCAGTTCTTGATGTTTGCACTCGTCCAGTTCATTTGTTATATATTCTTACGTGGGGTCGAGCTATTTTTCCGCAGGTGTTATCATCTAAATTCTAAAACAAATTATCGTTTCACAAGTCCTGGGTTCATATGCTTGATTAGGTAGCCGTGAATTAGTTCACTTGTTAAATATTTTCAATAAATTTGATAGTCCACCAACCATGCATTTCTTGTTTCATCATGCTAGCTGGCTCTGGATATTGTAAATTTGGCTGGAGCAAGAATGATTATCCATCTGCTCGATCGTACTCATTTACGGTAATGCATGTTTGTATTTAGTGCCATGTTTTTTCTTAATATATATGATGATTTCTGCTGCATGCTCTGGAGAGACCATAAATGCTATATACTGCAGTTTGTTTTCTTCCTTTTTTGTGCGATTGCTGCTGAATCTTGTATATTCGTAATCCAATTGCAGGAGTTTGCCAATATTGAAACCTTAGAACCTTCAAGCCTTCGTATTTTTTTTATTAAAGTTTATAGCAGGTTGGTCCATCTACAACTCCTGATTCTCTTCTTAACTTTAACTAATGATTCAAGTAAGCACGGCATTAACTTGTGTTCCATGATTCCTTATCCAGATTCGCAGCCAATTATTCTGACCATACCGCTTTGCTGTTCTCGGAGTAAGCTAATTTCTGTGACCCTCTATCTATCTCCATTGCTAGTTAAACCTTGTAAACTTAAGTTGTACAGGATAGAGAAAACTACACGCATCCCAGATGTGTATCGGGCTAAACTGATGTTTTTTTAACGATGCTCATTGATGTTCTCCAACTATCTAGCACAAGAAGCAAGGGAGCTGCTTGAAGAAACCATCTTGTCAGTCCTATTTGAAATGAAAGTTCGTGCAATTTGTGCTCTGAACTAGGGCCGACAATGGTGCGGTGAAAAATCCATAACCATGGTTATAACCGTTACTGTTTAATATGGTTAACCGTACCATTATGGTGCGGTGCGGTTATGGTGATGAATTTTCTACCCATAATGGTTATGGTATTTGAGTTATACTCATAGTTATAACCATGGTTATTCTATAAATATAATATTTATTTATTATTAATAAACTATTTATATAATGTACTAAATATAAATTATATACTTAAAATTTTGAAATTGTCGAAGATTGAACGCGTCAAAGTCCAACGATAGTAATATAGATTGATGTATTTTTTAAAATAAAATTTTCGACCTTTTATTATATTACATGTGTAGAATGAATATGGGTATGCGGGTAAAACCATGGTTAATAACCACGGTTATTTTAATGGTTATGGTATTAAAAATTATAACCATAATGGTTATGGTTATAGTATGTGATTTAAAAATATAATATGACTATGCTATTTGTCATACCATGACCATGCCCTAACCCTCAACAGCCCTAAACCAAATTTTTTGTTCATCATTACGACATTAATTGTACTTTCGTACAGATTGATTGCTTAAAGCTATGCAACAGTTGCACCATCCATTATTTTTTTCTTAATTTTCATAATTACTAATTTGTTGGGTAAGTAAATGGTCCGGTCTCCTTGTTTTTGATGAGTGCATGTAGGCAACATTGGCTTTGTATGCAGCAAGACAAACTTCCGGAATTGCTGTTAATATTGGTTTCGAGCGTACTTCTGTTCCAGGTATATATATATTGAAATTCTTCTTTAATATTGATTTTTCCTTCTTAACTTATTATTTAATAGAAGTGGAGTGTATTTTTTTTCACGACCTGTTATTTTTTGTTAGTTATAAATGGTGAAACAAAGTACGAGTTTGTGGAAGTGATTCCAATCGGATCTTTGAAACTTGATGGGTTCTGGAAGATAATGTTGAATCGGAATGGTATCCACCCTCTATCAGACAAGACTGCCCGCACATTGAAGGAGGTATTTCATTTAAGCTCAGTTGGTTGTATTGTTTATGGTATGTCTCTATCTAGAAAAGAATTCATTTGGATGATGAGAATCAACAGAAACTGTGTTATGTTGCTGCTGATTACGATGCTGAGCTGCAAAAGGATACAAAAGCATCCTATACGGTCGATGCAGAAGGGCGGTTTACTCTTTCAATTGGGAGAGAGTTTCTTTACACCTAGAACTGGTGGAGTGTAAGCCATTGCCACCCCTGATTTGCTGATCTAATTTGGTTAATGTAATGTACTTACTGACTGTTGTATAGTATAGTGATTAGTATGCACTGTACAGAAGCATGATGAGTTTGGACCAGGCACTAGCAAAGTGTATTGGGAATCAGTCCGCATGTTCTCGGATAAACCTGAATAAAGACCGCCCCAACTCATGATAGTTGATGGCGCCGCCTTTGACTTATAAAGGAGGGCGCGCCCACCTTGATCGCTAGGAGACAGTATCCCGTAACGTTATCATCACCCACATCCTATAAATATGTTAGTGACACCTCATTACAATACCCTTGACACTACCGTATAGGGGCGCGCCATAGTAGTGCGTCGTAGGGGCGCGCCAATTGGAAGTTAACTTTCCTTTAAAGATTCTTTCCTACGACACAAATGCAGCTCGAGGCTCCAAGCCAAACAGAAGATAATGGGGACGCCGGCGTGCGAGACGGGGACTCAGAAAACAAGAGCACTATGCACAGGACACCAAACAACACGAGACTCAAGACAAAACCATGGTCAGTTAACTAGGTGACACAGGGGATAATCACGATCAGAGTTTAACTTCAGTCAGGTTAGGGGTGAGGGTTATAAATACCCTCTAAACTAATGTAACATTGCATACTTTAACACCATATACTTCCTCCATAAACGAACATTCGTCTGACTTGATCGTCGAAGGGGAAACAACGGGAACTCCTGGGCTTTTCTTCGGTGCAGGTTAATGGAGCAACAAGGAAACCGACCCGTAACGCACCAGAGAGAGTCCTACTGGAAAACGTGATCCAACAAAGTGCATGGACCGCTGTCATGCAAGCAAGCTAACCACGGAGAGTAATGATGGTTGGTGTTGGTTCAAAACAGTAGTCTTGTGTGGAGGGACAGCATCCTTATCTGGCTTAGCTGTTAAGTAACGAACCCGACCCTCTTAACTTATTCGTCAAGCATTTCGTTCTTTTTTCCATCGATGCTCGTACTCGAATGATTGATTGACTATTGATTCAGACATGTTAGAGAAGGAACTGCACAGACAGATTTCAACGTCAATTGCCAACGGAATCAAAGTCATCTCTCCACCGTACGGCACAGACACTGCCTGGGTTGGGGCTAAGGTTATCAGCAATGTGGGTGAGGCTATTTAATTACACTACTAAAAAATCCAAAATTCTGACAAAAAGTACAAAAACATGCTGGTAAAACCTATGGAGTCGGGAAATGTTGGTAAAAAAATATACAAAATCTACCCATTAAATCTTCACATATGGAAAAAGCTGTAAAATCTTAAAAACTTGTCGCTCAAACTCCTGTACGTAACGTAACTCAACATTCTGAGCTTATTAAAGTTTGAAAGCAAATAGCGATTTTTTAACCAAAATATACCAAATTTAATAAGTAAATACCAAAATGTCCTAATTTTGTCAACATAGACGAATCTATACCAACCCGCGACTGAGAGTCGCAGTTTGGTACTTTAACGTTGCCATAGTCTCACCCGCGGCTCCCAGTCGCGGGTCAGTTTTTTTCTTTCTTTCTGTCAGTTCCACCCGCGACTCTCATTCGCGAGTAGAACTGAGTGTTAGTTCCACCCGCGAATGGGAGTCGCGGGTGGAACATGTTTATTTTTTGAAGTTTAAAAAATTCCCCAGCGGAAGATCAACCCGCGACTGTGGTAACGTTATAGTACCAACCCGTGACTGAGAGTCGTGGGTTGGTATAGATTCGTCTATGTTGGCAAAATTAGGACATTTTGATATTTACTTATTAAATTTAGTATATTTGGGTGAAAAATTTCGCAAATAGCTTATTGGTAGAATGTTTAGCGACGGTATATGTTAGTGACAAAGCTTTAAGCTGATGGGCGTGGCGTTGAGTCAGAAGAGACAGGATTCTAAAGTCTTCTGCTAAAAGGTTAACACTAACACTACATTGATTGTAATATAGTATCCACACTTGCATGTTTTAGCGACAGAAATACCCGTCGCCATAAATCTTATGATTAATTATTTTATACATATATCTACTGACGGATTGAACTTTTATCTTCCATTGTTGCTTGCGTGCTGCAGTTGAACACTTTCCCAGGATCATGGTGCGTAACGAAGTATAAGTAATGTTGGATCTTGCTTTCCTGAATGTTGATCTGGCAGTGAATTGAATGCACAGGATGGTTGAATGATGCTCTCGCCTTAGCTCCGGTGAACCTGCAGGTAGGGGATCGCAACAGATGGGGTGTCTCTGGGTCCCTCTCCGATGCTTAAATGAGTATATGTGTGTGTATAGCTCAAAACGTAATGAATGTATGTAAAGCAAAGGTATTTATAGAGTAGGAGAGACCAAACCGTAGAAGGTAACTGTATATCTTTGTAAATATTGTGATGTTGAAGATTAGGATAGTAGATATTACGGTTATGGTGTGATATTGCAGTTACCATATCTAATCTTTAGTGAATATGTGCCCGAGATACGCGGGATATCGTGGTCATATCTTTATTAACGGTTGGTGGGACCAGAGTAGAGAGGCAAGACTCTCTTCATGGCGAGCACTCCTATGGCGAGCAGTAGGAGTTCGCGACTTGGTGATGAATGGCGATCAGTGATGGAACCTTTGGCGTCTATATTAGGTTGGGCTCGATATTGGGTCACTCTATATGAGTCAGATCGACTTTAGCATAGACCGGTCAAGTTCGAATAACTTGGGTTCACCCTCTCTATGGTTATTGGGTCTTCGAAGCATTTTCCTTATTGGGTTGTCACTATCAATACCCAATAAGACTGGTTCCGTAGATTTGATCGATACGCTAACAAGCGACGCCTCTGATGTATAACGTGAAATATATGAAGGGTTCGATTAGAATGGTCCAAGTATATGGAATTCAACGACTTTATGTCGTCCTCATAATATTCAGAAAGTAAAGGGGCAGGGTTTATTTTGGGCGTTCGAAGAGGTCAGGCGATGCCCCATTTAAAGAAAAAATACTTTGATTTCCAGTTTGAGTTGGTGGATTTAAAATCAGAAATAAGGGGATTTTTTGAGTCCCGAGACCAATCGATCCATCCAAGGCGACACACTTTCCAATCTTTGAATTCTGGGAAACGAGTTTGGAAAAGAAAAAAATGAAAGGCGTTGGATTGGAAACGATAAAAGGTTCTAAAAAGGGCCAAAGAGTATACCCAACCCCGAGCAAAGCACTGGATTCGAAAACTCACCCACATTCGCAAGGCGATGGGTATTAACTAAGTAGGAGCGATGTCATAATACATGCAAAGCTCCTTCAAAGGGTCACAAAGGGGGAAGTGAAGCCCCACATCTATCTGAGCCAGATAGATGATGGATTCGCTCTCCCAAAGGTCTACAAATGGGGCGAGGGTCGTCATCATTAAAACCTTAAGGGATGGGCTATCGAGGACAATGAGCGCCGCGCATGCGCGATCGCTCCACACTACAAACGAAGTTTTCGGGGGTTATAAGATTTGGCTTATGATCTACAGGGGGAAGAGGGACAAAGATCTTACCACTTGGAGTGTCGCATGAGTCCATTTTTTTATTTTAAACGTTTAACCTATGACGCCTCGAGATTGCATTGGGCAATGATGAAGGACTGAAGGGCGACGCCTCAGAATATTAGAGAGAGAAAGGTTTTAGAGAGAAGGCGGAGCGAAGAGAATTCGAAGCTTGGAAAATATGGGAGTACAACCTTATTTATAGTGGTCCCAAAGGCCATCCAACTAGGCTTGTTCAAATTAACTGGTTCGGATGAACTGGTCTGGTCTGGAACTGGTTTGGTTCGAACCGGTTCGGCCGAACTAGTTCCAAAATAAAACGAGTGTTTTTAGGCTTCAAATATACCAGTTCAAAATATACCAAAAATCCAGTTCGAATCGGTTCGACTCAACTATTTTTTTTATACTGGTTTATACTTCAATTTAAATCAAACCACTTTAAACCTATATAATTTTAGAACCGGTTTGAAGCAAAATCAACTAAACCGGTCTGAAATTAAACCAAACCTAGAGACGCCTTCAATAAACCAAACCTAGAGATATATTGGACTCTCATATGTTGATGTTGGACAGGATTTTAGTCAGTTGTGGAACAAATTTTCAATCGGTTCAATGTGTTTTTCAGTCGGTTCAGTGTATTTTTCAGTCGGTTTAGTGTTTTTTCTGCTGGTTCAGTATTTTTCAGTTGGTTCAGTATTTTTTCAGACGGCTCAGTGTGTTGGACAGGACTTTCAGTCGGTTTGAACCAAATTATTTCCGAACCAAAAATTGTTATTAAAAAAACAGACCAGAACAGTTCGAACCGGTCCTGAATCGGTTCAAACCAGACCAGTTCTTTTTTCCTTAAACCAGACCAATTATTTTAGAAACAGAAAAAATACTGAGTTTTTTCAATCCAGACCAGTTCAGTTCAGAACCGGTTCAACTTCGAACTGGTCCATGAACAAGCCTACATCCAACAGTCATTTTCTCCTCGGAATACATAACGTCATGTAAATCTGACCGTTGGATCTCAATGTTCATGTCAGACGATGACGTCATCGAAGGAAGACGAAACGTTTGGGCAATTTTCAAATTTCCCGCTCAAAATTAATTTAAATTTTGTGACAAAATGTTTAGACAGGCAACGCCTGCAAAAGGGAATTTACCCAACCAGATTTGCTCCTGCAACAAAAAAACACCCAACAAGGAAGGTGTCGCCTTCGAAAGCAACTCAACCAACCAGGAGCAATCTCCTGCTTGGCTCAGGTGCAGATGATGGGCCCAGAGGCTTCGCTCGTATGGCATACCCAAAGGTTTCGCCCGTGTAACAGGCCCAAAAGCCTCGCCTCATATATTACAAGGCATTTCATCTAATCATACGAAAAAGGCTTCGTCTCTTCTTCTATTAGAGGTTTCGCCTATTATCTCTATAAGAGAGGCTTTGCATGTACCTGGACCTAGCAGGCGCCGCCATTTCATTTTAAGATGTGACATGGTCATTATCTCAGGCGACGCCTGGTAATGTGACAGGATGACAAGACAACCATTCCTTGGACCGGTGATGTGACTATGGCTGACAATTTCTGACACGGCACGATTAAACGACACGACACAATCTCCTTTAAAGTGTAAATGAGTTTGACCTTAACGGATCTTGTGTTTAAACAATTCTTATACATTTAGACGTGATTAATAATCGTGTCTAAACATCTTAGATCTGTAGATATCTGTATAAACACGATTAAACACGATTAACTTATTGTGTTGAATCGTGTCGTGTATACATGTGACACGTTTAGACACATTTAAGTATAATAATAATAATAATAATAAAATATTAAAATACTCACTTACTTTTTAATATTGAACTTCGAAAACCTTACTTTGTATATATAGATTTGTGTATATATCTGCTTTAAAGCGTAAATGGGTTTGACCTTAACAGATCTCGTGTCTAAACAACTCTTATACATTTAGACACGATTAATAATCGTGTCGTGTTTGTGTTTGAAGTTTTAAGACACATTTAAAATTTATATGTTTAGACACGAGACATGTTTAGACATGACACGATTAATGACACGACACGATTAGACACGACACGACACGATTGTCACCCCTAGATGTGACCCAGCTCCCTTTCCCAAGTCGATAAAAAATAACTACGGTAAAGAAAGTTAAGACAATCAACAGATTAACTATTCTTATAAATAACACAGTTCATTTATTACTAAACGGTATTCTTACATTTACACATACATACATTTATTGCTCTTGAAAATTCAGATTAACTTAAACTTCGAATAGGAAACAAACGGGAACACCTAGGGTTTTCCTTGTGCAGGTATCGAGGTCGTCGGTGTATTCAAAAGAATGTGATCTAACACTAAGCACGAACTCTAATATTAAAAAATTATTCTTTTACCATAATTATATTTTCATTTTGACTAACATTATTTATTAATATAATTTGTCATATTTTTTTATTGTTAAATATTTTTTTGCAGTATTTTATTTTTATTGATTTCCGACTTCTTTTGCATTTTTAGAATATTTTCTGGATAGAGTAATGCTGATACTTAACCAATTAAAGGACTAGTAAGTTTGAAATTATTTTTATATATTTGAAGGGAAAAAAATTTCACAAAATAGTGTAAGATAACGCATATTTTCAATTATATTTTCAATTGGTTCGACAGAGATAATTCCGTTAGCGGCAGTTTTGATCTCCAACTACTGGGACCCGCCTGAAGTGCGATTTTCTAACTATAATGAAACACGTGTACAGGAGAGATAAATTTTAAATAGTTTCCATTGACCATTTCCTTCTACAACGAAGATTCTCTCTTTCCATTCCTCAACTTTCCTTTCTCAGCAGCCGAACGCCAACTCCAGAAGACGAGCGATGGAGATGCGCCGCCATCCTGCCATCATCGACGAGCAATTTGATTATCCGCAGCATGAAAATTGACCGGCACTGCTATCTTGATTGAATTTGATCCTTTCTTGGAGCGCCATGGCACTGGAGAAGTGTTCGTCCTTCACTCGCCCACCTGAATTTCGCGTTCTTTGCCCTCAAATCCCGAATAAGAGTCAACGACTAGCATGCCCCAAGAGATCCTGCATTCTCTCCTACTTTGGGTTCGTCGCTGTTTCTGTTGGAATCGCTATTTTTGTTCCAATTCGCATTTCCGTGTGGAATTTGACTTTCTGAGTTGGAATTTATTGTAGCGAGACGTTTCCTCTCTCGTCTTCGAGATTGAGAACAGTTGAGATTCACACAGATAACACCAAGAATGGGCATGGAAATTGCATACCGCATCCAGCTGTTTCTAAGGGCAGGGGCGACTCTTCGGGAAAGAGGCCTCAACTCCTTTTCAACCGACCGCAGCTGAGTGAAGAGGAATGTAAGGGATTGATGAAACGTGCCTTTGGGCGTTTCGTAGCTCGTGAAGCTGTTCTTGATGAGGAAATATGGGTTGGTGTTTCTTTCTTTATCCATGATATTATTAGACGATTGAAGTTCATAATATATATGTTTTCTTTAGTTTGATTGGTGATTTCATTTGAATTTGGTGTGGCAGACTGCATCATGGTTACGTGCAGAAGCTCGAATGGAGAATTTTGCCCATAGGTCAGTTTGTGCTTCCAACTAATTGGAGGTTTCTGGTGATTTGTTGGATGTTATCTTCAAGTGCCAACATATTATGCTTCCCTAACTGTAGCGTGTTAATGATGCTCTGTAATGGTTTTTCAGGAACATTGAATGCTACAAGAAACAGTATGCTCAAGATGTGAGTAATCTCAATCTTTTGTCAATTTGATTGTGATTCTCATTGTGTGTCAATTGTGATCTTTCGTGATAGCTCTCTTGGTACTTTAGTTAATTATGGCTTGTTAACCGGTGGCCTCCTGACCTGTCGTGATTTACCTTCATAGTTAAAATCTGCATCATAGTACCACTCTGACTGAACATTTACCTTCATCCGGTAACTCTCTTTTTATGGTTACGTACGATTCGTATTCGTATAAACTAATCAAAGAAGAGTTACTGCAATGTTTGCTTTTGTTAAATTTCTATTGCTGTATTGCACCCTTCTGCAGAATGCCTGAATTACTTATCTGCTGCCACTGTTTCTAGGAATGGTCATCTTCTACTTTCTTCATGATTTTGCATATAACATGCTTCAGTTGTTCATGTTTCGCTTTCTGTGTATGCATGTTCATGTAGGAATTTTATGCCTTGAAAAGAAGAACCCTTGGAAAGTGCGGAAACTGCCTCAAAAACTTTTGCTTCGTTGCAGTAAGTCTTTCTTTTGATGGTGAACTGGGTAAAATCATGATAGATCGTGACTTGCCGGGACTATGCATATAACATTTTATAGTTACCATTCAAACGGATAAGATTAGGCAATTCTCCTGCATGGTCTAATTTAGCCAATTTCGTTATTGGACTCTTGAAGTTGTCATTTAGGTACTATTTTCATGCTTCTTTGGAACTTCAAACCGAGCTTCTCTTTACTGTTAGTGCAAGGATGTAATTCCTTTCCTTACTTGAAAAGGTAGAAAATACAAATCAACCGAATCATATCATTTGTTTCAACTTCCATACAGGTCAGAAAGGAAGAGAAACACATCAAGAGAACTGTTATCAAGAGTGTTGTTGGAACTCTAGATCTTAGTCTCCGGCAGTATTTGAAAGGGGAGACGTATCCAGGGGTAATAAACAATAAATACATTAGCCGTTTCAAAAAAAAAATCACAATTTCTTTAGATTTTTAGTTTCTTATTTTTTCAATACAGGAGTTGGCTCGTCCTTCTAGGGTCTTTGCAAGTCAAGATCCCAATGAAGAGAACAAGTACGCATACGTTTCAAATGTTTGTGTGGCAAAGTTTGCTCGGGGTCAGGATATTGCAACCAACATGATTTACTTGGCAGTCGATGTTGCTTGTTTCGCAGGTTGGTAGTAAATCATGTCAGTAACATCATGGTCGTTACTTTTAATTTCTAAAATTTATTACTGTGTTTGCAGGGATGAAAAAGTTGTTTGTTCATGTTAATGAGAATAACAAAATTGCTCAGGGATTGTACAAAAAGACTGGATTTGAGGTTGGAATTCAACCTAACCTTTCTTCTCTTCAATTACATGCTGCTTTTATTTACCTTGTGCATAAGTACTAGTTTTGTTTTTGAATGTGTTTAATGATTTTTGACTGATGCATGCAGTTTGTTGATGTTCCTCCATTATCACCTCCTTTTTCGGTATCACATACACAAACTCTCGATTTCCCTCCTGAAGAGCGAAGGCTTCTGATGGCAATGGAGCTCTGAAATCTCTTATACATTCAACTGAACCACAAGACAAGTGGATTAGTGTAGTATTTATTGAGTCTACGTAAGATGTTGGATGAAGAAGCTCTTCAGAATTGTTAAAATGATGGTAGTGTTTGTTTTTTCAATCGATAATAAACTCAACCTGTGTAAAAATAGCTACTTATCTGTGAATCCACTCACTACAATTTTGAATTTTCGCATTAATTACTCTTTTGGCAAAACTCCAATGACTCATTCTAGAAACTCAACGACTTGTAAAATACAAGGATAAACAAAATTCCATTAAAATATACATAATAATTATAATTATATCGAATCTAAGCCGCCTAGACATTATTCATTTCCACTCGTACAATAAAGCCAACACCTCCTCCCTCCTAAAGTGGCTCATTGCTGCCATCCACCGTATTTCTGGTTCCTATTCCCACCCATCATGTTCGAACCACAACCACCCGCTCCAGACCCACCACCATAGGAGCCCTGAGGATAATTGGACGGAGCAACACCATAACCGCTACCACCTCCAACACCACGAGGTCCAGTTCCTGCCATGCCTCCACTCGAGCCGTAGGGCGGGACCCTTCCCTGCGTAGGATAGGGTCCATTGTTGTAACCACCACCACGGTTTGAACGGTTGTAGCCATCACCAGCACCAGGGTTTGAACCAGAAGGGTACCGGTTCGGGCCTCCGGATGGACCTCTTGGCTTTCCATAGTGATGGGTTGGTGGGCCACCTGCAGGGACTGGTTAGAACCCATGCATCAGTTGGTTGGGCCCGGCTCGCATCTGAGCATGTGCTTGGTCAGACGGCTGTATGGCTGGGAGGCGGGCGTGCTGAGGTGGGTGCTGGAGTTTTTGGCGCTTGGCATTCTCCTCTTGCTGCCTCTGCTGCTGTCTCTTCTTCTTTGTTTGGAACTCATGAGAGGATTCATACTTGGGCAGACTGTCAAAAGATGCAGAATCATGACGCTTTATAAGTATAGAATCCTTCATAATCGTGAATTTTATGTAAAAATGAAAACTTTACGTCTTTGGATCGCATGGAAGCGGGTTGGTCCAAAAGTATTCTGCATCCAGAGCATCCTTTGCAGATATTCTCTACATATTTTGAGAAGAAAAAAAAAATAGATCAGATTAGGAATCTACCACACACAAAAAAGAGGTAAGATCTATGTAAACATACGCAATATAAACAAACAGACAGAATAATAAGAAAAAATGGATTAGCACCTGGGCTGGATCAAGCATCAACATCTTCTCAAGTAAATCCAGTGCATTCCGATCAAAACTAAAAAGCAGAAGCAGAAACTATATGAAGTTTCAAAATCATGTTCGATCATATCAAACCACCAACCAACCTAAAAAAAAATGACATCACAAAAAATTAAAGTTACTTACTGTCTGATGAACTCCCTGAGGCGTCTCTTCACTGGTCTTGTCGGCTTAAAATTGTTATACCAAGGAATCTTCGATACACCAGGCCAACTGTTCTCGTCTGGAGGCCCACACAAGTCGAAAATCTTGTTTAACTGTTCAGGCTGCAGATAATATTTTAGCTAACCATACAAACAAGATCAATTCAGCTAGAGAAGTACTCCATTGAAGGGAAATTACCTCATCTTTTCCAGGGAATATTGGTTTTCCATGCAGAAGCTCAGCAAAAATGCAACCAACAGACCACATATCAACAGCTGGCCCATACTTTGTTGCCCTCGGGAGGTCTGGATAAGTCAGATCAGATCAGGAACTAATCATGGATGCCATACTCTTAAAAAAAATTGAAATTTCTGGAAGCTACAGTATTTACCTGTACCATAGAGTAATAACACGGTTGGTAAGATTTGCATTTTGATCATGTGAGAATGAACGGGCGAGCCCAAAATCTGCAAGCTTTAGATTTCCCTCGTTATCAATAAGAAGATTGGAGCCTTTTATATCACGGTGAAGCACTTGGTTAATGTGACAGTAGTGCAGCCCTGTCAAGAGTTGCTTCATATAACACTGCAATAAAAAACATAAGAGAGAACATTTATGAAATCGAGACAATTATGCAGTGTGAATTCACATCCTTAACTTTAATTTTAAAATAAAAATTACAAGCATTTTCTAGTACCTTAATCTGAGGTACAGAAAACCTCATCCCAGGACGATCAGCAAGGCCGGTCAAATCATGATCCATATATTCAAATACCATGTAAATGCCACCCTTATATTTATTACCCTCTGTACCCAACAAATGAATTCACATCTCATATACATCAAATCAGACAAAATAAATTGCACATTCATGTTACATCACTTGCCTGCCCTTCCTTGGTCATTTCTCTCTGGCCCTACAAAGAAAAACCCAGTACAGTTTTTACCTATCTAGATAACAAAAATTCATCAATGGATAATCTGTTCTGTGTGATGCACATCACTCAATTACCAGGGGATGTCACAATTTCTTTCAACTTAATCACATTTTCATGGTGGAGTTTCTTCAGAATTTTGATTTCTCGTATGGCGGTGATTGGAAACTGCACAGATACAAGGGACATATTAGAAACCTAAAAATCATTATCACGGTAACACTTAAAAATGATCTAAAAGACCAAATGGATGAGACATACCCCCTCTCTCTCGTTATCCATCCTAATCTTCTTCAGAGCAACAATCACCTGTTCGTTTTTCTCTAGCCATGAAGACTTGACTGCACACAAAGAGCATGTTATGAAAAAAAAAAATCATTGTAAAAGCAATACAACAAGGATCTAAAAAGTTCATTTGAATCCATTACACCAAGCAGTATTAAAAAAAAAAATAGAATCTAAATGTACAATAAGAAGTCAAACGCTTCTATGGACTAAGGAAGTCTAATAACAATTGTAGCAAGTTAGCATAAAAATCATTAACAGGTGAAAGGTTTCCCTTATCCAAGGAAAAGGAAATACCAGTTACTGTTGCAGTCCGTGGGATATTTTTAATGAGTAACAACATTGGAAACAATGTGCCTCCTTTACCGTCACCATTAATGGAGTCAATATTTGTAAATAAGATCAACCATGCTAAAGACCAAACCTCATAAGGTTAGTATCTCATAGAGCTCTACTTGTTCCAATCTTGACCAGTATGACAGTGTTGAGATGAAAAATTCCATTGGCACTTCCTCTACAACATGATAAATCCAATTTGACACTCCTGACTTGGATTAGCTCTGTATTCATAGATACATTCCGATGATAGCGAGACCCGAAAATCAAATATTTCCCGAGAGAGTACCAATGAGAAAATTCGAAAGACGAGAAAGTTTTCAGAAGAAAGTAAGGAACTTATTTATTCAGTGAAGACGATACATTACAAATTTTCCTTATATGGAACGAATTACACGAAGTATAGACGAAGACAGGAAAAGGATACATAATTTATTCACGGATGAATTCCAAAGCCCTAATTTTGCGAACCAAACAAAAATAATATCCCTTTGAGTCATCATCCATGAAAAAATCATGATATACATGATACCTACAAAACAAAATAAAAAAAATTGAATCATGAATTTATTACTAGTAGGGCAATTACAAATAGGTTTTCCAATAACGAAACTCCCAAACGGGCAGACCGGAGCAGAATTAGCAAGAATAAACCTGTAAAATTCAAGATTGCGAACAGGAAAAGAGAGAACTGCTGACCCGTAGGTTCCTTCTCCAATCTGCTCCAGCTTCTCGAAAGAGTCGACACTTCTCGAACCCCAAGAAGGAGACTCGTTGATATTGAACTGCCCCAGAGCCGCCATGGCCATCTTATCTGACGCAGGCACTTCTTTCTCGACCTGTCGTCGATTCAAGAATCAGTCTGCTCTGGAGTACGCCGCCAATATGATTTCAAGAACTTATTTGTAATACTAACGTAAGTTTGTAGCAACTTACTTATAATGTTTGTAAAAATATTCAGTTAATTTTACAAAACATTTAACGAAGAATTGACAGAAATACCAATTACATTCGTTTTTAAATATGATAGACCATTTAAAATATTTTAAATTAAATATCTATTTTATACAGATATATTAAACTATTTTTTTTTCCTCTATATAATTACGTATATACAAAGGTACTGTTTATTCAGTCTAGAAATAATCAAGATTTGAACTTAATTCGTTTATTTATAATCAATAACTTTATTAAGTGTAGTGAAAAGTATTAATACTTCATTTAAACAAAATATTTTAATATGATAATACGAGATAAAGTGGAATATGACTGCATAAAATTGGAAACATATATTTCATATATAGATAAATATATTTGGCATATATCTGATATATATTGTAGATATATAGAGAAAGCGCGCCAACGTATATATTTTGATCTCTCAAGACTCAAGTGCTAATCTATAAATACATGGAAACATAAACATCCATCCTCACTTCTTTCTATGCTCTCCATTCTCACGTCTTCTTTATAAAGCTCTAGCCAAAGCTTCTTGTTTCTCTCTAATGGCGGAAGTTGCAAGATTCAACAGCATCCTCCGGAACAACCAGACCAATGTGGTACTGAACATGGATGGGAGGGACGAACGAACCATTAACACGCCTGCAGATCTGGCCTTGCTGCAGGAAGTCGGTCCAGTCTTGAAATTCGATCTCTGCGTCAAGCAATATAATCATCTGCAGTTCATGGATCTTCGCGGCATTCCTTGGAGAATCCAGACGACCCAACCCATCACCTTGAACCGCCGCTCGGAGTTTCCAGTGACCCACGCATGGACTTACCTGACCAACATTCTCTCTTCCGTCGCCCTAATTCCACGCAGCATTCTATACGACACCGTGCTCCAAATCTCCAACTATGCGTTCATGTCGTATAACCCTAGAACACTGGTGATCCACGTCAAGGCGAATTTGACGATCATGAACGTTACCGCTACGGTTCATAGGCCGCCGGTGCACCCATTGCTGGCACAACGAAACTGGGTTAGGGTCGATGACTCCATGGTGGTGGATGTCACTGAGCAGCCAGAGGCACCGCCGCTTGATCTTCCCCGTCAACCGCGGAGAAAATCGGTGCTGGATTTGAAAGAAAGATATGGGTTGATCGCGGCGGAGACCGAGGCGGACGAAGAGCTAGGAGACTGCGTGGTGTGTTTGGAAGAACTAGATGCCGCCGAAAGATCGTCGAGGGAGGTTTTGAAGATGCCATGCTCTCATGTTTTTCATTGCAACTGCATCTTTAAGTGGCTTCAACAGAGTAACTCTTGTCCGGTGTGTCGGTCCGTTATCCATTAGAGGCTTAGAGCATAGAAGATTCCATGTCGGATGTCACACGTCATCAACATTGTCGGAATGAAGAACACTGCATTTATGGTTATCAAAAGGGTACCTCATTTAATTCCATTTGTATATGGACTGAGTTCATTTCATTGTAGGAACGTCGTATAATATTCATTGGTGGAATATATTTGTTTGCAAAAAAATTGGTGATATCTCTTAAATGATATGTAGATTTTTTTTGAAAAAAAAAACTATACTACATTTCAAAACTAAATATCAAAATAACAACTTTTAAAAACTATTTATCGTCCAGTTGCGAGTAGAATTACAAAATATTAAGGGATAAATACCAAGTAGCTACCTGAACTTTGGACGTTTTGCAACGAGCTACCCGAACTTTGAAAATTCAAAACGGACTACCTCAACTTTGAAGAAAGTGCAAATAGCTACCTTCATACAATTTTCCGTCGGAAAATCGTTGAAAAGTCGTTGGAAAGTCGTTAGAAATTGGACGAAGATAGCTATTTGCACTTTTTTCAAAGTTGAAGTGACTCGTTTTGAATTTTTAAAGTTCGGGTAGCTCGTTGCAAAACGTACAAAGTTCAGGTAGCTACTTGCTATTTAACCCAAATATTAATTTAAATAATACATTGTCAGTAGCGGGTAAAAATAAACTTAAATCATACCATCAACTTTTAACCCTTACAGTAACAGATAGGATCAAAGTTAATTTCTACCCGTGCCTGAGGTAACTGTAGTACTAAGAGTCACGGGAAACAAATTTGCAGTCCTGCTGCTGGATGAGGTAAAATTGCACATAATGATGACACAAATGGGAGAACTCAACCAAACCATGAACCTGTTCTCAGGGCCTCATCTAGAGCTGAGCAACCACTCAAAAAAAATTCTAGCATACAAGAATTAGACCTCGATCTTCAATCCTAACTGGCCAGAAATTGTTATTCCTTGCTAAAAAAATGTATAATATCTATAAATAAAAGTTTCCAGCAGAGGAAGGCAGCAGTAGTGGCAACCAAGCCATGAGCAGCACAAAACATATCAGACAAATTCTACTCTTTTTCAGCATATATCCACCCCAGACCATACTTTTGCTCCAAAAACCTTGCTGCGTCAAGTCTCCTACATTCGTAAAGACCCTTAATTAAAATCCGTACGGTCCATGCATTCGGCTCGTATCCCCTTCTGCAAATATCATCAAAATAATCACAGGCACGGTCGATATTAGTTATTGTCAGTTTTGCCACCACTATACTGAAGGTGAACATGTCAGGGACGAAGCATTCCTTTATGTCTTCTTCCAACGCTGAGAAACTATCCGTCATCTTAGTATGCCCACTAAAAATACCCAACAGTCTGCGAATAGTGTACCCCACAGACATGGGATCGTCTTCTTGTCTATGAAGAACCCAAGCCTTATATAGGTTTATGGAATTCATAGAATGAAACAACAGCGTGTTCCCAGTAAAGGTTGAAACTTTCCGCCCGTCTTTCTCCATGTCAGTGATTATTTTCACTGCAGTATCGTAGTTCCTTTCAAGGCATAGATTGTAAACAAGGACGTCCGAACATTCCATATTCGGGACTACGCCGTTGGTCCTCATACGCTGAAAAAAATATAATGCAAAATCTACCTTTCCAGCCCTACAGAGGCCAACCACCATCGTACAGTATAGTCTTTTACTTAATTTTCCTTCTGTCTGCAGGTTATTGAAGTACCTTATGGCATCTGCAAATTCATTGTTCCTCAAATAACAATGAAGTGTAACAATGTGTGTCTTTTGAGTAGGATGGACTGAGTTCATGCTCATTACTTTTTGAATGAATTTAGCGAGTTCCGACTTTTTGGCACGGCCAACTCCATCAATGAACCAGTTATAAACCCAATGCTTCGGTGCAAAAGTAGACACTAGCACACTTAGGAATCTCAAAGGTTCTTCTTTTTTGCATAATTCAATTATGACGCTTCGGTATAGCCAATATGGGACCTGGTAATTCTTATGCCGGGCCTCGATGAGCAATTCTGCAGCCTTTTCTACTTTGTTAGATCTCTTATACCCAGATATCAAATTGAAGTAGCAGCTCCAGGTGACTCGGTTGCTGCCTTCGTTGAGTTTGCGAAGCAAGTAGCGGCCTTCTTCTACACGGTTTGCTTCACAGAGAACCGATATAGCATTATGGTAAGTGTAAGGACAAAGCAACAAGTTTGTTTTCTGTGCAGCTAAATCCAACACCTCACTCATCTCATCGGGCTTGCCCTCACTACATAACGCATCCACTAAAATGTTAAAACTCCGTTTTGTTGGGAAACAACCTTGTTTGACTGAATTCTTGAAAATCTCAAATGCATCTTGTGTCCTCACGTATTTACACAACATCCTGATCAGAAAGTCAATCGTGATTTTTGTACGTGCCCACAGGAATTGCCCATTGGCATTGTAGAGCTCCAGGGCATCTTCCACCATCCCTGCCTTACAAAACAAGCACAATGCAACATTGACGGTCCAAAGATCTGGCGATACCTGATTCTCCTTCATATCTAATAGTAAATCTCGAACATCTTGAAGCCAGTTCACCTTCAAGAGGCGGATCATTATAGCGTTGTATCTTGAAACATCGGGTATATACCCTTCCAAGCATTTCATGGTCTGTAAAAAGGCTAAAGCCTTGTCAAGCTGCTGATCTTGAACAAGATCTCTTAGATAGATGCCGTATACATAACCCATCGGCACTGATTTCATTTCCCTAAATTCCTGGATGAAGGAACCTGCTTCTTGGAACTTTCTGATACTGCAAAGAGCATGAACAAACCCGCCTAGTATTATAGGGGTAAGTCCTTTACCTTCTCTTACCAATCTATGCAAGTATTCCCCAGCTTCGTGCATCTGGTTCTGCTTGTACAGACTCTTTAACACGATTGAATGAGTAACCGAATTGCAAAGACCTTGACTTGATATCTGCCTCTCAATCACTTGAACCGCATCAAAGCAACTCTCTTCCACCAAAGCATTTAGAAGCACATTGTACCCAAAACTATCCAAATCAAGGCCTTGGAATCGCATTCTGCTGAATACCTTGAGGGCAACATCGGGTTTTCCGGCTAGAGCATACCCCATTATTAGTGTGTCGTAAAATCTCACCTTTAGAGTAAACCTAGACATGAACAACAAACCCAAATGGCTATTACAACTCTGCAAGTGCTATCAGACATGAAATGTACAAATTGCAATCAGACCGGACCTGTTAATGTTGAAGTTCTCTGTGTAGTCAATTATCTTAGAGGTTTGCTTTGCAGAGGCCAAAATCTTGAACATGGCGTAGTAGGCAGCTCGGGCGTGGTGATACAGAGGCTGCCGACCCGCCCAATCGAAGAACTTGACGCACAGGAGGACGCCTTTGTCTTGCCTCTTCCCATAACTGAGTACCTGAAGGACGAACTGCTCCGATAAATGGAGATTCAGCAAGGTCAACTTATGATCCGCAGAGTGGAGATCGAATCCCTTTTCCGACTTCAGAATCTCAAAAATTGTGAAGAGGAGATGATCCTGACCCACTTTGAGCCATTCCTTCAGCGCCGATGCGGTTTCTCTCGTCATTAGGGCACTGGATCTAGGCGAACTCCGATTGACATGGAAAAAAGCAACGGAAGACTCGGCAGCGGAAGTGCCGGCGGCGGCGAATAGGGTGCGGTTGAGGGCGAGGATGGGGGCAAATAGCGACCTTTTCCTGGTCACATGCTTGATTGAGAGCATAGTTGTGATTTCAGAGTCTGAGGAAAGAGGAAGGACTGGGTGTTTCGAAAGCTAGAAATCTTCGTGGATTACTGTATCCCATCATGTGATGGTTAGACAGAGCTGGGTTTTGCAGGCTACAGATATAAGGAAAGGAGACTTACACCAGGTCGGATATTTTGATTGGGTTTCCTTGTCTGCCGCCGTGCTTACAAGGGCAGCTTGACCTATGAGATTTTATTTTGGCGACGGCGCACTGGTCGACCTCCGTCTTCTCTGTGTCTTGAACTGCAGCTACCTGCGTTTAGATTAGGGACGACAATTTTCTAGTGAATACCATAACACAACAAGGACACGCGGAACAAATCGTGTTTGTGTGAGTAGACATAACGATAAGCGATACTATGGATACGATAATGCGAAAATAAATTTGTATCGTATTTATGTATAGGTATTAGAACACGATATCATTATAAAATTGATACTTTTTATTTACAATTATAAATTTAGATTTGAAATTTTATTTTTTAAATATTTTTCTAAACAATTTTCATTTAGTAGCTTTTAAAATCTACTTAATTATACATTAAAAACTTGTGAAATTTAATATTTGAATTGATAATTTTTAATATGAACAATTCGTTATCTTGATATTTTCTAATAAATCTCATGTGTGAAGATATAATTGATTACCTTAAGGCAACATGATAACACAACATGAACACACACGAAAAATTGTGTGTCGTGTTCGTGTTGAGTAACATGACACGATAAGTTTATCGTATGTGTTCATGTTTGGTAAGTGTCACTCAATAAACGTATTGATATACACAATAACACGCACGTACGCACGATTTGTCACTCTAATTTATATTTTAGAATTTGGATTTTTTTTAAAAAAATTTAACCCTAATTTAATAATTAATTATAAACTAAGCCTCAAATTTTTATTTTTATTTTTCAAAATAGGAGAGAGGTTAGGGTTCTTTCCAAATTAATCGTAAATCAAAGATGAAGAGGTGTACCGTGGAGAGCGAATGTTGTATAAAATATGTGTAACCGCCCACGTTGCACAGTTCATCCACCCAGATAGTGCATGTTTTTCCATATGCACTTATTGAAGAGAAATTTAAGTTTGTTTTATTTTCTTCTATGACCAATCAACAACAGAAATTGGTCCACAAATTAAGCAATCATTCGTCCACAAAAACAGTTATTCAATGCTTTCATTTATGCTCTTCGATAGATAGAGCATTATATAGAGCATTCTCATTTTTGGTCCCTAGATACCACTCTTCTTCAATTCAGCTTTAAATACATTATCTACTACGAAGAGTAAGGGTTTAGAAGCTCCAAACGAATTACGAAACTCAGTTTAGCAATGGCTGGAGGTAAGTTCACGAATTCGATTCAAGCTTCCGCTGTTTGATTTAAATGTGTTTATTCAGTTTATTAACATGTTTAAATCGATTCTAAGATTCATTAGTCTAACACGATTGTGATCGAACAATCGGGGCCGTGCTCTGTAGGAAAGCATCCAGATTCAAGGGCATTGAATCCTTCTGAAACGCCATTCTATATTCTTGAAGAAGAGGAAGGGATAGAATGTTGGGTTGCAGATCAAAATTTCTTTTTTCTGGCCAACCCAGATAATATTTCAAATGGGACTGCGGGAAATTGAAAAATATTACGTTTGGAGATCTAACTTTAAGGATTTATAAGTGTTCCTCTGATTTCCAAGAATGAAGAGAGATAGAGTATAGTGTTCTTCACTAACCTTGAAGGAAACTCAAACCTTTGCTGTGAAGCCTAATTTGTAACAAGAACTAGAGAGAGAACCAATGAAAGAGAAAAACAGAGACAAGAAACGGAACAAAACAGAGATATGGAAAGTAATGAAATTGAAAGAAAGAGAGAACACTGCATTAGCCATTAGGTGCTGTTCTATTTTGGGAAATTTAAAAATACGAGGATTAGTTTAGTAATTAATTATTAAATTAAGACTAAATTTAAAGAAAAAAAAATATAGAATTTGGATGGATGGGACAGTCGGCTTTCTAAATTTGGATAGAATTTGTCTGAATTGTCGAGCTTACCGCATTAGCTCTGAGTTGTGGCTGGATCTTGCCTCTTGAGTCTGGACGTAGTCTGAAATTTTCTCCAGTTAAATAATAATAAAGCAAATAATTGATCTAACAAAATTTATTTTATTTTTGGCCAAGATACTCGTTTCATTTGATAAAATAAAACGGCGTGACAAAAGTCACGTGAATTCGTCATTACAATCCTTAACAAGTAAACATGTAAGTGGGAGTGGGGGTCGTGAGACCCAATCGTTTAGACACACTCTCATCCTAGCTTGCTTCGCGATCCAGTTTGCGCATTCATTCGTCAACCTCGGGATAGATCGCCATTGCACTTGATCAAACTCGATCGCTAGTGCTCGTATGTTGGAGATTATGGTTTCAGTTCTCCATTCGGGGTTTCCCCCTTTGATTTGGTTTATCACCACTTGTGCGTCCGATTCCATGATGATATTGTTCCATCCTTTTTCCTTAGAAAGGTGTAGTCCCTCGTGTAATGCCAAAGCCTCCATCATCACAATGTTATCGCACCGTAGTTTCCTATTCGCGCCGCCAATTACATTACCGGGCTAGTCCCGAGCCACAATGTCGAGGCCTGCCATGTTCGTTCGGGGGCACCACGAGGCATCGCAGTTTATCTTGGTGACTCCATTGTTCGGTTTCTCCCATTTGGTGCTCGGTCTGGTTCTTACGCCATTGTCTCCCTGCGGTCGCCTAGGCAGCTCAGCTCTGGCTCTTCGGACGTCCTCCACTGCAGCCTCTGCGCTTGGGTGTTCTCCCTCAAACTCTGCCTTACATCGAGCCTTCCATATGGTCCAGGTCGTCAGGAGGCAGCTCTCCCACGTTTGGCTTGGATCTGTCGCTCTCCCCGTCTGTGCTCCCCTGACAGCATTGAGCCATTCATTCGTGTTCTGTCCAGGCGTTGGTCGATCTCTGCTGTCCAGGATGGCCTCCCAGACCTGTGTTGTCCATCTGCAGCCCGATACCATGTGGTCTCGGGTCTCATCCTCTCCACAGAGTGTGCATGCTGGTGTGATCGCCGCACCTCTCCGTATGAGGCTCACTTTGACAGGCAGCGCATTGGTTATCAGTCGCCATGCAAAGTTCTGAACCTTTGGCAAGACATTAGCCCCCCATACAACCTTCCATAGAGTCGTCGTCTCGCTGCTCAGATCTCCTTGGTTGTCTTGTTCGGTCTTGACTTGGCGAAGTCTGTGATAGATAGAGCGGGCTTCAGGGTTGCCACTGCGTGAGTGAGGCGACAGAGAGGTATGTTGACAATGATCTCGGCGTCTTCGTCTCCCACCAGCTCCCTGACCCTCTGTGCATTCCAAGTGCCTTCTGTCGTGATAAGTTCAGCTACGGTCGGTTCAGCAGGAACATCCCCTGGTCCTGATGGTGGTTCGGTCTGAGCTGTGGTTCTGTACCCCGGTTTTTGAGCGAGCCACAGATCCGAGAAAATCCGTATACCCTCCCCCGAGCCAACTCTCCATAGCCCTTCACGTTTGAGGACATCTCGACCTTCAACGATGCTACTCCAACCCCACGACGCTCGTCCCCCTTTAATGGCATCAAGGAAATTAACATTCGGAAAATAAACCCCTTTGAGAATACGTACCCATAATGTCGAGGGATCCTCCAAGACGCTCGTCGCCATCCTTGTAAGGAGGGCTTTGTTGAATGTTTGTAATTCCCGAAATCCAAGGCCTCCCGTGCTTTTTGACTTTGTTAATATCTCTCATCTCTTCCAATGGGTTCTCTTCCTTTCCGTGGTCGATCCCCACCAAAAGTCCGCTATCATCGAGTTAATCTCCGCACACCACGTTTTAGGAAGGCTAAATATACTCATGACGTATGTGGGTATCGCCGTTATTACCGCTTTTATGAGGACCTCTTTCCCGGCTTGGTTAAGAGTCTTTGGTCGCCACCCCGCTAGTTTGTCACGGATCCTGTTTTTTAGGTATCTCATTGCTTCTTTCCGTGACCTTCCCCAAGTTGTCGGTAGCCCCAAATATTTCCCCGGATCCATCGTACCTTTGATATTCAGTACCTCTTCTATTTCCCGTGTTTTTGACCGATCGGCACCCTTGTTGAAGTAGAGTGTAGATTTCGCGTCATTGATCCTTTGCCCTGAGGCTAGGCAATATGTTTCAAGTATCTCCTTTAAGCGCCTTGCATTCGTTGTCGTCCCCTGGAGGAAGAAGATCGAGTCATCCGCAAAGAGCATATGATGGAGCTCGGGACATGCTCTCCCAAGCTTGATTCCGACTAGCCCTCCGTGAGTTGTCTCCTTCTCGATGTTCCTTGACAAAACGTTCGCTAAGAGAATAAATAGATAAGGTAATAGTGGATCACCTTGTCTAATACCCCTTGTTGGTCGAATTGTTGAGGTGCGTTCCCCATTGACAAGTACTTGGTAGGTCGTTGTCTCAATGCATTCCTTGATCCATTTAAGCCATTGTTCCGCGAATCCCCTCTTCCTTAGGCTCTCAATAAGGAATCCCCATTCGACCCGATCATAAGCTTTTTGCATATCCACCTTGAGTGCACATTCCACCTTGTTTGTCTGTTTCCGGGACTTGAGGTAGTGGAACGCTTCGTGGGCCACCAAGATATTATCCTGAATTGCTCGTCCTGCCACAAATGCACTCTGATAGGGGGTGATAAGATCTGGTAAATAGGTTTTTAGCCTATTCACCATCACTTTTGATATAATCTTGTACACGAAATTACAACAACTTATAGGGCGAAAATCAGTAGGTGATATAGGGTTTTGGATTTTTGGGATAAGGACAACATCCGTTTGATTTAGAGGAGTATCTAGGGTACCTGATCTGAAGAAGGCCTTGACTGCGGTGATGACGCTTGGTCCTACGGTTTGCCAATTCCTTTGATAAAACATGCCCGGAAAACCATCCGGACCTGGAGCCCTAGACCCCCTCCCCCCCCCCCCCCCCCCCATTTGGAAAGTAGCCCCCTTGATCTCATTGTCCTCAATCGGTTTTGTCAGTTCATAGTTCATTCTATCTGACACTTGGTGTGGGATGCAATCTAGCATTCCCCCATTCGGTTGTTGCCCATCGGATGTGAAGATTGTACCAAAATACCTTCTCATTTCACTTGCAATTTCAGCTTCTTTAGTTAGCCATTGACCCCGGTTGTCTTGTATTCGGCATATGGTGTTTCTCCTTCTCCTTGATGTTGTGGTTAGGTGGAAGAAGGTTGTGTTTCGGTCTCCATCCGCTAGCCACTTTACCCGTGACCTTTGTCTCCAATAGAGCTCCTCTTGTCGTCCAACTTGTTTAATTCGGTCTTTAATGGCTTTCTCACTATCAACTTCGGCTTGTGATCTGTTTGGTCCGGATAGGCGCCTTAGTTCTTCCTTTAATTCGGCCAACTTCCTCGCATTGTTGCCATATTGCCTTTTGCTCCACAACTCTAGTCCCTTTCGGCACCTTCTAATTTTCTTGGTGAGGCCTTTTCCATCCGTGGGTGGGGAGGCGGGCTGCCATACCTCGTCGATGACCTCCTTGCATCTCGGTTCCTCCATCCACATTTCCTCGAACTTAAAACGTTTAGGGGTTCTCTTCCTCGCATCGGTTGTCCGGACAATGATGGGCGTGTGGTCCGATCCAAGGGCGAGTTCATTGATGCATTGGCACTTTGGGTGATCACTACCCCATTTCGAGTTAATGAGAGCACGGTCCAATCGTTGGCATATGCGGTCGGCCCCGCTTCTATTATTACACCATGTGAACGGTTGACCTTTTGAACCCATGTCCTCAACTCGGATATCCTCCATGAACTTATTGAAGATGTCCATTTGTCTTTGGGGTTTTGGTCGTCCCCCTATTTCTCGTGTAGCCTACTTATGGTATTGAAATCTCCCACAATGATCCATCTATTGGTCCGACCGATCCCAATGTTCCTAATCATGTTCCAATTGTCCATTCTCCGTGTCTGTATCGGCATAAACCCAAGTGATTAGGTTCGGCCCATCATGGTTCTTGAACGTAACTTCACTATCAATGGTATTGTGGCTCTCATAGTTTATGTCGATCGTAGTTTCGTCATCCCACCACAATGCTAATCCACCTGAAACTCCTCTTGGTGATACATATCTCGCATTTGCCATACCTACTTGTTTCCTAATTGACTCACAAAAGGTATCCCCGTTCTTCGTCTCCATTAGAAAAATAATGTTCGGGCGATACCTTTTCTTGAGGTCTTTCAGGTTTTGGATTGTCAAGGTAGACCTCAAACCTTGACAATTCCATGTGAGTAGGCTCATTGGGGCCGTGGGGCTGTTTCGGGACAGCCACCACAACCCATTATCTCCATGTTTCCTTGTTCTGTTGCATCGACACTGTTGGTATGCTGTGCCACCTTCTTCTTACGGTTAACTCTGTTCTGGTTTGCTTTCTTCCTTGGGTTAGTTTTTTTGCCCCGCGGTTTACTTCCTCCATTGCTTATCGAGGCCTGTGTAGGTTCGGTCCTCCTCTTCTTCGTTCGGTCCTCCTCTTCTTCGTTCGGTACTCCTCCTCCTCCTCTCCCATGTGAGCCCGTTTGAGAGTCATTCGATTCATGAACGGACTTAGGCCGGACATCATAGGCTGGTGGTCGGTTTTGGGTGTATGTGGTGGAGTGTCAGGTGGGTTTTCGACGGTGTAGGGTTGGGGTAGGTGTGGTTGGGTCGGGGTTGATGGAGGTTCGTTAGTGTCAGGGAGGTGGGTTATTCTGGGCGGTGTGGTCGGTATTGGTTTGTGGGCAATGATGTGGTGGATGGTGTGTATGGTCGGGTTATGGTTCTGTAGGTGATTAAGGTTTTGATGCTTCGGCCATGGATGTATCAGGTGCATGGGTATGTTCGGGCGGTTTGGGATAGGGAGGTTGGTTGTGGCTTGATAAGGGGTGTGGGCTATGACCATGGCATCTGTTGGAGGTTGGTTGAGGTCCAGCATATCCTGCTGTTCCGATGTCTGCATTGGCCTTGCATCTGTGGTCACCATCGCCATTTCCGTCTCCATTTCCTCGCCTTCTGCTTCCTTCCTTGGGTTGTCATGCCCACAGTTCTTCTCTCCCTGTTTCTTTGGCAGCTCAGGTTCGGCATGAGCCGATGGTTCTCCTCTGTGGTTTGACTCCGCCCGAGCCTCTTACAACACATCATACCAGGTTTTCCGAGCTTCCCTCCTTGAACCCGGTGTCCTGTGACCATCCTCATCAGCTTGGTTCTCCTTTGAAGTCATCGACTTTGGTCGGGTGCCTATTAGCCAAGGTCCATAAGCCGGAGCAACCGGGTTTGTTTCGGATCTTCTAACTTCGGCTTTACATGTTGGGGTGGTGTGGCCCAAGATCCCACATCCGTAACAAAAGTCCGATAAGCGCTCATATTTGATCGTCGCCCATTTCTCAGCTCCCTTAGAGTTTGTCCACCAGAATCCCGCTAGTAGAGGTTTTGTGACCTCTACTTCCACCTTAATTCTCAAGAAACTTCTTTTCACCAAGACATGGTTCGGTTCCACTTCGATGCACCTCCATATTTTCTCCCCCACTTTCCGAGCATTGCTACTGTTGAATTTCTCATATCCGAGATCATGGACTTGGACCCAAAACATAACCTTATTGAATTCAACCTCGCCCAAGCCAACATACGGATCCCATCTCTTAATACTCAGAATGTGCCCATTGATTGCCCAAGGTGACATATCAGTGATCCTTATCCTATCTTCATCTTTGGCAAATACAAATTCCAGAATTCTCGGGGCAATTTCAGATATTTTGACAGTGCTAAATCTTATCCAAGCTTGATCAAGAACACTATGTATCACATTCATCTTAATCGACTTTTGTGATATGAGTTTCCCGACATACCGGACACCCTCCTCATGTGGTGGGTCGTGGTTCAGGTCTAGGACATCCCAGGCATTGTTTTGTTCTCCGGAATTGGCTCGAGGACTCGTCATCCTCCCCGTAGTCCACACGTACTCACAGCGTCTCAACCTTCCTGCAGTCAGCAAAGTAGACAAATCAATAAAGGAAAAAAACGGATGCCCGAAGGAAAAAGCAGAGAAACCCCCAAAAATTAGATTTTAGGGCTTTCTGTAGATTTTAGGGTTTCGGTTCATGGTCTGCATGGGAATTGCTGGGTTCCTCGAATCTGATTAGTTCTCATGGAATTGATGGCGCAGTGGCAGAGGGAGAACAGTCCGCAATTGATTGGTTGTTTATCCGAGGAATCCCTGCTGCAAGCTCCTTGGCAGATTTGACCGAGGACAAACCTTCACCTGGCCATTAAGATTGGACAGGTATTGACTGGTTTGTCCGCTAGCTGTCGTCTGTCTAGGAGAAGGCACGTCGTTGTCTGGAACCGCAATGAATGTGGGGAAGAAGCCACAGCTGGCCAAAGGAGAACTCTCACTCTAGCAGAAGAGGAGGGAGAAGCAACTGGACTGCACGCGCGCCAGGGATGACGATCTAACAAAATCAGAAGAGGTAAATGTAAATTTCTATTTTTAAAATATTAAATTATTATATATTTTAGAGTTTAATTTAGAAAAAATTCTATTTGCAGATCATCTACTAGTTTAATATACTTTACTTTTGTGGAAATACTAAAATGCATTAATAGGTTTTTACATATTTGTCCTTACTAATTTTAAAGAAATTAATTATCAAATCGACCTCGTATTTTCATAGTTACTAAACGATCTCATATTATCAAAAATCAAAATTGTGAAAAATGCATGCTTCTAACAAGTTTTGAACTATAGACCTCTTACATATTAGCTAAAAGTTTTACCACTACACTACTAATTTTAAATATATTTTTTACATACTTCAAATATAGTTATTGAAACAACACTCATGTAATTGTATTAAACATCTCATATGTATTTATTAAACCTTAATCCATAAACCGTAAACCATAATCCATAAACCATAATACATAATTCATTATACTAATGTAAATTGTAAATCATCACCGAACCAACTTTGGTATAATGGTTTAGAGTAGATATTTTAATAATTAAATATAATATTATATTAAAACTGGTACAAGAAGTGGTACGATTTACCGTTTGCGAATTGATTTTTTGTACATCTTTTGAACCGCCCCATTTTTTTTAAAGGAAAAACGTTTGATTTGTGAAAAAAAAAGAGTCGTCAAAAATAATTTCATTTTTTTATTTCGCGGCTCTAAGTTTTGAGTCGCGAAAAATGATTTTTTTAATAAAATGACGGCTCAATATTATTTGAGTCGTGAATAATCAGATAAATAAAGTTTTCACGACTCAATAGTATTTGAGTCGTCTCGTTGAGTCGTTATTTCACCCTTCTCCTGTAGTGATTATCTACATATTATAGTCTTTTTTATTTTCTTAGAGATGGTTGAAAAAATATTGTCAAAATAAGTATTTTGGTATCCTATAAATACTAAATTTAGAATATTACTTATTTTTCAACCATTTCAAAAAATTAATCAGTAGATACATAATTAAATTAAAACTATAATTAAGCATAAAACGTTGAACAAAAGCTAATTACTAAAGAGCATCAATAAATAGACATGGGATGTTGAATATAATAAAATGAGAGTTGTTTCAATAACTATATTTGAAGTATGTAAAAAAATAATTGGAATTAGTAGTGTAATGATAAATTTTTAATTAATATATAAGAGATTTAGGGTTCAAAACTTGCTAGGATCATAGATTTTTTGTCATTTTGATAATATAAGACCGATTTAATAACTATCAAAATATGAAATTGATTTAATAATTAATTTTCTTAAAATTAGCAAGTAGAAATATGTAAAAGTTATTAGGGTATTTTAGTTTTTTTAACAAAAGTGGTATGTATGAAGTAATCAATGTTCTGCAAATAGAATTTTCTCTTAATTTATACCATATCAAAAGTTGAAAATTGAGAGAAACAATTATCATCTCCCATCTTGTTATGTTTTGATTCCGCTCTAATCGTAATTCAATCGTTCTATATGAATAATTATAAAAAATTTAGGGGAAAGTTGCACTTCTTATTCATTAAAGTAAAATAACTATTAAAGGATTTTAAAAATGTAGTGAGAAAAGTTAACTAGGTAATTTAATTAGCAATAGTATTATATATTAGTCATTATTAATTCGTTTACTGTGCGCAATTTTAGTAAATTAAAAATACATTTTAATCAGAATTTACATGTAAATTGTAGAATTTTTTTAAAACTATGCATTTTGCTTTATTTTATTTAGAAAAATAAGTATGCAATTTTTTTTTTTAGAAAAATAGGTATACGCGCACCCGAGGTAGCGCGTATTGGGCATACGCGCACCCCTGTGTGCGCCTATGAATAGGCGCCACTTTGAAGTGGCGCATGTGAAGATGGCATGCTAATGTTTTTATTTTTTATTTTTAAAAATCATTTTTTTCGATAATGATGACTCGATGTTTAATTAAAAATAAAATTATGTATCTATTAAAAAAAATAATTTTTTTTATAGTAAGTAGATATTTTAATTGCGATTCAAATTATGCAAAAAAATATTAAATTTGGATTTACGGATTGACTGTACGGCATGCCGTAAGTTGAGATATGAAAATTGTACTTAAAAATATATAATTTAGACCATGTAAGTCCAAACTCAACACGGTTAACGTCATTTATATGGTAATTCAATTATCTATCTAGGATAATTTTTTTGATTGGAAATACAGTGATTTTGTAACCTAACATCGTTTACACCATAATTTGACTGAAATAATTAAATGCATTAGGTGATCAATTTAATTATGTACTTACTCAAAAAAAATCAAAAACATTATGGTGCGTAGATAATTTAATTACGAATTAAATGATGCTAACTATGCATTAATTGTTTACTTTTAGACTAACTGTATAATACGGTACGTAAAAAACTCTACATACGATACAAAAACTTTTAAATAGTATTTTGCATAGTAAATTTACTGTTTAAACAGTAAAATTTACTGTTGTGCATAGTCAATTTACTATTTAAACAGTAAATTTACTATTTAAACAGTAAATTTAATGTGCAAAGTACTATTTAAAATTTTTGTATCGTATGTTGAGTTTTTTACGTACCGTATTATACAGTCGGTCTAAAAGTAAACAATTAACGCATAGTTAGCGTCATTTAATTCGTAATTAAATTATCTACGCACAGTAATTTTTTTGAGTACGTATATAATTAAATTTCTCACCTAATGCATTTACTTATTTCGGTCAAATTATGGTGAAAACGATGTTAATTAGGTTACAAAATTACTGCATTTTTAATCAAAAAAATTATCCTACGTAGATAATTGATTTACGACACAAATGACGTTAACCGTGTTGAGTTTGGACTTACATGGTCCGAGTTATAATTTTTTAAGTACAATTTTCATATCTCAACTTACGGCATGTCGTACAGTTAATCCGTAAATCCAAATTTAATATTTTTTGCATCATCTGAATTGCAATTAAAATATGTACTTACTATAATTTTTTTTAATAAATACATAATTTTATTTTTAATTAAATATCGAGTCATCATTATTGAAAAAATGATTTTTTAAAAAAAGTATTGGACAACCTTTCACATGAGCCACTTCAAAGTGGCGCCTATGAATAGACGACACCCCAAGTTACGCCTTTTCATAGGCGCACCCCAGGGGTGCGCGTCTGCCCAATACGCGCTACTCCGGGATGCGCGTATACCTATTTTTCTAAAAAACAATTTTGCATACTTACTTTTCTAAAAAGTAAAATGCATAGTTTTAAAAAAAATTCGTAAATTGTATTCTAATTAATATAGTAAAAAATGTATGCAGCTAACTGCTAATTAATTCGTTAGAATAGTCTACATAAATTAAAAATATATAAGATTATATACAATAAAAAACTATATACAT
Source organism: Chamaenerion angustifolium (assembly GCA_946814005.1). NCBI lineage: Eukaryota > Viridiplantae > Streptophyta > Magnoliopsida > Myrtales > Onagraceae > Chamaenerion > Chamaenerion angustifolium. The sequence goes on along the minus strand of OX328277.1, from coordinate 29,970,200 downwards.
TTGTTTTCAGAAGTTTTTCAAAAAGTAGACATTGTGCCAAAAACATTTGAAAAATTAATTTAGCAAAATGTATATAAGCGCTACTAGGGGTATCGTTTTTTACAACGTGCGCTACTTTGAGTAGCGTTTTTTTAACGTTTTTTTGACGACTCAGTGTTAATTAAAAATAAAATTATGTATTTATTTAAAAAATTAAAAAAAATGTAATAAGTAGATATTTAATTGCGATTCAAATTATGCAAAAAAATATTAAATTTGAACTTACGGATTGACTGTAGGCTCTGCCGTAAGTTGAGATATGAAAATTTGACTTTAACAAATATAACTCAGACCATGTAAGTCCAAACTGACCACGGTGAACGTCATTTATGTCGTAATTCAATTATCTACCTAGGGTATTTTTAATTATTAGAAATACAGTGATTTTTTAACCTAACATCGCTTGTCTTATAATTTGACCGAAATAATTAAATGCATTAGGTGAGAAATTTAATTATGTACTTACTCAAAAAAATTTACAGTGCATAGCTAATTTAATTACGAATAAAATGACGCTAACTAGGCGTTAATTTTTTACTTTTAGACTGACCGTATAATACGATACGTAATTTACTTCGTATTATACGGTCAGTCTAAAAGTAAAACATTAACGCTTAGTTAGCGTCATTTAATTCGCAATTAAATTGGCTATGCACTGTAATTTTTTTGCTACCCCCAGTAGCGCTTATATACATTTTGCTAAATATTTTTTCACTTTTTCAGATTTTTTTGAAACAGAGATTACATTTTGAAAAAACTCTTGTTTTCACCAAAAAGGTATATTGTAAGTAACTTAACAAATTTGATTATAGGTTCTATTAGTTTCTATTTATTTTTTATTAAAAAGTTAAATTGACGTTTGCATTTGTTTATTTAAAAAAATTTAGATACCTATTTGTTTCACAAATATTTTTTACCTAATTATTAAACTGTATGAAGTTCAACTATATGTGGGATATAATTATCATATTTATATATATATATATATATGTGAGATCATTATATATCCATATTTTTATCTATATTGTATTACTAAGAAAAACTCTATATGGTATGTTTAAATGATATGTAAATTTTTTATTTATTTTTATTTGGATGAATTAATAATTTCACATTTTATTTTAAAATATGTTTTTACCTATAGTACCATTTTATAATATCATAGCAATTTATCAATTTCATTTATTCTATATTTAATCGATGACATAACAACTTCACATTTTATGTTAAAATAACCTCAACTACATTATGTATCACAACAATGTATTTAACACTCACCCCATTTCAATTAACAACAAAATTCTAAAAAATTGACAACTTAAATGTAGTTTAAACATAATTTAAGGATAATCTGTTTCCAATAAACAAGACAAATTAATACTTTGAGATGAAACGAAACTCATAATGTCTTTCAATATTAAAGTAATTAATATCCCATTAATTAAGAGCTATATATCATCGCCATTACTCGAGAACATATCCAGTAAATTCATCTCCCTCTTCACTCCACAATGCAGCAGTGCCTCCACCTCCATGTCCATGCTGTTCTCATGATACTCGGCTTGATCTCCTAAACCCACCTTACTCTGATCCTCCATAACACCTTCATGTCCACCATAACTTCTCGAGTACTTATCTAAATGATTCCTCATATGAAGGGTTGGGGTTGCAGCACAGACAGATTTGACATAGTTCTGCAAGTACGAGGAGGAGGAGATGAAATCGTTAGGGTTTCGCGCAGGGGCGCCATGCAGACCGAAACGTGCAGTCTTTGAGAGCTCCCTTCTCTTGGTTGTGTTCCAGTGGTTCTTGATACTATTCTCAGTACGACCAGGCAGACGCTTTGCAATCTCTGCCCACTTGTTTCCGACCACCCTGTGGGCAGCAACCAGGATCCTGTCTTCTTCTTCACTCCACATATCTTTCTGCATTATACAAAGGGAGAAACTGTGTAAAGAAACATCATAAAACCATAGATTTATAGTTGCATAGAAAGAAAATAAAAATAAAAAAATCGTTTTTTTTTTCTCTTCTAAAGTCGCTTAATTTAATCAGATAAAACATTTTACTGACACATGGACGAAATTATGATATAAATTTAAGGGTAAAATCAGGGTTAGCAAAATTATATATATATATAAATAAAACTTTTTCATGGAGCAATTATAATATTTGAAAGGGCCAAGTAAAAAATATATACATATTTTAGGGTTAATAAAGTGTACAACACAAAAAATTGTTCATATCATGTCAATGTCATAATGTATTTTTTTTCTGTTTTTTAATTTATTTTTTATTTTTGAGTACATAAAATTTGTTATTATACTATTTTAAAAATGATTGTAATAGACATTTAATTGTAATTTATTAGATAATTTTTGTTATTAAGAATAAAAATCTGCAATCAAAGCAAAACTCAATTACTAAATTTGAATAATCAATAAAACGAGAATGCTTAATGCAAGTATATGAAAAAACTACAATAACAGGCACATTATATCATCATACACCTAAAAAAAAATTGACCATCTTTAACCGAGATTAGGGAGAATTTTGTGATTATCAGTCACACGTAGAGTATTAAATGAAGCACTTGAGCACGCGATTGAGCAACTTATATGGTCATGTTTTGAACTGTTTTTTTAAGGCAACGGTATGAATTTCCTTGTGCATGCTTCGGTTACAGTGATACAAACATGAAATTGATCAAGATATGAACAATTAAAAGCAGGAAACTGAAGAACCCAAAATTAAGGTTGTCTCTATGCTTGCATGTTGTATTTATCTGTGTAAATAAGTGCATAAAAACTAATTACCCTTATGTCTGGCCTCAAATGGTTATGCCATCTCTCCCTGCATTGCTTCCCCACTCTCCCATTGAAATTCTTAGCAATCTGCGACCATTTTCTAATTCCATACTGCCGAACCAACTGGATCAAGAATCTAGACACAAAAAAAAATGTGAATTTCACACAAAAAATTATCAAAAAGTTATGAGACCAGACAGAAAATAATGGGTTTTGCGTTTTCGTGAGTGAATCGGAGGTAGAGTATAATGTTTCTCGAACTATGTATACATACATATATATATATGTATACCTGTCTTCTTGAGCAGTCCACTGTCCCTTGATTATGTTCCTCTGTCTAACATCAGTATTACAAGGATTAGGGCTAGGTTTCCTCTTAGCTCGAACTTGCTTGATCTTCTTCGTCTGCTCAGGTTTCTTTGTCAGGTCTTTGTCCAGGTCAGCACCTAAATTACCTCCCGGAAGTTCCACATTCATCGGTACAACGACATCACCAAAGTCCATGTTCATGTCGTGGACTCCATGAGTCTCGTTGTAAGGATGAAGATACTGATCACATACGTAATTCGGTTGGTAATAGAGGTTGTTCTTGAGGTAAACCCCATTATCTGTATCAGGAAATGGGTTGAAGTTATCGAATACAGCAGGAACTGTCACCCTAGAGAAAGGGTTTGATGAAGCACCGACAACGTTGTAGTTGCAGTTGTGTCTGTTCTCGATGGAGAAGCCATGAGAGAAATCACGTTTGGGATTGTTTCCTAGGAGTATGTTGGAAAGGAGAGGGAAATCTTGTCTGAAGTGGGGGTCTAAGTAATCCATGGCCCTCAATAGAGAGACACACAGAGAGGTAGCTAGCTAGGGCAAAACAAGAAGAAGATGAAAATGGGTGAAAAAAATGGAGGGTTTTTATATTGTGAGAGAAGAAGAAGAAGAAGACACTGGTCAAAAAGTCTCCAGACTGGAGTCCATGATGTAATCTCCTTGATTCTCTGCAGATCCAACGGCTGAAGATGAGAGTTAGACTACTGGCTATGGCGCGTTAGAGGGGTATAATGGACCAATCACATTATTAGCCATTTACATAATTACATGCCTTATTGTTTCCGTATGTAGTTTATTAGATTATTACTTAACTTGCCCGCAATCGCCAAAGCTTGCTCCTTTTCTTTCTCTATCAATCAACAAACTCGATTTATATACATAATTAACTAATTAAGGGTTAATGGTCAAAATGCCCAGTAAAGTTTGGTCGAAATTTAAGAATCCTGCTTAAAGTTTAAAATTTCCCTAATGTTAAGAAATGAAAAAAATCTCCCCTAAAAGAGCATTTGACAATGAGGGATTTTTCATCATTTTTCAAACATTAATGGACACTTTTAACTTTAAGGGGATTCTTAAATTTCAGCCAAACTTTAGGGGCACTTTGACCCTTTACCCATTAATTAATTTAGTACTAATGTTTAAAATAAATATAAACTATATTATTCAAAAAATATATTGAGCAGAAGCGCGGAATACGTGGGAGGTATGGCAAATTGATTGACTCTCCCTGTGCTTTTACATGTGATGTGATGAGATGAGAAATTTGTATTTTGATATAATTATTTTTGAAATAAAAAATTAAAGGGTGGTTTAATTTACTTCCATATTAGTTATTATTATTATTATATTTGAACAAATATGGCAAGAAAATTACTGTCTTGTAGTTGTGGATAGGAAGGGTGGACTGTAATTAAGACAAGTGGAATAACAATAAATAGCAGCTAGCCATGCATGGAACTATGGAAGTGCTCTTCGAACCTGCAATTACCAAAATGCCCATCTGTGATTCAAATACTTGTTTCACTCATCAAACCAAGTGAAGTGGGCCAAAAAAAAAAACAAGTGAAACCAAAACACCGTTTATTTTCACACTACTGTATAATTTGCTAATTAAAAACATTTTAGAACAAATTACTGATGAACTTTCAGTATTATACAAAATTAGGGGAGTATTATTATTAGAGTATGAGACTCAAGCAAGAAGATTAGGGTCAGATTTCCATTATTGTCTTTGTCGAAGGACTGTCCTGTAATTATTGTTGAAGGAGTCTGTTGCAATTAGATCATAGTTGTTTTCTATTTATTAAACTATCGGCTACTGTTGAAATCAGACTGTTTTGGTAAAGCAATAGGAATGAATTTCAGTACTTAGTATCTCTCGCTTACTATTTCCTTCTTCATTCTCTCGTTTCCTCTAGATTAGGTCATCCTTCGAACATGGTATCAGAGCTCTAGCCACGATTCCTGGTATGTGCTCTGCTTGTCTTGTGTTCCTGGGCAATTCCGTGGCCAAGAAAGCAGCTTCTCTTATGCTGTCTTCCTTAGCTATGGCTGCTCCTGCGTTTACTTGCTTCCGCATTTAGCTGCTCCTGTGTTTGTCTTGCTGTTCTTGGTCGCCTTTGGCGTTCTATCTATGCTTATCTTCAATAATGTTTCTCTATCTATGCTTATCTATGTTTTCTGCTATACCTCTGATGTTTCTTGCTGAATAACCTTCGGCACCTTGCAAAGACAGACTTCACCTAAGTTTCTGTTCTTGGCAGTGCTTTTTGTTGGTGGTATTCTGCACCTGTGTGCTGCAATATCATTAACTCGGTTCAGATTGTTTCCTGCTATTACAGCTCCTTGTTTCTTCGGTTTTTTTGCTGTGATTCATGATGGATGATACCTCCCCAGTTTTTTCAAGTAAAAAAATCTCACTCCTTATAGGTGATGAGAACTTTCAATCCTGGAAACAACATGTTTTACTTACTGTGAGGGGTTTCAACCTTGAACCACACCTTTTCGGAACTCTTGCTGTGCCTCAGTATATTGTTGATGCTGCTGGTAATAACACTCCTAATCCCGAATATAACAAGTTTATTCAGCGTGACAGCTCCCTTGCCTCCTGGCTTCTTGCGTCCATTTCTCCTTCCGTGAATCGATGTCTTCTTGGGTGTATGACAGCTTGCTCAATCTGGCAAAAGTTGCATCAGGTTTTCTCCTCCTCCTCCACTACTAGAATAATGAGTCTTTATGATAGGCTTAAAGTTCGTAAACTCATTCAACAACCTATGCGTGAGTACCTTACTGAAATTCAGTCCACTTGTGATAGCCTTGCAATCTGTGGTCATCCCATTGAGGAAATTCAACAGATTTCTATTATTCTCAATGGGGTTAAGGGTCAGTTTGATAATGTTGCTGCTGTTATTCATGCTAGTCGTAACCCGTATGACATTGCATCTGTTTGTTCTGTTTTACTTGATGCTGAAACCCGTCAACGTGACTTGCTTTTTGACATTCCTCCCTCGGTTAATGTTATGACTAACCAATCTATTGCTGATGTGTTTACTGATAATCATACCAAGCTTAACCAGAACCCTTCTCCCTTGACCACCCTACCTCAATCGGATGGGGTCCCGGACAATCGGCAGTTTCAAACCTCAAATCCTCAGCCTCAGTTTCAGGCCTCTACCCCTCAGTATACTGGTCGTGGTCGAGGTAGGGGTAGAGGTAATCCTGCCAACAAGCCTCAGTGTCAACTGTGTGGCAAGATCGGACATCTTGTGCACCGTTGCTATCAGAGGTTCAACATCAACTACTCTGGTGTTACTGCTCCACCAGGTAGTCCTATGACTGCTAATGTGTCTAACTGGACTGATTCCGGGGATGGTGCTGCTCACATACCATCCTCACCTGCAGCAGCCCACTATTCCCCATCACCACCCTACCCCTCAGCCCAGCCCCACATAGCACCCCTGGCATCCCTAACCCCTACCCTCAAATGCTGCTCCCCGGGTTCCCTGTCCAGAATCACCCTCATCAGCCCCTACATTATACCTCTCCTAACCCCACTCCACCTCTACCACAGTACCTTACTTACTCACCTGCCCTAGGATCCCCGTCTCTTTCAGTCCCACACATATCACCTTACCTTGTGCAGCAAGCAGCCACCCCTGGACTGGTTCCATCAGGTTCTTCAGCCTCGATCCCATCAGCCCCTCAAGCCCACTTAGCTCATGTTGCTCATCCTAGCCTCTCCTCGGCGACCTGGTATCCTGATTCTGGGGCCACCAATCACCACACCAACATTGCTCCAACTGCTGAATCCATCCCATACTCTGGCTCAGGTAAGATTATTGTCGGTAATGGCACTTCTCTTAATATTTCAAATATCAGCAATTCTGTTATTCCTACTACTACTAGAACTCTTATGCTGACTAATGTTTTGCATGCCCCTCATGTGACAAAAAATCTTGTTTCTGTGTCACAGTTCTCCAAGGATAATAATGTTTACTTCGAATTTCACCCGACATATTGTGTGGTTCGTGATTCTCTGTCTCATCATGTCCTTCTGCATGGAGTAGAAAGTGCTGGATTGTATTGCCTTGATCTCTCCAAACTTGACACCAGTCTTCTGTCTAGTTCGGTGTCTAGGGTTAGTCCTAGTTTAAGTCAGTCGAATAATTCTGTGTGTGTTTCCGATGGTGTCTGTTTAGCTGCTCGTACCTTGTTATCTTCTAATATTTGGCATATGAGGCTTGGTCACCCCTCCTATCAGTTAATGTCTCGAATATTCAATGTTAATAAAATTTCTGTTTTGAAATCAAGTGATCCTTGTGCTGCATGTGCTATAGGAAAAAGTAAGAAGCTTTCGTTTCAATCTTCCTCTTCTAAATATGATTGTCCTCTTGAACTTGTTGAAGTTAATTTATGGGGTCCTGCACCATACATTTCAAATGGCAATGTTTATTATATGAGTATTGTGGATGTTTACAGTAGATACACCTGGATATATTTTTTGAAAAACAAAAGTGAGGCTACCAAGCACTTTATTGATTTCCATCGTGCTGCTGAAAAGCAACTCGATGTCATTCTTAAAGCTGTTCAAACAGACGGTGGTGGTGAGTTTAAGCCCCTCTCGGTCTACTTGAAACAGCTTGGGATTAGTCACCGACTTACTTGTCCGCACATGTCGGAACAAAACGGGATAGTTGAGCGAAAACACAGGCATATTGTTGAGCTTGGCCTTACTCTTATGGCACAAGCCTCCTTACCATTTCACTATTGGAGTGATGCCTTCTTTACAGCTGTGTTTCTTATTAATAGACTTCCATCAACTGCTCTGGATAACATTTCACCTCATCAAATGCTATTTAAGAAACAACCGGATTACTTGTTCCTTAGGGTATTTGGTTGTCTCTGTTTTCCTCATGTTCGGCCATACAATACTCACAAGTTTGATTTTCGGTCTACTCCATGTGTGTTTCTTGGTTATTGCTCCAATCATCATGGTTATAGGTGTTTAGATGCTTCGGGTAGAATATATGTCTCTAGGCATGTTGTGTTCCATGAATCAACTTTCCCTTTTGCTGATCATGCTGGCCCTTTTATGAAATCTGCTGCGGTAAAAAACACTGACACTTCACTTCCCTTCTTTATGCCTTTTGATGCTTCTCTCCTAGACAATGCAGGTTTGGCTGACACACAAATTCCAGATTCGCAGCAGCTATCAGGTTCTGTTCCTATTCCCTCATCTATTTCCTCTCCACTTCAAGCTCCTTGCCCTTTATCCTCACCCTCAAAACAGGTGACTACTCACGGAGTTGTCGAGCAGACAGTCAGTCCAGAAGCTACTGGTCCTTCTCATCATTCTGGCATGTCAGCTCCACCTCCAGCTTCCTCGGTCAGGTATGTTCCTTCCAACTGGAATACTTCAGATTCGCAGTGTGTTCTAGTTCCTTCGTCCTTGCCTAATGTTGTCTCTGCTGAGACAACGTCCGATCCTCATCCCAGCCACTACCACCCTCCCTCATCTGACCTTAACCTTCCTACCTCCTCCATTAGGTATGTTCCTAGTAATTCTACTGACTTCAATCTAGTTCCCCTATCTAGTTCCAACACCTCCTGTCCCTCCACCCATCCTATGCTAACTCGATCCAAGTCCAAAGCTCATCACTTATTGCTCTCGTACACTCCTGACTCTGCCCCCTCCCCCCTTGTTGAGCCTTCAAACATTCATGAGGCCATGGAACAAGTTAGCTGGGCTACTGCTGTTAAGGCTGAACTTGATGCCTTAACTCACAATAACACTTGGTCTCTAGTACCTCTCCCCAGTGGTAGGATACCTATTAGCTGCAAATGGTTATTTAAACTTAAAAAAAAAAAACGATGGGTCTGTTGATAGGTGTAAAGCTAGGCTTGTGGCTCGGGTTTTTTCCCGAAAACCGGGCTTTGATTTCCAAGATACTTTCAGCCCGGTTGTTAAACCCCCAACCATGCGGATTATTCTAACTATTGCCTTGTCTCATCATTGGGTTCTTAGACAGATTGATGTCAATAATGCTTTTCTTCATGGCGATCTTCTTGAAGAGGTTTACATGACGCAACCTCCCGGTTTTCAGCAAACTGACAACAATTGTGCTGCCCTTGTTTGTCGATTACATAAAGCCATCTATGGGCTCAAACAAGCGCCCAGAGCGTGGTTTGAACGTTTAAAATATTTTCTGTTAAACACCTTATCTTTCTCTGTTTCTGTTTCGGATAATTGCCTATTTGTTAAGTTTACTAATATTGGTTCTGTGTTTTTGCTTGTATATGTTGATGACATAGTCATCATAGGTAGCTCATCAACCATCATTGATGATGTAATCAGTCAAATCAACAAAGAATTCCAACTCAAAGATCTTGGCACCCTTAATCACTTCTTAGGCATGGAGGTCAGCCGTGGTGACAACCATCTTCTCCTCGGACAACAGAACTATATACGTGAACTCCTCGACAAAACAGGTCTGTCTAAGGCTGATCCTTTTCCCACGCCCATGACAGGTAACTCCTTGTCTAAGTCCGGTCTGTCTGCACCTTCAGAGCCTTTTTCTGATGGTCTTCTCTATAGAAGTACCATAGGGGCTCTGCAGCACATTTGCACCACTCGTCCTGATATTCATTTTTCAGTTAATAGGCTTAGTCAATTTATGCAAAACCCTCAGCTCTCTCACTGGAAAGCTGTAACTCGTATACTTAGTTACCTTAAAGGAACTCTTGATCATGGTCTTATGTTTCAGATTAATTCTTCAGCTGTTTCTAACAATGCCACCTTAGTTTCTTATTCGGATGCTGACTGGGGTGGTGATACCTCGGATCGCAGATCCATTTCTGGTCACTACCTACTGCTCAATGGAAATCCAGTTGTCTGGAGTTCCAAGAAGCAGTCGGTGGTCGCCAGGTCATCTGCGGAAGCTGAATTTCGTGCTTTGGCAAATGCAACTTGTGAAGTTCTCCGGGTTACCTCTTTACTTGCTGAACTTCACATTCATCTCTCGGGTACACCAATTATTTGGACTGACAATAATAGTGCTGTTGCAATGTCTGAAAACCCAGTTCAGCATGCCAAAATGAAACATGTCGAAATAGATCTCTGCTTCGTGAGAGAGAAGGTAATGGCTGGACAGATTGCGGTCAATTTTGTTCCAGCTACTGAGCAGCTGGCTGATATTCTAACAAAACCGCTTACGGAAAAACTATTTGTCCCATTTCGAAAAAAACTTGGGGTCACAAGTCTTACTGAACTTACTCAACAAGAGGCTTACCTCAAATTGCTGGAATATGACTCATCGACTGATGAGAAGGTCTAAATCAGATAAGTGTTCTTCCTTATGTCTTGGCTAAGATTCCTTTGCTACTTAATAATTCTGCTGTTATTCTGCTTGGAAGCAGCGGTCTCTCCTGAGGTTCTCTGGTCAATCTGATTGCCACTACACTCGATCTTCTCTACAGTTTTTTTTTTCACCTGGAGCTGGTGCTTCAAACCAGGTTCTACCTTATTTTACAGCATGTGTCTTATTCCCAATTGTCAAATCTTTGGTCTTCTCTTGACCTCTGTTGTTATTATTCATGGCTTATGGTAAAAAACAGAGTGTGTTCTGTCATACTCTTGAGACCTTCAAGAAGAAGGCTCAACCCTTCCAACCACCTCAGTTGGCATAGGGAGTGATTTGGTCCAAAAATAGAGTTGTTGATCTTTAATTGTCAATCTTATGATATGTCATCGTGATCACTCTCTTGAGGACTTTAAGATGAAGGCTCAACCCTTCCAATCACTCTGGTAAGATAGAGGCTTCCAACCTCTCTGTCAGCTTTTTCTTTCTGATTCTCTGGTCTGGCTGATCTTGTGGCATTTGATCTTTGGTTGAATTTTTCTCATGCTGTTAAATGATGTAGCTGAGTTTGTCTCACTATGCTGCTATATTTTCTTCATGCTGTAGTTGGATATCTGATTGACTGAAGCCCTCTTGCAGCTACTTGCTCGTTTCTGCAGATCTCATCTCCATAAGGGAATATTAGAGTATGAGACTCAAGCAAGAAGATTAGGGTCAGATTTCCATTATTGTCTTTGTCGAAGGACTGTCCTGTAATTATTGTTGAAGGAGTCTGTTGCAATTAGATCATAGTCTGTTGAAATCAGACTGTTTTGGTAAAGCAATAGGAATGAATTTCAGTACTTAGTATCTCTCGCTTACTATTTCCTTCTTCATTCTCTCGTTTCCTCTAGATTAGGTCATCCTTCGAACAATTATGTGGGTTGGATTAACCGCGTCAAAATTTGTTAAACTCAAACACGGCTATCAGTTTCCACGGATCAATTCTCATGACCCAAACACGACCCACGGATCAACGATTTAACTCGCGCGATAAAAAAATTACATTGCAAATTTATGGTCAACCCACGACTCGCACGACCTTCTAGGTTTAGGGTTATAATATCTTTATTTTTTATATAATATTTAATAATATATTATAAATTATTCAACGGTTCGAAGAAGTGATTGATCCATGAGTCAAAAATATATTGTAAATTATTAAACGGGTTGACTTGTGGATCGAAGGTTATTACTCAAACACGACCCGTTTTTTCACGGATCAAGCGAGTCGTGTCAAAATGACCAGTGATTCAACAATTTTGAACACAAACACGCCCTCTGGACGGGTCAACCACGGATCACCCATGAGTCGTGTCCAAAATTAACATCCCTATACAAAACTAACCTCTACTAAAATTCTGGTTAAATTTGACGAAAAATACTTTAATAAACTACTACAAATATCCTAATATTTTACTATAATTTAAATTGATATTATATTTTATAATAAATAAAACAAATAATACATTTAATTCACACGTTGGATTTTATTTTTATCTTCAAATTTCCCAAAGAAACTTTTAAAGTACTTAATTTAAATGCCTATTTGTGATTTAAATGGCTGTTTCACTCATCTTAACCGAGCCAAGACAACGTTTATACTTTATACTGTCCAAGTTAAATACCAAATTATTAACTAAATTTCACACTAATGTATATGATTAGCTAGTTAAAAACGTTTTAGGAAAATTACTGATTAAATTTTCAGTATTATACAAAAGCAACTTTAACTAAATTTTCCGTTAAATTTGACAAAAAATATCTTATAATCTATTATAATATTTTTTATAATAAATAAAACAACTAATAAATTTAATTCACGCATTGGGTTTTATCTTTAAATTTCCCAAAGAAACTTTTAATATATTTAATTTATATTTTTTATTTTACAATTTGTAAATATTTTACAAATTCACTTTTAGTAGTTGGGGGCGTGATTCTTATACCTTTCATTATTTAAAAATTTTCATTTGTAAATTTAATAACATTTAAATTTTAGGTTATTTTCTCATTATATTAAACTTTATGGCGCGTTTTTTATACCTTTCATTTTAAAATTATCATTTGTAAATTTAATAACATTAAAAGTTTAGGTTATTTTTTAATTATATTAAACTTTATGGCGTGTTTGGAATCTTTGAAAGTATTTTTGTCAAGTTTAATATAAAACAAATTGACGTAGTTAATTACTTTTTGTACAATATAATAATTTCAAATAATATTTTTCAGAAAAATTTAGTTAATAAATTGCACATTAATATAAAATTCAACTATCAATTTAGTAGTTATTTCAAATAGTATCATAAAATGGTTAGATAAACTCTTCACCTTTACCTTCACATTAAAAACAATCTATAATTAATTTTTGTATGAATTTTTGATCACTTCTTACATGATAAAATACTAAATTACTAGCTAAATTTTTTTATGGAGGTGCAACTTTGTTAGTTTGTTTATTTTTTTTACAATAAATTGCCAGATAAACTTTTATTATAATACAAAAAGGTAGTCTCGTTCATTTCTCCATTAATATTGGACAGTAATACTTAAAACATAGCTAAAAATTAAAAAGACATTTTTTTGGGTGTGTTTTCCCCCAAAGTGTGATATATTACCATCAATTTTATATAAGAACAAGTAAAAAAAATGAATTAAAACACTCATAGTTGTTTTTTAAATCCTTATTTTCTAAGATTTTACCAAATAAATATTCAAATTATTTATGTAAAATTTGATTTTTTTTTATCAAAATATTCTTATAACTTTCGTATTTTATGAATTTGATCTGATTATATATATAAAGATACTTAAAATAATGTAATGGAAAATGTCTGAAAATAGTTCAACAAGTAGGTACCATTATTTATCTGTTAAAAAATTTTGTTAAATATTTTTTATATTTGCAAAATTAATCGAATATTTTTCCTCTACAATCTTACACGAATGTTACAAACAAGTTCCGAATCGATTCGAGTCACACCGGAGGTCCCAGATAGAGTCCAAACCTAAACTAGGTCACCTAACCATGTGGACCTAGTCTGAGTCCGAACCCATACCAAACCATTGTTAAAAGTTCAGAGTTGAATCGCGAATAGCAAGGGGAGAAGGAAATCTGACTCCTGTTCTACGCGCAAATCGCGAAGGTGTTCTCCGAGGGTTTAGTTAAGCTGTTCTTCGTTGTGAAATGGTCTGTAATGGTGGTGCCTGGTCACATGCCGGATGTTGATATTGAATGGGCCGACCCACATACATCTATATCTATATCTAGTAGATATAGATATACTTTGTACGGGAATTTCGAATTAAATCTTGTGGATCATATTAGGTGTCAATATCACGTAAATATAAAACCTTAGACAACACCAATAAACAAAAAAAAAAAGAAGAGGAAAACAACTTTAAAGCTTTATCACTATTTATCTTTGTTCTTTTCTCTCTTTTTTTCGAAACTGGACTCATTCAAAATGGTTTTATTACAAAAATAATATAAAAAAGCAACTACATTTGGAATATAACCCTTAAATTATTGTCTATTTTAATTTATTTTAAAGTCAATTCGCAGGTTGTATCATCATTTTTCTTAATTAACTGCACCGTACTATATTTTTAATTACATATTTATATAATTATAAGTGTATAGGTATAATTTTTAATACCATAAATATATTCATAACTACGATTGTTATAAGAACTAGGGTGTGAGTTTTTCGTCACCCATCGTATTTTTATGTTTCCTTATCTATAAAAAAACTACGATTATCAATTGCGGTATTATTTTTATGTTCATATTTTATTCTAATCTTTGAAAACAAATTTTAAACTTTTTTAATATTAAAAGAATATTATCTATTAAAATAAGTGTTATCAGAACTGGACCGACCCTCGAACCGACGAGGGAGCGGTTCATGATTCGGTTTGTTTGGCCCGGTTTGACGTGCAGTTCACTGTTCACAAGCAACACAAAATAACTGAAAATACAATTACAAAATTCATAGTTTCAAACACACACATAATTACCTCAAACTACATAGTGTCAAACACACACAAACTACATAGTCTCAAGCATACACATTACTCTCAAACACAATACAACACAACATAATTATCTCAGACTACATAGTCTCAAGCATATACATTACTCTCAAACACAATATAATTACCTCAAACTTTGAACATACATAACACAATAGTCTCAAAATCAAACACAATTGGTATAAACTTTAAACATAACTTCTAAAACGAAAAAGTTGCTCGGTCGAACCGAAGAGAACCACCCAAAAAAACTAAAGTTGGAAATCGGTCGGTTTTCCAAAAACCGGTTGGTCCAACCCGGTTCAAACACCGTTTATATGCATTTCGGTCTTTTAGTTGAACTAAATAGGATAGAGGTTCAGTTTTCGATCGACCATCGGTCCGGTCCTAATAACATTGCTTAAAATTTCAATACACTCCCTTTAATTCAAAATAGGCATACCAAAGCTTTTAAAGGAATGCAACTTCAGAAGCTTTGACAAATTTTATTTTAAAATTGCGAAGCAAACAATTTAAGAATTAAGAGGGCATTTTTAAAATTTTCATGGAATTTTTTCACATTATTTCGTGAATATATGCAGTTTATCTGTTAAATTACATTAAATATTTTAAAAGGTTGTTGGTGAAATTTATTTTATTTTTTTGTAAAAAAATAATCATTTCTAAGAGATAATTTCAAAAAGTTTATAGGTTATGTATAATTTTATTTGAATATTAATAGCAATTATAAAATTGTACGTTTTTTTAAAAAAATATATAAATAAAAGATAGTTGATAGTGGCAGTGGGTTCAGCCACTTTAATGGATTCAAAATTTCATATTTAATCATGAAAATACTAAATAATATATATATATAACATGCATCCGGATACATCTGATCTTCCCACTCGGAGTCATCTTCTTCGCTCCCCCACGCTTTTCTTCTGCAACTGAAATTCAGTTCCCCATCCATATTAGCAGTCTAAGCACAGAAGGAAGCACACTCTGCACTATCAAACACATTTTCCATCTCCACCTATTCTATCTCTCTTCATGAAAATCGCCTCTGCAATCTGCTTATCACTCCACCTCCTCTGCAATATTTGAAACTCTGTTCACTGCATCGACGAAAATGGAGAAAACACAAGAATGCTTATCTTCCTTCAAACACGAGTTCGTGCGGACCCTGTCACTCGACTGCCTTAAGAAAAAGCACCACCAGCCCCACCCCACCGCTAACTCCAAGCCGCTCATTTGGAGATCCCGGAGCCTCACCCTATCGCCGTTGATGGAGGGTCCCGATCCGTGTGGTGGAGGCGACCTCAAGAGCGGAAACGGATCTGGTCTGGGCCAGTGGGTAAAGGACCAACTTTCAAGAACCTCGTCCTCCGTCCGCGGTGTTTCCATGGCCTCCGGCCGCCGTGCCGATCTAAGACTGTTGCTCGGAGTGCTCGGCGCACCCCTCGCGCCGATGCACGTCAGCTCAGTGGATCCTCTGCCTCATCTCAGTATCAAGAACACCCCCATTGTAATTAATTCTCTCTCGTATGTCGTAAAAGCTTTGATTTTTCCATCGTACAACGACAATAAGTACTGATTTGGGATGTATGTTGGCGATTGTGCAGTTTTTTTAAGCGTTGCAGATTTTGTTTTGCAGGAAACTTTGTCTGCTCAATACATTTTACAGCAGTACACGGCTGCCTCCGGAGGGCAGAAGCTGCAGAAGTCGATCAAGAACGCGTATGCGATGGGGAAGGTGAAGATGACAACCTCGGAGTTTGAAACTGCCGAGAAATCGATCAAGAACCGGAGCTCGGCCCAGACAGGAGGGTTTGTCTTGTGGCAGATGAATCCTGATATGTGGTATGTTGAACTTGCTGTCGGAGGAAGTAAGGTTCGTGCCGGTTGCAATGGTGAGCTTGTGTGGAGGCATACTTCGTGGCTCGGTGGGCACACTGCAAAAGGCCCGGTTAGACCGCTCCGCCGCGCACTTCAGGTTTCAAGGATTCTTATGATTGAAGTTGTGTACTGTAAGCATGTTAATAGTTGAACTTCCTTTTGCCACCTTTTAAGGAGAGACTAATGATGAAGATGAAGTGGGTTGATTAAAAAACAATGCATGTAATTGGATTGTTTTATAAAAAATTACGTAAATTTTGTAAGTAATTTCAGAGTTGATAATGAGAAAAAAAAATTATCTTAGTTTATTTTCAAGTTAAATTTAAACGGAAATTAACTTGTTTGCACATAATTGATATATACTATATATTTTTTAAATAAAAAATTATGTTTACTGCATATTTTTTTAATATATACTTTCCCTTTTATTTTTTTAAAAAATTATGTTACTGCATTTTTTTTAAGTTGGCCAAAAATAATTATTTTCCCTTTTTATATCATTTTGAAAATAATATATTTTTTACACGGTGTTATCACGTTAATTTTTATTTAGATTTGATGGAACAAATTAAACAAGTGAACAACACATGTTTATTGTTTTGTATTGAGAGTGTATATATTAAAATTTAAAAAAAAATAGATAACTTTCAATAAAATAATAATGAAATCTTGTAAAAAAAAAAAATCTTCAACTATCAATTAAAACATCATTTTATAAATTCAAATAACGAATTTATATTTCTTCCTTAAAAAATATGGATTTTTGATTTTTCAGGGTCTTGATCCTCAAACAACTGCAACTCTGTTTGCAAATGCCAAATGCATTGGAGAGAAAACGGTTGACGGTGAAGATTGCTTCATCCTCAAGCTCTGTGCCGATTCTCAGGCCATGAAGGCGCGTAGCGAAGGTTCCGCAGAGATCATCCGACATGTCTTGTTCGGCTACTTCAGTCAAAAGACCGCACTGCTCCTCTACATTGAGGACTCCCACTTGACCCGGGTCCAGACCGGTGGCGGCGACGCGGTCTATTGGGAGACCACGATTGGTTCATTCCTCAGTGAGTATAGACCTGTCGAAGGCATCATGATTGCACACTCGGGTCGGTCCGTTGTGACCCTGTTTAGGTTTGGTGAGACCGCGATGAGCCACACAAGGACGAGGATGGAGGAAAGTTGGACAATTGATGAGGTTGTGTTTAATGTGAAAGGTCTGTCAAGTGAATGCTTCATTCCACCTGCAGATTTGAGGTTGGACGATTCGATTGGGGAAGAACGGCAGCTTCGTCGTGAGGAAAGCGGGAAACGCAACTCGATTTGTGTTTGTCGCGCTAGAGTAGCTGCAGTGGAGAAGGAACAAGAAGATGGAACAAGTATGGGTTAATGCTAAGTAGGTTATTACTTTACTACTACTATGTTCATAGTTATATATACATAATCGAGTTAATTATAGAGTTAAATATCAATGAAATATATGAACTTTGGACATTTTGTATCGAGTTACCCGAACTTTAAAAAATCAAAACGGTCTACCTCAACTTTGACGAAGGTGCAACGAGCTTTCTCCGTTCAATTTCTGATGAACTTCCAAAGTTGAAAATTCGTCAGAAATTGAACGAAGGTAGCTCGTTGCACTTTCGTCTAAAGTTGGGTATCCCATTTTGATTTTTTTAAGTTTGGGTAACTCGTTGCAATACGTTCAAAGTTCAGGTAACTTTTTGGTATTTAACCTTTAATTATATAACTGAATTGAATACGGTTTGATAACTAAATAACTGAATATATATTTTCCAAGTAAATAAGTTAATTTTCTTTAAATGAATAAATACAGATATTTATTTAATTTTATATTAAAAAGAAAAGAAAATTTAACTACCTAATTATCAAACTATGTTGAAATTCAAGTCTTACGGTTACATTAAATTCTTGCCGCAAAAGCTTGGTGGGTCTCCCACCTATTGAATTTGGATGTTTTTTTGTTAAAAAATCCATATTCAAAATTTGAAGTTTAAAGTGAAAAAAAAATGAAGGGCCTGACTTTGAATTTTGAATTTCATGGACTTGTCTTTATGCCATCTTTTATTGTGAGAAATTCACTTTTTAATAAGTAAATCTCATTTTTTTTAAATGCATTATAAGGTAGATAAAATACATGTGTATTAGTATTAGACAAATAAGTAATTAAAAAACCAGTAAGAATCCTTCCTCACATTTAAATTACCAGCCATAATCTAGGTAAATACTTGTATAAATGATAGTTAAACTTACAACAATTGATATTAAAAAAAAAAGTACGAACTATACTAATATATTAGTTCACAATCTAGACGTATTTAACATGTTATTTATAAATATTCAAAATTGTTTTATTGAGAAGATATAGAGTATAATAGTATATACACTTTACTCCGCACTATTTAGTGAAGCCATAATTACATATTAACTCTCGGATTGAAAACCCCCCGTGTTATTTAAATGACTAAGCAACACCACCAGATGAAATTCGTGGTAAAGTTTCACGACAATCCATTGTTCAGAGTCCTTAACACTATTTATCGTAGTCTACTAGTTGATCGCGAACACCTATCTGATACTAGTTCTCACGTGTCTGAAGTTTATGAAACATCCAGTAGAATTGGCTCACGCAACCTCCACATTTCCGAAGTTGGATCAATAATCTCTATGTCCATTGTCGTTCTCGATAACTCTCGCACTGCACATACATACAACAAATGTTCCATTCATTCGGAATGTATCGTTACTAGAGTGTTTAACTCGGTATAACATGCCGATTGATTTTTGTCCTGCCTTGGCCATTAACTCTGAAATCAGTAGGTCCCGAAGAACATGCCACACCTTAACAATTGATGACAGTGCAACCTGCTCGCTTACGCGCATAGAAAAACGGTTTAAACTCAATAATCGACACCCTTTAAGAATGAGTATCATGTTATGTTCTAACATTAATATCTCATTCAGATATTCCATTCTATTTCTAACATATTGTTAATTAATTATTGCATCATAAATCAAAACTAACTTAAAATGAAAACATACTTCGATAATGCTTAGGCAAATCTTATTCAACTATCACGTCATAAATTGCTATACAATTTTTAGGGGTGAGCTTGGGCGGGCCAGACCGTTTTTTTTGGCAAGATCGAGCCCGAAATTTCGATCTTCACCTTTGGAGGACCGAGACCGACTTTGGTATAAAAAGTCCGCCCGAATCGATCTTGCTTGACTCGGGCCGGTCTCATTCCATTACCGAAATTTTCAATTTTCTCCTAGATTCAGTTGTGTGTTGTATTAGGTAAGGCAATAGTGTTGAGGATGAAAGCGTCCTTCATTAGAAATTGAGGACCAAGATAAACTAATTCAAGTGCCATTTCGCCCATTTCACTTCTTACCTCTCCCTCCCTCAATCAAACACCAAAACCTCAGACAAATCTCATGGCGGACAAACTAGCTTTCCCCCTTATCCTCCATACCTCTTCCTCCACGAAACCCATCTTCCCCATCCAACTGACCTATCAGCCTACCAATTCTCCCTCCTCGCATCCACCTCCGTCAGCACTCGCAACACCACTTCTCTGCGGCCCGCTTCAACATCAGCAGGACCTTGCCGTCAGCGCCATCGATGCTTTGGATACCCTCGGCGCCTCTCAGAGTTCCGTTCGCGTACCCTGGACCCGGAACCGTACCCGCCTCGGAAAATCGGTCGACCCCAACCGCGGCCGGCCCTGGTCACACCGCAGCCTCTCCTCTCAAGGTCAGCATTTCGTCAAACATTTGGTAGACCCACTATTCGACGCTTCTACAATTGAGGACGCATTGCTAGAACTAATCGAATCGTATCGGAAACAAGGCGTTTTGACGGTGAAATTTTTTGGAGCGGAGATTCTCGGTATTGTCCGGGGTTTAGGGTTCTACCAAAAATGTGAATTGGCAGTAGCTGTGATTGAGTGGGTCAGGAATCATAAAGATTTCTCCTTAGCCTTAAACGGTTCTGTTCTTGCTGTGGGGATTAAGCTTCTGGGGAAGAAAGGTAAGGTCTCAGCTGCTGCATCTCTGCTGAAAAATTTCCAGAAAGACGGGCTCGAAATCGATGTTTATGCATACACTTCGTTAATCAGTGCATTTGCTAACAATGGGAGGTACAGAGATGCGGTGGAGGTGTTCAAGGAGATGGAGGAAGACGGCTGCTGCCCAACTCTGATCACCTATAACGTGATTCTTGATGTGTACGGAAAAATGGGGATGCCGTGGAATAAGATCGTTGAATTATCCGATTCGATGCAGAAGGCCGGGGTTTCACCCGATTTATATACCTATAACACACTCATAGCTTGTTGCAGACGCGGCTCCTTATATGAAAAAGCAGCTGCCTTTTTCCAGGAGATGAAGTCTGCAGGAATAGAACCCGACAAGGTCACTTATAACGCGTTATTAGATGTGTATGGCAAGTCTCGGCGGCTTAAAGAGGCAATTGAGGTTAAGAACGAGATGGAACTAAACGGGGTTGCTCCCTCCATCGTGTCTTATAACTCGCTGATTTCTGCTTGTGCAAGAGACGGTCTATTAGACGAAGCTGTGAAGCTCAAAACCCAGATGGTGGATAAGGGGATAAAACCTGATGTCTTCACTTACACAACCCTTCTGTCGGGGTATGCGAAATCCGGGAAAGACGAGTTTGCCATGAGAATATACGATGAAATGAGGAACATCGGGTGCAGACCAAACATCTGTACTTTTAATGCTCTTATCCAGATGCATGGCAGCCGGAGCAAGTTTGAGGACATGATGAAAGTTTTTGAAGAAATTAAGAAAAACCGTTGTGAACCCAACATTGTGACATGGAACACACTTCTGGCTGTGTTTGGGCAGAATGGTATGGATTCGGAAGTGTCGGGTGTTTTCAAGGAGATGAAGAGAGCTGGGTTCGTGCCCGAAAGAGACACGTTTAACACATTGATCAGTGCGTATAGTCGATGTGGGTGTTTTAATCTTTCAATGGATGTTTATAAGGAGATGCTTAAATCGGGTGTAAGTCCCGATCTTTCGACTTATAACGCGGTCTTAGCTGCATTGGCCCGTGAAGGGGACTGGGAGCAGGCAGAGAAAGTCTTTGCGGAAATGAAGAACAGACAGTGCAGACCGAACGAACTAACATACTCGTCTTTACTCCATGCATATGCAAACGGGAAGCAGCTGGAGCGTATGTCGTTTCTTGCGGAGGAAGTTTACTCCGGTCTAGTCGAACCCCACGTCGTCCTGGTTAAAACCCTAGTTCTGGTCAACAGCAAGTGTGATCTCTTAGTTGAGGCAGAACGGGCTTTCTTGGAGCTCAAGCAACGAGGTGTTTCAGTTGATATAAGGACCCTAAACGCCATGATCTCAATCTATGGCCGGAGGCAGATGGTGGAGAAGATGAACGAGGTTCTTAATTTCATGAAAGACAGCGGGTTTACCCCGACTTTGACAACGTATAACAGCTTAATGTACGCGTATAGCCAATCAATGAATTTCGAAAAGGCTGAGGAGGTTTTAAGGGAGGTTTTGGAGAAAGGGATGAAACCCGATGCGATATCGTATAACACCGTGATCCACGCATACTGTAGAAATGGTCGGATGAATGAAGCTTCGAGGATTTTCGCGGAGATGAAAGAATCAGGGATTCCTCCGAACGTGATAACGTATAATACTTTTGTGTCTAGTTACGCTTCTGATTCGATGTTTGAGGAGGCGATCAGTGTTGTTCAGTACATGATCAAGAACAACTGCAGACCGAATGAGACTACGTATAATTCGATTGTGGATTGTTACTGCAAGTTGGATCGGAAAGATGAAGCGGGGTTGTTTATTGCTAATCTTAGTAAGCTCGATTCGCGGATCTCTAAAGATGTGGAGGGAAGGTTGGTGGAAAGGATGATGAAGAAATGGACGTAGAAGGACGTGTGTGTGTGTGTGTTTACGGGTCGGGTTTTTGTCCGCGGGTTCGAATGGTGCTTCTTTCGGGTTATTTTAGTAATACATTAAAAATACGTTGTATATAAATTCGTGAAAAGGAACTATAACGGAGTACTTTTGTAGAATGGTTATTGCATAATGGAACATGAATGTGTATTTTCTGCACAATTAGAGGCTCTCAAATTTAAAAATGGCTCGGGTTTCATCTCGACACATTCTCCATTCATAAGTTATGTTTGAGTTAGAAATTGTAATTTTTTTTAATTAACTTTCAAATTATGCCAAAAAATATTTATTTACCATATCATTCCTATCTCAAAAATTCAATTATGTAATCCATAAAATATTGTTACTAATACATGAATTGAACCATGATTTGTTATGGTCCTCCTTATCAATCAACCTTTATGGTTGATACCCCAAAGCGCACCATGATGTTCCAGAGACCAGAACTAGGGTTGGGTTCCAGACCGTGTCGGCGACCAAGTGGACTGGAACCTGTGGCCGTCGTGGGTGCACTCCACCCAATACCCATCACCACAGTTGGGCGCACAATCGAACCCATCAGGCGAGACCCCGATGGATTTGCAGAATCCGATGAAACCTCCATAGAATAGTGATTATCGGCACGACACAATCTGAAATAATACATAATTAAGCTTTATTACAACGGTGGAATACTCTAATGACATTTTTTTTTTCACAGAATGGAAAATGAATTCGGCTTACGGATTCTGTAAGAAGTTGTTCTTTTCGCGGAATTGCAAAAATTTGGCTTACGGATTTCGGGCGGGGTAGACTTATGGATTCCGTCCAAAAACCTCAGAATTCCTAAGCCGGACGCGCTAGGAATGAGGAATAGAAGTGAAAATGACAAAATTGCCCTTATGTACTTTTCGTATTGACCAAACTAGCCTCCACAGATGCTCCTTCAAGAAGCCCAACCGAAAGAAGAACTGCTCCTTCATCCCTCTCCAACAGCAAGAAGAGCTCCTTTCCGGCATCTGCAAATTATCTGAAGCGCCTCTAATCCCACAGCTACTCCAAAGTCGAAAAACATCAGGTATGGTTTCCTAAATCGTTTTGAGTAAATTGGTTTCCTAAAATGGTTTCCTAAATCGTTTTGAGCTCCTTTTACCATTTCTCTGCAAATTTGTCTGTTCTTGAGAGTGGCCTCTAAAGTAAATTCCATCCCTTATTGGTGCAGGAAGGTCTTAGCGCATGCTTATGGTGTTTTGAGTAAGCATCTGCCGAAGAAAATGGATTGAGTAAAAAGTCTTTGTACAACTGAGATTCGATGGTTTTTTTTGGTTGTCCATGATTCCATTCAATTGTTTGGGAATTGGGTGAAAGAGCTAAAGAGCTACTTTTGGTTTTCTTTCTGTAGTGGGTATCCGGAGAACATAACATTATCTATAATTGGATAAAAAAACAGGGTTACAACTTAATGACCCTTTTTTGGTCAGACATTCAGACCATTTGTTCATGTTGAGTTGAGGTAGAGCAGTAATTTATGTGGTGTGTTGTATGTAAACTATGCGTATGAATCCTAGCCGATATGGAAGTCTGTGTGCTTTGGTGCATCAATATCTTTGATTCCTGTCAAGGTATTTGTTTTATGACTGACTGCATCTTCATTGTAAAATTTACCCATTTTCTAAAATCATCTGATGTTACACATGAAATAATCTAGTTGCTGTCAAAATGTGCTAATTTTCTGAACTAGCATGATGCTCCAGTTCGAAGTTGTGTGCCTTATAGGAATGGCGTATATGGCATTCCATCACAATGAATATTTCCATATTCTTTCTAGTTTTTTGGAGTATCTTCTAAAATTAACACTATGTTTTCTTTCTGGTTTAGGAACCTTTTTATTATTGTTTCCATGTTTGATTCATTCAAGTTCTCGTAAGCCGGTTGTCACTTTACGATGTTTTCACATGTAGATGCAGAGTATGCGTAGTGGAATCATCGTTTTGCCAAAAGAGCTAGATGCACCTGGAAGGTAATCAATGTACTATTTTACTACATATCTCTAAAAATAACAGTTTGTAAGGTCTCATGTCTTGTTCAACGCCTCAAGATTTCTACTTTCTTCTACAGTTTTCCGATTTCAACGCCTCATGTCTTGTAAGGTCTCATTTCTAGATCGGTTCCTCTGTCTAATCATCGCCTCCGTCTTTTCTGATGTTCTTCTATATCACAATTTTGAATCTCTTATGGCCCGTTCTTTTGACAGTTCTAAGGATTGAACATATGAATTGATGTTGTTAAGATTTATTTTTGGATTCTGATTTATATTGTATATGTTGTAATGGAGTATTATATTTTGGATAGTGTAATTAATGATATTATGGTTTAGATTAAATTAATTAAATAAATTATTTTAAAAAGTTTTTTTTTTAATTATTAGTTAATTATATTTAAGTTTTTATTATTATTAATTTTTAAATTTAATTAATACAAATTATATGCATTATATACTATACATATATAAAGAGGGGCAAATAAGTCATTTTACCACATTTCATTCCATTCCATATCCAATTCCACCAAAGAAACAACAGAATTACTCATTCCATTCCACCAAAAAAACTTCATATTCTTAACTCCTATTCCTTATTCTCAATTCCTATTCCCTATTCCGAATTCCGAATTCCATGAAAGAAACGTCCCGTAAAATTTAGAGGGAAGGGGAATTGAAATTTTGCACATGAAAGTTTGTAAGAAATTAAGTTTTTTTTTTAAAAAAAATATATTTTTTAATGTAATTTTCCCAATAAATTAAACTAAATTCAATGGACCCCATCAGGTTTGAACCAGGTTAAGTTCAAGGGTGAATTAATTAGATGTGTTAGTTCGTGCGGAATGGTTAATAGTAAGTCATGTTAAGTATATATTGTGTTAAAATATATTCATTCCAAATACGATTCGTAATTAATAAATTGTTAATTTTCAAAACTCAAACCCGACTTGTGGATACATGGGTTAACCGATGACATGTGGATTTGTGCCATTTTAATTTGTACAATATAAATTTTACATATTAACTCGTCGATCTACGTGACCGATCGACCCATATGATTCCCTAATTCATACTAGCTATGTAATTCATGCGACTTGCACAACTTACTATTTATATAATTTATTATAATATATATTTAATTATACGGTTTCATACTTTGACACTCAAATCGACAGGTACAACTCAAAGGCTAAACTTGACCATTTTTCATAGGGTTTAAACAGACCATATCAAAATAACTTTTTTTTTTGCCAATAACATATCAAAATAACTGGCATATTCAAAATATTTGACTCATTCATAACTCATAAGCAAGTCACGGTCAACAATGGATCGTATGCACTATGCAAAATTAAAATTGATACCCCTATAATTGTTAGAAAGTCAAGTAAATCTGGAAGGTCAACAAAGTAAGAGTAAATTTGTCAAAAGTGAAATAGTAAGGTTGAAATTAGAGAGTCAAATGTAATGATTATGTAGCTAGACAAAATAGTATAAGTATATGTAATTGTGATTGAGTTGATACAACAATCCATTCAGCAATACAATGTTTTGCCTTACTAAATCTATATTATTTCAATTCTCCCCCCACTTAAATTTATAACATGGTATAGAAAAAAAAGGAACGACACTCCTTGAGCACAGAATGTTGTTCAAGTTGAGCATTGAAAATCCACTGCTCAACTTGAGGGTAGTGTCCAACAGTCAAACAGAAGCAGAGTCGCCCTATCTCCGATAAGGTCAAACAGAAGAAAAGCAGCCCTAACTCCGATAGGGTCCAACAACAAATCAGAGCAACCCTGACTCTGATAAGGTGGTACTAATTCCAACAGGTACCAATTCAGACAGACGTCATCAACGACAATTATATGACGGTGACAAATCAACTCAAACCAATCAGTTCAAAGAGTATTTCCAGGAAGGAGATATTCTCACAAAGTCACTTACATGGAAGTGACAAATCAACCAAAATCAATTAGTCCAAAGAGTATTTCCAAGAACGATATATTTTCACAAAGTCAAATATTCTCGAAGATATTTGACGCAATCAACAAAGCAGAGCGACCCTAACTCTGATATGGTACAACAACAAATCATGGAAAAAAGACAAAGCAACCCAATGGCAGGACCAACAAAGCAAAGACAGTCAACGAAAGATTTTTCAACAATATTCTTGACAAGTTAAACATTGAAAATCTCACTGTTTAACTTGAGGGGGAGTGTTAGAAAGTTAAGTAAATCTGAAAGGTCAACAAAGTAAGAGTAAGTTTGTCAAAAGTGAAATAATAAGGTTGAAATTAGAGAGTCAAATGTAATGATTATGTAGCTAGACAAAGTAGTATAAGTACATGTAATTGTGATTGAGTTGATACAACAATCCATTCAACAATACTTTGCCTTACTAAATCCATATCATCTCAATTCTCGCCCACTTCAATTTCTAACAATAATTAACCCTAATATTGGATTCATCTCCCTAATCAAGGTGAGTCTTTTTTTCCCTTCTACTCCATTCCATTACCTGTTGGTGGAGTTTGATATCGGTACTCCTCCAAGTCTCTTAACAAGCCTTTCCCTAGCCCGCACCACGGATATCGGAAGGGTATCCGGAAACCAGTGCCTCGTCACGGTTAGTTGAGGTTCGATTTTCACGGTATCACGGCGGTGGTTTTGGTGGCGATTGATGGAGTACTCGAGCCCCGACCGTCGATCACTTGTCGAAGCACTGCCGTCCGTTCGATTAGAGCGAGAGTCAGATCGCCGTTTGTAGAGTAGCTCGGAAGCGCTTGTCATATTCGTAAGCTTGATTGAGGTGAAACAATGTGATTTAATGGTATTGCAGGAGGTGCTTATATTGATTTCTGTGGAGATGAAGAAAAGGGAGGAAGGTCAGATGATCAGATCAGACGGTGAAGAAGATCAGAGAAAGGGAAGGGAAGGGAAAGGGAAGCTTCAGATGAGGTTCGGAGAAATGAGAGTATGACTGTATGAGACAGTTCAGCTTATATATAAACATACGTTCTTAATATAAAATAAAATTAAAATAGAAGTTTTAGAATACACTAATTGTATTTTTATACTGGTTATACTAGAATTCATTTGTTTGAGTAGTGTATCCCCACCGAACTTTCTTTGAGCATTATACTCCCGAAATTCGACATTTCTTTGAGTATTGTACTCCCGACATTCCCGAGATTTGAATCTGGGCGTTGTTACTATCTATGATTTAAGATGTACGCATTAACCATTTGTCTCATACGTTCGAACATGTTAGTGAAGATATTCAATATACTCTTAAGATATCTTAACACTTAACAGTCAAACTACCATGTCCATGAAACGACGACTTTCAAAAATCTACTGTGACAACATCAATAAATTACCTGTAAAATTCGCACAAAAAAATAAAATTAGACATTTGATTAGTACAAGCATTACTGGTGCATAAGAAAAAAGAAATTAAACACTTGAGTAAAAATATTAGTGGAATTGTAAAACTAAATTACAAATTACCTAATATAATTTGTAATGTTGAATAAATGTATAGTTGGTTAATACGTATGTCTTCAAGTTATAAGGTTATATACTCGAGTCTTAATAAAAATATTTTTTATAACTTTTTTGATATAGACATTTAAATGACCAAAATAGTCATAATAAATATAAACTAATTAGATTATTAAAGATTATTTATGTCGAATTACAAAAATCCTTTGTTATGTTAATAATTTAATATTATAATTACGGAAAAAATATTCTATACAAACAAACGGGTTGTTGCTGCGTTGACGTCAACGAAAATAAAATAGAATTCCCGCCATACGCGCTTTCATTTGTCTTTCATCAAATATTTAATTCACCCAGAAATATATATATATTAGAAAAAAAAAAAGTACAGTTAACAGTTGATTGGATTCACTCAATTTAGAGAGAGAAGTCAATCATCAAGATGCCATTAAACTGTTCTTCAAGCTCCTGATTTCTTAGATCAAGCATCAAGATCGACCCTGAAGCAAAGACACAGTGGTTTCTCGCAGTATGATGAGGAGTAAATCCAAGAGCTCCAAACCCAAATTAGGGTTGGCAGTTGTCATCTTCTCCTGCTTCCTCTTCTTCATCGCCGGGTTCTTCGCTTCCATCATCTTCTCTCAGGTTAGGGTCGCTTCGGTTGTTGGTTAGTAGTGAAAGGAGGAAAAATGTATTCTTTGATGCCGAATTGAGTGTTCCACTCGACTATGGCGATGTTCTTTAGCTGAAATTACTGTATCAATTCGAGAGCTTTTTGGTTAATCAATGGCGGCTGCAGGATGTACCTACTGTAAACCCCAGATTGAGAATGATCGAAGGGGTGACTGAGGAAGACAGGTATCAGCCAATGCCCAATGGCGACACCGGTGAAGCTTTTATCAGATCAATCCCTTTTCAGGTTAGTTAGTCTTGTGCTCAACTGTGTTTTTCTTTTTCTTTTGCTAATTGG
Source organism: Chamaenerion angustifolium (assembly GCA_946814005.1). Classification (NCBI taxonomy): domain Eukaryota; kingdom Viridiplantae; phylum Streptophyta; class Magnoliopsida; order Myrtales; family Onagraceae; genus Chamaenerion; species Chamaenerion angustifolium. The sequence continues at coordinate 29,941,253 of OX328277.1, read as the reverse complement.
ATTTGATAAGCGATCTTTGATGTTTCATTGTGATTATTGATTGGTAGAATATTGGATCGATTTGATTGTGTCAATTTGATCGATATCTAGTAGAAAGTTGTTCTAGTTTCTTCAAATTTATGCCCTCATTTGCCGTAATGGTTTAGGAGAATAGGAAAAGGTTAATTAATTCACCAATCACTTATGCTAATATATATTACTGAATAATTAAAACTTGAATTGAACATTCACTTATATTTCACTTAAGGTCACAAAAGATTTTTATGAGAAAAATCATTAAAATACTTTTCCTTTTCTTCTTTTGCTCTTTATCTTTATCTTCAACTTCATTTTCTTCAATAACTAAAATCGAATGAACTCAAAATTGAATGACCAATATCAAATGTCGAACCCAGAAATCTTGAGATTTCTGGTTTCGAAACACAAAAAATCTCAAATTTCTGAATTTCAGAACTCAGAAATCTGAGATTTCTTGATTTCGAAAATAGATTTTGTGTTTAAATTAAGGAAGAATTTGAATATGTTGACAAAGATAAGACCATGAACATGAAAAAGAAAAAGAAGATAAATGAATGGTAAAATCGTCATTTTAATGATCATTTAATCATATTTGTCAAAAATAAGTGACTAAATAGCACATGATTTATCCAAAAAGTTACATTCTGAAACGTAACTGACCATTTTAGTGACACCAAAAAACATAAATGACCATTTAGTCACATGAGGCAAAACATAAGTGACGGTTGAGTGGTTTACCTAGAGAAAATTATTCATGATATTAATTCTGTCACAAGATAGCTTTCAAGTTCATCTAGCAGTATAATTAACTGAACAATCTGCATTCCCTGATCCAAACCAGGACTAACAGAGCTATCTATTAGTACTACCTGTAATTCCTTATCTATAAATGAGTTTTTCCTTGAGAATTGACTGTAAACCTCATTCATGTGGACAGATTTTAAGTTGGAAACCACGAGCTCTTTACTTTCCAAACTTTGCAACCCTGGAACAATGTGAGACCGTAATAAAAATGGCAAAAGCAAACTTGAAACCATCAGCTCTAGCTCTGAGGAAAGGAGAAACAACTGAGAACACTAAAGGGACAAGAACAAGGTATCTTTCAACTTATGTTTATCCTTGGTATTGATCGGTATGAATGACCCTTCACCTTCATGATTAATCCAGAAGATTTATATAGCTTGTGGCAAAAAGGAAAGAAAATGAGTATTCTTTCGTTGGTTTTATAATCTTTAGAGTCTTAATTTCCTTGTTTTGACAGCTCAGGCACATTTATTAGCGCTTCAGAAGATATGACTGGAACTTTAGCTTTGATTGAGCAAAAAATTGCCAGGGCTACAATGATTCCCAGGAAGCATGGAGAGGTAAGCTTGATAATTGGATTACTCTTCTAAAAGTCTCACTTTCATAGAGCAGGTTTTGCTAGTTGATGACAAATAATTTTGCTAAAAGTCTATGAAAAAGTAAATTTTCTAATTTTACATGGATAACTATATGCAGTAATCTAGTTGATGATGCTTCTATAAGGGCATATATAATTGAAATAATGGGCCTTCTTCCATTACAGGTCATCTGATTAGTAACTTAAGGTAGACCTGATATTGCAGGCATTCAACATTCTGCGGTATGAAGTTGGGCAGAAGTATGATTCCCATTACGATGCATTCAACCCTTCTGAATACGGTGCTCAAACTAGCCAAAGGGTATGCATGCTGTACACTCCCTATTAATCATCATCTTCATTCTTCACCACAGTTAGATGAAGTAATCTTAATGCCTTTTCCAGATTGCTTCCTTCTTGCTATACCTATCAGATGTAGAAGAAGGTGGAGAGACAATGTTCCCTTTGGAGGTATTATTTGATCTGATGTGGTCTCTCCTCTTGCTCATACAGTTAACTCGAATATTCCTTTTCAAAATGGTTAACAGAATGATATAGCAATTAGTGAAGGCTTTGATTACAAAACATGCACCGGTTTAAAAGTGAAGCCGCAGCAAGGAGACGGGCTTTTGTTCTACTCCACATTCCCCAACGGCACCATAGATTTGGTAATTTATCAAACTGGTTGCACTATAATTAGCTGTTAGATTAAACTATATGATTAGTCTGATGAAATTTGGGCTTAGTTATTAATAGGGCTGAAAATTCCTACTAAATACGATAACACGGACACATAAAAAAAAACAAATTGTGTCCGTGGAAACATATGACAGAACGTTAACACGGAAGTATTTTTGTGTCGTGTTCGTGTTTACGTATCAAAACACGACATGCACGATAACACGATAATGTTTTTTTGCCAACTATAAATTTGAACTTAAAAATCTATTTTTTAAAATATTTTTCTAAACAAGTCTCATTTAGTAAGTTTTAAATGTTTACTTAGATATTTATTTTTTAGAGTTTGTCAATTATACATAAAATACTCATGAAATTTGATGTTTAAATTGATAATTCTTACTATGATCAATTCGTTGTTTTAATATTTTCTTAAATATCTCACATATGAACATATAACTGACTAACTTAACACAACACGATAACATGACATGAATATACATGAAAAATTGTGTGTTGTATTCGTGTTGAGAAACATGACACAATAAGCTTATCGTGCGTGTTCGTGTTTGATAAATATCACATGATAAACGTATTAATAGACACGATGCATGAACGCACGATTTGCAACCCTAGTTATTAATTTTTTGTTGTTTGTACAGACATCTCTTCATGGCAGCTGTCCAGTGATTAAAGGAGAGAAATGGGTGGCTACTAAGTGGATGAGAGACCAAGAAGAGAAGTGAGTAACACGGAAGATAGATTTGTGTAGTTTTTCACGATTTGCGCATAAAATTGGATGAATCATTGGTTTTGATTTGATTATGTAGTCTAAGAACAAATTGCTGCGAAGAAGTAAAATAAAATTGTGAGTTTCTGACACAAAATTCCATAGCATAACGGTAGGTAAAATAAGTTTCACACAACAGGATGTACAAAGTCGAACCATAATATCAATAATTACAACATATTAAATATAATATTCTATTACAAATAACAATACACCATTGTCAATTAATCAACATAATCAAACTTACAACAAACATATGAAAATGAATTCTTTCATTTTCATTATGTGATATTTAGCACAAATTGTGTGTGTTGTATTCTTCAACTACGACTTCTTGCAGCTTCAGCTATTCTGCAAGAAGGTCCACAAATTGCTTCTCCATTTCTTGCAGCTACGATTAGGCATTTAAATCAATCTACATCAAAACTCCCGTCTTGTTAAGATGCAGACTCATGGAGCAAATAATTTCATGAATTGAAGTCCATGGAGCAAATAATTTTATCATCTCAGCACATAATGGCATATAAATTATAATCACCAACACATACACAGAAACAATCCAGAATCGTCCAGCATCAACACGAACACAAAAATAAGACATACACAAAAACAATCCAGTATACACACATCATCAACACGATTTATGGGTTCAATCTAACCTAGGAACACAATTCCGTGTCTCGAACTCCCCAATTCCGTTTCTTGAACACAATCACGATTTCTGGGTGAATTGATCGTGGTCTTACCTCGTCCAACTCGAACTCCATAATTCTGTTTCTCCTAGAATCTGATTCAAACAAATTTGGATCCTCCGAATCTAGATAGTCCTAATCTGAGTCAGAGTCAATCCCGACTAATCGCAAGCCACCGGTTTGCACCTCCTCCCCGTTCGATTGAGAAGCGAATTCACTCACATCGACCTCTGATAATGTCTCCAACGAGCCATCAACAAAACCCAGAATCGATTCTGAGTTCGTCACGAAGGAGAGCAGAACGAGTTCGTCACAGGATGAACATACTGAGGAGAAGAAGAGCAGAACGGAGAAAGAGAGCAGCGAGGAGGAGCTTCGATTCTGGTAATGAAGCAGAGGGTAGTTCAGTCTTAATGAAAAGTTAATGAGGGCAATTTCATATTTTTGACCTCTATTAAGGATTCTAAGAAATCCGAGGTATTTGCCCGGAATGTCTAACACTACCACTCTATGAATCCGTAAGTCAAATTTTTACAATTTCACAAAAAGAACAACTTCATATGAAATTCGTATCACATATTCTATTCCTATTCCGTGAAAAGAACATGCTATAAATTCACAATCTTTCCCATCAATATAGTGAATACAAAGATTTCCTGTTTGGGTACTAAAAAATCATTTTTTTAAAGTTTCAACAATCAACGCACACCATCTTACACCAAACAACATAAATCTCAGTTAAGCTCATTACAATCATCATAGAACATTATTTGACAAAATGCAGATGACAAAAATTCAAATTTGCTACACTCATTTTTAAAAAAAGTTTAATGGATTATTTTTTTAATATTATATTTAAATTTTAATAATAAGGTATTAAGGATACCTTTGTAATTTGATACCAGCAGTTATATGGGCTGGGCAGGAGATATTTTTAGGTTAGATTCACTATTAACCGGTTTAGTTGCCAGTGCATACACCTGTCCTCTCATTACGTCTCACAGAAATTAAAAGGAAAAAAGACTAACATTTTTCTTCACCTTGTCGGTGTCTCTTTCCCTTCCACGGTTTCGTTCCCATATATTCGGCGCCACCGTCCTCCCTCTACTTCCAAGTTCCAACCTCCGACCCCCAAACCATCACCTACAGAAATCCAAGGTGTCCTTGCTGCATTCCCGACAAATCTCCATAGCTCTCGGCGGTCCTGATAGCCGAGAAACCGTCAATTTGCAGCCAAGATGAGCGGCGTGCTCAGGAGAAGAAGCTCCAATATCCTACACGCATTACAGAGGCAAGCGATTAATCATTGTCCCAGAAACCAAACGCAGACGAGACCTTTCTGCGGCAAATTTCCATTTTTTTCCAGAAAATTCAGGGAGTACAATGGTGTCTTGCCGGCAATGGTTTCATCATCCACGGCGGCGTCTACCAAGGTTGGATTTTTCGGCTGGTACCTGGGGATGATCAAGTCGAACCCCATCTTCACGAAGAGTGTCACCTCTGGGCTCATTTACTTGGCTGCGGATTTGTCTTCTCAGGTAAATGCAGAGTTACCTTGATTTTTAATGTTCATTGTGCTTTGAGATTTTGTTGATGAATATTGTGTTTCTGTGAAAATGCTTGTGGAAGTGACGTTTGTGATACTAAGCTGGAGATTTGTGGATTATCCGCTTCTTATTGGAAAGATTCAAACTTTACTTACAATCCTGTGTTTATCTGTATTTGGCGATGCCAAAGTTCCTCAATAGAAAAAAAATGAAAAAAGCAACTGGAAACAACTATGTGTCTAGCCACCCACCTCAATGAAGCATGTGCCTAAACGGTTCATGGGTTAGCAGAGACTTTATGATCTGTGAACTGTGATTTACTTGGAGAACACAAGCACAAGGTTCCTGGTTATCGAAAAAGAAGAAGAAATTGAATTGCCTTTAATTGTTCAATCCAGTATGAACATGAACAAGATGATTTCTCACCCTGTTATTATTTTGTGGGGAGTGATCGAGTTTAGCCAAGTAGGAGATGACAATGTAAATAAAATTCCGACCTTATTAGGAAGGACATGCTTTTTTATCCCAATTAAGTACAGAAATGCAGATTTTAAGCAATTTACTGAAATATATGCTGCTATTTAAACCCTCTTGTCCACGTACTGTTCAACTTGCTGCAGACAATTGCCAAGTCACTGGCTGATCCGTATGATTTGGTGAGGACATCGCGCATGGCTGCATACGGGTTTATCATACTCGGCCCGTCTCTGCATTTTTGGTTTAATTTTGTATCAAAGCTCTTCCCCAGTCGAGATCTCCTCTCCACTTTAAAGAAGATGTTCATGGGGCAAGCTATCTATGGACCTATTATGACTATTACCTTCTTCTGTGTCAATGCCTATATGCAAGGTATTCACCATATAACTTATATTTTTAAAATGACATCTATCTTATGTTTTTTCTAAAATATATGGTATCCTTTGGGCTGCTTAGGTGAAAATAGTGCTGAGATTGTGGCTCGGTTGAAGCGGGACTTGGTTCCAACATTGGTTAGCGGTGTCATGTATTGGCCATTATGTGATTTCATCACCTTCAAATTCATCCCTGTCCATTTGCAGGTACCAAAATCCTTCCTTTTTTTACTATAAATATGCAGTACATATGAAAAGTACACAATTTCGATGATTTGATTGCTTTTTAGTGGAAAACAATGTGGTAATCGAATTGATGGTTTCTTAAACTGAATTGGGGTTTGTTCATTTCATTTGGATTATGCAGCCACTGGTGAGCAACTCCTTTGCATATCTGTGGACTATTTACCTCACTTACATGGCTGGTTTGGAGAAAGTCGAAACTGTTTCTTGCTGAACACTCCATCCTGTCCTACCTACCTACATCTCGAGTTCTTCGTTGGGATGCAGAGGCCAATCTTTCTAGATGGAAGGTGTTCTTGATGCTGCTAATCTCTGTTCCTGATATTGGTACAGCAACCCTTTTATCAGTTGCTACAGTTTAATTTAGTTATATTATTTAGTGAAACTCTTGGGTAGAAATTTTAATTTGATTACAGCTTCTATCATTCACTCTTACTTTTTACACTTCTTCAAATTTATAATCTGGATTTTTTATAATCAATGGACATTTAAGTTTGACTCGGGTATCTTTATCGTTGATTCGTTGTATAATGCTTATTAACATTTTTTTTTTTGGAAATTTCTACATTATTTTTATTATAAAAAATCTATTTAAATTAAATATTTAATATGCATTACGTGATATTAAAATAAAGCTAATATAGCGTTGATTTGATATGTCATGTGTAAATTATATAAATATTTAACGAGATACTAACACATAGATCAAATTATAAAATTCAGAAATATGAAAGTGTATTTAATACAAGATTTTTTTAAAGGTATTATCAATTATGTAATTAAGTAAAACATTATACTGCATTGGACTTATTAAAAAGTTAATAATTAAATCGCTATTTCATCCTTGAACATTTTATAAATTGATATCTAAACTTTGCTTTATCAAATTTTGCTATATGTACTTTCGAAGTTGAGTCAAATTGTTATATCTGTTAAGTTTTTCATTAAATATGGACGAAAAATTACGTGTCAGCACATGATTGGTCTATAAGTTATAAAACTAAATGATTTTTTAAAAATATAAAAAAATATTTTGTTTTAAAAATGGAAAATTTATAGAAAACAATAAAAGGTTTTAATATAATATATTTACTAAAAATATAAAATAAATTTAAAAATAAATTTAATTTTTATTTCATATGTTTAATAAAAATATTGTATTAAAAATTCATATTTTTTCTATGATTTTTTCTAGTATGTTTAAAAAATAGTATAGTTTTCTAAATGATTGTCCAATCATGTGACGTTACGTCATTTTTTGTCCATATTTAACAGAAAACTTAACCGATGTAACAATTTGCCCAAAATATTAAAAGTTTAGGTAGCACTTCAAAAAAATAAAGTTTGGGTAGTGATTTTGTAAAGAGTACAAAGTTTTTGGGTAACAATTTGGTTATTAACTTCTTAATATTTAAATTAATTTTTTTAAAAACAAAATAGTAAATAGAGATATCCCCCAACGGTCGTTTTTTCACCCCACGGTCATGTTGGGTTTAAAACACCCCAAAACACTGTGGTGCTGGGTTTGATGCAAAAAGTTAGGCTTTTTAGCTAATATCTTTCTGGTTTAAGGTTACAGGTTGGTTCTCGTTCCTTAACCAGAATTTTCACGAGAGTTCTAAGTTCGATCTTTCTACCATTGTTGGGCCTTGCTCGTCTGTGAGCTCAAGGACTTTGCAGAAGAGAAGATGGAAGATGGGGCGCTCCAACGTCTGGAACTCCCATCCGAATAGCTACGGATCTGGTTCTTCCACATGGTACTCTCTATCTTTCTCACCCTCTAGAGAGAGCTACGTATCTGGTCCTTCCACATGGTACTCTCTTTCTTTCTCTCCCTCTAGAGAGAATTGCACTTCGAGATTTCGTTGCGGATTCTTTCGATGCTGCTTTTGTCAGTCGACGATGCGAAACAAATTATGACGTTCTGTTTGGGGCGCTCTAATGCTCAATTATGGTTGTAGATTGATGGAAATCTATGTTTTTGTTAGGTTTAGAACACATGACTGAGAATTTGGAGCTAGGTTTCATCCTCTTTATTTGATTTAGGGTTAAAGGTGAAACCTTGATTGCTCAACCTAATTCTATGTTTTTTTTTTTGGCCAAGAAACAAACATTCATTCAATGATCATAAAAGGAGTTCTCCAAATCCGTTACAAACAAACGAAGTAAAGGTCCCGGGTTAAAAGTCACCCAATCTAAAGGGCAAGTCCCCCTCTTCGCCTCAATGGCAATCCAATTAGCGCACCTATTCGCCGAGCGCCTAACAAAACACCAATGTACCTTACAAATGTGATCGGCTTGTTCGAGAGTCTCCGTAAGGATATCTCGAAGCTCCCAATCAACTCCCGAATTGCCTCCCTTGAGGAGGTTAATAACATGCAACGAGTCCGATTCAAAAACGACCTCGGGCCACGAGTAACGGATCGCCAAGTTGACCGCATGGAGGATGGCCTTCGCTTCGAGGGCCTTCGCACTCGTGCCATAACATGTAGAATTATGACCCGAGACTAAGACCCCCGTCCAGTCCCTCGCCACGGCCCCCGTACCCCCTTGGAGAGTCTCGTGGTCCCAAGCCGCATCACAATTCACCTTGATGACGCCACGGTTCGGTCGTGCCCATACCGGGTCCCGAAGGCCCTGACGCCCCGATGGATGTGTCTTGGTTGTCATTCTCCAAACCTGTTCAGCCAAAGTAGTCGCCGCGCGTATGACCGAGTCCGCACTCGGTTGTGTCTCCTCGTAAACCACCCGACACCGCTCCTTCCAAACTTCCCATGCAATGGTTTCCCCCAAGAGTTTGGTTCTTCGGCCCACCTCGCCCTCCAATAGGTTGAGATCCTGTAAAAAACGAAACCAACTCTCCCAAGGGACACCATTCTGGTCCGAGCGCTTACCCATGGCCCCGAACCAAGCCCTCCTCGTCCACCCACACACAAATACCACATGATGCGCCGATTCCAAGCAATCGCAAAAACTACACGTGGGGTTAAGTTGTATCCCCCGTCTAAACAGCTCGGCCTTAACCGGTAATGCATCGTTAAGCGCTTTCCAAAGGAAGTGTTTTACCTTTGGAATAGTGTCTCCGGCCCATAGGTCCCGCCATACCTTCCTATCTGAGCTGATTTGTCCGGAGGAAGTAGATGTCGCATCCATGATCTGCAACTCCTTGATGCGACGGTATACGAGTCGTGGGCGGGCCACACCGTCTACCGCTGTCGGCCAAATGAGCCGATCCTGACGGGCCTCCCTAGCGATGTGAATCGCTTGGATCGCCTGAGCTTCCCTATCCGTAATGGAAGCCCTAACCGCAGTTAGGTCCCATGTGCACTGGTCCCTGTTTATGAGCTCGCTCACCATCACACCCTCGTCCCCCCTCGTCTCCTGATCGGTGCCGACTCTGTGGTCCGGGATACCGGGTATCCATGCATCATGTAAAGCCCTGATCCGGTTCCCCGTCCCCACCTGCCACACCCCATCCCTCTTGAGGATGTCCCGTCCAACCGTGATGCTCGACCACGCCCACGATGGTCGAGCACCTCTCGCCGCCTCCAAAAGGGTCCCTCGGGGGTAGTAGAGACCCTTTATGACCTGCGCCCATAGAGAGTTTCCGTCATTCTGAAGCCGCCATGCCGTCTTGGTTAGCATTGCGGTATTGAATTCGATCATGTCCCGGAAACCCATCCCACCCATATCCTTAGGTTGGGTGAGTCGACTCCACTTCACCCAATGGATCTTCCTTTTCTCGTCCCGGCCGTTCCACCAAAACCTGGCCATTAAGCTCGATATCTCTGCACACCAGGTTTTAGGCAGTTTAAATAACGACATAACATAGATGGGTATGGCGGTAATTACCGCCTTGATGAGGACCTCCTTTCCCGCGTTGTTTAGAAACATGGATTTCCATCCATGAATCTTCTTGATGACGCGCTCCTTGAGGTACCCCATCGCCTCGCGTTTGGACCTTCCCCAGTTAGTTGGGAGACCCAAGTATCTCCCCGCATCGGTGACCGCCTCGATACCTAAGATGCTTGACACCCTCTGCCGAGTGTCATCCCGCACCCCACGCCCATACTGGATGCAAGACTTCTCCAAATTGATCTTCTGTCCTGAGGCCTTGCAGTACCTCTCGATCGTCTCCTTTAGCACCCGAGCGTTCCTCTCCGTCGCGTTGATAAAGAAAAGGGAGTCGTCCGCGAAGAACAAATGATGTATCTCCGGACACGTTCGCTTCATCCGAATCCCCTCCAATCTACGCTCCTCCGCGGCCTTCATTAGTTGACGTGAAAGAACGTCCGCAATTAGGATAAACAAGTAAGGGGACAGAGGGTCCCCTTGCCTGATACCCCTAGTAGGCCTGAATCGTGTTGACTTCTTGCCATTAACCACCACGCTGTACTGAACTTTGGAAATACACTCCGAGATCCAGTTGCACCATTGCTCCGCGAATCCCAGACCTCTAAGTGTTTGAATGATAAATTCCCACTCCACCCGATCGTAGGCTTTGCTCATGTCCACCTTGATCGCACACTCCTCTCTCCCTGTCCCTCTGTTTGTCCTGAGGTGATGAAACATTTCGTGCGCGATGAGGATGTTATCGTGAATGTACCTTCCTGAGACGAAAGCACTTTGAAACGGGGTTCCAACCACTGTACCCGAGATCGCTGTCTCCAATACTCTTCCTCTCTGGCCCACGCCTCCTCAAGGGCTCTTTTCAGAATCCGCTCTTTCTCCCTTTGATACTGCACCCGAGGTTGCGCCTGCAGGGCCCTGATCTCTTCACTAAGGTTCTCAATGATTACCTTATTGTTGGAAACAGTCTTCCGACTCCACTTTTGGAGCTCTCCCCTACACTGCCCGAGTCTACTATGAAGCCCGCCCCCTCGAACATTGCCATACCCGTCCTCCCAAACTCCCTCCACCACCTCCCGGCAATCCGGTCGAGACAACCAACTCTTCTCAAAGCGAAAGGGCCTCTTACTCTTCCCTTGGTGCCTCTCGACTTGGACTACGAGAGGGCAGTGGTCCGAGCCTATTTGCACTTTGTGAATGACCATAGAGTAAGGGTGATGTCGGATCCAGTCCGGGTTAACAATCGCCCTATCAAGGCGCTCCCGAATCCTATCCACCCCTTCCCTATTGTTTGTCCACGTGAAGGGGTTGCCCTTGAAACCCATGTCGACCAACTTCGCTTCTCTCATCATCTCGTTAAAAGCATCCATCTTCCGGCTCTGTTTCGGTCTACCTCCCTCCTTCTCCCCCGCAACCGAAATCTCATTGAAGTCCCCCACACACATCCAAGGCCCCCTCCTGCTCTGGCCGATCCTCCTTATTCTGTCCCAAAGCATTAGTCTCTCACCCCAACTAGTGCTCCCATAGATCCATGTAATGTGCGTAATTCCCCCTCCATTCACCTTAGTAATCGTCGTGTCCATCATGTTTTCCGTTTTAGCATGGATCTCGACTCTTACCTCCCCAGACCACCACAAGGCTAAACCTCCCGATATTCCTATCGGATTGACATATTCAGCTCCGCACATTTTCAGTCTTCTCCTCACTCTGTCACAATACCTTTCCGTGTTCTTTGTCTCCATCAAGAAAATAATGTCTGGTTTATTCCTCCTCTTGAGATCGGCGAGGTACGGAATTGTCAGGGCCGATCTCAGCCCCTGACAATTCCACACCAGGTAGATCATTGATTCTGGGTAGCTGTCTCGGGACAGCTACCAGAACCCTTTTGTGCCAACCTCTTCCCCATGATGATCCTCCTTCTTACCGTTGCAACTTGTTGGGAGCTCCTTCGTCCCCTTCCCCTGCCCCGGCCTGTCCCTGCCCTACCACCCTCCTCCTCCTTTTCCGACCTCAACTTCTTCCCCCTTTGGTCCGTACAAACCTCCCCTTCCTCCCCCGACTCCTCCTCGTATTTTCTTTTGAGGTTGATCTTTTGGAGTAGGGGGCTTAGACCCGTGGGGAATGTTGTCCCTTCCCCGCTTGTCGCCGGGGATATCGGTTCCTCCACGGTATATACCCATTCTTGTACCTGGACCTCGTGGAGGTCCAGCTCCATGCCCGACATATCCACGGTTTCCCGATGGTCCCCCCCGCACCTGACCATTTCGTGCCCCTGTAGGGGCCCAACATTGGACCCAGGACTTTGGTCCTCCCCTTCTTTACCTATAGCCTTACTCGGTTCAGTGATGTGTGCTCTCTCGGTCCCTTCTAACAACAGCACCGTGTCCTTGTTCGCCTCCATACCGTGTTCGGCCCTGCACCCATGTCCATCCTCGTAAGCCTGTCTGTCAAGGTAGATAGGACCCGAGGTAGTTTCCTCGTGTCTTCTCCACCCCACGGCCTCCTCCATGGCTTGGGCCATGGAATAGGACACCGTGTGACATTCCAGCTCCTTGCCTTTCGCTACCCCAGTCGGTTCAGTTGCCGAGTCTTCCCCCTTCCTCCCTTCTATAGCCCACTCCGTATTTTGCCTTCCCCCTCGATTAAAGGTGGCCATTTCCTTGCCCCCACCCTCCACAACCCTCGGGTCAGTCCGGTCCGAGGAGATCCCGTCTCTTTGAGTCGATGGGTACTCCTCCGATCTAGTAGATGGGGGGGTGTTCGATCCTTCCCTTTCTTGCTTCTCCTTCATTAGTTCCTTCCAGCTTCTCCGTTTAGTCTCGCCCATGGGAGTCCCGGGACTCTTGCCCACGAACTTCCCTTGCTCTCTTCTCCTCTTGGGTCTGTCCACCCTAATCCACGGGCCATACAAGGGCCCTCCGAACCTCTCGTCCGTTTCCGTAATCGCCGTTGTACAAACCCTCTCCGTGTGCCCTATCCTCCCGCACCCAAAACAAAAGTCCGGGAGACGTTCATACTTCACGGTGGCTCTGCCCATTTCTCCGCTCCTCCTCGTGTATCTGAATCCCACCTGCAGTGGCTTAGTACTGTCAACCTCCACCTTGATTCGGATGTAATCCCTGTCCAGACCCAAGGGTCCCAAAATGTCGTCCACCTCAATGACTTCCCCTAGACTCTGTCCAATTGCCTCTGCATTCTTCTTGGTGAACTTATCTATCTCAAGCCCGTGCACTTGGACCCAGAATTGGATCATATGAAATTTGACATCGATCATCCTCATACCCTGATTCCATCGTTTAAGAGAAAGGCAGTTTCCATTAACCGCCCATGGAGACCAGTCCATGGCATCCTTAAGATCCTCCACTCTTTCGAAATCAAACAAGATGACGTCCCCTGTCATTTCCTGAAACCGCACACCTGCATACCTACTCCATGCCCCCTGTAGCACACTTTGAACAACCATAGATTTCATATTCTTATCACAGATGACTCTTCCCACACAGATTTTCAGCCGGGATGTCAGCATGCTCCGGGATTTCAACGTAATTTCCTATCATTGTTCTATCATTACCTATCCTAGGGGCTGTTCCATGAGTAAAATTATCCATCATAAGGCACTATGAATCGACAACTACAACTAGCAATAGTACACCAAGATAGTATTACCTCCGTTGGCCCCTATGGGGGTTATGCTCCGACTCGGGTGGTAGAGCTTCCGGGTATAACCGAGTCGGGATTTTGGCCCTGGCTTGGATGTGCTTTCATCGATAGGCTGGTTACCGTTTCCGGTCACCCCCGAATCGATCCTCTCCGCGCCGATTTCGTCACCACCGCAGCCGATCCCTCCCTCACCAATTTCCGGTGGCTCTCGCTCTCCTCACCCACCGTGCCTCCGCAGACACAGGCCACGGCCACGCCCAGACCCCCGTCCCCGCCTTCCCGATCCAAATTCACCCTCGCAGGCACAGGCCAAGTTTCGCCCCGTCCCCCCGACTTCGACCAGAACGCTCGACAGCTCTCCCTCGCCTAATTGATGTGGCTCTCTGTCTCACTTACCCAGACGCCTCCCTCAAACGGAGAGAAGCCTCCCCAATTGAACCCCGACCCACCCTCACCAATATTTGGGTGGCTCTCAAACTCTCAAACCCGCGGCCCTCTATGCAATTCCTTGCCGACGCAGGTTCGCCTTGTCCTTAGCTGCTAGAGGATGCCACGATCAGCACCAGGGCTGTGATGAGGAGCTACCAGGAGCCCGATGAAGCAATCCACGCCGTGCCCTAATCGCTCGCAGAATCGCCAGGGAGAGAGGGCTTAAACGGGAAAGGACTCAGTACCTAATTCTATGTTAAGAGCTACTGAATATGCAATCAATAACCAATTGCTTTTTAGGCCTAGAGTTGTGTTTTGCAATCGTTTTCTGGGTCACTGAATGTTCAATTCCAGCAATGCGATGATGATCACCTTTTGCAGGATTCGAGGTTCATCTGCCTAATCTAACCATTGATTTTGACTTCCGATTTAGTGTCTCAGGTAGTGTGATTTGTGAATTGTGGATGAATCTTTTGTTTGGATTGATCATGTCCATGAAAGGCAGAGTATTTAATAATTTTTGGGATTTGGTAGCCCATAAGTAATGGGAGACCATTTTAATAATTTCAATATTGAATACTAATCCAAATCATTCCATTTTGAGATAGACATAGATAATTAGTTGTGGAGACATATAAGTCACTGCCCTATCCTAAAATCAGGCATATCTAATTCTGATAAGGCAATCGTTCAAAAAGTTAACTTAAATATTTGTTTATTTTGTGTCATAAACAATTGCACGCTTATATTTTAACATTGGTATCAGAGTCATACAAGACTACTTTCCAAATTGTTGAACCCATAAAATTCTCATCACAACGAAACTCTGAAGCCTGCGGTGTGACCCAAAGTCGCAACCATAGTGACTGCAGCTAGGCCGTGGTGGCTGCAGCAGGGTGATTGCCCAAAATCAGAGGGTAGACTAGGGGCGACCATAACCATGGTGGCTACGACTCAACCCTTGGTGATCGCAACGTTCGTGGTTGTGGCCATGCCAGACGAGGGTCACAACCACAGTGGTTGCGATCATACCCAGACGAGGGCCACAACCACTGTGGTCGCGACTCGAGTTATCAGTGTCGTGGCAGGGCTTCAAAGGAGGCGAGGTCAACCAGATGTGGCCAACCCCCCCTCCTGGCCAACCCTGGTGGCTGGCGACAACAGTTGCTAAGGTAAAACCCTATCAGCAATTTCCCATTGGGGAAGAAGACAAATCAAATTTGATTTGGATGATTGAACCAGTTTGGCTCAGGTTAGTTCTCTTAAGAGATGCGCAACACCTTGCTCGTTGTGTCTATCGGTCGCACGGTTGACGCCTCATAATGACTTTACTGTATAAAGAGAATTCGTCATAGTTATCAAAATTGGACTGAATCGTCGGTCGGACCGTGAACCAGTCACAGAGGCGACCCTATTTTAAAAACAAAATCTAAATGCAAGTCAAATCGGGTTTGAAGAGACCTATGAAAGATCATATGTTTTTAAAGAATCAGCTGGTTCACCGGTTCACCAAATTAATTATAAAAAAAAACGTATTGGCGCCGCCACCGCCACCGGATGAACAAGTTTTGACGCGGAGGAGGAGGCGATATGTGACAGGGAAGGAGAAGGCGACATGTGGAGAAAGAGCCTGCGAGTGACGTGTGGAGAAGGAGGTCACGAATGACATGAGGCGGCTGCAACGAAATTAGAGGTGGAGGAGGCGATGACGAACTTGTAGAAAGAGAAAGCAGTGACAAACTTGGTTGGAGGAAGAAATGACGGCTTGGAGGAGGAGGAAACAACGACAGCTTGGAGAAAGAGGAAGCGACAACGACTTGGAGGAGGAGGCGAAGGGGAAGAGGAGGTGAGGGGGAAGGGGAAGAGGAGGAGGTGGCTACTAGAGGACGAGGATGTCGACGTCGACGGGAGATTAGAGGAGGCAACGACTGGCGATGACAGACTGGCAGAGGATGGAAGAGGTGGCGGGGGGCTGGAGAAGGCGGAGGCGACCGCTTGAGGCGATTGGAGAAGGAAGAGGTTGGCGACGGTGACGGGGCGCTGGAGGCTAGCGACTGGCGGCGACGACTAGAGGAGGTGACGGGTGAAGGATGGTGTCTGAAGGAGGTGAAGGTGAGTGGTGGCAATTGGAGGAGGTGGAAACGTATGACAATGGCGGGAGGCGGCTAAGGCGACCACTACAGGTTGGAGGAGGCGGTGGCGAGAGGTAGGAGGAGGTGGCGACGACAAGAGGCTGCAGGCGGTAGAGGTTGGAGGCGACTGGATGAGGAAAACAGACTAGTGGTAGACTGCTGGCGACATGCTGGAGGAGGTGGCGGTGGCAGCAGGAGCCTGGAGGACGCAGAGGTGTCTGCTAGAGGTGATCGGAGGAGTAGAAAGTGTTTGTTGGAGGCGATTAGAGAAGGAGGCTGGAAGATGGCGGCAACAACAGGAGGTTTGAGGAGAAGGCGACTGGCGGCAGGAGTCTCAAGGAAGTAGTGACGAGAGGCTGGAGGAGGAGGCGATGGCGACGGGAGGCTAGAGGTGGCGGTGGCGACAACATGATGAAGCTAGTGGAGGCAGCTGTTGGAGGCGACTGAAGGAAGAGGCTATTGAAAGAGGAAGTTGGTGGCAGCGACGTGGCGCTGGAGGCTAGCGATGAGGACCGAAGGAGGTGGCGGGTGAAGGTTGGCAGTTGGAGGAGGTCAAGGCTGACAGCTGGAGGGGGCGAAGGCAACTGGAGTTGACTAGAAAAGGAAGCGACTGACAATGGAGGGAGGTTGGAGAAGGCGACGGGAGACTGGAGGAGGCAGTGGCGATGTCAAGAGGCGGCGATGGTGGCAGGAGTCTGTCTAAGGCGGAGGTCGGCTGTGGCAGGCTGGAGGAGGAGGCAATGGTGGGAGGTCGCGAAGGAGGTAGTGGTTGTGGATGTGGCAGGAGACTAAATGAGGCGATATGAGGAAGAGTATGTGGGTGTTGGAGGCGACTGGAAGAGGCTGAAGGCGACGACGGGTGGAGGTTGGCGGCGGGAGAAGGAGGAGGAAATGGTTGACGGCGGCGAGAGTCTAACTATGGCGGAAGACTGGTGGTGACAACTAGAGGCTGGAGGTTGGAGGAAAATAGGATAAATGACATGAGCATATGAGTATTGGATTTGAGAATGTAAATGTTGTTGCTGCTGTAGAGAAATATAGGTTAGCTGAAGTTGTTATATATATAGTAACCTGATCGGTTCTACAAGCGGACCAACGGGTGGACTGCTGAACCGAGAGCCGAACTTCTCACTAGTTCAAGGTCCAGTCTGATTCTGGTAACTATGGGTGAGAGAGGAGGGAGAAAGAGAGGAGGAATAGAATGGGGAGGAGAGAATAAACATATGAGAAAATAATGAAGAACCTCAGACCGGTTGAATCGACGGTTGGACCGTGTGAACCGAAAATCGGTCCCTCATGGTGTTAGCTTAATGAATAAGTGTCCCTCATTCTATTGGTTTTAGGAATTGGGTTGCCCATTAGTAAGATCTCAAGTTTAATATTGGATACTGGTTCAAATCATTCCATCTATATGGGTAGATCATCTCGCCCAAAGATAAGTCTATGTGGGCACAATGACCCGTTAACATGTAACATGTCCTCTCGTTCAGCAAATCGTGATTTCAATTTTAAGCAGATCCACTTCTACTAAACAATTGTTCAATGAGATAACTTAAATATGTATTTATGTTGTGACCTAAACGATTGCATGTTTAATATATTCCAGCAGACAACGTTCCCAATTTTTCAACATGAACAAAGTAATGAAATTTCCATCATTAGTGAATACTGGTACATATTCGTAATCTGTTTTTGAGTTGCATTATAATATTGTCTGCATATTCTATCCTAGTTCTCTATTGATTGTTTCTGATGCTGCTGTGTTTCTCACCTTGCAGTACAGGTGAAGCGCGAGTTGTTATCGGAAGTCATCCTTCTGATTTTGGATAAGAAACTCTCAAGTTCATGAGATTTACTTTGGTTTGGCTTCTTACTTCTGAAAATTGAACAAGTTTGAGCAATTGCTAATCAAAAGTCATGATTGTATTGTAGTTGTTACCGCTGTTGTTATATTTGACTTGGACAGATGAACTCAGAGAATGAAATCGAAAGCAATCCCAGTTCCTAGCATGATTTTGAGGACCAATTTAACCGAAAAATAGTAAACCCAAATATTAGGGATTGCAATACTATAGTGTTGCATATTAATAAATTATTTTGTGCTAAGCTTACTAAATATGAATACGTGTACGGTGATGTCGTATATATGATACTTTTTAAATAAATATTAAATAATGAGTATTTCACTATTTAATTAATATATTAAATATCAAAGATTCTTAATATACATTTGATAATGTTTCATAATTTAACAATTAGTTGAAACTTTTAATAGTTACATCAAACAAAATTTGTTTTAAAAAGTGTTTTAAGAGTAAAATTTATTAATATAATTTCTTATATTATCGTGTTATGATACTTGTAATATGAAATTTATTTATTTATTTATTATTATATTAATGTTATCGTTCTATCTTACATATATATGAATATAATTTTTGTGCATTATTCGTATCAACAACCCTACCCAAAATATGAGTGTCAATTTTGGATAAGATCCATGAGTGACTCGTTCATGTGTCGTGTTTGAATCGAATATTTTGGACTAGCATATCATTTTGAAAGTTTTATGTTATTTTTATAATTTTCAAAATTAATTAAATTAAATTTGGATGAAAAAATTGACAGAAGGATGCACTTTTGCCAAATATAAGAGAAAATAATTTAACGATTTAAATTTTAAAGAGTTAATATAGTATTTTTATTCTTAAATATATTTTGACACGATAAATAGAATCACGTTTGACCGTCGACACATGTATGATATGAGGTAAGGATTGTAAGCCATGTCGAAGTTTGAGGGCAAAAATGACACTTTTGTAAATTCGCTGGCCCGACTCTGTACGCTTCTTTCTCAGTGTTCTCCATTAACCCCTACTCTAGGCTTCTCTCCAACCTCTGAAGTCTCTCTCTTTATCTAGTGTCTTCTGAATTCTCTGCTTCCACGTTCGCTTCCATGGCGACGACGGCACTCTCCTCCGTAATCGCAGCTCGCTCGTCCAAAATGGAATTGGGCTCTTCCATCGGTCTCCAGAAGTCACCGTACCTGGGCGGCTCGACGATCTTCAAAGCTCCCTTGTCTCAGTTCAAACCGAGAGTAGCAGGACGAAAAATTGCCGGAAGATGTTATGCTAAGAAATCCCCTCTTGACAATATTCCTAAGCAGTTCAGGGAGGAAAATCTTAAAGATGGCTGTGAGTCTGATTTTTAATTTGCTTAAGAATCTGTTCTCTTTTAGTTTACTTATCACGGTCTCAGTTAATTTTCGCAAGCTCTTTTTGTAGTGAATTTGTTTTCGTTTTTCAATTTATAGGTTTGAATGGATTCAATTATGAGTCTTTCTCACTTCTCAGTGGTTATAGTTATTATATTTAAATAAAACCTTGGTTGTACTTCAATAGCCTAGGTTGGTTGATTAGTTCTGATACTCAGAGCTTTAGATATTGATAGTCCATGATAGGTTTCACAAGAAGAATGTGAGTCCCTGAATTTTAATTTGCTTAAGAATCTGTGTTTTAGTTTTACATTTCCAATCCTAGCTCTATTTGTAATAAAGTCTGTTCGTCGTTTATGTGGTATCAGCTATGTTGTCTGAGCATTCATAAAACTTGAGTTTCCAATACATAGGTTTGGATGGATTCAATTATGAGTCTTTCTGAATTCTAAGTGCTTATAGTTATCGGTTTCAAAAATGAAACCTGGGTTGTACTTTAGTTGGTCTAGATTTGTTTGATTCTGATACTTGGTAAAATTTAGTACTTTGAGGACCGAGACCTATGTTTCATTTTCAATATCTTAAGAATTGTTTTTTCTTCTCTTTTTATTGTTTTAGTTTAAACGGAAGAGAAGTTCTTTGTAGCCCTTCTGATTTATTGTCTTCTACAGTGGCTGAAAATTTCAAGAATATACCCGACTTTTTCTATGGTCTTACGGCATCACAGATTGACATGTTCATGACTGAAGATAGTCCTATCCATCGACAGGCAGAGAAAGTTACTGAGGTTAGTTATTGGGTATTCCTAATTGGATTTTCGAAAGCTTGTCGGTATATCTGAAGTTCTGAACACACAGAATCATAGATTCAGTCATCCTTGATGTAAAGTAAATGCAACTTATTAATAGACATTCCTTGTGTGGATGAGTACTTGGACTTTAACATTTCTGCATACTTTTTTTGCTGTTCCTTTCTGCAAAATTGAGCCACGTGCCTAAAAGTTGTCTTCAGCTATTAAGAATAAGCATGAGAAGAGGAGAAAGGCAAATGGACCCATGTTCGTATTCCTTTAGACATCATTTGACTTAACCTCTTTTCAAATCCTGTTCAAACAAATCAAACTTCAAATAAACACTTTACTTCCTAAGTGCTTTGATAGACCATCTTCTCATTGGATAGTGGATAAGAAACACAAAACTTTGCCTCTTTTTTTTTTTGCAGGAAAGCATCTCATCTGCACATAATTATTTGGATAATGGAGAAATGTATAGTTTCTCTGGGAAAGGTACAGGACGTTTCAGCAGTGTCAGCATGTTGAGTTCGGGTGTCAGCATGTATCGAGGTGGTGGTGGTGGTCGTGGCCCAAGAGGACCAAGATCCTCTCCCCCTGATTTGCCTTCACTGCTCCTAGATTCTAGAATAGTTTACTTGGGGATGCCTGTAATGCACCAAACCCATGTACTACATTTCGACAATTCCTTTATTTCCATTAATAACTAAGATATTTATTTTCTTGGTATAGATTGTGCCTGCTGTGACTGAACTTCTACTCGCGGAGTTTTTGTGGCTAGACCATGATGACGATACAAAGCCTATATACTTATACATCAATTCAACCGGTACACGGGTTAGTAATACAACTTCTGTTTGAAATGAAGACATCTTCAATAGCATCTAAATTCCATGTAATTGTCTTTGCCAATGTGAGGGACAATTTCAGGGATGGTGAGATACACATTTATGGAGCTGGTCTTGCTAGATGATTATTCACATTATATTATCTCTGTGCATTATAGGCAATGAAAAACCAGTGCAAATCACCTTAAAATGAATTATAAAGAGTGAATTGTAACCATGAAAGTGTTGTTTGTCGTAACTTATTTTCTATTCAATCTCATTGAGAAATTTCTTTCCCAGTGATGATGATTAACCAATGCTTGCTTGGTTTACACTGGTGCGTAATGCAGAATGAAAAGAATGAGACAGTAGGATCTGAGACGGATGCTTTTGCCATAGCTGACGCAATGAATGTGAGTAATCATAATCTGATCTCTTACTATTACATCACTGTGTACTAAGCTTAGCAGCATCTAGTCTCTCAGCAATTTTCTGAGCAATTTCAATCTTCTGTATTCTCTTGTTTAAGTTGTGCAAAGCAGATGTGTACACAATAAATATTGGATCGGCAGCTGGTCAAGCCGCAATGCTGTTAGCCATTGGGAAAAAGGGTAAACGTGGGCTCCAGCCACACGCCGTGAGTATGTTTCTGTTTATCTTATCTGCTTTATGCCCGTCTTTGAGTTATTATTCTCAGGATTCTAATCAATGTCCTTTTTCAAACTGCAGCAAAACTATATAAGCCAAAAGTATATAGATCAAGTGGTGCGGCTATAGATACATGGATTCAGGTACATTCTCAATCTCTGTCTCTTGCTAGCTTTATCTCTCTCTCTCTGTGACCAGAATTATATATACTCAGGCAAAAGAGCTCGATGTGCTCTCCGACTACTACCTTCAGCTACTGGCAGATGGAATTGGCAAACCAAAGGATGAGATTTCAAGGGACATAGACAGGGGCAAGTTCTTCACAGCAGAAAAAGCCATAGAGTATGGCCTTGCAGACAGGATTATGGAGCCGATGGATCCTGCATTCGAGAAAAAGGTAAGCCCCCCCTCCCTCCCAATTTATCAACCCCTTTTCTTGTTTTCATCAATGTCCTCCTCTGCTCATCACCTCCATTCGTTTCACTGACAGAACTATGATGAACTGCTTGCTAAATCAAAAGCCATGCGACAGAAAAGGCCTGCAAATGCATCTGGAGTTGGTGCACAACCCGGATGGTGAAACTTTAGTTTCTTCTTCGTCTTCATGACTATGTTGTAAGCCCAAATTCAGCGTTAGAAATTTGTGATAAGTTATTTGAATAATTACGCAGCCAAGGGTGAATCGAGACGTAGGCCATTGGCCATCGTTTGATGCACCATTGCTCGATCCCCTCTTATCATGAGGCAGCTGATCTCTAATAATAAAGATTATATAAGAATTAAGTTCAAGGGCATGCATTAACTCATATTAGGAAATGTTAACACCATTTTATTATATATAATAAAACAATTTACATTTTTTATAGAAAAAAACATATTTAAACAATTTCTATTCGAATTTTCATGATTTTATAAACTTTTTAAATTAATTAATATATACCAAGAAAATTGAAGACTATTTAAGCCTAATTATTGTTTGACTTCATTGACTTTGACTACTGGTAAACGACACTTAAAATAAGCTACGCAGTGATGATTAAAGTTGTGTGCACCGGGTTCACAATCATAACCCCAATTGGTTTTTTATTGTTTTTTTAATGGTTGTGTACACCTGGTGTACACAGAAGCTGCATTTTGTCTTGATAATTTCCAGTAATGCTGCCGTTTCTCCCCAAAGAAGCATACACCGGTCCCACGAATCTGTTAGTCTCAAATTGTTTTAGGATCATTTGAAGGGACTTGTATGGACACCCGGTGCATGCAAATATCTCTGTTCCGGTAATTACTTCTGCCGCTGGTCATTATTGGGCTTGTATTTGTGGGCCTGAATTGGACCCTGATATTCTTACGGAGTCTATTGGGCTTTCATCAGGCCATTTGGATACCGTCGTTCATGGGCGTTTTGGAAACTGCAGATTTTTAACGGACCTTTGTGCAGTTATTGGGCCTTTTGTTCCATTGATTGGGTCTTTTTAGCAAATTTTGAAATGCAGAATAATGGGCTACATTCTCTGTTTGGGCCATAATTGGAATTTTTTTATTTTATTTAGAGTGAGGAATTACTTTCTAGAATTATCTCAGTAGAGTTCTGCAATTATATGTTGTTATTGCCACTTGTATCAATGTCATAATTTTTGCTGAACAAAAATTTACTAAATGATATAATAATTCTAGTTTATTACACTCAACTAATATACTAAGTAATATCTATATAAACTACAATATGTTATTGTTAGTTTGATAGCACTATGGAGATGTAATTATTCTCTTATATTCTTCTTTTTTGTGGATAATTAATGCAAATAATATTATTAATGCAAAATAAAAAATAGAGTTCATTAAGTTTATTAATTAAATTATACAATTAGGATGTAACTTTCATTCAGTTAGTTTGATTTCATTAAAAAAACTTTATTATTTCTCAAATTTACGTATAATTTGACTAATCACACTTTATTTATTTATATTTGATGAATTAAACTGTATATGATCTTGCACGACAATTACAGGTTAAGCACATTACGGATTTAATTTGATGCGAATAAAAATAAACTTAAGACATCCCAAAAATATCATTTTCCATCATATTCTGGCAAAATGAATGGGGAAAGCCATCACTTAGTTTCAACTGTCAACTAATAATATGAAGGCAGTTTCACCTTGTGGCAAATAAATTATTGGTTTATTATATTTTCGAAAACAAACACAAAAGATATATCGGTTATATATAAATAGAAAAACTTGTAAAGTAGCTGTGTGCACCGGGTTGACGAAAAAGAACTACGAAAAGAATAATGTTGATAAAGCCGATTGTAGACCTGGTGCACATAACTATCAACAATATCTCTTCAAACATTTGAGGATGCTTTGAATTTTGCAAATGATATGCGTGCACCGGGCGCACTAACTCGTAGTCTAAGAAAAATGATTTCGACTGTTTTAGGTCATTTGGAGAAACTTATACGGACACCTGGTGCATGCAAAATAGTAAATATCTTGTAAGACTATGATTCTTGTGCTCTAATTAGGATGCATTATTAGACTTGATTTGATTATTGGGTAACGACAAATGACTTTGACCGTCGGTTAAAAAGGCCTTTGTTGGGCCCTATCATTTTTATTCAGTTAATAATTTGGTACTTAACACTTCTCGTCAGTGTTATCAGAACCGGGTCGGATCGGGAACCGGATCCCTCTCCGATTTGGTTCAGCTAAAAGATCGAAATGCATATGAAAAGTGTTTGAGCCGGGTTTTACTAGAATCGTACGGTTTCGGTTCTAGCTTTTTTGGCGGTGGTTTGAATTTTTTGGGTGGTTCTCTTCGGTTTAAACTGACTCTTTCGGTTCGACCGAGCAAGTTCTTTGGTTTAGAAGTTATGTTTAAAGTTTAAATCTATTGTGTTTGATTTTGAGACTATTGTGTTATGTATGTTCAAAGTTTGAGGTAATTATGTTGTGTTATATTGTGTTTGAGAGTAATGTGTATGTTTTAGACTATGTAGTTTGTGTGTGTTTGAGGTAAATATGTGTGTGTTTGAGATTGTACTTTTTTTTTTTGGCCATTTGAGATTGTACTTTATAATTGTATTTACAAATTTTTTGTTTGTGAACAGTGAATCACACGTCAAATCGGGTCCAATAAGGTTGGATCGGTCGAACCGGGACCGATCCCCTCCCCGGTTCAAGGGCCGGTCCGGTTCTGATAACAATGCTTCTCGTTATTGATATTTACCGTATATATATTTTAATAATTAACATACTTATATCTATATTAATTTAGTTAGCTTATGTAAAATGGTAATAAGTAAATATTTTAAGACATTTTTTCATTTCTAATGTCAATTTCATAACTTCTAATTGATTCACGTCAAACATATAATTCTCTTTCATATGTAGCATGTCATGTAACTTAGTTTAAAATCTTTCATAGTTTTTCATTTATTCTCCCAATAAGTTTCAAAATTTCATTAACCTCTTCTTATTTTCCATGTGCATTTATGATTTTTTTTAAAGTTTATTTTTTTTATTAAATTTTATATTTTATGAAAATCAAGTAAATGGGTATATTAAATCATTTTATTACAAGATAATTTAAGATGAAACTAAGGATAATTATGTATATTATATATCAATTTTATGAAAAATAATAATCACATGTTAATTTTATGTAGATATTTATAATTATATATGCAACATAAAATTTAGGGTATGAAAAAATAAAAATAAAAATTTTAATATAATTTATTCATACTTTTTTTAAAACTATTTTTATAAAATATCATTGTTATATTCTACTATAATCAACATATATTACAAATAAAAAACAAATATATAAGTTATAATTACTATAACTAATATATATACTTTCTAATATTTTGTATTTATTTAAAAATATATGAAAATAATAGATGTCATAAAATGAATTTTAAAATCATTAGTTAATATTATATTCATAATTGTTGACATTTGTTTTATTATCTACTAATTTATTTTTAAATATTTTTATAAAATATAAATAATCCTTACATTATTGTATAATATTATAAAATAAAAATACGTTTAACATATTTTCATAAATATAATTAATTTTTATGTTGTGTAATTGAATTAATATTAATTAAATGTAATTTATTAAACTATAAATAATTATATTATAAATATATATTTATTTATTAATTTATAAACTAAAATAATTATTATATTATGCAAAACGCGAGATAGTTGTCTAGTTTATATATATTATGAATGTAATAGTTGGAGTTTGGACATAAGAGATACGGCTCATATCTAAATCTAAAATTAATTACGATTCGGTAATTAAGAGAATGCACGACACACTAATTACACGAACTTAATTAAAAGTTTCAAAAAATACATTAATTAATCATCCTCGTAAGGGCACGTCTTTATTAAATGCGCTACTGAATTTATCTCCACTGACTTGGGCGAATAATTTACTACGTACATTCAAAACTCCATTCTAATATTATTTATTTATTAGGTTACAATATCTTAATCATAAAATAACACCTGAACAATATATTTTTCGTAAATTATTTTAATTTATTTCCACCTATAATATTATCATTAATATTCCAATTAGTATAAGATGTTGATTGATATGTATCCACATGTCGCTTGTAGCCTTGTACACTTGATACATCCCGAACTATCTGTAAGTGTCGTATTGATTCCGAACTTGTGCATGAGTAGCTAGATATGCGAATTTCCTGTGTATTAGAGTTGTGTATGCTCTCATGGGCGGCTAAAACAATTAGGGTTTCGATCTTGAACATTTAATATGCATTAAAGTCAAATTATATATACTATTCAACATTCGTTTCAGCACCATATATAAACGATATATACCCTCTTCAAGCATCAACCAGCAGTCTGCAGCTTGTGGGGCTTTTCCCTCTCCATTCTCTAGCGAAGAACAACACATTCAAAGCTCAGAAGCTGCTTGCGAAGTGATGTGGAGCTTTCACGTTACTGAAGATGCTACCGAGCTGGTCGACAATCCAAATTGAGCTTGAGGAAACCTGCATTTCTCGGCAGAATTGCCATGAACCAGATTTGAGCTTGTTAAGTTTTTCAGGAAGTAACTATTATTATCAGAATGAAAATTGATAACTCAAATTGAACTCATAAGAATGTTTAACTTTTGTTTATTACTTTGACTCATACTTTAAACCAAAAACAACAATGCCTTTATATAGGCATTATACAAACAATAACAATAAAAACTATTAAAGAAGACTCTTAACCTTTCATCTACTATATGACTCTTGACCTTTCATCTACAAAAAAAATTCTTGACCTTTTATTTTTCTCCATTAACTTCTAACTTCAAGACTCACTAAAAACAACATTAATTTAATGTTTATTATTCAACAAAACTCCCCCGTAAACTTAAATGCTTCTACCATCCTTCATGCCGATCATCTTCTTGAATTTGTCGAAATAAACCTTCACTAGCGGTTTTGTGAAAATATCCACAACTTGATCCTCACTTGCTACATGCACAATTCCACACTTCCTTGATTAATATGATCTCGGATAAAGTGAAAACGAACATCGATGTGTTTGCTTCTTTCATGGTTCACTGGGTTCTTTGCTAACTCAATTACTGATTTATTGTCAACTTGAATCATATTTGCACCTTGTTGCTTTAGCTCCATCTTGCTCAACAATTTTGTAAGTCATATAGCATGACATACACACCAAGATGCTGCAACATATTCAGCTTCACATGTTAAGAGTGTCACAAACGGTTGCTTCTTTGAAAGCCAAGTAAATGCAGTATCTCCCATAAAGAACACATATCCCGCGGTACTTTTCCAGTTGTCTATATCTCCACACCAATCGCTGTCGGAATAACCAACCAACTTGTAATCTTCTGCTTTTGAGTAAAACACCCCGTGTGACACCGTTCCTTGGATGTACCACAAAATCCGCTTCAACGCTTTCCAATGTGAATAAACTGACTTAAAATGCCAACACTTAATGAAAGATCCGACCTTGTGCATGTGAGATAGCGAAGACTTCCTATCAAACTCCGATATTTACTCGCATCGACACGTTCTCCTCCATCGAACTTCGAGAGTTTTGCTCCGGGTTCCATTGGTGTTGAAACAGGATTACAATTCCCCATCTTGTACTTCTTCAAAATCTCTTTTGCATATGTCTCTTGTGATACAAAAATAACAGTCTCTACTTGTCTAACCTCCAAACCAAGAAAAAACTTCATATAGCCCAAATCTGTCATCTCAAATTCCCGTGTCATTGTGCCTTTAAACTCTTCCACCATCTCACCATTATTGCCCATGAAAATAAGGTCATCAACATAAAGAGCAACAAATAACACGTTACCTCTATTCTTCTTTACGTAAAGAGCATGCTCATAGGGACATTGCTTGAACCCATTCTCCTTGAAATATGAATCGATACGTGTATTCCATGCCCGTGGTGCTTGCTTTAGGGGTGGCAATTTCTGACACAGCACGATTAAACAACACGACATGATCTGCTTTAAAGCGTATATGGGTTTGACCTTAACGGATCCCGTGTCTAAACAACTCTTATACGTTTAGACACGATTAATAATCGTGTCTAAACGACTCAGATCTGCGGATATCTATATAAACATGACAAAACACGATTAACTAATCGTGTCGTGTATACCTGTGACACGAATAAAGACACGGTTAACTAATCGTGTCTAATCGTGACACGTTCAGAAAAATATATAAAATTAATGTTTTTCGTGTTAATCGTGTCGTGTAACGTGTCGTTTCGTGTTTAATCGTGTAAATTCGTATCAATCAGGTCGTTCTTAATCGTGTCGTGTCGTATCGTGTCATGTTAATCGTGTCATATCGTGTCGTGTCTATCCGTTATGTTTTTTTATTTTTAATTTCCAAGAAAGTTAATCGTGTCGTGTCGTGTAACGTGTGATCTGTTACTTAATCGTGACGTGTTCGTGTCTGATGTTTTGAGACACGTTTAGAAATTATCCGTTTAGACATGAAACCTGTTAAGACACGACACGATTAATAACACGATACGATTAGACACGACACGACACGATTGCCACCCCTAGCTTGCTTCAACCCGTAAAGTGCCCTCTTCAATTTTAGCACTTTATTCTCTTCTCCAACTTTTATGTACCCGGGCTGTTGTTCGATGTATGCATCTTCTTTGAGCACACCATTCAAGAATGTCAATTTCACATCCATTTAAAATATTGGCCATTTGAGTTGAGCAGCTTGTGAAATGAGTAATCGGATTGTCTCCATCCTTGCAACAGGAGCAAATACCTCGTCATAGTCGATTCCTGCCTTTTGCTTGTATCCTTTCGCAACAAGCCGCGCCTTGTACCACTCTATCTCGCCCTGAGCACTCATCTTTTTCTTGAACACCCACTTTACACCAATAGTCTGACTTCCTTCCGGCAATTCTACTAGCTCCCATGTGTTGTTGCGGTCAATCACTTTAATTTCCTCGTTCATGGCAGTTTGCCACTTCTTGTCTCGCACTGCCTCTTCAAAACTAATATTTTCAGCATCTGCCAAAAGACATACAAGGTGTGCCTCATTAGTTGAATCATACAAATCTTGCAAACTTCGAGTGTTGGGTTGTAATGGTTCATCTTCATCATCGGTAGTTTCAGAATCTTGTTGTTTGCTTGTTGATGCAACGACAGATGATTCTCCAACTTTGATGTCAACTTCGGTTGAATCGTTCCAGCCCCATTCACTCGCTTCGTTTACTCGCACATCACGGCTCACCATCACCTTCTTATTTATCGGGTCAAATAGCTTGTACCCTTTTGTCTTCTCATCATACCCAATAAAAATGTACATTTTGCTTATGTCTTCAAGCTTCATTCTTCATTGATCTGGTACGTGTGCATAAGCCACACTACCGAATACTTTGAGATGAGAAACTGTCGGCTTTTGTCCACTCCACGCCTCTTGTGGTGTTTGATATTCTAACTTCAAATGTGGACATCGATTTTGTACATAGACAACACATTGAACGGCTTCCGCCCAGAATTCCTTTGGCATCTTCTTGCTCTTGAGCATTGATCGAACCATGTCGAGAATAGTCTGATTCTTCCTCTCAGCCACACTGTTTTGTTGAGGAGAGTATGGTGCGATTAGAAATCTCCTTATGCCTTGCTCCTCGCAATACTCCATGAAAACCGTTGAAGTATATTCGCCACCTCTATCAGATCTTATGGATTTGATGTGTTTACCAGGTGCCTTCTTTTGAAACGAGTTTCTTGCTTGCTTGCCAAGCACACATTCTTTACAAAATTTGCCCTCATAGTCTATGTCCAGCAACCCGTGCACCATGTTCTTCTTTGCTAATTTTTTTAGACCTCCATGATGTAGGTGACCAAAGCGGAGATGCCATAGAGATGCCTTGTCTTCTACGTTGACTTGTAAACATTTTTCTCGCATGCATCTCAAATTTAGTTTGTACATCCGATTTCTTCTCATCTCGACTAAAGCAACCGTACGCCCATGCTTATCCTTCAAGTGTAGTACCCGATCTTTTATGAGTATCGAGTAACCTTTCTCCGTGAGTTTCTCCAAACTCAAAATGTTGGTCTTGCGATCTGGTACATAATAGACATCTTTGATTGACCCTATCAACCCATCCTTTTGTAAGTAACAAACCGTACCTTGACCTTTGATCTCCACCTTTGAAGCATCTCCAAACGGCACATGACCATCTTCAATCTTTTGCATCTTTTTGAATAAGTACCCGTGACCGCACATATGGTTGCTTGCTCCCGAGTCGAGATACCACAGAGTGTCATTGCTGATGTTGTCTTCATTTTGAGCCATCAAGAGAAAACCGTCATTCCCTTCATCTTCCAAGGCCAAGCTAGTTGTTTCTTCCACCTTTTTATCGACTCGACAATCTTTTGCAAGAGGCCCCACTTTACCGCAATTATAACATTTGTCCGAGTAGTAATCCTTCGCGTAGTGACCATACTTGTGACACTTGTAGCACTCGATATTGGAATAATTCGACCGACCGCCTCTTCCTCGACCGCGTTCTCTTCCGCGTTAGTTTGGCCGACTCGACTGTTCATTCTCCTTATAGTATCCTTCATGACTGCCGCGACCTCTTTCACGGCTTCCATGGCCATGCCCTCTACCTCGAAAATTTTGAGAATAGGGTACCTTTTCGTCTTTAATTGTCGTCTTGGTTTGGAGTGCTTGCTCTAGTGTCTCCTCCTTCTTTTTATTCTTACGTTGTTCATGTGCCTCGAGAGAACCGACAAGCTCGTCGACAGTAAGCGTCGCAAGATCCTTTGACTCTTCTATCACACACACAAAATTCTCGAAATTGTAGGTTAAAGATCTCAAAATCTTCTCCACAACTCGTGCATCAGTTATCGCTTCACCATTACGAATAAGTTGGTTTACCACGACTTGTACACGCGTGATATAGTCAGATATAACTTCTGACTCCTTCATCTTCATGCTCTCAAATTTGCCACGAAGAGTTTGAAGACGCTCTTGCTTAACTCGGTTGGCTCCTTTGAACACTTTCTCTAATATATCCCACGCTTCTTATGAGATAGTTGCACCAACAATATTCTCAAAGCCTGACTCGTCAACGACACATAACAACATGTATAGTGTCGCCTTATCCTTCGATCGCGTATCTTTCAACGCCTTATTTTGAGCCGCCGAATATCCCGTGGTATTTTCTAGTTCTTCGAAACTTTCTTTGACCACCTCCCACGAATCTTGAGATCCGAGAAGAGCTTTCATTTGAATGCTCCAATTATCATAATTCCCTTTCTTTAGTCGTGGTGACGACATTTGACTTGTCACGCTCTCCATTCGCTTTGATACCAATTTGATAACTCAAATTGAACTCACAAGAATGTTTAACTACTGTTTATTACTTTGATTCATACTTTAAACCAAAAACAACAATGTCTTTATATAGACATTATACAAACAAGAACAATAAAAACTATTAAAGAAGACTCTTGACCTTTCATCTACTATATGACTTGACTTTTCATCTACAAAAAGACTCTTGACCTTTATTTTTCTCCATTAACTTCTAACTTCAAGACTCACTGAAAACAACATTTAATGTTTATTATTCAACAAAAATGTTGTTTCTTGGGGTAGTTCTTCTGGTCATTGTGGCAACAACTAGTAGCAATAACTCAAGTAAGTCGATCGAGACCCCGAAGGAAGCGAGTACTTCTCATGAAAACTCTGCAAGAATTGAATCAAAATGCATGATTCGGGGAGAGTTGTTACCTGTTGAAAATGACAATCTCAGGTCGTGTCTAAAATCTAGCAAGCGATTTTGAAGTAATGAAAATATGTTAGTAGATTAGTTGATATGTACTGGTTAATCCCTTTGTGTAAGACTTTCATCATTGATCTCTAACTTATGATCGATTTTTCATGAATGAAGCTTCATCAAGTAATGGGGAGGAATGTGAAACCAAAGACTCTTCAAAAGACTTGATTTTTCAAGCAGTAGCAATGATGGGTCTAGATCAAACCCTACATACACTAAGGAGGATTCCAATGGAGAAATAACTTTGTTGTTTATCAAGCAATATATGTCGAAGAAGAGCAGAAAACGGAAGCAACATAAGCAGAACTTGAATTAATTTTATTCGATATGCAATTTGGGATTTATAAAAGAGATACTGCCTATTTTTAGCTAATTATGTGCAACACTTTGCTCACTACTTCATAGCACTTTCCCACTACCTCAACTAACAAAAGACTAATTGATCCACTACTTCCACTACTTCCACTAACATGCTCACTTGACACCTAAGAAATAAAGACAATAAGATTTACTAAACTGAAACTGATCAACTAACTTAACTAAGATGAAAACCTGATTTCAACTAACACTCCTCCTAAATCAAGTTGCTATATAAACTCTCAATCTTTCCTTAAGAAACACAAATCTAGCAACAGAAAAAGACTTGGTAAATATATTTGCAACTTGTTATTCAATACTACAATATATCAGGTTCACTTCTTCATCTTTCTAAATCTCCCTCAGAAAGTAGCACTTCACCTTGAAATGTTTAGGTCCTCCCAATGTTATCAGAAATGGACTGGCCCTCGAACCGGTGAGGGGGTCGGTTCGTCTGATCCAACCCGGTCGGATCTGATTCAATGTGCGGTTCACTGTTTATAAGTAAAAAAAACTTTAGTCGTGAATATTTTGACTTTTTCCAGATAAAAAAAAACAGATAATTGAAGACTCGAAGCAACTGTAGAGAATATCTTGACTCTTTCTCTCATTCACAAATATCTTCATCTTCATGTTTGCTCTTTCTCTCATATCTTTATCCAAGAGAATATCTTGACTCAACCAACAACAAATCAAGCAAGAAGTCGTGAAAACAGTCTTTGACAAAAGAAAAACCAGGAAAGCCAAAATCACCCACTTCTCCTCGGCCACCTCTGTCGGCCTCCTTCTCGACCTCCTCTGTATGTCCACCTCTGTTGGCCTCCTCCGCGGCCACCTCTGTCGACCTCCTTCTCGACCTCCTCCGTCTGTCTCCACCTCCGTCGGCCACCTCTGTTGGGCTAGGCGGGAAGAGTCCGACGCGAACGAGCAGAGGTCGAGTCTGACGCGAACCAGCTGAGGATGAGCCCTAGGAGAATCGAGGCAAACAAGCTGAGGCTTGCTTTGTTGTTGCTTAGGCTTCTATGAACTCTGTTTCTGCAGTAGATAAGGTCACGACTTCTTGTTGCTTTGAACACCATGAAAAGCATCCAAAACCAAGAGAAAAATAGTAACCAGAAGTGCTTTTAGCATCATCTTCTGAACCATCCCAATCACTATGTGAATACTCAATCAAATTGAGGTCCTTACTTTGCCCAAACTTGACCCCCAAGTGTTTGAGTTCCCTTGAAGTATCTCACCGCACGTTTTGCAGTCATCATGTATAACTCACTAGGACAATTTAAGAACCTAGAAAGAACACGTACATAATAGAGAATGTTTGGCCTTGCTGCAGTGAGGTACATCAAGCACCCAATCATCCCCATGTAAAGTTTTTCATCTGCTGCATCAACTCCATCATCCTTTTGCAGCTTTGGTTTGAGAACCATTGGCGTGCTCGCTTCTTTGAAATCCTCCATCTTGAATCTTTTGAGGATCTCCTTCTTCTTCAATTTTTGTAGAGCATTTTGATGAAAATGCCCCAACCTCTTGTGCTATATCTCAATGGAAATGAATTGACTGGGACAAGCAAGTTGTTTCATCTCAAGAGGATTCAATGAAAAGTTTTTTCCTTGCATCTTAATTCGAAAAAGCTCTTGACCATTTGGATCAATGATCAAATATCTCATATCCTCAAATAGCAACTTGAAATTCTTCTCAAGTAATTGACCAACACTCAGTAGATTTTGATCAATTTCAGGCACGAACAGGACTTCATCAATCAATTTCATACCTGAATTGCACTCTATTGCAACATTGTCTCTTCTTTTGACTGAGATGATTTCCCCATTCCCAATCTTTACATTCGAATGAAATGACCTGTCAAGAATCTAGAAGAGCCCTTGAGTGCATGTCATGTGACTAGTACAACCACTATCTACCAACCAGTTTTCATTTGAGGCACCATAAGTGAAACAAGAAGCCGCAAACAACTGCTCCTCTTCCTCTTCATGTACAACATCTTGAGTTTCTCTCTTCGTCTTATTGTACTTTTCAAGGCAACTCATTTCGACATGCCCCATCTTCTGACACCTCCTGCATTTTATGTCTGGTCTCTTCCAACATTTGAAGTGAGGATGATTCTCCTTACCACAATGTTTACAAGGAGGAAGAGTTCTTCCTTTTTGGCCCTTCACTGCCGCACTTGACTCACCATAACTAGAATTAAGCCCGCCTTTCCACTTCTTCTCCTTACTTTTCTGGTTTAAGTGCGACTTGGCCTTCAGATCACCTTCAATTGCCCCTTCTTCACGCATCATTCGTCTTTGTTCTTGAGCTTGAAAAGCACTAAGGAGCTCTGTCAATTTGAGAGTTGACAGGTCCTTGGTGTTCTCCAATGAGGCAATGGTTGCTTCAAATCTCTCAAGAAGATAGACTAATATCTTCAATTCTGCTATCCTTCATCTCCTTACCAAGTATTCTAACCTGGTTTGCAAGTCCCATCAATCGATCTGAGTATTCTTGAATGGTCTCAGAGTCCTTCATTTGATCCTTCTCGAATTCTCTTATCAATTTCATGCCCCTTATCCTCTCATCTCCCTTGTATTCTTTTTCGAGGAAGTCCCAAATTTCATTGGTCGACTTTATGGAAATGATTCGACTGAAAATTGTAGGTGAGACAGACGAATAAAGGCATGACTTGGCTCGTGCCTTTCTCATCTTCTTTTACCTTTGAACTTTGATTTGAGCAGGTGTGGGGTTGGGTGGAAGAGTTGAAATTTCATAGTCTTCTTCAACAACCTCCCACAGATCAGTGCCCTCCATGTAAGCTTCCATTTTGATAGCCCAAGCTTGGTAGTTTGAGCCATCGAATTTTGGTGGAGCTACACCTAAGAAATATTCTTCCATTTGATGAGGTTTTAGAGTCTTTATGGGTGGATGATCTCAAGAAATCGACAATCACACAACCTCACAGATCCCTCAAGAAGTTAAGCTTTGATAACACTATTGTTTATCAAGCAAGATAAGTTGAAGAACAGCAGAAAACAGAAGCAAAATATGCAGAACTTGGATTGATTTTATTTGATCTACAATTGAGGATTTATATAAGAGATACTGCCTATTTTTAGCTAATCACGTGCAACACTTTGCCCATTGCCTCACAACACTTGCCCACTACTTCAACTAACAAAAGACTAATTAATTCACTACTTCCACTACTTCAACTAACATGCTCACTTAACACCTAAGAATTAGAGACAATCAGATTTACTAAACTAAAATTGATCAACTAACATGAAAACCTGATTTCAACTAACAAACATGTTCAAATCTAAACCCTAAACGCAATGGAAAAACGAGATCAAGCTGAGGCATTGCCAAAGACCCCAAAGTCTCTAAGCTAGGGTTATTCTTCATACTTTTTTGGTTAATTATTTTATTGATAACTGAACTTTGATGGTTGGAACAATTTTTTTGTTTATTTTTGTGAACAAATTGCTAATTATTTTACATAAAATTACAATTTTCTATTAAATAGTAATGGAAACATGCACGTAATTATCACGTATTAACTAGTAAATTGCAATTTTTCTCAATATCCAATTAGTAAAATGCAAAAGTAAGTTAAAAGTTCAATATCCAATTTTTCTCAATATCCAATTTTTCTCAATATCCAATTTTTCTCAATTTTTCTTTACAAAAGTAAGTTAAAAGTTCAATTGATTTAAGATAAAAAAAAATCTAAATTCTCACACTATTTAACACAGTAAATTAGATAGAACTACTAAATTACAACTATAAATAAAGTCAACTGATGTAAGATTATAAAAAAATCCAAGTTCTGACACTATTTAACAGTAAATTAAAGACAACTACCAAATTACAAATAGAAATAAAATTCTTGCAGTTGCAAATAAGGGTAAGAAGAAGTCGATATCAAGAGATCGTTAATCCCTTGATCTGCCTTTATTTTGACGCTCTTTCTTTCTTTTGTGTATTTAACTTGCAGCTTTTGAGCTCCGATGAGATGTGGATGTATACCCCGAGATTGCATATAACAGAATGAACACTAATGTCAATCGATGAACCTTATAAAAAGTAATTCACACTTAAGGATGAAGTTGAGAATTTTTTTAGTGGGGGCAAGAATTAGAATTGGGATAAACAACTAAAAAAATTTCAGGGGCAAATGTAAGTCTTTAAATTTTAAATTAAATATTATTATATATTTCAGAATTAAATTCACACAACGTCAAAAGTTGAAGGGGATAATTGTATTTTCTCATCCATTCATGCATCCCTGGTCATAAAGAGTATAACCGTATGAGAACTCAACAAATAGAAGAACTGTAATTAAGAATGATCAAGTCAAAGTATGCTATAAATTTCGCAATAAACATATTATATATGTATGACAAAGAGTAAAAAGTTATTTTTTTTTGTTGACAATATTATATCCGTTGAATAATCATTACGTATGGATCAAGTTACATTTGAAACAAGGTCACCTCTTTAACTTTTCTAGAAATTCTGCATAATTATAGATTTCTGGCATGAGAGAGCTATAATCATACCACTAAACTAAATTACTAGCTTAAAAGCTACTGCAATGCAACACACATTAGAATTCGGTGCAAATTAAAGCGCAAAACGCAAACAAGAACAGGGGACAATCGGGCTTGAATTGAACAGGTGACCCTCGTGATATGCCTAATATTTGGAGCAAACAGACAACCTCTGAAAAAAAGACAGTTATTAAATTGGGGCATTCCGAGAATCGAACTCGGGACCTCTCGCACCCGAAGCGAGAATCATACCACTAGACCAAATGCCCTACAATGATGTTGTTGTTTGACATTTTTCACTAAATTACATTACAATCTACACAGATCAGTTCAGTAGACTGATGGTGTTTATCTTATCCTAACTTGTGGATACCGAAAAATGTGAATGTAGCCCAAAATGCCTTGGAATTTAGGATTAATTACACTGCATACCAACTCTTTGTTTTGCCTTCTTCTCCTCCATATCTTCACCTTCGAATTTTCTAACACTACACACAATAATATGTAAAACTGCCAAAAAAATAAGTAAGAAAAAGATAACATTTACTGGGTAGCTATAGGATCTTATGATAATGGGAGGAGAGATCATATATATATATACATATATATTTCTATTTGAAGCATCTTTCACAGATCCAAATGCATGGGTTTGGGTTTGATGGATTCCATGGTTGTGGTTCTCATTTAGAAATCCCAGAGAAGGGCAAAAGAGGGAAAAGGGAGAGTCTTAACTTTTGATCTGTAAATTGAATTACAGAGAGAAGATAAAAACAGAAGAGCATCTTTTGATGAGGGAGGGAGCTGCAGAGAGGCCACCAGCAACAGCATAGATACAAAGTTGAAGATCTGTTGGTTGGTCAGAAGAACCAAAAACATTCTTGTCTCTTTTCCCAAACACCACAACCTATTAATCTGCCTCTCCATGCATTTACAAACCCTACCCTACACCCTCTACTACTGCACTGCACTGCACTGCTGGCTCACAACTATAGATTATATATTATATATACACACACTATTATATAAATACTGTTCCTTCTCTCCTGACTCCTGACTACCTCCTTTCTCTCTCTCTTTGATAAAGAGCTATATCTTTCATGAGCAGTAGGTTTTCAACATATATATACTGTATATTTATGTTCTCTTTCGTTAAAATCTGTGGCCTGGTTACTAAGATTAACTAAGCTAGTTTA
This sequence comes from Chamaenerion angustifolium, assembly GCA_946814005.1. NCBI lineage: Eukaryota > Viridiplantae > Streptophyta > Magnoliopsida > Myrtales > Onagraceae > Chamaenerion > Chamaenerion angustifolium. The sequence continues at coordinate 29,903,060 of OX328277.1, read as the reverse complement.
AACCTGTTTCTTATGTCTTTTAACGTGAAGACAATTACATTTGGACTTTTAGTATTATTAATTTAATAATATAATATAGAGTTTTATACTTTTATTATCTCCACTTTTGAAGTGGATTCTTATCCTTGAATACTCACATAATTAACTTCATATAAATAATAACGCCATTTCTATTCGGCCATTGAACATAACCCACGTTTGAAGACCCTAGATAATATGCATATATAACTCAGGGATTACTACAAGGTGTATGTGCTCAATTCTTTCAGTGACATAACAAATATACATATATTATTGCAAAAAATAAAAGTACACAAATGTCAAATACATATAGCCTTGCACTGTACATTCATCATCATCATGCTTCTCCAGTATGAAGCATCAACTTTTAAACCCTTTTCAAATGAAGTCTGTAGTTGAATTGGTATTAGGGTTTAGTGTAAACCCTAAACTTTGTAATAGTAAGCACAGCAAACCTGTGTTGTCCAACCTGACTCGGATTTTTGAAATGATTATTTAGACTATCTAGCTCCTAGCCTAGAGAGAGAGTATATTCATTGTTTCATGTTAGAGAGAAAAGGAGAGATTATAATAGCAGCAGAAACAGCTGCAGAGAAGCATCAACAGCAACACCAGCAGGCAGCACTGGAGGAAAGGGACAAAAAAGAAGTGAATAAAAAAAGGATCCCCATGCAAAAAAGCAAAAAGGAGAAGGGGGATTGTGGTTGTTGGTTGGGAAGAACTTCAACTTCCAGTTCATATCCAACTCCCCCCATTGTCCCACTTAGACTTTTTAGTTTGCTTCTGTTTCCACTTTCTCTCCTACCCGTACATCTCTCTTCTCTATCTCTTATCTCTATCTCTTCTCTGCATGCATGCATCATATATACAACCAAACCAAACCCAAAACATATCTCCTTGTCCTTCCCATTACAATATATGGTGATGGACCCCATAACCTCACTCTCCCTTTATCAGCTTGTTACGTCTCCTTCTCTGGGTTTGCGTGTCAAAATTGCTCATTGCTGCTATACATGCCTCCAAATCAAACAACCCCAACACTTGGATCAGATTTCCATTCATATTTCATCATCATTCGTGATCAAAAGACATTTTTTTTCCCCAAATAAAAACATGACACAATCGATGTACTTAAGAAGTTAGAATCCATGGTCTTGAAATCGATGGTGGTAGTGATCTTGCACCGCCGCGGGTCCAACCGGAGCCCCGATGCAAGTGTAGTTAGACTCGGGTGCAGGCCCGTAGCCACTCCCGTTGCTCAGGACGTGGCCCACGTAGTAGTCGTTGATGGCCATCTGGGGGTGGTAACCGGGGACAAGGCGGCCCCCCGACTGAGACTGTGATGGGTACAGCTGAGGTGGCGGTTGCAGAAGACTAGTTGCCCCAGCTGATGTGACCGTCGAGTAGAGTCTTGTTGTCCCTGGTGGGCTTGGATAGACAGATCTGAAGGATGGGAGCTGCGGTTCTGTAGATGGATGGTACTGATGATAGCCCCCTCCTACGGATTGGCACCTGCATTTTGGATAATCATGTTACATTTATTTCATTAATGGTTGACTCAAACTGAAAACTGTAAATGCAATTCATTGAGGAAGGCAAAGATAACATGTATTTAGTAAGAAAAATACATATGTAAGCAATCAAGATACCATATAAATAAGCTAAGCAACTCTCTTAAAGAATCAACCATAATATATGGTTTGCCACTTTGAATATAGAACTGATTTCAATCTCTTATACAAAATAGTCTTATTTACCCCAATTGCGAAATTAAGTAACTAATCAGAGAGATAATAGATGTACACATATATGTATGTAGGTATGTACGTATGTATGTATGTACCCTAGGTGTGGAAGGGTTTGAGTGGCGGCTAGGTTGTCGCCAAAGACCATCTGACGAGCCTTGTTCATAGCCTCTGTCTCCCTCTCTGCATGCAAATACAACGAAACAAAATCAAATCAGACCCCATCAAATCAAATCAACAATGTCATTACATTGAAAACAGTGAAAACCCTAAATCCCCCACAGATTTCAGCTGCAGCTTGTCTCCCTATGCGGAAATCAAGATGTATTGACATGACATGACTCCCCTTCTTGAAATGAAACGAATCATCAGTTAACAACCAGATCATTTCTTTTAAGATTATATACTTTCTTGTCAATTGGGAAGGAAATGAAATGTTTGATCTATTACTCAATAGAGTTTATTTTCCTATGTGAATGTCTTGTTTTACGAATCAAATTAAAGTGTAATGGCGATGCTCTAAATTAACTGTACACAAGGATTGATTATTTGTAAAGAAGGCAATATACTTCAACCAAAGGAAAAATATTTTCTTTTACACAAATGAGGTACATTTAGTTATATATAAAAAGAAGGTAAATTAATCATCAACACAAGAAGGATTTCAGTTACCTTGGCGGTGGCGATTCATGTGTCCACCGAGGGCTTGTGATTTGCAGAACTTCAGGGAACAAAACCTACACTCATAGACCTTCTCGCACTCATCTTTTCCACTGCGTTTCTTTTTCTTACTGCAGCCTGCCCAAAAAATAGCATTAGAAAAGAGGAAAGCTCAGCTAAATAAAGTAAACGGAAGAGACCCCCGAGGCCCCCAAGCCGAACCCTAAACTGGTAGCTTCCTTCTAGGACCTCAAAAGGAAAATACTACAAAAAAACACACTCAGACATACGCTACACGCCTCCACCGACTCTTACTCCATTATGTCTCCCACTTGGCTCCAGAAAACTAGGGTTTCTCTTACTGTTCAGTAAAATGACATGAATATTCCAGTCATGCAAAGTAAACCCACCAATTTCCTACCTCTGTGGTTTACTAGCTGTAAGGGTAACTAAATTTTCTAATTTTCTGAGGTTAGGTTAATAAGCTGTTTAAGTAAGTTTGACAAGAGGAAAGATCGAAGGAATCGAACTTGCTCGACCTGGTAAATAAAATGCAGTAGAAATAAGTGGGGGGGGGGGGGGGAAACTGTCTTTTTACCGGTTGAGGAACTGCCGAATTCCAACGCTGATCGGTTACTATCTCGGTTGAAGTCATCGGGCAAGTTGTTGAGGTCAAGAGGGTTATGTTGAGCTCTCCTGCAAGTATAAAGTATAAGAAAAAGATGGATATTTAGTATTGATATGCAGAAGAAGGCGAGGGAGAGCGACAAGATAGTGTAATTAATTAGTGGGGGGAGACCTACATGGGTTCCGACAGAGAAAGACAGAAGAGAAAGAACTTGTGAGGTTAAAGAAGATCTTCAGATATATGTGATGTGGAGAGGGAAGAGAATTAAGTAGTGCTGCTTCTCTTCTCAGGGGTAAAAGCATAAACACACAATTTATTAAGACTTCAGTTTCAGTCTGCAATATGGAGGTCTAGTTGAGTGAGGGTGGAGAAAAAGCTTTTGAAAGTTCTCTATCAGTTCTCTTCTGCAACTCTCTCTCTCTCTCTCTCTCTACCCCAATTGAAAGATCATCAATCTGGGGTCAGTCTCGTGACTTTAAAAGATAACTCGGTTAGACCAACAGGTAAGCGAATTGTAATCCTTAGGGTTGAGAAGAGTTCGAATCCTGTTGAAATACACAGTCAAATTCTAAAATTAAGCAAATAGTTTTTTCTAATACATAAGATAGGAAAAATAATACTAATTTAGGGCTAGCCCTAAATGAGTTTTGTAGATTGTTCAATATTTACTGGAACTGGAAGCTAATTGGGTGTTTGAGAATAGATCCATGACTAGCTTATAAAGTTATATATATATATATAACCCTAGAAAGTGTAGGTAGCAGCTAGGGCTGAAGAGTCTATTGATGCAGTAAAGTAAAGAAGACCTGAAGCTTTCACATGGTGAAGAAGATAACTCAACTGGAGACCCTGCAAAGAGCTAGCATTCAATTAACTTCTCTTTTGAAAACTGGGTATATACTGATAATTAATTCATCTTGAGTTATGGTATTTTACACTAAGCACGTACTTTGTACAGCAGTAATTAAATGATCATATTATTGATGGTAATTAATTCATGAATATTGATGCATGAGTAGCAGCTGCTTAAAGCTCCAGTCATGCATCAAATCATGTCCTGACAAGGAGAAGGAACTTTATTATTATTTTGCAAAGAAGAAGGGATGGCTAGCATGCCTACATTTTGACCTAAAAATAGCTATTCGTTATGGAATGATGTGTCTAGATCTCAAATCTCACACATTATTTACTATTTAGTATTGGCTATTTGCTAGTTAGATACCTAGTTGTTGTTATCAACTAAAATGAGGTCGAATAAAATTTAAATTAGTCTTCGGTTTGATTTAAAAATATATATTATTTTTAAGGACTTAGGCTATATATTTTTTAAAAAAATATTAACATCAATTGAGGTGGATATGACTAACAATGGCGTGTGTATAGTGTGATAACAAATATAATAATTATATCATATTTTTTAACGTGTTATATACGGTTTATGGGTATAAATTTTAATATTATAATTATAGTTATTAATCACATTTTTAACCATTTACTCATACTTAAAATACTCATATTTATTAAATGATTTTTTATACATTTTTATCCTAAAATATTAAATCAACAATCAAAATACTATAATTTTAACACTAATGCAGTTAATAACATTAAAAACGATGGAAAAAAAATACAATTAACAGATTTTTTTTACCATTACCGACCCTAAACGCGAATCACCCTATATATAAAACTTGACTATCAAAATCCATGTCTCTTTTGTTTCTACATTTTGTAAAATCCTAATGATTTAACTCATATATACTATACTGTACACAAATTTTATTTAAAGTCGTGATCAATCGATCGATGATCAATATTTTCGAGATGAAGTGATTCAAGTGAGCTCCAATCGACCTATATATATCGACTATCCCGATGCTAATACTTGATTTTTTTCTTCTGCTCCTTGCCTAAAACATGAATTAGTAGTGTTTATTTTATAAGTTAATGTTAATTGATTGTGTTTAAGCATATAATAATTGCATAAATACGATATAATATTTCTATTAAAACACACATATTATCCCAGTACTTATCAATCCTAATCATCTGTAAAATCGATACCGATCGACCAGCCTAAGAGACACACTAACCCAATTCAAGTAACGAGCAAAGAGAGATGAAAAGTGTAAATCCATTATGTATGTAGTGGAGAGGTTTGAAGAAGGCGTGGTGAGGGTGAGAGCTCCACTCTCATTATGCATTGCCGAGGGAGATCCCACAAGGACATGGTTGAAGAGGAAGCTTCAAATCAAAGACTCGTCTTTTAGCCTCAGGCATCATTGTACAGTTGCTGTCGCCAAACACTGTAACTTAGGGTTTATAATTTTACATATATATACATACACACACATATATATTTATATATATATAAATGTAGGGTAGGGTAGGCTTGGGTAGAGTGTACCCCACCTTGAAGCAATTGTCTTATTCCTTGGTCTGTTTAGAAGAGATGACAATAGAAAAAGCTCTTCAATGCCAAATATATTATCATTTATATGATTTCATTCAATATCATTTGGTTGGAAGACTCTGTCACAGACAATATCTATAAAGTATGCAGGCAAAAATTAAGACACTCATAGAGAATCGGTTCTTAGATTTCGTATAGAGATAGAAGATATGGTGGATCAACTATTTAAATAAGTTAGCTCAAACTATTTATTTATAAATAAAAGGGTTAATGGTCAAAGTGTCCCCTAAAGTTTGACTGAAATTTAAAAATTCTCCTTAAAGTTTAAAATTCCCCCCTAATGTTAAGAAATGATGAAAAATTCCCCCTAAAAGAGCATCTGCCAAGGGGGGATTTTTCATCATTTTCAAACATTAAGGGACATTTTAAACTTTAAGGGAGATTCTTAAATTTCGGCTAAAGTTTAGGGGGCAATTTGACCATTTACCCTAAATAAAAAGTATAGGAAAAATTAGTATTCCTTTCAATACATGTAATACAAAAATGTATCATCAAACATGCAGATCTTGTAGTAGATCTCGAATTTGAGTCTTGAAAATGAAAGTGCTACCTTTCAATGAGTCTTAGAACACTTCACGAAAGTAACAACGAAAAAACATGAAGTTCATGATAAATATACATTAATTATGTAGAAAAAAATTGTAAAATTGTGTGAAATCTCCATTTGACATCTTTTTTTTGTTAATTAGATAGAATGTATATCTTTTCATAATTTGAGTGTTTATGTGGTTATACTATCATGATTGAGTATCTACTGTTTATAAGTGGACATTTAACATGTTTTGGTGATTGTCAGGACATTTTACATGTTTTGGGGATTGTCAAGTACTTAGAATAATTTCTAAGGAATCAAGCTCATTTCTTTAAAGTTTTGGCAATTGTTTTTGATTGGTTGAAGGGAAATTCCAAACGTTTTAATTCTTTATGGTAACATACCAATATGTTAAATTGAGTTAAGATTCATACACTAACACCTTCAATTGGGAGTCAATTATAAAATATAGTAAATGGTTAAATTGTGACATTCATAAAAGTACATTATTTTTTGCAATTTTTAAAACATATCATGTAAAGTTTGGATGAAAATTTTGATAGAAGGGGTAAACTCAACTTGTGGCCCTAACATGAATAAACAAAAAAATTTAAAAATAAACTTTAACAACAAAACTCAATTTTGTCTCGAATATTAGGGGTAAACTCATAATTTAAGCTTATTTTATATTTATGGTATCAAATAAAATTATACTTTTATAATCGCAATATGTTTTTTTTGGGTAAATAAGTAACAAAAATATCTACAATCATTTAAACAACATGATTCTGAATGACTATGTTGGCTCTTTGTCCATCTCTATCAAACAAAATAAATTTTAAAACATATGAGGGTTGGTTTAAAAGAACTTGGAAGCGTGCTCGTCGAGTCGTGATTGGAGAGCCAAATAAAGAACTTAATGAGGTATTGAATCACATTTCCAAATCCACTCCTAGTTACCACTTTCAAGGTCTTGACTTTATAGTCTAATTCACTTAATGAGATGGTGGACAACACCAACATATGGGGATCCCTTTTGGGTCATCCATTCAAACTTTTCTATCATGAAATTCCATGGTAGTATTTATGAGAATACCCCAAACTATTTTCTTAATTTTTTCGGGCAGATTAAGCAAAATCTACGAAAAATCCCACTTTCCCAACTCCATAATCACATATTTCATTTTCACGTGTTCCTCCCCAAGATTTAGGAGACCACTTATGAGTTATGAGGGATCTAATTGTAGACTGACCCGACCAGTTATTAGACCAAAACTGAATGTTGAGCTTCGCTAATAATCCAACTCGATTATCATCTCTATAATATTTTCCCCATACACAAACACGCTCCAATTCGGAAACCTCGTTCTTAGGGCTATTATTAATATGGAAGAATGGAAATTCTATCAATTTTAAATGTTTCTCTCTTTCCTTAATATAACTTGTGTCTAAGCAGGAAACTAAATATGAAATAGGGACTACAAACCTATAAGGCTATATCAATGCTATCATCCAAGTTGGATTGATTCCTCCATTATATGGTTGGTCTAAATTGAAATTCGATTGTTCTTCTTCTATTGAAAAGCAAGAATTGAGAAATGAGTTTGGATTTTTTTGGGGGTTAATGGTCAATGTGCCCCCTAAAGTTTGACCGAAATTTAAGAATCTCCCTTAATGTTTAAAATTTGAAATTTTAGTCCTAATGTTTGGACGAAATAAAAAAATTCCCCATTTTCATCATAAGATCGTTTATTTGAGACGGTAAACCGAACATGTACCGTGCACGTGACGTGACTTAAATTGAAAAGACAAAAATGCCCTCTTCCTATAACTATAAGACACGTTTTTCATTTAAATAAAGATTAACACAACACAGATGAATAAATAATTATTTTATTCAATTAAAATACAAAATAAATAATTATTTTATCTTCAACACAGAAGAAGAATAAGAATAAGAATGAAGAATTGAAAACTGCCAGCGCGGTCCGCGATAGCCAGACAAGCTTCCGCCACCAGCTCCACCGCGATAGCCAGCGCCGTCTCGGCTACAACGTCTTCCGGAGAGGATCCCAGCCTTCGCGTCTGTTTTTCAACTGGTCTGATCACCCGTCTCTCGTTACCGACGCCGTCGAGAACGGCTGGTCCAGATTTGCCTTCACAGCCTACGGTCCCCATCCGCCTGATCGCCGTTCTTGGGTCTCTGCACAACCGGAGATCAAGGTGGCGGTTTGGAGCCGGTATTCAGCTGGGAAGTGTGCCAAGGTTCCGTCGATTTTATGTAGAGAATTCGACTGAATCCCCAATGGAGAGCTCCGGCCACCCCGACCACCAATTTTACTGCGACATCTGTGATAAAAACGGCTCTGCCCCTCCCCGGTCCGCCGCTGCGCGATTCACCGTTTCCTCAAGAAGCTTACTTTGAGATCACAATTAAATTAGGGTTAAATTTGAAGAAAAAAAATCCAAATTATAGCAAGAGAAAAACAGTAAACTGTTGCCGCCTCCGAGAACGGAGCACCGTCGCTTCGGCGTCACTGGCACCGACTGATTCGTCGACTTATGTTGTATTAAAAAACACATCTATCTGCTTTAAGATATTTAATTATAATTTAATTGTAGGTCTTGTTTAATTTTTGTAAATATAAAAATAAGTTGACTAGCTGCGTTATGTACTTTAACTTTAAGGCTTAAGCCGATTAACTTAACAAGCCCATAGGCTATTTGTTTTCCTTTAAATAATAATATTGTTTACACCAAAACTCATATTTTAATGTAGTGTCGAGGGAGATTGCTGTGGGGATAATAGCAGATTTCATCATTTCAAGGATGGAAAGTGTTCTTGTCGGAAAGCATCTTCCTCCATGTCTTTCACTTCTCCTTGTCTTCCTCCCTAAAATCATACACATGCTACACACAACTTATTAGTTTAATGTATACTTTAACATCTTGTATTATTACTTGTAGTAGATAGCTTTTGTCATATTAGCAATCAATGTATTATAAGTAGGATCTATTTGACATTAATGAAGTTAAGTTGAATGCCTCAATAAGCTTCAATACATATTTCCGCTATATTGTTCACATGGTATCAGAGCTGGATTGTTCGATCAGATGATCGATTGAACCTTTCTCGGCATCATCATTTACCGTTTTTTACCCACAACATACCTCGACTATGGCAACATCCGAAGGGGGCAGCATCAACACCAACGAGTCTACCCCAACGAGCGAATCGTTTGCAGCTCAGTTGGCTGAAATACGGGCTGAGATGCGTTCGAATCTGCCACAGTCAAACATCATCCAAAAAACCATATCAGTTTCCAACATTAGTATTAGCGTTAAGCTAAACGAAAATAACTACTCCCTTTGGGCGCGACTGATCCGAATGAAGATTGGCGGGCAAGGGAAGCTCCACCACATCATAGGTGTTCCGGCACCACCTAGGGTCGACGACCCGTTGTATTTGCAATGGGAGCAAGACGATCTCATCGTTTGCTCATGGATCCTCGACAACATAGAATCGGACCTCGTCAACCAATATGCCGAATTCCCATCTGCCAAGGATCTCTGGAATGGCCTAGCTGCAACATACAGTAAAGCCAAAGACGGAGTCCAATTGTACGATATCATAAGTCGTGCAAGCAATATACGGCAAGGTCAAGATACCCTAGAGGCATTGTACGGTAAACTACAAAGCCTATGGAGAGAAATCGAGCAACGGGATCCTAATCCAATGAAGTGTGCCGAATGCATTACGATATGGAACACAAAACGGGCGGAAAGTAAACTCTATCAATATCTTAATGCTGTCAATACCGATTATGATAATGAAAAACGAGATTTGCTTAGGGTTCGTCCGATACCAGAGGTGGAAGTGGCATATGCCACAATCCGGTCCGAGCGTGATCGACGGAATGTCATGGGAGCTACGGTCGGCACCGAGACAGGAGGAACCAGAGTCGGGGCAGGGCTAGTATCTCGGTTCTTCCCCGAGACTAGCCACGGAGGAGCAGGTCCGGCCAATACCTCCAAGCAGCAGCTCGCCGGAAAAGGGAAGCCAGGCCGCGGCGGCGTCGACCAGAAGCTCCTCCGGTGCAGCCACTGCGGGAAGCAACGCCACGAAAGATCCGAGTGTTACCAACTCGTTGGATACCCCGAAGGGTGGCGCAAACGGGACGGGACAACCGGCGGCAACCCAACCGTCACGGTGGCGAATGGCCGAGACGATTGGGCTAGAGGAGCTGAAACACCGAGCCAAGGAGGCGCGCCTCACCCACATGAAGGGATGACTGCGGTGGCCTGGACTCTGACCAACATCTGCGGCTGGAATGGGTGGAATGGCGGCGGTCTTACGAGGCCCGGCGGTCCTCCGACCACCTGGACCCAACCGGAAGAGACTCGGCAACAGGTTGGAGCTGCCAATCTTGGCCATAATGGAGGCGGCCAGCCGATCTATGGTGGAGGCGGCGGACCAAACCCTAACCCTAGGGTTTGGAATGGAGTGGCTGCGGCAGGAGAGAGCTCTGAATCAGGTAAAGGATTTGAGTGTGTTAGGGTTAAAATGAAATTAACCCCTGTTGACAAAAGTGAAGATGGGAGCGAACCGGGCCGGACCAGGAGATTGGGTCGGGCGACTGGTTCAGTGCCGGGCCAAGAAATTGGTCCAGCATTGGGCCGAGATACCAGTTTTAGGCCCAGAAACGTGTATAAATCTGAGTTCGAAGATTCTGGTATTGCTCATACTTTTTTTGCTCATAAAAATATATCCGGGAAATGTGACAAATGGCTTCTTGATTGCGGGGCTACGGACAGTATGAGTTATGATAAAAATGACTTTGTTAGTCATTCGATACCAAGACGGGAACAAATTCAGACAGCAAATGGAGAATTAGTTCCAGTCCAAGGAGCAGGAACCGTCAATATCTCTACAAATATTAAGCTGCAGAATTGTCTCTATGTACCTAGCTTGGCTTGCAAGCTACTCTCTATTAGTCATGTTACAAGGGAGCTGAATTGTATGGTACTAATTTATCCCAATTTGTGTTTACTACAGGATATTCAATCGGGGGAAATTATCGGTCGTGGAATTGAACATCAAGGCCTGTATTATGTGGAGGAAGTGACTCAACACGGAACTGCAATGCTTGCTCACGGAACAGTCACCAGACAACAGTGGTTGTGGCACCGGAGATTGGGTCACCCATCTGGAGGGTATCTTCATAAATTATTTCCTAGTTTATTTCCGTCAAATCAAGAACTTGTGTGTGAAACCTGTATTCGTGCTAAGAGTCATAAAAACTCATATCGTTTATCTGAATCTAGAGCCAAGTCTGTTTTTTCTCTCATACATTCTGATGTTTGGGGACCAGCTCCAAATAATAGTACATGTATGTCAAGTAGTGGCTTTAGATATTTTGTCCTTTTTATCGATGATTATTCTCGCATGACTTGGGTATATTTCCTTAAGAATAAATCTGAAGTTTTCTCTAAATTTGTTGAATTTCATAATCTAGTCAAAACTCAGTATAATACCAATATCCAAGTCCTTAGGTCAGATAATGGTGGAGAGTTCGTTAATTCTACTCTTCAACACTTTCTCAAAGAAAAATGCATTATTCATCAAACATCTTGTCCATACACACCCCAACAAAATGGAGTTGCAGAACGGAAAAATCGTCATATTCTTGAAATGACTAGAGCATTAATGCTAGAGTCAAAAGTTCCAATTTCTTTCTGGCCAGAAGCAGTTGCTACTTCTGTCTATCTTATGAATCATCTTCCGACAAAAGTGATTCAATTTCAAACACCACTTCAAATCTTGTCCAATCATATGAGTGTCCCAACAACCTTGACACTACAACCATATATCTTTGGATGCTCTGTTTTTGTCCATGTTCCTAAAACAGAACGATCCAAATTTGATCCATGCTCTGTGAAATGTGTGTTTGTAGGGTATGGAATTCATCAAAAAGGCTACCGTTGTTTTAACCCCAAAAATAATCGTATGTACACTACTATGGATTGTACATTTCTTGAGACCGAGTTCTACTATATTGCCCAATCTTCTGTTCAGGGGGAGAATTATGATAGTATTCCTTTAGATTGGTTGATACAAACTACGGTGATCACTCCATCATTGCCTGAGATAGATCCAACAGAGCAAGCTGGTGGAACCACCGAGACATTATCTCCCATTGTACAGGTCTCAAATGCTTCAATCCCGTCCACCCCGATGAATATTCCGGAGGTTAGTAATTCTAATTGGGTTACACCTGGTTCTATTATATCTGAACATGCTACCTTGGAAAGATCACCAGTACAGGAAAGATATGTACTACTAGCCAGGAGAAACAAGGGAGTTCCACCAATCAGATATGAACCAGAATACAGCCCGCGAGCAAGTCGATATCCAGTAGCAAACGCGGCAAGGGGGAGACTAACACTTGCTGCTCAAGCTTTTGCCACTGCTATATATACTCAATCTATTCCCAACAATGTTGAGTCAGCTTTACAAAGCCCTGAATGGAGACACGCTATGGGAGTAGAGATGGAGGCTCTAGAAAAGAGTCAGACTTGGGAGAAATGTGAGCTTCCCTATGGAAAAAGAGCTGTTGGCTGCAGATGGGTGTTCACTGTAAAACACAGGGCTGATGGATCCATAGAGAGATACAAAGCAAGACTGGTGGCCAAAGGATACACTCAAACCTATGGTATTGATTATTCCGAAACTTTTTCTCCTGTAGCTCGAATTGATACTATTCGAGTTCTATTCTCTATAGCTGCAAACAAAGACTGGTCGCTCCACCAGTTTGATGTAAAAAATGCCTTCTTGCATGGTGACTTAGAAGAAGAAGTGTATATGGAACCACCACCAGGTTTCACTGCAGGCTTTCAACGAGCAGATGTGTGCAGATTGAAAAAAGCACTATACGGACTCAAACAAGCACCAATGGCATGGTTCGGAAGATTTACAGTAGTCATGAAGAAATATGGCTATAAACAAAGTAACTCTGACCATACACTATTCATTAAAAGAAGAGGAGAACGTGTAACTTGTTTGATTGTATATGTAGATGATATGATCATTACAGGAGATGATAGAGAAGAAATAGCCCAACTCAGGAAAAATCTATTCCAGGAGTTTGAGATGAAGGACTTGGGAGAACTCAAGTACTTCTTGGGAATCGAAGTGTTAAGGTCTGAAACAGGTATTTTCATTTCACAAAGGAAATATATTTTAGACCTATTGGTGGAAACTGGTCTGGTAGATTGTAAACCAGCTGAGACACCAATGATGCCAAATCATGGACTACAAATCAGAGAAGGTGCTGAATCAACATATCAAGCTAGATATCAACATCTAGTTGGGAAATTGATCTATCTCTCACATACCAGACCAGATATTGCATATGCGGTGGGTGTGGTAAGTCAGTTCATGCATAAACCACAGGTGGATCACATGGAAGCTGCTCTCAGAATCCTTCGATATTTAAAGGGTTCACCAGGGAGTGGAGTGTTGTTTCAAAAGAATGGTCATCTCAAAATTGAGACATACACAGATGCGGATTGGGCAGGAAATCCGATTGATAGAAGATCAACCTCAGGTTACTTTGCCATGGTGGGAGGAAACCTAGTAACTTGGAAGAGCAAAAAACAGAAGGTGGTGGCACTATCGAGTGCTGAGGCAGAGTTTAGAGGAATTGCTCGAGGACTCACAGAAGTACTATGGCTAAACAAATTATTAACAGAGATTGGTTTTCCTATTCAGGAACCATGTAAGATAATGTGTGATAACCGTGCAGCTATAAGTATTTCTGAGAATCCAGTTCAACATGATCGTACCAAACATGTTGAAATTGATCGGCACTTTATAAAGGAGAACTTAGAGAACAAGACTATTGTAATTCCATTCGTTCGATCTGAAGATCAACTAGCAGATATTCTCACTAAGGCTGTCAATGGAGTAAGCTTCAGAAACGTGTTATGCAAGTTAAATATTGGAGATCCGACTATTTAACTTGAGGGGCAGTGTTGGAAAGCATCTTCCTCCATGTCTTCCACTTCTCATTGTCTTCCTCCCTAAAATCATACACATGCTACACACAACTTATTAGTTTAATGTATACTTTAGCATCTTGTATTATTACTTGTAGTAGATAGCTTTTGTCATATTAGCAATCAATGTATTATAAGTAGGATCTATTTGACATTAATGAAGTTAAGTTGAATGCCTCAATAAGCTTCAATACATATTTCCGCTATATTGTTCACAGTTCTTGTGGTGATGGTTGGAACAAGCTCAATTTTGGTTGGAAAAACTTGACGGAAGTGTTGGTTGTGTATTAATTTCGCTTGAGAAGACTTATCAGATGATCGGATTGAGAGCTTCGTAACCTGTTAAAAGGAACAGTGGATATGCACCTCCTCCATACTCATCTCTAATACTTGGGTATAGAGTTTGAATGTATTGAATTTAGATTAAAACATAAAGAGAAGAATGACAAGTATTTTTTAGTGTTAAAGTTGTTTTGTATTTCACATTAAGATTTTATGTAGATCGCGTTGAAAATCATAAGCGAATTTATATGATATTTTTAATCCGATTTTACGCGTTAAGATTTAATGTAACCGTCAAATTTGATCAGAGAATTAAGTCTAGAAGAACATCATTTTGATGGAGGAGGGTTGGGGACTTAAATTTTTGCCTAAGTTTTTTCATCGACGATTACAAACACAAATTCGTTTTGTCTTCAGCAGTCAAGGTCAACCCTTTTAGTTTCACACACATTTTCATTGTAAGAGTGAGTGCAGAGTGTTTGCCTCGATTGAGGAAGACATACTAACTTCGTGGACCTTACCATCATTTACCTGATTTGAGTGAGTGTGAGACATTCACTTTAGCAGTTTGAAGACGGTCTGACTTTGTTATAGTTTTTAAAAGGTATGTGTGAACATTATTGTTTGGGAAATCAGTTTAGAGGATTATGATCATTTTGGTTTCGCTTTTGAGTAAGTGCCTTAGAAACCTTTCTATTGCCAATCTGGGTTTAGTCTCATATATGGTAGATTCAGATTCCACTTGTATGATCATACATATCATATGCATAAACATATACCGAGCAATGTATTTTTAGGGTTAAGGCTTGATTTGGTCCTTCAACTCATGCTCAATAAGGGTCACTTGATTTGGATTCCAGATCAGGTCGTCCAAGGTCAGAGACTGCTAATTGAAGCCCTAATCGTTGGGTCGAACTAGATCTAGCCGATTGAGATTCTAACTGAATCTCAATCGAGGGTCGCTTTGTCTGGATTTCAACCTATTTCAAGTCTCTAATCTTGGGCAACCTAGTCTGAGTTAAGACGAAGGTTAGTAGACTATCGATTAAGTCTAAATTGAGTCAGACTTATTAGTGTTCTTATTAGTAACACCCGTTTAAATTTGTACGTTTTAGTTGCATTGTTTAAAAGAAATATTTAATTAATTTTATAAATTTAAAAAGTATTTAATGAAAATTTTTAATTAAGAATTCCCTACTATCATTTTCAAACGTAATAAAACTATTTACCATCACATCGTGCTCGATTTTCAGACGACGGAGGTTCGCTACCAAAATGTCGAAAGCCGCCAATTCCACGGCGGAGGAGGGTTGTTCCGGTCGAATGCGAGGGGGCGATTGATGTCTGGCGTCTGGGAAGTGAGCATGGGTTGGTCGAATACCTGATACAAATTCGTCCCTCCTCGCGCTCGAATCCATTGACAACATCGTGGATAGACTGATTATCTTGCGCATGTCTTCCCCTCCTCCTGACGCGATCAGTTTTGGCGAATCTCAAAGGCTGCTTGTACTATAATGCTGAATTCATTCTTCCGTCAAATTATCAAGCCAAAAGATTCGTGTTTTGGGTTTAAGGAAATCGGAATAAACCCGATGAAAAATCGGTGGAGGGAAACCACAGCAAAAATTGAAAAATTCAAATACATTTTTTTTTAATAAAGTACACATAGTGTGGATAATTTTTTAATAAAGAATCATTTTGTATCGATATATGTTTTACGTGCATTTTTTATTGATACTTAACATGAATCACTTCCGTGTGCTTAACTTCAGTTCTGCAACTCAAGAATGAAGTCGACAGATTCCCCTGTAACCATGAATCTTGTGTTCGCAGTTAATGGGCAGAGTTATGAGCTGTCCACCGTGGACTCCTCCACCACATTGCTCGAGTTTTTGCGCTTGCAGACTCATTTCAAGAGTGTCAAACCCGGCTGCGGTGAAGGTTTGACTTTGAGATTCAATCCATTATTTGTTCCTTAAATTTGTTGGTTTTCTTTCCTTTGCAGACCATCGATCCTGATTTTACTGCTAGATTTAGCAGTCTTACTATGCTATATAAATTTAATTCTTGTGCATTCAATATCTAAATGGTCAAAGAGTTCTCGAATAGATCGAAAGTTTCAAGTTGTCTGATTCTAAATTTTAAATGGGATCAGATGGTACTGGATGTAGGATATCACAGTTGGTGGAGTCCTGTCCGGTTACACTATAGGAGTTCAAATCTATCTGTGTGAAAAGCATATTGGATTGCAATCATCAATCAGACTATATATATATATATTTTTAATGATGCGCCTTTCTGTGATTGAAGTTCTTTAAATTAAAAGACTTAGCTTTATAACTTAACTGGGACTTATAAATTAGTTTTTTTTTTCTTTTAAAATAAAATGTAAAAGACAATATAGAAACATAAAAAACTAAATATATATAGAATAATGCTTGAGGACAAGACGGGGCTACATGTTTGCCCTTTGGTAGACATATGAATGTTAACTGTTAAGGAAAAAATACATAACACAAAATTGAAAAAAGATGAACGATTGCTGCTGGACATAACAAGCAGCAAAATCAACTGGCCACTAGTTTTTGTAGTTATATGGTGGGGTCCTTTCATATAATCGGTGCCCTGGTAAAAAAAGCATATTTCTCCAATTTTAATAGATCCAGGCCCCTCACTTGTCTCGTTAGAGATATGTCACTGCTATTAAAGCACACATATTGAAATTCTCACAGTCCCGCCGCTTAATGATAAACTTCATGTAATTAATTTTTTAGTGTTTCAATCTATATGTGAGAAGAGTTCTATATGTGAATGGAGTGTTGAAGTTATATAAGTTAAGCCATGCTTTTGTGACTAATAACTGGAGACTTTAGAACAATTGTTGGCTTTATTCCATGTGTATTGCGATTACTAGGTCTGCTTAGTGTTTCGGTTTGTTTCGCATGCTTTGATACCATGTAAAAGATACATTGAACACTTGAAGAACGAGTCTGTTTAAATTTCACAGGACAATCCCTTATTTTTTTTATGAGCTTTGGAGTTTGCAGTTAATTTGCAGTTACTTTTGCAGGCGGTTGTGGATCTTGTGTTGTTTTACTGTCAAGTTACGATCCTGTTACTGACCGGGTCGAGGATTTCACCGTAAGTTCATGCCTGACCCTACTCTGCAGCATACATGGCTGTTCAATCACAACAACTGAAGGACTTGGAAACAGCAAAGATGGATTCCATCCAATCCACCAAAGGTTTTCTGGGTTCCATGCTTCCCAATGTGGGTACTGCACCCCAGGGATGTGCATGTCCTTTTATGGAGCTCTTGCTAATGCAGAAAAAGATACCAGTAGGGCAAAGCCCTCTCCTGGGTTCTCCAAGTTGACAGTATCTGAAGCTGAAAAGTCTATTTCAGGAAATCTCTGTCGCTGTACCGGATATCGATCTATCGCTGATGCTTGCAAGAGCTTTGCTGCCGACGTGGATATAGAAGATTTGGGGTTCAACTCTTTCTGGAGAAAAGGAGAGAGCAGAAGTGAGATCATAAGCAGAATGCCACCTTATTGCAGCGATAATCTCATCAAGACCTTCCCTGAATTCTTGAAAGATGAAATTACAAGGAAGGCTTTGGATATTACACGATATAAGTGGCATAATCCAACCTGCTTAAAAGATCTGCAGTGCTTGCTTGAAACACAAGGAACTATGTCACTGAAACTACTTGTTGGCAATACAGGGACAGGTTACTACAAGGATTCCTCCCGGTGCTGGGACAAGTACATTGATCTGAGGCACGTTCAAGAACTTTCCATAATTAGCCGGGACCCGTCAGGGATCGAGATTGGGGCAGCAGTGACAATCTCCAAAGCTATTGAAGCACTGAAGAATCTAAGTGATAATAGTGAGATTATCTTCCGAAAAATTGCTGATCATATGGAGAAAATTGCTACAGTGTTCATAAGGAACTCAGCTAGTGTTGGAGGGAATCTGGTGATGGCTCAAAAGGAGAAATTCCCTTCAGATATTGCAACTTTACTTCTAGCTGCGAATTCAGTAGTGAGGATAATCAGTAGCTCTAAACATGAATCTGTTGCACTGGAAGAGTTTCTAGAAAGGCCACCATTGGATGCAAAAACTCTGCTTCTAAGCGTTAAAGTCCCAACTTGTCACACAAGCAACAAAATTCTATTTGAAACCTACCGAGCTGCACCTCGACCTCTTGGGAATGCACTACCCTACATAAATGCAGCTTTCTTGGCTGAAATTAGGGAATTAGCTATCATAGAGAAGTGTAGCATGGCTTTTGGTGCATTTGGGACCAGGCATGCCATTCGAGCAAGGAAATTGGAGGAAACATTGGTTGGAAAAACTCTCACCTGGGTTCTGTTAAATGAGGCCATTGAAGTTGTGAAGGAAACTGTGGTTCCTGATGATGGCACGTCTAGTGCTGCTTACAGGAGGAGTTTAGCTGTTGGTTTTGTCTTTAAGTTCCTATTGCCCCTCGTGGAATCTGCTGCTCCTGCATCAAATCACTTGAATGGTTCATCAAAGTCTTGTGAAGAAACCCAACATAAAGCTATTCTGCTGTCTTCAATGCAATCGATAGAAGTGGATAAAGAATATTATCCGGTTGGTGAGCCGATTTCAAAATCTCTATCTGACATCCAAGCTTCTGGTACCTCTTCTGCACCAACTTTTTCTCAGTGTAAAGGAAAAATATATAATAAATTATAGTTGTTATAAGTATCTAGAATTAAGAAGAATTATCTTGGATTATAAGTATCTAGAACCATGTGAATTATTTTTCTCAGTGTGCCTTAGGATCTCAAAGCTACTACTCTTGTGTTCATATACTCTTCTCTTCTTTCTTAAGCAATGCGGAAGGAAAATTTAGTCATCAAGAATAATGATTGCAATAAATATTGATAATTAGCTACCGCTCTGGCGATGAATTTTCTCTATTTTCGTTGAACTGTTTATGTAGGTGAGGCTGTGTATGTGGATGACATTCCTTCACCGCCAAGTTGCCTGCACGGAGCATTCATATATAGCACCAAGCCACTCGCACGAGTGAAGGGCATTACTTTTGCTTCGACTTTACCTCCTGGAACGGTCACTTCTGTTATTTCCTTTAAGGACATTCCAGAAAGTGGACAGAATTTAGGTTCCATATTTGGAACCGACACTTTATTTGCTGATGCGCTCACTCTTTGTGTCGGTCATCGTGTTGCCCTAGTGGTAATCTAGTAACTTGTGTTATTTTGGTATATGGACTGCAAGTTAGTGTTGCATCATATGCAAATAATTGTTTGATGACTCTTTAGGTAGCAGAAACTCAAAAGCTTGCAGATATGGCAGCAGATGCCGCAGTCATTGATTATGACACAGATGGGTTAGAACCACCGATTCTTACAGTTGAAGAGGCTGTTAAAAGATCTAGCTTCTTTGAGGTACCTTCATGCTTCAAGCCACAAGAAGTTGGTGATTTTTCAACTGGAATGGCTGAAGCAGATCATAAAATTCTTGCTGCACAGGTAATAATTACCTCATAGCAAATATGTCTCATTGTTTTTTGTCATAAATAAATTTGATAGGATACAATATGCTAAGTTATATTCTTCCTGCATGAAGTCAATCATCATTATGTTTCAGCCATAGCTTGCAGATGTGCCTAAATGGTTGCCCTTATTCACAGTTGCATTCACATGTTTGGGTTTTGTTACATCTCGACCAGTATATTTCATTTTGTTGGTACCTTATGTTAGTGAACCGTCAAGTCTAGCCTTTGAACTGCCACACATAGTGTTAGGATCAAACAACTCAATCATATGAAGAAAACACTAAGAATTGATAAGAAAACACTTCAGTTTTCAGAGAGGAAAGGAAGAGAAGAACTTTGATTTCTTGTGGTAACACCCAAGTGGGCAACCTCCACACGGTTTAAAAGATATATTCATGACGGTTACTGTTACAAAATACGTATACATTGAGAAATACAGTACAGTATAGTCTATGGGTTCAGGGCGCTGCCCCGAAACCCCGCATTCGGGTGGGGGGCTCCCGCCCCCACCCCCGGCAACCTCACCGCGGAGGTTGAACCGCGAGACGCGTACATTAATACATAATCGACCATTACATATCAATCAGACTATAATACCTAACACATAGTCCTTACATGGACGCGGTTGCTGATGTGACATTACATAATTGGGCTCAAGCGGTGTTTATATAACAAACAGGGTTTATTAAATTAATATACATTGCAGATGCATATTGGGTCACAATACTACTTTTACATGGAGAACCAGACTGCACTTGCTGTACCAGATGAAGACAACTGCTATGTAGTCTATAGCTCAAACCAATCTCCTGAGTCTGTACACGACACAATAGCTGCATGTCTTGGTGTTCCTGCACATAATGTTCGTGTTGTCACTCGAAGAGTTGGTGGGGGCTTTGGTGGAAAGTACATTAAGTCGTTTGCTGTAAGGCTCTCTCTCTTCCATTTGTAAAACTGTAAATTTCCCTCATTTACTCATAATTGCTGATAAGATTATTCTTTTTGGTAGATTGCAACAGCTTGTGCACTTGCTGCTCATAAGCTGCGACGTCCTGTCCGGACCTACCTGAACCGAAAATCTGACATGATAAATGCAGGAGGGAGACACCCTATGAACATAACTTATAGTGTAGGGTTCAAATCAAATGGAAAGGTTACAGCACTGACGCTCGATATACTAATTGATGCGGGTTATTCAACAGATGTCAGTCCCGTGATGCCCTTGACCATGTCGGGTTCCTTGAAGAAGTACGACTGGGGGTCTTTATCTTTTGATTTCAAAGTTTGCAAGACGAACCGTACCAGTAGATCAGCGATGCGCTGCCCAGGGGAAGTACAGGGATCGTTCGTTGCAGAAGCCGTGATAGAACACGTGGCATCTGCACTCTCAATGGATGTGGACGCGGTGAGACACATAAATCTCCACACTTACAGCAGCCTTAAGATCTTCTATCCAAATTCTGCAGGAGAAGCTGAGGAATACACAGTGCCCTCAATCTGGACAAAGTTAGCCGAGTCCTCTGATCTTAACAAGAGGATCAAAATGATAGAGGAATTTAACAGCTGCAATGAATGGAAGAAAAGAGGGATTTCTCGGGTTCCTGCGCTGATGCAAGTTAGACTAAGAGCGACCCCGGGTAAAGTGAATATTCTTGGTGATGGGTCTATAAGTGTTGAAGTTGGAGGGGCTGAGATTGGCCAAGGGCTGTGGACTAAGGTAAAACAGATGGTGGCATTTGCTCTTAGCTCAATCCAATGCGATGATATGACAAACTTGTTAGAGAAAGTTCGGGTGGTACAAAACGATACGTTGAGTTTGATTCAAGGGGGATTAACTGCTGGAAGCACCACTTCTGAAGCAAGCTGTGAAGCAGCAAAACGTTGCTGTGAAACTTTGGTCGAGAGGCTGAGACCTCTCCGGGATCGATTGCAGGAGCAAATGGGATCCGTTAATTGGGAGATGCTGATCCAACAGGTAAACTCGTTTTTTCTTTTTTCTAACTGGATGGTCATGTATTTGGCAATTTCATTTGATCTTTGTAGCATGTAATGGCTTATGTAAGCTCATTATTAACTCACATTTCAGTATTTAAAACAGCAGTTAACTGCAAACTTTTTATTTTGTTCTGTTAACTACAATAGTTTGCAGTGTGCAAGTTCAGGTGGATGATCCCTTCAGATTTTAGTGTATATTTTCCATTTTTTCTATTGATTGTTAATTAACTCGAGTTAGATTTCTAAACATTTTAGATGTTACTGCTGCTTTTGTAATATCAGAAAAGTGATCCTCTTTATTCTTTCTCAGGCATATTTGCAGTCTGTAGACTTATCTGCAAGTTCCCTCTATGTTCCTGGTTCAAATTCTGCCTACCTGAACTATGGTGCTGCTGTCAGCGAGGTAAATCCTTTGTTGTCGCCACTGTAAAGAATATAATCCAATAGTAAATTTCATCTCTCTCGGTCTCCCTGATGAGTACAGCTTGTTACATCTTAGGTAGAGGTTGATCTTCTGACGGGTCACACCAGTATTATTCGATCAGATATTATCTACGACTGCGGGAAAAGCCTCAATCCCGCCATTGATTTAGGGCAGGTGAGTTGCATTATTTTCAACATCTTTATGCTCGATCTGTCTATGATGTCGGTTTCCTTTGTTCTTCCTTGTACACACAGATTGAGGGAGCATTTGTACAGGGAATTGGTTTCTTTATGTTGGAGGAATATTCATTTGATTTGGAAGGATTGATGGTTTCTAAAGGCACCTGGACATACAAGATCCCCACTCTGGACACCATCCCGAAAGAATTCAATGTCCAAGTTCATAACAGTGGACATCACAAAAACCGTGTTCTTTCCTCCAAAGGTATTCTATTGACATATCCATTCCTTCTGAAAACGTGGAATTTATTCAGAAGCAAAAATTATAATTTCTTTGTAGCTTCTGGAGAGCCTCCGCTGCTTCTAGCCGTGTCTGTGCATTGTGCAGCAAGAGCAGCCATTAAACAAGCTAGGAGACAGATGTTGTCATGGAACAACCTCGATGGCCCTGATTCGCCGTTCCAACTAAATGTCCCTGCAACCATGCCTGTCGTCAAGGGACTCTGTGGGCTCGACATTGTAGAGAGCTACCTTCAATGGAGATCGGTTGGTAAATGATGAGAAGCTACCTGCCTGCAGGGGAGGTCAGTAAAAACAATGCTAAGGAACTTGAAGCTGCTTCTTTCTTAAGACATGTTATTTTCGCGGAATAGGAATGGAATAGTTGTTACGGATTCCATACAAAGTTATTTTTTTCGCGGAATTGAAATTTTTTGACTTAGACATTCCGAGCAGGGTAGGCTTAGACATTACGTCCCAAAAACTCGGATTTCCTAAGCCTTGCGCGCTAGGAATCCGGAATAAGTATGGAAAATACATTTTTACCCTCAATACATTTTGTTAATTCCAACGCTACTCTCAGTTTACTGTCCTCAGCTCCTTCTCCTCCGGTTTACTGTCTTCAACTCCTTCTCTTCAAGTACTTGGAAATCCTTTGTAAATCCTTCTCCTCAGGTACTTCGATTTACTTGGAAATCATTCTCCGTAAATCCTTCTCCTTCGATCGAACCCAGAAATTCAGTGATATTGTGGGTTTCATAATTGTTCATGTTGTTATTTGTGATATTGTGTCCTAGAAATTGAAGTTGTGTTCTTAATATTGTGTGTCTTGATGTGCTCTTGAAACATATGTGTTCTTATTCAAAATCTCGAAGTATCCATTGAGCAAAGCTGAAGATGCATGGATAAAGAGTATCGATGGGCATGCCACTCGAAAGAATGTTGTGGAGTACTAAAAAAAACTTTATATAGTGAGTTGTTTGTTGTCTTTGGTTTGATCCATCCGTTAATTACTGTTAGAATAATGAATTGGGTTTAATAGTTTCACGGTAAGTTGTGATATATATAAACATAATCATCACTCTCTCGTATTATATTTCATTTGATGTAGTTGGAGAACAGATGTATATGGATTAGAATGTCTGTTCTTGTGATATTATATTGTGGATTGTTAGAATCTATGAAGATACAAAAGACTATCCTTTAAAATTAATTAAATTATTTTATTAAATTATTATTCAATAATTATAAGTTTCTATTATTAGTAATTTTTAAAATTAATTAATACAAATTATATGTATTATATAATATAGATATAAAAGGAGAGTCAAATATGTCATTTTACCATATTCCATTATCTTTCCATAAACAATTTCACAAAATAAACAACAAAATTCTTTATTATATTCCACCAACAAAACAATTTCATATTCTTATATTCTTATCTCCTATTTTGTATTCCTTATTCCGAAAATGAAAAAAATGCCTCGTTAGTCTTTCCTTACCGTTTCTTATTTTTACCACTCACTTAACTCTATCACCTACTAACACACACACACACACACACACAAAATGTTTTTATCTACCGCTTGTTCAATTGAGAAAATTTGCTGAATCTTAATTAAAGTTAAATATTTACTTGCTACCTGATGAAATTTGAAAGTCTGTTTTTTTTGCATTAAGTTAGAATTGCTAGTTCCATTAGATTTATTTATAAATTGTGACCGAGGCTTTCATTTTTTTTATTACTTTGGAAAAATTTGCAATCTATTAACGACGTCAAACTCACAAATGAAATGCAAGTGTATGTCCATCAATCTTTAACAATAAAATAAACGGAACAAAAAAATTAAAATTTATATAAAGTGAATTAGCAATTTGTTTTTTTAAAAAAAGTTTTAACTAATAAATTGTCTAAATCCTCGAAGTTCATATAGCAATTAGGTAATTAACTTTACAACTAAATAGTTATAAATTTAATTTTTTTTATTTGCAGACCAAATATGACTTTTTACAAATCACTTAGACAAATCTAATTGTATTTTATATATTTACCCTCATCTATTTTCCTTTCTCTTCTACCACCTCTTTCCCACCACCATGAGTTCCTTCCCCTCATCCACCCGCCGTCAACTCTTCCTTTCTCAGACTATCTTCTTCTTTCATCCCTCGCGCCATCCTCCTCTGACTCCTTCCGTATTCCCCTACCCTCCACGTGTCTCTCCTTTCCTCTTCCATCCTCTCATTTTCCCTCTCTTCCTCATGTACCCCTTCTTCTCAAAGAGCTCTCTATGCATTATTATACCGATTATGACTTTTGAGTTTTTTTTTTCTTTTAAATATGATTCATCAATATAAAAAAAATGTTACATCTAAGTTGAAAAAGTTTATTATGAGATAGGGTCGATATAAAGTAAATTGGGCGTAAAACGGGAAGAAAAAAAAATGAAAGAGAGGGCACAATGCATATAAGAGGGGATGACGAGTAGAAAATGGTGAAGAGGAAAAGGAAGAGGCGTGAGAGTAGGCTTCTTCATGAATCAGTTCTAAATTGAATTATAACTGTTTAAAGTAAATTAATACTTTTTGGCTCACTAAATGAACTGGTCGATTTAACACATAAAAAACTGGTCTGGTTAGAAACGGTTCAAATTTGGTTCAAACTGGTTTGGTCCTATTTTTTCAAAAAAAATAAATAAGATTTGGTTCCTGTTCAGTAAAAAATAGTTTCAGTTCAGTAAAAAATATATTCGGTTCGGTCTAAAAACAGAACCAACCTAATAAATATATGACATTGAATATTAAGCTACGCAGAATAGACAACTGAAATACTCATCTATGCTATTTAATTAATTAAGTTAGACCGGTTTGATTTGTTTTGTTTTGACAGATTCAAAAGTTGTATAAGTTTAATTCAGTTTGATTTGAATTTATAGCATAAATTAGTACAAAAGACAAGTCGATTCGAACCAGTTCGAAATGAATTGAATATACTATTTTAAACTGACTTACTTTAACATTAAAAACTGATTTAGTTTGGAAACTAGTTCAATCGAACATGTTCAAATCAGTCCAGAACCAGACCAAATCTGGTTCAATTCAGCAGAAACCGATTTTTTTGAACAAGCCTATGTGGGATGAAGGAGAGGAACACAGAAAAAGGAAATGAGAGAAGAATAGAAAAAAAGAAGTAAATATATAAAATAAAGTTAATTTATTTTTATTAAAAATAGTTTATAATTTGGGAGATTTTATTTGCAGACCATCGACCTCTAAATACATGCCACTTTTGTGAAAATACTAAAACGTCCTAATACGTTTTTACATATTTGCCCTTACCTATTTTAAAATTTTCAAAAAATTACTAAACAAAGACCACTTATTTTTTTCACTATCTTTTATACTTATCTTCAAAATTATTATATCTGTTATCATCCTTTATATTTGTTTTTTAGCACAAGTCACATTTTCGATCACCATACACTCCACTCGTTCATCCGATCAACTTTTATTGGTACCAGTCGCCACAAACCACCACCAGCTGCCACAAAACCACCACCAGCCGCAAATCAGTCTAGGGCACCATCGCGAATTTAGAAACACCAGTCGGTACGTTTCCCTTAATTAGTTTAGGGTTTAGAAAAAAATTGACGAAATTTTGGGGAAGTTCGGCCATGGTGGAATCGGCAAGATCTTGCCGATTTCAGTACATATAATCGGCAAGCAATGGCCGATTAATAATAACCACCACGGTATGGATCAGAACTTCCTCCAGTTTGACCCTGCACCTCGACAGATTGAGCCCGACACTACACGCAAGACTCCCGATTATTTTTTGTGATTTCCCTCCTATTTATCTTTTTCCCCTGCATGTTATTATTGTTAGTTCCACTTCACTGCCTTGTTATTATAGATGTAGATGCATCTTTAAGAGAGGAAGGAGTTGATTGTCAGTTGAGAATTGTTCTTCATTATTTAGATTCCTAGTCGTTTTTGGTTTGGAGCGATTATGCTGCTGCTACGGGAATATCTGTGTTCAAGAAACGATCTTATCTTGTATATCTTTTTTGTTGGGGGACAAAGGAAGCAGCAATAATGTAATTTTCTTCTGGTGTAATTTGTTTATCCAAGAGTAAAAATTTATTTTGAAAGTAATGAGGCTTCGTTGTGAAGTTAACTTGTGATGAATGTGCATGGGTTCTGTAAAATCTATGATACTGTAATTATCACTGAATCTTAGATTACGATCATATTATGAAGTTTAGTAAGTCGATTGAGGATCGAGACTGAAGTTTTAAGCATTGAGATGAAAGGAAACCGAAGTTAGAGGACCAAGTATTCAATTTTTCTTTTCTTAAATTTTTTTTTTTGGGGGGCCAACGTTTTACTCGTTGCTGCCTTGTCAACTTCAGATGAACTAGCATTAACCCGACTAATTCAAGCCCGATGTATTTGTTCTAATCGGGTAAACCAGACCGTGGTGGTTATTATTAATCGGCCATTGCTTGCCGATTATATGTACTGAAATCGGCAAGATCTTGCCGATTCCACCATGGCCGAACTTTCCCAAAATTTCGTCAATTTTTTTTCTAAACCCTAAACTAATTAAGGGGAACGTACCGACTGGTGTTTCTAAATTCGCGATGGTGCCCTAGACTGATTTGCGGCTGGTGGTGGTTTTGTGGCGGCTGGTGGTGGTTTGTGGCGGCTGATTGGTGGCGACGGGTACCAATAAAAGTTGATCAGATGAACGAGTGGAGTGTATGGTGATCGAAAACGTGACTTGTGCTAAAAAACAAATATAAATGATGATAACATATATAATAATTTTGAAGATAAGTATAAAAGATAGTGAAAAAAATAAGTGGTCTTTGTTTAGTAATTTTTTTTAATTTTTAAAATAGGTAAGGGCAAATATGTAAAAACGTATTAGGACATTTTAGTCTTTTCACAAAAGTGATCTGTATTTAGAGGTCGATGGTCTGCAAATAGAATCTCCCTTATAATTTTCATATTTTTTTATTATATTATAATTTATATACTATTTTCTTTAAATTTTTACCATAAACTTACATGTAATGTACCGTGAATTACTTTCCTTCTTCGTTAATGGCACCCTTGAAGAACTAAACATACACGATAATGATATCATTTCTGTTTTGTATGAAAGGATGAATATTTAATGCAGCAAAACATACATTCCAAGTAATCTTCATCTTTTCAGGTGCTTACGCATGTATCTATTAAAACCTCATTATCAAGCATTTCATTAACACACTGTCCCCTACAGGATTAGCTTCTTAATCCAAAATTAGTTCAAAAAGTGCATTAATTATACATTAGTGGGAAGCAACAGGGAACAAGGCTGACTAGGTTTGGTTATACGAATCACTTTCCATACTAGTTGGGCTAAAAAATTAATGAAGGATTGAGGATATGCCTTACATACATATTGCCCGCGGTAAAAAATAAAATAAAAAAGGGTTTTGGGTTGGGAAGATCGATGCGTATTTGCGGATTCTTTTAAAAAGTAACTGCTGTGCAATTTTTTTTGAAAAAGTAAGTATACTTAAAAAATATTTAGTAAACTGTATATAAACGTTATTAGGGGTAGCGTTTTTCAAAAAACGCCACTAGGGGTAGCGTTTTTCATAAAACGCTAATTGTGGTAGCGTTTTTATGAATTTCGCTACCCCAGTGACGTTTTTTTTTACGTTTTTTTTACGATTCGATATTTAATTAAAAATAAAATTATGTATTTATTAAAAAAAATAAAACTTATAGTAAGTAGACATTTTAATTGCGATTCAAATGATGCAAAAAATATTAAATTTGGATTTACGAATTGACTGTATAGGCTCTGCCGTAAGTTGAGATATGAAAATTTGACTTACAAATATATAACTTATACCCTGTAAGTCCAAACTGACCACAGTGAATGTCATTTATGTTGTAATTCAATTATCTACCTAGGGTAATTTTTTTTATTAGAATACAGTGATTTTGTAACCTAACATCGATTGTCTTATAATTTGACCGAAATAATTAAATGCATTAGGTGAGAAATTTAATTATGTACTTACTCAAAAAAAATAAAAAAAATCAAATTCCGTAGATAATTTAATTACGAATTAAATGACGCTAACTAGACGTTAATATTTTACTTTTAGACTAACCATATAATACGATACGTAATTTACTTCGTATTATACAGTCAGTCTAAAAGTAAAATATTAACGTCTAGTTAGCGTCATTTAATTCGTAATTAAATTATCTACGAAATTTGATTTTTTTTTATTTTTTTTGAGTAAGTACATAATTAAATTTCTCACCTAATGCATTTAATTATTTCGGTCAAATTTTAAGACAAGTGGTGTTAGGTTACAAAATCACTGTATTTCTAATCAAAAAAATTACCCTAGGTTGATAATTGAATTACGATATAAATGACGTTCACCGTGGTCAGTTTGGACTTACAGGGTATGCGTTATATTTTTTTAAGTCAATTTTTCATATCTCAACTTACGGCAGAGCCTATAGTCAATCTGTAAGTCCAAATTTAATATTTTTTGCATCATTTGAATCACAATTAAAATATCTACTTACTATAATTTTTATTTTTTTTTAATAAATATATAATTTTATTTTTAATTAAACATCGAATCGTCAAAAAAACGTTTAAAAAACGCCACTAGAGGTAGCGAAATTCATAAAAACGCTACCCCAAGTAGCGTTTTATGAAAATCGCTACCCCTAGTGGTATTTTTTGAAAAACGCTACTCAAAGTAGCGCGCGTTGTAAAAAACGTTACCCCCAGTAGCGCTTATATATATTTTGCTAAATATTTTTTCAGTATACTTATTTTTTCAAAATATTTTTGGCAAAGTGCCTACTTTTTTAAAAAACTCGAAGTTGATTTTATTTTTATAAATTTGAACTTGGGTAGAGAGCTCAGTAACAAAAGCACCACCCGTAACTTATCTTATTTTATTATAACATATAATATGTTACATATTTAAACTTTAATTTCTAAAATTTGTTACTTGTAATTTCAAAGGTAATTTATCCATTTGTCTATTAAAAGTAGTCGGACATTAGCTTTGTGCATATGGTATAATAATAAAAAATAGATCAAAATAACTGAAACACTCGTTCGTACCCACAAACGGTAGATCTTGCCAAAACTATATATGATCTTGCCAAAGTAATTTCTCTTAGCTATATGACCATAATATTTCATCAAACAAGTCAGGAAAGTGCGGAGTGCACACTTGTTTGAGCTTATTATGATTCATGGTATTAGAACATCATCGGTTGTTAGGGGTGAAACCCCTAAGTAATGAGGGTTCCACGAGACACTTAATTTATTCTAAAGTTATTATTTTAAAAATTATTATAAATTTGAATTTTTGAAATTAATCACTTAATTTTTTATTCCAAAAATCCCGGTTTAGGATACTTACTTTCTTTGACGCCAAGTTTGATTCGAATAAGTGCAACTGACTTTTGCGCCAAGTTTGAACTGAAGAGGTGCAGTAACTTTGACGCCAAGTTTCGTCCAAAAGGGGCGAGATACTCTATAAGTTGGTCAATTGTATGGTTCAAATAATCACACAACAAACAACACATTCGTGTTCAAGTTCTTGTCCAGGTTATGATTTTATCTGATTGAAATTTTGGGTGAACCATCAAATAGTTTCAATCGAAAGTGTCGTCACAATTTCATATCAATTCAAAAAATTATCTCTAAATTCTACCATTCCAATTTAAAGCATTTTTTAATCTAAAAAATTTATTACCTACGAACAAACACATCAATTTCCATTGGATAAATTAAATTAACAGAGTTAGAATACTGCCCACTTCTAAAAGTAATGATACCAAAATTTGAATAAAGTGATTAAATTTTAGAACTTTAATATTATTATTATTATTAATTACCCATATTTTACGTAAAAAATATGATTCCTAAAACAGAGTAACGAGGCCCACAACTTATGTGTATATATGTTTAATGATCCGTTGGTTGTTCGAAATTAAAAGTTATATGAGAAGAAAGGAAAGGAAGAAGAGGAACGCAAAAGGGCAGTCCACTTTTTTAGTCCTCAAATTGTTTGTGGACGTAATCCACACGACAACATTATCAACCAACCGGATTAATTATAAAAAAACAACTCAAATTTTGTGAAAAAATCAAACAGCAAATAAAATTTTATTTTTTTACAAACACCTAACTAAATTTTTGGAATTGATCAATCAACAAACTCATATCAAATTTCGGTTATGTTTGAACGAATTTTTCAATGTTGAAGGGAGATATTAAGTCGTAATACTATTTCCTTAAAATAATTCAACTAATAATGACTTAATAACTTCGTCCAACACTGAAAAATTCATTCAAACATAATGAAAATTTGAGATAGGTCTCAATTCTGGTTTGTTGTTTATTAAAAAAAAAAATTGGTTTGCTGTTTGATTTTTCCTCAAAGTTCGGTTTGTTTTTTGGTAATTAACTCTTATCAACCTGCCCGTAACATAGAGGTGTCAATTCGGGTCAACCCGCCGGGATCGGTCTGACATAGCAAAATACTGTGTGGATCGACCCGAACCCGATCCGACGTACTGTGCGGGTCAGGTTTTCCAACCCACCAGACGGGTTGACGGGTCGACACGCCTGACCCGCTAATAACACATCCATTTGTGATATGTTAGAAGCTTCATTAACCGCCGCAAGCATATTTCCCAATTCCCATACTTGATTCCAGCAAAGTCTGAGCCCAGCCAATGCATTCTCCTTCGCCTCCACATGTTAAGTATTGTAGTCTGATTAATATGTAATGGTAGATTATGTATTAATGGCAGCGCCCCGAACTCATAGGTTATACTGTACTGTACTGTATTTCTCAATGTATACGTATTTTGTAACAGTAACCGTCATTAATATATCTTGCTAAACCGTGTGGAGGTTACCCACTTGGGTGTTACCACAAGAAATATGAGTTTGCTTCCCTTATTTTCCTCTCTAGAAAAACTGTGATTTTCCTTCTCAATCCTAAGTGTTTTCTTCATTAGATTGAGTGTTAACACCACATACGACCCATCTGTTGTCTCGGTGTACAAATCCATCACTGGCTCTGCAATCTTCTTCCAACCGACATTTTCATCGAGCAGCTTCGAATCCCACTCTGATTCACTCTTCCACCTGCAAATAGCAAATACACAAAAAATAAACACAAAACAATAACTTCAGGTAACAAATCAGTATTGAACCCTTGAAGTGGAAAAGAGAGAAGTGAAGAAGAAGAAGTGAAAGAGTATTGTTTACTGTAAAAAAAACTAGGTCCGATTGAAGAGTGAAGAAGAAGAAGTGAAGATTGAAGTGGTTCGACTTCGGTTATCAGGTCATACCGTCCAGTCTGATAACTCTGATCTAGTTTAGTAGCTTATGAGTATATTAAACCAGGTATAAAATGTGGTTCGGTTTACCTTTTTGAATCGATTTTTTGTACATCTTATGAATCACTCCATATTTTTGCAAAAAAATCATTTAGTTTGTGAATCGGTTCAAAACCGTTACATTTCACAAAAAGTACTGTTCGGTTCGGCCGAACCAATTTTTTATGCCCAAACCTAAAAGTAAGAGTTGCTTTGTCACTCATAGCTATAATTTCAGTTTAAGATTCATATTTTAAGCGTCCGTCCATGCAGATGTCTCTCCTATCGCTTTCATCTTCCCCTCTTGCATTTAAATGCCCTTCTTCTTCTTCCTTACTCAAGCTTTTGTACTCAAACACAGACCAAATAAAGAGAATTATGAGTTGCAATGGATGTAGGGTTCTTCGGAAAGGATGCAGCCCCGACTGTGTGATAAGGCCATGCCTGGAGTGGATAAAGTCACCTGAATCTCAGGCCAACGCCACCATTTTTCTTGCCAAATTTTATGGCCGTGTAGGCCTTATTAACCTCATCAACACCGGACCGAATCACCTCCGGACAGGTAGCTCTAGATAGAATTCATCATTTCTACCATCGATCTGTGTATTTAGAATCAACACCAAGTATATTTTTCTGCAGACATATTTAGGTCACTTCTGTACGATGCTTGTGGTCGGATAATAAACCCGATCCACGGCTCCGTCGGGCTTCTAAGGACAGGCAACTGGAGAGAATGCCAATCCGCCGTTGATTCAGTCCTGAAAGGCTCCGCCACCTTCATCACAAATACTGCTCTAGACTCCATGAAACCCTACGATCACCACAAGGTCCAGACCAGGAGCCACTTCGAGCGGACACCCAACACGCCGGAAGCTACTCTTGGGTGGTTATGCCCCACCGACGATATAAGATGCCACGTGGGAGCTGTTGGGAGAGGACTCCATGAGGCTAAAAGTGTTTCTTTAGGTCCAACTCCAATAGGTCATCAGAGCTGTGGTGGTTTTAACGGTGCTGCGAAATTGGAACTGACTCTAGGAGTCAGTGAGACTTCTCCGGTGGTCGATCCATCGGCTGCTGAGGCCGATCAGAAGTAATTAAACACTGTTCGATCCTCCAAGATGAGAAGTTATTTCGATGCAAGGCGACGGTGCAGATTTGAAATTATATGTTTTTTTTTTCTTTTTTCTTATCGATTGTATGTAGCCGACAACACTGAAAATGTTGCTCTTTTTGCATACACCTCAAATACATTACCAACTATTTGTTATGCTCCTTTATACTCTTGAAGGTGACAAGGATTACAACTTCGTTAATAGGCTATTGGCAAATAAATGCACTTGTGCACCATGGATTGGTTGGACATGATAATATATGACATTGATGCAGCACGATGTTGATAGACTAGAGTAGCTTTCTGTTAGGATTTCTGTTAGGATCGATTTTGCAACACACAGAAAGTTGATGAAGAATAACGAAAATTAAGAAATATTTTGAGAAAGTTAGAGAGTAAACGTGTGAGAGCGTTTTACGTGGTAACACCTCTAGGTAACCTCCACGGCGGTTTCATATGTATTGATAATTGTTCAACTCTCTATATTTCGAATACATGAATGGAGAAGTATATATAGTACAAAATTCCAAGTGCAACACGTTAGCTTGAACAACACGTTTTCCAGCTTGCACCGTCCAGACGCCCTTGTTGACCATCGTCTAGCCGCCCGTGTTAACTACTGTCCAGCCGAGCCGCTCATGTGCACCGTCCAGTCCATTGTATTGTTAGGCACCGTCCACAACTATAGTGCAACCTAAACTGTGATTGAACTGTGAGACGTGTGAACATTATGTTAGGTAGTGGAGTCTGATTAATATGTAATGTTAGTTTATGTATTAATGTACGCGTCTCGCGGTTCAACCTATCATTAGGTTGTACTGTATTTCTCCATATATACGTATTTTGTAATAGTAACCTATCATTAGTACATATAACCAAATCGCGTGGAAGTTACCCTAATTTGGGTGTTACCACGGAAAAATAGAGTCTCTCTCTACCTCTCCCTAATCTCTCTAGATTTGTTGTTCTTATTCTTCATCAAATTAGAGGTGTTGTTGTGAATCGATCCTAACAACTGGTATCAGAGCTAAGGAGATTAAACACGGCCACTGAAGATGGAGAGTTCGAAGTTTGAAATCGAGAAGTTTGATGGATCCGATTTCGGTTTCTGGAAGATGCAGATAGAAGACTGTCTGTACCAGAAAGATCTTCACGAACCCTTGGTCGAGGTGAAGCCGGAATCCTTGACAGAGGATCAATGGAAGTTGAAAGATCGTCAGGCCCTAGGGATGATTCGGTTGACCTTGTCGAAGAGCATGGCGTTCAACATCGTTAAGGAGAAGACTACGACCGATTTGTTGAAAGCGCTATCAAATATGTACGAAAAGGCATCGACGATGAACAAGGTATATTTGATGCGTAGATTGTTCAATTTACATATGTCTGAAAGTGGATCTGTTGTTGATCATATAAATGAGTTTAATATGATTATGAGTCAATTGAGTTATGTGGAGATTAACTTCGAAGATGAAATTAAAGTCTTTATTTTGATGTCATATCTACCCGAGTCTTGGGATACTGTTGTTGCTGCAATTAGTAGCTCCCGTGGTTCTGAGAAACTGAAGTTCGATGAAATCTGAGATGTTGTTCTCAGCAAAAGAATTCGCAAACGAGAAGTGGGAGATTCATCAGGTTGTGCTTCCAGTGTGGACAGAAGGGGAGAAGCAATTTGAAGGGTCAAAATCAACATGGCCGATCAAAAACAAAGAATCGAGGAAAATCTCCGAACAAAGTCAACGTGATTTGTTGGAATTGTGGAGATAAAAGGCACTATCAGATAACCTGTAAGAAACCAAACAAGAAGAAAAAGAATCAGAAATCAGGAGATGATACTGATTCTGTAAATTCAGCAGAAGACATTGGGGATGCTCTAATCCTTAGTGTGGACAACCCGGTTGAATCTTGGATTTTGGAGTCTGGTGCAACTTTTCATTAGTCTTCAAGCAAGGAATTGTTTCAAAATTTCAAGTTTGGAAATTTTGAAGAGGTATATCTTGGTGACAACAAAGCTTTGGAGATTGAAGGAAATGGGGATGTCTGCATAAAGACCCCATCGGGAAACTAGTGAACATTGGAGGATGTAAGATATATTCCTGGACTCAAGAAGATTATGATCTCTGTTGATCAGTTGGATAGCACAGGCTACGCAACAGAGTTTGGTAAAAGTTTGTGTAAGATTGTAAAGGGTGTTATGATTGTAGCTCGTGGCACAAAATCTGGAACGTTATACACCACTGCAGGGTGTATAAACATGGTTGTTGTTGCTGAGAGTGCTTCTGGTTCATGTCTGTGGCATAACAGACTTGGACACATACATATGAAGATGTTGGTTGCAAAAGGAGCTTAGAGGGTCTGAAGTCTGTTGATATGGGTGGTTGTGAAAGTTGTGTTATGGGAAAACAGAAACGAGTCCGCTTCACAAAGACTCCGAGAGAGTCGAAGGAAGTGTGGTAGGAAATGGTTCATACAGATGTCTGGGAGGATCTAGGTTCTATGTCACATTAATTGATGATTTCAGCATGAATGTATGGGTTTATTTCTTGAAGCACAAGTCAGATGTGTTTGCAACATTCAAGAGGTGGAAAGCTGAAGTTGAGAATCAGACTGGATTGAAGATCAAATGTCTGAGGTATGACAATGGAGGAGAGTATGACAAGTCAGAGTTCAAAGTGTTTTGTGTTGCTGAGGGAATCAGATTGATGAGGACAGTTCCCAGTAAGGCTAGGCAGAATGGAATTGCTGGGAGGATGAACAGAACTTTGAATAAGCGTGCGGGAAGCATGAGGTTGCATTGTAGGCTACACAATATGTTCTGGACAGACGCGGTGAGCAGTCCTGCATGCTTGATCAACAGGGGACCATAAATTCCCTTGGGGTTCAAGATTCCAGAGGAGGTATGGACTGGAAATGATCTCAAGTACTCACACTTGAGAATTTTCGTCTGCACGACTTATGTTCATGTTGATATAGAGAAGAGAGATAAGCTTGATGTTAAGGTTGTGAAGTGTTACTTCATAGGTTATGGTTCTTATTTGTTTGGCTACAGGTTTTGGGATGACAAGAACATAAAGATCCTGAGACACTGTGATGTGATGTTTGATGAATCTGTTCTATACAAGGACAGAGAGCAGAATGTTCCAGAGACTACAAATCAAGTGGGAGTTGAGTTCTGAGTTGCAGAAGACTACACCCATAGAAGATACTCAAACAACTCCAGAGACTGTTGCTGAAGAACCCGTAGTGGAGAAAATGACACTTGAGCAGGTATTGAAGAGATAATCCAGAACCATCAGAGCACCAGATAGGTATTCACCTTCATTACATTATCTGTTGATGAATGATGAAGGGGAACTAGAGTCTTTTGATGAGGCACTACAGGTGGATGATTCAATCAAGTGGGAGCAAGCCATGGATGATGAGATGAGCTCCCTTGAGAAGAATGACACATGGTTGTTGACTGAATTGCTTGTAGGGAAGAGAGCCTTGTTGAATAAGTAGGTGTTCAGGATCAAGGCTGAACCAAATGGCAAAAGACGGTTCAAGGCTCAGTTAGTAGTTAAAGGGTATTCACAAAGGAAAGATATTGATTGTGCTGAAATGTTTTCTCCTGTTGTGAAATTAACTACTATCGGGATTCTATTGAGTATTGTTGCATCAGAGAATTTGTATCTTGAGCAAATGGATGTAAAAACAACATTTTTACATGGAGATCTGGATAAGGAGATCTATATGCAGCAACCAGAAGGATTTGTTGTTTCGGGCAAGGAACACATGGTGTGCAAGCTCAACAGTAACTTATATGGGTTGAAGCAAGCACCGATACAATGGTACAAGAAGTTCGACTCCTTCATGATCAAGAGTGGCTTTTGTAGGAGTGAAAAAGATCAGTGTTGTTTTTTCAAGAAATACACTGATTCTTATGTATTTCTACTCTTGTATGTTGATGATATGTTGATTGCAGGATCCAGTATGAGAGAGATAAACCATGTGAAGGCAAGTCTGTCTTCAGTGTTTGAGATGAAAGACTTGGGTGCAGCGAAGCAGATTCTTGGGATGAGAATATCATGGGATAGATCTGCTGGTACCTTAAGTCTATCCCAGGAACAGTACATTGAGAAGGTCGTGCCCCGATTCAGGATGACTGATATTAAACCCATGACTACTCCTTTGACAAATCACATAAAGTTGTCAAATGGACAATCACCCAAGACAACTGAAGAACGTGAGCAGATGACACTGATTCCATATGCTTCAGCAGTTGGGAGTTTGATGTATTCTATGTATGTAAATGACCTGACATAGCACATGCAGTGGGTGTGGTTAGCAGGTACATGGAAAATCCGAGGAAAGAGCATTTGGAAGCTGTGAATTGACTTATGAGATATATGAAAGGTACATCCAGTACTTCACTGTGTTTTGGCAAAGACAAAGTGATTCTGCATGGTTTTCTGGATGCTGATCTTGGTGGTGATATGGATTCGAGCAAGAGCACATCCAGATATATTTACACCATAGGTGGTACATAAGTGAGTTGGA
Organism: Chamaenerion angustifolium; assembly: GCA_946814005.1. Lineage (NCBI taxonomy): Eukaryota > Viridiplantae > Streptophyta > Magnoliopsida > Myrtales > Onagraceae > Chamaenerion > Chamaenerion angustifolium. The sequence continues at coordinate 29,865,151 of OX328277.1, read as the reverse complement.
TGTCCATGCTTCAGAAATGTGTTTCTCTTTCATCTACTGAGGCTGAATATGTGGCAATAGTTGAAGCTGGGAAAGAGATGATATGATTGGCAGATTATCTGGAACAATTGGGGCAAAGAAGCAGAGTGATAAGATTATGTATTCAGGTAGCCAGAGTGTCATACAGTTGGTGAAGAATCCAGTTTATCATTCGAAGACTAAGCATATCAGAATGCGGTATCATTTCACTCGCAGAGGAGAGGAAGAAGGAGACTTGTGCTTAGAGAAGATATATGGTGTGAAGAATTCAGCAGACATGTTGACAAAATGTGTCGATGTTGGGAAACTGGGGTTGTGAAAAAACTTGGTTGGCCTTCTGTAGGTGTGTCACTACAGATGGTGCGGTGAAGATATTGATGATGATGCTGAGAGAATACGGTTTTTTGGTGAATGAATCAGTCTCCAAGTGGGAGAACTGTCAAGTAGTGGAGCCTGATTAATATGTAATGTTAGTTTATGTATTAATGTTCGCGTCTCGCAGTTCAACCTATCATTAGGTTGTACTGTAATGTATTTCTCCATGTATACATATTCTGTAACAGTAACATATCATTAATACATATAACCAAACCGCGTGGAGGTTACCCTAATTTGGGTGTTACTACGGAAAACAGAGTCTCTCTCTACCTCTCACTAATCTCTCTAGATTTCTTGTTCTTCTTCTTCATCAGATTACAGGTGTTGTTGTGAATCGATACTAACACATTAATATATAAAAGAACATTACATATTAATTAGGCTTCACAACCTAACACTTTCCATATTGTCTTTTGACATGTTCAGGGACATATATGAACTTGGTACGATGTAGTCGATCTAGGTTGACTGATATGAGGCCCGCACAACAACAGAAATTGATGCCATAGATGTTGAAGATCTTAAAATTTCTTCTCAATTTATACTAATTAGTAACGGCAATAGCTGCCAAGGACTGTCTGTGCTGATAGATATGGGACATAGGGACAAAAGTGTGAGCAATCAATCGCTTATATATCACAAGTCAACTAGACATTATCTGATATAGGACATTTAAAGTTAAGACATGAATTATATGTCATACGGGACATTTAGTCATCCATCAATTATGGAATGCATAACATTGAACCGACATCTTGTTATGCGATATGACACATTGAGTCAACATCGAATTATATGATACAAGACTTTTAAGCCAACGTCGAATGATATAATACGAGACACTGTGACAACATTGAATTGTATGATACAAGACATTGAGTCAATATCAAATTGTATAATACGAGACTTTGAGCATACATCGCATTGTATAATACAAGACTTTGAGCCAACATTGAATTGGTGTGATCTTGAGACACGTCGTGTAGACGCTTTCCGAAAGATGATATTTGTCCCTACTCGTAAATGAGTTTTGCTAACATGTTATCAACAAATCATCCCCGAGGATTACAACAAAATCACAAAGTCGACGAGTAGCAAAACTTATAGACCTTCCTTAGAACTTCTATTGGGACATATCTTTTATTGGACATCGCATGATCCAGAAGAATCACACTTATCTTGAGAGTAAGTAAAATGATTATTGGATGAATTATTTGTGTGGTATGTGTTCCTATTCATAGACATGCACATCTAAGTGTCACTTCAAAAGGGTTGCATCCTTACATTTGTATAATTTTAAAGATTTGCATCATTCCATTACATCCTTTAGTATTTTCTAGATTCTTAATATTTTATTTGATCCTTAAACTTTATTCAATAGACAAATACTTCCTCATTCTTATTTGTCGTGATACATTTATCCTTATAATATTACAATCTACCACAAAGTTCCAAAATGTGCAGGGGAGAGACCGTTTTGCAGTTGACTATAAGGATGTCGATGTCCTCATGCTTGAGCCCAGTCTTGTCGAACAAGGCATCTATGGCCGAGAAAATCATGTGCTCAGTCTTTGGGGGAAATATAGTGCAGAGGGATATCAGTCTCCTCCTCCCCAAGCCCCCCTAATTCTCCATGATCCTCATAGGAAAAACTCGAAGCTCGTAGGATTTATTGTCTTTGAAAGTGAACTTGATAGCCTCAATGAAGCGTGTTAGCTAGAGGACCATATTTCAATAGTTTAGAAATTAATGTACTTAGTTACTATTATATATTAGTCCCTATATTTAGAATTTTGCTACTTAGTCTCTATTACTCGCTATATAAGGGATATCACCATTTGTATTTGAAATCATCTCAAGCTAATACAATGTTCTCCATTAGTATAATTTGATCTCAATTTTCTCTCCACATTTCAGCTAAAACACTTTCAAAGCGAGATAATGGGAAGTGGCATATCGTGATGGGCGATGGGGAGCTTGAAGCATGCATAATCTACAAGGAAGATAGTAAACAATGCATACGGGGATTCGACATGAAGTAAACAATGGTGGTGAGGATAGAAGAAGAGAGAAAGGTCGAAGTGAAAGGACTTACAAAGTTTGAGGATCTCGTGTGGCCCTAAGAAAAAGACATGGAGGTTGATAGACACCATGATGGTAATGAGAGTGACGATGGTGACGGGATTAACTAGGTAAGTGGTAACCAAGCTTCACATATAAGGTAAGTGATGACATTGCACGAATCTTACTTTTTTCCCTCTCATATAGTTTTTTTTTTTTTTGGTAAATACGACTATTAATAATACTAATTAAGCACCAAAGTTTTTCACAAATCTAGGGACAGTTTGCCCCTCAGCATCAAAAGAGATGTGGTTGATCACATTTTCCGGAGGATTTTCTCAATTGTGAAAGTGTTCATCCTGATTGACCGCTTCTTTCGCCATAAGATCAACAACTCCATTTGCCTCTCAATAAATATGTATGATCTTGATTCGCCTGAATTCCCGCATGATTATCCTGCAATCAGAAATAAGGGACATCAGTGGACGATCCACATTATCCTCCTCCACTAAAAGGTTGATCGCCTCCTGGACATCTGATTTTATATGTAAGTCTTGAATGCCCAAATTTGTAGCCATGATCAGGCCGTCCCGGATGGGCCAAAGTTCTGCCACTAAACTGTTAGTAATACAAATTCTCCTTTGAAATCCTTTTACCCCCTTCATTTCTCAAAATCCCCGCCCCCTGCCGGACCTGGATTGTCAATCGATGATCCATCTGTGTTGAGTTTTAACCATCCATGTGATGGAGGTTTCCATCCCACCCGGATTGTCTTGTTTATGTGGGTGGCCTTGTTTATCGTGAACTCCTCTTAAATCTCTTTTGTCTGACACAAAGTTAAAGTAGCATTAATATAGTTATTTGCATTAATATAGTTTTTTCATTAGGTTTAACACACTTAAATATTTACTGAATGTGATTAAATATACTGTCGTTACTCTTTCGCCCAACACTTCCGTTAAATATTACACTTTTTGTAAGATAATTATTTTGCCTCCTCATTCATTTTTCTAAAAAAAAAAAAATTCCAACCCTGCAATGCTTTTGTAAACTCAAAATAAACTCAGAAAGTAGTTTATGGGTTCAAAATGAACCCAATATCGTATTTCTCAATTAAAAATTAAAAAATTGCAACTATCGGGCAAAAAATATATATGAGAAGATGAAAATAATCTTGTCCGATTCTTGAACATCGTTTCTCTTATTTTTGTTTCTTATTTCTATAAAAAAAATAGTATTTTCAACCTAACGCATGTCAATTTCACAAAATTAGTTACTTTTAGACTTTTAGTGTAAATAACAATACCCTGCCCTCGAACATATGAGTGAAAATTTTCATTATGAGGTTTTGGTTTACAATTAATTTAATAGACTAAGATTATATTTTATATATATATATAACGAAATATTAATGATAAACTAATTACATATGTATAGAAAAAATATTAATTGTTATTATATAGTGATATGAGTATATGACATTAATAATATTGCAGTTATATATATATATATATATGTATGTATATATTCCCTATATATATTCCTGCTAAAAAGTTATAATTTTTAGATTATACACCTTTTAAGGAATATATTTTAATAATGGACCAAAAAAAATTAATAGTATACTTGATGTGTCATAAAAGTATAGTTATCCGGACCGGTGGTCCGACCGGGAACTGGACCCCTATTCGGTTTGATTCAGTTAAAAGACCATTTTATAAATTAACAATGTTTGAATCGGGTTGAACCGAGCGGTTTTGGGAAAACTGGCTGGTTTCCGGTTCACTTTTTAGTTGATTTTATTTTGGGTTTTCGTTTTTTTTCGACCGTTTTTTTTTGGGTTTCCGGTTTTGGGTTCTGCATAAACCAATCGGCTTAACCCAATTGGTTAAACCTAGGGGTGGCAATCGTGTCGTGTCGTGTCTAATCGTGTCGTGTCATTAATCGTGTCGTGTCATTAAACGTGTCGTGTCTAAACGGATAAGTTTTAAACGTGTCTGTAAATGTCAGACACGTACACGACACGTTTAATAAACGTGTCACACGACACACGACACGGCAACACGACACGATTAATACACGACACGACACGGCACGTTTACAACACGATAAGACACGACACGATTAGACACGGCATGTCACGATAACACGACACGACAGACACAACACGACACGATAGACACGATATATACGATAAAACACGACACGATAAGACACGATAAGACACGTTAAAATGTGGGTGTGGGTTAGTGAAAATTATACACGATTAGACACGACACGATTAGACACGGTTAGACACGACACGATTAGACACGTTTAGACACGATTAATTAATCGTGTTTAAACGTGTGTTTGTCGTGTTTTAGCAGGTTAGATGTGTTTAGACACGATTATTAATCGTGTCTAAACGTATAAGAGTTGTTTAGACACGCTTAGTAATCGTGTCGTGTCTAAACGTGTAAATTGCAGATCGTTTAATCGTGTCGTGTCAGAAATTGCCACCCCTAGTTAAACCGGTTCACTACTATTGTGTATTGTGTTTGAGAATTGAGAGTAATGTGTGTTTAATATTGAAACTATGTAGTTTGTGTGTGTGTGAGACTATGTAATTTGAGGTAATTATATTTGTGTTTGAGACTATGTATGTACTTTAAGTTTTCAAAAAAAAATCCCCTTGTGAACAGTGAACCGCACACTGAACCGGGTTGGATCAGTCGAACCGTGAATTGGCCCCCTTGCCGGTTCGATGGCCGGTCCGGTTCTTATAACTATGCATAAAAGTGTAAATAAAATTACAGTTTATCAAACATGTACTTTTATATTAAAATACATTCAACTTATAATATCTTTTATTTTTAATGATATTAGTTAATTTGACATGTGTGTTGCACATGCAATAAATTTAAAGTTCAATTGTATTGACTAAAAATTGTAGCAAGAATTCAGGTATTCCCTTTATCCCAATAAAATGTTGTGTGGATCTCTAAAACCTAATATTTATATAATGAATTAAAAAATAGATTACATATGAAAATTTAAAAGGAATATATGGTAGTTTTACTAAAGAATTCTAAATGATGAGAATGTTTAAGTACTCAAGATAAAACAAATATAAATAATATGAAAAGATTTGTAGAAATATATATATGTAATTATTGATAAAGTTGTGATTCATGAGAATTATAGATGTGTAATGAGTATAATTGTATGAAGAGATTTGTAATGTAATAGTTGACTACTGATAGAGTTATTATGATTGAAAAATGTATAGGTATAAATTGCATAATTGGTATAATGAAAATTGGATAGACTAACTTTGACTTCTAATGTTGAGAAGAATATGAGCTGATTTAAAAACAAATGTTAATAAAATCTAGCTATTAAAAAATTAACACAAATCCTATTCGAACAAGTACCATCTTATGAACTCAGATTCATTTGAGTGGTAAAAAAAAAACTCAGAATCATGAAATAATAAATTAAAAAAATTTAAACCTTTTTTTATAAAAATATATATGACAGGCAGAACCAACCTACCATTTACCGTTGACGATTCATTAAAAAGCGGATAAAATTTAGGTTAGTCATGCCAACTGATACATAAAGAAAACTTCACGTGCAAATGCTGTGAAAAGGTATTTTAATTTTCTTGTCATCACTCACACCTGCTAAACTTCACAACGCCAAGAACATTACAACATATTCCTTAAACATTTACCCGTGACATAACAGACAAACTGAGCTAACTATATAAATAACGAGCTTTCGTTAATAAGAAGAACACAACAGACGACAGATAAAGATGCCCGAGTACTGTGTAACCGGAGGGACTGGCTTCATAGCTGCCTATCTGATCAAGTCCCTGCTCGAACGTGGCCACACCGTCCGAACCACTGTCAGGGATCCTGGTCTCTCTCTCTCTCTCTCTTTCTCTCTCTCTCTCTCTCATATGATATTGAGTTCTTTCCAAGCTCATTGTTGAAATATTTATGCTGTTGTGGTAGCATAGTTGATTGGTAGATAATTGCTGATATATCTCTATGATTAACGAAGGCGATGACGCAAAAGTCGGATTTTTGAAAGAACTAAGAGGAGCAAAGGAGAGGCTGAAGATCCTGAAAGCAGATTTGCTGGTAGAAGGCAGCTTTGATGAGGCAGTAAAAGGAGCTGATGGTGTCTTCCACACTGCATCCCCAGTTTTAGTTCCCTATGATGAAAATATCCAGGTAGAATTAGCAACGGTATCAGTTCCGTTGCTAAAGCTATTCAGAATTTGCAATGATTTTGTTTTACTGTAACTATGCTATAGAACGTAAGTTAATAGTACGTACGACAATGGTGAGGTGAAAATTTAAAAATCATAGTTATAATCGTCATTTTTTTATATAGTTAACTGTATTATTATGGTGTGGTGCGATTGGTGATAAATTTTATACTCGTAATGGTTATGGTATTTTAGTCTTACTGATAGTTATTATATAAATATGAGATTTATTTAATATTAATATATACTAATAATAGAAGTAAGATTTTCACTTTTCAAATTTTACAGATCCAAAATTCAACGAATTTTAATTGAACGATGTTAATGTTACTTTTGAATGATGTTAATGATGAATGAGCTAATATTGACTGGTATTAATGTTGAATATTTGTATTGTTTGTGATTTATATATTTATTAAGATAACGTCCTATTACTTTCACATGTGGTATCAAGTATGGGTATACAGTTAAAACCGCGGTTAATAACCACGATTATAGTATTGAAAAATATAACTGTAATGGTTATGATTATGGTATTTATTTTAAAAATATAGTATAATTATAGTATTTATCATACTCACACCATAACCTAACCATTGTTAGCTCTAGTTAAGCTACTATGCATGTGTTTTTGTAGGAAACTTTAATTAACCCTTGTGTTCGTGGAACACTGAATGTGTTAACCTCCTGCTCCCGATCGAGTAGCGTTCGACGAGTCGTTCTCACCTCGTCATGTTCTTCGATACGGTATCGCTACGATGCTCATCAAGTGTCTCCGCTCAATGAATCACACTGGAGCGACCTCGAGTACTGCAAACAGTTCAATGTACGTGACCATCGTCCTTCACTAAATCCCAATTAGCGACGCTTATTTCACTTTTAGCAACGACTTACACAAACTAAGTGCCCCCCCTATTTGTACTGCAGCTGTGGTACGCATATGCAAAAACTATGTCGGAGAAAGAAGCTTGGAAGATGTGTGAAGAAAGTGGAATGGATATGGTTGTGGTGAATCCTTCCTTTGTTGTAGGTCCTTTACTGACTCCACAACCTACTAGTACTCTGCTTCTGATTCTTGCAATGGTGAAAGGTGAAATTATACTACATAGAATGAACATATAATGACGAGTTGAAAATCAGTGTTGTGAAGTTTGAAATGAACAGGTCTGAGAGGTGAATATTCGAACCAGACAATTGGTTTTGTGCACATAGACGATGTGGTATCTGCGCATGTCATAGCCATGGAGGAAAAGAAAGCATCGGGTCGATTGATTTGTTCAAGCACGGTTCTTCACATGTCTCAAGTCATTGAAATGCTCAGATCCAAGTATCCTTCTTACCCGTATGAAACCAGGTACATTTTAAATATAAGAACTACATTGGACCTCCAAATTACTATTGTTAAGTAGATCACTTATTCAGACCAGTTTAAGTAGATAATATGTATTGTAAATGTAACACGTCGAACATGAGTGACACTGTTCTTAATGGCCCAACCTAATATGATTGATCTCTTTGTCTTTACTTGAGATCAGAAAAGAATATTTTTTTTTATTGAACTTGAGTAGTATTTCTCTTACGTATATATGAGTTTCAAACCACTTCTTTCTATTCGATACAAGACTTTCTAAGGTGTCACAATCTATGTTTAATCGTTGTGATCCAATCCATAATGTTTGCAATCGGTAGGTGACTCGAACTTGTAAGTCATTTACTAACTATTTTCTCTCGTTGACACAGATCTTTAACTTTGCAAACCCGATCATGATTCAGACTCGTCTTTAATATAATTTGTAACACCCAAATTTTGAGTAACTATATCCACTAACCCAGCTCAATCTGTTGTCAACATATGAGTCTGATTTTTTTTTTTTTTAATTTGAGTGGTACATATCTTACTATTACTAATATGAGATTTAAATAATTTCATCCTAAACTTTTACTATACAATTGTTAGACTATAATGTTGAATCATATTAAATTTCTGTAACAAGTGTAACACACCCTATAATATATCAGAGCAACTGGCCAAATGGTATACAATCTTCACAAATATTTACCACAAAACTTGCATCTTTCATCATTCATAGCCATCAACTACATATCATCAGTGGGATAATACAACTTCTATCCTACAAATTATTTACCTAGAGTTCCGTATCGGTTTTGATACCATTATTCATTCTTTGGTGCGTGTGGAATATTGTGCAGATGTGGCAGCCAAGAAGGAGAGAACATCCCACATTCCATGGACAGTAGCAAGATCATCAAATTGGGACTTCCAGAGATGAAATCTGTTGAGCAAATGTTTGAGGATTGCATCAAGAGTTTCCAGGACAGGGATCTTCTTTGAACTATATTAACCTATTGACTCTCACAGTTATATAATCGACTATGATATAATGAATAAAGATTTCAATGCGTTGACTTAATTGAATATATATATATATATATTCACTATGATAAAAATATTCAAATTTATAATACGAATAAAATAATGCCAATTTCTGTAATTTTACAACTTTTTCTAAAGTGTTAAAAATTAAAAGTTTTTAAAAAATAACCAATGTGCAAAAAATATTTGAAAAAGTAATTATACAAAAATAATATTTAGCAAAATGTATATAAGCGCTACTGGGGGTAGTGTTTATTACAACGTGCGCTAATTTGAGTGACGTTTTTCAACAAACGCTACTAGGGGTAGAATTTTTCATAAATGAAAAACGTCATCTCTAGTGACGTTTTTTTTATAATTTTTTGACGACTCAATTTTTAATTAAAAATAAAATTATGTATCTATTAAAATAATTAAAAAATTGTAATAAGTATATATTTTAACTGCGATTCAAATGAATCAAAAAAAATATTAAATTTGGAATTACAGATTGACTGTACGCTCTGCCGTAAGTTGAGATATGAAAATTTGACTTAAACAAATATAACTGAGACTCTGTAAGTCCAAACTGACCACGGTGAACGTCATTTATGTCGTAATTCAATTATCTACCTATGGTAATTTTTTTGATTAGAAATACAGTGATTAATTCTGAACTTGTAATAATTCAATTTGAATCTTGATTTTATTTTTTATGGCTAACCACTCTATTCTTTTTTTTGTTTTGTTTTTTGCCAATAATCAAATTCATTCATTGCTCAAAGTCCACGTTCGGGTTGTCCAACATACATAATGAAACCAATGAAGGAGGATGTATAAATGTCTAGTTTACCAGACACATCCCTTGTTTGGATTGTCTTGCAATCCAATTAGCGCATCGATTAGCACTTCTTCTAACAAAATGCCACCTAACTCTAGGTATGCATGTAGCCAAAGCTAATGTATCCATCAAAATACGCTCTATCTCCCACTCCATACCTTGGCTCGGTTCCTCTAACTTGTTGATGACGATCTGCAAGTCTGTTTCAACTATGACATCGGCCCACCTGTGGTAGACTGCGAGCTCCACCGCATGCATCACCGACATTGCCTCGGTTATGAGTGTCGTTGTCGCCCTTCCTCCCGAGATCCTTCCCGCGACTATCTTCCCATTTGAGTCCCGGGCTATGACACTGGTTCCTCCTCTTCATGTTGATGCTTCCCACGCTCCGTCACAATTGATTTTGTGCACCCCGATCAGCGGTCTGGTCCAAGCTGTTTGGTGCTCGCCCCCACGAACCGATGTTGCTATTGGGGTTGTCACTCTATGCGTCCAGCACTCTTCAGTCAGGTTCCGCGCCGCTTGGATCGCGTGGCTTGGGCTCGGTCGTGTGTTGTCGTGGATGACTCGGCATCTCTCTTTCCAGATTTCCCACGCTAGTGTTTCCGCGTGTAATCGCCGCTTCTTCCCATCTTCGCCAAATCCTTCCTCCAATCAAAGCATTCGGTCCAGCCATAGTTCATCTTCGTGTGCACCGTTCGCTGCCCATCTGAGTCCCAACCCTCCTAGCCACGCGGCTCGTGCCTAGTCGCATTTCCTAATCGCGTGTGCTGCATCTTCTACGTGATCACAGAAAGGGCAGCCAGGTTGGATGTCGATTCCTCTCCTCGAAAGTGTTGCTCGGACCGGGATTGCATCGTGACGTGCCTGCCATAAAAATGTTTTTACCTTGGGCGCGGCCATTCCTTTCCAGCTTCGAGTCCATCCTTTATCATGAGTTGGTCGGCTGTGGGCATTGTCGGAGTTGGTTCCTCGTGTTCGAGCTCTCGTAGTCGTCGGTAAACTAGCTTGGGATCGGGTCTTCCCATCCTTGCATGTGGCCAAATTAGCCTGTCTTCCACGTTTTGCTTGCTGATGTATATTGATCGGATTGCTCGTTTCTCACGCTCGGATATGATTCTGTGAATTGGCCGAAGGTCCCACGTCCCTGTCTTCTTCGAGATGAGTTCTTCGACCCTCATCTCGTAGAGCTCAACGTGGCTGCGATTCTGGTTCTCATCCCCAACCGTGGCTTCCCCTTCGCGTCTGCTTGTAAGACTGCACGGTTGTGTATTCGGCCAGCAAGGTACCCATTGGTCTCCAAATACCCTTATCGTCTTGCCATTGCCGACCCTCCATGCACCTTGGGTTTTCATCATATCCCGACCTATAAGGATGCTACCCCATGCCCAAGAAAGTCAGGCCCTTTTCTTTGCATCCGATAAGTTGTGCCTGGGTTAATACATACCTTTCATGACACGGGCCCAAAGAGATTCCGGGTTGTTGTGTAGTCTCCATGTCGTTTTGGTTAGCATGGCCGTGTTGAAGTTCCCCAAATCTCGATATCCCATCCTGCCCATGCCCTTTGGCAGTGTCATTTTTTTCCAGCTTATCCAATGCATTGTTCTCTTCCCGTCCCTACCACTCCACCAGAATTGAGCGATCATTTTCGAGATTTCCGCACACCAAGTGCTCGGTAGTTTGAAGAGTGTCATTAGATAGATCAGGATGGCGAATATAACTGACTTAATCAGTACCTCTTTGTCGACCCTGTTGAGAAAGAGGAATTTCCAACTGTGCAGCTTTCATATCACTTAGTCCTTGATGTATCCGAGTGCCGATCTCTTCGATCTTCCCCAGTTGGTAGGGATACCGAGGTAATTGCCTGCATCGGCTACTGCATTGATGCTGAGAGCTCCTTTGACAAGATCCTTTGTCGTGTCCTGAATTGTAGCTCCGAATTGGATGCACGACTTGTTAAGGTTGACGTTCTGTCCCGAGGCCTGACTGTACCTTTCAAGAATCTGTGTGAGCGTGCGTGCATTCTGTTCGGTTGCTCTCATGAAGATAATGGAGTCATCTGCAAACAGCAAGTGGTGGATTTCCGGGCATGATCTCTTCATCTTTATGCCCTCGAATCTCCGGTCCTCCACCGCCTTACTAATTTGCCTGGAGAGGGCATCAACTACGATTATGAACAGGTACGGGGACAGAGGGTCCCCCTGCCTTAATCCTCTCGTTGGTCTGAACCTGGTTGTCTTTTCACCGTTTATGACCACGCTGTATTGCACGTTGGTGATACACTCTTTTATCCATCTGCACCAGATTTCAGCGAACCCCAATGCCTTAAGTAATTCAAGCACAAAATTCCACTCCACTCGATCGAATGCCTTGTTCATATCCAGGTTGATCGTGCACTCTTCTGTGCTTGCCTGTTTATTAGTTCTCGTATGGTGGAAAAGTTCGTGAGCAATAAGAATATTATCATGAATAAATCTGCTAGATACGAAAGCACTTTGATAGGGCGTTATAATATGTGGGAGGACACTCTTAAGTCTATTTGCAAGGATTTTAGATATGATTTTGTAGTTGAAGTTTCATAGACTAATTAGCCTAAATTGCATGGGATTTGTAGGGTGGGGCACTTTGGGAATAAGTACTATGTCAGTATAACAAAAGCCTAGGGGCAATCTATTTGACTCAAGGAAAGAGAGTACCGAGTTGAATATGTCGTCCCCGAGCACGTCCCAGAATCGATGATAAAATACCCCCGGGAATCTGTCTGGTCCCGGCGCCTTTCCCCCTCCCAATTAAAATACTGCCTCCTTGACCTCTTCTTTGCATACCCTTCTTGTAAGTATCCCATTCATTCTATCATCAATGATGCCAGGGATGCTTTCAAGATGATCCCTCATACCCACACTGCCCTCCGATCGGAATATGGATTTGAAGTAATCCTCGCATACCGTTCTGATTTCTGATCCATCCTCCGTCCATGTACCGTCCCCCTCTGGGAGCCGCATGATCGTGTTTTCCCTTCTTCTTTGGATGGTGGAAGTATTTGGTATTCCTGTCTCCTGCCTTTAACCACTGGATCCGAGACTTTTGTCTCCAGTACTTTTATTCTCTAGTCCATGCCTCATCTAGGAGCTGCTTGATGTTTGTCTCGGCTTGTTTGTCAAGATTCCCTGCGCTCTTTGTTGGATCCCATCAAGTTGTTTTTGGAGTTCCTCGATTCGTTTCCTATTGTTGAGGTCATGCTGCTTGCTCCATTTGTTTTGGCACTGTCCGAGCTTGATATGAATGGTGTTCCCTGTGTTTACTTCCATACGGCGTTTCCATGTGCTGCGAACTATCTCCCCGCATTCTAGTTGTTCGAGCCAAGCACCTTCGAATCTGAATTGCTTCTTCATTCTCACAGTTTTTGGCATCAGTGATATCACTAAGGGCAGTGATAGGATCCCAGTAGCAGCTTGTGGGTGACGTTTAAGCTCGGGTACATGGTGATCCAGGCTGCGTTTTCTATTGCACGGTCAAGGCGCTCTTGAATTCGTTGGTTTCCTTCTCGGTTGTTGGTCCAGGTGTAGGGCTGCCCCTTGAAACCCATATCTACGAGGCCCGTGTCTTGCATCATCTCGTTGAAGGCGTCCATCATTCGTTGTTGTTTAGGACGGTCTCCCTCCTTCTCACTTTCGTTTGCAATTTCATTGAAGTCACCCGCCACCATCCACGACCCCGTTCTGTTTTGTGCCGTCGCCTTTAATTTGCCCCAGTGATGCAGCCTTTCCTCTCAAGTTGTGCTTCCATAAATCCAGGTTATGTGTGCTTTGCCCTTTCCATTTCGCATGTCAATGATGGTATCAATGTGGGTGGGGTATTTTGAGTTGATTGTGACCTCGATGGAGTCGTTCCACCATAGAGCAAGCCCCCCCGCAGTTCTAGTCGGGTCAACGTAGTAGCTGGTATCATACTTTAGTTTCCTCCTCGTTTTCTTGCAAACCTCCTCTCCATTTTTGGTCTCCGTCAAATAAATTATCTGCAATTTGTTCCTCCACCTCAGATCGGATAGGTACGAAACTGTCATGGCCGATATGATTCCCCGACAGTTCCACAACATGGCATTCATTGAGGTGTGGTGGCTGTTTTGTCATCCGGACCCATGTTTATAGCTTGCTTGTGAGTAGCCTTCTTGCCAATCATACGCTTCGGCCTGAGGCTCTTCCTACCCCTGGTGGTGGTGGTGATCCGACTTTTTCCCTTCTCTGGTGTGCTGTTTTCCTCGTGACTCTGTTTTTTTATTTTTGTAAGCCCCTGATTCGGGTTTCTCTGCTTCCAAGTCTTCTTCGTGTTTTCTTTTGAGGTTGCACATCTGCATCATAGGGCTGAGGCTTGTTGGGTCTGCAATGGTCATTCTGTCACGCTCGGGCGATCCATCGGGTGACTCAACCATGTAATAGACTCTTATTTTTATTGGGGTATGTCTCGTCCTTTCTGGTCTGACCTGCAGTCGATCTTGGAGGCTTGGTGGGGTTCCTTGGTCAGGTGGCACTTCCATTATATGCCAGTTAAGAGCTCCATCTGTCCTTGCACCTGCCTCCTGCTCCACGCCTCCTATCTCGGGAAGATATAGTTGGGCTTGATCGACTTGTTTTCGTTCCAGGATTCTGCTCAGATTGGGGTGATTGTACAAGAAGTGCGGGTTAGTTGTTTGACTTTCTGCGTGTTCCCATACAATCTTCGGTGCCTTACCCTTGGTTCGCTGGGTTGTAGGCTGTGACCAGCCCACCAGTTGCGACTGGCCCTGTGGAACCACGACGAGCTGGAGATTATCATCGTGGCTGTTAGGAGTATCCATGTTGTCTTCTGCAGCAATTTGCTTCCCCTGTTGGATCATTCTCACCTGCCATCTTGTGTGGTCTGCAAGGGTTGCATCGATAAGCTGATCCCCGTGATCCTTGCTATGCTCGGTCACCTGTGGCTCACTGCTTTTTGCAGTGTCCGTGTCATTTGAGGTCGATCCCCCTTTCATTCCACGCTCTTCCATTGGCTTCCTCCAATTCTTACTTCCTTTAGGCTCTCCCTTGTATGTGTATGTTTTTGTTTTCCTTTCTCTTTCTCTTTCTCGTTCTTCCTTCTCCTTCATCACTTCTTTCCAGGATTTCCTTTTCGTTTCAGTCGTGTGTGGTCCCAGTGGCGAGCCTATGATCTTGCAGTTTTGCCCTCTTCTGCTTGGTCTCTCCCCCCTTATCCATGGACCATACATTGGTCCTTCCTCCCCATTATCATTCATCACGATCGCAGCCCTACATATCCGCTCGCTGTGCCCAATTAGACCACAACCAAAACAGAAATCTGGGAGGCGTTCGTACTTCACCTCTGCCCTCCCTGTTGTGCCATTTGTTCTGGTGTAATTGATCCAAGCAAGCAGTGGTTGTGTGGTATCGATTTCCACTTTTATCCGCAGATAGTCTCTGTCCAATCCCATCGGCCCTAAGATGTCATCCACCTGTTTGACTTCGCCTATGCATTCTCCTAACTTCCTAACATTCGGTATACTGAACTTATCCACCTCTAATCCATGAATTTGCACCCAAAAGCTCACTAAATGAAACTGCACATCAGCTATTCTAATACTTTGATTCCATTTCTTAAGCGACAAGCATTGCCCTTGGATCGCCCACGGGCTCCAATCCAAAGCATCAAGTTGATCTTGCTCACTAGAGAAATCGAATAGGATGATTTCACCTGACATGTCTTGTACCCGGACTCCTGCATAGCGATTCCATGCGTGTTGTAGGACACTATGCACTGCAGAATTTTTGGTTGGGCGACTTCCCAGAACTTTGCCTAGGCAAAGGTTATCAGTCTGCACCTCGCTGCTCGCTGGGATAACCACGCAGGATCCAAGGGGTATTTTATCATCTTCATCAATAGAACAATGTCCCGGGTGCGCCTTCTTCATGGTATCTCCTGCAATTGAATCAAAACAGACTAAACTAGGCAATCGTTATACTTACAGAGTAATGAAATTCGGTTCCTTCTTCCTAATTGGGTTCGCTTGGTCGCCCCTCTCCTCTCATATGGCGCGGTTGAGTGATGTGTAGAGTGGATTCTCTCATCTCCCTTACTGTAATAACTGGGCGACCCGCAATTGCATTGGCTAGGTTTAGGTTTGGGGGTAATCGGTTTGCGGATGGGGAAGCTGCTTTCGTACCCAGCTGATCTAGTCTTGAGGCCTCACGATAATATCCTTATTACCTGGAACTTGGACCACTACCGGAGACAAGCGGCGTTCAGGGCGGCGACGGCCGGAGATAAACGAGATCTTTTTCTCTTTCTGTACAGTTAACCACTCTATTCACTAACGTCATTATAAACACTAGTTATAGCTTAGATTAAAAATAATGTCATTTTTCCATATCCAAGAACATTTTGCCATTTATATAAGTCATCTTGCCGCGTTGGAAATGGAATTTTATTTAATAATCATAATATTAAATTGAAATAAACTTAGGATTCCGTAAAATAATAAACAAATCCAGAAAAAGGACAACTAGCTTTAACAAAAAATAAAGCTTTAACAAAAAAAGCTTTTACCAAAAAAAAAAGAAGCTTTAACAAGTCCAGGGTAAAACCGTAAAATAAAACACATACTAATTAGAATTCAATTTTAATAAATTATTATTAATCACTGTATTTATAATTACTGTATTTATAGTCAAAAAAATTACTCTAGGTAGATAATTGAATTACAACATAAATGACGTTCACCGTGGTTAGTTTGGACATACAGAGTCTGAGTTATATTTTTTTAAGTCAAATTTTTATATCTCAACTTACGGCATAGCGTAATCTGTAAGTCCAAATTTAATATTTTTTGCATCATTTGAATCGCAATTAAAATATCTACTTATTAAATTATTTTAATAGATACATAAATTTATTTTTAATTAAATATCGAGTCATCAAAAAAACGTAAAAAATCAAACAAAACACTACTCAAAGTAGCGGACGTTATAAAAAATGTTACCCCAAGTAGCGCTTATATACATTTTACTAAATATCTTTTTTGTATAGTTACTTTTTTAAATATTTTTTGCACAGTTATTACTTTTTTAAAATCATCTGAAAATTAAGATAACATTTTGAAAAAGAGAACATTACTTTGAATAAAGTGCCTTAACGTACACTTGTAATACTCTCTATGGTAACGTTTATGATGATATATTATAAAATATAGCAAATGTAGACCGTACA
The DNA here is from genome assembly GCA_946814005.1 of Chamaenerion angustifolium. Classification (NCBI taxonomy): domain Eukaryota; kingdom Viridiplantae; phylum Streptophyta; class Magnoliopsida; order Myrtales; family Onagraceae; genus Chamaenerion; species Chamaenerion angustifolium. Next base: position 29,847,979 of record OX328277.1, on the reverse strand, counting down.
AATTCAGATAAAAACTTCAAAATCTGATTTTTAATATTAGAAAAAATATGACTCAATGTTATCATAATCGGACCGAGCCTCGAGGAGGCCGGTTCCCGATTCGGCCGGTCTAACCCGTGGTTGGGCCTGGTTCTACATGCGGTTCACTGTTCACAAGGAAAAAAAATAAAAATACATACATAGTCTACAAACCACCCGGTCTGGAAAAAAAACGTTTGGTTTGAGAAAAAATTTAGCCTAAAAATGAGCCAGAAATTGGTCGGTTTTGCAAAAACCGTATGGTTCAACCTGCTTCAAACACTGTTTATTTGCAAAACGGTCTTTTATTTGAACCAAACTGGACAGGGGTCCGGTTCCCGATCGGACCATCGGTCCGGTCCGATTCTGATAACACTGATATAAATACATAGTTATCAGAACCGGACCGGCCCTCGAATCGGCGAGGGGGCGGTTCCCGATTCGACCGTTCCAACCCGGTTAGACCAAGTTCGACGTGTGATTCACTGCTCACAAGCAAAAAAAAATTTGAAAATACAATTACAAACTACATAGTCTCAATCACACACATAATTACCTCAAACACACACAAACTACATAGTCTAAAACATACACATTACTCTCAAACACAATATAACACAGCATAATTACCTCAAACTTTGAATATACATTACACAATAGTCTTAAAATCAAACACAATAGGTCTAAACTTTAAACATAACTTCTAAACCGAAGAAGTTGCTCGATCTAACCGAAGAAGTCCCTTTAAACCGAAGAGAACCACCCAAAAAAAATAGAACCGACAACTGGTTGGTCCAACCCGGTTCAAACACTGTTCATATGCATTTTGATCTTTTAGCTTAACCAAACCGGATAGGGATTCGGTTCCCGGTCGGACCGCCGGTCCAGTTCTGATAACTAAGTATGAATATATAAAGTTAGAATTACTTAGACTATTTTTTTCGCAAATGTTCTAAAAAGACTTTTACACTTAATATATTTACTTTATACTTATATTAAATTGTGATCCGTGATAATCATAAGTATTTTTTAATTGTGTGAACTCGAATCCGAAACAAATCACGACTATTGGTATGCGTATACTTACTTACCTGCTCAAATCTGCATCCCTACTAAGTCCATTCCACGTTGGTAGACTTTGTCGTGCGAATTTCACGTGATCTAAAGATTGAATGATGCTACAAAGCAAGGATACAAAATTGCAATACTGACGTTGAATGTTTTTCGAAATATACTTCAAAATAAAATTAAATACCAAAATATGCTCAATTTTAAAGAAAAAAAAATATATCTAAATGTGAATGTCATTCGCGGGTGGGTATATTGAAAAAGCACGTCACCCGCGAATGACATTCACGAAGTCACGAAGCAAATTCGTCTTTCTCTCCTGCTGGTTTGGTGCTACTGCTGAAGCAAATTTCCCTCTCTCTATCCTGCTGGTCTGTTTGCCACACTTGAAGCAAGTTTCTCTCATGTTGTTTTGTATGTTATTGCTGAAGCAAGTTTATCTCTCTCTCCTACTGGTTTGTCTACTGCTGCTGAAGGGTGAGAGAATTTTCACCTGCGAATGACATTTGCGGATGATATTTTTTATACTCATCTGCGGGTAAGTATACTTTGGTATTTTTGTCAAAACTAAGTATATTTCAGTATTTATTTTTATTTTAATGTATATTTTGGAAAATAAATCTACTGACGTATCATTCTTTTAAATAATCACCAGAAAACTTTGTTAATTTTGGTTAACGAACCGAAACATATAAAGGTACCACTATACAATCAAAGGGTCAGGTTGGATTCGGATGACTGCTCAGCAAGAGGAATATTTTGTTTTGTTTCCATGTCCGTAGAAGTAGTAGTACTATTTTTGGTAGCAGTCTTTATATCTCGTATTAACAATCGAAATATGATCGGGAAAAAAAATCTATTTGACAAGGCTTCTTTCTATACCTATGAATTCCGTTGGGTCCAGAAATGATACATTGGAAGAATCTTTTTTGTCTTCCAACATCAATAGGTTGATTGTTTCGCTTCTGCATTTTCCAAAGGGGAAAAGGATCTTTGAGAAGTGTTTTGTGGATCTGAAATAGAGTATTTAGATTCTCTCAATAACTAAGTGGTGGTGGAGAAACTGGATCGAAAAAAGGAGGGACTTCATAGGGCAATATTTTAGTATATTTAATATATTTGTAAAATCATTTTCACTTGTGGTCCATAAGTAAAGAGTAAGATGTTTGTTATGAATATTTTTCTATTTTTAGGACTCGAACCCGATAACTATGATTAAATGATGAAGTGAAATATGATGGATATTAGGTCTAAGCAACCCAAAATTTAGTCGTTGACTTCTTGACTCGTGGTCTATCTGATACTCGGGGGCACCCGATTGACAAATAAAAAAGTGGTGACATAGGGATGCATTAAAAAAGCATCAACTAGGTCCTCACCTGAATATCATAGTATAATAATAAGAATCGAGGACACGTGACTTATTATAAATATGACGACGTCCATACATATAGGTTTCACTCTGTCCATCACATGTTTCGTCTTATTCAGCACAAGATTCGCCTCCTCTATCAAAGACTTCGCATGTCCATCATCAGTTTCGTCCTGTTTATCAGAGCAGGCTTCACCTATGCATAAGTACAAGTTTCATCTTATCCATAATAAAAAAGGTCATTGATGCCTAAAGTGTCACTAACGCCTCGTATGTCACCGACACCTAAAAGGTTGTGGTCGATTAGTACGCGACACTCCACTATCAATTGATTGGCGAGGTCTGGACTCGACTAGGAGATAAAAAAGGCAGATCGTACTGATCCGAAAAATCCGAATGACATCGACTGTGTTAGGATAGAAAGTTACCACGGTTTATCATGTATGTCTCAAAGAGAACCTACTATGGTAATGAACTAATCTTGGACATAAGTTAAGTATATCTATAAATATCTCTCACTTTTATCTCGTTTGACCAGATCTGATTTCATTTGTCTTATTTACTCTAAAACACATTTACATCATAATCCAACAAAATATTTTAAATTCAATTCTCCATAGATATTTTTCTCTCAACTTGCATATATTATATGCTCTTCTTTTTCATTATTTGCTTTCCCATATCTGAAAAACAGAAATTTTATACACGACCAAATCTCACATACCCGTAGAGTATACTAAAACGTTATACACATCACTATTCTCTGCATATATATATATATATATATATATGAGGTAAATACTAACTAGCTACCTGAACTTTGGACGTTTTGCAACGAGCTATCCGAACTTTGAAATTTTTAAATGGGTTACCTCAACTTTGAAGAATGTGCAAATAGGTTACCTCCGTCCAATTTTCCGTCAACTGTCGTCGGAAAGTTGTCGGAAATTCGTCAGAAATTGGACGGAGGTAGCTATTTGCACCTTATTCAAAGTTGAGGTAGCCCGTTTTGAATTTTCAAAGTTCGGGTAGCTCGTTGCAAAACGTCCAAAGTTCAGGTAGCTGCTTGATATTTAACTCTCATATATATATATATATATATATATATATTCCATATTTGCCAATCCAAAGATGGTCGAATATGTCTTAACATGTCAATTTGGGTTAAATTATTGAAGCATTAATCTAGACCTTACTTACAAACATGGTAGATACTTAATCGGGGTTAATCCTTATAATTCGCAAGACGTAACTTTATTTCTGGGCTTAATTACCAAGTTATAATATGAATTTTAATGGGTTTTAATAAATTGTTAAGTGAATTTTTTTAATACAATTTGATAATTAAACTTAATTGTTAATAATAGTCCATCAAATCCGAATCTTCAGAGGTTTTTTTTTTGGTCAACTTCACAGAGCAGAAACTTAGTTATTATTGAAAGACAGGCCTCTTCACAACCACAAATCATTTCAATTTTCAAGTCCATTTTGTCGGCAGAAAAACAATTAGGAACTTGTAACTTTCGTGACCAAACCACCACCACAAGATACTGACTGACACAGTACAAGGAGCACCAACAGTGTCATCACACTTGACAATCACACTTGTAATAAGATTAACTTCATTATAACAAAAACTCAGAAATTATTTCCTTTGGACGGCTCAAACAGCACCAAAAAAAACAAAGGATTTCAACTTCACTCTCCTGCTGACGAGATCTTACTTACTCGGATCATTACTCCGATTACACAAAACACGGAATTGAAGTTCATCCGGAGAAAACCAACATTCAAAGGACAAAATTTTTAAACTAATGGAATAACTTAGTAGCTTTATTGATTATCCTAGCTGCAAAACTTATGAGCAGGCTATATTCATTGTTGCCTCATCGATCCACTGACCAAAATCATCGTTTCCAAGATCAAAGTCAAAATCAGGGAGCTCACTTGGATCATCAGACTCATCAAAACCACACAGATGCAGATCATCGATGCTGCAGAAATCATCCAGCGTGCAATCGAAATCATCTGGAAAGAAAGAATCAAACTCTTTGAGAGCAAAGGTATCATCAATCTGCGGAGGCTCAAATGGGATTTGCTCCTTGCTGGGTCGCTTCACCGCATCAGAAGTTGGAGTCTCCAACTTGGTGGATGAAGTTGGGTCAAGTACATCTGAATCCAACTCGACTGTTAATGCCATTGGGGTATGGCTGTTGGACTGGGACACCATGCTCACTGAGTCCTCTGAAGTAGCCATTTTGGCCTTGGCCTCAAACTCGAGCTTCTTAGCCTCGTAGGCCTTGGCGGCCTCCTCAGGAGTGTCATAGGTCCCGAGCCAGATTCTGGCACCACGGTTGAACGGATCTCTAATCTCAGACGCCCATTTTCCCCACTTCCTTTGCCTGACGCCTTTGTAGGGCGAGGCTGAGGGGCGTCTCTTGGCCACAACGCTTCTCTTGTCACCGTTGTTGCTGTCCTGAGAAGATGTCTCTGTCTCGGGAACAAGAGGAGACGGCAATGGCAGGTTGATGTCTCTGACGAAGAGCTTCTTGCGAGTCCTCGGCCACTCGTCTTCACTTGAGGATGAGTCGGTGGCATCAGGATCGTTACAGAACACGCGGATCTTCCTCGCCAGTTTCGGGGCATAGCTGATTCTGGGTTTCTTGCTAGGTTTTTTGCATGGATTCATCAGACCTCCAGCCATCGTCCAAAACCCTCAAGAAACCCTCCACACACAAAAAAAAAAAAAACAGAAACCACAACAAATTGCAGAAATCAATTAAGCTCAGATCCAAGCGGTTATCAAGTGAGGCCCTCTCAAGAACAAGAATAGTTTGAAGCAGATTCGATTTATGAGAAAACCTCCAAAATAATTGAAACCAGAGCAAGTCCTGCAAAACCCACAAAAAATCCATTTCAGAATCACAACCAAGCAAAGAAAAAGAAGCTCTAATGGCGGAAAAATCAACGCTTCAAACCTTCTAGGCCTCAAACGCATCGAAGCGACCGGAATCCCCAGGTTTGACGTCTCCAAGGAGGAGCAGAGAACCATGAATGGGTAGCAGAGCTGAAGTGAGTATCCAATCGTCTCTGATTCAGACCTAGACAACATATAGCGGAGCTCCGACTCGAAGAAACCGTATAACTGCTCTCTTTCCGACTGTAGCTCTTCTAGAAGAAAAAAATTGGTTCGACTTCAGTGGGAGAGCAAAAGGCAGACAGCTCCGAGAGAGTGCAGTACATATAGCGGAAGGAGAGTGGAGGATTAGGAATCTATGGCTGCGATTTCGTCGATGAAGAAGACGACGATGAGTTTCGGCAATGCAGTGATAATGAGGCAGGTACTCACCCAATTCAAACCCTGTATGGATGGCAACCCATAACAAATTCAACTAACGCAGATCTTTGGGCCCGAAGAAAAGAAATGCAAATCTCTATGTAATATTTATTTTATTTTATTTCTCTAAAAATAATAAATATTAGACCTTTATATAAGTATCCATCACCTACCAAAATCTATAGTACTGGCCGACTAAAGAAAAATCTATAGAACCGTCGTCAGTGCGCTTATAAAATGGCCATAATAATAATAATAATCTATTATTTTAATTAAGGGGGAAAATCACATGATCTTTGCTAAAAATGGTTAGGGGTGAGGTCGGATTCATTCCGTCGGACTTTTCCATAAAAAGAATAATTGAAAATTAGGGTGTAGTATTATAGAGCTAGAACCGAGTTTATTATTAAAAAACAAAATGAGACGGATTGGTTTAGACTTAAATAAAAAAATATATACTATTAATTAATAACTTAAAATATGCAACATAATTGAAGAAAATATTTTTTTTTTTTTAAAACATACTGAAAAAAAAATTGTGATAAAATTGTTCAATTAAACTACTGAGTTATTATATAGAGGCAGAGGTTTTATAATGAGATTTTGTGATAGTACTTAAATGTATGTAATTACAGATATCAACTAAATACAATGTACATATATTCTAATTAGGATTGATAAAATTAAAATGAGATTACTCTAATTGATAATTATGTTGGAAAACCCGAACCTAAGACCAAATACAACCTAACAATATAAAGCCAATCGTTTTTATCTTAAACTCAAATCGGTCTAATATTTTTTTTTTCCAATTTAGTAAACTTATTTGATCTACTGTATAAATTGTAAGGTAAAGGGACTAACATTCAAATGATCTTTTGAAAAATGATGAAAACATAATTTTGACAAATAAAATATATTTTATTGATTTTTTTAAGGGAAAAGTTTGAAAAACGTTCATCATGTTTGCCAAATATTGTTTTTGGTATAACTAGTTTTTTGGTGATTGTATTATGTATAATATGTTGCAAAATGGTGGTAATTGAACCTTCCGTCCAGTTACCGTTTGATTGTCCCGTTAGTTGGTCACGTTTTATGCACGTGACCTTCACCCTTTAATTTTTGGGTTAATTACTTAATTGGTTACACATATTTCACTATTGTGCATAATGGTTACACATGTTTCAAAATGTGATTAATTAGTTTTGCTATGTGACCAATTGGTTACACATGTTTTTCCCAATGTGATTAATTAATTATTCCGTTATTAAACCGTTAATTTTACCGTTAATTTATTTTTTTAAAATATTATTGAATTGTGAAATGACTATTATGCCCTTAGTGGTATTGAAGAACACAAAATCGTCTCGAAGAACCAGAATCGAATCAAATTCGATTCGGTGTTCTTGAAGAACCCAGAAACACAATTTATGGGTTCTTTAATTTCAATTCGTTGATGAAAAACACAGCTTGTTGATGAAAAGGGTATATACGTCATTTTATGTATCTAAATAGTGACTTAACTGTGATTTTTAACGGTGAACAGTAAAAAAACAATTAATCACATATCAAAACCAATTAATCACATTTTGAAACATGTGTAACCATTCTGCACAATGGTGAAACATGTGTAACCAATTAAGTAATTAACCCTTAGTTTTTTAATGGAAAAAACCCGCAATGACCTAAATACCCCTAAACGTTTCTTGTTGCTTTCAACTTAACATTCGGTTTTTGTGAAAGGTGATCCTCGTCATCCCAACCGGTGCAGAGTTGAAGACCGTGCCTCCATTTGAAGTTCCTAGCATCCCTTCCTTCCGACGAATTCCAGCCCTTCCTTCGGTCGATTTCCAACCTCTAAATCCCTTCCTTCGGTCGAGTTCCAGCCCGTACACGGTTGAAGTTGCAGCAGTGTTTGTGAAGCTCCATCTTCCTTCGGTAAGTCCCTATTCCTCTGTAAGAAAGGAGACCCGATCATCGACTTTTTGTTGTTGTGGCTTCGTGAAAACCTTCGACTTAGTGTTTTCTTTGGGTTTGTGGCCGAAAGTCGGGTCCTTTATGTGATTTATATGTTTGAGAATGGTGTTATGGAGTTATGTGTTTGAGAATGCTGTTTGATATTGCGGTTTTGCTTGATTTTTCTGTGCCTATGTTCGGTTATTATGCGAAAAGATGTTGAATGTGGTGGATTTTGCTTGATTTTTCGGTGTCAATGTTCGGTTATTATGCCCAAAAATGTTGATTTTGCTGTGCCAATGTTCAGTTTATGGCGACTTTGAGACGGACAGTTATGAAAGATTTTCAGGACCGGAGGCACGAGGCTGCACAACATGAAAGTTCTTTGATGTCCAATGTGCTTGAGAAGATTAAGAAAAACAAGGCATCTGCAAGAGGAATGAACATATTATATGCGGGTCAAGGTGAGTATGAGGTGATAGTTGGAAGTGCTTACCAGTACAAAGTTGACCTTACAAATAAGACTTGTAGTTGTGTTGAGTGGGACTTGTCTGGCATACCTTATGCCCATGCCTCGACTTGTCTGATAAATGCCCGAGTTGAATTTGATCAATACGTTGACCGTTGTTATCATGTAGAGACAATGAAAAGGATATATGCACATGTGATACACCCATTGTCGGGTAGTGAAGATTGGGTCAGGGTAGATGCGTTGCCAATTGACCCTTCCGTGTTCAGAAAGCGCTCTGGAAGACCTAAGAAAAAACGGACTAAGGCTGCCCATGAAAAGGTTAATAAGGCGTCTACGTCTTTAACAAAGCACGGGTTGAGACAGTACTGCTCAAGCTGTGGACAAACAGGACATCACAAGAGGGGTTGTCCATTGGTGAAGGAAGCCGCATCTCAGACTACCCACGGTAACCCCATCACTCAAACCTCTCAACCCACACAACCGTCACAAGTATTAATGGTACTCCGTGATTTCTGTAGTTGCTTGTACTCCGTGATTTCTGTATTTTGGACAGCGAAAGAGGAAGACTAGAGCGACTCGGGAACCCAACAGTACAACTCCGGCACAACCATCTCGGGAACCACCTATGGAACCGCCAGCACTGCCAACTCGTGAACCACCAGCACCGCCAACTCGGGAACCCAACAGTGACGATGATTTCGTGTCTGCTTCAACTGTTCCACCAGTGCTGTCAAGTTGCAGGGACCTTGTGATGTTACCACAACCCCTGAAGACTAAGAAGACCAAAGTATTTCATACAGGTTTTAGAAAATCACCAAGGAAACTGAAACCACTGAGGGCTACCAAAGATAGATCCATTTAGTGATGTTCTGTTTGTTTAGTGTTCATTTTGTGTGTGGTAACATTTTGTGGATGATACCATTTTGGGTTGGTTTAGCGACTTTGGTATGTTTAGTGTTGGTTTATTGACAATGATATGTGTAGTGACAATGGTATGTTTAATGACAGTAGTGTTTCAGGTCTGATATATGTTGATGCATGTTCAGTTTAATGGTTCATTTTACTGGTGTTTCAGTTCTGTTTCGGTTAACATGCTGGTGGAGTCATCCAAATTTTGATGGATAATAGGACTTCATGTTTGATTTGTGATATTACTTCATCCAACATGTTTCTGTCCTTGCATACCTCACGTTCAACATGTTTAAGTAATGGTGGTTTTTAGTACAACAAGTTCACTTTTTGTGTGCTGTTAGGAAAAAATGACAAAATGTACAATGTCACATAAAATCTTATAACAGAGCAAAACAACACACACAAACTGAGTTGCAACATGTCCAACATTACATTTGTGCTCGTCTTAGACAACCTAAAACATAGACTGAAGTACATTACATATTGACACAAACAAGTAGACCTAAGATCACAATCATGATTGAAATTACAACATTTTTTAGATATTGCTCCCTCCGACGCAGGGACACAATTTCGTCATTCAATTTCGTCTGGATTGTCTCGAACTTGTTCAGAGCTCTCCTTCCATCATTGCAAATTGGAGGGTCTGCCCATTCAAAATAATTGCAATGACCACCACTAGTGGACGTTTCCACTGTCGAAAACAGAAAAATCGAACGAATTAGGGTGAATTAGGGTTTCAGAAAAATCGGTCAAATTAACATCAAATTACTGAGTATCTTGGGCATCCATAAAACATCTGGCCGAAGTTCTTCGACGTCCCAGCTGGAATTGCATGCGACAGCAACCCACAGTGGCATAACTGACAATCATACTCCGGGGATGGGTTCGACATGTACTTCGGATTGGAAGAGGAAGACGAACAGTGAGAGTACTTACCAGGAGTCATGAAGAACTTCAGACGCAGCAGGGGAGCTCTTGCGAGATGACGAACATAACGACTTCAATGAGGAGCAGCTCTTCAAGGATTCCAACACACCAACGTTATGGCGGGATCTCCTAAATATAACCAACAGGGCAAAAAGGGAATTACAAGTACAAAATTTTCCAGGGTTGGTCACGTGATAATTTAACGTACAAACTGAACGACACTTAGACGGAGGAACCCAAAACAATCGTTTTCAAACATGTTGTACCTAAAACAATCGTAAAGGTTGAAAAACCATTTTGGGCAAACATGATGGACGTTTTTCAGACTTTTCCATTTTTTTAATATAAGAATGATTATTCTATTTAATCGTGAAGTCAAGGAATAGTCAATCGATATAAGAATGACCATTCCGTTTTTTTTATTAAAATTCGTAAAACAAACATCAAAGTATATAGAAAATGAAAATTTCTATTGTTTACTCCTCAATCATTTCAACAATCAAATATGCCGTAAATGGTTCTTGAAGAGACCTTTTCATTGTAATAATTACCGTGATTAACATTAATTTCACCTTTATCCCTCCCAAAACTACTTAAATTACAAAGAATTAGTTAATCTAATGAAGCACCTCACATTTTGAGTGTCATGTCTTTCTAAGCGATTGATTAACCAATCACAAACAGGAAAGGTTAGTACTAAGACCTTGTTAATTGTCTCATCTAAGAGGACGGAGGATAAGGATTTTTTAAAGCCAGTTCTAAATTCAAATGAGTATTTTGCCTCAAGATATATCAATATTCTAAGTATGTATGCTAATTATTGTATCCAAACTAGGGTCCGCATTGTTTTAGTGAAAAACTCATAACCATGGTTATAACCGTTATTTTTTTATATGGTTAACAGTACTATTATGGTGTGGTTATGATGATGAATTTTATACCTGTAATGGTTATGGTTATGGTATTTTAGTCATACTCATGGTTGTAACTATGATTATTATATAAATATAATAATAGTAATTTAATATATTAGTAAATATTAATAACAGAAGTAGGATTTTTAACTTTTAGATTTCACGAATATATAATTTTAAGGTGAACTGTAATTGAATAATGTAAATGTACGTTAAATGGTATTAATGTTAATTTTGAATAATGCTAATATTGAATAATATTAATGTTGAATATTTTTATTATTTGTGACATAACTTATATATTTATCAAGATAACATTTATAATATTTTATTACATTTCACATGATTGTAATAAATATGGGTATACAATTAAAACCGTTGTTAATAACCATGATTATGAATATGATTATACTATTTGAAATTATACATCTAATGATTATATGCAATTTAAAAATATGATCATATTATTTGTCATACCCTAACCATTAACATCCATAAACATCCCTAATCGGTTCTTAAAGAACAGATCCAAAAGTTCTTAAATATATATGATAGTGTCATTGAAATAGACCCTCCTAAGCAACCTGTGCCCTGTGGTCACCTCAGCCCTAATCCAGACCTTTTATAATTACCATTGTGAGATTATGCCATTATGGAATATTTAATTAACACTAAATGATTAATAATATTATTAATGTGGAGAGTGGGGAAAAAAGGAAGAAATGATGAGAGTTAGGTGTGGGGACTAAGATGGTGGAGAAAAGCCACCTTTGTCAACCCAGAAAATTATGCAAATAACCCTTTTTCCACTTTCCCAATAAGAACACCTTACGGAACCTATCTTCTTCCTCTGTCTTCATCTTCTTCCCAAGTAGTAGCTAGTCTCTGTGCTCTGTTTCTCCCATCAACATCCCCCAAAAATGCAGCTGCTCCATCGTCGTCACAGCAGAAGCTAGCCATCTTACTCTATCTGCTCCTAAATCATTTTCCAGGAACTACTCTTTCTGTATTTTGCTTCTTCTAGTTACAAACCTTGTCTTTAACTGTCGCCTTCATCTCTATCATACGACACTGTCGAATCTCCCTAATAAGTAAGAAGCTAAGGAACACGAACGGATGTTGTTGTCCTCTGCGTGAAGTGTATTTTTTTTAGAGAGGATGGAGTTGAAGGGATTCGAGAAGAAGTCTAGCGGTAGCCTTGCCGCCTTTGAGTCCTTGACCATGCCTCTTGTTCGTACTCTATCTATTACGTACATCTGCATGGAGCTAGATAGTTATACGTACGATGTAGTATGCTAAGTAATGGGTGAATTTGTCTGTGTGTAGGTACAAGAAGTTGTGCTTTCTGCCGATGTCGGGTGCGTGCAGTGTCGGAAGCGAGTTGCCGAGGTTATGTCGCGGATGGGCGGTACGTAGTTTATCTTCAATGGATAGCAAATTAATAGCTAATTAAGTTACATTAATCGAAAGAATTTAACAATGTAAGGTAGATATTGAATAAAACCTATATATTAATTTTAAAACAAAACCTAAGTAATACCCTTATTTATACACATTGAATTTATCTCAATTCGAAGTAGAATTTGACCTTTAGCTTTAGGAAGCAGTTGTACTACTATATGTCCGAATTTTGAGCTTATATTGTACATAGTTAAGGTTTTTTATGTTTCAGATATAATATAATATTATAATGTGAGTGTTCAACCCTTCAATTTTAATTATAAATACAAAACTGCATTAGTATGCTTACAAAGTGTATGTTTTTTTTTTAAATTACTTATTACCTGCACCTTCATTTTTAAAAATGTGGTAATTAAACATTTTGCGCGGTTAAATATTTTTCAGTTTAATAAAATTAATTGAATACTTTGTAATTAAAACACCTAGAACTTTTATAACCATTACAAATTAGCCATGACTAGATTGTAGGTTCAAGTTGAACTTCAATCAAGAGTCGTAATTTAGTTTTAATACAATGAATATATATATAGAAGATGAACAAGATAGCAAAATTATTGTTTTGATAGAAAATAATAGTATATATGTTAAAAGTAGACGGAATAGTAATTACGATGTAAATAATAACATTACTAAATAAGTATGTGTACTAAATCATATGAAAAATATATTGGTGTAAATACACTAAGAGGTATGTAATATAGACTCAAAGTAGACTGAAATGTAGAGAGAGAGTAGTATTGATCGTGTCCTCTCTTTAGGACCAGACTGTCCTTTTATAGACCTTCCTGAAGACATTCCTCGGACTTCAAAGGCGGATTTCAAAGCTCCTTGATCAACAGGGAAATGGCAGACAGGTCCTGTTTGACCTTTACGGTAAAGTAAATAGTAAAAGCAACAATAATTCGATTAATAAGTCAAAAGGTGAATAGTAAAAGTGATTTTACTATTTATGAATAGTAAATTGCACTAATTAGTGCTGACGTAAGATCTTACGTCTTATATGTCAGGATCTTGCGAGTCCTGCATGTAATCGTCCTCAGGGCTTTTAGCATCTCCAATACTTTCCTCATCCGAATCATTAAGAATTTCTCTTAATTGCTTTTTTAATTTGGCTTTTGAAGAGGGGGATAACAACTCTTTTAAGATGTTAGTCATATCATTTTTAGGAGGTTCGGGTGAATCAGAAATCTCAATTAAGGGTTTTAAACGGATCATCCCCTTTTGTGAATAAACAGAATCTTCACGAAAGAATTCATATTTATCCCACCATTTTATAAATATTTTTCTTCCTAAATAAGGAATTATGGCAATTGTTTCTCCAAATTTTTGTACAGGCGCATTAGCCTTAAAAACTTCCCATTTTAGAATCCATAGAACTCTGTAAATGATTGTAAAAATAAGTTCCGGATGTTTAAAAGGAGTTATTGAATTCTCCTTTTCAAATTGTTCATAAAATGTCCTAATTTTATCAGGAAAAATAATTGGGTGTGCACCCCAAATATAGAACCATTTTATAAACCACTGAGGAAGATCAGTGTCTGATTCAATATCCCGGAATTGGAAAAACCAAGTGTGCTTTTTTTGTTTATTTTCATATAGGAAAGCACCATCCCATGCTTTGATATAATCAAAGTAATTAAACCAATATTTTTCTAATTTTCTCCCGGGTTTAGGGATTTCGTTATAACGAAAAAGGTCACCATTCCATTGTTCTGGTGTCAAAACTTGTTTTATAAAGGCTTTAGAATAAGCCCAATCATTCCCTCCTCGGGTAATACTATCAAAATCTACAGAATGAGTAACTTGTAGAATTGATATGTAAAAATTTGTTTCTTTAGGATAAAAGAAATGATCCGAAAATTCCCTTATATAAAAGGATGAAATTTCATTATAATTTAAATGAGCATATTTTTGCTCAATTGGAGAAATCCAAACTGTAGAGTAAGGAATGAAAGGATAAACAAACTCATTAGCTTGTTCAAATTTTTTTCTAGATGCTTTGTAAGCATCTTCCCTAAGCGTCATTTCATTAGGGATAGCCTTTATTTAAGGCTTCAGCTTTTAGCTGGGCAGGTGTTTTGTTGAAAGCTACCTTGTAAGGCAAGAAGAAGAGGAAGCAATTGCTTTACCTTTTTCTTTTTTCTTCTTTTTATCCATTATTACCCTGTAAAAATTCTCGAGTTAGGAAATCAGGTAAAGAATTATCTGACCCTTTAATGAACTCTATGTCAAAATCAAATACAGACAATATGCCTTGCCATCTTGCAAAAATTTGTTTAGATGCTATATTTTTAACATCTTTTTCAAGAATATCCTTAGCAGATTTGCAATCTACTCTTATAAGGAATTTTTTATTTATTAAATCACTTTCAAATTTTTGAACACATAATACTATGGAAAGAATTTCTTTCTTAACAGTAGAATAATTTTGTCTTGGCCCTTGCCAAGCTCCAGATGCATATCGCACTAGAGTTTCTTTATTACCAATCCTTTGTTTTAGGATACCACCATATCCTAACTCTGATGCATCGGTTTCAACAATTTTAAAAGCATCAGGTTGGGCTATTGCTAAGCAAGGAATTTCCTTAATCTTAGCTTTTATTTTCTGAACAGCCTTAGTATGTTCTTCAGACCATTCATGAGGATTTTTCCTCAACCTTTCAAATAAAGGTTTAGCATCTTTTGCAAAGATCTTTATAAAAGTCTCCAATATAATTAAGACTTCCTAAAACTCTTTGTAATTGAGTTTTTTCATTCATTTTATCTGGAAATTTTCCAACAAAGGCAATTGATCTATCAATAGGGAATATAGTCCCTTCTTTTATAATATGTCCTAAAAATCGAATTTCGGTTTGGAATATTTTAATTTTCTTGGCAGATATAACTAATCCAGCAATTTTAACAGCATTAATAAATGCTCTCAAATGTTTAAAATGTTGATCAATATCTTTTGAGAATATTAAAACATCATCAATATAAACGATGCAGAATGATATGTAAGAACTGAATATTTCATTCATAATATTTTGAAATTAAGAAGGAGCATTTTTAAGTCCAAAAGGCATAACATTCCATTCATAATGGCCAAAGGGAACGGTAAAGGCAGTTTTATACCTATCTTCTTCTGCAATCTGTATTTGCCAAAATCCAGATTTCATGTCAAATTTAGACATAATTTTGGCTGTGAAAAGTCTATTTAACAAATCTCTTTTTATTAGGAATAGGGTACCTAATTCATCTTAAAACTTTATTTAATGGTTTATAATTGATAACCAGCCTAGGAACACCACGTTCTAGTTCAACAACATTTTCAACATAAAAGGCTGGACAACTCCAAGGACTATAAGATTTTCTAATAAGTCATTTAACAAGTAATTCATCAATTTCTTTTTTACAGATTTCCAAGAGCCTAGGCCCCATAGCAATAGGTCTAGCCTTAGTTGGAATTTGATTTTCTTCAAAATTTGGTTCATATGGTAATTTGACCATATGTTTCTTTCTTTCCCAAAAAGCAGTAGGAAAGTCAGAACAAACAGTTTTTTCAGTATG
Organism: Chamaenerion angustifolium; assembly: GCA_946814005.1. Taxonomy (NCBI): domain Eukaryota; kingdom Viridiplantae; phylum Streptophyta; class Magnoliopsida; order Myrtales; family Onagraceae; genus Chamaenerion; species Chamaenerion angustifolium. The sequence continues at coordinate 29,831,990 of OX328277.1, read as the reverse complement.
ATCTTGTAAATGAGAGATTTTCTCTTGAATGAGTTTATTTTTTATTTGCTCAGCTATCTTTTTATAGCTTATTTCTTGAGATAACGAATTAAGAAAATTTTCTTTTCTAGCAATTTTCTTTTGAATTATATCGATTTCATGATAACGAGGTTCAGTGATAAAATTGAAAATTATTTCCTGTTGATTAACAGTACTAGTAATTCCTTCTTCAGTTATGCTTTTTATTGGATAAAGCATGTGAAGAAAAGGATTTCCTAAAATAACATCATGCGATAAATTTTTCACAAGCATAAAAGGCATTTCAAGGCAAATTCCTTTATTACAGATTGCAGTATTTTGCAATTTATATTTAACAAGCATTTTGCTACCATCGGCAGTATTTAATACTTCAGTTGTTTTTTAGAAATATCTCGAAGGAACAAGACCTTCGTTTATACAATTTAAATCAGCTCCTGAATCAACCATAGCAATTACAGAAAAGAAATATTCTTTATGAACAACAATAGTAATTTTTATATGCCATTTGTGAGTAATAACTCTATCAAGCATATTGATGAAGGTTAACGAGTTTAGTTCTTCCTTTTCAGAAGTATTTTCTTCCTCATAATTTTCTTCTTCATTAAATTGTGTTTCTAAAATAATAATTCTAGATTTTAATTCAACAGTTTCCTTTTTAAGGAGATGCACTTCATGTTTAAGAATTTCTAAGTCAGTATTGTTTTCTAAGATTTTCTTAGAAGTTTTATTCCTATTTAGAATCTCTTTAAGATTATAAGCCTCTGGTTCATTTATTTTTGATGTCTTATCTTGAGAATTATCATTTCATTCTTTTTGACTATATCGTTCAAGATATGCTTTAAGAACTTCTTTTCTTTCTTTAGAATAAGAAATTTTATCAATTGTTTCAAGAACAAAATTTTGCTCAAGGGTAAAAACATACAGGCCATTGGCTTTACAAAGTGATTTATAATAATCACAATTTCCATCACAGTCTGATTCTTTATCAGAATCAGGGCTATCATTAGATTCTGAATTTTCAGAGAAATTTTTATCAGTTATAACAGATATTTCTAAATCATGTTCTTCATTAAAAAGGTTTTCTAAGGTTTCTTTTAAATTTTCAATATTAATATTGTTAACCTTTTTTACTTTACACTTATTAGCGTAATGTCCTGGTTGCTTGCAATTGTAGCAAATTGGAACAAATTTTTTCCATTATTATTATCTTTTCTTTTTTCAAACCTTTTTTTTCTTTTAGGTTGGTAATCATAATTCTTTTTTGAATGATCATAATCTTTATAAGGAATCTTATTAGATTTTTTCTTATGGTGTTTCTCTCTAGGTTATGAGGGATTTAAACCTATTTGCTCACAGAAATCTCCTAGGTATTTAGTTCCTAAGATTTTTTCCTTTTGGATTTTCTTATGTAATTTCATTTCATTACATAAGATAATTCCTTCAGCCATAATTTATGAAGAAAGATCTCCAAAGGTATAAAGAGAATAAGGAATAGTTCCTCATTCTCTTTGGCGAATCCTATTACGAACTCTTTCAGCAAAGAATAAGGGTAGTCCAGATAAGAACTTTTCTTTCCAAAATTTATTACCACAATCCTGTCTAGTCAGGACTTTAGAAAAGAAAACATCCTTATACCATTTGAACTGAGATAAGTCATGGCAACGTAAATTCATTAGCTGCTCTTGAGTTTTATCAATTTGCATAGTTGTGGTACCAATAAAGTGCTTGGCAATAGAATAAATTAGTGTATTAACACTATCAGATATTTCTCTTTCCATTGGAGCATTTCTAGACATTAAAGCTCCTTCTTCTGGAACAACTTCTCTTTTTACAGCATTTAGGATATGCTATCTAGCTTCTTCTATAAGAAGAAAGTTCCACCAACCTTTAAGTTGGCTAGTAAAACCATGAATAATGGCTTTAGTGATATTTTGATCAGAGTTTCCATTAGTTCTACAAACAGTTGCATACATAGTCATGTATTGCAAAAGGGAAAAGTATGAAATTGCACCCGGATGTTTGCAATATTTTGTCGTTAGACCTATATGTTTTTTGCCGCAATTATGTACACCTGTATGTTTCATTTTGTTGGTCATTGCACCTAATGTTAAAAAATCTCGTTAAGTGTCACGTGAAGGGCACGTGTTGTCGTTAAATTCGAACCGATGCCATGTGAAATGACCAAATTACCCCTAAGGCAAACCATCACCTTTGTTTCGGTTTCAACTCCTCCATACTCTGAATCCTGAAGTCTGAAGAACACTCTCCCGCAAAACCTAATTCTTGACAGTTCAACACTCTCCTGCTGCTGACTTCCGGTCGTTGCGCCTGAAGTGCTGTTGCTGCCCAAGTATCTCCGCCTTGGCGGGCATGAGTATCGATAGACAGGAACTGCGGAATACGCTTGCTATGCCCAAGTATCTCCACTTTGCAATCCGAAATTCAATTCGGTTTAAGGATCCAAATAGTGGCGGCGCCTCCAGCATGTCTATCGGAGAGCAGAGCGTTGACGGTGAGCCCCTTGTCCTTCACGAAGCACCCATGGTCGTTTTCATCAACCCTCGCAGCGGCGGTCGCCATGGCCCTCAAATCATGGGTCCAACTTATGGGATGGCGATGATCGGAAACAGAAGCCAGGGAACCCTCCAGTTACTGTCTCATCTGCCACTTCGCGATTGCCTTCTGGTATTGTCCCATATTGGATCAATTTTTGCTCATTGACGTTTCTCTGTTTCTTGATCTGATCCGAGTCTTGCTCAATTTGACCAAAAATTCAATTGTGCTTGCTAGTTCAACCTTTAAAGGTTTAGTTTTTATCAGACGGTATCAACCAAGCTTTGTGGAGCAAAGATTTGGTGTTTTCTTCTCATAACTAGTAAGATTTGATGAATATTGATTGTGTTCTTCTGGGTGGAACTGGGATCTTGGATTCTCATGATAAATGTGAATGCTTTAAGTGAACATTGTTGGAGACTTTATATATAGCTCTTGTGCTAATGAATAACAATTGGCTTTCAAAGATTAGATTGGGTACTTTCCTGTTGCATCTGAGCTAAGTGATGTCTAATTTAGAACGGGCATGGAACGGGCCACAACAAGCGAGGATGTCCGAGGGCAAACATTGGAGGAACAACAACGTCTAAATATATTTGGCTATTTACGATTAATGGACATATGGACAACGTCTAAATATATTTCTCTTTATGTAGGTTCCACGCCGTTTGAATTTGGTATTCAGCCATTCCATCAATATTTCATTCTTCGATGCATTTACCATCGAATTGGACACCCTTATATTCTCCATATTGTTCTAATTGTAGATCAATAGGAGTTGGTCGAAAATAATAGGGTTTTGCTGAAACGCTATAAGATAATCTCTTCCTATAAGAATGGGATAATTTGTTAATTTGAAAAGATTCATTATCGTTTTGATCTTTTGAACAATCATTTTCAATCTGATTTATTTTTTCATTATTATCAGAAGAACTGTCTAAATTATCATGATTATATCCTAAAGGAGCACAATCTTTCTCTTTAATTCCAAGATTTTTTAATCTTTTAACAATTTCATCAACCGTTTCAGAGTCTTCGTTTCAGAGTCTTGATTAATTTCTGAAGGTTTTTTAAAATTGAAATTAAGTTTTTCAGAAGTCATAGGTTTAAATAAAACCCTTTTATCCACTTGCGGAGAATCGTCATTAACACCCTTTTTATATGTAACCATGCGATTTATCCCAAAAATATTTGATTAATGTAAAAATTATTTAATAGTATATTTGGGAAGGATGTTGAATGAAAGTTCAATTAATACATCTTTGAAATATATTATTAATATTTAATTAGTATATTATAAAATATAGTTTTATATTATTTTATAATTTTTCTACAGTCCTGATGTGTTTGTTTTACTTTTACCTGCAGAAGTGGAGTCTGTGACGGTGAATGTGTTGGATCAAACGGTGACTCTGTCCTGTAAATATTCAAATTATTACAGCAGTGGAAAATCTGATGTAAGGAGACCACAAGTTGCTGCAATTAACAGAAGCAGATCCTCCTTCATCAAGAGGCTTTTTTTCGCAAACTAACTCACGAGATGTACAGGTGCTTATTGCAATTTGACTCAGAATATAATGGATGTGTCAGATCTTGTTTGTTTGAATCAAATTAAGAAGAAAAGCTTTGGTTGATTCGGTTGTTTTATAATAAAGTTACTATCAAGTTTTTGGAGTAATGTGTAAACGATATAAAGAGTAACGAAAATATTGTTTTATTCTAAATACTTTTTTAATTATGCTTACTTTTTTTAAAAATTCCTAGGTTAAGATTTATGTTCCAAACTAAATAAGTAAGGGTGTCAACTTTCGACCTAACCTGTGAATGACTCGTGGGTGACCCGTTTACGGGTCGTGTTTGAGTCAGAAATTTTTGACTCACATATCATTTTGACACGACCTATGTGACCCGTCTAATATACAGATTGTGTTTGGGTCAGAATATTTGACCCATGAGTTGACACGCCGACCCATTGAATAATTTATATTATATAAAATATAAAATATTTTTTTTAATGATGTGAGGAAGTTATTGGTTACACGGGTCAAACAGGTCGAGCGGGTCACCAGGTATCACTGATCCGTGGGTTACGCGGGTTGACCCATCGACCCGTGAGTCGTGTCCAGATTACAACTTACAAGAATTGACCCACAGAAATAAATGAGTTATGTTGGGGTCAAACGATTTCTGGCATGTCCGTGGGTGACATAACCCACGGTTAATCCACTCACCCAAATTGATGATTTTTTTTTTCAGATTTAATCCTAATTTAATCATTACTTACCAAACTAATTCTTCCATTTTCAAATTTACCAAAATATGACAAAACGCTAACAGGTTTGGCGTTTAGGATGTCTGTCTAACGGACGTCCTAAACGCCAACCCCGTTAACGTTTTTGACTTTTCAAAGTCAAAAAATGCTAACAGGATTAGTTGGATTAGTGTTATAAATTTGAAAAACAATTCTTGTACTAGCATGTAGCGATGATGATAAAGTGATGATGAAGGCAATTGTTAGAAGGGAAAACACAAGAGGGGCACAAGACAAGAGTGCAACCTACACGGAAAGTACAAAACACTTAGAAGTAAGAGGGTAAGACAAGGAAAATAAATTGCAACTGGTTGATAGACATTTATTATCTCTGAAAAGTACAAACGCTAATGTCATTATCGTTTAGGACTTTGAAAAGTAAAAAATGTTAATAGTGTTAGTGTTCTGTCTTATTTTTGTAAATTTGAAAATTAGAAGGTTGATTTGGTAATTAATTATTAAATTAGGTTTAAATTTGGTAAAAAAATTCAAATTGACCCTCTTACAAACAAGGTCGTGTCAAAATTACCTCGAATCCAATTTTTCTAACTTAAAAATTTGTATTTGACCCCATACTTTCTCTTCATAGTCATTCTGCTTCACAGAACCCTCCGATTCTCCATCGTCGGTGTCGTCGGTCCAAAAGTAACTAAGTTTTCCCTGATTTTGGAGGCAGATCTTTCCATCGAACACATCCTGCCCTGCGTCAAAGTAAAATTTCATTGACGGACTTGAGTTTATTATAAGCTATTGTTGTCCTTCTGGCTCGTGCATTCATCTTGTCATCTTCCCAATGTTTGTAGGATTTGTCATCGGATTCTTCACAGCATGTGCGCTCAGCCTTGGCTGGAGTCATAATGGGAATGGCCCCTGTATTTGGGAAGGTAGTCTACAATCTTTAACTTAGCTACTACCACTTCTAGTGGAAATGATACATAACTGCATTTTTCGCTATTATGTTGGTAATATGTTTTGGTTATATTATAGGATGATATTTATCCTTTATTGTAAAATTTGGAAATGCAGGATGCAACTATATGTAGGAAACCAAGATCCTAAAACAAGGAAGTATTAGACATGGATGCATAAAACATGGAGTGAACACGTTTTCCATATTCAAGCAATAGATTCCTCTTTATACTAAGGACAATGTTTAAACATGTTTCTAGGTTATATGTATTCTAGATAGCTATATAATATGTTGTAATCTTCAAAATGAAAGTATGAGAATATGTGAATTATATCTACAAACTAGTGTATTAAGTTCAATATGGTATCAGAGCCTAGTTTTTTCGATTAGTTCATCTACCGATTACCTGTTTGAATAGTTGAGTCATGTCGGAATCAAACGGAAGAGTCAGTTCCGGCCAGAAACCAGACTCAATAGTCCCATTGGCGGCTCAACTGGCAGCTCTGGCGGCTCAACTGGCAGTTATGGCAGCTCAACTGGCGGTGGTTGCGAGCACTTCGACAAAATATCTCGAAGCGAGATTCGTCACCACCCTGCCACGCTCAGACTCCGGGAAAACATTGAAGGCTCCCTCTGCATCAAGCGTTGGGGCAGTATACGAAAACGGAGAACTTACCGAGTCGAAGAAGTCGACTGTCTCCGTCAATGTAGGCCTCGCTCAGATGCTCTGTGGAGGCGTCATCATGAACTTCGCAAACGCCGGGCAAGCACGGCTTGCCAAGTAAGCTAGTCTCACTAAGGAAGCTGGTCTCGCCGAGGAAGCTGGAGCAACGTACTTCCCTGCTGAAAACACTATCCAGGAAGGCGAAGCTGGAGGTATTGATGAAGCTGGAGGTATTACCCAGTAGATTGGAGCAACGTACTTCCCTGCTGAGAACATTGTCCAGGGAGGCGTGGCTTGCACCATGGATGCTGGAGGATGGTCTCGAAAAGTGCCAAGGAAGCTAGAAGATGGTCTCGACGAGTGGCACGCCTTGCCGCGAAGGAAGCTGATCTCGCCATGGATGCTGTCGACAACAGAAGATGCCACCGAGAAGGAACTTGCCGAGAAGAGGTTGACACATGTGTTGTCATGCGTTTTCATCGAAGATGCAGACACAACCGAGGAAGGTACAGATTACCGAGGAAGATGGTCTCGACGAGTGACACGTCTTGCCGAGAAGGAAGCTGATCTCGCCATGGATGCTGTCGACAGCAGAAGATGCTGCCGAGAAGGAACTTGCCGATAAGAGGTTGGCACATGCAATGTAATGGAACTCGCGAAGGAAGCTGTCGACACACAGGTAGACACATGTGTTGTAATGACAGAGAAGAAAAAGGGAGCGTGCTCCATGTTTTCTCCATCACGTGCAATGGAGGAAGAATCTTCAACCCATACAAGAATGTATTCAAACCATACATATTTTGATGACATGTCCCATACAATGAAGGCCTTCACGTGTCATAATTTAGGGTTTTATCCTAATTACAGGTTTGGTCCCTCTAATTTAGTCAAATGTTCAAATCAACCTCATGAGTTTAATATGTGTGCAAAGCAGCCTAAAGTGTATCTAACAAGTGGTCCAGAAGGAAAAAACGGACAGTGGCTCCTGGATTCGGGTGCTACGGACACGATGATATTTGATAAAAGTGACTTGGTGGGACACACCAATCCTACTCGAACATGTATTGAAAGCGTGAATGGTGAATTATCAGCGATTTGTGGAGCAGGGTCGATAGAAATCTCGACATCACTTAAACTGAATAATTATCTTTATGTTCCAGGACTTTCGTGTAAATTAATGTCTATAAGTCATGTGACTAAGGAATTAAATTGCATGGTGTTAATGTGTCCGAGTTTCTGTGTATTACAGGATATTCAGTCGGGGAAGACGATTGGACGTGGTACCGAGCGTGGATGATTGTACTATGTTGACGAGGTGGCTCAACGCGGAACTGCAGCGCTAGCTCACGAGACTATTGATAGGCAACGATGGATGTGGCAACGACGGTTGGGACATCCCTCTTCAGGGTATCTCTGCATGCTATTCCCTACATTATTTCCCTAGCAGAATAATGTCTCGTGTGAAACTTGTATTTTGTCCAAAAGTTATAGACAACCATATCAACTTTCTAAGACTAGAGCGGACTCAGTTTTTTCCTTAGTTCATTCAGATGTGTGGGGTCCTGCCCCAATTTCCGGGTCATTCATGAATAGTACTGGCTTTAAATATTTTGTGTTATTTATAGACGACTGCTCTAGGATGACGTGGGTTTATTTCCTTCAAAATAAATCTGAAGTGATTTCCAAGTTTGTTGCCTTCTATGAAATGATCCAAACACAGTTGAATAAACAGATAAAAATCCTACGGTTTGATAATGGAAGTGATATTGTTAATTCCTCCATGCAAAATTTCTTTAGGGAGCGAGGTATGATCCACCAAACATCGTGTCCACATACTCCACAACAAAATGGGGTTGCAGAACGAAAAAATAGGATTGTCCTAGAAATGACTCGTGCGATTATGATTGAGTCTCATGTCCCTACTTATTTCTGGCCTGAAGTTGTAGCAACTTCCGTATACCTACTAAATCTTCTGCCTACTAAAGCAATCAGTTTTAAAACTCCACTACATGAACTCTCACAACATGTTAATGTTCCCTCAACATTAACTCTTCCACGACGTATTTTTGGGTGTTCTGTCTATGTTCATATACCAAAATTTGACCGTTCTAAACTTGATCCATGCGCAGTCAAATGTGTCTTAGTAGGCTACGGAATTCATCAAAAAGGCTATCGTTGTTATCATCTGTCTACACATCGGTTATATACCACGATGGATTGTGATTTTCTTGAGAGGTAATTCTATTACTCCACCCAACATAATTCTCAGGGGGAGAATCAATCAGACCCATTAAGTTGGGTGTCAAGTCTGGAATGGCCTGAAACGGTCCCAAAAGAGTTAGTAGGCGGAACACCGAGACCCTTCAAAACATAGTACAATCTGACTAGGCAGGCGCTGGTATCATACCCATCCCGACTAATACTCCTGAGGTAAGTACCCAAATTTCAGATAATGACTGCACAAGTTATTTTGATAACAATGGTACTAGAGAACAAGAGCAAGGGGAGATAGATACATTGAGAAGAAATGTATTACCACCCAGATCAACCCAGGGAGTGCCACCAACTTGGTTTGAACCAGAGTATGTACCAAAGAAAACAAGATACCCGATTAAGAATCTGGCGAGAGGGAATATAACACGAGTGACGCGTGCATTTTCCATGTCGATTTATTCAGAAGACATACCAAGGCACGTTCATGAGGCTTAAGCCAAAGAAGAATGGCATCAAGCTATGAGCGTAGAAATGGAAGCACTAGAGAAAAGTAAAACATGGGAGAAATGTGTATTCCCACCTGGGAAGAAGGCGGTTGGATGCAGATGGGTTTACACGATCAAACACAAGGCAGATGGGTCGATTGAGAGGTATAAGGCAATACTAGTAGTCAAATGATACACTCAGGCCTATGGAGTTGACTACTCATAAATTTTTTCACCAGTACCAAAGATTGACACGATCAGGATATTTTGCTCTATAGCAGCAAATAGGAACTGGCCACTAGACCAGTTCGATGTGAAGAATACTTTTCTCCATGGAGAACTTATTGAAGAAGTATACATGGAAGCACCTCCACGCATGCTAGAGAAGTTTAAGAAGGGAGAAGTATGTCGATTAAAAAAGGCATTGTATGGGTTGAAACAATCTCCTAGAGCGTGGTTTGGAAGATTCACGACATCAATGAAGAAGTATGACTACACACAAAGTAACGTGGATCATACGTTGTTCATAAAGAAGAAGAACGAGAAGGTAACTTGCTTAATCATTTATGTTGATGATATGATAATTACAGGAGATGAGGGGGATGAGATATACCAGCTGAGAAAAAATATATTTGAGGAATTTGAGATGAAGAACTTAGGCAATCTCAAATATTTTTTGGGAATTGAAGTACTTCGATCAAAGAAAGGTATTTTTATTTCTCAACGAAAGTATATCCTAGATCTATTTGTAGAGACAGGAATGACAGATTGTAAACCTGCTGATACTCCAATTATCGTAAATCACAGATTAACAATCAATCAAGAAGCAAGTCCAGCATATCAATGATGATATCAACATCTAGTGGGGAAGTTGATTTATTTGGCACATACGCGTCCTGATGTAGCCTATTCAGTAGGGGTTCTTAGTCAATTCATGCATCAACCCCAAGAGGAGCACATGGAAGCAGCCATGCGAGTTATAAGATATCTGAAAGGTACACCAGGAAGAAGAATCCTATTCCAAAACAATGGACATCTTGAGCTCGAGGCGTATACATATGCAGATTGGGCAAGTAGCAAGATGGATAGAAGATCAACGTCTGGATACTTCACGTTTGTAGGGGAAATCTGGTAACCTGGAAAAGCAAGAAACAGAAGGTGGTTGCTTTATCTAGTGCTGAATCCGAGTTTAGAGGAATAGCCCGGAGTTTGACTGAGATAATGTGGATACAAAAACTATTAACAGATATTGGATTCCCAAATAAAGAATCGTGCAACTTATGGTGTGATAACAAGGCTGCAATCAGTATTTCTGGAAATCCAGTTCAGCATGATAGAACTAAACATGTTGAAATAGACAGACATTTCATCAGGGAAAAATTAGACGAAGGTATTATAGCTTTTCCATATGTACGGTCAGAAGATCAACTTGTTGATGTACTAACTAAAGCTGTCAATGGAACATCATTTGATGAAGTATGGTGCAAGCTAAATGTGTGTGATCCCACAATTCAGCTTGAGGGGAGTGTAGGAAACCAAAATCCTAAAACAAGGAAGCATTAGACATGGAGGCATAAAACAGGACACCTTTTCCATATTCAAGCAATAGATTCCTTATATGTATTCTAGATAGCTATATAATATGTTGTAATCTTCAAAATGAAAGTATGAGAATATGTGAATTATATCTACAAACTAGTGTATTAAGTTCAATACTATCGCACAGCTGCTCCCAATTTTCCTTTCACTCTTGAAGGATGAATATCCTGATGTTCGTCTTAACATTATCAGCAAAGCTTGATCAAGTATATCAGGTATATGGTATTTTTTTTTAAAGTTCCACTCAATTCATGAACTATTTTGATTTTCATTCTTTAGTGTTAGAATGAATCTATTATCGCAACAACACATTTGTGTCAGGTAATTGGAATTGATCTTCTGTCCCAATCATTGCTGCCAGCCATTGTTGAGCTTGCTGAAGATAAGCACAGGTCTGTCGTTTTCAGATCTCATACACCGACAGAACTGGTTTAGGACCATAAAAAAATATGTACAGTAAAAAAATTCTCTTGAAATTTCCTTTTTATTATCAAGGTATCCACATGACATGTTTTCTGTAGGTGTACTTGATACGTGAGGCTGCTGCTAACCACTTGGAGTGCCTCGCAGAAGAATTTGGTCCTGAATGGACCATGCAACACATTATTCCACAGGTTTGATTTGGAGAATGTTGAACTTAATCTTCATTGTAAAAAAAAAAAACTTGATCTTCAGTGACTATCTGTGGAGGTTTCATGAATGAGATGAAGTCTGCAGATTCTGGAAATGAGCACCAACCAACACTATCTGTACCGAATGATTGTTCTAAATGCAATCTCGCTGCTTGCACCTGTTATGGGCCCGGAAATCACATTTTCTAAGCTGCTTCCATAGTTATCAATGCTTCAAAAGATAGGTACTATCTTATGTCTGTGTTTACTATAGAATCGCTTTCATATCAACTACCTCACTTTACAGTGTAGGGTGGCCAATATAAAATTCAATGTTGCAAAGGTGCTGGAGTCACTCCGCTCTATCAATTTCGCCAGTGTCTAGCTAGAATCACCATGTCGGATTTGAAATTGCAGCTGATGATGATTTGCTAGTGCTGATTATCCCTCCCCTCCACTGAAGCTTCTGCAGTTTTGGAATGCTTTTCTATCAAAATTCTTTGGAGCATGAAATACTGTGTATCTTACTGTTCTTTACAAACTAATGGATTGTTTATAACGAATATCGTTGAGACTGTTGTGCTTAATATCAAAGGATATTGCCACTTTGGGCATTAGAGTTTAGTAATTTGATCCAACCATTCAATTACGTACGTGGAAGATTATTTGTGATTTAAAATTGTTTTTCATTAACCGTGACATTTTGATTTGTTTCATATTAGAAAGAACGAAATAATTTGAAGTTGTTATTACTAGGTCTGACAATGGTTAGGGTATGATAAATACCATAACCATACCATATTTTTAAATTGCATACTATAACCATTACGGGTACAATTTCTAATATCATAACTATATCTATAGCTGTGGTTATTAATTACGATTTTAACCGTATAACCATATTTATTACTACATGTGAAGTGCAATAAAATATTATGAATGTTATTTAAACAAATACATAAATTTATGTTACAAACAACAAAAATATTATTCAACATTTGCTCCATTCAAAATTAATACTACTATCATTTAACATTAACATAATTCAATTATATTTCACCATGAAATTATGCATTCGTGAAATTTAAAAGTGAAAATCATAATTCTATTATTAGTATTTACTAATATATTAATATTAAGTTATTATTATATTTATTTAATAACCATGAGTATGACTAAAATACCATAACTATATCCATAACCATTACGGGCAGAAAAATCATTACCATAATTGCACCACACCATAATGGTATGATTAACCATATAAAAAAATAATTGTTATAATCATGGTTTTTTTATTTTAACCGTACCATGTCGATCCAAGTTATTACTCAATTCTAATAGAAATTCACCAGCTTTTAAACTTTTTTTTTTTTTTTTGCCAACACCAGCTTTTAAACTTAAGTGAGGTTAATTAGATAGTAATATTTAAAAGACACTGCCAGAAGGAAATAATAACCAATTATATAATTCCGAATTAGGTTGCGATGCGAAGATACGCTGAATTGTTTTATATAAAAAGAATAGTAATTTAGATCTCCTATTATCTTAATTAGACTAGTGAAAACTATCACAATCCCACATCAATTTTGTACGTTACATTAACAAAAAAAACGATTATATATATATATATATATATATATATATTCAGATTCAAATTGGCCTCTAACTAGGGCTATTGAATTGTTTGTATTCATATCGACTTTAATTTAAAATTTAACTCCCGAACCCAACCGAGAATCATAGCTATCAAAACCGACCAATCATCGGGTTGGTTCAATTGGCGATTCACCCGGTCCAACTTAGGAAGCCGATTTGGGTGTAATTTTCTGTCGGATTTATAATCAGTGGTCGAAGGGTTGCTGCTCCTCACATCATAGTTTTAGCGACGTCACCTTAATGTCGAAACGTCAATCATTTCCGTATATATATTTATTTATATAAAAGATGACAGAGTATGTGGACCAATAGATTGTCCTCAACTAGAACAAAGATCCATCATCTTACACTTGGTTATATTATATGTATAGTATACGATGTTCAAAAATTATTGCAGCAACTCAGAGGACGACGTGCACTAATGTACAAAGACGTGATAGATTCCTCCAAACTTGCGTCCATTTGGATAAATCTCGAAGATACCATTAGTTTCTGCAACACAAATTGAACAAGACGACCTCCATAAAACCGTTTAGAAACCAGATCTTACCACCAACCATCTGTGTTTCAAACGACTGTCGACAATGGATGTTTCTTACAGCAGCAGTTGGGATAATGTCGATGCCTCCATCTACAGCGACAGCTACTATGCAGAGCTCGAGAAGAGAATCTTACTGCTAATGGGAGATGAGGATGAGGTCGATGATAAAGGCCAGCAACAACAACTGGTCAGGGCGACAAGAGGTGACTCGAGGATGCCCATGTCCACCGGTCTACCGCTATGGCCTGATCTAGTTGGTGGTTACAGGAAGAGTCAGGACCCCATCTCGAATCTGCAGCAAAAACACATAAATATTGTTGCTGAGAATGGCAACGGGACGGGTGTCTTCATTCCCCTTCCAGTTCCGAGAATGGTTCTTTCAGGTTTGTAGTTCGTTATTTAGTGAGTTTTGTGGTACGTTTGGTAATCATGATTGGATTTACAGGCTTGAACAATGGATGAAATTCTGCCGGTTTTGCAGGAAAGGCAAACCGACATAAGAGAAGAACATATAAGAGAATAGCGACCGCATAATCAAGAACATGTCTCGATTCGAACAGTATATGTTTGAAGATTCGTCATTATTTTTCTTCAATAAAGTTATAATTCATACCAACAAAGGGAGCAATTCCTACTGACAATATGCAAAAAAAATCATATAAAATCATCAAAATGCCGCAGCACATTTACTTTTGCCCCTTAAATCAGCTTGGGGTTATACGATAATCTCTACGTACACATTGTCATTATCTTTGCACATCAGGCGAGCTACTAGTTAATCTCTACATAAATACCACGCAGTCCAAGAGCATTAAAAGACTTCCAAAGCTACGACTGAGTAGTTAGATGCGGTTGGTTTGGGAGAGACTAACCTAGCATAAGAACAACGAACAAACAAATGCAAATAACACACTTTCATTTCACAAAATATGAAGCTTCTCTTCGAAGTGTTGCTCTGTTTTTCTACAACACTCATTTTTCACTTTCACGATAGCTCTCTGTCAATTTTTCTTCTTACAAATGTGTTGAGAATGAAGATTTTTTCGGCTCACCACCACCACTCATCAGAGTGGCAAGCCACTCAACAAGTGGAGAAACCACTCATTAAAGTGGACAAGGCACTAAGCAGAGTGGGGAAGACACTCAGCAAAGTGGTCAGCCAAGCCACTCAAGGTTGTCATTTTTTGACATCTATAAGAAGACAACAATGCTGAAAGAAGGTATAACCACAAGAAAGAGAGAAAAGTGAAATATGTTGTTGGTATCTTGAGTGTGAGAGAAAATAGTGTTGTATTGTGAGCCAAAAATACGAAGTGAGTATTTTAGAGTGCGAACAATACATATTGCGTGATACAATTTCTAACACTATTTGTCTATAGCGAAAGTGTGGGTGTGAGCCGTGGACGTAGCCAAATTGGTGAACCACGTAAATTCTTGTGTCGTTTGCATTTATCTAAATCCATCGAGTCCCAAGGTCCTGCAAGGTGGAAATTAGCAGCGGCTAATATCCCAACAATTGGTATCAGAGCCTTCGATTGGCGAATCAAAGACACATAAGACGTTTACGGAAATTATTCTGCGAAATAATTTTCGTATTCATCCTATCTGTTCGAGTGGGAGCAATGACGTTAGAGAAAGAGTCCAAAATTTCTCATTTTGATGGCACAAAATTTGGATTCTGGAAGATGCAAATAAAAGACAGCTTGTACTAGAAGGATCTTTATTTACCTTTGGGTAAGAAACCAGATGAAATGAAAGATTCAGAGTGGGTGGTGCTAGATCGGAAAGTGCTATGACACATACGACTATTACTGTCAAAATCAGTGGCCTACAACATCAAGAATGAAAAGACAACATCATCTCTCATGGCGGTCCTCTCCAGTATGTACGAACAACCTTCTGCAACAAATAAAATTCATCTGATAAAGAAGTTGTTCAACATGACGATGTCAGAAGGAACACCATTCAGAGAGCATCTCAACGAGTTCAAAGAAGTGATAGAGGAGCTAGAAGCAGTGGACATGACGTTCACTGAAGAGATACGTGTCTATCTAATTCTTGGGCAGTTGCCCAATAGTTGGAAAGGCAGAGTCACTGCAATCAGCGGATCTGCAGGGAAAAAGAAAACACTGAAGTTTGATGATGTGGTCAACATCATTATGACTGAATAAATTCAAAATCGGTCGAATGACGCTTCTAGCTCAGGGTCAGCTTTGAACGTAGAGAGCAAAGGCAGAGATTCAAACAAGAATGGAGGGGGCAATAAGTCCAAGAATGGGAGGTCACAATCTCAAAATCCCAAAAATTCCAACAATCATAACCAGAAGGTGATCGAGTGTTGGAACTGCGGGAAGATCAGATACTACAAGAATCAGTGTAGATCCCCGAAGAAAGAGAAGGAAGGCAATCCTGAAGCAAACATTGTAGCAGAAGAGGCATACGATGTTTTGGTATGCTCTTTGGAGAGCAAGTCGGAGTCATGGGTGCTTGACTCGGGAGTTTCCTTTCATGCGACCTCCAACAGAGAACTCTTCATGAGTTATTCACCAGGTAATCTTGGCAAGGTATATCTTGGTGATGATCAACCTTGCGATGTGGTTGACAAGGGTGATGTACATATCAAGTTAAATGGATCTGTGTGGAAGTTAAGGGATGTAGGACACATTCCTTACTTGAGAAAGAATTTTAACTCGGTGGGGCAGCTCGCAACGGAAGGTTATGTCACAACCTTCAATGGCGATACTTGGAAGTTTTCTAAAGGTGCGATGACAATTGCTCGTGGCCAGAAGAGTGGTACACTCTATACGATGATGAACACTGGTGGGTCAATTGCAGTTGCAGACAACAAAGATGATCCAAATTTATGGCACCATAGACTTGGTCACATGAGTGACAAGGGTCTCAAGATCTTGCATTCCAAGGGAAGAATACCAGACTTAAAGTCAGTTGACACTGCTTGTGTGAAAGCTACATCTGTGGGAAGTAGAAGAGAGGTAGCTTCATAAAGAGTGGTAGTGCAGCAAAGCAAGAAAAGCTTGAGATAGTTCACACGGATGTGTGGGGTCCAACCATTGGCGGAAAGTCATATTTCGTGACTTTCATTGCTGACCATTCCATAAAGGTGTGAGTTTATCTCTTGAGACATAAATATGAAGTATTTGAAATGTTCAAGATGTGGAAAGCCATGGTAGAAAATGAGACAGGTCTAAAGATTAAAAGATTGAGATCCAACAACGGTGGTGAGTATGATGACATGGAGTTCATGAAGTTCTATTTTGAGAATGGCATCAACCTAGCAAGGACTGTGCCAGGGACACCACAATAGAATGGTGTAGTAGAACGGATGAACCAAACATTGATTGAGAGAGTCAGAAGCATGCAAATACATGCAGGACTGCCCAAGCAGTTCTGGGCAGAGGCAGTCAATACAACAGCTTACTTGATCAACTGTGAACCATCAGTCCCGCTAGAGTTTGGAATACCAGAAGAGGTATGGAGCGGAAAAGATGTAAAACTTTCAATTGGTTGTGTATCATATGTGTATATTTGTGATCAAGCTAGGGGAAAGCTTGATTCCAAGTCACTAAAATCATAGTTATCAGAACCAGACCGGACCGACGGTCCAACCGGGAACCAGACCTCTGTCTGATTTGGTTCAGTTAAAAGACCGTTTTATACATGAACAGTTTTGAACCGGGTTAAACCGGGCAGTTTTTAGAAAACCGGTCGGTTTTAAAAAATCGGTCAGTTTCCGGTTCACTTTTTAGTTGATTTTTAAAGTATCGGTTACCTCTTTGAGATGGAGTTCTCATTGGCCAACACACATCGGTATGAATGAGCTCTAGTGGTCGTTTTGCCCTCAATGCTCCTCATTTCGGAAAAGCTTCTCGGCTGTGCTTCCCCATGACACACCCTTCACATACACCACTCTTCTCTTCAATTTCCGGCAATCCATACACCATATTCTTGTCTCTCAATAACTTCATCCCATTAAAATTCAAGTGTCCAAGCCTTTTGTGCCAAAGCCATGACTCGTCACTAACACTTGCCTTCAAAGCAACATCTCCCCCATAATTAAAACTCAACGGAAAACTTCTACTTATCGTAATCTTTATGTTGGTTATCAACTTGTTATTTCCATTCTTCTTATCATAAATGGTGCACCCATCATTTTCAAAATATACACCATATCCTTTCTCTACAAGTTGAACAACACTCAATAAATTTTGATCTAGGTTGGGGACAAGCAACACATCATTAATGAACTTCATTCCCTCCATTGTTTGGATAGGAACCGTACCTTTTCCGATCACTTCTACAAGCGCACCATTCCCCCATTGAGTCTTCGTGAAGATGCTTTTATCACTAGTCATGTAATTGCTACAACCACTATCAAGTAACCACACTTCATCTTTCTTTTCGGTCGCAACTTGACAACCGACATAAATAACTACATAGTCATGATCATTTCCCTTCTCTTCATAGGCATTCACTTGTTCATTCTTAAATCTACAATCTTTTTTACCATGCCCAAACTTCTTGCAATTAAAACATTGCGGTTTCCCCTTGAACCAACAATCTTTCTCAAGATGTCCACTCCGTTTGTAAATATGACAAGTTTTTCCCGAATTTTCTGCATTACAACTTCTATCAAAATTTCCTCTCCCTCGACCTCTTTGGCCTCTTTCTATACTAAATCTTCCACCTCTCGAAGATTCACTTCCGCAGTGCTCTTGAAATGACTCTATTGACTTATTGCCCAAGTTGAGTTTTGATTGTAAGGCATTCTCTATTGATTTGTCGTAGTGTCTTAACACCCCGTGCTCATGTGATTGCAAGGATGTCATTAACTCGCGAACGGTTAATGTTGCCAAGTCTTTCGTTTCCTCAACAACCGACACGATCGTATCATACTTCTCGGTCAAGCTAATCAAAATTTTCTCAACAAGCCTTTTATCTCTTACTTCTTCTCCATACAAACTCATTTGACTAGCAACTTCGGTAACCCGCGTGAAATAATCTTTCGAGCTTTCACCTTCCTTCATTTTCATATTTTCTAACTCGGCTTGCAAGGTTTGAAGTTTGATGGCTCGAACTTTTAGACTCCCTTGAAACTTTTCTTGCAAAACAATCCAAGCTTCATTTGCCGTATTACACCTCATGATTCTCGAAAACAATTTCTCCGTCATAGCTTGTTGAATAAACGCTAGAGCTTTAGCATCTCTCTTTCGAGTATCTTTCAACTTCTTTTTTTTCAATCTCACTCAATGTAGCTATAGAATTAGACTCAAATCCAAACTCAACTATTCCCCACAAATCTTGAGACCTAACTATAGTCTTGGCCTTTAAACTCCAATAGTCATAGTTTTCACCATTAAATATAGGAATTGAGAGTTGAGATACACCTTGTTCACCTGACCCATCCATAGACGATTCATTTTCGTCGTTAATTGCTTTGATTTTGCTCGGTCGTCCGCTTTTCGTCGGAACCCTAGCTCACCCAATCTACTCGATCCACCAAGCTCTGATACCAATTTGTTGGTTTGAGAGAGGCTAATCTAGCATAAGAACAACCACAAGAACAAACAAATACAAATAAACACACTTTCATTTCACAAAATATGAAGCTTCTCTTCGATGTGTTGCTCTGTTTGTTTGCAGCACTCCTTTTTTACTTTCACGATAGCTCTCGTACAAATGCTACTCACTTCATTCTCTCTTCTTACTTAAACATTCAAAACTCACGGTTTAACTAAACACACAAATATATAATAATAATAATATAAAACAAACAACAATACATTAATTTAACAGATTCCATATTCCTCTACGGTTTTTACCTCTCCCCGGAGATGAAAAATCAGTTCTTAGGGCGCGCCAACCATAGAGAACTAAAGGTGTTGGGACAGGATCTCCCGAATGTTGACTGGATGCCTAGTTGACACTGATCTGGATGCCAATTGGACTGGTAACCACGTACTTTCACCAGAGCTCCGATGAACCTGCAAGAAGGGAAGCGCAACAGAGGGGGTTCCTCTGGGTCCCACTTCTATTCTTAAATGAGTATATTGTATGTATTAACTCAAAATGTAAAAGAATATATGTAAAACATGAGTATTTATAGGGATGGAAAATCAAACCGTTTTGGTAACTCAATATATCTGTAAATATTGTGTTGTTGCAGATAAAGATAGTAGATATTACGATTATCACGTAATATTGCAGTTGCCTTATAGAATCTTTGTTGAATATGTGCTCAAGATATGCGGGACGTAGTGGTTGTATATTCAGAGTCGGTTATGGGATCAGAGTTGAGAGGTTAGACCATCTTGGCGAACACTCTCATGGTGAGCGCAGTGAGAGAATTCAGTTATGATTTTGGCGACCACTTCGGGTTGTGGCAATCACTTTAGTTTTGGGTTTGATGTTGGACCGCTCTGATGGGCTCCAGTGTACCTGAGTGTGGATCGACCCAGTCTTGAATAGTTTGGGTTTACCCTCTGAGATAATATTGGGTCATGAAGGCATGATGGGCTTTGTGCCGTATTGGGTCGTCACTATCGATACCCAACAAAAGGCATAGAGTCACGAAACGTAGTCGTGGATGACTATCAGAAGCGCTCGAGCCGCTTGGCAGGGTTGTTAAGATCATGTGCAGTTGCTGGAAGGGTCTGCTGCCTCAGCATCGGCCTAAATCAATGAGTGAATGATAGTTGCTATTAACGTAACTATAACTGATAATACTTTGGTACAATGTCCAGATTTCCACAGTGAAATATTACATGTCGGATAATCATCTAATCATTAATCTTATATGCTAAATGGCATAATGCTTAAGTGGGTTTCATTACAGGGTTTGAGTTTAGAACCTGGTGCGCAGAAAATCATTGGGAGAGTTGGTTCGGTGTATACCCAGATTAATCAGGACCCTGAGTTCAATTGTAACATTAATGTAAATAAATATCTAATTAATTTTATAAATTTAAAAAATAATTAATAAATACTTTTTAACGGATTAGTGAAATATGTATTTACCAACGTTTTAAAACATGACATTTACCATCGTCAAAAATATATCAATGAAAAAAATATATTGTAAAGAGCGTTGATATCATTTTCAATTTTTCCCCATGTAATGAAGAAAATGATATATCCCTTATAACACCCTAAGAAAATAATAATAATAATTAAGGTGTAAGTTGTAATTCTTCAATCCAGTGAAGTCTTTTTAGTTTTTACCTTCACATGTTATACCAGAAATAATTGTCACCCTCCACCTCAAACTAATCTCCTCTCTTCACTCCAAGATGGGGACCTTGTCAGCACTAGCTAGTGGACTACATTCAAAGTAGTAGAACGTACAACCAGCCCTCACAGTTAATCGGACCTTCATGGCCACCTTTGCGGCCGTCAGCGGCGGCGGAATCGCCATCGGAGTGAACAAACGGAATCCACGCCACAATCCGAACCTACAGTCTCAGTTCCTGGGCAAGAAGTTGTCTCAATCCAAGTCCTTGTTCAGACCCACCATCTCAAGCCCTAAATGCCTCATCTTAGCCGCCGGAGGCGGGGAACTCCTCCACGCGGCCAACGATCTGTTCCTCGGTGTCGGCGTAGGACTTCCCTGCACCGTTATGGAGTGTGGCGATATCATCTACCGGAGCACACTCCCCAAGTCCGGCGAGCTCACCCTCACCATCCCCGGAGCCGTCCTGGCCCTAGGAACTGTGTCCTACCTCTGGGCCACCCCTGGTGTCGCTCCTGGCTTCTTCGACATGTTCGTGCTCGCCTTTGTTGAGAGATTGTTCAGACCCACCTTTAGAAAGGTCAGATTGATGATTCTTTGTGCTCTAGATCGAATCAGGAATCTTTTTTTTTCATGTATCTTGACTCGATTTGGATTTGTGATGTCAGGACGATTTTGTGTTGGGGAAGAAGTTAGGTGAAGGTGCCTTTGGTGTTGTATATAGAGTTTCACAGTCTAAGAAGCCTTCTTCAAAGGTATTAAACATCTATAGACCTTTAAATTGAGCTAGATGATATGTTAAATGAATGTAGTTCGGAACCCGAATCCGATTGCTGCAGATTTCTCCGTCTGTTATCATTTTAGCTATATATCGATCAAAGTTGAAGCATTTAGTTGAGAATGACCATGGTGCTTTTATGTTTGTATAAATGTAGAAAGATGGTGACTTGGTGTTGAAGAAAGCAACCGAATATGGCGCAGTTGAGATTTGGATGAACGAGCGGGTCAGAAGAGCTTGTGCTAATAGCTGTGCTGATTTTATATACGGTTTTCAAGAGGTCTTGTTATACCGTCGCTAATGTTGAGTACTCATTTATATTTCGTGATTTCATCAAACCGTCGCTAAAGTTCTTGAAAGAATGTTGATGCAGAGTTCTTCAAAGAAGGGAGGCGAGTATTGGCTGATATGGCGGTTCGAAGGCAAATCAACACTTGCTGATCTGATACAGAGTAAAGACTTCCCCTACAATGTTGGTACTTACTGATCTGGTCACTAGTTGTTTGCATCTTTCCACTGTATAAACTAATTTTGAAGTAAAATTTGATAACTCTGTTTATTTTTTTATTAGACGAAAAATATACATGTGACATCTCAATTCGTGCATGTTACTTCTAGATTTTCTATCCGAAACTTAATAACAAAATTACAACTAACAAATTGTACTAATGTATTGTTTAGCCAAAAAAATGTTTTAAAAGAATAAAGGTAAACAACTTCAACAATTATTTATGTTGGCACTTATGTTTTTTTATGTAGCTAAACGATTATGTACGTTTTAGAAATGTGACTTTTTGGTTAAACATGTCATATTCAGTCACATATGTTTGACAAATGTGATTAAATGGTCACAAAAGTAACATGTTTACCCTTCCATTTTATATTGTTCTTCATGATTCTTAATGTTCTTCCTATCTAAAATCTTATTTCGAACTCAGATTTACGCAAAGTTGAGTTCGATTCGAACCCAGAAACACAGATATGAGTTAAGTTCGAACAAAAAATTCTTATATGTTTTTGTGAATATCTGAATTCGAAATCAGATTTCGGATTTGAATCAAGGAACAAGAGATTGAAGATGAATGAACATGAAAATAAAATAGATAAGTTGAAGGGTATTTTAGTCATTCTTTCACATGAATTTTTTTTGTTACTAAAACCGAACTTATTATCAAAGATAACAATTGTTAGTACACCTTTAGTATGCGTTCATCAGTATAAGATTTAGTGTTTTTAATTCATCACTAAGTTTCTATTATGACTGTCGTAATTTTACTTTAGGTAGAAACGATGATCCTTGGTGAGGTCCAGAACATGCCAAAGGGAATACAAAGAGAAAACAGAATCGTTCAAACGATTATTTGGCAAATCCTATTTGCATTAGATGGTCTTCACTCGACAGGGATTGTTCACAGGGACATTAAACCGCAAAACATTATTTTCTCAGAAGGTGTAATAAATACGGCGTCCAAAATAAAAAAGAAGATTTATGTTGTTGGTTCTTGAAAGCTGTAAATTTGTCTTTTTTCAGGCTCTCGACAGTTCAAGATTATTGATCTTGGGGCAGCTGCAGATCTTAGAGTCGGAATCAATTACATCCCCAAGGAGTTTTTGTTGGATCCGAGGTACCATCAATTATGAAAAGAACAGAACATGTCATGTCGAGATGTCAGTATGTATTTGACTCCAACAATCTTCACTTTCAGGTATGCAGCACCTGAGCAGTACATTATGAGTACTCAAACACCATCTGCACCCTCTGCTCCGGTGGCCACTGCTCTGTCCCCTGTCTTATGGCAGGTTATATACTCTTACCACTATCGATTTGTACTGAACTTGCAGTAATTCCGAGATACAGAATTAGATTTTCACTGTCTGCATGAATTTACAGATGAATTTGCCGGATAGATTCGATATCTACAGTGCTGGTCTCATCTTCCTCCAGATGGTGAGAGAAACGATTTTCATTTAGCACCAATTTGGTAACCCTTTTTTTAATATTGTAGCTAGCAAGATTGATCGGGTATTGATAAATTCATTCTTTTGTTCTATCGACAGGCATTTCCATCCCTGAGAACCGACAGTGGTCTCATCCAATTCAACCGCCAGCTGAAACGGTGCGACTACGACTTGGTCGCATGGAGAAACAGTGTCGAGCCTCGCGCCGGCCCCGATCTAAGGAAAGGATTTGAATTGTTAGACTTTGATGGTGGGATCGGGTGGGAGCTTCTGACATCGATGGTTCGGTACAAAGCACGTCAGAGAACAAGCGCAAAGGCTGCTCTTGCTCATCCCTACTTCGACAAAGAAGGCCTGCTCGCGTTATCCTTCCTGCAGAAGCTGAGGCGGCAGTTCTTCCGAGCCACTGAGAAGCAACAGGATTACGAAGAAACCGCCAAGTGGGTTATCCGACATATGGCGAGGTCTGGGACAGAACAAGATGGTGGTTTCACTGAAGCACAGCTTCAGGAACTTAGGGTATGTTGATTTCCTAGATCAGATACGATGATATGATTGAACCCCACCTTATAAATAAAAGTATTTTGAAACGCAGGAGATTAAGCCGGCGCAGAATAAGGCGGGAGGGCAACGGGATGTTGCTTCGTCGGTTTTGAAGGTTCAGAGGAAGATAGTAAAGACATTGAGTGAGAGCATGGACGAGCTGAACAAACGAAGGAAGAGACTCTGGTGGAGCAGATGGATCCCAAGAGAAGACTGAAGTTTATGTAAATATACTTACTGATTACATAGATTTTAAACTGTTGAAAAATACTTGTTGATAGTAATAGTAATTATCTATGTAAATTTTGTCCAAAACCATATTAGAGTCAGAATTACTATATTGAAAAGAATTGTCATCTTAAAAAGTAAAAAGATAAAATTAATGGGGGTAGATTTTTGTAAATTTGTATTGGTTTTAATGTTAGTATTTGTTGTCACTAGCAGCTCGGTTCAGTCGAACTAAACTTGTTGTCCTCTTTTCCGTACATAAAATGAGAATTTTCAGTTGAATTTGAGAAGTACTTATCTTATAAGAAATTCAAAAAACTTTTTATCACAATCTAAGTCTAATCCAGAATCTTTTATCTCTAGTAGGTAATTCAGATTTGCAAATCGTATACTTCTCATATATCACTCAAATGGATACTATTATATGAAAAACATGTGACTCGAAAAAGTTGAAATTTGATTTATGAAATCATTTCAACTTTAGTAAACTTACATATCTTGAGTAATAATATAAATAAAATTGAGTTCATTAGAAACAAAGTATTAACTGAGTAGATATTTTAAAAAAATGATCAAAACTCAAAAAGTCATAAAAGGCTATTTGATCCTATATAAAAACTAATTTAAACCCTTATATATTTTTATTAAGGGAAAATTATGAAAAATATATAATATGTTTGTCGAAAATTGTGACGGATGAAACTTGTTTTGTGTTGTAGGTATTTAATGTAACATGTATCATTTTGTAGGTTTTAGATGAAAACGTTTGTTTTTCCGTTTGTTGCCCGTTAAAAACCCTCATGTGTCATACACGTGACATTTTTTTGAGCGTTAAAAGAAAATATTTTAGAAATACCGAAGTTACCCCTACCTCTATTTCTCTCCATATGCCACAGTGAGTCTCCCCATCTTTTCTGAAGTCTCTCACACGTCCCGTCCCTAGGGCTGGCAATTTCACTCACGACACGATAACACGATAAGAACACGCACGAAAAAGTCGTGTTCGTGTTTGCCTTTGATGGTACGATAACACGAACACGAACACGATAACACGATTGTTTTTTCGGGTCGTGTTAGTGTTTAGGTCTCAAAACACGATAACACGATTGTTTGCCTTTGAGGGGACGTGTTTATGTTATTTAGGCTATGTTATCGTGCGAACGTGAATCGTGTTAACGTGTTATTTTCGTGAAAACGTGAAATCGTGTTATTGTGTTACCGTGTTATTTTCGTGTTACCGTGTTATTTTCATGAAAACGTGAAATCGTGTTATTGTGTTACCGTGTTATTTTCGTGTTACCGTGTTATTTTCATGAAAACGTGAAATCGTGTTATTTTCGTGTTACCGTGTTATTTTCGTGAAAACGTGAAATCGTGTTATCGTGTTACGACTTTCCACGAATATTTTCGTGTTATCGTGTTTGTGTCGTGTTGAGACAATAAATTTCGTGTCGTGTGTCCGTGACACGAAAACATTTTCGTGTGTTTCGTGTTGAACTTTCGTGCGTGTCGTGTCGTGTCCTGGTGCACGATAGCACGCACGCACGCACGAATTGACAGCCCTACCCGTCCCATCTTCCTAATCGAATCCCTTCCCCCCAATTATTTGTGAAATCCTAACTCCTCCTTCCGTAATCGTTTGCGGTTTAGTCGATCTTAACATTGAACATTTTGGTACCGATGAACTCCTTGATCATGTTACTAAGCGGTATGTTTTTTTTCTCATCGGTGTTGTTTTCGAGTCGAGTAATGCTGGTGATAAATTTTGAATTTCATAATGAAATCGCAATTCTGGATATTTTAGGTTGATTATAGTAGTTTTAGTTTTGTAATCATATTGGTCAATGTCGCAATCATTGTAGCTCTTACATTTCATCTTTTATTGGTCTTTAAATTGAACAGCATTGGCGTCCATTTGGCGTTCATACTGTCAGTGTAAATTATGATGACTTTATCAATGATGTTGAGGTTGGTGACAGATTCTTGGTGGATGGTAAGTGGGCATTTCTGAAAGATATTTTTTTCCTATCAATTGCATAAATTTCTCTATATTTCAATATGAACCATGTATCCAGGACTGCTTAATTAGAAAAAAAACTTAAGCTTGTGTTGAATTTTGACTAACTTTTCACATTTCATCAAAATGACTTAAAGATATACAAAGTCCATAACATGTTCATGATTTTTCCATTTCTTCTTTCTACATCTTGAACAGGTCTTTTATATGGTTGGTGACAAAACCCAAATCATGAAACAAGTTTGATGTGACTTGTTTCCTCAAGAGATTTGCAGAGAAGGTGTTTATACGTTTATATTATATATATATATTATGTATGTTAATCAAATATGTATATGCTAGGTGGAATGATGTCATTGTCGGAATTTTGTCATGAACCTCCTTCCGTAAATGAACATTGGGGGTTCACACCACTCAAACTAGTTACAACCGTGATTCGGCAATCAAATTTTTTCACGTTAGGGTTTCGAAGGGACCTTTGGGAGAGATTTTTCAATTTGATACTAGAATTAGGGTCAAAACCCAATGAAATTGACAAACATACCTTATAATTGGGACACCCATAAATTGGAGACAAGGAGCAAGACTTCTGTTCTTCAATTCTAAAGATTGGAGACGCAGGTCGAAGGAGTGTTATAACTGTTATTATAACATCATCGAAGAAGACAGGGGCATTTGAAGAATTTCACACTAAACGGAGGTCACGTGCAAGGCATGTGAGGACTTAACGATTGTTTTAAACGGGAACTTAACGACTGCATCAAAACCCAACAACAACAAACATGTTGCATCAAAAATAAAAAAATGTGTCGCTTTCACAACATTGGACAAACATATTGCATCTTTTTTCCTTTTATTAATGATGTAAATAAAATTAAATTCATTATAACGAAAAATAAGAGATAAATAAGAAATTTGTTAGAACTCAAGCTTCGAATTCTGAAACACAATTAATTTTAGTATAATAATATCTCAAGTATTTGTATGAATAAAATTGGTTTCATCACAATTGGAGTTATGAGTATAGAGATGTAATATCATAAACATAAAAGATTAACCAAAATTTAAATGGGTAAAATTCATCATTTAAGAAAACTGAACCCATTTCTTAAATATATATTTTATTTTATTTTATTTTTGCCAAAACTTAAATAATTCTGACTTCAGTATTCTTACCTATTAATTTCAACATTACAATGTGTTAAGTGAGAAGACAATAAAAAAGAAAAGTGAAGCTATTAAAATTCACCCTGTGAAACTGTGAAAGTATTTAGTTTATGTATCAATCAAGTGAAATTTACAGTGGAGCACACTGCAGTATAACAAAACAAATAAAGAACATATATATGTGTAGACAATATAACTCTAAATTCTCTCTATATGATATGTGTGAAAGAAAAAACCTATCTCTGTAAATCGATACTCCATTGCAGCAAGTAGCTGCAAAAATTTCCAACTGTGCTCGGTCTCTGTAAATCCTTCCCTTTATGCAGATGCTATTGGAAGTTCCTATGTCCGACCATCCAACCGTAGACTAAGCTCAGCATCACGATCCACGCATATAATTTATCGGGCACAAACCTTGATGAACTACTACTACTACTGCTATCAATTTTTCCAGCAGAGACTGTTACAGTGTTTCCCGTGTTTGTTGTTGTCGAGACATTAACGGACATTGAACCTGTAAATCAAGAGAAATCGTGTTTGATAACCAGCTCTGTGTTTTTATGCTTTACTTGAGGGACAAGAAACGTTGACTTGGCGAAGAAGAATAGACAAACAAACTTACAGTCATAGCTGGTCCATCCGATCCGTTCACCAGCTATGTCGTAGACCACGATCTTGTCTTTCAGAACTAGATCTGCAGGAAACACGATTTTAGAAAGAACGTATATTCTGTCGACAGATAGCTTTGCCGACAGTTATTTTTCTGACGTTGGTGTTTACCAGATACGACAGTTAGTTATAAATTCTCAGGAGTTCGTACCGCCTAATATCGTCATTCCTCCCTGAAGTTCACCGAAGCCGATGCACCACACCTTCGTACCCGACTGCAAAACATAAGTCAGCGACAGTAAAGCGGACATTTTTCGTGCAATTTTTTCATTGACGATGTCAGAGATTTTGGTACCGTGGTTTCTTGCTCAAGAAGATAGTCATTTGCCAGTAATGTCATGCTTGCACCCTCAAAAGAGAAGGTAATTTGTGGAAAAACATCCGAGATGCTGTCGAGATTCAAAGACCTAGTTATGTAAATAAACTACGAATTCGGAAAAAAGAGAGTAGAATAGATGGATTTCCAGAAACCGAACCTCGAACCGGATTCGGTTAAGTAACAATACATCGACTCGGCGGGAACTCTTTGTGCTTTAGAAAGCGCAACATTATCAATCTGCAACAGAATGAGAGAAAGGCGATGGTAAAAATTAGTGTTTTTTTCTTCGATGTGTCAAGAATTTGATGTATCTTTTCCTGCATTGGTTCGTGAACTTACGGCATTCATGAAAGTGCTGTAGGCACCTTCTGCGAGGTAAGCTAGAGTGGTTCCTGAATCGATGATCGTCCCTCCGTTAGTCAACGTGGAAAACACGGATGAATCAATACTCAGGTTCTTGCCGTCGACCGAAATGCTTTGCAGGTTCAGATTGTAATGAGCCCTGCAAGATTATGCCTTAAAACTCATGCTTTTATCTTCAAGTTTGAATTTTTCCCAACTTTTAAAACAGTTGATGGAGTGTTCCTCCCATTTAACAGAACAAGTTAAAGACATACTGTTCGGTGACGAGGGGACTATAGACCATATTCGGTTCCACGATCTCGCCGAGAACCAAGATTCCTCCGCCGTTGCTGTCTCCTTTTAAGCAGTGCGAGAACACATTTGGAGTGACTCCTTGCGATGCAAGTTGAGAAATTATTGAAAAACTAGACTGCCCGAGTCCAAGTATCCCATCGATGGCACTGTCTGTTTTCGTCAATTGACCGCTCACCTGTGTGCTACACCTGTTTCCGACACCATCCTCATTAATACGCAGATCCACCCTCAACCCTTAAAATAACCAAATTAAGCATACCCGAAGATGATCGGAGCAGAAGAATTCCCGGTCGCGGAATTTCCTATTACTGTGTCTAAATGTAAAGTGTCGGAGACGTAATAGCCCTGAGTGGTGCTTCCATCGCCGTACGTGAAGTTGTAGCTGCAGAGGTTGGTCTGAGCAGAGCAGATCGCGTCCGATGATTGTATCCCTTTGCTGCACTTGTCGTCGGAGCATGAAACTTTCGAAGACGTGGACGAGGTATCGGGATTGAAGAAATTCAACGGAATCTGTCCCAAAAGGAAACCAGTTTCATTAAATTTGAAGCAAAAGAATCTGGAAAATGGAGGATTTTTATGGAAATTTGATTACTTGGAGACCACTCTTCTGAGGGCAGCCACTGCAGGAGCTGCAACTGACCCATAATGCGTTGCTTCCGGTGTCAATTTGGACGTAGAAATCCTTCGAAGGGTTACCCAGTTGCACTTTCGTATAGTAAAGCCTATATGCACAAATAGATTGATCAATGATTCGATTTCTCGATAGAAAATGGCAAGATTTCAACAGAAATTGGTCAAAATGACAGAAAAACATAGTAAATGGGCAAAAGCGATTTGATTAGATTAATATTGCATTGAGTCGATCTCGAACTCGAACTTGAAACTATCGCACTCTGCTAAGCTCGAGTTCTAATATTTTCGGCCAAACAGAACTTGAGCAATCTCATGAACACTCTGATATGTGGCTCAGCTCGGGTCGTTTACACCTCAAATTGTAGCTAATCAGTTTGAAACGTACCCAGCAACGTAGGGATCATATGTGCCGCCAACAGGAAAGTTGACCACCGCATCGGAGGACGCCAACATGCGGCGGTGTCTACCCCTGTCCCGGGCCATCAGCTCATTCAAACTGACTCCCCTCGCTGGAATCGACCTCTCCAACTTCAGAGTCGTCGGAAACGCTTCCGACGCAGCTAGAGTCAACGCCACCACCACCATAACGAGTCCGGCTCCATAATTCGCCGCCATGGATCCCCACACGCGTTATACACAGAAAGATTTGATTTTTCGATGGAAAAGAAGTTGTTGATGATGAAGAGGAGAAGTTTCGAAGAATTTGACCACGTAACGTTGTCGAGGAGACGTTCACATTATCTGCGTTTGAGTTCTTATATGTTGTCGACTCAGACAACGACAGCAACAGCCGGCGGGGCTTCTTGCATGTCGTCTTTGGTGACCTCAACGCGCAGACCGCGTGGGGTACACGCGGTTCTTCGTGCTTTATCGTCTTTTTCCTCGTCCGTTGTTAACTATGTATATTTTGGTCAAAAAAAACAAAAAACTATGTATAATCTTTAATAAATATCGACAACATAATATATCTATAAATGATGCAACTTTTTTTTTTAATGTTTATTCATATCGGCAAAAGTGATTCCAGTAAATAAATACCCTTTACAATAAAGTGGGGAACAAAATGAACCTAATAAGTTCAAAGAGTTATGATTGATCAATTCATTATGTATAAATTTGTGCAGAAGTATTTGTTAATAACGGATTAACTTGTTTTGATTGTAAAATAGAAAGTTTATTGACACGACTTAATTATTATTTCATATCATATTTAAGGTAGGAATGAAATGAAATGAATATAGGTAGTGATCAATATTATTATTACCTTATTGAACTAGAATATTTGGCCTAAAAAACACTAGAATAGTGAATAGATAGGGGACCTGAACATTTAGATATAAGCATGACCAATCCATGGACTATTTTTGGCAGAAAAATCCATTTGACTAAGTAGTTTAGTTTGGGAAGGAAGGAAGGGTTGACCTTCGCCGCAAGGGCCATTAGCTTAGCTGGCCGCCTGGCCCGTGCCCCGTACCCAGCGCCGTGCCACGTGTCAGAAGTCAGAAGGCATGTTAGTTATGTTTTCTTTCCATATTTGTTTTTGGATTTTTTTTCAAAAAGTATTTATTTTAGTTTTTGTTTAGAAAAGTATAAAAAAAAATATTTCAAAAAATGGATATACGCGCATATCAGGGTAGCGCGTATTGGCAATACGTGCATCCCAGGGTAGCGCGTATTGGCAATACGCGCACCCCAGGGTGACGCCTAATCACTACCACATTTTTTTTAATTATTTGATAATGACGACTCAATGTTTAATTAAAAGTAAAATTATGTATCTATTAAAAAAAATTAAAAAAATTCTAGTAAGTAGATATTTTAATTGCGATTCAAATGATGCAAAAAATATTAAATTTGGATTTACGGATTGACTGCACGGCATACCGTAAGTTGATATATGAAAGTGTTACTTAAAAAATTATAACTCAAACCATGTAAGTCCAAACTCAACACGTTTAACGTCATTTATGTCGTAATTCAATTATCTATTTAGGGTAATTTTTTTGATTGGAAATACAATGATTTTGTAACTTAACATCATTCGTTTTATAATTTGACCAAAATAATCAAATGCATTAGGTGATAAATTTAATTATGTACTACTTACTTAAAAAAAATTAAAAAAATTACGGTGCGTAGATAATTTAATTACGAATTAAATGAAGTTAACTATGCGTTAATTTTTTTATTTTAAGCTGGCTGTATACTACGATACATAAAAAAACTCTACATATAATACAAAAACTTCCAAATAGTGTTTTGAATAGTAAATTTTACTGTTACTAGAATCGAATCGAAGAACCCAGAATCGAATTTCTGGGTTCTTCAAGAACCCAAAATCTGGTTTATGGTTTCTTCAAGAACCCAGAAATTCGATTATGGGTTCTTCGATTATGGTTCTTCAAAATGATTCTGGTTCTTCAAGATGATTCTGGTTCTTCAATACCACTAATGGCATAATAGTCATTTCACAATTCAATAATATGTTCAAAAAAATAATTAACGGTAAAACATGTGTAGCCAATTAGTCACATAGTAAAACCAATTAATCACATTTTGAAACATGTGTAACCATTGTTCTGAAACTTATGTTCTATACTATTGGAGTTCGGTTGTAGTCTTTGGTATTCTCATCGACTACAACCCATAATAATTCATTCATTTTAGGGAAAAGTCTAAAACTAGTCCAACATGTGTGCACAAAATGGTTTTTAGTGCAACTTGTTTTTTGTGATGGTTAATGGTTCAATACGTTTGAAAATGATGATAATTAGTACCTCCGCTACTTTTCTGTTAAATATTTTTCATATTTCCAAAATTAACCAAATATTTTCCTAAATGTTACAATTAGACTCTACAAATTTACACTAATGTTTCAAACAAATCCCAACTCGATTTAAGCCACACTGGGGTCCCCTAGTCAGGGTCCGAACCTAGACCACGTACCCATGGTTGGACGATCATGGTCTGTGTTTGGACCCAGACCATAGGACCCCCGATTGGGGCTCAATTTGAGCCCCAATCGTTTGAACCGAACCCATCCAAGTTTGGTCCAAACCGATTGTGACTCCAATTGATCCCCGATCGATGGTCCTATGGTTTGGGTCCAAACACAGACCAGGTACCCATGGTTGGGCGACCTGGTCTGGGTTTAGGACCCCCGGTTGGGGCTCAATTGGAGCCCCAATCATTTGAACTGAACCCAGCTAAGTTCGGTTCAAACCGATTGGGGGCTCCAATTGAGCCCCAATAGAGGGTCATATGGTCTATGTATGAACCCAGACCATGTACCCATGGTTGGGCGACCTGGTTTGGGTTCAGGCCATAGGTCCCCCGATTGGGGCTCAATTGGAGCCCCGATTGTTTGAACGAACTTAGCCAAGTTCGGTTCAAACTGATTGGGGCTCCAATTGATCCTCAATCGAGAGTCCTATGGTATGAGTCTGAACCCAGACCAGGTACCCATGGTTGGGCGACCTGGTTCAGACTCATACCATAGGACCCCTGATTGGGGCTCAATTGGATCCCAATCGGGTTGGACCAAACTTGACTCGGTTCGGTTCAAACGATTGGAGCTCCAATTAAGCCCCAATTGGTGGTCCTATGGTCTAGGTTCGAGCACATACCTGGTCTAGGTTCGAGCACAGACCTGGTCTGGGTTCGGACCCTGGCTAGGGGACCCTCAGTGTGGCTCGAATCGAGTCGGGACATGTTTGAAACATTAGTGTAAGTTTGTAGGGTTTAATTGTATCATTTAGAAAAATATTTGGTTAATTTTGAAAATATGGAAAATATTTAACGGAATTTTTTAACAGAAAAGTAATGGACGTACCAATTACCGTCATTTTCAAACATGTTGGACAAAAAATAATCGGTTGGGTTGAAAAATCATTTTGGTCAAACAGTACAATTTTCAGAATTTTTCATTCATTTTATATATATAAAGTTAGTGTAGTTGACTAAGACAAACAAATGGATGATTCTTCTCTAAAATAGAAGCACGATTAGAATACTATGGTGTGATACACGGAAATGTCTTGTGAGTCAGTCCAACATAATTAATCCTAGAATTTGATCTGGAACTAATTATTAGAAGTTGCATTAGGCTGTAATTATTACAATTATTCACAATTTATATGACAACCCGTTAAGCTGTTTTCTGTAAAATAGAAAAATGAATATATCTTTTTTTTTTTTTTACCAATAAATTATATTCCTTAATCGTAAAAAGAGTTTTTACAATCCGTTACACATAATGATACAAATGATACCGGGGGTCTTGTTAATCAATCGCTTGGGCAAGATCCCCGTTTAGTTTCCGTTGCCACCCAATTGGCACATCGATTTACCGTTTGTCTAACAAAATGTCAATGAACCCGAGGTATTCGCTTGGCCGTCTCGATGATGTCCGTGAGAATGTTCCTTAGTTCCCAATCCTTCCTCACATTCCCTCCCTGGATAAGGTTGATAACATGTTGTGCATCCGACTCGATTATTACCTCGGTCAACGCACAACGGATCGCCATTTCCGTTGCTTGTAGGATCACCTTTACCTCAAGTGTCTTTGCGCTCGTGCAATCACACTTCGAGTTCCCTCCTCCTATGACCGAACTCGACCAGTCCCGTGCCACAAAACCCGTGCCACCCTTATGTGTGTGTTGATCCCACGCCGCATCGCAATTAAGTTTGACAACCCCTTGGTTAGGCCGGCTCCACCGTTGCTCTTCCCTGTCTCTCGACCGCTGCAACGATTCGCCCGCCCTCAACTTTGCAGCCCACGTCTCTTAGGCTAAGCCGATTGCTGCCCCAACCGTGACCATTGGTCTCGGGTTGTCCTCCGCATGGATCGCCCGACATCGTTCTTTCCACACTTCCCATGCCACGGTCTCCCCGAGTAACTTCCGTTTCCGCCCCGCCCCGCCTCCCACCGTACCCATTTCCTGCATCAACCGCACCCATCCACTCCATTCGGTGTCCCCACCCCGGTCTATCTGAAGTCCCATCGCTCCCAACCAGACCCGCCGTGCCCATTGGCACTCCAAAACCGCATGGTTCACAGTTTCCAACTCATCACAAAAGTTACATGTCGGGTTTAATTGAATACCCACATCGAGTCCCCGTCATTGTTTAAACGCCACGCCGTCTTAGTCAACATTGCCCTGTTAAAGTCCGTCATGTCCCTAAATCCCATATCGCCCATGTCTTTGGGTTGGGTAAGCTTCCCCCATCGAACCCAATGAATTCTCCGCATCTCATCTCGTCCATTCCACCAAAACCTAGCCATCATACTTGCAATTTCTGCACACCAAATTTTAGGTAACTTAAAAAGAGACATGACATAGGTAGGGATCGCAGTTATTACCGCCTTAATCAAGACCTCCTTCCCAGCGTTGTTTAGGAACATGGTCTTCCACCCATGGATTTTCTTCACCACCCTGTCCTTTAGATACCTCATGGCCTCTCTCTTTGATCTACCCCAATTGGTCGGGAGTCCCAAGTACTTTACCGCATCCGGTACCACTTCGATGCCTAAGACTTCCACGACCTTTCTCTTTGTCTCATCCCCTACTACCTTGCCGAACTGTATGCATGATTTATCGAGGTTAATCTTTTGCCTGGATGCTTTGTTATACCTCTCTATCGTATCTCTCAATGCCATAGCGTTCCCCTCCGATGCTTGTATAAAGAATATCGAGTCGTCCTTGAAAAACAGGTGGTGTACCTCCAGACATGTTCGTTTCATCTGTATCCCTTGTATGCGATGCTCTTCCACCTCCCGTAATATTTGGCGCGATAACACATCCGCCACGAGAATGAACAGGTACGGGGAAAGTGGGTATCCTTGTCTGAGTCCCCTCGATGGCTTGAATCTCGTTGTCTTCTTCCCGTTCACCACAACGCTATACTGTACCTTGGCTATGCATTCCTCGATCCACCGACACCATTGATCCGCAAAACCCAGCCCCTTTAGTGTTTGAATAACGAACTCCCACTCTACTGATTGAGGCTCAATTGGACCCCAATCGGGTTGGATCGAACTTGACTCGGTTCAGTTCAAACGGTTTGGGCTCCAATTGAGCCCCAATTGGTGGTCCTATGGTCTAGGTTCGAGCACATACCTGGTCTGGGTTCAGACCCTGGCTAGAGGACCTCAGTGTGGCTCGAATCGAGTCGGGACTTGTTTGAAACATTAGTGTACGTTTGTATGGTTTAATTGTATCATTTAGAAAAATATTTGGTTAATTTTGTAAATATGAAAAATATTTAACGGAAATTTTTAACAGAAAAGTAACGGAGGTACCAATTACCGTCATTTTCAAACATGTTGGACAAAAAATAATCGGTTGGGTTGAAAAATTATTTTGGTCAAACATATTAGCACAATTTTCAAAATTTTCCATTCATCATTTTGTATATATGTTTATATATATAAAGTTAGTGTAGTTGACTAAGACAAACAAATGGATGATTCTTCTCTAAAATAGAAGCACGATTAGAATACTATGGTGTGATACACGGAAATGTCTTGTGAGTCAGTCCAACATAATTAATCCTAGAATTTGATCTGGAACTAATTATTAGAAGTTGCATTAGGCTGTAATTATTACAATTATTCACAATTTATTAATATATATATATATATGACAACCCGTTAAGCTGTTTTCTGTAAAATAGAAAAAATAATATATCTTTCAATACATCGAATATATCCATTGGAGCATATGTTGCGTTTGTTTTGTGATATAAAAGAAATAAATACTGCAATATGAGAGGATGTTGAGAAAATTATCAATCATTACACTAAATTAATTTTATAATATAGCTAATCTATAATTATGCAAATATTATTATTAAGTTAATTATGTAAATAATAAACACACATCATACATATAAGTTTCTATACTAGTATTTTGAAAGCATTAAAGAGGATTAATGGTATCCGAAGGCATGTACAAACGGAAGGATGAAACGGGCTATAGAATGTAAGAATTTGATTCCCTAAATACTTAAAAACGAAACGGGCTATATAATGTAAGAATATGATTCCCTCAATACTTTAAAAAAAGCTACTACGGAAGAGATGGTAAATAACAGCTGAAAAATGTATTTTTAACAGTTCATTGATTAGTCGTTAAATTATCACGGTTAAACTTATGTTGAGCCGTTATATAACGTGTCAGGAAAATTATCACGACTCAATATATGTTGATCCGTGATAATTCCCGACTCAAATAAAAAAATGCCGCCAAAATAATTAGAGCGACACTTTTGATTGAGTCGCGGAAATTATTTTTTTATTTTTATTTTTCGCGGCTCAAAATATATTGAGCCGTAAAAAATATGAATATTTTAAAAAAAAAAATTTTTTTTAATTGTGCTCCCAGCTTTCCCGTTCTTCCCGCCTCCCCAGCCTTTCCCGTTCGGCCTCCCCAGCCTTTCCCGTTCGGCCTCCCCAGCCTTCCCGTTCTACCACCCCAGCCTTCCCATTCGTCCTCCTCATCCTTCCTGTTCGGCCTTCCCGTTCGGTCTCCCCAGCCTTCCCGTTCGGACACCCCAACCTTCCCGTTCGGACACCCCAGCCTTCCTGTTCGGCCTCTTCAATGTTAGGATGACTAAGTATAGAGTAAGAAGATGAACATTGCAGCTGGTTTCGACAAAAGTATCAAAGGATAAGATAGCTTGCGAAGCAAGAAACAAGTCTAGATAGATGTAGATTGTTGTAGAGTGTTCAAGAATTCTCAAGAATAGATGGAGGCATAGCTGATTCTAAGTTGTATATAAACCACTCCTTGTATCTTGGATTGTTAACCTGATTCAATAGTAAATGTTCAAGTTCTGTTATTTCTGTTTTAACATATTACTTGCTCTCTAAGCTTTCTTCTTCATCTCGTATCTTCTTCTCCAATCTTCAATTCTGTTCTCAATTCTGGTTCAATCTCAGAATACTTACATGGTATCAGAGTCATTCGTCACGACATTCGCAGCAAAACTCTGAAGATTCATCGCAACAAATCTCTGTGATTCAAAATCATCTGCATTTATCTCTGGTATTCGGTTGATTCTGTTTCAATTCTTTTGGTTAAATTCGTGAAGTATCAGTTGGTTTCATCTTGATAATCTCTTGCTGTGAGTTACTTCGTTACTTATGTTGAGTGAATATGGAAGAAACAACTACTCCCTTCTTCAACAAGAGGATATGTCAGCTGACCGGAGAGGATAATTTCTAATCCTGGAAGCAACAAGTGCTTCTAGCAGTAAGAGGATTCAATCTTGAAGAACTTCTGTTTGGAACTCTGCATGTTCCTCCAATGATAGACGACGGTGAAGGTAACAAAGTCATTAATCTTGAATATGCTAAGCATACACAGCAAGATAGCTCATTAGCTTCGTGGTTATTAGCATCCATCTCATCGTCAATAAGTAAGGGTATAGTTGGTTGCATGACTACTGTTTCAATCTGGTCTAAACTTCATCAGCATTTCTCTTCATCATCCACCACTAGGATAATGAATCTTTATGATATACTTAAGGTCAGAAAACATTTCAACCAGTCTATGCGAGAGTACCTTACAAAGATACAGTTGGTCTGCGATAGTCTGGTTGGGTGTGGTCATCCCATAGAGGAGATGCAACAAATCTCCATCATTCTGAACGGTGTCAAGGGGCAATATGACAACATTGTTTCTGTCATTCATGCAAGTAGGAATCCCTATGATCTTGCATCTATAAGTTCTGTCATGTTAGATGTGAAGCCAGACAAAAGGAAATTAGTTTTGAAACATCTTTTCCTTCTGCTAATGCTATTATGAAGCTTGTTAGTTCTGCAGATCAACAAGCAGTCGTTATCTCTCATACCAGTGTTGAGTCTAGGTCGAATGTGTCAGCTGATACTGGACAACACACATCACTGGCTCCAGAATATCAAGTTAACAACGCTAGATATGGCCGAGGAAGAGGTCGAGGTGCTGGTAACAATAAACCACAATGCCAATTATGTGGTAAATTTGGCCATTTGGTGCACAGGTGCTTCCAGCGCTTCAATGTGCATTTTCAAGGGGTTACAACTCAACCTCAAGAAATCAGTGCAAACTTGATAACTGCAGTTCATTAGAACAATGACAGTGAATTGCAGTCCTACCAACAACCTCATCAGAATCATATTTCTCAGCCACAAACTCATATACCATATATGTTTAATTTGTATCAGTCGTTAATGATCAATCCATATCAACAACCCTTCAATCCCTATGGACCATCTTTTACTCCATATCTTCCTCCATGCCCTCCTGTTCAGCAGAATCAGCATGCTCACCTCTCTCAACCATCTGAAGCTCACAGTCACGTTAATGTTATAGCCACAACACCTCAGATAAATACAAACAAGGCTTGGTACCCGGATTCTGGTGCAACCAATCAATTTTCACAAGGACCACCACCAGGTATAGGAACTCAACCTTATCTAGGCACAGATAAAGTACATGTTGCTAATGACTCTTATTTTGACATAAATAGGATAGGAACTTCTGTCATTCAAACATACCTCTTTTGTTAAATAACCTGCTCTACACACCTAAAATAACGAAAAACCTTGTGTCTGGTTCTTTGTTTACCAAGGACAACAAGGTGTTCTTTGAGTTTCATCCTACATGTTGCTTAGTAAAAGATGATGTGACAAGAGAGGTTCTGCTTAAGGGTGCTGAGTCCAATGGGTTGTACAAATTAGATGTTAGTCAAATGGTTGATAAATCTGCTCGATGTCTGTCATCTTCTTTACTTGCAAACAATGGAAGTTTAAATGTTGCTGTCATGTATGATTCTGCTGATAACACTAGTCAAATGAAAAAATATTTATGTTGGTATAAATTAGATGAGTTGTTTGACTAGCAAAGTAAAAATGAAATCTTTGATTCTTCATCAGAGGCTTGGGCATCCTTCTGAGAATACGTTAAACATGATTCTTAAAGCTAAGAACATATCTGTGATATCTGATGATGGCTTGTGTACTGCTTGTGCTGTTGGTAAATGTATAAAACTACATTTCTCTGATTCTAAGACAGTTTACAATGCTACGCTTGAACTCATAGAATTGGATATTTGGGGTCCTGCACCTCTAGTGTCTAATGGTTGTTCTTATTACCTAAGTATAGGTGATGTTTTTTTTTCAAGTGATGTCTCTAATATTTTTCCTCAGTTTCAAAGAACAGCTGAAAAACAGCTTGGAGTTCAACTAAAATCCATTGAAACTGACAATGGTGGAGAATTCAAGGCTCTTAGCTCATACATGTCTCAATTTGGAATATCTCATCGATTTACTTGCCCATACACGTCAGAGCAGAATGGGATTGTAGAGCGTAAACATAGACACATAGTTGAGACAAGTTTGACTCTTATGAAGAATGCATCTCTTCATATGCAGTATTGGACAGATGCATTCTTCAATGCAGTGTTCCTACTAAATCGATTGCCTTCTAAAGTTCTTCTTAATGTCTCTCCCCATGAAAACCTGTTTCTCAAATCTCCTGATTATTATTTCCCGAGGGTATTTGGGTGTCTATGTTTTCATCTGTTACGTCCATATAATAAACATA
Organism: Chamaenerion angustifolium; assembly: GCA_946814005.1. NCBI lineage: Eukaryota > Viridiplantae > Streptophyta > Magnoliopsida > Myrtales > Onagraceae > Chamaenerion > Chamaenerion angustifolium. The sequence continues at coordinate 29,791,620 of OX328277.1, read as the reverse complement.
AACTAGACTTTAGATCTGCTCCATGTGTATTTATTGGCTATTGTGCGAACCAACATGGTTACAAATTCTTGGATGCTGCTGGATGAGTTTATGTTTCCAGACATGTTAAATTTCATGAGACTATCTTTCCATTTGCAGATACTAATGGCCCTTTTATGCAATCTTCTGCTACTAAGAATACATAAACTTCAGTGCCATTCTTCTTGCCTTTTAACTCTGCTGCTTGTAGTCCAATTGATGTGGATTCTCAGTATCCTTTGCAGAATATTGTGTCTTCTGTTTCAGAGCATACAAGTATTCCTGCTCAATCTACTGATATGTCTAATAGACAGTCTTCATCTGATAATAATGACAAAATTCAAGAAATTTCCATAGTGTTAGCAGGTAATGCCTCTGAACCTTTTGATGGACATGTTTTACTGTTGCATGATACCTTCATTAGATATAGGCCACAAGGGTCTATGCTTGTACCATCTGAGTCGTCTATTCAGCCAGGTAATATAAATGCCCAGTCTTCTCAGAATAAGAGTTCATCAGTGTCAGCAAATATCAGGTACACTTTACAAAATTCATCTCTTGTGTCGGTTATTTCAAATGATCATCAAGAACAAGTCTCAAATGCTGGTAATCAGTTAGTAGCAGAAAATTTAGTCATACCTGGTTCTAGAACTAATACTCATTCTATGATTACCAGGTCAAAGACTAAAGATTTTACAGCATTGACAACCAGTCTTCATCAGCTTGATGAGTTCACTGATTCACCTCCACCTGACATATATACTGCTATGCAAACTTCTCACTGGGCTCAAGCAGTAAAAGATGAACTACATGCTCTGGCAGTTAACAATACTTGGTCTCTAACAACTCTACCTGGCAGTAGAATACTCGTGGGATGCAAATGGCTATTCAAAGTTAAGAAAAATCCAGATGGTACAGTTGCTAGGTACAAGGCTAGGTACAATTTTTTTAATTAAAATTATTTTTGACGGCTCAATACTATTGAGCCGTCATTTAAAAACAATTATTTTTAATTAAATTTATTTTTGACGGACCAATATTGTTGAGCCATCCTTCAAAAACAATTTTGTTTTAATTAAAATTATTTTTGACGGCTCAATAGTATTGAGCCGCCATTTAAAAACAATTGTTTTTAATCAAATTTCTTTTTGACGGCTCAATATTGTTGAGCCGTCATTCAAAAAAATAACTTCAAAAAATTCACATTTCCTGCCTGTTCATCTCCTTCAACATATTTAATTTCTCCTCGGCCCTCTCGCCATATTTAATTTCCATATATCAAATATATGCGTTGTTTATTTAATAAAAGAAAATAAACAATTTCGTTTCGTTTCGTTGTCTTCCCGTTCAAGTCTCTTCCTCTTTCTTTGAACACTTCAAATTCTTCCTTTGAAAATAAACACTTTCTCTGCCAACACTTCAAATCTCCGAGCTCCGTTCGCCTCTTCCGTGTTGCCGGAAGCTTTCTCTGCTAACACTTTCTCAGTGTCGCCGGAAGCTTCGTGTCGCCGAGCTCCGTCCGCCTCTTTCGTGTCGCCGGAAGCTTTATGTTCAAACATTTTCTCAGTGTCGTCAGAAGCTTCGTGTCGTCGAGCTCGAGGCTATGGCTCGGGACATACCCTACTGCAGAAATGGTCGCCAAAACTAGGCTTTGATTTTCAGGATACCTTTAGCCCAGTTGTTAAACCTCCTACAGTTCGTATCATTCACACGCTGGCATTGACTCACAAATGGTCTCTTCGGCAAGTTGATGTCAACAATGCATTTCTTCACGGGGAGTTGTCTGAAGATGTGTACATGACTCAACCACCAGGATTTGAGCAAAATGATGATCAAGGAAGAGTGATAGTATGCAGGTTGAACAAGGCTATATATGGTCTAAAACAGGCCCCTAGAGCGTGGTTTGAAAGGTTTAAAAGTTTATTGATTCATTTTATTGGATTTATTACTTCTCTTGCGGATAATTGCTTATTCTAAAAAAATACTCATAAAGGTAGTGTCTATATGTTGGTATATGTGGATGACATAGTGGTTACAGATAGTGATGTTGAGGCTTCATAAATCGTCATTCAACAGATTAATCAGGAGTTCAAGTTGAAAGATCTTGGGTTGCTCAACTATATTTTATTGAAGGACGCTCAACAATATGGGGCTGTCAAAAATAATTTTCATTAAAAAAATTGTTTTTAAATGACGGCTCTAAAAATTGAGCCGGTAATTCAATAATCGACGGTTCAACTTCCATTGAGCCGTTAATAATTGTAAAAGTTTATTTTTCACGGCTCAAGCATGATTGAGTCGTTTCCTTGAGTCTTTAACAACGCCTTCTCCCGTAGTGGTGGAACTAAAATACCAAATAATGTTATCATCTTCTATCGACTTAGTTTTTGGAAAAATGGGATTTGAGAGGGAAAATGAGAAAGAACAAGTTAAGACGACTGAAGCAGAGGATTCTCAAGCTGACACGACTGATGATGATGAAACTCGAGAACCACAGAAAGAGGGGAGTCCAGAGCCAGAACACGCCACTCCAAAACAACATGGTTAAAGAAAGCGCAGAGAAAGGTGGGTGTTGGATCACTTGCCACAATCACTCCAATTAGCAACCACACAATCATACATTCAATATCAATCAAAACATGAAAATTCAGCAAAGAGACAAAAAAAATTTATGCTCAACTTAACTGCATCATTTTCTGAGTTTTTCATTATATTGTCAAAACCAAAACATAACTGTCACTCTAAGTTTGTAACTACCTACGAACATAACTAATTGTATAAAACTATGACAAAACAAAATAACTAAACTTATGTAAACAACTAGCTTAAAACAACAACAATCTCCTCATTAAGGTTGTTGTCCTACACGATCCGCGCACCAACTTTCTCTCGCATCTCCAAGAACTTTAATCTTGCTAGTGACTTCGTCAGTATATTAGCACGTTGTTTTTCTGTGCAAACATACTGAATTTCAATCATTCTTGATTCCACACAATCTCTAATATAGTGGAACCGGTTGTCAATGTGCTTACTCCTATCATGATAAACCGAATTCTTACTCAACGCAACTACAGACTGGTTATCGATCTTTAGGAGCAATTTCTTCATTATGGACCGCATTATATCTGCTAATAGTCGAGCCAACCACACTCCTTGGCATGCCGCTGCACAAGCTTCCATATACTCTACTTCACAAGATGACAGAGCAACAACCTTCTGTTTTTGTGAATTCCAACTGATAGGATTCGGTCCAAGAAAGAATATTACACATGTGGTACTTTTCTGATCATCGGTATCACCGGCTAGATCACTATCGGAGTAACCAACCAACTCTAAACTTCCTTTGTTTTTCTCATAGACACAACCCAAATACAATGTACCCTTCACATACCGTAATATGTGTTTCAGTGCGGCCATGTGCTCAGTTGTAGGCCTCTCCATGTATCTACTTAACATGCCGACGGAGAATGCCAAATCTGGTCGTGTATGTAGCAAATACCTCAAGCTTCCCACAATACGTTGGTATATAGTTATATCTACGGGTGAAAGTTTGCTTTCCTTGCCTAACTTCAACCGTGGCTCCATCGGAACTTGTGAAGGATTACAATCTTTCATCCCGCACTTGTCTAAGATCTTTCTTGCATACGATGATTGATTGAGTGTAATCCTTTGAGAATCTTGACAAACTTCAACCCCAAGGTAGTAACTTAGTAACCCAAGATCACTCATGCTAAACAATGTCTTCATTTGTGTCTTGAAAACGTCTATATCATGAACACACTCTCCCGTGATAATCAAGTCATCCACATAGACACCAACAAGTAAATTACCTTTATCTTGGCTCCTCATATACACGGCATGTTGTAAGGAGCATCTATCGAAACCAAGTTTCCTCATTGACTTGTCTAGCTTCGAGTTCCAAACTCGAGGTGCTTGTCGCAAACCGTACAATGCTTTCACCAACCTTAACACCTTGTGCTCTTATCCTTTCATCTCAAAACCCGACGGTTGGATGACATACACTTCCTCTTCCAAAACCCCATTGAGGAAAGCCGGTTTCACATCCATATGATGTACTTCCCATCCTCCATGTGCCACAATATCAATCAACAACCGAATCGTTTCTATCCAAGTAACTGGAGCGAACACTTCATCAAAGTCGATACCTTGTCTTTGAACGTACCCCTTGTTGGGTATCGATAGTGACGGCCCAGTAAGAAAAGGCCTCGAAGGCCCAATAAATATAGAGGGGGTAAACCCATGACACCCGAACCGGATCGGCCCAAGTACAAGCCAAACTTGGCCCACCATCGAGTAATCCAGAATCGAGCCCAAAGTCTATAGAGACGCCAAAGGCTCTCAGACTGCTCGCCATTCTCTACCAAGTCGCGACCTTCCACTGCTCGACATGGGAGTGCTCGCCCCGAAGAGAGCCTTGTCTCTCTCCTCTGGTCCCACTAAACCGTTAATAACAGAGTGGCCAAGATATCCCGCATATCTCGGTCACATATTCACTAAAGATTAGATTTGGTAACTGCAATATCTCGCAGTAACTGCCATATCCCACGATCCGAATCTTCAGCAACTCAATATACATTAAGATATTAAGTTGCCTTTATACGGTTCTATCTCTCTTACCCTATAAATACCCTTGCTTTACATACGTTCTTTACGTTTTGAGTTTTATACACACATATACTCATTTAAGCATCGGAGAGGGACCCAGAGGCACCCCCTCTGTTGCGCTCCCCTACTTGCAGGTTCACCGGAGTTGGAGCTGAAGCGTCATCCCAACCTTGTCTGGCATTCAATTCACTGCCAGATCAGCATTCAGGATTTCACGATCCAACATTTGGCGCCGTCTGTGGGAAGCGAGCAATTCAGCCATGAGAACTCGATCCCAAAGCAACCGTCGGAATCAGACTAGGGAGCGATCCTCAGATAGCTCTGATTCCGCCGCCGCTTCACCGCTTCAACAGGAACCTGCCAGCCGAGCAGGAGTTAATGTTGTTCCTCTGCGGACAGCCCGAGAACATGTCGGTGATTCAAGACCGACCCCAGCTGCTGATCAAAACGGAGCCCCTGCACCGCAGACAGTCCACATTGCGGGGCAGGATATTAATTTAACCCCCGAGATGGTCTCCTTGCTGGAAGCCATCCTAGGACAGGCGCGCCGCCAGGCCCCTGCTCCTCAGGAAAACAATCCCTCTACTCCTAAGGAAAATCACCGCCCTGCTGCCACAGGGCCTTCACCTTCAGAAGCGGCCAATCCTAGTCCTGCTGCGCCTCAGGAGGATCAGGAGATGACGTCAGGCCAGCAGTCCCTACCTCCAGCGCACACCAAGGAGCCAACAGCCGCATATACTGCCAATCCTTCCGGTCCGCCTCCACCCGGAGCCTCTCCCATGTACTGCACTGTGGATCAGATGGATGACCTCCTCAACAAAAGGCTCCAGGAAAGACAGTTGACAGTCATAGCTCCCTTCAAGGAGCAGTCCTCTCATCCATTCACCGACGCGCTCGTCGCTATCAAAATCCCGAAGGATGTGGTTGCTCGGGCCATACCTGAGTATAGCGGTGGAGGAGATCCCACCGTACATGTCAACAAGCATGAGGCCTCCCTTCTGGGTAAGTCAAACGATCCCAATCATTTGGCTTTGCTATTTCCATCTACTCTTTCGGGTTCGGCTTCGTCCTGGTTCTTCGGCCTCCCTGCAGGATCAATCGGAACTTGGGCAGAGTTAAGAAGCAAGTTCCTGGAGAGATACATGGGCGAGCGCCAGTTGCTGAAGAGTGTGGTCGCCCTTGACTCGGTCAAACAGCAGCCTGGAGAGTCGCTGTCCAACTTCTACGGGCGTTTTCATCAAAACGTCACAGAATTAGATCGCCGAATCTCGGATGGGGAAATCATTCGAGCATTCTACAGAGGTCTGGATGTGGCCAACAAGGCCTCGAGAAAGCTGCGAAACAGCTATCACGTGAAGGAGATAGAGACATTGGAGGAGTTGGCGTCCAGAGCAAAAGGTTTCATAGACCTTGAGCGCGCAAACATCGAGGCTAACCTCCTGACGACCTCGCTAAGGGTAACCCCTGAACCCCGACGCGATGGTAAGAAGGAGGTCAAGAAGGAGAAGAAGGGAAAAGAAAGTAAGCCGCGAGTCGAGTCTCTTCCAGCGCCTCGCCATCCAGAGGTCCCTGAGTACTTCACGCCTTTAAATAGGCAGATCTCAGCGGTACTAGTCGAGATGGAGAGGAGATCCTTGGCGAGGCCACCGATGCCTCGCCGAGGTGGGTTACCCATGGGCAAGGATGTCGAGAGCTATTGCAGATACCACAAGTGCAAGGGCCATAAGACAGACGATTGCAAGATTCTGAAACGAGATATAGAGAGGCTGATTCAGGGGGGAATGTTGAAGGAATTTGTGGCAGGGCGAGACCGAAGTCGAACGCCCCCCAGGAGACATCGTTCACCAGCCCCTGCAGATCAAGCTGAGCCTTCTGGAAGCAAGAGGAGAGTGAATCTGATTGCAGGAGGATTCGGCGCAGGTGGCGAGAGGTCAAACGCCAGAGAGGTCTACGCCACTCAGATCTCTACGGCAGTTCAGTTGGGGAAGCGGCCCCGACCTGAAGAAAACATTGTCATCTCATTCTCTGAAGATGATTTGGCACATGTCAGCACGCCCCACAACGATGCTCTGGTCATTACGGCAGATATTGACGGCTGTGATGTTGCAAGGATTCTGGTCGACGGAGGCAGCTCGACAGATATCCTGTTTCTGGACGCCTTCGAAAAGATGGGCAAATCAAAACGCGACCTGAAGAGGGTCGACTTTCCGCTGATCGGATTTGCGGGAAGGACAACTTATCCACTGGGGGCTATAACCATGCCAGTGATTTTTGGCGAGGGGTGGAAAAGCATCAAGGTGTCGGTCACTTTCCTGGTGGTCGATTCACCTACATCCTACAACGGCATCATAGGGAGGACCACGATCAACCCAAATAAGGTTGTGGCCTCCACTGTCCACCAGAAGATGAAGTTCCCTACTCCGAACGGGATTGGAGAAGTGCTCGGAGATCAGCCTTCCTCGCGGCAATGTTATGTGAACTGTTTACGCAGGAAGAACCAAAGGGAGGCGCTCGCCATCGAGACAGAGGCCGATCCCCGCGAGGACCTGGCTCGACCAGCACCCATGGAGGAATTGGAGGAAGTCGAGATCGATGGTCCGGACAAAAAGGTGCGCATTGGGACCACCTTGAAAGAGGATCAAAAGGAGGCCATGACCGCCCTCCTCAAGGAATTCAAAGAGCTTTCGCCTGGCAGCCGAGCGACATGCCAGGAATCAGCACAGATATTATCTCTCATGAGCTCAGGATAGACCCCTCCATCAAGCCGATCGCCCAAAAAAGAAGATCATTCGGGACTGATAAGCGTTTGGCGATCAGGCAGGAAGTCGGCAGGCTGATTGAAGCTGACTTCGTCAGAGAAGTAAGATTCCAGAGTTGGGTCGCCAACCCGGTTTTGGTCAAGAAATCAAACGGCAAGTGGAGGATGTGCGTCGACTTCCGCGACTTAAACAAGGCTTGCCCCAAAGATTCATATCCCCTTCCAAGAATTGATCAGCTAGTCGATGCTACCTCGGGTCATGAGATGCTGAGCTTCATGGACGCCTATTCAGGCTACAACCAGATCAGAATGCATCCAGACGACGAGGCCCACACTGCTTTCTATGCTGACGGCGACATTCTGTGCTACAAGGTGATGCCCTTTGGTCTCATCAATGTCGGGGCAACTTATCAGCGGATGGTGAACCGACTGTTCCAGGACATGCTGGGAAGGAACATGGAGGCCTACGTGGATGATATGCTCGTTAAATCCATCAAAGGCAATCCTCATACCACCGACCTCCGTGAAGCTTTTGAATGCATGAGGAGACACAGCGTTCGCCTGAACCCAGCAAAGTGCGCCTTTGGAGTCAAGTCCGGGAAGTTCCTGGGTTTTATGGTCAGCGAAAGGGGCATAGAAGCAAACCCGGAAAAGCTAAAGGCCATAGAAGAAATGAAGTCGCCAACCTGCCATAAGGAAGTCCAGTGCCTGAACGGCCGACTAGCTGCTCTTAACCGCTTCCTTTCCAAAGCAAGCGACAGGTCCCTCCCGTTCTTCAAAACCTTGAGGGCCAACCGTAAGTTCGAGTGGACGCCAGACTGCGAGGAAGCATTCCAGTCCTTGAAAAGGCATATTCAAACACTCCCAGCTCTGGCAAAACCCGTTCCAGGCGAGCAGCTTTTCCTCTATTTAGGCATTAGCGATGTGGCAGCCAGTGCTGTTTTAATAAGGGAGGAGAATAATGTTCAGAGTCCAGTGTATTTTATTAGCAAAATGTTCAACTCAGCAGAAATAAAATATGTCCATATTGAGAAGTATCTCTATGCCTTAGTTATTGCTGCTCGGAAGCTGAGACCTTACTTTCATGCGCACGACATCACGGTCCTCACCAATCAACCTCTCAAAAACTTCCTGATGAAGCCAGATTCTTCAGGAAGAATGGTCAAGTGGGCGATCGAGCTCAGCGAGTTCAGGATCAAATTTGCGCCAAAAACGGCCATCAAAGGTCAAGCACTAGCTGATTTCATAGTGGAAAGCACGAGTAACGGTCAAGCGGAGGCAGAAAACAGGCCACGTCAGTCAGCAAACGACAATCAAATCTGGGAACTCTATACGGATGGGTCTTCATCAAAAGAAGGCTCGGGGGCAGGTTTAATTCTTATTCCTCCTGAGGGCGAGCCTCTGAAATACGCGATCGCCTTGACATTCCCGGCGACCAATAACGAAGCAGAATATGAGGCTCTTATCACTGGACTCAGACTGGCAAAAGGAATGGGTATAACAGCGCTTAAGGTAAAAAGTGATTCAGAGCTTATTGTCAATCAGGTTAATGGCGCCTACGAGGCAAATGGAGAAAAGATGAAGAAATATCTCGGCATCGCCAAAAAACTAGTCGTGGAAATCCCAAATTTCGCGATTGAGTTTATTCCTCGCCAAGAAAACCAGATGGCAGATTCTTTGAGTAAGCTAGCCTTCGGAGGGGCGACAATCCAGGATGTGCAATTTCTGGAAAAGGCCCTATGTTCAGTCCTTGAAAACAGAGCGGAGGTCTTCAACATTCAAGAACAGGTCACCTGGATGACCCCGTTCCAGAATTATTTGAAAGAAGGCATCCTCCCAGAGGACGAAGGCGAATCCACTAGGATTAGAAGACTCGCAGACAGTTATCTAATCATCGATGGAGAACTCTATAGAAGAGGTTATTCGACGCCTTACTTGAGATGTGTTGCTCTACCCGAAACATAAAAAGTTCTTCGAGAAGCTCATGAAGGGGCAGCGGCATGTCATGAAGGTGCTCGTTCACTAAGCAGGAAAATATTCAGACTGGGATATTACTGGCCGACCTTGGGAAAAGACGCAGCCGAATTAACACAGAAGTGTGAAATTTGCCAGCAGTTTGCACCACGATCGGGTCGACCATCGACATTATTATCCCCAACGGCGGGTGCCTGGCCCTTCGCTCAATGGGGAATCGATATATTGGGTCCTTTTCCCATTAGCACTGGTCAGCGTACTCACATTATAGTGGCGATCGACTACTTCACTAAGTGGGTAGAGGCGAAAGCTCTAGCTTCGACAACGGAATTCCAAGTTATCAAGTTCATGTAGGTCAACATATTCTCCAGGTTTGGTATTCCCAAAATACTCATCAGCGATAATGGTCCGCAATTCGTTGGAAAGGAGTTGAAATGGCTCTGTGAAGAGTATCATATCGACCATCGCTTCAGTTCAGTACATCACCCTCAAACGAATGGGCAAGCTGAAGCAGCCAACAAGGTTGTCTTAGCAGGACTCAAGAAAAGGGTTCGAGCATTCAAAGGGAACTGGGCAGACGAACTGGAAAACGTATTATGGGCAATCAGAACAACGCCTAAGGCGGCCACAGGAGAAACGCCTTTCAGTTTAGTGTACGGATCAGAAGCAGTAGCACCAGCTGAATTAGCAGTGCCTACCCACAGAGTCCTACACTTTAACACGGAGGCAAATGAGATCGAGCGCAGAACTGACCTCGACTTAGCAGAGGAAAAGAGATGGCTCTCGGAAAAAACACAGGCAAAGATGCGCTTGGCGACCGCTCGGTATTTCAACAGAAAAGTTAGCGCTCGCCAATTTTTCGTGGGGGAGATGGTTATGAGAAGGAATGAATTCACAAGGCTGGACAGTAAAAACAAACTTTCAGCCAAATGGGAAGGACCATACAAAGTAGTAGAGATCGCCGCACCAGGATCCTACTATTTGGAAACCATCGAAGGCGAGAGGTTACCCCGTCCATTTAATTCTGAGCATTTAAGAAGATTTTATGCATAGTTTGTAATCAAACTGATTATGTCAATAAAAGAAAGCCATTCCTTCATAAAGCGCGTCCACTCGAAGCAAGCTGAAGCCAAAAAAGCCCTGACGCCAAAGTCAGGCCTCAAAAGCCCTAGCAACAAAGCTAGGCCAAAAGCCCTAGCAACAAAGCTAGGCCAAAAGCCCTGACGCCAAAGTCAGGCCTCAAAAGCCCTAGCAACAAAGCTAGGCCAAAAGCCCTAGCAACAAAGCTAGGCCAAAAGCCCTGACGCCAAAGTCAGGCCTCAAAAGTCCTAGCAACAAAGCTAGGCCAAAAAGCTCTGTCGCCAAAGACAGGCCAAAAGCCCTAACAACAAAGTTAGGCCAAAAGCCCTAGCAACAAAGCTAGGCCAAAAAGCCCTGTCGCCAAAGACAGGCCAAAAGCCCTAACAACAAAGTTAGGCCAAAAAAGCCCTAGCAACAAAGCTAGGCCAAAAAGCCCTGTCGCCAAAGACAGGCCAAAAGCCCTAACAACAAAGTTAGGCCAAAAAAGCCCTAGCAACAAAGCTAGGCCAAAAAGCCTTGTCGCCAAAGACAGGCCAAAAGCCCTAACAACAAAGTTAGGCCAAAAGCCCTAGCAACAAGGCTAGGCCAAAAAGCCCTGTCGCCAAAGACAGGCCAAAAGCCCTAACAACAAAGCTAGGCCAAAAAAAAAAGCCCTAGTAACAAAACTAGGCCACAAAAGCCCTAACGACAAAGTTAGGCCTCAAAAAACCTGACGCCAAAAATCAGGCAAAGCCCTGACGCCAAAGTCAGGCCAAAAGACCTAGCAAAGTGTTAGGCAAAATAAAAGCCCTGACGCCAAAGTCAGGCCAAAGAAAGTTTAGGCGATCACTATTGATGATAAAACCTGACAAACTCCAAATCCCCTGTTATTAGGCCAACACCTCAAAGGTTTAAACTTCAAAGAAGGTAATATCTCTTTGAACTTAGAAGTTTACGCTTTTAAGTATCAAAAGTATTATCCTTAGAAAGTTTAACTTATGATCGGTCTACGGCTTTAAGGGTCGACGACATTACCAAGCAAGGAAAAAGTGGAAAGTAATTATGAGTAAAATATTGGATAGCTAAATATGTTCGAAGTCGATTAAAGGCTCAAGAATATAAAAGCATTCAATAGAAAAATCCAAGTCTTCGACAAATAATTACAAACCAAAAACAGAAAATACAAAAATGGCTATCTAAAAAAGATAAATACGGTCGCCAAGGAGTTGGGGACTTCAAGCGTCGGGGTTCTCGGGGGCAAGGGTGCTCTGCTCGCCTTCGGGGGCAGAAGTACTGGGCTCGCCTTCAGGAGCAGCCTCTCCAGCAACAGAGGGCTGCGAAGGACGACTCCGCAGGAAGGTCTTCAAGGAGGCGACTTCCCCAAGAGGAAAGTTGGGATCGACCGCCTGGACCTCATCCACCAGGACTTGGAGAAAATCGGCGATCGCCGACCTCATCTCCTTCAGAGCGCAGTCCTCAAACTCCTCAGAGGCTTTGAATGCCTCAACTACGCTCTGGGGCGAAGGGACGGCTTTCAATTGTGCAGTTAACCGATCCCTCTCCTCCTCCAAGGCAATCCCCCGGGCTTCCGCAGCTTCCATCTGAGCCACCGCAGCTTCTCTCTGGGCGTCAGCAGCATCCCTTTGCGCCTCGGCAGCGACCCTACGAGCCTCCGATTCTGCCCCTTGCGCCTAAGCTTCCTTAAGTTCAGCATCTAGGCGAACTCGGACGATCTCTCCCTGATCTAAACACAGGTGAAGAGCGTCAAAGTCCTGAAGAGCGGCAGCGGCTTCAGCCTCCCTCTTCTGGACATCAGCAAGGAGGCGCTGCTCCTTCCTGAGGTATTCCTCTCGGGTATTATCTGCCAAGGCGATCGCTGCATATGCAGTCGTCTTGATAGTCCCCAATTGCTCAGGAGTGACCCCCGTGCTTCGGTACTGCTCCAGCTCGGCGAGCACACTGGAATACTTGTCGGTGAGCTCCCCGAAGACACGACCAAGAATCACCTCTTCCCGAACGAACTGGCAACAAATATAGAATAAAAGCTGTCAGGACAACAGACAATAAGGGAACGACAAAGAGAGGACTCTACGAAATAAAAATATGAGATCTTACCAAAGCCACTCGTTCGAAGTGGGACCGAAGGAACCTCTCGATCTGATGAAGTTCCGTGGGAACAATCGAGCGGTCCGCGGGGGGAATTATCCCGTCCAGAAGCCGCATACACATATCCGGGCTGCCCCGGAGGCTCTTCTAGGGAGGGTACCCCTTCTTCATAAGGTCCCCACAGGGGACCCAAGTTTCCCGAGAATTCGCTGATTCAAGCGGCTGAAACAAGCCGGCAAGGGAGCAATGCTCATCCACAGGAGCCCTCGATGAGCTGGAAGCAGCATGCCCCTTCTTCTTGGTCCCAGACTCCTTAGGAGGAGCCATGGGCACAGTAAGAACAGGAGGAGCTAAGGTCAAAACCTTCCCCTTGGCGGCAGAAGGACCCTGGGGAGAAGAAGAAGAGGGCACCGCGTCCAGACCCTTCCCTTTATTAGCGGAAGGACCCCCAGGAGGGGGAGGAGAAGGATGCTGGTCGACTTCCGGACATTCCTCACTCCTGACCTTCTTGGAGGGAGGAGGAGCATGATCCCGGACCATGTCGGTTGAGGACTCCTCTGCAAAACAACAAGACAAAATGTCAAAAACAAAAAACCACAAAGTATGAAGACGTTAAATCTACGAATAACAAAGCAACATACCTGGTTGGCGAGGGTCAGCAGTGGCCGAGGGAAGCACCTCCTCAGACTTCCTCTTGAACGAGCGCCTAGAGGGGGGAGGAGGAGAGTTCAGCAATGCCTGGTCGGAAGACAATCCCGCTGATCCCTGGTCATCAAAGAGACCTATCAGTTTCTGGCTCTTGCTTACAACCTTCCCTACAAGTAATAAAGCAAGATAAGAGTTAGAAAATTACCCAATCATTAAATATTGGCGTGGCTTGATGAATACCCGCCATCTCAAGGGCATTCTCGGTAGTCTCCGCCACTGAGCGGATGGACTTGAACTGAGATGACCGATGCGACCGGTATAGGTCATCAATAGCGTTTCGATCACTCTCTGATAGCTCCTCGAAGGAAGGAGGGAAATCCTTGTCCGGGATCAACAATTTCCAGGGCACCCCCCCCTTATAAAAGAAGTAACACTTCTTATAATTGGAGTTGGTGGTCCGAAAATCGTCGACCAGGCGGACATGGACGTTCCAAACCCATCCCTGAAGGCCTCCCCACTCTGAAAACTTCGGCCAACGGGATTGGAAGTGGTGAAGGTGGTTTGCCCCTGCTGCCAGGCGGAAGAAGCACCGGAACAGGGCCAGTGAATATACCCATTCCTGGCGTAAGCATAGGAACTTGAAACCGACCCACATCCTGAGGGCGTTCGGGACAAGCTGTGTGGGGTGAATCCCGTAAAACTGACACAAGGTCTGTAAATCCTCACAGAGAGGAAAACGCAACCCAGCATCGATCTGAGCCGCATAAATGTAAACCTCTCCATCGTGAGGAAAATGCAGACCTAGGCCAGGATATCTAGGAGCATCCTCCACGCTGAAGCCACCGAGCGCCACCACGGTCTTAAAATAAGCCGGCTTCAATTCATTAGGCTTGACGTCTACTTGAACAAATTCAAATATTGCAATGATAAACACAGAAGTGTGAACAGCAGAGGATATTGCCAAAGCAGAGCAATAAAAGGGCGAAAGTTTACCTTTTGGGGAAAAAATAGGCGTGTTCAGCTCGGGCCCGTCCACCACCACAGGAGTGGTTGCAGTCCTGCCCAAATCAGTCTGTTCCTCTACTGAAGGGGGAACGACTTCATCCCTGATGGTCAAAGGGACATCAGCATTTCTGGGCATGTTGGCTTTGTTGGCACCCTTGGGAGCCGTGTGCTTGACTCTCTGATTGCGAGGAGCCATGGAAATGTTGGAAGAAGGCTGAAGAGGATTGAAAGAGAAAGGAAAGGTTTGCAGCGAAGTTCTGAAAATCTGAAGGAGTGGATAAGCGTAAAAAACAAAATGCAGAAACTGACGTTTCTTATATAAGCCCAAAAAGGAGTAACCGCCACGGGCAAATCGAAGCGACGCAGAGGAATAATTACACCCTTTTGAAAAGAAAAAAAACCGAAGCAATGTCAGAATTCCAAGAGACAACGGTTGGCTGGTACAGACAGCTGTCAGGCTACCCTGGATTTACGGAAAAGTAAATGTCAGGCGTGCCTTAAGTGACCGTTCGATTTCTGGACAACCGTGCAGTTATTAAATGCTAAAATTCCACTAAGGAGACAAGGTGGTCGCCAACGCACTAATAAAGCTTTAGCAGAAATACCTCGGGTAGATAATGATCGCCTAACTAAGAAAGATAGACTTCCATAAGCCTGAGTCACCTCGAGTGATCGCCAAAAGGGAATAAAAGGAAGGATATTCTTTCGGCTTTGAACAGAGAAGGAATTGCTCGCCAAATGAGCTCGAAGTATCTCAAAGGCACTGAACCATTACCAAAGACGTCACTATCTAAAACCCTACCAGGAAATCAAGCTCGACTGAAGGAACTTCAATCAAGCTTCGGGGGCAAATGTTGGGTATCGATAGTGACGGCCCAGTAAGAAAAGGCCTCGAAGGCCCAATAAATATAGAGGGGGTAAACCCATGACACCCGAACCGGATCGGCCCAAGTACAAGCCAAACTTGGCCCACCATCGAGTAATCCAGAATCGAGCCCAAAGTCTATAGAGACGCCAAAGGCTCTCGGACTGCTCGCCATTCTCTACCAAGTCGCGACCTTCCACTGCTCGACATGGGAGTGCTCGCCCCGAAGAGAGCCTTGTCTCTCTCCTCTGGTCCCACTAAACCGTTAATAACAGAGTGGCCAAGATATCCCGCATATCTCGGTCACATATTCACTAAAGATTAGATTTGGTAACTGCAATATCTCGCAGTAACTGCCATATCCCACGATCCGAATCTTCAGCAACTCAATATACATTAAGATATTCAGTTGCCTTTATACGGTTCTATCTCTCTTACCCTATAAATACCCTTGCTTTACATACGTTCTTTACGTTTTGAGTTTTATACACACATATACTCATTTAAGCATCGGAGAGGGACCCAGAGGCACCCCCTCTGTTGCGCTCCCCTACTTGCAGGTTCACCGGAGTTGGAGCTGAAGCGTCATCCCAACCTTGTCTGGCATTCAATTCACTGCCAGATCAGCATTCAGGATTTCACGATCCAACACCCCTTAGCCACCAACCTCGCCTTATGCCTCACCAATTTGCCTTGAGTGTCCTTCTTCAACTTGAAACCCCACTTAAGACCGATCGGATTGTGACTCTCGGGTTGTGGAACAACTTTCCAAGTTCCGTTGTCTTGAATGGAAGTAATCTCCCCCTCCATTGCTCTTCTCCACATCGGGTCTGCCTTAGCCTCTTAGAGTGAAGATGGCTCCTCCTCTTCTAGCAAACACAGCCCCGAGTATTCAAATTCTATCGGGAAGGTTTCATCATAGAGTTTACTAATATCACGCTTACCATGTGGCCCTTCCGACGAGCTTTCTCCAGATGCCAAGAGTTGTGAGGGTTCAGCTGAATCTTCTCCTACTACTCCTTCAACACTTTCGGATGGAGTGTGGTGAACTCAAATTTGATGTCCTTGAGTTCGAGTTAGCCACTGGAGTAGCAGGTTGACTATGCATTTCAACTTGCTCCTCCATCGGTTGTGGAAGACTGAATGTGAAGTAGTATGTCGGATTAGTGTTCCTTGCGGATCTCATCCATGTTTCTGTGTGTTTGATCCAATCCCACTTCTTCTTCTATTCGAACACGACATCGCGTGTCACCACTACTCGTTTCGACTTTGGATTAAACATCTCATAATATTTTGTATTATGCTCATACCCAATAAATACCATTGGACTACTTCAGTCGGCAAGCTTCGATAGGTAAGGTGTCACGTCAATCACATGACCTACACATCCGAAGATACGAAAATGACGAAAGGATGGTTTTTGGTTGTAGTATGCTTCGTAAGGTGTCCTGTCTATGACACTCTTTGTTGGTGCTCGGTTTAGGAGATACACGGTCGTTGATACCACTTCTCCCCAAAACTCACTCGGACTCCCATACTTTTCATCAAGCTCCTTGTCATACCAACTATCGTCTGATTTCGTCATTCAACAACCCTGTTTTCCTGCGGTGAATAATGCGTCGTGAGATAATGCTTAATTCCCAACAACTCACAATACGCCTTGAACTTGTTTGAAGTGAATTCTCCCCCACGATATGTCCGGAAAGCCTTCAACTTGCCACTACTCTCCATTTCGGCTGAGGCTTTCATCTTCTTAAATGCCTCCAATACCTCATCCTTGCTTTGGATAAGTACAAGCCACATGAATCTAGTGTAGTCATCGACTATCAATAGGAAATATCTCTTGCCTCTGTTCGTGGCGGGAGTGATCGGCCCACACAAGACTCCATGCCACAATTCGAGAGGAGAAGTTGCTAGAAATTGTGCCACTGCCGGAAAAGGAGTTCGGTGTTGCTTCCCTAGCAAGCAACCATCACAAATGCGATCCTCATGCTCGATGATTGGTAAGTCATGAACCATCTGTTTCCAGTTTAGTAACTTCAAGGCATGAAAATTCACATGCTCGTACCTTGCATGTCATCGCCAAGCTTCATCCTTACTTCTTGTTAGGAGATATTCGGGTAAAGTTTGTGCTATGTTAAGCACGTATAACCGATTCCCTGACCTACCCACTTTCACTAGCAGTCTTTTCAATTGGTCCACAATAGACATTACTCCACCTTCAATCTCGACTTTGCATCCATTCTCATCTAACTGGCCAAGACTAATGATGTTGCTATTCAAATTCAGTATATAGTAAACGTTAGTGAGCACACGATGCTCACCCGTGAGGCACTCGAGTATAACCGAACCTCTCCCTTGTATATCCACAGTCGAGTCATCTCCAAACTTGACGGACCATTTAACGACCGTATCAATTTCGGCAAAATGATTGATGCACCCCGTCATATGATTACTCGATCTGGTATCCAAATACCACGCTTTGCCTCGATTGTTGGTATCCTTCGGTATCCTTCGGTATCCTTCGGTATCCCCTTGTCATCATGTAATAACACTTTATCTTCATTTTGTATTACATAATTTAGAACACACACTTTGGTCATCAACAATGTCGGTTCCTCATAAACTTGTGCTTCAATCAAATTCACCCTTTCTCTTCTTCGATTCGGCTTAGCGCATTCCTTTGCAAAATGACCATACTCATTACAATTGAAACAATTAACATTGGACTTTTCGAACGTACGTGGATTTCGGCCATCACTATTTCGGTCACCGTTTCCTCGACCTCCACTATTTCCACGCCCACGATCACGTCATCTACCATGAAAACCTCCTCTTTTGTTATTACTCGAACTTTCATGTGACTTGTTCTTCGAACACCGTGCCTCCCATTCGGCCTGAGTAAGAAGCAAATGATATCCACCTCCCTTTGAGTGCATTAAGTCTTTAAGACATTCCTCGAAAGTTCTGAGACGACTGATCGCCTCTGAAATCGACATATTCTCAATGTCACCAAACTGCTCAATCGTTCCTATGATGTGGAGAAATCTGTCTGGAACCACACTAAACAACTTCTCAACAACCTCACCGTTGTCAAGCTTCGTGCCTAGGGAACGAATCCCACCCACCAACACAGTGAGCTTCACGTAGAACTCATTGATCGTCTCTGAATCCTCCATTCGTAACTTGTTCAATTGTCGGTTCAATACTTGTACACGGGCCTTCTTGACGCGATCTTTGCCAACCCGCATCTCCCTGAGTGCGTCCCAAGCCTCCTTTGCCATCTCCTTCTCCGTGGTTGTCATCATCACGTCATCTGGCACAACTTGAGAAATGGCTACCATGGCGCCTTAATCTTTGTCTTCGTTCGTGTCTCATCCATCAATCACTGACCACACACCGAATGATCGCAAGATTATCTTCATCTTGACAGCCCATATGTCGTAATTCGTCTCACTGAGCATTGGATATTGGATCGGGATGGAGGCTTGTGATTTCGTGGTTGCGTTTCTTCCTTCGTGATCGACCATCTTCTTCACAACCTTGCTCTGATACCAATTGTTGGATCACTTGCCACAATCACTCCAATTAGAAACCACATAATTATACATTCAACAGCAACCAAAACGTGAAAATTCAGCAAAGAGACAGGTTTTTTTGATGCTCAACCGAACTGCATTATTTTTTGAGTTTTTTATTATATTACCAAAACCAAAACATGACTGTCACTTTAAGTTTGTAACTATCTACTAACATAACTAATTGTCTAACTATGACAAAACAAAACAACTAAACTTACGTAAACAACTAGCTTAAAACAACAACAGTGGGTACAGCGTCGAAAAGAGACGGAGGTTTCCGACGGAGGAGGGGAACGAGTAGTACAAGAGGTACGTGTTTAGGGTTTCGAAACAGGTGCATCCGGTGGTGAAGGTGTCGTCTCATGCCATGGAGGTGCTCAATGCCTACATGAAGAAGATGACGAGGTCGCCAAGCTGTCGAGGTACACAAAGAAGATGACACGGTAAGCACACTTTTGCGGAAGGCGCAAAGGCCGTCACTCATTACATGGAATCACGATGGTAATGAAAGGAAGGGCAAGTAAGATTTAGAAATCTTTCATTTCTTGGAATCATATTGTGGTGGGGTTCGTTCGTTCATTGGTTAATGCAGTATTAAACTTCAGTATATCAATCAGCAAGACCGTTCGTGCTTCTTAATTTGGTTAGGGTTTCCTTTTGCTTCTTTGACTTTCTAGGGTTTATGTAGTCGGTCGAAGAGTTATGTTTTGGTTCCATATTTATGTAACTGACGCTTATTTGTGGCTGTAATTTTACTGTAAAAGGTGAATCTTTTGTCATTGGTGAGTGAGTTGATAACCCTAAAGGGTGAATCTCTTGAGATGAGTGGCTTGATAATTCTAAACGTGAATTGGATTACAGATATAATTTATTTATTTTTCAAATAGTATTCAAGATTTTGATTTTTGTAGATTTTTAATATCTCTTCGAATCTCTTAGATTTCGTTCGATCTTTACAGCAAATTGCATCGACATACGCAATATCACAAATAGGATACTAGGTTTGGTCGGTCCATGTCGGTCCATGGTTGTCGGCTCTTATTAATTGAAGTGGTGGTGGTTGGTACTGAGGACGTTTATCATCTGCATGCAGATACGTATACGTGTATAAAGAACAAATCCATCAAGATGTAAGAGGAAAATAATATGTTAGATTAAGTACATTTGCCATAAAACAATTGGAAACTAATTGCATGATAATTGGTGTACTAACAATAGTAGCTTTTTTTACCAAAAAAAACAACAATAGTAGCTTTGTAACCAAATCGACAGTTGGTAAAGCGGTTGAAATTGAGTAGTAATTATTTATACTAAAATAGATATTCAACCGGTCAACCCTTATACGGAGGTAGGACAAATGAAATTAAACTACTGAAAATATACAATTACAAATAATATTAACAGGAAAAATATAATTTGGTACAACATTCATTTTTCTAAGCTTAATATTTAATTTAACTTACCCTAAAATTACACTACCATACAAACTTCCCCTTCCTCCAAATCTAGTATAGCTATCTTTATTGGACTCTACCTCTAGGCTCATTAATATTTAATACGGATATATATTACAACACTTTCAGTTTATCCCATAAGCTACCTCAACATCTCTTTAATGATTAAATTGGAGACACAACTCCTTCGAATCTCTAGTTCGGTTCCAGATGGAGCAACAAAGCCGTCGTATGCTTTTCCAATACGAGGAGACGGCTACGCCGTCGTGGGCTTCTACACCCTCCTCCACCCCTACCACCACCGGACAAAAGCTGCACCAAACACCTCCAAGGTCTCAGAGATCCATAAACCAGACACCTACGTCGGACGCCTTATTCAGCTCCTCTCTCGCGGTGGCGATCCTTGTCCTCCTCAGTGCTCTCTTCTTCCTCGGCTTCATCTCCCTCTACCTCCGCCGCTTGGCCCAGCGATCCTCCAACGCCAGAGACAACTCCTCTTCCGCTGGGCCGGCCATGAACCAGTCTCCACCTCTGTATGGTCGGCGACCGTCGTGCGCGGCCAACCGCAAAGGTCTCGACCCCGCCGTCATTGCGTACGTGCTCAACCTAATCCGGTGAATTCTTGAAATTACTAAGAGAACGAAAATAACACGTGCTGGTTCATTGTGTTTGCCAGGTCATTGCCGACATGTGCTTACGGTGGGACCGCGAAGTACGAGATACTCTGTCCTGTGTGCCTGAGCGATTTCGAGAAGGGAGAGATCGTCAAGGTGATTCCTCACTGTGAGCACGTGTTTCACGTGGAGTGCATCGATAGGTGGCTGTCTTCGCACGTGTCGTGCCCCGTGTGCCGGGCCACTCAACTGCTTGACGTGGGTGAGAAGACCTCTTGTCATGTCGAAGTCAGTCAAGTCACTAGCCCGATGGCGATGACCCCAACCCCAAGTAGTAGTAGTTGATGATTGAAATTTGAGTACTTATTATACTAACACGTGTATATATATAATAATGTGTAGACTGTAGATGGATGTACTGAACTTTAATTGGAATTTACTAGGGTCCCTTTGGTTGAAGTTTGGTTGGTTGGTAGGGAGGGGTATGGAATACAGGAATAGAGACGGTATGCTATAGTAAAAACTTAAAAATAATTAGTTATAATCGTTATTTTTTTATGTAGTTTTTTTTACTAGTACTATTATTGTATGATATAATTATAATAATAGTTATTTTATTTGTAATCGTTATACCTAGTACCTACACCATACCTAACCACTGTCGATCCTAAAATGGAATGAAGGAGTGTAGAAATAGATGATTAGGAGCATTTCCACGAACCATTTCAACCGAGAAATGCTATTCACAGCACCTTGGTCTGTAGCGTTTGTTAACACAACACATATATGTATATAGTGTGTAGTATAGTATAGTAAGCGCAACACCCAACCCAACCCAACCCTGGTGTGGCCATCATGTCAACCAACAAAAGAAAACTCATCTTCGGACGCTTTTGATCACATCAAAATTTACACAAAATCCATCTATGCATCATCTGTCTCCCCACCCCTAGACCGAACCCCTCTGTAAATCAAACCAACAAAATATTAAGCACACAATCCTATCTATATAATAGAATGGTGGCTTTCGAGAGAGTACCTGGAGTGGATCCCGATAGCATCAGGACCTCGAACTGTTAGTGCAAGTGCTTTATGTTTGATTCTACTTTAATGAATAAAGTAGGCACGGACCACCTCAACAACAGGCGCACAACACATAGGACACTTTCCTCGACTCTCAATCAACTTATTTGCACATTCCGAACAGGCACACATATGTCCACATCTGCAACAATAAGCTTTTCAACATTATCCTCTATGTTGGTGAGAATCTATAGCTACCATTGGAAGTTACGGCGGATTATTTCAGCTTTTTACCTGTACAGTAAAGAATCTATGCTGCTATGGCCACATATACAGCAAACCCCTTTCCTCACATCATCCCACTTTGAGTTATCCTCCAATACACTGGGTTCACAAGCACCTGCACATAACAAGGAGATGTTCCTCAGGTACGCTTTTAAGTTACTTGTTATACAAGAGTTTTTTACTTCCAAACTGGGGAAAGAGGCTTCGCTTCAATCAGTCAACATTAATGTATAAAACCAAAAAGTTAACCTTGTACAGCAGATGGCCTATTCAAGGCAGAAGAGACCTCCTGCCTAATTGACCTCTGCAGCTCGAGCTGCATGTCCATGCATGCCTCCAACATCCTTTGCATGTTGTTCATCCTCTGCTGAAGCTGAGCCATGTCAACCCTCAAATCATTGATCATGTCCCACTCCTGCTAAAAGATGGGAAACTTTTATCAAAGAGACAGAAGCAAGTAAACTATGTTCTGCAAATTTACTTGGTTGGAGCCTTTCAACATATCGGGGAAACAACATTATCATGCCACCATAGATACCATGAAAAGTAAATATTTAAAGATTATTCAAACCGCACAATTCCAAGGCGCTGTGTTAAGTCATGCTGTGGCCAACTGGGATGTGGCGGGTCATGTTCCCAATCGGACAGTGTCGGGAGTGCGACCTGGGGGCGGTCCGTAGCATTCCGCGGAGCATCATCCTCTCTATTGAACTGCCTTGCATCCTGTTCTGTGGTTTCAGGAATAGCGGAATTTTCCTGGAGCTCCCAATGGTTAGGAGCTTGCCCTTGCCTTCGAGCATATGATTGTATCAGCTGATCAAGGCTTTGCCGGAATCCACTGTTGAGAAGATTAGAGACGCTCCTCCTACAAAACGATTATAGTCTTGAGTTACAAATGGCTCCCGAAACAAATGGCATATTTGAAATAGTTTGTTGATTGTTCCACCTGCTTAGAAGCTCCTGAAGTTCAATGTTGTCCACAGTGTCAGCATCGTCAGGTAAATAAAATGTGCTGAGCATTCCATTGGAAACCCTTGCATGATTAGGAGCCTCTTCTGACAAGTTACCCAAATCATCTTGAATATTCTCATCTTCAGTCTGATCCAAGATCTCACGCACATGACCATGTTCTACACCACGATCACGAAATTCATCTACCAGATCCCCAGAATGATTTTGATCTCCATTTGCATCAACGTGATCACTGCTTATCTGTTCATTTGATCCCTCACTGGTTTCATGACGGTAATTTTCAATGTCCTGATCCCTTTGCAATTGTTCCTCAGCAGAACCATGCTCACTTGAATAACCCGCAGAATCAACAAAATCATGTGTTTGCTCCAGCAAACCACTCGTGGAGTCCTCTTGTGTTATAACTGATTCTGAATAGACAGATACTGCTTCATTAACTTGATCATGGACAGGTTCTGCAGCATCAACTTGTGCGATGGCATTCGACTCTTCTCTACTGACTCTTTCTTGCCAGTATTCATGTGCAGTGTCTAGACTGAAACTCATGGACTGGAGATTATCCCTTAACTCAACATCTGCTGCTTGCTCCGACCCCTCTCCATCATGAACATCAGATTCTGGCTCGTTCAGACTATCAACATCGGATAAATGATCAGCCCTGCCATCTGATGTCTCGCCCATAGTACATTCCTCATCTTCTTCTAAAGCATCGGTAAAAACAGATGGTATATTATTAGGCTGATGGTGCTGCCCCTGATTAGTTTCAATATCTCTGCCAGAAGAGGTTGGAGAAGCTATACTGCATGCTTGGCTGCTATCCAATCTGGAGAGGAACTCTTCCCTGTTAAAGCAATACGTTCAGACATAACCGTTACATTGCCCAAAAAAAATGTTAAATAACATAACAAGTTTATAAGAAGGTTTTGTTACTTTCTTTTCTTGGTGAATACATGTTTAAAGAATGTTAATGTACCATTTGTTGTGACAAGCATAAAAGCAAATGTTACCTCAGACCCGAAACTGTTTGTCTTCGTCTCAGTAGTCCCAGTTCACTAGCTGCCACTGAATTGGTTCTCTCATTCATCGGCTGCCTCTCATTCCGCAGGAATCTGCCTCGCAGTAGTGACTGGAAGAGAAATTAGAGAAAAGTTCAGATAGAGATATACAAGAAGAACATGGTAATCCTGGGTAAGAAGAAAGAGTGTCATTTAACAATCAATACTCAGAAACCTCAAAAAATCGCTATATTTCAGCTAGCAAAGAAGGATATGCATAAGCTGTGAAAAATAGGTTTAGTTTGGAAAAATTCTCATACATGGAAACACTCTACTATTGAGGAAAAATGAACTATAGCCAATGCTACCGTTTCGGATAAAAAAAGAGAGAAGAAAATCTCTAGCTAATTACAGCACATATATCATCATCACATCAATCCCCTGGATCCTTAACAGCAGTTTGGTATGGTGAAATGCGATTATTATCCATGTCTTTTTTCCATGGTTGCTAACCAACATATCTTTTGTAAAAACTAAAAAGAACTTAAAGAGGATTCATTTCTATTACATCTCCACCGTCATGCTTACCCCTTATCATCAATGAAGCATCAACTTAGTGTTAAATTAATCAAAATAGATAAAGCCAAAATTATGGCTACACAGCCAAGGAGAGATTTCTAGCATATCTTACAAATGTGTAACTAAATATCTAAAGGTAAAAGATTCATTTTGTGTACCTGAATACGGTTGCGATGAGCAAATTGTGAAACTGGACGATGGTCCAACAAGCCTTTGATCTCTTGCTGTCTTTCCCGCTCAGCTTTCTTCAGCATATCGAGTAAAAACTGCCGACCACAAACCCTACGGAAGCCTCTCCGTGTATTTTCAGCTCGAAGTTCATTCTGATTCACAACCAAGCCATCACGCACACGTTCAATTTGTGAAGCAGAAGCAATTTGAGGAATTTGTTGACTTTGTTCTCTTCCATGGTCACTGCAGGGATTTCTTTGGCTATTTGACTGTACCCACTCCCTTATAAGTCTAACTCTCTCCTGCTCAGTCTCACCAAGTACAGCCCTTGAACTATTGTTTAAGCGATAAATATTTGAGGAACAATCCCTTGAAGAACTGTTCATCCACTCACGGAAAATCTGTCTCACCCTCTCTCTTTCAGTTTCACCAATATCTGAAGAATGGACAGAGTCAGTGTCCTCATGATCAACAGTTTCATCCTGTGATTCATTTCGAGACCCATTACCCGCAACTACCTCTTCACCGCCATTCACGCTTCCACTACTACTTTCAGAAATACTAGCTCTTGTAGTCACAAAAGTTGATGCCTGATTATGCTGTTGAAGCAACCGACCACTGACTCTCTCATTATGACTCAGACCATGTTCATCCTCAAGCTCTCGCCACATTTGCAGTGTAGAAGATGCCCTGGTGCTAGCCCTCCCTTGGTTCACGCGTTGTCGTGACGCTGAAGACGGAGGCTCCCTCAGGAAAGAAGAATCCAGCACCAAGATATTGTGTAAACCAGCAATTGCCATGGAAAAAGGGGGGAGGGGGGAATAACCCTTCAATCCATCTGCTTAAAATGCTTTAAAAAGTGCATTGAACAGGAAAAATTCTGAAGCAGATCAGCCCTCCACGATAAAACTATGACATCCTAGTGTGACTATTATAATTATGCAAATCTCAATACTAAATTTATGGTTCTTGCAATTACAGATATTTACTGTAGAACCGTGAATGAAGAGACAAGACGTTGCAGAGATCAAGGTTGAACAAATTCCCCAGATCCTGCATAAAAATAAAATGTTTAATAATCTTTTATGTTGCTGATCAAGAAAAGAAATCAGAAACAGACTATCTTACCAAGATATAGTTCATCTACATATTAGTCAACATAGCATAAAAAAAAATATTGCTCTTGGAGACAGAATCATCTACCTACTCAGACCCTAAACCACTCACTGTAACTAAAATCTTGATCAAGTTTTAATCAGATAGCACAATAACCGCCATTTTCGAAATCAAAGAACTAGAGAATCTAATATCTTATTTTCACTGTTTGTAACAGTAGATACGGTACCAACAATCTCATTGAGCACCGCAATCTTTCATGACTCAGGCAAGTCAAGCTCATCTTCCAAAACCAAAGAAAAGGAAATCTATCGACTCCATTCTCAATTTTCACTTTACCGCAACAGAAACGGAAACAGCGCGCAACTTGGCAACGATCCATCACATTACGTGTGTTCCAGGAATCAAGTATCAGATCGAAGCATCTAGATGGCGCGGAATGCCGTTGAACCGCGATAAAAAGAAGGTACCGTGGGTAATTAAGGAGCAATTTAACGAAATGAGAGGAACTCACCAGGCAAACCTCGCTCTTCCTCTGATTTTGAAGCCAAGGAAACCCTAAGACGTGAAGAAGAAAATAGCAGAGAGAAAGAGACAAGGAATTGTCAATGGCAATAGTATAAACTTCAAGCTCTCATCTCACCAGAGAGAGAGGGGATGAGAGCGGCGATTTGGAAATATTAAATACGACACGTCATCAACCCAATAAATCCTGCCGTAACACCGACGCCTTCAAAAATTAAGCAACGGAGCGTTAGATTCAGCCACGTGTCCGAATCTTGATCTCAACGACTGATCCAGAATCTTGAAAATAACGGAAATCGTTAACCTTGACTGTTTGAGTTCTGGGTCAGATTGAAAAACAGTGAAAGTCACGTGAGCCGCTCGTGGTGAGGATGACCTCAGCCACTAAATTAATAACGGATGGTCCAACACAATCAAAATGAGAGTCATAACGGTAAATTCAAAAATCCGTCCAATTTTTGAAATTTTATCCACCGTTTCTTTCGGCCAATATATTGGCATGTCAGAAATTACAAATATATATATTGTAAAACTTTTAAAAATAATAATAAAATAAATTATATTGATTTTACTGCAATCATATGTTTAATTTTACAAAAAGAATAAAAAAATAATTATTATTATTATGTACAAAAAGTGATGCCTTGGGAACCAAACTAAGGTAATGTTGTTTGAAAAGGTTAATACATTAATGAAGTGAAGCCCCACCGGGCACCATGGTCCATGACCATGTATTAATATAATCGTATTCAGTAGTTGGAGTGACTCCTAAACTACTACTATATTGTGTTGTGGAGTGTGATTTTGATTGACTTCTTTACCTACTCCATCTCAACAACATTTCACCATCAATTAAATTGTATATTTTTCAGGCATATAAATTTCATTGATTATCATTATCCCCACTTATGGGATACCAATTCAATACTCCACACGAAATCAAGTAGAAGACTTTCTTTTTTTTTCTTTTGTCATCTAATAATTAATTTTGGTACATGCCGATAATCGATCTCGAAACCTCTTGCATCCAAACAAAGTGATACTGTTGGAATAAGTGTTCATTAATCAAGTAAAAGACTTTATCTTCTCTTCTTTTCTTTAACTTCACTAAATGAGTTCGATTAAATTTCAGTCTCTCTTGAAACATGGATCCAAATTACTTATCCTCTCATTCGGGTCCTTAGGCTTCAATCAAGATTGTTAACTTTATTTAATCTTGTTTTAGTCTTTTCTATTTGATTTCAATTTATACTGAAATGGTTCATACCGTTAAGATATTATTGAAATCGCTCAATTACGAGTCAAGTGCGTCCGCAAATAAATTATTTGTAAATACAAAAATCTCAAACTAATTTTTTGATGGGACTAATATTTAGAGTTTAGGGTTTTACAAAACATATTAAATCATATCATATCATCTGTAGATCGATCAATAGACCAATTTTATTATTTTGTCGTGGACGATAAATTTAGGGTACCCTACATCCCATTGCCTAGTACAGTAACATCCATCTCCCGCAAAGGTCAGTGTCCTTACAATAATTTCTTTCGTCCTCGTAATAATTAAAAAAGTGAAATTATTCATATGATGTATGTCTTCTTCTCCAATCTATATGATATTCAAGGTCCCATGGATCACAGAATTATGAAACTTAGACTTAACTTTTCTTTCAAGACATCATTTGTATCCACATACAAAAAAAATATCATTTTGTATTTCTTCTTATTATATATTTTCAATATATATATACTATACGCCTTTACGCGAGTCGGGTCTCCCTGTTATCATGAGCCTCGAGGTCCGCAAATAGATGTTGGTATTTGGTAGAAAAGGCACGAATAAGAATATATATAACATGCAAAAAGTAAAAGGGTTACTTATAAAATTAGGGGTAGAAGAAAGTTTCATATATATATATATATGCTAATATATAAATAAGTATATCTAGCAGACTCACTTTTACAAAAGGGATGAATAAGGAACTCGGTTGGACAAAAAGAGTTGTGTCGATGCATGAAATTCGGTCCCTTCGCTGGGCGACAGTACCCAAAAAATACTGAACAGTCTTATACGACAGAACTTATAGTTTTTTTAAAAAGTTGATATTGTAAAAAACATTTTTAGAAAATTAATTATATAGAAAAAATATTTTAAAATTTGGGTATACGCGCTATGTGTGTAGCGCGTTTCTTCAATAGGGCGCTACTCAAGGTAGTGCCTATTCCAAATCACTTTTTTTTTTTAAATAATGTTTCGATGTTTAAATCGGAACAAACCGAACCGGGAGAATTCTTAAGATATGTACCGAACTACATCACACCCGAGATGAATGCAAACTTAACAAGAGAGGTAACACAAATAGAAATCAGATCAGCCACATACCAATTAGGGGGGGTCACGCACGCCGGGTCCGGACGGGTTCTCAGATCTGTTTTATCAAAGGAACTGGAACATCGTGGGGGCAGATGTCATCACGGCGATCAAGGCTTTCTTCAGAACATGTACTATCCTAAACCCCCTAAATAATACTGATAGTGTGCTGATTCCAAAAGTGTCAAACTCGGCCAAACCGACTGATTTTAGGTCAATAAGCTGTTGTAATTTCTTGTACAAAATCATATCGAAAGTGTTGGTGAACCGTTTAAGTATCTATCTATGAGAGTTTATCACTCCTTTCTAGAGTGCATTTGTATCAGGTAGACACATACAAGACAACATCATGGTAGCACATGAAGTCTTCCACCACCTGCACATGAACCACAATGAGAACAAGGTGGAATACGCACTGAAGATTGACATGCAGAAGGCTTATGACAGGGTGAAGTGAGATTTCCTACTAGCCACACTAAGGAAGAGAGGATTCACATAACAATGGTTGGGATGGATTAGGGAATGTATATCAACAACCACCTACCAAGTGGTGGTAAACAGGGCACGAACCAACACCATTAGCCCAACACGCGGCATTCGTCAAGGTGACCCCTTATCACCTTACCTATTCATCCTGCTTGCGGATGTACTATCGAGAAGAATGGTTGAAGCAGCGAGGGAGGAGGCTATATAGGGGATCATCCTAAAGAGACAATGCCTGAAACTCCACCATTTTGTTTTTTGCAAATGACTCATTGTTTTTCATACAAGGATCAATCGAGAATGCCATAAACCTCAGGAGCATCCTGGAGTCCTAATGTCAGGTATCAGGACAACGAGTCAACAGAGACAAATCAACCCTCTATTTCAACAAGGGGCGGGGTCGAACGAAAGAAAAGAGGTGGAGGACGCGCTTAATATACAAAGCACGAGTGACTCAGACAAATACTTGGGATTGTCTTCGATCTGGGGACGATCAAAGAGGGGACACTGTGATCCTTAAAAACCAAGATCAAGGATAAGGTGGAAGCCGAAAACGTTAAACCAAGCATCGAAGTAAGTGCTAATAAATGCAATCATCACCGTGATTCCCACGTATGTCATGAGTGTGTTCTGCCTCCAAAAAACATGGTGTTCAGAAATAGACGCTCTTATAGCAGACTTTTGGTGGGGGCAGACAACAGAGGAAAAGAAAACCCATTTGCGAAGATGATAAATTCTAACCAAATCAAAAGAGACCGGAGAATTAGGGTTTAAGAAACTACAAAGTTTCAATATGGCTCTCCTCACGAATATGATAGTAAAAAAAAAAAAAACGTATAATATGTACTCAATCTGTTTCTTTAACGAGTCCGATGGATCAAACGGAACTTAATCCATCCATAATTATCCTAGTTCGAATCTAATCCTTACACAAGTCGTATTTGAGCTCAGTAATTTTTATTTTGTTATAGGACGAGAACTTCCGACAAAAGTGAAGGGACAGCCCCCACAAAGAAAGATATCCCATGTTTTTAAGATATTCTTATAGATAGATGTTGTCGATTGTCTTTGTTTTTTCCTATCTAACTCGGTGGCCAATTGACTCATTATTATCATCATCGATGTTCTCTTGATAGGAAGGTGGCATTTAAAAAATATTACGCCTTTACTCACCCCATCACGTAATATTTGCTTATTCGTTTATTATTATTTCATTCAATACAAAAAATAATTTCATAAAAGTCAGATATTTTTGGAAGAAAAAATATATATATATATATATATAATTTTATACGAAAATATTAAGTTAACTATTTTAATTCTTCTATTTGTTTCCTATTTTTTTATCTAATTTTAATCATTACTCCTTGTAACAAAATAATGATTTCGTCCCGATACCATAGGGTGATATCTTATAATAATAAATAATTGGACACGTCGCTAGCTTCCAATAAATTGTTCGAGTGAAGAAAAGTCAATATGTCGAAAAATCAACACACCTTTTCACTTGACGTGAACGAAACCTATGAAACTGAAAAAATAATAATAATAAAGAAAATATCCTTAATTTCATTTACATATAAATATATAAGAAAAAGATTTTTTAACAACACATATAAATAATTAATATATAAAAAAACTCGACCATAATTGTTGGATATCACGCTAAGGCCCAAGATTTTATTTGGGCAATGAGCTCCAATTCCAATTGAGCGACGCCTTCCCGGACTCACCGACGGTCGGAATAAATTTAACCGACTCTGTCTTTAATCGGAACGCCTAAAGTCGACTAGATGACACAAAACACAATATGACACAAAAACAAGATGACACAAGGTACAAGATGATACAAAACACAATGCATGACAAAAGGTTACCACGGTTAGTGGTGTCAGACTCACAAAAGTCTGACTAGGGTAAAGGTCTGACCATGGGCCCAGGTTAAGTATCTCTATATATACTCATTATTCCCTTCATTTGGAGGGACTGATTTTCAGACATGCCTCTCCAGGCTCTCCAAAAACGAACATCTGACTAACTTGATCGTCATAGGAGAAACCACGGGCAAAACCCAAGGTTTCCTTCTTGCAGGTCGTCGGAGCAGCACACAGAGCTAATACGCGAAAAGTCAAGTTCCAACAATAATGGTCTTATTGGGCCGTAATCAGTGTAGAGGTATGGTTGATTAAAAAAACAAATTTATATGTAAATGTTGCAAAAATACTGAGTTATTTAAATCAAAAGTTATATCATCAAATATAAGTGCTTAAATAATATAAAGGAAAAAGTTTGAAAATGGTTTAATGTTTGCACAAAATGGTAATTGGTTTAACATATTTTTTTGTGATGGTTCATAGTCCAACATGCGTTGAAAATGATAGTAATTGGTACTTCCGTTACTTTTATGTTAAAAAATTACGTTCAATATTTTTCATATTTGCAAAATTACCCGAATATTTTTCTAAATGTTACAACTAAACTCTACAAACTTACACTAATATTACAAACAAATTTTGATTTGATTCAAGCCACACTGGGGGTCCGAACACAGACCAAGTCACCCAAACCTGGGGACCCAGACCATAGGACCCCAACGGGGCTCAATTGGAGCCCCAATCGGGGGTCCTATAGTCTAGGTTCGAACCCAGACCAAGTCGCCTAACCATGAGGGACCTAATATGGGTTCAAACCGAGACCATAGGAGCCCCAATCTGTTTGGACTGAACCCAACCAGATTCAGTTTAGACGATTGGGGCTCCA
Organism: Chamaenerion angustifolium; assembly: GCA_946814005.1. Lineage (NCBI taxonomy): Eukaryota > Viridiplantae > Streptophyta > Magnoliopsida > Myrtales > Onagraceae > Chamaenerion > Chamaenerion angustifolium. The sequence goes on along the minus strand of OX328277.1, from coordinate 29,759,632 downwards.
ATTAAGCCCCAATCGGGGGTCCTATGGTCTGGGTTTGAACCCAGACCAGGTCACCTAACCGTGGGGACCTGGTCTGGATTCAGACCCAGACCATAGGACCCCAACATGGCTCAATTGGAGCCCCAATCGGTTTGGACCGAACCAAGCTAGGTTTGGTTTAGACAATTGAGACTTCAATTGAGCCCCAATCGGGGGTCCTATGGTCTGGGTTGAGACTCAATTAGAGTCTCAATCAGTTTAGACCGGACCTGGCTGAGTTCGGTTCAAAAGATTGGGGTGACAATTATGGGTGACAATTTTTGAAACGACACGATTAAACGATGTGTAACGATATGCATTGTACACGATAATAACATGACACGATTACTAAGCATGTCTAAACAACTCTTATACGTTTAGACATAATTAATAATCGTGTCTAAACACATTTAACATGCAAATACATGACAAACACACATTTACACACGATTAATTAATTGTGTCTAATTGTGTCGTGTAATTTTTTATCGTGTATAATAATCGTGTCTTAGTTGTACACGGTTACTTCTATGAATTAAGTCGGACTTAAATTTATGCTAAAGTGCTAATAGAAGTTGAATTGGGCCAGGCTTAAATGAATTGGACTCCAACTCCAACTTGACACACACGAAATTGCCCTTCCTATCAGTTGGGGCACATCCAATATGAATAGAGATTGCCTTTGTTTGTTTTTTGGCCAATAAGATTGCCTTTGTTTCACTTTTATCTAATCCGACAAGTATTTCCTATGTGTTTGTTTTCTTTCCATTTGAAAAAAAGAATACATAATAAGATGATTTTTTTATTCTATTCTATACTTAGTATTCTTAGTACTTTATAATTAAATAACTGTTGCATCATAATATTAATTAGTAATATTTTAATCAAGTATCATACAATAAGGGCGTTTGATTTGATGTATTAGTTAATACATGTATTATGTAATACACGTATTACTTAATACTATGTTTGGATGAGACATGTATTAATGTATACTTATACATGTATAACCTAAGTCAGTGTTTGATTCGATATAGAATTATACGTAAAGTGACAAAAAGACTTAAACACCCTTAAATTTATTTTACAATGTAAATAAATTGTACACATGAATTTATTTTTTTAAAAAAATAAAATATATTCATATTCATAAAAATTGGAAAAAATCACGAAAAAAATAGTATCCCCTTTAATTTTACAAACATGTGAAACTGCATAATTTTACAAACAACATGATTTTATAAAAATAACATGATTTTACAAATCGATTTTGAGAACAACATGACATGTGAAACCACACTTAACAAAATATAAAAACGAAACAGTTAAATAACCACTTCTAAGTTTTTTTCCTCATGACACATAAACATTCAAAAAATAGAGTAAATGATATGTTTTTATTTAATGTTATTTTTAATATATTTTTTTTAAAATATAAAATAGATGAGCAAGTATTAAAATATTATTGAGTAAATATTTCATTAAGTTTTTAAATATTCTTTTAAAATACTACTTATATTTCATATATTATATTCTAAATAAACTCATAAATAGTTTCTGAATTCGAATGGTACCCAACAACTGTTATTGTGTTTGACTTAGTGGTTCATTTTTTAAAATAATATATATATGGAATAATTAAGAATGAAAATTTATAAATAGTATTACATCATTTTATTTTTCATTTAATATATTACTTTTTTTATTAATTATTATTATATAATATGAGTAAATAATAATTTTAAAATACTTTATATTAAAATTCACAAAGTTTGATAAAAATTAAAAACTAACATGATAAACTATTCTTAACTAGGATTAATAGACTTAGGGTAGTTAAGTAAATTTTTACTATGTATTAAATAATACCATGGTTAGATTATGTATTAGTTAATACTCAATTAATTTTGACCAACAAAAAAATACTCAATTAAAACTATAATTAGGTATTAGCTAATACATATGTATTAGTTAATACATACAATTATTTCTAATCAAACATTGTATTAATTAATACTAATACATGGTTAATATCCCAATCAAACACCACATAAGTTTTATATTCTTACAAGTAAGCATGATCAATATTTGAAAATAAGTGTTAGAAGTTTAAAGTTTAACAACTCTATCAAGTTTAACCGTGTCTAATCGTGTCTCATTTGTACACGGTTACAGTAACCCTAAATCCCTAATATTGTACTCCCACAACCATTTGGGTGAAGAAAATTTTAAATTAAAACTTAAATGTTGTGTAATTATTATTATTATTATAAAAGAATAACACAGTGGTGTATTGTATACATTGTCTAATTTGGATCTTGTATTATATTTTGGGTTCATTACTTAATTGGTTATACATGTTTGACCATTGTTCAAAATAGTTACACATGTTTCAAAATGTGACTAATTGGTTTTTCTACTGTTCACCGTCAGATATCACCGTTAACTCAGCCATGTGTCTAGCACGTGACCTTAAACTTATATGAAGTTACGAAAATGCTCTTGACTCCTTTATTATAATTGAATATCAGTTCCCATGAAGAAGGAAAGCAGCGAGTTTGTCCCAATTCAACTTTCTTTTGTTACCAACTCTAATTTTGGTAAGAACCCTAATTGATACAATTAGGGTTAATTTTCGGTAGTTCATGGATGATACTAGTTTTTGATTCTTTGTCTTTTGTAGTCCGTACAAAATCCTGACTACGGATTTTTCGAATGGGAAGATCCACCCATGTGCCCCTGTGGAAGAAACACTATTTCCAAGTTTCAAGTTTTGGAGGGACAACTGAAATCTGAAGTTGCGAATGCAAGAGGTGCTACATCTGCTGCAAATCGAAGCCTTTGGAAGTTGTATGATGCATTAATCGTTGTGTGTTCTTTATGTTTGATCAATGTAGTGATGAAGTAATTGCATTTCCATTTGTTGTTTAATATTTTGTTGAAATGGAAGCAAGAAGATGTATTATGTACTTATGTTCTTCAGAACCTAGGCTTCAATTGTTCAGATTTGGGTTTCATTGAATAGTAACTTAATTAAAATGTTCATTCTAAATTGAAATTTGATTAAATGGTTACATATGTATGCATAAAATGTTATTAAATGGTTATATATGTTTCCTTGTAATGTGATTAAATGGTTACATATATTATCTTAAAATGTTATTAATATGTGAACTTGTAAGCGTAGTATGTGATTAAATAGTTAAGCATGTTGCAAATCGAAGCCTTTGGAAGTCGTATGATGCATTAATTGTTGTGTGTTCTTTACGTTTGATCAATGTACTGATGAAGTAGTTGTATTTCCATTTGTTGTTTAATATTTTGTTGAAATGGAACCAATAAGATGTATTATGTACTGATGTTCTTCACAACCCGGGTTTCAATTATTCATATCTATGTTTCATTGAATAGTAACTTAATTAAAATGTTCATTCTAAAGTGAAATTTGATTAAATAGTTACATATGTATGCATAGAATGTGATTAAATGGTTATATATGATTCCTTGTAATGTGGTTAAATAGTTACATATATTTTCTTAAAATGTTATTAATATGTGAACTTGTAAGCGTAGTATGTGATTAAATAGTTAAGCATATTTCATATAACTGTGATTAAATGGATAAAGTGTTGTATGAACAAAACCATTTCATTCCAAGGTTCACAGAAACATCCATTTACAACAAAACATTCAGAACAACAATGTTAACAGAACAAAACATATTTCCAGCTACCACAAACTGCTTCCCTAATCTGTATTTCTGTAATCATGTCAACACACATACATGTGTGAATATCACAACAATAGATAATACCTCCTCCTTGTAGGAGTCTGTATAACTTCGACTCCATCAACAACTGTGGATGCTTAGTCTTAACACTTCCTGGTATTAGTAGAGAATAATTCAGAGGTGTATATGCAATTTCATACTGAAATAATATAGCTCTAGAAAATAATCCACAATCAAACACATATGGTATGCGACCTGGTGTGGGTTTGGACCCTGGTTAGGGGACCCCTGGTGTGTCTCGAATCAAGTCGGGACTTGTTTGTAACATTAATATAAGTTTGTAGGGTTTAGTTGTAACATTTAGAAAAATATTCGGTTAATTTTACAAATATTAAAATTATTAACAAATTGTTTTAACAGAAAATTAACGGAAGTATCAATTACCATCATTTGTAAATATGTTGGACCATTCAAGACATTTTGGATTGAAAAACTATTTTGTGCAAACATGTTGAACCATTTTCAAACTTTTTCCTAATATAAATTTAAACTAAATAATTATGTTTAGAAATGTAAACAACTATTTAATAAGGCTAAAAAACATAAATAATAAAAAAAATAATATTAAATAATCAAATAGATAATAATGAGCTGAAAATAAAATTTTCAATTATTTGAACCAACATGCTTCTACTTAGGTCTATGAGCCTAAATCAGTATTGGGCCTTTATCTCTATTTTTTATTCGAACCGGTCCGAGTTGGGCCGACCCGAGCTTATAAAACAACAATTTTCACGACTTCCTTTAAATAAGAGATCTTAATTTTTATATTATATATATAATAATAATTATTATTATTAATAGAAAACATTCCCTTTATTATGGTAAGTACAAAGGTTCCATAAATGAATTATTAATGACCAAAAATAAAAAAACAAACGGCTATATCAAGCGGGAGTTCAAATTTTGAATTTCGTAACCGCATATTTCTTCTTATTAATTAATTAATGATGGCAAAGATAAACCTCTTCAATTTACAGTTATACCCCCCAAAGGATGCGACTCTTATTTATGCCGGACCCGCTCCCTCCACCCTCTCATTTTTCTGATTCTTCCTCATTCTCTCCTTCATCGCGCTCCAGTACTGTACTTCGCCATACTCTCATGATTCATCTATTTCTTGCAATTCTCCATCTTTCCGTCGTCAATTCACTGTTTTCTCATTGAATTCGCAGATACGTGCTTTCGTTGTTGATCAGATGGGTCAGATCCAATACTCCGAGAAGTACTTTGATGATACTTATGAGTACAGGTAACTGTTGAGTTCGGTTTTTCGCCGGAATCGATTTTTCGGTCACTGATTTTGAGTCTCTGTTAACAACTCAACAGGCACGTCGTTCTTCCTTCGGATGTCGCGAAACTTCTCCCGAAGAATCGGCTTCTGTCAGAGGTCAGTTAATTTAGGGCTTCCTATGTTTTCGGATTGATTTATCGATGCTTTGGATTTGATTTACGTTTGACCCTCTAATTATGGAAAATGGTAATTTGATTGGAGAAGTATTTCGTTCTTTTAGGGTGGTTTTTGCTCCGGTTATGTGAAAATTCGAATTTGTTCATAAAACTGCTGCAGTTAGATCTGCAAGTTATTGCTTTGATTTTGATGCTGCTGCCTTTTACAATCATGACTGACTTAAGGAGTAAAATTGTTAGTATGAGGATCAATGGTTAATACGGACTGTGGAGTATTCTTGCACTATAGTCTATCGGCTAAGCCTATCATAAGTACTAACAAATGATTCCTATCGGCTAAGCCTATCATAAGTCTGATTTTCATTATGTTTTGGAAGTACACATAGGAGGCAAAAAAAAAACTTGTACTGTGCCTTGCCTCATACGCCCAGGCGCCTTTACTAACCTTGAATAATAATATGCTCGGTTCTACCTTCTTTGATATTTCTGCTTCCCTTGTGTCATCATCTCCTGATTATTGCCATGAAATTGAAATCTCTTGTTCCACCCCTATGAATTCATTCATATTCAAAGTCCCTTCTCACCGTTGATTATTATTACTAGAATGAGTGGCGTGCAATTGGGGTTCAGCAAAGCCGTGGATGGGTGCACTATGCAATTCACCGCCCTGAGCCACACATTATGCTCTTCAGGAGGCCTCTGAATTACCAGCAGCAGCAGCAGGAGAATCAGAATCAGCCAGCAGCGCTTGCTTGCTAAGTGAAGATGATGATGTTCATCTTTTCACCAAGCGGGCAAGCTAAGCAAAGCATATATCAGCCACACCCAAGTATTCTTAGTATTTTCAATAGACATTTAGTAGATGTTTTATGGTTGGTTATGTTGTTCTGGCAGTTACCTTTGCTTTTATGGTGTCCCAATCTAAGTCAATGGTCTTGACTTGTAATGCTTGAAGTTGAAGAATTGTTGATGGTAAAACTTTGCTACTCTAGCATTGGTACGTAGTGACTGAAAAATATCAGCGTTATGTCGGTTTGTCTTACTAACCCTTCAGTTCAATTCTCTAGAAATTTGTCATTTTAATGATACGAATTATGATTATTGTGCTGATGATTGAATATGTAGAAGGTAGTAAAATGTAAATGTATTTTGCTAAAAATCATAATGAAAATGGAGGTTATATTAATCCTCTATCCCCCTAATGGAGTCTAAGCATGCTAATTCAACCCTAAACTTTGTGCAAATGTTATAAAAACTTGAAACAGTTTGAATAGAACAAATTATGCAATTTAATAAAAAAATGTACAAATAAAATAAAAACAGTAGAAATTAGACACTGTAGAGTAGGAGCTGTAATTGGTTTGAAGCATGCAGTAATCACATAAGAAGTAATTGACTCAATAAATACTAATCAAGATCAGAGAAACAATCACAAACAAGACAGACACAAAGGAGTAGCATTTATTTGAGTGATTGGAACACAAACTAATTAACCAAACTAGTCTGATCTCATGGATAAGACCAATTGGGACATTGTATGCTTCTGAAGTATGGAAATGCATATTTCATGCTACATTGCTCACTCCATAGAAGATATCTGGCCAGCGCACGGGGCGGGGCACACTCTTTGAACTTTAGAGTGGAGTCAGACCCACCACACCTGCATATTCATCATCGGAGTGAAAAACACAGAAGAAACCTTAATAATGTGTTCCTAATGATTGAATAGAAGAGGAATCAATGAGAATAAGCAACAAATGCAGATTGTAAAGATTTTGCATACCACAAGCTAATCTTCCACCTGCATTCCCGGTGCTTAAGCTAAGCTCATGCCCACCTTATTAATGAAATATACCGAAATCAGAAATGATAACAAAGTATATGAAATCAGTAAGAGTCTTATAATATATTGAAAGAAAGATGTACCCTTCCCAAGGTCATCCTTAAGTTCATGAACCACAAAAGCTCTTCCAACAATAGAATTAGGACCAGATAAAGGTATCTGCATGATCATCATAAATCTGGTTACAGCATCGACCATGAACAGTAACAACAACAAGAGCTATGTAATATCACAAACACGGAGGGAAACAAGTGTGTACCTGTGTATCGACAATTGTCTGCTCTGCAACACCTACATAACAACCAAGAGTAGACAACCAATGATTAAAAAATGTGTCAAAAGAGATTTCATGTCATTTTAAGGTAAGGAACTACCATCGGCATTGGCAATTATGTTTCCCAGGTCACCCGCATGGCGAATTTCATCTTCTGGAGCTCCGTGTGTCATGTTGTTTGGATTGAAATGTGGTCCTACAAGGGAAAGCAATGACACAAAGAACATAGCTAAAGGCTCACGCTCATCTCGAACGGAATTATAAACTAAATCTTAATTAAACCATATGAGATAACGTTACAATCTTGCAAGCTCAGACACTGAGTCTTGGTCTTACCTGTTGAGATGCACCCATTAGTTGTGTCACCATACTCATGCTAAAAGAATCAAAGACATGAAAACAGACCAACTGTAAGAAAGGAGCTACCGAATGTTAAAGAAACATTGTTTACAGTTAGGATCTGATATATAGAAACTTACTACGTGGAGTCCGTGAAGTCCCGGGGTTAGCCCAGTAATACGAACATTTACAGTTGTAGGGCCTACACAATAAACAGGGGTTCGAGTTATAACTTGATCAACATTCCATAGTAGATTCCAGCATACCAATTGGCCCCTAATAGTATATAACTCTCAAGAAAGAGTTTCCTAAAGCCCCCCAAAAGACAATGTGTCAATGGACAAGCTTTCCAGAAACGTGTGACTACTGCCTCATTTTAGGCAATTCCAAAAGGGAATCACAGCACTACATAGTTGCAAAATCAACACAGAAACTAACTCGTTAAGCCACACTCGAGCGATTTTTGTATAGCCAATTGATTACAGTTAACCAAAACACTTCAAGCTACTGTTGGGTTGAGTTTGTTGATGTAGTACTAGTACAGATGCATTCTTTGGTCATTTCTATATAAAAAATGAAGTCAACTGAAGCGTGAAGCTGATTCAGCTTCATCACCTTCTAAGTCCCACCTCTTTAGATTCTGACATTTCCTTCACTGTTCCGATTAAAGTATGAATTGAAGTTAATCTGTGCATAAGCAAGAATGGTAGACCTAAATAAAAGGGTACAAAATTACAGAGAATATACCATCATCTTCCTGGGTCAATGTGACCACGCCTTCGACACTGCCCTTCAACACAGCCACAGCCTTCTTCTTCGCTGCTACAACTGTAAGAGATCTCGGAGCCCTAGCGGAGAGTGTGGAGGCGCGAAGAGTAGTCTTGAAGGAGATGCCGAAGAGTGAGGAGTTAAGGGTCTTGGCAAACCCTGTAGGAGAGCTGAGCATGACGCGGGATGATGGTGGTGACCGGATGATTGTTGGCGCAGCCATGGTGCAGGGGAGTTGAATTGATGTCGATTCAGAGGTGAGAAGATAAAGTGATGAGATTTCTGGTGAGTTGTGTTCTTTATAGGATTGTTCTGTTTCTTGGTTTGTCCCGATTCCGGCTCTACCCAATTCGTGGGGTTTATGTTCAATTTTGAACCCGATTCTGGTTAACCCGTTACCCGTATAAGTTGCTGAAATTGAGTTTAGATCTCAGTGCTAGTGAATTTGAGCTCGTTTCGATAATTAATTCTTATTATAATAAATAATTGCATTTAGTCGATGTTTTTATTGAATAGATTTCATGGTTAATTACATCTGAGTTACTTATGTTGAAACATGTGACTGAACCGTTCAAACTTGAGCTCAACCGACTTATGTTTCCATATGTAACTGAATAGTTCAGTTTTATAACTGCCGTTATTTGTTTCTGTTAACTAGTGTAATGTGCTTGTCACGTGAGCTGCTTAGATTGTGAACTTTCGAAACTACCCTAAACCTTGTCTACTTATAATCAGCTTGTTCCTTAGGCGTTGGCGAAGTTTAAGCGCGAAAATTCTGGAGAAGGAAAGAAGAAGTCATGAACTCACGGTGAGAATAGAGAAGCCATGAAGTCTGAGGATGAATGTTATCCTATGCGGTAGAAAGGTTCGATCTCGGTCAATCTCTTCCCTTAATCCCTACCACGGAGCTTCGCGTTTGAGAATGTGTTACTGTGGGCTTGTGGGCTTCGTCAAATCTGCTGGTGCGTGGTAGAATTTCTCTCGCAGTTTCCATGGATGCCCCAATTTTGAGGTAATTTGACAGTGGGTAACCCTAATTGGCAACCCTATTCGTTTTGCTGCAGTAATTTGAACCGTAATGCCTTATTTTCAAACCTTAATTTGTAATTTGAGGTACCTGTTTGTTGTTTCTTCTGTTGTAGTCTGTACAAAACCCCGGATGTGGGTTTTTTGATTGGGAAGATCCAGCTATGTGTCCTTACGGTCGGATTGCAGTGATGCAATTTCAACAAAGAGAGAAACATTTGAAAGAACAATTGGATGTTGCGAAAACCCAAGCTCTTGAAAGTCGACCCAATCGGAAGTTAGTTGCAGTGTTGGTAATTGTTGTTGTTGTTTTTCTTCTAAGTTCAATTGCAAAGAATTAGTAGAAGTTAGTTGTACATTTGTCTGCAACTGAAGTATGAATTGTAACTGAAGGATGAAGAATAATGTGTAGTTTGCGAAGGTGGTGACTTATGTTTGTGGATATGTTGTTAAATGAAGTGTTATCTTTTCTGAAATGTTATTAAAAGGTGACTTAAGTTTGGACATTTTGTTACCCAACCGTTACTTGTGTTTCCCAAAATCCAGAATACATCCGAAAACAGAATCCATAATAATCCAGAATCCAGAATACATCCGAAAACATAAATCATATAATCCCAAACCAGATTCCGTTAAACACAAACCTTCATAACTAACAAAATATGGAAGTACAAAATGAACCCGATTCTGCTATGTAGATCGTCAGAATTGCCTCATTCTCTTTGGAAGGACTGTCTTGAGTGTCTGATCCAGAACAGTCAACGCTCTTGAGTCTGAAAGGACGGGTTCCGTTGCTGCGGTATCATCAATTTCTATAATAGTTGGTTGTTCTCTTATTTTCCTGAGTTTTTTCGGACTGCTTGAGTGGGCCTACATATCATACTGGTATCGTTATTACAAATATGCGAACATGACAACAACATGTGGAAGACAGATTGACTAACCCTTTTTGCTAATGTTTTAACACGCTTTTTTGGTGTCAAAATCACGGTTGTTTCCTTCGGTTCTGCAGCAACTTCCTCCTTCTGTGTGTTGGGAGCTTATGTCGATGATGTGTTTTCACCTTTGGAATGGGAGTTTGAGGTGAAGTTCTAGCTTCATTATCTGTTTCAGCTTCCTTACGCCTTGAACGAGTGACTGTTTGACTTGACTGTGTCGGGATAACATCATCGTCCAATCTGCGACACACTATTCTTTTTTATTTTTTGTGGTGTCTCTTGCTGTGAGGTTTGTCCTTCAGCATCCTGAACATGAACAACGAAGTCATAAACAAGGAAGTCATACTCAAGGAATGTAGAAAATATACCTCTTCATTTGGGTGAGTTGGTCTTCGATCGCAACTTCTCTTGTTATGGCCTGCCTCTCCACATGTAGAGCAATATTGCCTTAAACCAGTCCTAGTCAACCGTGTTGAACCTTGTTGAGGCTCCTCAAATGCAGACCACACCCATTTCTTTTTCAGCCTTCCAGAACGTGCTTTCAAAATTAGGGGATCTATGGGCAATCCTTTCGTACTACACCAATCATCTCTCCCAGGCAACGCATGTATAACACCAGAGTATGTCTTCATGTATGCCTCCTTATGGTAGACTCGGTCATAGTATGGAGCAAGTTCAAAAGGGCAACGCATCTGATAGACATGCTATCATGTGCACATAAGGGATGAGACGTTTTGGATACTTGCCGAAATTGATATATGCACCAAGCGCTGGTGTCAATGGATGAGACATAATCCCAAGGCTTCTTGTTAGCTTTTTGTAGCAAGTCCATGAGCCACTTATGCTTCTGGTACGTGTACGCACATGAAGCCGACCATACTCTTTTTCTTACTTCCGCTTCTCCCAGTTCTCTTACCTGCATGTTTTGGTAAATATGTCGCATACAAAACCTATGCTCAGACCTAGGGAACATGTCTTCAACAGTCTGACAGAGCCCCTACATAGTAACAAATGAATCACTATAATCACAAACATAGGAGACCATTTAATCACATAAACAAAGCATAAGCAACCATTTAATCACAAATTGAAAACATAAGCAACCATTTAATCACAAATACAGAACATAAGTTACCATTTAAGCACATAACAGTATATATAACATTCCATTTAATAACAGATGCAATGCTAACCTTTTGTCTGTCAGACATAATAGTCCACGTTTTATCACTGCCAATGTCTCTCACAAGGATTTCTAAGAACCAGCTCCATGATTGTTGATTTTCCGCCTCCACCCATGCGAACGCAATGGGTAAGAGAGCATTATCAGGGTCTCTGGTAACTGCACATAGCAGTTGACCACCATCTGGTCCCTTCAAGAAGCAACCATCAAGTGCTATGAATGACCTACAACCCTTGATGAATCTGTTCTTACAAGCACCTAAACAGACGTACAACCTTTCAAACCTTGGTCTTAGTGGAATCGAGATTGAATCAACGTGCACAATAACCGTGGTGCCTGAATTATGCTCCATTAAAGTCGCGGCGTAGTCCCTCACCCTACCATATTCCGCAGTACGAACTCCAACCAACTTTTCCTTCGCTAGTTTCATGCCCGTTGAAACGGCAAACCTATTTACTTTGGGAAAAGTATGGAAAAGATGTAAGATGTTTGACAAAATTGGTAATCGATGTAACTTATTTTGCGCCGCGATTTTTGATGTACGATGTTTCATTCTGTTGGTTTTTGAAGAAACGTTAGTTTTTCCATTTAAATTTGACACGTGCAGCTCACGTGCTAGATAATTTGAACGTTAAAATAACAAAAAATGAAAGGGAAAAGTATCAAACAGGTACCTAAACTTAGCAGTGATTAGCAACTAGGTACTTGAACTTTTTTTTGTACCAACTAGGTTGCCAAACTTTGGGAAATAAGCAACCGAAGACCTCCGTCCATCTTCCCGTTTATTTTTTACGGAAGTAATCACGTGATGGACACGTGTTGTTCGGATTTGGCGCAAAGGATAGTTTGATTTTCGAAATGACCAAATTGTCCTTATGTTTGAAAACCTCTTCATATTGTAAGTTCGTTTCAGTTCCATGGTGTGTTCTTCGTACGAATCTCTTCCGCAACGATAACCTCAATCCTCTACCCTAGTTGCGTCGATCATCCACTCCGTTCAAAAGTTTCGAGTCGTTCTAATGGAGTAACTGCATGGCGTGATCGTCATTGAAGCTTGTTCCTTTTTCCGAAACGACGTGTACCGCATATTGCATCGTTTTGACAGCATAATCATGTATATTTGCCGATTTTTTCCTCCGTCCTCACGACTATTCTAGGGTTAGATGGTATTGAAGGTCTAATATTTGTTCTATGCGTTGATTTACTGTTTGATTGCTAGTTTTTGAACCATCTCTCGAAAATATTTAGGGTAGAGAATTGTTCGTTGTCTTTGATTAGTGGTAGGTTCTGCGAAAATTAGAACGTATGTTGAACATTGATTATGTAAAAGCCGAAGAAGGTTTGATGAGTTGAAACAAGCCGATATTTGATTTTGGTGTGTGATTTTGCAGGAGGTTGCATCATGGATAACCGACCCTTAATGTTTGAAGTTCATTTTGGTAGACATTTTGTGCTACTTTCGGACAAGACATATGTTGGTAAGTTATAGCCGCTTGGTAAGTTTTTTGAACATGTGAGGAGTATAAGTTATAGCTGCTTGGTTCAGTTGCTTCATGAAAAATGCAACTTGAAGAACGATGATGAAATTTACCACAACCCTACCTATGAAAAACTTGAAAGTGGACTGTATAGAATCAACACTGACAGTGAACTAAGGAATGAAATAAACAAGATGATGAATGGTTGTATCATGACTTTATACCTGTGTGGTCCTCACCAAACACCGCATGAAGCAGCATTTGCAGCAACTGACCCGAATAAGAGTGCAAGTCTCTGCTGTGATGTTGAACAGAATGTACCCGTGGGCATAGGTTGTGGGACAGAGGATGTTCATCCAAGTGTTGGGTCAATACGCTTAGGTAGTGGGCTTACACCAGTGGTCATTGGAACAACGTCTGGCTCATGCCAAGGAGAATGTAGTAGATGCCCATCAGTGTTGGATGAAGGCAATGTAGATCAACCCACATTGGCCGAGCTGGTTGCTTCACTGGAGTTATCTTCAGAAGACAGTGATGATGTCGATCATGTACCAGATTCTGTCGAAGATTCTTCTGAAGGTAGTGATGTTGAGTTCTGGGAAGAAAAGTCAGTCAATATAGTGGATACGGAGATGACTTATGAGAGTGATAAGATTGTCACCCCTGTGTGTTCTAATGAAGAGGGAGAGGGTGAAGGTAGTGTGGGGAGAAGGTATGATGGTTTTGTTGAACAAGTAGGTAGTGAGGCACCAATACTCGCAGTTGGAATGCTATTTTCATGGGCTGAAGCATTTAGAGAAGCGTTGATCAACCATTCCATAATGAATGCTTACGAGTATTTATGGTCTTTTAATAACAAGAGGAAGTTACAGGTCGTGTGTAAGAAGGGGTGTGGGTGGAGGACTACATTGATGATTGTTACTCAGTAGCGGCTTACCTACGAGCATACAAAGGAGTTATATATCCAATTCCAAGTCAAGAAGATTGGGTCCCTTCCTCATCATTACCCATATCCCCACATGTACAAAGAACTCAACCAGGAAGGCCCAAGATGAAAAGGAAGAGGGATGCCATAGATCCTACTCAGAAGAAGGTTAGAAGAACGCCAAGAATGACTTGCTCTATCTGCAGGCAACAGGGACATAACAAGAATGGTTGTCCAACAAGACAAGCATCATCATCTCAGGTATGTTTAGATTTTATATCATTTCCCATCAACCATCATAAACAACCATCAACGTAGGGACCATCTACAGTCCATGTTGGAGGACAACCATTAGAACATGAATCACATCCATTTCATGGTGGAGGACAACCATTTGAAGTTGAATCGCAGCCAGATGATGAGCAACCTCCTGCTTCTATATCCCGTACCTACTCAGCAAGTCAACCAGTAAAGAGAAGGATGGGGACAAGGTCTATTCAACGACATTCAAGAAGGCGCGTGGTTGGTGAGATTTCCTCCAGAACACATAGCAGGCATGATGGAGGGGAGCGCCAGGTGCCGTTTGTTGGTACCATTCAAGTATCGTTTAGTTGCAGTTATGTTTACGTTTGGTTGCCGTAGTTGGGTATCAATTCCTTTGTTTGTTGGACTGTAACTATCAGGTCATAGTAGGACAACCGCAATGTCGTTTATTGAGCTTGATGGAGCTCCGCGGCTACCATAGGAGGATCAGTTCTACACCAGCATGCTTTTTAGGTGCTGAGTTTTGTGTGTTTTCTGATATTTTGGGTGACCAGTACAATGAAGGACAACCATAAGTTTTTGGGCGTATCTACCAGCTTGTGGTTCAGCAGTCACCAACATCATCCTTTTCTTTTTGTTATTCAAGCAATAGCTTGACGATTTAGGATGGTCGCATTTTGGTAATCAATTAAATTAAGTTATGTAGAAAACTTTTAGTCATTGGAACATAGTAGAAAACTTATGCTGGGAACAATGTATGATACTCATTTCTTAATGGTTAATGAAGGATTATATGCTGATGCTGTTGTGGAGTTCGGTTATGCTGTTTTGGAATGGATTTGGAATGCTGTTTTTTTTAACACATTTGTGTTGGAATGCTGTTCTTCAAGCTGACTTGTGCTGGAATGCTGTCAAGCTGGGTATCATGCTGTTATTCAGCTACACCAGCATGTTGTTATGCTGTTATTCACGTTTTGACAACAACATGTTATTATAACAACATATACAACACATTTTTATATCAAAATGTCAACAATTTCAACTTATAACAACATATATAACCAATTTACAGCATATATAGCAACATATATCAACAATTTCAATAACACCAAAATGTCTTACATTGAAATCATTCGGATACATTGCAGCATACATCCTTAAAATCACAACACACAAACAACAACATTTGATTTGTCCATGTCGATACATAAATCAACATCAAACAAACAACACAATTGTAAACACAAGTGCAATTACAACGCACATTGCCAGGAGCATAAACAAGTAAATTCTCTCCCTTCTTTTATACTTCTCCAAATCTTCAACGGTTTGAAGTTGCATTTGACGAAATTTACCAACCTCCCTTCGACCATGAGTGCACATTTCGGGATCATACCAGGATAAACAACGACAACTCGAACCACGTTTTTTCTGAAAATTGAAACATGTCAAGCAAAATCAAACTCAATTACTGCTAGCTAAGTTACGAAATCCATAAAATCTAACCTTGTCAAAGTTAGGGCAGACGTAAAATCTCCGTGCAAAGTTATCCCATGTATATCCTGTAATTACTGCTGCTGGTACACCACACTTGCAGCATTTCACGTCTTTGGGGTGAGAAGGAACCGAAACCGCTGAAGACGAAGACATGCAGCAACTCTCTTCTGTGTAGTTCTACTGTCCGAAGTTTTAGACTTTTTCACAATCGGCAACCCTAATATACATACTACAAGGGTAATTTGGTCTCAACATATCAACTTCTTCAAATCCGAACCACATATGTCCATCACGTGATTACTTCCGTAAAAAATAAACGGGAAGATGGACGAAGGTCTTCGGTTGCTTATTTCCCAAAATTTGGCAAAGGGATGGAACACAAAAACTTCAATCTTTTCACAACTATCTTGGGACTCCAAAAGTGATGGAATGTCTTTCTCATTACTGATTACTATCAAATCTGTCTTCGGGTTTCCATTCGGTGGGAGGTATAGAAGTCCACCATCGTCTAAGAGATTGTAATATATGACCGCTAATCCGGAGAGAAGCTCGTAATTCATATTCTCTCACGGTATGACAAATGGCTTCTCCTCACCTTCGTATGCATGAATTCCCCCATTATCAATCCACTTTCCACTGTGCCTAATGTATAGCGTATAAAAGTAGTCTTTGGTTGACATTCCTGCGGATAAAGGTATGTGTCAACATAGATAACACATTTATCACATAATGTGGAACAAACGTAACCCAAAAAGCACAAAATCACACAGCATAAACCCAATTAACAGCATATACAAACACCAAAATCACTGAATCAAACCAAAAAAGCATATACAAAGGTAAAAAAACAAATTTTCACAATAAAAATCAAAACTTTGTTACCAAATCGACAAGCTACAACACGTATGAAGCATATCAACGGAAAACCCTAACCTACAAGCCGAACTTCAACATCAATCTGCAGCAAATCACACAATCACACAATAATAGGAACATATTATGCAGCAATTTCATCGTTTCGTACCGTACAACAAAAGCAAAGCCCTAATCTTCAAGCGAATCGAACATTAACCCAGAAACGAGGGTAGACAAACACAAACTGAAGTCGTAGCACACAGTAGAATGTGAAAAGCCATTGAAGTTGCAGTTCAATCGAAGCAAAAACCAAAACTTACTTCCAGATGTAGGTTCCGAAACGCAATGTCGCTGAGGAGGGGGAGTTCTGTGCTGAAAATCGATACACTCTGGGCGGAATGATGTCTGAAAGGTTGGGTTGGAGGGAAATAGGAGTTGACGGGAAGTTAGAGTGTGATGATGACTATAAAACGAGGGGAAACTGTACAAAGGTGACAGGATGGTATAATCGTATTTTCAATTGACTTCAAATCGTTTAAATTGAGTTATGTGTTTTCCACGTGACATTTAGACGGTAAGATCTGACGGAAACTTCACGGAGTAACTATTCAGTCACATCTTCAAACTTAAGTAACGTTTTAGCTACACAAAAAAAGATGAGTAACATTTTAATCACATAGGCCAAACATAAGTAACTGTTGAGGTAATTAACCCTAGATTCAATAATCACATTGCAAAAAAATTCATATGGTAATTCAGTAATCTACTTGACTAATTCTTTCTTGATGAATATATTCGTTTTTTTCTTCATATTTATTTAAATTAGTTTTTTTTTTAAATTCAAATTTGTATATATTTTTGTTTAATTTTTAGTTACTTTATAGTATTATTAAATTTCATTTTATATAGTCTAAATATATTAATTAAACAGGGAAGTAGGGAAATGAGGTAAATATAAAATTCTTTCAGGGTTTAGTATTTTGAAGAAACAAAATGCCATAGCTTACATAGTACGAGATAAACCATTATTTCCAAAGAAGTATTTTATATATTTGGATTTATATTCAATATTATATTTTGTTAAACTGTCACACTTACTTCGGAACCTTGCTGGTTTGGGAGCTAATATTGTTTCCCTAATGATGGTCAAGACAGACCGAAAACCAGTTGACGTACGTGCTACATCGAATTGGACACATGAACGTCGATACATTTCAGATGGAGGGGAACTTCCGTTGTCCGTATGCACAGTGCGAGTGTGGACTATCGAGAACGACCTTGAGCATATAGACAATTAATCCAATCTCGAATAGGTGGATACCGCGCATACCAATTTCGTTGGACGTGTCATAACGATCACATAGATGAATCTTCCTAATCAAATAGCGCAATCATGTCTTACGAGCACATAGATGAATCTTCTCAATCAAATAAACCACATTCGAGATTCTGTACCGACTACCACATAAACAACAATAAACATGTAGAATGTATGACAAATTAGAGTTCGAAAAGTATAAATAATTGAAGCAAAACGAATTAGGGTTATCTACTATGAAATTACCTAAAAATTGGAGCAACCGTGGAAACGGCGAGAAATATTATGTCACGTACCAGCTAATTTCACGGAGCAGACAATACCACAGTAACACATTCTCATACGCGACACTCCATGGCAGGGGTTAAGGGAAGAGCTTGACCGAGAACACACTTTTCGTCGATTGTCAACCACCATATGAGCAGATTCTTCATAAACCTTCATGCTCCAACCTGCGTGGGGCTGCTCCAAGTTGTTCTTTCTTCCGTAGTTGCGTGGGTTGTTCTTTCTTGCTCTAAGCTGTTCTTTCGCGCCTTCAGTTCTGCAAATGTTGCGAAGGTTGAAATTGTATGTAAATAGAGAAGGAAATGGACAAATTAGAAAGTTCAAGTTTGAATAATGTCATGTGCACATAACATGCATAATTTTAACAGTGATAGTTAACAACAATTACTATTCTGGACCATTCAGTCACATTTTGAAACATGAGTAATTGTAGAGCTCAAGTTTGAACTGTTTAGTCATATATGCCAACATAAATACATGTTAAAATAATTAATCATACAAAAAGTGCAAAAGTTAGGATTTATATTAAAATTACAAAGAGCGTTGATATAATAATGCCTCTAAGAGATATGTGAGAAAGAGATACATAGAGGGTAAGGTACTGATTGATGGGCTGATGTTTCCATGAATTCAACCCTCTCCTCTTTCAACTCAACTACTTACTTCAGGTGAATATATTACAACGTGATGCCATGTCATGTTGTTGTAGATATGTTTGTATCTGGAAGGTTTGATTGCGTAATCCTGTGTATTTGTCGTTGCCATGATGTCGTCTATACGTGTACCATGTCTCACCAAGGTTTCTTTCTTCTCTTTTCCAACACAAAAGTGCTCTCAGTATATACTTCTATCGAAGAAGAATGGAATCAATCTCCACACTGGAAATCACCCACAACACAATCCACCGCGCCACGCGCTAGACACGTGTACAGGAGGCCTTGACTTGACGGGATGGCCTCGTGGGATCGGAGTCGGACCACAACGACCACGGGAGTTTTTTCAAAATCTGTATATTTTAGAAAAAAAATTTGAAAAAGTGAATATCCAAATTTTTTTTTTAGCAAAGTGTGTATAGGCGCGGGAACCCGGGGACGCGCCTATTCTATAGGCGCGACCTGGGGACGCGCCTACTCCATAGGCGCGACCTGGGGATGCGCCTATAGAGTAGGCGCTTCCCCAGGTCGCGCCTATGGAGTAGGCGCGTCCCCAGGTCGCGCCTATGGAGTAGGCGCGTCTCCAGGACGCGCCTATTCCATAGGCGCACGTGTCAGGTCGCGCCTATGCATAGGCGCGACCTGGGGACGCGCCTATGGCGTATTAGGGTTCTATTTAAAGAACCCTAATCTTCGTTGCCGTCTCCCTCAGCTCCCGTCCGTTGCCTGCTGCCGCCGCGCCTCGCCTCGCCTCAAGCGCCTCCTCGCCGCCGCCGTGTCCAGCTCCAGCTGCAGCTCCGTCGCCGCGCCTCCTCTCCAGCTCCGTCGCCGCGCCTCCTCGCCTCAAGAGCCGCCTCCCCTCGCCTCCCCTCGCCTCCCCTCGCCTCGCCTCGCCTAGCCTCGCCTAGCCTCGCCGCCTCGCCTCCTCGCCTAGCCTCGCCTCCTCGCCTCCTCGCCTAGCCTCGCCTCCTCGCCTCCTCGCCTAGCCTCGCCGCCGCCGCCTCGCCGCCGCCTCGCCCTCGCCTCCCGACGACAGATCTCGGTAATTTTTTTTTTTTATTTTTTTTTTTGTTTAATTTTTTTAATATCTGATTATTAATATTTGTTGTTATGTTAATTAGCCATATTAATCGAAACGAGTAATTATAGTGCTAATTAATTATGTTATTGTAAATTAATTGTATATATTTGAATTATTATGGTTAGTAAAAAAATTGTGCCCAAATAATGAATTGTTATAAATAAAAAATTTATACTGTTTAATTGTACAGTTATCATGCAGCCGCGCGTAGTTATGTCAACTTTGTCGCACGGTACCAACGTGATAGATGTTGGTCCTTTAGATCCATCGGTCCTTTGGGGTCAAGCTAATCATCGTTCGTCGGATCTGAGCGATAATCAACAAATAACGTTTCGCTGTTTAAAAGGCGAAGGAAATCTAATTTCCGAAAATGCACAAGCGATTGTGCAAGCTGTTGGTTTATGGGATGTGGTTGTTATGTCACATCCCAAACTCGATCCAAAATTACTGACATCATTGTGCGAGCGATGGCGGCCGGAGACACATACATTTCATCTGAGACATGGGGAGATGACGATCACGCTTGAGGACGTAGCCGTGATTCTTGGACTTCGTATACACGGAGTTCCAGTAACAGATGATTATGCAGCTGAGGAAGACATGGATGCTGCAGGTCTTGAATTATTAGGTCTGAACTTACAAGGTCGTAAAGATTTTGTTAAGTTGACTACGTTACGACAACATCTGTTTCATCCTCATCTTACCGCCGAACAACAAGCGAGGACATTTATCCTCATGATACTTGGTGGTGTGTTGTTTACAACAACAAAGAAAGACAAGGTGTCTTTAATCTACTTACCCCTACTGAGGGATTTAGAGAGAGCAAGTCATTACAGTTGGGGTTCAGCTGTTTTGGCGGCTACATACCGGGGATTGTGTGATGCATCGGAGCTCAACGCTGCAACATTCTCAGGGTGTGCCATCCTATTACAGGTATTCCATATTAAAATTTTGGACTGAATATTTAGAATTGAGCCTACAATGTTATTAATTTTTTGCAATACAGTTATGGTCGTGGGAGCACCTTCACCTTGGTCGTCCTGTGCTCCAGGGTGAAGTTCCTGGTGGAGAGATGCATCCCTTAGGATACAGGTTGATTTTATTTTTTTTGGATTGATTGTGACAAACATCTGTATTCGTTATTTTGCTGAAATCTAAATGGTGAATATTTTTCTTAATAGGTGGGCATTTCTCAAAAGATCGTTCAGTCACCAAATTCGAACTACGAATTTGGTGTACTATAGGGATGACTTGGAGTCTCAGTCAGCTGATCAGGTACCATGTTTGAGGTTATTTTTCTTATCTACGTTTCGAATAATATTAACCCTACGTTGTGATTGCGAAAAACTTTCAATATTAGGTGACATGGGTGCCGTACAGTCCCTTTAGGTTGGCTACTGCACCCCCTGTCTGTCGTGACCACCCCGAGTTATTCCGAGCGAAGGTGCCACTTATCTATTTTAATGTGGTCGAGTGGCACCGTCCAGATAGAGTTATGCGGCAATTTGGACTGCAGCAGCACATTCCAGAGATAACACCTGCTGAGGTTCAAGATCATGCACGACTGCATAAGATAACACGTAAAGGTGCGCAGGGGGAGCGTCGTTGGACGACAATGCATCAAAATATGATTGCATTATGGAACAACCGTGTACCGTTTGTGAGGCGGGAAGACCAACCGGCGGTGAACGTCTCGCAATACATGGCATGGTATCGGCAAATAACCCGACGATTCATTACGACTCCATTTGCCGAAGCTAGTACGCCTCATCATCCAAGAGCTCCGTTTGTCCCTCACGGGGGACAAGTAGAGACAGTGGTAAGTACCCACGTAGTCCTTACTTCTGTCTATCATTGTTGTTAATAATTGACAATTCATTGTTGTCTATATTGCAGATGGGATACATGTCTAGAGGCATTCACCTTGCACGGAAAGCTGCGAGAGGTACCCTCAAGTTCACCAAAAAAAATTTCAAATTACTGGGCGAAGCTTACTTAGAAAATTGTCGGTCGTCGTACGATGCAATCGGTCAACTACCTGTGTACGCCGAACACATCCGACAGTCGGATGAATTAACTGATCGTGAGCTGAGGGTACTTCACGGAGGACGTGTTCGAGGAGCACCCGGGCGTGGACGTGGGAACATCGGGGAAGCCTCCTCAAGTCGAGGGCCTGGGGGACCGGCACGTAAATTTAGGGCTGTTGAACAATTGGAGTACACCGAAGAGGAAGAGGAAGATGAAGGTGAATATGATAGTGAATTTGACTGTTCCGACTAGTTTAGTGTTGCATTAAGTAATACTGGACCTTATTACAACATATTGTTATTAACTGCGTGTAAGAACTATTGCATTCATCTTCTATATTATTTAGCTATTTGTCCTAATTTTTGTAGATTTTTTTGGCAACCTTCAAAAATTGACATTTCTTACGGACAACCCATTTAACCCCCCTAAAACGATGGTCTAGAGATGATGCTACTTTTTTTACTTTTTTATTATTTTCCTAAAATTTTACCGGACACAAATACTGACATAAAAAGAGTAATGCCACTGGTTACATGAAGTTCCGACATGTACATTTTTCTTAAAAATTACAACATCTTATACGTACGATATACTACATATTACAACATATTGTTATTAACTGCGTGTAAGAACTATTGCATTCATCTTCTATATTATTTAGCTATTTGTCCTAATTTTTGTAGATTTTTTTGGCAACCTTCAAAAATTGACATTTCTTACGGACAACCCATTTAACCCCCCTAAAACGATGGTCTAGAGATGATGCTACTTTTTTTACTTTTTTATTATTTTCCTAAAATTTTACCGGACACAAATACTGACATAAAAAGAGTAATGCCACTGGTTACATGAAGTTCCGACATGTACATTTTTCTTAAAAATTACAACATCTTATACGTACGATATACTACATATTACAACATATTGTTATTACAACATTTTTCTTCCGACGCCTAATGTGGAGATTTACATGTCTTCCGGTTGTGTCCACTTCCACCGCATTTGGAGCAGTTGTTTCTCTTGGGCAAACCTTCCCTAGCGTCCATCTCGTTATGGATACGGCTGGATTTTCTTCTACCACGCTTTGTCCTCCACCTTTCCGGATCATGAGTGTACGTCGGAACGTCAAACTGTGGCCAGCAGTAATCGTCCGGTACTGGTTGAAAACATGGTGAGTATGCTGCCAGACGTGCCTGGTTCGAATATAGCGGATCAACGTGAGGAGCCCATTGCATCCCTGCCTTAGTGAGAGCTGCCATTCCATGTGCACACGGGTGATGATATATTTGCCATAACCCACACTCACATGTTTGCTCAACCACGTTAACCGTATAATTCCCTGGAGTGGTCCAACCGACACCTTGTACAAATCTACCAATATCACGGACTTGGAAAACACCGTGTTCTCGACTGAACTGGGCCACTTGCATCCTGCCAAGCTGTTTCTGTGCGCGAGCAATGGTCTTTTGGACAACGTCCGACCACACCTTCGACTCCTCAATGGCAACCATTGCTTCGTGTCGACGCGTGAAGAAGTACGTATTGGACCTCCAATAAGTTAGTTTCACTAACTCAGTCAACGGCAATGCCCTTGCGCCTTTCAAAACGCCGTTAAACACTTCAACCAAGTTGGTGGTCATGTTTCCATACCGCGCTCCTCCATCATACGCTAAAGCCCATCTATCGAGGGGTATGTTGGATATCCAGTCCTTGTACTTTCCATCATGGATCGCCAATAGATTAGCATACCAAACATCGAACTTACGTTTATCAGGTGTGCTTGCCATTAGGTAAAGCTGTTTCTTCAGGATAACACTTTTGAAGACGTGATTGAAATTACTTGCTATGTGCCGTGCACAAAAGCGATGTGTTCCAACCCCGTATTGACAATATACAGCCTCGACCGCGTTAATTATTGCCCTGTGCCGATCAGACATTAGACATACATGGCGATCCTTGGTTACGTTATCCCTCAGATGCTGTAAAAACCAGTTCCAACTCTCGTTTGTTTCTCCATCTGCAATACCAAATGCCAAAGGATATATGCCATTGTTAGAATCGTACGACACGGCTACAAGCACTTTTCCATTGTATTTCCCATACAAATGTGTCGCGTCTATACTTATAAGAGGCCGACAATGGGAAAAGCCTTCAATGGCTGGACCGAATGACCAAAACATCATTCCAAAGGTCGCTACTCCAGTTTCCGCATTTACCCTTTTGGGCATGAAATCATACACTGTCCCAGGGATATATACGGCCATAGCCGAAAGTAACCTAGGGAGGTTTACAAACGCATCCTCATGCGTTCCATATAACGACTCCAACACCACTTGTTTCGAGTACCACGCCTTCGGATATCCAATCTTCGAGCCAAACTCGTTCTCCACCATCGACTGGATTACTGAAATTTTCAGTCCGGTGTCAGCTAAAACAGAATTTCTTATTAAAGCCACTATCATCTTGCAGTCGATGTTTTGGTGTCGCTCGATGAGGACTTCATTAGCACATGTATGTGGAGAATTCAGTTTGGATATTCTCCACAATCCAGTATGCTTAAACAGACTTCCTCTCAATGACCAAGAACAATTTGTTTGATCAACTTTACACCTGAAAACAATTGATTTTGGAGTGGATGTCTCGACAATACACACCTTCGAATTTGCTATGTGCCATTTCCTCACAGCGGCAGCCAACTCGTCCTTACTATTAAACTTCATGTTTGTGTTCAAGAAACTTTCACTCGACGTGTCATCATCAGCCGTAGACCACTCATCCCTTGATTGGAAGTTGTCTATCCAATTACTATCCACCCAATTTTCAGCAGTGGGTTGCATCATTTGCACGTCGTGTGAGCTACTTCCACCATGGCCACCTCCGTGTACATCTTCAGAGTTCTCGCCAACTTCAAACACCTCTTCGTTGTCTTCATCAATGTGCCCTGTAAAATGTTGACTATACGGATCTTCTGCATTAACCACATGGTCATCTGAGAGTGCGTCAACGTCGACATCGTCATCTGAGATATCATTGTTGTGACCATGCAAAATATTCACTGTCTCCTCACCCCCATCCCCGATGTTTGGAATCAAATTGCGTTCTCTAGTCACGCTAAACACAATAAATCGACTAGCAGAACTTAACTCTAAAGCAAAAGACAATGCCGAATCCGACCGAATACGCAAAAATTTGCACAGTCCATCAGTATCCGTAAATTTATATGAAATGTTTATGGACATGGCTTCAACATCCGGCCAACTACACTCCATACATATAATTTCCTTTAGGCGACAAAGAGAGATATCCAAGGTAGCTGTAGTAATACTGGATGTACCACCAACATAAACCTCATTACCATTCTCGGACACTATTTGGCCGCCAAATAAGCAAATTATACCAATTTCTGTCATGCTTGATCCTAACAAAATTAGTAGTATCAAAATGCTTATCACATATGATATATACGTAAATATAACTCCTACACTTTTTAATAAAATTAATATTATGAAATATATACAAATAAATTACTTACCTTAGATGCTGATGAAGAGGAAGATGATGAAGAGGATGATGAAGCTGATGAAGAAGACGATGAAGAAGACGGACAAACGCAATTTATCGAAGTTGAATGTTAAAATTATTGATTTTTACTGTTTGAAATCGTACAATAATCGACGGAACCGCATATAATTGGTTCATAGGCGCATCCCCAGGATGCGCCTATTTTAGTAGGCGCATTCTGGGGATGCGCCTATTGCAAAGGCGCATCCCCAGGATGCGCTTACGGACATAGGCGCATCCTGGGGATGCGCTTACGGACATAGGCGCATCCTGGGGATGCGCCTATTGCAAAGGCGCATCCTGGGGATGCGCCTATGAACATTTTTCTAAATATGTTTAGACGGTATATACTTTTTCAAAAAAGTATACTGACATATACACTTTTTGAAAAAGTTCCGACCACGGACGACGTGTGGGGCCCAATCCTCGTCAGAGACGACGCACGATTCTCATCGTTTGCTTGTCTTTCTTGTTGAGGGAGGAAAGGAAAATATCTTTGGATGGACCCGTATGGATTGGATAATAAAGGGGTCGGGTCCGACAGCCTGACAGTTGTGTTATTTTTACCCAGTTGGGGTAGTATTGGTCCTGTCTCACTCATACCCACGCGCGGAGGGAGGTGTACGGAATAATCCACTTCAGAACATTACATTACATATATTAAATATTACATTACATATATTGAGTAATGCCATGGTCGGTAAAATAAATATATAGAGTATATTTACACGATGTAATTCATAATTAATTATGCTTACAACCGTTACAATTTAGTTTACGTAACTGGATTTATTATCTTATATTTTATTATTTCTCAGAAAATATTTTCAAGTTTCTTGAATATTTTCTTTAAATACATTTATTTATTATGTTAATAGTTTTTATAGAGAGAAATTATTGATTACTCTCAAAATCTTACATTAGTCATCCTCCTCTACATTAGTAAAAAATAAAATCTAATTTGAAATGAATTTATTATTTATATGCTTTTTTCTAGCATGTTCAGGATAGGAAGGAACCACCCTAGGATAGTATTTTTTTGTGTGTGTTCTTTAAGAAATAAAAAATTTATTATTACAGAATCTATAATAATTTTATTTAACACGTTGTTTACATTGTGCGGGTTCATTTATAAATAGTTTAAAATTATATTTAAAATTAGTTATCAGTTTGTTAAAAACAATTCAGTAGTAAATTATTTTAAAATTCATCTAGTTACTTAAATTTATGATCTTATACTCTTTTGGAGAAAATAAATTGAAGCGGTGGCATTCACCGACACGGAACGCGCGTGAAGATTGAAAAACTTCATTTCACCCAGAAACTGTAACATCATTTCGAAAATTCCCTCAACAGTTATCCATGACCAAGCCACGGAAAATAAATGCAAATCCCCCTAAAGCGACGGCCTTTATTGTCATCATCCCAACATGTTTATCCTTCTCTCTCCCGCCATCAACTCCGTCGACTAATTTACCAAAAAAAAAAAAACTCCGTCGACTGACTATAAAAACCTCTCCGATTCAGCAGTCTTCTACAACCAACCAACTTAAGGCAAACCCACTTCCATATCACAACTAAATTTCGCGTTTTTAGGTGTGTCTCTTTTCTTTCTTTTTTTGGTTACACTATCTGATTATCGTCAGAAACCTCTAATTTAGATAAATTTCTATCGTAATCGATTACTATTTTTGACTGGATTTGTGGGTGAGATATGATTTTCTAGGGTTTTGTCTAATTCAGTGATTTTCAGATCGAGAGAAGAAAATAATCGAATTTTTGTAAAGAAATGGAGTGCACCTTCGAGATGCGTTTTGCTGCAGAGGCCAGGATGCTTCGTTCATTCAGCAAAGAGAAGGAAATCAACATGGATTTTGGAGCTGGTGAATTTGGGTTCGTATAATTTGGTTTAGAAAATGAACATGTGTGTCAGAAGGATTTGACGTGATTATTGATTGTCTGGTCGTGTTTTGCATTGGGCAGGTGCTCACATTACCAGAGGAGGTGCAAGATTAGAGCACCTTGCTGTGATGAAGTATTTGATTGCAGACACTGCCATAATGAGAAAAAGGTGTCCCACCAGATTTAGCTTGCAATAATGCTCAATCAATCAATAGTTTCCTGCATTTGAATTGTTATTGATCTTGATTTTGGATTTGTAGAATTCGCTGCAAACAAAACCTCTGGATTGCCACGATGTTCCCAGGCATGAAGTGAAGCAGGTATAGCTTATTTGCATCTAGTATTGCATCAAATGTCTCCTATATTATGTAGGAAAATGAAAGAATGTCGTAATTCTGTCATCTGCTTCGGGTTTAACTCTCTCCGAGCTTATGATCTACTATGTTTCTAATTACATCATCGTCCTCTTAACTTTCCAGATCATTTGCTCCCTCTGTGGCACTGAGCAAGAGGTTAGTTCATTCATTATTTCTAAGATTTTCTGGGATCATCAAATTATAATTGTATGATGAATAAAAGAAGATCACAATATCATATAGTTACGTGGTTATGATTGGTTTCTCGTGCTCGAACAGATCCAACAGGACTGCAAAAATTGTGGGGTGTGCATGGGGAAATACTTCTGCGCAAAGTGCAAGTTCTTCGATGATGATGTAATTTTTCTTTTATATCTGCTCAAGTTTGAATTTTTGGTTGAGATCGATTGAAAACAAGAACATTTCAGTTCTGATCATGTGAATCTGGTTATTTGCAGGTCACAAAGAAGCAATTCCACTGCAATGATTGTGGTATCTGCAGGTAACATTCGATTTCTTTTATATCATTAAGAAATGGATTGCAAGTTACATTTTGCAAAAAAATATTAATGTTTGGCTTCAAATTATCTAAAACTGTCAATTGCACGAACAGAACGGGCGGCAAGGAAAATTATTTCCACTGCAAAACATGTGGATGTTGCTATTCCAAGTTGATGAAGGATTCTCATCACTGTGTGGAGCGAGCGATGCATGCTAATTGTCCTGTTTGCTTCGAGGTAACTAAGCACAAATGCAACTATATGCATATTTCACATGTGTGCATATTTGTAAAGATCGTGACTTTCAAGTCTCAGATTTATCAAAAGCAAATGTTGAATTTTTTCCTGTTTATAAATTGTGTTCTGTTTCCAGCTATGTTTTTCTTGTTGGGTATTGAATTCGTGTTTCTTTGAATTTGCAGTTCCTCTTCGATACCTTGAAGGATGTAACGGTTTTGCCCTGCGGACACACCATACATGTGGAGTGTGTGAAAGAAATGGAGCAACACTATAGGCAAGCCATACGTTACAAAAGAGTAGAACTTAGCTCGAAGCGTTTTTTGCTCTACTTTTACGAGTCGAAATATAAGATGCTGCATAATATTTTTCTGTACTGAAGGAATTGTTATTGCAGATACTCGTGCCCGGTCTGTTCAAAATCCATTTGTGACATGTCGAGTTTGTGGAAAAAGCTCGATCAAGAGGTACGCACGAAAGTTTCATTTTTGGGTAAATTGGGACGGAGTCATTTGGTAATAATTATCTTACACAACTTCATCACTCTGCAGATTGCCAAAACGCCTATGCCAGAAGTGTACCAAAACAAGATGGTATGGATTCTTTGTAACGACTGTGGAGATCAATCGCAGGTTCACTTCCACATCGTTGCTCATAAATGTGCAAGCTGCAACTCGTACAACACGCGACAAACGCGTGGAGGGCCCGCTACTGCTTGCACGTCGGGAATGTCAGAAACAGAGATATGATTCTGCAACTTAGTTCTGAACACAACCCTTTCATTGTTTTTCGGAAAGTGTAGCAGTAGCTGCCTGAGTTTCTCATTTTGAAATTTAGGTGCATAGTAATCGTGTAGTGTCAGGCATTTCGTTCCCTTGTTTAGGATTTTTTTCCCCTTCTCTATGTTACTGATGTTATGTACAGTGCTAATCAGTTATTGAAGTTCATATCTACCTTTGTCCATTGTACGGATCTTTGTATAAAGCTAGTGTTCTGTTAAGCAAATATTGCAGTTCGTTAGTTCCTAGGTAGGTCTGATTTTATTTTTTTTAAACAGTTTGGCCGAATTGAATCATACCACATGTGAATCGTACCTCTTTTGAATCGGCTCGGAAGTGGTATAACATTTTAGAAGAAATATGGAGCAGTTTGGCTATACCATAAAAAAACGGTTCATAAGTGGTAGTGTATTAAAAGTCGCTCGCCTTTGCGCTTATGCGCTTGAGACAAGGGGCTAAACTAGCTCTACGCTTTGAATATGTTGAAGCGCAGACCTTCTATGAAGCGCTCGCCTTGTTGTGCCTCAACTTGAGACGTGAGGCGCTTGCCTTATGGGCCTTAGAAACCTTTTCTTCAGTTGGTTATGCTTTTCATCACTAAAACACATAACACATTAGAATAACAACACATTGGTTCATCTTCTTCCACGGCAACACAACAAGACAGTATCCACATTTGTTTGTTCATCTTCTTCCACAGCAACACGACAAGACAACGTGTACATCCTCCATGTTCATGCAATCTTATTATTTGAAGGAGGCACAACTCCCTAGTCCTGTAAATAACTTATTTGAAACTCCTAGTCGATGAGCTTCACTTCACGTATGAATTCCTTGTCCTTGCTTCCTCCATCTCTGCACGGTGATGACTCATGGTGTCATCCATCATCATGGACACTGTCTTATTTCACAAGGTTTTGTAATATTATAGAACCCTTTTTTATACAACAATTTTAGCGTTTCAGTAGTGATCATTCTTTTTCTTTAGTACCAGCACAGTGACACTGGTTTTCTACCGTACAAAGCCACATCATAGCTTTTCTTGTCATGTGTAGCACATGCGTAGCTGCCATAGTTTTTAATCAAGTTGTTGTAGTCTTGTCAGTTGTGTTGCGTTTTCAGAAAGAATATCCAAATTGGACTCATCCAAATGTAGAGATTACTAAAAGGTGTCAAAACTAAAAACATAAGTTTATTGAATTTCTCGTTCTTACATATAGTGCTGTCGATGGTTAGGGTATGGTCAGGGTATGACAAATAGCATAACCATACCATATTTTTAAACTACATACCATAACCATAATCATAATCATTATGGGTATAATTTTCAATACCATAACCATTAAAATAACTGTGGTTATTAACCATGGTTTTACTCGTATACCCATATTCATTCCACACATGTAATATAATAAAGGGTTAATAGTCAAAGTGCCCCCTAATGTTTGGGCGAAATTTAGGATTGCCCCTTAAAGTCTAAAATTTTAAATATTAGTCCTAAAGTTTGGACGATTTCAAAAATCGCCACTTTCCGTCCTCTGTATGTTAATTTGGGACGGAAAACGACCATGTGCTCGGCACGTGACTTCACATACAACTTAAAGACTAAAATACCCTTTTCTCCTCCACCTCATCTATGTTACTGTAAGATGGCGCCTCCGCCCAGCTTCCAAACCAGAACAGAACTGCCTTGTACACTAT
Organism: Chamaenerion angustifolium; assembly: GCA_946814005.1. Taxonomy (NCBI): domain Eukaryota; kingdom Viridiplantae; phylum Streptophyta; class Magnoliopsida; order Myrtales; family Onagraceae; genus Chamaenerion; species Chamaenerion angustifolium. Next base: position 29,728,623 of record OX328277.1, on the reverse strand, counting down.
GCTGCCCACGCTTGCTCCCAGAATATATGCAGAAGCCTTGAGTAGCCTATCCAACTCCATCTTGGTCTCACCATCCACCATCACCAGCAATCTCACTTTCTGGTTCGACCCATTTCTGGTTCGACCTCATGGCGGGAACACGAGGGAGGATTCAAGAACGTCGATCGCCAGTGACGTCTGGGTTCGCGTCGTAGATTTTGATGCGATGGGCTTTGATTGTCAATCCCACTCCGACGCAGAGAACAACTCGGTTCAACAACCAGACAAAGAGAACAACCTAGTTGCTCTGTTCCTGCTGAATGAGAAGACAGCAAGAAGACGCTGTACTCTGCGGAAACTGCGGAGAGCAGGAATTATACGAGTCCAAGACAAAGAACAACCATGGCGCCTTCGCCCAGCTTCGACGAAGAACATCCATGGAGTGTCTCTTCGAGCTTCTCTGTCGAGCTATAATGCTCTCAAACGGAAGATTTTTCATTTTCTGCCCAAAAATCTTCAAACGGAAGAACTAGAAATAGAAAACTAAGACATGCATGCCTCTACTCCTTTCAACAACCAGGCAAAGATCCAAATTTTGCTGCTACTCTGTTTTACAAACACGACCGAAGATGCTGGTGGAGCTGGTGACGGAGGCTTGAGGATGCTCTGTACTGCGAGGAGGAAGAACAGAGGTACTGGGGAGATGAAGAAGAAGATGACGTGGCAGAAAACCCATCCCGATTATCAATTCCATCACGATTCCATCCGTCTCTTCTCCAAGGAGCAAGAACAGCAACAGGAAATGGAGAACCGGGTCTCTCCGACAACCGGATCTCTGAAATGGTTCCGCATACCCAGTGAGTCTGCGTAGTATCGACCTCTGGCCTCTGTTCTTCTTATCTGGAACCGTAACGCAAATGTCTTTCCACGTCAAAGTCATGAAACCACCATTGTTGAGCGACGAATTAATCACGGTGGAAGCTGCAGTAGAAGCTACGACAAATCCTGGACTGAATGGGAAGATACATTCGTTGAGTGGTAGTAGGCCTTGGAGTCCATCGGAGGACATTATTATTCGTGGGAGATCCCTCGCCAAAAGAGAACGACAACTCAGCCTCCACCATTATTTATTAATAATTATTTAAAGGAAAAACGTGACGTGTAGGACGAGGGTATTTTAGTCTTTAAATTGTATGTGAAGTCACGTGCCGAGCACATGGTCGTTTTCCGTCCCAAATTAACAAACAGAGGACGGAAATGGGCGATTTTTGAAATCGTCCAAACTTTAGGACTAATATTTAAAATTTTAGACTTTAAGGGGTAATCCTAAATTTCGCCCAAACATTAGGGGGCACATTGACTATTAACCCTATAATAAAAGATCGAAAAATTTATTTTAAAAATACATCAATCTATATTACCATCGTTGGACTTTGGCGCCTTCAATTTTCAACAATTTCAATTATATAATTTATATTTAGTATATTATATAATTTAGTTTATTAATAATAAATAAATATTATATTTATATAATAACCATTGTTATAACCATGGATATAACTCAAATACCATAACCATAACTATTATGGGTAGACAATTCATCACCATAACCGCACCGCACCATAATGGTACGGTTAACCATATTAAACAGTACCGTTTATAACCATAGTTATGGGTTTTTCACCGCACTATTGCCGGCCCAACTTATATGATTAAATTTTTTATTAGAGTATTATATTATCATTGGAATATTATAAATATATTTGCAATAGATATTATTATTATTATCATTATTAATATATGTTATATAAAATTTTATATATTAGGTGCGCGTCATTTAATGAGGTTAGAACCTGATGTGCATGAGGCGATATTTAATATTTGCACGTTTGTGTGCCTCAATTTTTTTAATGGAAAATTTATAAAAAAGATATAATATGTTTGTTTATTGTTGTAAAGGTGTATTCTTAGTTTGATTTTGATGAAACATGTTTATTCTGTACAAAATAGTCGTTTGAAAAGTCAATGTCTTCTTCATTATGTTACGGGCAGTTAGTCTCGTTAGTCTCTTATACAAGCGAGTAAGTTCATCGGGAAGAAAAGAGCAGCAGAATTCAAATTCACCTCCCGTTGTTTCATCACCAAAGCCAGTCTTTCTTTGTTTCACCAAGTCATCTCCATAACCTTCGACTTCATTTGCAGCTCTCCAGCATTTATGTTTCTCTTAATCGCACAAATCAAAGAACTGCCTTGAAAACTGTCGGACTTTGTCAAGAAATTCTGTTGGAATCCCATGGCCCACCGCCTGAACACCATTCATATATACAAAACTCAAGCAACTTAGAGAGAGAACCTGGAAGCAGCCACACATGAGCTGAGGATCGACCTGAGCTGAGGATCAATTTCCTAGTTAGCTAGCTATTAAAAGAAAGAAAGAAAGAAAGAAAACACAAAACAATAATATCCAAATCTTTCTTCTAATTCTCGACGAGCTGTTCCCTAAATCATTCTGTCAAGTGCACCCCCCCTTCCTTCCTTTACAGCTGTCAAGTGCAAAACAAAAACTCCTCTCACGGACCCCGCCTCCTTTCACGATCTCGGACTCTGTCCCTCTCTTTGTCATCCAATCTCTCTCTCTGCTCCCACTCTTCTCACGATGGTGGTCTCTGCTCCTCCTGGCTTCATTCTCCGAGTTAAGGCTTCTTCTATCCCTCTCTCTGTTTGGTAGCAATCTTCGAGGAGGCGGACTCAAACTACGACTACGACTTCGATGCCTTTTTCTCGTGGAAGAAGAATCACCTCTTCTATCTCATTTCCTCTCTCAGAATGGGGGTCTGCAAGTGAGTGAGTAGACTTCGATCATTCGTTTGGTGAAGGGAATCTGAGGAAGACAGAGAGACTGCTGCAATAATGGGAGGGAAATAGAGGTAAAGGACAATTTCAGAATTTCTAATTTTTTTTAACGTTCAAGATGTACATGAAACGGATTTTAACTGAACAAATATAAAAAAATATACGTTTCATTTAAAACCTATAAATTGAAATATAGTACATCAGATCCAAAACAAGTTAATTACCAATTTTTGTAAACATTTTATATCTTTTTTATATTTTACCAATTTTTGTAAACATATTATATCTTTTTTATATTTTTCTCCTTATTAATACATTGATAAGTGGTAAACCGTATTGCTTTATAAACTACTTATATATATATATAATTTTTTTTATCATTTTAAGTGAATTATTTTATTAACAAGTACTCTCCCTATTTTAATATATTTTAATTTTTAACATTTCTATGAATTTTTTTTATGTATTAAAATTTATAAATTTAGAATATTTTATATTTAAAGAAAAGACACGACCGAACCGTTTTAAAATCGGTTTTAGAACCGTTTTAAAATCGGTTTTAGAACCGTTTTAAAATTGGTTTTAAGCACCAAGAGATTACAAGACTCAATGGGTACATACAAAGCACCCATTTTTTTAGGGGCACCAACAACCAATTCTTGACAGCAGAACAGAGTATCTCTGTTACATGCAGCAACTGTCATAATCGAAACAAAGGAATTGAGTAAAAATAAGTTTGGGACAGACTTAAAGCTTCTATGCAAGATTTTTGAAAAAGAAAGGAATGAACAATGGATTGGATAAAACGAATCCAACAAATAGATATATAGATATAGTGGACCACTGTCTAGTCCCTTCCTCGTGAGAGAATCCTTCTTTTGTTTTCTTTGAACTTTCCCGAGTGTCAATATCATCAAAAGGCACAGTTATCTAAACACCTTTCATTCAAATTCTAAGCACAGTAACGTCACAATATTCACATTCATCAAGCTTTTCATGAATGGTATGGTATACAAGAAGAGGAATGAATTGGTTCAAACCTTAATAGCTTTTCTATTGAAATGAATCTAATAGCTGTCACTGGGTGCCATAGACTGGATGATAACCCGAGCTCCTGAAGCAAGCCTGTTGAACAAAATGAAAACCAAATATTACAACCTATACAAAGATATTATGTATCGGTTTGATGGTTCTTTTAAAAAGGAGTCAAAACTTAACTTTCTTCGATCTTGATCATTTTCTCATCTTCCACGAATGAATCCAACCTCTTTGATTGCTTATCGCCTAGCAATGGATCAGTTATTCTCCTACTGCTCGAACTAGATGTGCTTGCAGGGGTTGATTTGAAGCTCTCAGACTTCTCTGAGGATCTCCTTGGCTTATCCGAGAGAGGGGATTTCAAGGGATCGTTTCGGGATGGTTTTGCCAGTGAGGTCTTGATTGACAGAGGGATGCATTTTGACCGTCCTGTGGCCGAATCACCATCTGCAGATGAATCCAATTGCTTGGAGGTCCTGCAATATAGTTAAAGAGTTCCATTTAGAAGAAGGAAGCAAGGGATGAGATCAAGTTGGAACCATGGTGTTACAAAATCCTTTATCATGATTTCTGGTAATGTGTTCCACAATATCAGTCTAGTTTAGGGTACGTGAAACCGAGAATCCTAACACTGCAAATTCAGAACTCAGAAGAACTAATTTAAATTTCATGAGACATGCTGTCATTAGATATGAGAACTCTATGGTCAGGTTGATTCCATAATATGATCGTAGTAGCAGTTTCTCTAAATTCAACAAACAAGCTGTAGGAATGTTATCACTAACAAACTATGCATATTATTTGTGTGATCACAAGAGAAAGATCTGAGTGACCTGTCAGCATTATAGGAAGATGAGCGCTTGAGAGCTATAGCCCCATCTCCTCTTCTTTCCTTAAGAACCTTGGTCTCAATCAAGCTACCACTGAAATACTCTTTGTCTTCAAATCTTATTCCCATCAGCCTTGGATTATCAGCTAGGCAATCCAAATCTCCTAATATCATTGAAGTAGAAAAGTAGGGAGAGGGAAACTTCAAGGAAGAAAGTCTAGGTTTATAGGTTGGGATAAGGCCAAAACTCTGATGATCTTTTACAGATATTGATCCACATGAGATTAACTGCATCAACATATTTGTTGCTTTAGCCCTTACATTCACGGGAATTCGGATATCTTCCTTTTCAAGAATTCTAAAACTGTTCATCTTACTAACGTCAGCTCTGATCAGGGACTCCAGGGTTTCATTCTTTCCACGAGATGAAGAAGCACTCGAGGATGCTGCTGGAGGAGACACGGAATCTGTCTGGGTATCTGGGTTGTCTTTAGTTCTAGAAGACTTATTCTGACATGCTCCATTACAATTATTGTCTAGTGATCCATCATCGGTTGACACTCCTCTTGTACAAGTGTCTCGAGTTTTACCTCTGCTTGTATTTTCTTCAGTCTGTGTTGAAGCATCAGCTAATCCATCTTTTTTGTACACCTTGTACTCTGTCAGACTTAACGAGTCAATGGAAGGAGAATTTTTCCCATCCCTAAAGTCCGGTGAAACGCTTGCAGAACAGCGGGGATGAAGAGGGGATAACTGTTCATCCTCTTGAGATATTTTTGTCTCCTTTCCATTCATACTGGAAGATGACGATGAGTCGTCTTGGCTTCTATATGATTTTGGCGCAGGCAACTGCTTCAAAGTCTGTACGTTGATATTTGTTGCTGGACTGAAATGATCTGCCATATTCATTTGCAAATAATTACTGTAATTGTTTTGAACAAAATTTAATATCAAGATCGATGCTTACAGTAAACAAGTCTATCCAACTATATGCGTAAACCCCAAAAGAAAGCACCCCTCACCTGAGTTTGATTCATCGAAGAGCTCTGAACCTTTGAGGACGTATTCATTTCCATTACATGGAAGAATAAGGTCATCCTCGCAAAGATCTTGCCAGACAAATCCGTTCTTATAGGTTCTGGAACAATAACAAATCAAAATCAAGGCAATATCAAGTATCATGTAATTGACTACAGTATGAAAATTTCTAAGTTATGGATTGCAGATACAATACAGAGATAGGACTCAAAAGTTTCAATAAGGCGATCCCTACCTCTTGCAAGACCATGAATACATGGAGGCGATCCCTCTGCCTCGCAGGATGTTCAACCTCTGAATGACATCTGCATAAAAAATGCAGTTTTTATGAACTTGATATGTTGAGCAGTAAAGAAGTAGCTTTGATCTTTGAATTTGCAGCAACCTCTCATGAAGAGACCTTCCGGTGAGGAGACAGGCACTTCGATGAAATGAGGGTGCTCGAGCTGGCGATTCCTGCAGAGATAATAAACCACCGGAACCTTCCTGTTCTGATAATACCTCGGCGACTTCTCCGTCCAAACTTTTGCTCTCTCTGGACTCACTTGCCGATACTGCTTCATCCTCGCCTCCATTCCGGTCTTAACTCAAATTGTTCCTACAAACGCATATTCTATGTCCGTCCGTTCCCCAATTAAACCCTACATATAACAAACATCAAATCGTGATTCGTGACGGAGGGAGGGAACTTTAGTCGATTAAGCTTCAATCATCTAGATGTTAAGTGCCGCAAAAATGTCTATCACGAACAGATCAGTCATCAGAAAACGCATCGACTCAAAAGAGTACCAAATCAGCAGCTCCGCTCATCCACAGCTATCACCAATCCGTAGTAATACAGTGAAGTAAAAAAATGGAGACGAATTGAAGGATGCTCGGGCGGGGACCAGTAGCAGAACGAGGGAATGGTGAGTTAGTAATGGTCCTAATAGACCTGTCTCAGCGCATTCAATAGTTGGTACAGCGAACGCCGTGAGGATGGAGATGGACTGTCGTCTAGAGAGCTTCAATGGCAGAGCTCAGAGAGGTAGAGATGGAGGAGAGAGACGATAGAATGATAAAGACTGGAGACTGGAGAGAGAAAAAAACTGTCTTTTTTCTTTCCTTATTTTCTGATGTGACCGCCGTTGGACTCATCCACCCTAGAGCAGTTTTAGTTTCTGAGAGCTCCGGTCGGTAAAAGGGCAAAACCGTCTTAATCATGTGAGTTTTTTTTTCTTTCAAAAAGTAAATACTGTATCAAATAATTTGAAAAAGTAATTAAATAAGAAAATATTTAGCAAAATGTATATAATCGCTATTGGGGGTTGCACTTTTTACAACGTAAGCTACAAAATATTTAGTAAAATATATATATTAGTTTTTTTAGCGTTTTTCAAAAAATGCTACCCGGGGTGACGTTTTTCAAAATAGGGGTAGCGTTTTTATGAAAAACGTCAATGGAAGTGGCGTTATTTCCTTAGTTTGTTTTTGCTTTTTGACATTTTTTTGACGACTCAATGTTTAATTAAAATTAAATTTATGTATCTATTAAAAAAAATTAAAAAAATTGTAATAAGTAGATATTTTAATTGCGATTCAAATTATGCAAAAAAAATATTAAATTTGGACGTACGGATTGACTGTACGCTCTGCCGTAAGTTGAGATATGAAAATTTGACTTAAATTAATATAACTCAAACTATGTAAGTCTAAACTGACCACGGTGAACGTCATTTATGTCGTAATTCAATTATCTACCTACGGTAATTTTTTGATTAGAAATACAGTGATTTTTTAACCTAACATCGTTTGTCTTATAATTTGACCGAAATTATTAAATGCATTAGATGATAAATTTAATCATGTACTTACTCAAAAAAAAAGTGTGTGGCTAATTTAATTACGAATTAAATGACGCTAACTAGGCGTTAATTTTTTTTACTTTTAGACTGACTGTATAATACGATACGTAAAAAACTCTACATACGATACAAAAACAATAAAACAACAATTAAACATCGAGTCATCAAAAAAATGTCAAAAAAAACAAAAAAAAAAAAAGGAAATTATGACACTTCCATTGGCATTTTTCATAAAAACGTCACCCCGGGTAGCGTTTTTTGAAAAACGCTACTCCAAGTAGCGGACGTGATAAAAAACGGTACCCTCGGTAGCGCTTATATACATTTTGCTAAATATTTTTTTAATATGTTTACTTTTTCAAAACAAATTGGCACAGTGCCTACTTTTTGAAAAAAAACTCTAATCATGTCCCCACAATTACCGGGCCACAACTACCAACGGTTCCGATCCAAACCAAATCCAATGAAATAGAATAACTTTTTTTTTATCCATTTCTAATCGAAGTTTGGCCAGTTAAAATATATAATTAGGTTTAGATCTAGAAATTAAAACTCACTATCCAACACCTTATGGATATAAAATTTAGTCAACCTAATACTTTTTAGGTACTTATTAGCAAATTTTAGACCGCGTTTGATTTTGCATTAAACAGGTTAATTTAACATGAACTTGATATGTATTATTTAATTATGTTAAGATGATTTAAGAGTATAACGAATATATTTACTCCCGAATTTAAACTTATGAGACGGTTAGTAAAAACATATGTCTTAAATTTCACAAAATCTAAACTTTTAAATGCATTTCAATCAAGCTCATGTATAGGTCTGATCCTCCATGATCCTAACCTAGAGACAAATTAGGTCAACTATGGGTGATAATGGAGTCTTTATCGATTGCACTTTGATTACAACTTTAAAAACTTTAAAAATAAATAAATAAATTTAAATCACTTACTTTTTAACAAAACGTAGCTCTAAAACATTAGTAAAAATTGTAACCCAAAATATATATACATGTTAGTGCACCATGGTTACATTATGTAATCTGAAGAAATACCTTGATTACCCTATTGGGAGGCAATAGGTCGGTAAGTTTAAGTTTCCACTGTTGGAATGTCAGATAATGGAGACGGGATGCTACTCTATATAGTAGATATTCATTGATCAACGTATAGAATTGAACTTTTTTTTAAAAGTATTTATTTTCGAAAAAAAAATTAAAAAAGTATATATGTAAAATAAATATTTAGCAAAATGTTCATATGCGCAGGTCTACCACCTGCGTTTTCCTGATTTTTTGTCGTTTTTTTTTAAAAACACATGAATTTTGAGAAGACACAACACACAACCAGTCACAACAGTATCAAACAAAGAAAATGAATTTTTGAAAAAATATTTTTTGGAAAAGTTCAATGAAAATGGAAGGTTTGATCAAGAGAAATCTAAACCCCCTTGCTGGTGTTGTTGGATATGCAAGTGGAAACAACAGTCTATCAGAAACAACGTTGATTTTAAGTCTGCGTATGGTTTTCCTCTTAAATAGAAATTGAGAGATATAATCACGCGTTGCTTCATCTCAGTATTCATAGGTCCAAATTCATCTAGACTAGTCTCACCAAATTCATCGACTGGTTCTCTATCAAGAGAAATCTAAACCCCCTTGCTGGTGTTGTTGGATATGCAAGTGGAAACAACGGTCTATCAGAAACAACGTTGATTTTAAGTCTGCTTATGGTTTTCCTCCTAAATAGAAATTGAGAGATATAATCACGCGTTTAAGTCTGCTTATGGTTTTCCTCCTAAATAGAAATTGAGAGATATAATCACGCGTTGCTTCATCTCAGTATTCATAGGTCCAAATTCCTCTAGTCTAGTCTCACCAAATTCATCGACTGGTTCTCTATCAAGAGAAATCTAAACCCCCTTGCTGGTGTTGTTGGATATGCAAGTGGAAACATTGTTCTCTTCCAAGTGGTGAGTGGAAACAACGGTCTATCAGATACAACGTTGATTTTAAGTCTGCTTATGGTTTTCCTCCTAAATAGAAATTGAGAGATATAATCACGCGTTGCTTCATCTCAGTATTCTTAGGTCCAAATTCCTCTAGGTTATTCTCAACATCCGCGAGGTAAAACATTGAAACAAAGTTGTTTATTCACAAGTTTCTTAATGAGACTTTTCTTCAAATACACTAGCTAGTTTGACACTAGCTTGTTTATCCTCACCCGAACTCTAAAAACTCCTCATCTGAAGACTCTTGATTTTCTGCATAAATTCCTCAAGTAAACAAGAAAGAAAGTTATAAGAAGTTAAATACTTTTTTCCTGTCCTAAATTTTCCAACTTGTTCTGAACAACATCTGCGAGGTAAAACATTGAAACAAAGTTGTTTATTCACAAAGTTGTTTTTCAAAAACGCAGGTACCAGTAGCGTTTTTCTGAAAAACGCAGGTACCAGTAGCGTTTTTCAGAAAAACGCTACTGCGCTACCTGCGCATATGCACATTTTGCTAAAACAAAATTTTACATATATACTTTTTTAAATTTTTTTCTGACATACATACTTTTCAAAATTTATCGGGTAAAACATTGACATGGTTACTTTTTAAAAAAACTCAATTATAAAGCTATAGTCATTGGAGAAGCTTTACAAGATATTCAGAAGATGTTGAGTTAGAGATGTACGTCTCTATAGCCTGGTTAGTGTTAATGTGTTATGCTTATGCTTTAGCAATTGTAGCCTGGTGAGACTAGCCTAGAGAATGAACAAGCATCAGTTCGCTTGAAAGACCTTGGTTGCCGTACCATGTTAGTATCTAAACTTCACATTTTTAGAGAACCAGTCGAGAGTCAAGAGTGGAAACCCCAAATAGCTATTTTGCAGCAGTAATTCCTGAAAATGTCAAACTAGCTAGGGTGTTTGAAGAAAGTCTCATTCAGGAACTTGTTCATAAACAGGTTTGTTTCAATGTTTTACCTCAGGTGAGACTAGACTAGAGAATGAACACTCTGCTGCTTTAAAAAAAACGATTTTTTTTTTTTGAAAAACGCAGGTGGTACCTGCGCAAATAAACATTTTGCTAATTTTGTTTTTAACATATATACTTTTTCAAAAAAAAATTCTGACATGGTTACTTTTTAAAATTTATCATAGAATTGTACGACTTCTCTTTATATGTATTAATTATTCTATTTATTTACGTGTTTTTTTTTATCTTAAATACTCGTGCACTTCGTTCATTCAACATAACCACATTCTCGTTCAAAACATTACAATCTCTACTTAAGATGACAACTAACGGGAGTGGGGGTTGTGACACCCAATGTTGTAGTCGCACTCCCAATCTTGATTGTTTGACAATTCAATTAGCGCCTTCGTTTGCCGTTCGCCTAATGGTTGACTAAATTATCGATTCTATGCAGCTCGCCCTTGTGCGTATTTCCGAACAAATTACCTCATACCTCCAATTGATTTTTCTTCCTTCGATTTGTTCCATGATTGTTTCCGAATCTGACTCGAAAATAACCTTCTCCCACTGCATTTCCCGAGCTAGTAAGACGCCCAATAGTACTGCCTCTGCTTCAAGCGTCTCAATGTTCCACCCGTTCTTTCTTTTGTTGGCTCCACCAATGATTTGTTCTGCATCATTTCTCGCTATGACCCCTATACCACCCGTGTTTGATACCCGATTCCACGATGCATCACAGTTAACCTTTACCAATCCATATGCTGGTTTCGCCCAGGTGCTGCGTTGCCCCACTCGTGCCTGTTGATCGAACTGTCGGCTTCTCTGTGTTTGTTCTTCGCACTTGCGTCGACAACTCTCCATAACCTCCATGGGACTCGTCTGCCTTTGTTCGAAAGCTTTCTTGCACCGAGCGTTCCAGATTCTCCAGACCGTGATCAGACAGAGCCTCCATCGTTGTTCCTGCAGTTGCTTCGACAGTCTTGGTTCATTTCGCATATCCATGATCCATTCCATTATGCTCGACCTATCATGTTGTTGATCCCCCAATCCCAGGTTCCCGAACCAGATGGGTCTCGTCTACTCGCACATGTAGACCATATGTTCAACATCTTCACACACACCACACATTGGACAGTTTACCTCGACTTCCATTTCCCTCCTTCGCAGATTTGCCATCACCGGAACAGAGTTTGTCAGTAACTTCCAGACAAAGGTTTTGATCTTCGGTGCCAACTTTGCCTTCCATACTGAGCTCCAGACCGTTGTAGTTCTCGCTCCATGCCGATGAATGTCGGGTTCTATCCGTTCCGCCACCTCCATTTGCATGTGGTAGGCTGTCTTCACAGAAACCCGGTCGTGGTCTGTATAGAGCCACACCATGGTGTCCTTCTTCGCCTGGGTCGGGATTAGAATGCTCAATATCTGCGAGACATCTGCTGGTGTCGCCAAACATCGTAGCAACTCTTCATTCCATCGTCTTCTGCTTCCATCGAACAGTTGGCCCGCTCTGAGCTCCTGGTTCTGATTCCAAGCATCGGTTGGATCGACCCGAAAGCCGACCTTGTTATATAACCATTGATCTTGGGCCGCAAGGATTTTGTCCCCATCACCAATTGTCCAAATCCCCTCTTTGGCTAAGACATCTCTACCCTTCATTAAACTCGCCCAAGCCCAAGAAGGTCAACCCCCTTTACACGCCGAGAGGATGTCACCTGATTGGAAATAGAGCCCCTTCAAAACCGTCACCCAAAGAGCACCCGGTTCTTTATTTGCTCTATCCGCCATCTTCATAAGTAAGGCAACATTAAAATTTTCCAATTCTCGAAAACCCATACCTCCATCTTCTTTTGTCTTTGCCAAAGATTCCCAACGTTTCCAATGCATTTTCCGTTTGTCCTCTCCTCCTCCCCACCAGAACCGCACCATCATCGCATTAATCTCAGAACACCATGTTTTGGGAAGTTTGAAAATACTCATAACATACGTAGGTATTGCTGTGATCACCGCCTTTATGAGCAACTCCTTACCCGCTTGATTAAGTGTCTTTGATCTCCAGCCTTGGATTTTATCCCTAATTCTGGTTTTGAGATATCTCAATGCTTCCTTCTTTGATCTCCCCCATACCGTTGGAACTCACAAATATTTGCCCGGGCCATTCGTGCTTGCAATCCCCAAAACTTCCTCTATTGAACTCCTAGTTGCACCATCCACCCCTCTATTGAAGGTTAAACTCGACTTTGTTTCATTTATCCTTTGGCCCGAATTCTTACAATACTTCCCAATAACCTCCTTAATGTGTGTCGCATTGTCGGTCGTACCCTCAATGAATAATAGGGAATCATCCGCAAATAGAAGGTGATGTAACTCCGGGCAACCTCTTCTCATTATGATCCCACGTAATATCCCCTCCTTAACTTCCCTCTCTACCTATCTTGACAACACATCCGCCATTAGGATAAACAAGTAAGGTGATAGTGGGTCACCTTGCCCAAGTCCTCTTGTTGGTCGGATGTAGTTCGTTCTCTCTCCATTCACCAAGACACGGTAGATCTGAGTCGTTATACACGCTCTCATCCATCCATTACACTTTTCTCCCAAACCCCTTTGCTCTAAACTCTTAAGGAGGAAGTCCCATTCCACCCGATCATACGCCTTTTGCATGTCCATCAAAATAAACTGCGATGCGGCATGATGTTCCTCTACCAGGCTCGGGGGACTAGGTGTTATCGCGAGAGTCCACCTGGGGAACATATGTGGTGGTACACGTAGCTCAATCATGAGCGGATCGGTGGAGGCCAATGCCATTCTAGAGGGAATAAATTTGGCGATCGAGATGGGATGGCAAAACATCGAGGTCGAGTCAGATGTAGAGGTAGTCATCAACCATCTAAAGGGAAATGACTCCATATGGAGAATTGATGTGATAGCATCAAACGTCCGAGCGTTGACGAGGACTATAGGTAATGTATCTTGGGAGACCATTCCGAGAATGACCAATCAGTGTGTGGATGGTATTGCTAATCTAACTAAAGTAAGGGTGTGTCTGTTGGATTGGGTTGCACGAACCCCACCCGACCTATATCGCCTCATTTTGTTAGACACTTCTATGTAACGGGTTTTTGTTTCACTCATTGAAATAAAATCTTGTTATTGGCCAAAAAAAAATTCAATATCATTCATAACCATAACATGTAAAAGATATCACTACTATGATTACACCGCACTGTAATAATGCAATTAAGCAAATAAAAATAATGTGAAAATCACAATTTTAAAGTTTTCACAACATTATTACATACTACTGAAATAGGTATAAATGGTGAATAATCAATATTCTATTATTTTTGTGATTATTATACATATAGTTTGTTGGGGGAGAAATTAGTTGGTGAGAATGAGACCATTTTCACTGCATAAATTAGTATACCAAATAACTTCAAAACAATTTTCCCAATTTTCAGAACTATGAAAAATATTTATTGCAGAAAGGTCTATGACAACGATGTTCCCCTATCCTAATTTATGCAGTTCCCCTTGAGTGAAGGTAGACAAACACATAACTGTTCGGATCGAACAAAGATTTTTATTATATATACTAGACTCCGACACGCGCTACGCGCGTGCACGTTGTCGTCGTTGGTTGCGTGTGAGGTGTTACGATACCATGATCGACACGACTCCTAGGTTAATACAAGAACAGTACAATCATTGAACACTTTATATAAATATTATTAATGTAAAAGTCAATTTAATTTGCATAAAATAATAAAATTTTAAAACTCTTAAATATTTGTAAAAAATCGCTCGAGCGACCGGGAGCATGTAACACTATCCAAAGGAATCCCGGTCGCTCGAGCAATTTTTTACAAATATTTAAGAGTTTTAAAATTTTATTATTTTATGCAAATTAAATTGACTTTTACATTAATAATATTTATATAAAGTGTTCAATGATTGTACTGTTCTTGTATTAACCTAGGAGTCGTGTCGATCATGGTATCGTAACACCTCACACGCAACCAACGACGACAACGTGCACGCGCGTAGCGCGTGTCGGAGTCTAGTATAACCATTAGGGAAATACACTTTAGTGGATTACAAAAATTTCAGTATAATTTAGTAGTTAACTATATACATCTATATACCATTTTAATTGTATAATTTGATAATTTTTTATAGAATTATACGAAAAATTATTTGATTTGATATAAATTTAGAAAAAACGCGTAAACAAATATATAAATGAATTTTTGTTTGTTTTCATTGAGAATGTTTAATTAAAACAGTATTCCATGATAAAAATCTTCGTTTATACTTCCATATACAATGGTTGGTTTGCAATTAGCTTACAAAAATAAAGTTATAAAGGAAGAAAAAAAATACATTTATTGAAATTAGCTTCCATATATTTTCAAAATTTTAAAAAATGTTACCTTTGTTTATTTTCCAGCTAAATTTAGACAAAAATAACATGAGAACACGAATAATTTGCAATTTACAAATTTATATTTTTATTAAAAAATTGGAAATGTTAGAGAAAAAACATGGTATTTTAATATAATATTTTTTATTCAAGTGAAATAAACAAAAATATTAGTTTATGATGCCTTCTTTATTTATTTTATATTTGTAATAAAAATATTATATTAAAAACTAAATTTTCCTGTCAATTATTTTTTAATAATGTGGACTAATTGCTTTTAACGTCAATTTCTATTTAGGTTTGATAAAAAAAAATAGTGAAGCTAGCATTTTCTCTAACTCCAAAAGTATAAGTTAGCAAAAAATAAAAAACATAATGTTTATATTTTTTTTTATTATAAAGTAACAAAAAGTTTGAGTAACTTTTTAGATATTAACTCTTATTAATTAATTTATTCCACGCATATATATATATATAATCAAAAGTGAAATCTCCGCATCATCTACATAGTAAACTCATCTATCTCTCTTGGCCAAAAAAAAAAACTCATCTATCTCCAATTTATTTTTTATCATAAATCTATCTCCAATAAAATGTAACAATTCAACTATCCTCCACAATGCATGGCCCCATTATTACTTGCTATATCTTATCTGATCAACAAATATTCTAACACATTATACAGAACAATGAACAGTGATGAAGACTTAATTTGCTTGCTGGTATGACACTCTCTTCCCTTCCCTGGGATTTAAACGTCAGTAAGTTCCAGTATGGCGCCAGAGTGGTTGAATCCACACGATATATTAAGTGCTTTCACAGGTTCATCGAATGAGATAGACCTCGGTTTTATGTAGTCCACATCATCCCCATGTCCCTGTAGATGAAGATATTCAAACATCACTACACCATTCAAGAACATGGGAATAGTAGTTTGTAAGAAACAATAATTGCAAGAAAAAAGGAAGCGATACGAACCAACTGTCCACCTGAAAAATGACCTTCATATGAAAATGTCCACTGAGAGCCTCCCCATCCCCATGTGAAGATTTTGCCACATGTATCATCATTTTATAATAATAAAACATACAAAACATAATAAAATATCCAGCGTTTGATATCAAACTAAGAAGAAAATGGTAAATGCTGGCACCTTAGGCTATTTTTTATGTAGATTAGAACAGAATGAATAACATAAAAAACTAAAGTAACCGATTGCCTAGTAAGCACCGATGGAGGATCAAGTAAACACAATCCAGTGTGAGAACAACATAACTATGAATAGGAACAAAAACTAATCAATAACGAATTCTAAAAAAAATAAACACGCAAACATACTGCGGATGAGATTAATGAATGCAACAACTTTCTATGTGTTCGATCACACAATCTTTCTCGGGATTAAAGACCATGACAATCTGCAGTTGATCAAATTTTAATTACATTCATCAAATATAGCAATAAAGAAAAAGATTAATCAAATAATGAATACTTTATCACCCACGTTCAATTTTCTGAACAATCTCTAGAGAGATACTTCAACAAAGAATTGCTCGCTTGAACAACTCCGGACGCGCGATTTTTTGAAGGTGCGTGCAAGCAATTAATTGTTTGCTTGAACGATTGTTTGAACGACTCCTGATTGCTTGCTTGAACAACTCCGCACGCACGCACAAATAATTAATTGCTCGAACTCCGCACGCACAAAGATCTGCTTGCTTGAACAATCTCCATATTTTTTGAAAACCTCAAGCACGATTGCTTGAACTGAGAGATACTTCAAAAATTTCAACAACATAAGAAATTTGAGCCATATAATGCTCGAGAATTCACCTAAAACATAATATTTTACCATCGGAGTTTCATCGAACCCTGTCTCCACCTCTCGAAGAAGGAGGCATGAAGGAATAATTTTAAGTTCAAGTAAAGAATCAATATTTTTTAAAAAGCAAGAAGCTTGAACCAGCCAAAAGCATAAAGCATCAAAAACTAATATCATCGTAGTTTCATCGTACCTTCAAATTTGAATTGGACGCCGGAGCTGAAACTTGGGGACGCGATTTAGACTTGGGGACGCTGGGATCGAACCGATTGATAAACATCATGCTTGTTTTGAATTGGACGCCTGGGATGAAATTTGGGAACGCCTGGGATGAAACTTGGGGACACCGGGGTTGAAACTTGGAGACACGATTTAGACTTGTGGACGTCGGGGCTCGAACTGATTGATAAACATCATGCTTGTTTTGAATTGGACGCCGGGGAACTTGGGCTGGAACACGCCGGGGAACTTGGGGACGGACGGGCACGCTGGGGAAAAAATCTGTTGGACAGAAAAAATATGTTGAGATTCTTCAAATATAGAGGATTGGAGAGATACACTGAAAAAAAACGTGGATGGTGGGATAAAGTGAAATAGCTGTCTTACTTAAAAATTGGATAGTGGGGGAAGTTATGGTGAATAAAATAATAAAATACCATTATGTTTTATAGAGAAGAGAGAGTGAGAGTGATGAATAAAATATTAAAATATATATCTGAACAGTTTTATTGGGAAGTTAATCGAGAGAGACGTTGGGGAAAAGAGAGTGGGATAGTGAGAGTGGTGAATAAAATATTAAAATATATATCTGAACAGTTTTATGGGAAGTTAATCGAGAGAGAGGTTAAATTGTAAAATGACTGAAATACTTTCATTAAATGAAATATGTACTAATAATTTTATTAAAGTAAAGGTTATTTTGGTAATTTAAATAAATAGCGGTTACAAAAACATGTTGAGCCTTAATAATATAGATATATATATATATTTATCATGATGTCATGAAAGCTATTTTTTTTGAAAATGTAGGTATTTTTTTTTTTTAGAAAAGTAAGTATACAAAAAAATATTTCGAAAAATAGGTATACGCACATCCCAGGGTGGCGCCTATTTCACAATATTCTTTTTAAAATTTCGATAACGATGACTCGATGTTTAATCAAAAATAAAATTATGTGTCTTTAAAAAAAATTATAATAAGTAGATATTTTAATTACGATTCAAATTATGCAAAAAAATATTAAATTTGGATTTACGGATTGATTGTATGCTCTGTCGTAAGTTGAGATATAAAAAATTGACATAAAAAATTATAACTGATACCATGTAAGTCCAAACTCACCACGGTAAACGTCATTTATGTCGTAATTCAATTATCTACCTAGAGTAATTTTTTGATTAGAAATACAGTGATTTTGTAACGTAACGTCGTTTGTTTTATAATTTGACCGAAATAATTAAATGCATTAGGTGAAAATTTTAATTATGTACTTACTCAAAAAAAATTACGGTGTGTAAATAATTTAATTACGAATCAAATGATGCTAACTATGCATTAATTTTTGACTTTTAGACTGACTGTATAATACGATACGTAAATAACTCTACATACGATACAAAAACTTCTAAATAGTGTTTTAAACAGTAAATTTGTTGTTTAAAAAAATTACCCTATGTAGATAATTTAATTACGACATAAATGACGTTAACCGTGGTGAGTTTGGAATTACATGGTCTCAGTTATAATTATTTAAGTCAAATTTTCATATCTCAACTTACGACAGAGCGTACAATCAATCCGTAAATCTAAATTTAATATTTTTTTCATCATTTGAATCGCAATTAAAATGTCTACTTACTATATGGTTTTTTATTTTTCTAATAGATACATAATTTTATTTTTAATTAAACATCAAGTTGTCGTTATCGATTTTAAAAAAAAAAATTGTGGAATAGGCGACACCCTAGGGTGCGCGTATACCTATTTTTCGAAATATATTTTTGTATACTTACTTTTCTTTAAAAAAAACAAATGACTACTTTTTTCAAAAAAAACTCCATGAAAGCTGCCCATCTTGCCTTTAATTACAAATTTTATTGGTACCATATATTTGATCTATTTGATCTGTTAATATTTTATTAAACTTTATTTTTTTAAAATATTGTCCTATTTAGGCTAAATTAGTGTTAGTCGTTAAATTTAATTAATAGAATAGTGATGTAACGTTGACACTCACATGATGTATATAAAATAAATATGGAAAATAGGAAAAATTTAGAAAAAAATAATTTAACCAACTTTATATATATAAACTTAATAAAAAAATTAGAAAATTAAATTTAAATTTAAATTTAGAAAATTAAAATATAAATTCTAAAATATAAAACTTTTTATTTATAAATTTATGTTTAAAGGGGAAAAAAATTAGAATAGGACCGTTGGGGACTCAATTGTCCTAGTCAGAGTCGAATCCAAGGCTAGATAGGGCCCAGGCCAAGTCGCCTTACCTGGACGAGTAGGTCTAGGTTGGACCCAACCCTGAGTTCGACTCTAGATGGATTAATTGTACCCCAGTTAGGTGTGAAAGCAAAAATCGTGTGGTCCAAAAATTCGATGAAAATCGAACTGGATCAAACTGGAAAAAACAATTTGAAAATGGATGGTTCAGTTTATGGTTAATTTATTTTTGTTTGAAACGGGTTTTTAAACTGTTCATTCTACGAATCTAAAAGACAGTGGAGTCTGGTATGACCGTTAATACGTATATAATTTTATATATTATATTATATTAATTAGTATTAATATAATTAATCAATGAATACAAACAAATAATAATTTTGTTATTTAATAGTTATTTTAGTTATTTAATCGGTATGGTAAGAAATTATGTAATCATTATTAAATTGAGTTATTTTGTTGTTTAATTTGATTTTGAATACTTATTTTGATTTTGAATGTGTTTTTTTGTTCGAAAATCCGAATGAACGGTTTATTTTTCCTTATACGTTTTTTTTTTGCCAAATCTTATACGGTCTTTTGGTCATGCTTTTTTTTTATAAGAAAATTTAGTCTGAAAATATAGGTACCCAACCGAAATAGTAAAAAAAAACGGTTCAGTTTCACCCTTAGCCCTAATACATTTTCAAAGGTCCTAGTTTAGTCTATTTTTTTCCATTTTTTTATAAATAATATATTTTCTAATTTTTAATTAAAAAAATGTGTTTTTTTATTTACATTTATTTTTCTTTATTTTAAATATTCAGCGAAATACTAATTTTTTTATATTCTTTATTAATTTTTTTAACATGGGTAAACAGTATTATTGAAATTATTTATTTTTTGGCCAACTAT
This sequence comes from Chamaenerion angustifolium, assembly GCA_946814005.1. Classification (NCBI taxonomy): domain Eukaryota; kingdom Viridiplantae; phylum Streptophyta; class Magnoliopsida; order Myrtales; family Onagraceae; genus Chamaenerion; species Chamaenerion angustifolium. Next base: position 29,708,474 of record OX328277.1, on the reverse strand, counting down.
TAATTTTTATTTGGGTTAATGGTCAATGTGCCCCCTAAAGTTTGGACCAAAATTAAGATTCCCCCTTAATGTTTAAAATTTTAAATTTAGTCCTAATGTTTGGACAAAATGAAAAATCTCCTCATTCCGTCCAATTTCCGTTTAGTTCAGACGGAAACCCATCGTGTGCTTGGCATGTGCTTTTTTTTTTTTTTTTGAAATTACAAATTTACCCTCAATTACCCATCCTTCTTCTTCCTCGGTGGTGAATGTCATAGACTGCAGGAAGTTCAATCACCAAACCTAGAAACTCATCAATCATCCTCTCTGTTTTCCCTCCCCACCTAGATCCATCACTGTCAAAAATACAATCACCAAACCAAAAACTCTGCAGAAAATGGAGAAACACCACAAGAAAGATCGAGACTACGCTTGAACGAGACTGTCACTGTTTGTCGAATCTCCCCTAGCAGTGGCCCTCTGCCAAGAATGTGAGCTCAATCCCGATAACACATAAGCCATGCCTGATGCTTCGTATACGCGCCGATTCACCATTCTGTCCTGTATCTCCTTCAACTTCGCACAGAGAGAGACACAGAGACGATCACCTGCCTTTGAGGACAAAGTTTTGGACAGAGCTCCCGAACATGTCTCCAAGATAGAGACTGCTGTTGTCAAGTTGCCTCGTTCAACATCTCCAATGTTTTTCGTGTCTCTGTATTTTGCTTCACTTGCTTCTTCCAAGCTCACAAATTCTTCCAAGCTCACTTGCTTCGGTCGGAATCTGTCATTCGTCGAAGAAGAAAGAGACAACGAGCTGTGGAAGAGAAGGCGATTACACAGAAGCGGTCGAATGGACCCAGGTTTTGGACAACGAATCCGTGGCTCGTATCAACAAGGCAAGCTTAGTCCATGACATGCTCGGTTTGGTGAAGAAGCGGAGGTCTTCTTCCTTCACGGCGGCTATGACTTCGTCAGGGATCCCGTGGTTGACCACCTTGAAGAATCCGAACTTCTCGCATGCTGCCACAACGAGGTTCGACGCGTCGTACCGGTCGGAGGCGACGATCACCGGCAGATCGATGGCGTGAACCATTTCCGTCCGGAGAAGTTGATGAGTTGGCTGAGGTACTACCATGGTTAGCTAGAGAGAGAGATTTAGAAGAATATGTTCTACGGAAGTCACATTGAAGAACAACTTAGCTTGAAGAACAACTTAGCTTGAAGAACAACTGGAAGTTCCATGGAGGACATTTTTGTCCATTTAATATAAAAAAAAGTCACGTGATTTGCACATGATGACATTCCCGTTAGTGTTAAACGGAAATTGGACGGAATTGGGGGATTTTTCATTTTATCCAAACATTATGACTAAAATTTAAAATTATAAACATTAAGGGAAAATCTTAAATTCGATCCAAACTTTAGGGGCACGAGCCATCAACCCGTTTTTATTTGCGCCATAATTCGGCAGTCGCGTTCGGCTTTGAAGTTTGAACCACAGCCACAGGGAGTGAATACACACCAACAATATTAAAGTATTGGTTGGACTTTTTCGTGAACTGTAGCATTTCCATTGGGTGGGGCGGGGTTGGGTCTGTCAGTGGTCAATGGCAGATGTAGGAATTTTTTCTAAATGGGTGGAGTGGGGTCTGAAAAAAAAAACAGTGTATATATTCAATTATTTTTTTTTAAAAAAAATATAGGCATAAGTGTTATCATGAGTAATGCATAATGTTTTTCGGCCCAAAACGTTTTGGGCCATGCACTACCACATGTTAGCGTTTGGCCTATTCAATTATTTATTTTTTCTGACGACTCAATGTTTAATTAAAAATTAAATTATGTATTTATTAAAAAGATTACAGAAAATAAATGTTTTAATTGCGATTTAAATAATACAAAAAAATATTAAATTTGGACTTACAGATTGTCTGTACGCACTGCCGTAATTTGAGATATAAAAATTTGACTTAAAAAAATATAACTCATACCTTGTAAGTCCAAACTCAACACGGTTAATGACATTTATGGCGAAATTCAATTATCTACATACCCTAATTTTTTTGGATGATTTTTATTATATATATATATATAATTTTTTAATCTAACATCGTATGTCCTATAATTTCACCGGAATAATAAAATGAATTAGGTGATAAATTTAAGTATATACTTACAAAAAAAAATAAAAAAATACAGTACGTAGATAATTTAATTACGACATAAATGACACTTACTATGCGTTAATTTTTTATTTTCGGATTGACTGTATAATACGACAGATAATACATATATAGATAGATAGATAGAGAAAAAGATCCATATGCATAGTTTTTTTATCGCTCATATTATACGGTCATTTTGAAAGTAAAAAATTAACGTCTAATTAGCGTCATTTATGTTGTAATTAAATTATTTACGCACTGTAATTGTTTTTAATTTTTTTTGAGTAAGTATATAATTAAATTTCTCACCTAATTCATTTTATCATTCCGGTCAAATTATAGGACAAATGATGTTAGGTTAAAAAAATAAATATATATCTAATCAAAAAATCCAAAAAAAAAAATAGAGTAGGTAGATAATTGAATTTTGTCCTAAATCTCGTTAATCGTGTTGAGATTTGAATTACAGAGTATGAGTTATATTTTTTAAGTCAAATTTTTATATATCAACTTACGACTGAGTATACAGTTAATCCGTAAGTTTAAATTTAATATTGTTTTGCATAATTTGAACCGCAATTAAAATATCTATTTACTGTAATTTTTTTAAATTGATACATAATTTAATTTTAATTAAATATCGAGTCGTCAAAATTAAAAAAAAAAAAAAAATGAATTGGGCACATCTCTAGGTAGAGCCCATGCCAAAATGGAATTGGGCGCTACTCAAGGTATCGTTTTTGGCAAAAAAAATAAATAAATTACGTTTTATCCACAATAACGCGTATGACTATATTTTTAAATATTGTTTTTGAGTATATACTTTTTTTAAAAAAATCGTACATGTATATTTTTCTAAAAAAATCCAAATTTAGTGTGTGCAAATTTTTAGGTAAATTTTATCCATTTATAATTGCACAGAGTTAAATCACTTAAATAAATGTTGGCAAAAAAAACCCACTTAAATAAATGTTGGCAAAAAAACCCCACTTAAATAAATAAAAATATCATATTACTATTTGCTAGTACATGTCATGTGTGCAAATTTTTATTTAAATGGATATATTTAAAAAATTATAGACATTTTTATATTAATTTGTTACAGTGAGTGGAATGAAATTGGAAGTATAAGATATCATGTTATTAGAGAGTTTTTCAAATGATTTTTTTTATTACTATAGTAAGAAGTGAATAAATAAACATATTTATAGGGGTTAAAAATATTATATTTTAGAAAATGAATAAATATATACACATTGTTGAGTATTGATAGTGACAACTCAATAAGGAAAAGATACCAAATGCCCAATAACCATGGAGGGGGTGAACCCAGGTTATTCGAACTGGACCGACCTATGCTAAAGTCGATCTGGTCCTCAATAGAGTGGTCCAAAGTCGGGCCCAAGCTAATATGGACGCCAAATGCTCTATCGCTGGTCGTCATTCATCACCAAGTCACGAACTCCTACTGCTCGTCCTGAAGAGAGTCTTGTCTCTCTCCTCTGGTCTCACCAACCGTTACTAAAGATAAGGCCACGATATCCCGCATATCTCGGGCACATATTCTTTAAATATTACATATGGTAACTGCAATATTACGACATAATCGTAGTATCTACTATCCTAATCTTCAACAGCACAACATTCACTAAGATATACTGTTGCATTCTACGGTTTGGTCTCCCTACTCTATAAATACTCTTGCTTTTCAATACATTCATTACGTTCTGAGCTATATACACACATACTCATTTAAGCATCGGAAAGGGACCCAGAGACACCCCATCTGTTGCGATCCCCTTCCTGCAGGTTCACTGGAGCTAAGGCGAGAGCATTTTTCAACCATCCATTGACATTCAATTCACTGCCAAATCAGCATTCAGAAAATCAAGATCCAACACACATGCATTAAAAAAAAATATAATATGGTGGATTCTTCAAAGTTTCAAATAATAGATTGTTATATAAAGAAAAAAAATATGAATTTAAGTCCGAATGATTTTACAATTTATAAATTAATGATCGTGACACCTGATGCTTTAATTCAATTTAACTTATTAAAATTATATTTAAGAATTTTGTGTATTTACACCCTATTTCATTAAAAAAATAATTTGGCACCACTCGACTCAAACACTAATTGATAATTATCTTGAGGACGAGAGTGGTAAAAACAAATTCAACTTTGGGTGTTGTGTAATTTAAATTTTTTATTATTTATTTATTCAAAAATTTATATTTATTCCTTACTTTTTTTAAAACTTTATTATACTTAATTTTGTTCTTTTTAATCTAGTGGTTGTTGTCTGATTTCCTTCTCTTTCCATGCAACTCACAAAGAGGGGAGGGGTTCCATCTTATATTAGGGTATCAAAATTTGATCCAACTCTTGGGTCACCCGCCTACGGATCGGGTTTAGGTCATAATTTTTAACTCATAGATCATTTTGACACGACTCATGAATGACCCGTGAAAACACAAATTAAGTTTGAGTCAGAAGCCTTGACCCACGAGTCAATCCATGACCCGTCCCATTTATATATTTTAGTATGTTTTTGTTTTTTATTGAAATGGTGGGTCGATCGAGTCAGACTGACCAGCGGGTCATGGAGGCCGAACGAGTTAGTCTGACCCAACTCTTACCATTCCTGACGGGTCATTCTGACTCGCGAGTTGACCCACCAACCCGCGAGTCAAGTTTGAGTTTCAAAAATTGACTCATACTATTACACGGGTCGTGTTTGGGTCAGAAGATCCCTGACACGACTCATGGGTCGACCCATGATCCGTTTTGACACCCCTAAATTCTTTTGTGGATTTTGAACTGAAAATTGCAACTTGTTTATAATTTCGTTATTTTAAAACATTTTTTTATTGATTATTAGCTAAAATCAGAAAATATAGGAGTTAAGATACATTTCCAATGATTTAAACAATGGTTAAATACCAAGGAGCTACCTGAATTTTGGACGTTTTTCAACTAGCTACCCTAACTTACAAAATTCAAAATGAGCTAACTCAACTTCGACGAAGGTGCAAATAGTTCCCTCCGTTCAATTTTTCGTCAACTGTTGACAAAATTTCGTCGGAAATTTGATAGAAATTCGTCAGAAATTGGACAGATGTAGTTATTTGCACATTCGTCTAAGTTGATGTAATCCATTTTGAATTTTTAAAGTTCGGGTAGCTCGTTACAAAACGTCCAAAGTTTAAATAGCTCCTTAATATTTAACTAACCATGACACTCTCTTTTTCATTCTTATTTCTATTTCTCTATAAGAAAGGTTTCTTCCTTCCTTTGTTCCTAACATTATTGAGGGCCCACAAAAGATATTTGTCGGGTATGTGTATTGTGTAATGCTAAATCTTGTCTATATAATGTAATACTAGGCTATCTTTATCCCCTTGGATCAATAGTTCTAAGGTACAAAAGAATTTGGATGGAGTATTATATGTATATTAGTGAAAAAAGAAGATGTTAATAGGAATTGTATATGCAAACTAATGATGTATTAACTAGATTCGACCCACATACACTGATCTGATGGGATCCACTTCATATTCTTTTGGACCTTATGGTATTCTTGTTGGCTGTCTCAACTACTCCACATACATACTCTTTGCCTAGATTGGTGGGGTGTAGGAGTGTCAATTTTGGATACAATATTTATGGGTGACTCGTTTATAAGTGTGTTTGTGTTATGTTTGGTTGAACATTTTGAGTCGTGAGTCATTTTGATATGATGTTCGTTCAACTTAAATAAAAATGAATCATAAATGTATAATATGTAAAAGTGAGTTAACTTTTAGACTCATACAATTAAAAATATACTATGTAAAAGTTTATGGATTAACCAAGTCCGAGTCAGGGATGAAGCCAAAAAACTTGTTCAGTGGGGCAAGTATTAGAGTAAAAGTAGATAGTTAAACTAAAAGAAATTCAGCGGGAGCAAATGCATGATTTAAAAAAGCTAAATTGAAAATTATTATATTTTTAAGGTCAAAATTACACCAAGTTAAAAGTTGAGGAGTCCCTTCTTGCCTTCGTCCCTGATCCGAGTCATATAAGTCGCATGGGTATGTGGGTCGCATGAATTTACAGATCCCGCAGATCAATACATTGATAAAACAAATATCCTTCAAATTGAAATGAACATTTTTGGCCATAAATAAATAAAAATGAGCATGGGCTCACATGTTATGTGAGTTGACCGTGTACTCACGGGTCATATTTAATTTGAGTATATTTTGACACGACTCATCTCGATACGATCCACGTTTGACTCATCGACACAAATTAACATTTCTAATTGGTGTCATTTGAACGGAGCCAAATAAGGGCGAGAGAAAGCAATTAACATGTGTTAAATTTTAGATATAAAAATTATACTTATTTGATATAAATTTTTAAAATCTTAAATTTATCCCTATTTTTGTCATTTAAATATTTACCTTCACTCTAATTTTTTTTTTTCCAAATTAGGATAAATTTATAGTCCATGATGTTTTTCACATAAACATAAGGTTAGAAGACTAACAACTGGCTAACATAAATACATAATATTAAAAAAAAAATAAACTTTACTATTATAGTATAAGGGCGAAGCGAAACTATTAGAATTCTCACTTTTGGAAGATACTATGCTATATTTATATTTATATTTATTCTCCATATTATATATTACATTAACGATTACTACTGTCTACTCGATTGAAAACATTCCTCAATTTTCCAATAGTAATAGAAATTGTACAAATTCCACAAAACGCAATCAAACAAGCCATAAGCTGGGTAAATAACAAAAATTAAGGATAGTAAAAACAAAAATCGTAATATTTTCTAAGGTAGTGAGAGAGAATCTTCTTCTTCTTCAATCTTCACTAACCGTACAAAGATCAACTTTCTGTACAGGTGATGTATCAGTTGTTTAGTTTATCATCGTTCTGCAGTAATGGTTTAATTCATGGAAGAAGAGCTCTCTGGTACTTCGTTACCGTAGAACCATAATCCTCAGGGACGCCCCTTTTCCTGCAAACCCGGCCACAACTGAGCAGACCATCCTGAAGAAAAACCGGCGGCGGAAATAATGCAATCTTCACCGGAGGAATCTCTGACGACTCTATCGTCGGCGGTGGGTGTCTCCACTGAGGAAGTGGCCCGGCCAGGAGCAGCGTCTGAAGTAAAGGTCCTGCCTTCATCACCGCCTGCAGAAGCTTTCCCTTTTCCGGCAACGGCTTGTGGGGTAACATTTCGTCGAGTTTCAGAAATTGCGGCGGTAAGACGATGCTTTCTTCACAATCAGAAGTTAAAATTCTGTGGTTAGATTCGTTTTCTCTTGTGCGTTCATGTTCATGCTGTTGCAGTACGATGTTTTGGAGGAGCAACCTTTGACATTGGTCGTGAGCTTCGTCTCTTTCCCGCGCCACCTTTTCGACGAGCTTCCGTATGTGTATTAACTGGTGTTCTCTCTTGTTGATCTCTTGTTCGACTGCAAGCTTGGTGTTTTCCAGCTCTAGGGTTGTGTACAGAAGGCAATGCCTCAAGTCCTCCATGGTCTGGAAGATGGAGGGTCAAATTGGTCAAATCACAATTGCATTATGTTGTTTATGGATCAAAGCATGAAGAACTGTATATACCTTTGATTGGGAGTCATATGAAGAGTGGAGGAGAGAGCTCTGTTGGATCTCCATGGTCTGGTTTTCTCTGTAAGACTGAAGAAAAGCAATAATAGAGAAAGGGAGAGAACACATACTCATGGTGGAGTTATCATGTTATGTGATTCCTTTTAAAAGGGAATTAGGATCAATAGTTCTTGTTGTTTTTCAATTAATTTATATCTTTCTTTAAATAATTAAGATGGGACTGGAAAATTAAACTTTAAACTGTAATTATAATAATAAGATTATAGTATTTACAAAATGTCACTCGTAGTTTAATATATGATAAAGATTATGTTACAGTTATTGATGGATAATGGGTGATGTTCCTGGATTGTATGGGATTCTTTGCCTATATATATATATATAAACTGGGTCCAATATTGAAACTAAGATAAGGTTTCGACTTCAAGAGGAGATCATAGTTAATATAACCGTCAGAGACAGGTGACGCTTCTTCATCTGTCACTCGTCACGTGACAGAATAACATAAGGTCACTGACTCAAATGATTAGACAGAATGATTATAAGTTACCGCGATTAGTTATTACCATTCAGAGGCAGATTAACCACAATTAATGAGTTAACCCCTCTTATAAATAAATATGCACTTGGTGAATTAACTTACTTCGGTCAATTAACTTACTTCTTACATTTTTAGTACACTGGTTCAAAAGTTTAGTAATTACTTTATCATCGGATGAGAAACAAACATGTCAACCCAAATTTTCATTTCTGAAAGAAAAGTAACAAGATTAACGGTTTTATGGTCTAGGGTTAAGTGTATCATTGCTACCCACAAACTTGACTTATGAAAACTTTGGTAGGGTAAAGTTGAATAAGGTCAATATTCCCGGTCTCGCTCGACTTTATTACTCTGGGTATAATCTTGTAGATGTACGAGCATTACAATTGATTTTTTTATTGTGTAATTTTAATTTTAAAATTTAAAATTTAATATTTTTTTATATTTTAATTCTCGTTGCTCTAAACTTAAACCCTAATTTTGTCACATAATATTACTTCTAATTTTTAATTATAATAAATTTGCAAATTCTTTCCTTCCTCTTAAATGAGATTGAATTATGAAATAATAAATAATTTGTAGGCTCGGCTGCTGCTAAATCTGTAACATGTTGTAAAGAAACGTAGGAATCTCCAAAACAACTAACGAACTTCTTTAGGGGATGTTTGGTTTATACTTTATTTCTATTTTTAGTCATAGATTCTGTTTCAGTTGTGTTCCCTTCAAAAAGAAACAAGGCAAAGCAAATAAAGTGTTCATGAAGACCATCTTTCTTTGAAACCTCATTTGATTATGCTTCCCTTGCACGACAAGTAATTGTATTTGTATTTGTAATTAACAAGAAGATTAGATAATTAAATCAAATTTTCACCTAATACTTTACAATGTTAAATTTAAAAAAGTGTGGGGTGGAGGAATTTATATATAATTTTTTTTATAGACGCCGACTTTATTTATATTAGTTAATTATATGTAAGTGGGTTCGAATAAAAATCAAGAGAATCATTAAGTCGGTCATTATGTATAATAATAGATATAATTTTATTAGGCGAATATAAAAAAATATATATATAGTCAGCTTCATCTTCTAATTATTACATTCATTTTTTGGAGTCTTTCTATTTATATTGAAGAGGTCCTCAATTTCTCATATATATTAGGATAAAAAGGTTTTAGATTTAATTATTAACTCTTAAAATAATTTTGGATCTCTAAGAATAATTAGGTTGAATTTTCTTAGGGTTAATGGTCAATGTGCCCCCTAAAGTTTGGACAAAATTTAAGAATCGCCCTTAATGTTTAAAATTTTAAATTTTAGTCCTAATGTTTGGACGAAATCAAAAATCCCCCCTATTCGTCATAAGACCGTTTATTTGAGACGGTAAACCGAACATGTGCCCTGCACGTGCCTTTACTTAAGTTGAAAAGACACAAGTGCCCTTACCTTGACAAACTTTAGGGGGAAATATTAAACAAGTTAAATACGTTAAGGGGGATAGTTAATCCACGTGGGAAATATCAAGAACATCGAATCTTCATTGCAGAACTAAAAACCAGTTTCATACAGCAACATTACATACTTCATAACGAACTTTTTACATGATTCATTACAAATACACTATACCAATCGAATATCAACCGATTGAACTACCAAAGGAAAACACCCATCTAACTCATCCTTAATCCGAGTACTACCATGGTTAGCTAGAGAGAGAGATGGGGAAGGATGGTGGCGGGAGAAGGACGGAAGAAGAACAATTTCTACGGAAGGATATGTTCTACGGAAGGGAGAAGAACAATTTCTACGGAAGGGAGAAGGAAGAGAGCGGGAGATGGGGAATGATATGTTCTACGGAAGTTCAATTTATGGGCAAAAGCTTGAAGTTCCATGGAGGACATTTTTGTCTATTTAATATTAAAAAAAGTCACGTGATCTGCACATGATGACATTCTTGTTAGTGTTAAACGGAAATTGGACGGAATGGAAGAATTTTTTATTTTGTCCAAACATTATGACTAAAATTTAAAATTTTAAACATTAAGATAGATTCTTAAATTTTGTCCAAACTTTAGGGGGCACATTGACCATTAACCCAATTTTCTTATTAAAAACAGTCATTTTTAGAGAGAAAATGTTAACCTTATTGCGCTGAAATTCTGGGGGGAAATATTATTATATAGAAAAATCTCATTATTTGTTTTTTTTTTCTTTTAAAAAATAAAATAAATAAATATGGATAGAGTCTCGAGTTTTTTTTTTTAATAGGCACTTGAAAAAAAAATAATAGAAAAGTAAATATGTAAAAACAATATTTCGAAATTTGAATATACATACACCCCAGAGTAGCGAGAATTGACAATGCGCGCACACCAGAGAACGTGTATTGCATTTTGGCAATACACGCCACGCCACATGGTAGTGATTTTACTGTTTAAATAGTGAATTTTACTATTTATATATACTTTTGTATTGTTTTTTACGTATCGTATTATACAACAAATCTGAAAGTCAAAAATTAACGTCTAGTTAGCGTCATTTAATTCGTAATTAAATTATCTACACATTGTAATGTTTTAGATTTTTTTTTGAGTAAGTACATAATTAAATTTTTCACCTAATGCATTTAGTTATTTCGGTCAAATTATAAAAACAAACGATGTTAGGTTAAAAAATCACTGTATTTCTAATCAAAAAAATTACCGTAGGTAGATAATTGAATTACGACATAAATGACGTTAACTATGGTGAGTTTGGACTTACAGAGTTTGAGTTATATTTTTTAAAATCAAATTTTCTTATCTCAACTTACGGCAGAGTATACAGTCAATCCGTAAATCCAAATTTAATATTTTATTGCATAATTTGAATCTCAATTAAAATATCTACTTACTATAATTTTTTTAATAGATACATAATTTTATTTTTAATTAAACATAAAGTTGTTGAAGAAAAAAAAGGCTCAGCCCCTTTTGTGGCATGTATTGACAAAATGCAATACACTCTCCCCTAATGTGCGTGTATTGCAATACACGCTACCCTGAGGTGTGCATATACACAGATTTCGAAATATATTTTTTACTTATTTACTTGGCTATTTTTTTTTTCAAATGCCCTACTTTTTCAACAAAAAAAAATCTACAGTCTCAGCATAAATATGGATAAAATAAAATAATTAGGTTGATGATTTTGACTAGCTAAGCGGTAACTCCCACGAAGTATGTGTATGTATAATAAGTCTATATATATAATATAAAATGGATTCAAATTTTTATGCATAAGATTAATTTTTTAATTTCAGATTGGACTTGGAAGTGTTAAAAGTTAAATCCTCTAATATTCCATCTCCAATTCTCCACCGATAATAAAACACTAGAAAAATAAAGCCTTGAAATTTTTTGGAAACTCTCCTTACAATTTTTATTTTTTTTGGCCATCTCAAATTTTTATTAAGGTAGATGCGAACTAAGTCCGACAACTGTATGGTAAATTTGTTTATACCTGTGATTGTTTACATTATGTGTTAAGTAGTTAACTGCATCATTATGGTGATGTGCGGTTATGTTCATAATTTTTTTACCCATAATGATTATGATTACAATGTTTACTTGTTTCATAAAAAAAAAACATTTTCACATACCCCTCGTGTGGATCGCTTAGAGCTAAATAATAAAATTGAAAACCAAACACTATAGTATTTGATTCATAACGTGTTTATAATTAACCATAAATGTATATAATATATAAGAACTTATCATGTAATTACATTTCAACATGTATGTCAAACTTGAATTAATCTCGACTGTATTGAAATTAATGTATTTTAACAAATAAGTTAATCCTCTACCATAAAAAGTCCAAAATTTGATTTAGAAACGATAGGCTAAAATATGATACTTCTAATATTATACGAATTTTAGGGAGCAATAATGTATGCATATAGAAAGTAAGTGTCTTAATTATTAATGAGGTAACAATTAAGTATTTACATGGATACTTAACTTGGATCATGGTCAATCATCTAGAGTAGGCTAATAGAATATGCCACCAACAACCTAGAGTTGAAAAGTCGGTCATTCACACACAATTTGAATATTTTGCACGAACACTTGGGGGATTCGAACTAGTGACCCTGAAGTCAAATCACTCGAGAGTTAGCGCTCTCAACCACTAGACCACTATACCACAATTGTTGGTGGTAATTAGTTAAGATTGATTATTTCCCAATTTTCAGGGACTATAGTATAAAATGCAAGGTTGCATATCAACCCGTAATATAATGTTTGGGTAGAAATTCATTCCGCTATGCACCATTAACATCTCTATGGAGTATGGATGGATGACTACGATGTAGGAAAGATCTATTTATAAACTCACGTAAAATGATGGAGCATTAATATTTTAATTCTTAATTAAAATTTTCAACTTTGAATCCTGAAAATGGTAAAAAGTAAAATAAAATTGACTATTACCCTTTACAAATTAATGGAAATTATTTTAATTGTTAAAAAAAATATATATTTAACAGTTGATCCTAAAACACCTGCAAAAAAATTCATTTAACAAAAAGAAATATTGAATTTTTTCAAAAAGGTGTATGTTAAAAAAAATAGAAAAGTAAATATATAAAAAAATATTTTAGAATTTAGGTACACGCGCTACTGTGGATTGTACACTATTTTTTTTGTTTACACAGTAGCGCCTTTTGGCGATTTGGAAATGACGCTACCTTGGGTAGTGCCATTACCAAATCCGTTTTTTTTTCCTAAATCCTTAATTTCGACAACTCGATTTTTAATTAAAATTAAATTATGTATATGTAAACACCTGATTTTGGCTCGGGATCATAATACCGTATGAGAGGAATCGAGATTTGAAAAATATATTTTTTTTTTTTTTTTAAAATAATAAAAAAATTTAAAAAAATAATAAAAAATTCCAACGGTGGAAAATTGCCTCTTTTCCACCGATTTTATTTTTTTATTATTAAAAAAAAAAAACGTTTTTTTTATATTATTAAAAAAAAAAAGTTTTTATTAATTAATTAAATATGTGTACATTTTCTCTATAAAATGAGGGTAGCTTCAATGAATGAGGAAGGCTTCAAGAAGGTAAGGCTACGGTGGTGAGCTTGAGAGAATGAAAAAAAAAGAGTGAAAAATACCGATAATTATCGGACTCGGTTCCTCGTACGGTATTTTATCCTCCCATGAGTTAGGTATATTTCTCTCATCTTCAATCTCATATTTTGTATTTTCTAAATGTGAAATAAAATTGAGAGTTTATATACATATATTATATGTTTATGTATAATATACTTGTTAATATATATATATATATATGTATAATATATGTTTATATTATATTTATGTATTACTATATATATTTATATTATGTTTATACTATTATATATATATGTATAATATATATTTATATTATGTTTATGTATTACTATATATATCTATACGTGTAATATATATTTATATTATGTTTATGTATTACTAATTACTATATATATCTATATGTATAATATATATTTATATTATGTTTATGTAATACTATATATATCTATATGTATAATATATATTTATATTATGTTTATGTTATCTATTTATCTATATGTATAATATCTATTTATATTATGTCTATGTAATACTATATATATATATTATGTATTATGTATAATATATGTATATTATGTATATGTGAAAAAAATTTCAAAATTGACTTAGGTCATTCCCAAACTTTGATGAAGGTTACAACTCGGTCCTTGGACTCTCGGGTCATTTCTGGGACGTTATCGAGTGTTATAAACCAAACCGGAAAAGTTTTGGGCCATTTGTGCAAATTCTGTGTTTTGTTTTAATTCAGCTCGTTTTTTTTAAAAAATTACATTTTAATTTCTAAACTTTTCTAGACATTCCATGATTTCTCAAAATGTTACAAATAAGTCTAGAATAATTTTTGGGTTATTTTTGGAATTTTATCAAGTGTTACAAATAAATCTAGAATAGTTTAGGGTCAATTCTGTAATTTTAAAAAACTATTTTCAGTGAAGTTATATTTTTTTTCGAAAATTACAATTTTTATTCCTAGATTTTTCTGGACATTCCATGACTTTTCAAAATGTTACAAATAAGTATAGAATAATTTTCGAGTTATTTTAGAACTTTACCAAGTGTTACAAATAAGTCCAGAATAATTTAGGGTCATTTCTGCAATTTTCGAAAATATTTGTCCAATTCAGCTCAAATTTTTATAAATTGCATTTTGGTCCCTATATTTTTTTGGACATCCTATAACTTCTTAAATGGGACAAATTAGTCCAACGAGCTTAATATTTTCAAAAATTATGCGTGCATGTTTTGACACGTTTAAAATGGCTCGAGAGTTAAACCATTTTCTTTGGAGCACGATTAACTTTAGTTCTCTCTTGTTTATTTGAAAAAAAAAAATTGTTTGTGCATGGTTTGTTTAATTTAAAGAAAATGCATGTAGTTTTATTTTGGGCCAAGCATGATTAAAACGGGCAATTCGGGCAAAATTGAAAAACATTTCAAAAGCAAATTAAAGTACCGAAAGGGCGGATTATAAGCTCGCGAGCTTTTAAGACGTAATCAAACCCCCGAACTCGATTCTCTGGACGTAGACCTTTCTAAGCCCTAGGATGTTAATTTCATGTACCCTAGGCAATTTTAGGATTCCGATTAGCCTTCAATTAATCGGTGGCGACTCTTTCAAAATATTTCGATCCGGTTGATGACCCCGCTCGACCGGACCCATCGCTCGCCAAGACCCGACATTTTCAAAAACGAAAATTTAAAAATATTTTTCCAAAACGGGTCGGGAAAGTCGGATCCGACGTCCGACAATTTGGCGACTATGCTGGGGACCTCTTTTAGAGGGTTTAGGCTTTGTCATGTTTGCTTTGCCATATTATATTTTGTCATATCTGTTTTGACCGTTTGCTCATGCTTGCAGTTTCAAATTTTGTCCAAAAGACGATGTAATTGTAATAAAAAAAAAAATTCTTGTTTTGCACACACCACGTTGGTTACCATTACCCGCTCGGACCTGGAGCACATTAAGAGCTTAGGGAGTTTAGTAGGGGAATGCGCCCGGAGCGGTTTGGACCGCCGGTACGCACCCAAACAACTCAACTCGATGATCGGAATGGGCCCGTGATCCTCTTTAGGGGGTGAGGTTCCGCTGGTTCAGAGGACTTAGAAATTCCATCCATTTAGAACAAAAGCTCCACACCGTGTTTAGTCTTTACCAGTTTTGTGTGTACTTTCATTTTTGGGCTCAACTAATGTAAATGAGAATTCGGCCCGTGTATTTGGATACGAGATTGACCCACAACCCATGAAGAAATTTGGCCCATGAAGAAGTTTGGCCCATTGATGTAAATGTGTTTTGTTTTGGCCTTAGATCATGACATGTATAGGATTGGGCCTTTTGTATTATATATTCCAGACTGTTGTAAATGTAATACGAGTCTTACTAATGAAGTTAAATTCTCGCACTTGCATTGCATTTTTAAAAAAAAAACAAATAATGTAAGTTCCGTTCATTCAATCTTGTATCCTTAAGACGTTTCACGCACCATCTTTGGTAAGGATTAAAAAAAAAATCATTGCCCTCACATTAAGGTCATACAACCCTACGGTCGAAATTGCCTGAATATGGAAAGTCATGACAAAAGAGAATCAGAAATACGTGAACAAGAAGATTGACGAGGTTCACGAGCTCGTAAACTACAAAGTCAATTGGATTCTCAACGACTTGTCTGAATTATGAAATATGGAAAAACGTGTCTGCGTGATTAACAACAACGGAATACGTTCACAAGTTCCATTCGACACCAGCAAGTCCGTCTTTCAACCCGAATGAGATAATCAGGGATAGACTCCAACAACCACCGTCATTCTAGCAATGTTGGGGCACTTTGGAAAAATGTGGGGGCAACATTGCTAAGTTGAATGACACCCTTGAACAATTCATACGAAGAATGAGGCAAATAAAAAGATTTTCAAAATACATGTCCTCGACCTTCGTTCGAACCAAGGAACAAGCAACAAATGCACTCAATGAGCTACGTCGTTGTGTGAAACGTCTTAAGAACTAGACATCGATTGGCCAAATCCTTATAAAGTATTTTTGAAAAAAAACTTTTGCCATACATGCAATCAAAGTCTACGAATGGAATGAACGGAACATGCAGAATTTTTGAAATCAATCATGCATGATCAATTGTGTATTCATCCTTCTTACTATGGTATTTTGGATTTAGGTTTCCGGAAATCCATGCGACATTCGATGACTCCGGCACCTCAAAAACACGAGGAGAATTTCATCAAGCTAAAGCAAACCATGCACACCATGAGTTCCCGCACAGTGCAGTCAATCGCTGGCATGACCTCCTAGGTCAAGCAGATATTTGCTTTTCTAAGCTCCGGGCAGCCGTGACTACCATAATATCCCTGATCTCGTCTTCCCGAGGAACACTACTGTCATGGTACTTCATCAATCCATGTAAGGCACTTTTTCCATCCTGACGAAGCTCTACCTCCCACATATGGCCATCCTGACCAAGGTCCACCTCCCACATATGACCATCACACACCCGGAAGGAAAAAAATACTTTTAGGACTGAGTTTTCGTCCTAATTTCAAAGATTATGAATTCTCCTGGAGGAAACATTTAGCCGAAAGTTCAGGGACATTGTTGTTTCCTCTCCTTGCCGTTTCATTACCAGGCCCACACCAAGTGATCCAACTCGATGACATTGATGCTCACGGGGGCTTGTCATGCTTAATTTCAACCGGTATCACTAGTGGAGCTCTCCTCAATGAAGCTCCCAGGGGCTTTTTCGTCCGTCCACTCGCTAATGGGGGCACCCTTGCTGAATCTGACTTTATACATTACAGTGAATGATCTGTTGGCTCAGACGACATTTCAATTTGAAACACAAAATCAAGCAGATACCAAATTGTATCAATTCCTGAATGCAGTGAGTGAGGAGTATGATCAGGAAAAACGAGATCTACTCCGAGAAAAATCCGTTACCTGATGAAGAATCCACTTATGCAACTATCCGATCAAGGAAGGGACCAGAGATAAGTAATGGGTACCGCAGCAAAGAGGGACACCGAGGTTCATCATCATAATTGAGCCCGTCTTCTATGTTACGCCTCGCTTAGAGAAAGTGGCAATCATAGTCAAATCGACCCACTCCACCAGACCACATTCGACCACCGGAAAAGGGAAGGTTGTTTTACAAAGTAAAGGAGATGAGAAAAACAACTCCCTTTCGTTTGATCGAGCTAAAGCATAGGCGACTTAAATAGAGATGAAAAGACGTCATTGTTGACACGGGGAAGACGTCATCAAGATGTCATTGTTGACACGGGACAGACACCGTTGTTGACCCCTGCAGAAGAGTTGCCATTGTTGACACGGGGAATACACCATTGTTGACTCCTGCATAAGAGTCACCATTGTTGACACGGGACAGACGTCGTTGTTGACTCCTGCATAAGAGATGCCATTGTTGACGCTCGTCGTTGTTCACAACAGGGGAGACGTCATTGTCGATGCAGAGAGATGCCATTGTTAGCAGCGTCGATCGGAAAGGCTTGAAATGTAGCCACTACGGAAAGTTCGTCACAGCAAGGCGAAGTACTTCCAACTGATCGGATTCCCTGAAGGGTGGAGAAACCCATGGAGGGACAACAACAATGACGCCAGCAACGTCATCACCACGGGGATGAAAGCTGCGAAGAAGAGAAGCAAACCAACAATCACCTTGTGTTCTTATTTGCGTTCAAAAAAAAAATTGGCAACGCTCGCGCCCATGAGTAAAATTTCTCCGGGAAACCAAAAACTGTCAATGGGGATCAAAATCAAAGAGGTTTCAACCTATTGTTGTACAATCGAAGAATCAGACAGTCAACCATGACTCACTGATATAAAAAGATACTTGGCGTACGGAGTTCCCAGAGAACACCACAAGAAAATGTCTGAATGGTCATGCTTGAAAGGACTTGCAATTAATTACCCAGTGGCCCGACTATACCCATTTGAGATGCGTGAATGCTAAAGAAGTTGAACATCTAATGGAAGAAATTCATGAAGGTTGTTGCGGCTCACACATGAACGTGCAAGACTTGGGTACTTTGGGTTCACCATGATGGCTGACTGTATGTAAACACCTGATTTTGGCTCGGGATCATAATACCGTATGAGAGGAATCGAGATTTGAAAAATATTAAAAAAAAAAAAAAAAAAAAAATTTTTTTTTTAAATAATTCAAAATTTTAAAAAAATAATAAAAAATTCCAACGGTGGAAAATTGCCTCTTTTCCACCGATTTTATTTTTTTATTATTAAAAAAAAAACGTTTTTTTTTATATTATTAAAAAAAAAAAAGTTTTTATTAATTAATTAAATATGTGTACATTTTCTCTATAAAATGAGGGTAGCTTCAATGAATGAAAGGGGGCTTGGAGAAGATGAAGCTACGGTGGTGAGGTTAGTTTCAATGAGAAGAGAAGAAAAAAAAATAGAAAAAAAAAAGATAGAAAAAAAAGAGAGTGAAAAATACCGATAATTATCGGACTCGGTTCCTCGTACGGTATTTTAAACCTCCCATGAGTTAGGTATATTTCTCTCATCTTCAATATCATATTTTGTATTTTCTAAATGTGAAATAAAATTGAGAGTTTATATACATATATTATCTATTTATGTATAATATACTTGTTAATATATATATATATGTGTATATTATATATTTATATTATGTTTATGTATAATATATATTTATATTATGTTTATACTATATATATATCTATATGTATAATATATATTTATATTATGTTTATGTATTACTATATATATATCTATATGTATAATATATATTTATATTATGTTTATGTATTACTATATATATATATCTATATGTATAATATATATTTATATTATGTTTATGTATTACTATATATATCTATATGTATAATATATATTTATATTATGTTTATGTTATCTATTTATCTATATGTATAATATCTATTTATATTATGTCTATGTAATACTATATATATATATTATGTATTATGTATAATATATGTATATGTGAAAAAAAAAACAAATTTCAAAATTGACTTAGGTCATTCCCAAACTTTGATGAAGGTTACAACTCGGTCCTTGGACTCTCGGGTCATTTCTGGGACGTTATCGAGTGTTATAAACCAAACCGGAAAAGTTTTGGGCCATTTGTGCAAATTATTTTTTCTTAATTCAGCTTAAAAAAAAAAAATACAATTTGATTTCTAAACTTTTCTAGACATTCCATGATTTCTAAAAATGTTACAAATAAGTCTAGAATAATTTTCGGGTTATTTTTAGAATTTTACCAAGTATTACAAATAAATCTAGAATAGTTTAGGGTCAATTATGTAATTTTAAAAAATATTTTCAGTTAAGTTATATTTTTTTTCGAAAATTACAATTTTTATTCCTAAATTTTTCTGGACATTCCATGACTTTTCAAAAATGTTACAAATAAGTCTAGAATAATTTTCGGGTTATTTTAGAACTTTACCAAGTGTTACAAATAAGTCCAGAATAGTTTAGGGTCATTTCTGCAATTTTCGAAAATATTTGTCCAATTCAGCTCAAATTTTATAAATTGCATTTTGGTCCCTATATTTTTTTGGACATCCTATAACTTCTTAAAATTGGACAAATTAGTCCAACGAGCTTAATATTTTTAAAAATTATTCGTGCATGTTTTGACACGTTTAAAATGACTCGAGAGTTAAACCATTTTTTTTCGAGCACGATTAACTTTAGTTCTCTCTTGTTTATTTGAAAATAAAAAAAAATAATTGTTTGTACATGATTTGTTTAATTTAAAGAAAGTGCATGTTTTTTTTTTTGGGTCAAACATGATTAAAACGGGCAATTCGGGCAAAATTGAAAAACATTTCAAAAGCAAATTAAAGTACCGAAAGGGCGGATTATAAGCTCGCGAGCTTTTAAAACGTAATCAAACCCCCGAACTCGATTCTCTGGACGTAGACCTTTTTAAGCCCTAGGATGTAAACTCCATGTACCCTAGGCAATTTTAGGATTCCGATTAGCCTTTAATTAATCGGTGGCGACTCTTTCGAAATTTTCGGTCCGGTTGATGACCCCGCTCGACCGGACCCTTCGCTCGCCAAGACCCGACATTTTCAAAAACGAAAATTTAAAAATATTTTCCAAAACGGGTCGGAAAAAGTCGGATCTGACGTCCGACAATTTGGCGACTCTGCTGGGGACCTCTTTTAGAGGGTTTAGGCTTTGTCATGTTTGCTTTGCCATATTATATTTTGCCATATCCATTTTGACCGTTTGCTCATGCTTGCAGTTTCAAATTTTGTCCAAAAGGCGATGTAATTGTAATAAGTCAAAAAAAAAAAAATTATTAAAATTCTTGTTTTGCACACACCACACTGGTTACCATTACCCGCTCGGACCTGGAGCACATTAAGAGCTTAGGGAGTTTAGTAGGGGAATGCGCCCGGAGCGGTTTGGACCGCCGGCACGCACCCAAACAACTCAACTCGATGATCAGAATGGGCCCGTGATCCTCTTTAGGGGGTGAGGTTCCGCTGGTTCAGAGGACCTAGAAATTCCATCCATTTAGAACAAAAGCTCCACACCGTGTTTAGTCTTTACCAGTTTTGTGTGTACTTTCATTTTTGGGCTCGACTAATGTAAATGAGAATTCAGCCCATGTATTTGGATACGAGATTGGCCCACAACCCATGAAGAAATTTGGCCCATGAAGAAGTTTGGCCCATTGATGTAAATGTGTTTTGTTTTGGCCTTAGATCATGACATGTATAGGATTAGGCCTTTTGTATTATATATTCCAGACTGTTGTAAATGTAATACGAGTCTTACTAATGAAGTTAAATTCTCGCACTTGCATTGCATTTTAAAAAAAAAAAAATGTAAGTTCCGTTCATTCAATCTTGTATCCTTAAGACGTTTCACGCACCATCTTTGGTAAAGATGAAAAAAAAAATCATTGCCCTCACATTAAGGTCATACAACTCTACAGTCGAAATTGCCCGAATATGGAAAGTCATGACAAAAGAGAATCAGAAATACGTGAACAAGAAGATTGACGAGGTTCACGAGCTCGTAAACTACAAAGTCAATTGGATTCTCAACGACTTGTCTGAATTATGAAATATGGAAAAACGTGTCTGCGTGATTAACAACAACGGAATACGTTCACACGTTCCATTCGACACCAGCAAGTCCGTCTTTCAACCCGAATGAGATAATCAGGCATAGACTCCAACAACCACTGTCATTCTAGCAATGTTGGGGCACTTTGGAAAAATGTGGGGGCAACGTTGCTAAGTTGAATGACACCCTTGAACAGTTCATACGAAGAATGAGGCAAATAAAAAGATATTCAAAATACATGTCCTCGACCTTCGTTCGAACCAAGGAACAAGCAACAAATGCACTCAATGAGCTACGTCGTTGTGTGAAACGTCTTAAGAACTAGACAACGATTGGCCAAATCATTATAAAGTATTTTTGAAATTTTTTTTTGCCATACATGCAATCAAAGTCTACGAATGGAATGAACGGAACATGCAGAATTTTTTAAATCAATCATGCATGATCAATTGTGTATTCATCCTTCTTACTGCGGTATTTTGGATTTAGGTTTCCGGAAATCCATGCGACATTCGATGACTCCAGCACCTCAAAAACACGAGGAGAAATTCATCAAGCTAAAGCAAACCATGCACACCATGAGTTCCCGCACAGTGCAGTCAATCGTTGGCATGACCTCCTAGGTCGAGCGGATTTTTGCTTTTCTAAGCTCCGGGCAGCCGTGACTACCATAATATCCCTGATCTCGTCTTCCCGAGGAACACTACTGTCGTGGTACTTCATCAATCCATGTTAGGCACTTTTGCCATCCTGACGAAGCTCCACCTCCTACATATGGCCATCCTGACCAAGGTCCACCTCCCACATATGACCATCACACACCCGGAAGGAAAAAATACTTTTAGGACTGGGTTTTCGTCCTAATTTCAAAGATTATGAATTCGCCTGGAGGAAACATTTAGCCAAAAGTTCAGGGACATTGTTGTTTCCTCTCCTTGCCGTTTCATTACCAGGCCCACACCAAGTGATCCAACTCGATGACATTGATGCTCACGAGGGCTTGTCATGCTTATTTTCAACCGGTATCACTAGTGGAGCTCTCCTCAATGAAGTTCCCAGGGGGTTTTTCGTCCGTCCACTCGCTAATGGGGCACCCTTGCCGAATCTGACTTTATACATTACAGTGAATGATCTGTTGGCTCAGACGACATTGCAATTTGGAACACAAAATCAAGCGGATACCAAATTGTATCAATTCCTGAATGCAGTGAGTGAGGAGTATGGTCAGGAAAAACGAGATCTACTCCGAGAAAAATCTGTTACCTGATGAATAATCAACTTATGCAACTATCCGATCAAGGAAGGGGCCATAGATAAGTAATGGGTACCGTAGCAAGGAGGGACATTAAGGTTCTCATCGTCAGAATTGAGTTTGTCTTCTATGTTACACCTCACTTAGAGGAAGTGGCAATCAGAGTCAAACCGACCCATGCCACCAGACCACATTCGACCACCGGGAAAGGGAAGGTTGTTTTACAAAGTAAAGGAGATGAGAAAAACAACTCTCTGTCGTTTGATCGAGCTAAAGCATAGGCGACTTAAATAGAGATGAAGAGACGTCATTGTTGACACGGAGAAGACGCCATCAAGATGTCATTGTTGACACGGGACAGACGCCGTTGTTGACCCCTGCAGAAGAGTCGCCATTGTTGACATGGGACAGACCCCGTTGTTAACTCTTGAAGAGGAGACGCCATTGTTGGCGGCGTCGATTGGAAAGGCTTGAAATGTAGCCACTACGGAAAGTTTGTCACAGCAAGGTGAAGTACTTCCAACTGACCGGATTCCCTGAAGGGTGGAGAAACCCATGGAGGGACAACAACAATGACGCCAGCAACGTCATCACTAAGGGGATGAAAGCTGCGAAGAAGAGAAGCAGACCAACAATCACCTTGTGTTCTTATTTGCGTCTTTGCGTTCAAAAAAAATTGGCAACGCTCGCACCCATGAGTAAAATTTCTCTGGGAAACCAAAAACTGCCAATGGAGATCAAAATCAAAGAAGTTTC
This sequence comes from Chamaenerion angustifolium, assembly GCA_946814005.1. Classification (NCBI taxonomy): domain Eukaryota; kingdom Viridiplantae; phylum Streptophyta; class Magnoliopsida; order Myrtales; family Onagraceae; genus Chamaenerion; species Chamaenerion angustifolium. The sequence goes on along the minus strand of OX328277.1, from coordinate 29,684,889 downwards.
ATCCTATTGTTGTACAATCGAAGAATCAGACAGTCAACCATGACTCACTGATATAAAAAGATACTTGGCGTACGGAGTTCCCAGAGAACACCACAAGAAAATGTCTGAATGGTCATGCTTGAAAGGACTTGCAATTAATTACCCAGTGGCCCGACTATACCCATTTGAGATGCGTGAATGCTAAAGAAGTTGAACATCTAATGGAAGAAATTCATGAAGGTTGTTGCGGCTCACACATGAACGTGCAAGACTTGGGTACTTTGGGTTCACCATGATGGCTGACTGTATAAAACATGCCCAGCAATATCACATCTATACGCGGACCAACTCCATGCGTCACTGCACGAGCTCTATTCCAGGAATTCCCCACAGGCTTTCTCAATGTGGGGCATCAATGTAATCAACATGATTTTCCCAAAGGCGTCCAATGGTCATCGATTTATATTGATTACAATCGATTACTTCACCAGGAGTAGAGGTTATTACCCTGGTGTCAATAATGGCAAAGACCATTGAATTTTTCATAAGCGAGGACATCATCATGTGTCATGGGATGCCGAAGTCAATCATCATCGGCAATGCCACAAAACTAAATTGGTCGAAGAGTTGTGATCAAGCATAAAAATTCATCTCCATATCACCCACAAATGAATGGCGTAGTGGAAGCATCAATTGAAGGACTGACATGATAAGCTGCTTTGGGCACTCAAGGCATACATGAACTCAATACAGGCACCAACAGGAACAACCCCATTCTCCCTTGTTTACGGGATCGAAGCCGTGTTGCCAATTGAACTAGAATTCCCGTCATCTAGGATCCTCGCCGAGGCAGAGAAGGACGAATCAGAGTAGGCGAAATGCAGATACGTGCAATTGAACCTCGCGACAAAAGGCGGCTCATCGCGCAGTGCCACAAGCAATTGTACCAGCAACGCATGGCTCGTGCATTTAACAAGAAGGTACGTCCAAGAGAATTACAAGCAGGCAATCTAATTCTCAGAAAAGAAATTCTTAGAGTCAATTCAGACTCTCGGGGCAACTTTGTGCCTAAATATGAAGAGTCTTATGTCGCCAAAGAGACTTTCAGCAGAGAAGCCATGATCGTCACCGACATGGACAATCAAGAACTCTCCAGTCCAATCAATATGGACCCAGTCAGAAAATACTATCCTTAAAGAGTTCGTAACCATAAAGCGAACCTCCAAAAGTGAGAAAATTCCCGCTAAATCGAAAACTCGAAAGGGCGGTTTAGGCAAAATTTAGGGAATAGGGGCATGATTGAAAATCCCCAAAAGGACAATCATGGCAAAAGGAGAGGAATCAAATCCCTGCTAGGCGGAAAACCCAAAAGGGAGACCCTAGGCAAAAAATTAAGGGAACCGAGAGGTGCGGTAAAAAGAAAAAAAAATACCGTAGCAAAATGATAGAAAAGTGAGAGATTAAAAAAAAAAAAAAAAAAAATCATTCAAGTCAATCAAGATTCTCGGGGCAAGTTTATGCCTAAATATGAAGGGGATTATATCGTCAAAAAGATTTTCAGCGGAAGAGCCATGATTATCACTGACAAGGACGAGCAAGAACTCCACAATCCAATTAATGTGGATAAAAAAAAAAAACTCGTAACCAGAAAGAGAGCCTTCAAAAGTGAGAAAATTCCCGCTAAATCAAAATCCCAAAAGGGCGGTTTAGGCAAAATTTAGGGAAGAGGGGCATGATTGAAAATCCTCAAAAGGACAATCATGGCAAAAGGAGAGGATTCAAATCCCTGCTAGGTTGAAAACCCGAAAGGCCCACCTAGGCAAAAATGAAGGGAACCCAGAGGTGCGGTAAAAAAAAAAAAAATACCGTAGCAAAATGATTGAAAAACGAGAGATAAAAAAATATCCTTCAAGTCAATCAAGACTCCCGGGGCAAGTTTGTACCTAAATTTGAAGGGATTTATGTCATCAAGAGATTTTCAGTGGGGGAGCCATGATCATCACTGACATGGACAACAGAGATCTCCACAATCCAATCAATATGGATGCAGGGAAAAAAACTCGTAATCAGAAAGTGAGACTCCAAAAAATGAGAGAAATTCCCGCTAAATCGAAAACCTGAAAGGGCGGTTTAGGCAAAATTTAGGGAAGAGGGGCATGATTAAAAATCCCTAAAAAGGGCGATCATGGCAAAAGGAAAGGAATCAAATCCCTGCTAGGTTGAAAACCCAAAAGGGCGACCTAGGCAAAAATTAAGGGAATCGAGAGGTGCGGTAAAAAACAAAAAATACCGTAGCAAAAGGAAAGAAAATCAAGAGATAAAAAAAAAAAAATAAATAAATAAATGTTCAAAAGTAGACGACAATGTTTCCTACAGTAGCAATAAAAGAAGTTGTGATCTGCATTAATTTGAGTTGCCTCGACAACTTGCATGGATACACCTTTTGAACAAAACATGAATGACTTTAGGGAACTCCATCAAGAAGGACTCCAAAGTCGATTAATGAGAAAACAGACTGAGAAGTCCGCACAAGCAGTCAGACATCTCGAGAAGGGTTTTTACCTCCAAAGTGAATTACAAGCTAATGAGCGGGGGCCTTGAGGTGCTCAACCTCCGCGAGTCATCATCAACAATTGGGACTTGTAGATTTCCAACTTCCGAGAGTTACAAACCGACGAACGGAGCGTTTAGGTAATCAACCTCCGCAAGTCATCCCCAACGATCAGAACCTGTAGATGTCCAGCTTCTGAAAGTTACAAGCCGACGAACGGGGCCTTGAGGTGCTCAATCTCCACGAGTCATCATCAACAATCAGGACTTGTAAATTTCCAACTTCCGAGAGTTACAAACCGACGAACGGAGCGTTTAGGTGCTCAACCTCCGCAAGTCATCCCCAACGATCAGAACCTGTAGATGTCCAGCTTCTGAAAGTTACAAGCCGGCGAATGGGGCCTTGAGGTGCTCAACCTTCGCAAGTCATCATCAACAATCGGGACTTGTAGTTATCCAACTTCCGAGAGTTACAAACCGACGAACGGAGCGTTTAGGTGCTCAACCTCCGCGAGTCATTCCCAACGATCAGAACCTGTAGATGTCCATCTTCTGAAAGTTACAACCCGACGAACAGGGTCTTGAGGTGCTCAACCCCTGTAAGTCACCCTCAACAAAGCTTCTGGAAAAAAATCATCGACGACCAAGACCTGTAGTTATCCAGCTTCTTAGAGTCACAAAAAAAAAAAACGACGAGCGGAGCCTTTAGGTGTTCAGCCTTCGCAAATCATCCTCGACGACCAGGACCTGTAGTTATCCAGCTTCTGGGAATCACAAAAAACTACGAGTGGAGCCTTTAGTTTCAGCCTCCGCAAGTCATCCTCGATGACCAGAACCTGTAGTTATCCAGCTTCTGGGAGTCACAAGCCGACAAGCGGAGCCTTTAGGTGTTCAGCCTCCGCAAGTCATCCCCAACGAGTCACAAGCCGACCGACGAGCGGAGTCTTTAGGTGTTCAACCTTCGCAAGTCATCATCGACGACCAAGACCTGTATGTGTCCAACGTCTGGGAATCACAAGATGAGCGTTTAGACGTTCAGTCTCCACAAATCATCGTCAGAAATCGGGACCTATAGGTGTCTAGCTTCCGAAAGTTGCATAATAATGTTTGTCTACTATGTAAATAATGAATAAAGAGAAGCCAAAATCAGTTGTTTGTCTTTGAACACACACTCATGAGATCACTTCCATGAGCGCGTGCTCAAAGAGGGGCAACTGTAAACACCTGATTTTGGCTCGGGATCATAATACCGTATGAGAGGAATCGAGATTTGAAAAATATTATAAAAAAAAAAAAAAAAAAAATTTTTTTTTTTTTAAATAATACAAAATTTTAAAAAAATAATAAAAAATTCCAACGGTGGAAAATTGCCTCTTTTCCACCGATTTTATTTTTTTATTATTAAAAAAAAAACGTTTTTTTTTATATTATTAAAAAAAAAAAAAGTTTTTATTAATTAATTAAATATGTGTACATTTTCTCTATAAAATGAGGGTAGCTTCAATGAATGAAAGGGGGCTTGGAGAAGATGAAGCTACGGTGGTGAGGTTAGTTTCAATGAGAAGAGAAGAAAAAAAAATAGAAAAAAAAAATAGAAAAAAAAAGATAGAAAAAAAAAGATAGAAAAAAAAGAGAGTGAAAAATACCGATAATTATCGGACTCGGTTCCTCGTACGGTATTTTAAACCTCCCATGAGTTAGGTATATTTCTCTCATCTTCAATATCATATTTTGTATTTTCTAAATGTGAAATAAAATTGAGAGTTTATATACATATATTATCTATTTATGTATAATATACTTGTTAATATATATATATATGTGTATATTATATATTTATATTATGTTTATGTATAATATATATTTATATTATGTTTATACTATATATATATCTATATGTATAATATATATTTATATTATGTTTATGTATTACTATATATATATCTATATGTATAATATATATTTATATTATGTTTATGTATTACTATATATATATATCTATATGTATAATATATATTTATATTATGTTTATGTATTACTATATATATCTATATGTATAATATATATTTATATTATGTTTATGTTATCTATTTATCTATATGTATAATATCTATTTATATTATGTCTATGTAATACTATATATATATATTATGTATTATGTATAATATATGTATATGTGAAAAAAAAAAAAAAATTTCAAAATTGACTTAGGTCATTCCCAAACTTTGATGAAGGTTACAACTCGGTCCTTGGACTCTCGGGTCATTTCTGGGACGTTATCGAGTGTTATAAACCAAACCGGAAAAGTTTTGGGCCATTTGTGCAAATTATTTTTTCTTAATTCAGCTTAAAAAAAAAAAATACAATTTGATTTCTAAACTTTTCTAGACATTCCATGATTTCTAAAAATGTTACAAATAAGTCTAGAATAATTTTCGGGTTATTTTTAGAATTTTACCAAGTATTACAAATAAATCTAGAATAGTTTAGGGTCAATTATGTAATTTTAAAAAATATTTTCAGTTAAGTTATATTTTTTTTCGAAAATTACAATTTTTATTCCTAAATTTTTCTGGACATTCCATGACTTTTCAAAAATGTTACAAATAAGTCTAGAATAATTTTCGGGTTATTTTAGAACTTTACCAAGTGTTACAAATAAGTCCAGAATAGTTTAGGGTCATTTCTGCAATTTTCGAAAATATTTGTCCAATTCAGCTCAAATTTTATAAATTGCATTTTGGTCCCTATATTTTTTTGGACATCCTATAACTTCTTAAAATTGGACAAATTAGTCCAACGAGCTTAATATTTTCAAAAATTATTCGTGCATGTTTTGACACGTTTAAAATGACTCGAGAGTTAAACCATTTTTTTTCGAGCACGATTAACTTTAGTTCTCTCTTGTTTATTTGAAAATAAAAAAAAAAAATTGTTTGTACATGATTTGTTTAATTTAAAGAAAGTGCATGTTTTTTTTTTTGGGTCAAACATGATTAAAACGGGCAATTCGGGCAAAATTGAAAAACATTTCAAAAGCAAATTAAAGTACCGAAAGGGCGGATTATAAGCTCGCGAGCTTTTAAAACGTAATCAAACCCCCGAACTCGATTCTCTGGACGTAGACCTTTTTAAGCCCTAGGATGTAAACTCCATGTACCCTAGGCAATTTTAGGATTCCGATTAGCCTTTAATTAATCGGTGGCGACTCTTTCGAAATTTTCGGTCCGGTTGATGACCCCGCTCGACCGGACCCTTCGCTCGCCAAGACCCGACATTTTCAAAAACGAAAATTTAAAAATATTTTCCAAAACGGGTCGGAAAAAGTCGGATCTGACGTCCGACACTGTATAAAACATGCCCAGCAATATCACATCTGTCAAGTATACGCGGACCAAATCCATGCGTCACTGCACGAGCTCTATTCCAGGAATTCCCCACAGGCTTTCTCAATGTGGGGCATCAATGTAATCAACATGATTTTCCCAAAGGCGTCCAATGGTCATCGATTTATATTGATTACAATCGATTACTTCACCAGGAGTAGAGGTTATTACCCTGGTGTCAATAACGGCAACGACCATTGAATTTTTCATAAGAGAGGACATCATCATGTGTCATGGGATGCCGAAGTCAATCATCATCGGCAATGCCACAAAACTAAATTGGTCGAAGAGTTGTGATCAAGCATAAAAATTCATCTCCATATCACCCACAAATGAATGGCGTAGTGGAAGCATCAATTGAAGGACTGACATGATAAGCTGCTTTGGGCACTCAAGGCATACATGAACTCAATACGGGCACCAACAGGAACAACCCCATTCTCCCTTGTTTACGGGATCGAAGTCGTGTTGCCAATTGAACTAGAATGCCCGTCATCTAGGATCCTCGCCGAGGCAGAGAAGGACGAATCAGAGTAGGCAAAATGCAGATACATGCAATTGAACCTCGCGACAAAAGGCGGCTCATCGCGCAGTGCCACAGGCAATTGTACCAGCAACGCATGACTCGTGCATTTAACAGGAAAGTCAGTCCAAGAGAATTACAAGCAGGCAATCTAATTCTCAGAAAAGAAATTCTTAGAGTCAATCCAGACTCTCGGGGCAACTTTGTGCCTAAATATGAAGAGTCTTATGTCGCCAAAGAGACTTTCAGCAGAGGAGTCATGATCGTCACCGACATGGACAATCAAGAACTCTCCAGTCCAATCAATATGGACCCAGTCAGAAAATACTATCCTTAAAGAGTTCGTAACCATAAAGCGAACCTCCAAAAGTGAGAAAATTCCCGCTAAATCGAAAACCCGAAAGGGCGGTTTAGGCAAAATTTAGGGAAGAGGGGCATGATTGAAAATCCCCAAAAGGACAATCATGGCAAAAGGAGAGGAATCAAATCCCTGCTAGGTTGAAAACCCGAAAGGGCAATCTAGGCAAAAAAATTAAGGGAACCGAGAGGTGCGGTAAAAAAAAAAATACCGTAGCAAAATGATAGAAAAGTGAGAGAAAAAAAAATCCTTCAAGTCAATCAAGATTCTCGGGGCAAGTTTATGCCTAAATATGAAAGGGGATTATATCGTCAAAAAGATTTTCAGCGGAAGAGCCATGATTATCACTGACAAGGACGAGCAAGAACTCCACAATCCAATTAATGTGGATAAAAAAAAAAAAACTCGTAACCAGAAAGAGAGCCTTCAAAAGTGAGAAAATTCCCGCTAAATCAAAAACCCAAAAGGGCGGTTTAGGCAAAATTTAGGGAAGAGGGGCATGATTGAAAATCCTCAAAAGGACAATCATGGCAAAAGGAGAGGATTCAAATCCCTGCTAGGTTGAAAACCCGAAAGGCCCACCTAGGCAAAAATGAAGGGAACCCAGAGGTGCGGTAAAAAAGAAATACCGTAGCAAAATGATTGAAAAACGAAAGATAAAAAAAATATCCTTCAAGTCAATCAAGACTCCCGGGGCAAGTTTGTACCTAAATTTGAAGGGATTTATGTCATCAAGAGATTTTCAGTGGGGGAGCCATGATCATCACTGACATGGACAACAGAGATCTCCCCAATCCAATCAATGTGGATGCAGGGAAAAAAACTCGTAATCAGAAAGTGAGCCTCCAAAAAATGAGAGAAATTCCCGCTAAATCGAAAACCTGAAAGGGCGGTTTAGGCAAAATTTAGGGAAGAGGGGCATGATTAAAAATCCCTAAAAAGGGCGATCATGGCAAAAGGAAAGGAATCAAATCCCTGCTAGGTTGAAAACCCAAAAGGGCGACCTAGGCAAAAATTAAGGGAATCGAGAGGTGCGGTAAAAAACAAAAAAATACCGTAGCAAAAGGAAAGAAAATCAAGAGATAAAAAAAAAAAAAAATGCTCACAAGTAGACGACAATGTTTCCTACAGTAGCAATAAAAGAAGTTGTGATCTGCATTAATTTGAGTTGCCTCGACAGCTTGCATGGATACACCTTTTGAACAAAACATGAATGACTTTAGGGAACTCCATCAAGAAGGACTCCAAAGTCGATTAATGAGAAAACAGACTGAGAAGTCCGCACAAGCAGTCAGACATCTCGAGAAGGGTTTTTACCTCCAAAGTGAATTACAAGCTAATGAGCGGGGGCCTTGAGGTGCTCAACCTCCGCGAGTCATCATCAACAATTGGGACTTGTAGATTTCCAACTTCCGAGAGTTACAAACCGACGAACGGAGCGTTTAGGTGCTCAACCTCCGCAAGTCATCCCCAACGATCAGAACCTGTAGATGTCCAGCTTCTGAAAGTTACAAGCCGGCGAACGGGGCCTTGAGGTGCTCAATCTCCACGAGTCATCATCAACAATCAGGACTTGTAAATTTCCAACTTCCGAGAGTTACAAACCGACGAACGGAGCGTTTAGGTGATCAACCTCCACAAGTCATCCCCAACGATCAGAACCTGTAGATGTCCAGCTTCTGAAAGTTACAAGCCGACGAATGGGGCCTTGAGGTGCTCAACCTTCGCAAGTCATCATCAACAATCGGGACTTGTAGTTATCCAACTTCCGAGAGTTACAAACCGACGAACGGAGCGTTTAGGTGCTCAACCTCCGCGAGTCATTCCCAACGATCAGAACCTGTAGATGTCCATCTTCTGAAAGTTACAACCCGACGAATAGGGTCTTGAGGTGCTCAACCCCTGTAAGTCACCCTCAACAAAGCTTCTGGAAAAAAATCATCGACGACCAAGACCTGTAGTTATCCAGCTTCTTAGAGTCACGAAAAAAAAACGACGAGCGGAGCCTTTAGGTGTTCAGCCTTCGCAAATCATCCTCGACGACCAGGACCTGTAGTTATCCAGCTTCTGGGAATCACAAAAAACTACGAGTGGAGCCTTTAGTTTCAGCCTCCGCAAGTCATCCTCGATGACCAGAACCTGTAGTTATCCAGCTTCTGGGAGTCACAAGCCGACAAGCGGAGCCTTTAGGTGTTCAGCCTCCGCAAATCATCCCCAACGAGTCACAAGCCGACCGACGAGCGGAGTCTTTAGGTGTTCAACCTTCGCAAGTCATCATCGACGACCAAGACCTGTATGTGTCCAACGTCTGGGAATCACAAGTTGATGAGCGTTTAGACGTTCAGTCTCCACAAATCATCGTCAACAATCGGGACCTATAGGTGTCTAGCTTCCGAAAGTTGCATAATAATGTTTGTCTACTATGTAAATAATGAATAAAGAGAAGCCAAAATCAGTTGTTTGTCTTTGAACACACACTCATGAGATCACTTCCATGAGCGCGTGCTCAAAGAGGGGCAACTGTAAACACATGATTTTGGCTCGGGATCATAATACCGTATGAGAGGAATCGAGATTTGAAAAATATAAAAAAAAATTTTTTTTTTTTTTAAATAATAAAAAAAAATTAAAAAATAATAAAAAATTCCAACGGTGGAAAATTGCCTCTTTTCCACCGATTTTATTTTTTTATTATTAAAAAAAAAACGTTTTTTTTATATTATTAAAAAAAAAAGTTTTTATTAATTAATTAAATATGTGTACATTTTCTCTATAAAATGAGGGTAGCTTCAATGAATGAGGAAGGCTTCAAGAAGGTAAGACTACGGTGGTGAGCTTGAGAGAATGAAAAAAAAAATAGAGAAAAAGAAAAGAGAGAAAAAGAGTGAAAAATACCGATAATTATCGGACTCGGTTCCTCGTACGGTATTTTATCCTCCCATGAGTTAGGTATATTTCTCTCATCTTCAATCTCATATTTTGTATTTTCTAAATGTGAAATAAAATTGAGAGTTTATATACATATATTATCTGTTTATGTATAATATACTTGTTAATATATATATATATATGTATAATATATGTTTATATTATATTTATGTATTACTATATATATTTATATTATGTTTATACTATTATATATATATGTATAATATATATTTATATTATGTTTATGTATTACTATATATATCTATACGTATAATATATATTTATATTATGTTTATGTAATACTATATATATCTATATGTATAATATATATTTATATTATGTTTATGTTATCTATTTATCTATATGTATAATATCTATTTATATTATGTCTATGTAATACTATATATATATATTATGTATTATGTATAATATATGTATATTATGTATATGTGAAAAAAAATTCAAAATTGACTTAGGTCATTCCCAAACTTTGATGAAGGTTACAACTCGGTCCTTGGACTCTCGGGTCATTTCTGGGACGTTATCGAGTGTTATAAACCAAACCGGAAAAGTTTTGGGCCATTTGTGCAAATTCTGTGTTCTGTTTTAATTCAGCTCGTTTTTTTAAAAAAATTACATTTTAATTTCTAAACTTTTCTAGACATTCCATGATTTCTCAAAATGTTACAAATAAGTCTAGAATAATTTTTGGGTTATTTTTGGAATTTTATCAAGTGTTACAAATAAATCTAGAATAGTTTAGGGTCAATTCTGTAATTTTAAAAAACTATTTTCAGTGAAGTTATATTTTTTTTCGAAAATTACAATTTTTATTCCTAGATTTTTCTGGACATTCCATGACTTTTCAAAATGTTACAAATAAGTATAGAATAATTTTCGAGTTATTTTAGAACTTTACCAAGTGTTACAAATAAGTCAAGAATAGTTTAGGGTCATTTCTACAATTTTCGAAAATATTTGTCCAATTCAGCTCAAATTTTTATAAATTGCATTTTGGTCCCTATATTTTTTTGGACATCCTATAACTTCTTAAATGGGACAAATTAGTCCAACGAGCTTAATATTTTCAAAAATTATGCGTGCATGTTTTGACACGTTTAAAATGGCTCGAGAGTTAAACCATTTTCTTTGGAGCACGATTAACTTTAGTTCTCTCTTGTTTATTTGAAGAAAAAAAATTGTTTGTGCATGGTTTGTTTAATTTAAAGAAAATGCATGTAGTTTTATTTTGGGCCAAGCATGATTAAAACGGGCAATTCGGGCAAAATTGAAAAACATTTCAAAAGCAAATTAAAGTACCGAAAGGGCGGATTATAAGCTCGCGAGCTTTTAAGACGTAATCAAACCCCCGAACTCGATTCTCTGGACGTAGACCTTTCTAAGCCCTAGGATGTTAATTTCATGTACCCTAGGCAATTTTAGGATTCCGATTAGCCTTCAATTAATCGGTGGCGACTCTTTCAAAATATTTCGGTCCGGTTGATGACCCCGCTCGACCGGACCCATCGCTCGCCAAGACCCGACATTTTCAAAAACGAAAATTTAAAAATATTTTTCCAAAACGGGTCGGGAAAGTCGAATCCGACGTCCGACAGTATCTATTAAAAAAATAAAAAAATTATAGTACGTATATATTTTAATTGTGATTCAAATTATGCAAAAACTTGACTGTACGTTGTGCCGTAAGTTGATATATGACTCTCTAAGTCCAAACTCAACACAGTTAACGTCATTTACAGAGAAATTCAATTATGTACGTACTATACTATTTTTTTGATTAGATATATATTTAGTTTTTTTAACCTAACATCGTTTGTCCTATAATTTAACAGGAATAATTAAATGCATTAGGTGAGAAATTTGTTTATATACTTACTCAAAAAAAAAAAATTACAGTGCTTAGATAATTTAATTACGACATAAATGACGCTTACTACGCGTCAATTGTTTTTTCCAGACTGACCGTATAATACGTCAAATAAAATATATATATATATATATACATTGATTGAGCTTTTATGTGTGGTTGGGCTTATATATATATATATATATGTGTGTGTGTGTGTGTATAGCGTTTTTATTTATTTATCGTAGTATACGATAAGTCCGAAAGTCAAAAATCAACATTTAGTTATAGTTAAATTATCTACGCACTGTAATTTTTTTTGAGTAAGAATATAAATAAAATTTTCACCTAATGCATTTAACCATTCCGATCAAATTATAGGACAAACGATGTTAGGTTAAAAAATTAAATATATATCTAATAAAAAATTCCAAAAACTTACACTACGTAGATAATTGAATTTCACATGTTGTTAACCGTGTTAAGTTTGGACTTATAGGATATGAGTTATATTTTTTAAGTCAAATTTTCATATCTCAATTTACGGTAGAGCATATAGTCAATTCGTAAGTCTAAATTTAATATTGTTTGCAGCATTTGAATCGCAATTATAATATCTACTTATTATATTTTTAATAGATAAATAATTTAATTTTTAATTAAATATTGAATCGTCGTAATTAAGGTTTTAAAAAAATGGAAATGACGCTACTTTGAGTAGCGTCATTTCCAAATCGTCAAAATGCGCTAAAGTTGGTGGGACATTTGTTTTTTAAAAAAATAGTGTGCTTTTTATATATATTTACTTTTTTTTTTAATTTAATATATCCACTTTTTTAAAATACTAGAAATATTTATTAGGCTTTTCATTTTCCGAGGTACATAAACGTTGACGTGTATTTGTCCTGAAAATAAAAATAAAAATTGAAATAGATCTATAGATTCAAAATTTTCAATATTCAATATCTGGATACTGTACGGTAACGCAAGACAACAAAGAGACAAAATACTTTTGTCAGAAAACAAAATCTTCACTGAGAAATTCGTCTTGTCGGGACGCTTTGGATTTCACAGATGTAGTTATTTGGGCATAAAGTTTATGGGCCTTAGGGCCCATTTAAAAAAAACGCCCATTCTATTGGGCTGAATTCAATTGCTTTTAGCCATAGTACAGGGGATGAGACCCGTTTCACTCTTTGAGTCGTGATGATCCCTTTTTAAAAAAACAACTATATAAATTTAAAAATAAACAAATATAACATTAAAATATATTTTCAATTAAATTTTAAAATTAATAAAAGTCTCACTAATAATTTGAATACCATTTATTACAATGCTAGAGGTGAATACAATATATAGTTAGACTAGAATTGATTTGTATGGTAGATTTCAAATAACTAATTAGATAAATAATATAATAGTGAAAATAATTTAATTAGTCCATCCACAACTGCACTTTAAATAAATTAATATTTTCACAACATGTTTTCCTATAAATAGGATGAATAAATTATACGATTCGATTGAGAACTAATTTGTAAAATAGGTCATAGATAAACTAGTTACATTATATTCACTATTATAGTATCTTTTTAATTGGTTTATTTAAATAATTCCTCTTAAATTAATTTATTTAATGATTTTAAACTAAGGCACGTAGAAAGCCAAGTAAGAGTTATAATTAGATATTTGGCATAGATAAACTAAAATAGTTAATTTGACAATAAAATAGGGAAAAAAGCTTATCAAAATTAGAAGATATCTGGATAAATTGTATAAATAGATAGATTGTGTATGTAATTGATATATCTATATGTTGGTATGATCCGCCTAATATTATTTATGCACAGCAAGTTAGATATGGTTTATTAGATCCGTATCCTGAGGGTTGTGATTTGAGTTTCTACTCAAACATTATTATATATGCACCGGAAGTTAGATACTGTCTATCATATCCGCATTGTGAGTGTGGCGAGCTGAGTTTCTACTATGGATCAACCCGCGATGCACCATATATTTTTTTTACTATACACATGATTGATTTTTTCTTATTAAAAATATTAGGGATAGATTTGCAATGCTTATAAAATTAATTCATCTAGTATAAATTAATTTTGTACCTATTACATATTAAACCATAATATTTTTATTAAAGTAAAAGAGTCATATTTTTATAAAATTATACAGATCTTAATAGTAGAATTGACATTACATAACATAACTTTTTTTTTTTTTGATCAAAACATAACATAACTCAGGTCTCGGTGAAAGTCAATTACTTATAATACCACTAATTAAATTTTAAGGATGCATCACTGCGATCCTTTTAGTTTTAACACCACTAGATGTCACTGGTATTAGCTTTTAATAAGTAAGAGAGGGAAAAAAAAGGATTATGTCCGACCTACCGGATTCGAACCAGTGACCTAAGGATTATACTGCTTCAACTACAGTCCTCCGCTCTACCAACTGAGCTAAGGTCGGATTGTGATAATTATTCATTTTGTTATATTATTGTATGTATTTATTTGAATATATAACCATACAACTGTGCAAATATCATTTTTTTTGGGCCAAAGTGCAAATATCATTGGTTGTAAATTGTAATTGCTAGGGAAATTAAATACGAGAGCAGCATAGAATCATTTTATTTACCACAAAAGAGGAGACTGATCCATAGAAAGAAGCCAAAAATACAATAAAAAAATGTTGAATCGATAGAAATCTTGGACGTTTAATCACGCTTACACTTATTTCCAGATCCCATCCCAAGACTTCCTCCCACAAACACAAACTCCATATATATACATATTACTGTGAATATATCACAAAAATCACACGTAAGTCATATTATCGAATATATATATCACCCGACCCGATTAGCACTCTTGTGTGACACTATGATCTCTGTTCGGATCGCTGCAGTAGTTGTAGACCAAGTAATTTCTGTGGACCCACAGCATAGCACTCAACTGCTGCGTGCTGAGTCCACTACCTCCCACGGGTGACACCGACATGAGCCTGACCCGTCGCTAGGGCGCCCAGAAATCTTAAAGTTGGTGTACGTGCCCACGAACGGTTGGTATCGATAATCCGCCTTGTACTTACCTTGTTCGGTGGCCCAATGATAGATTTGTAATAGTCGGTATGAATACTCATAGAAATTAGTTTGAGGTCGGGTATTAAGCGATAGTTGATATGAGATGAAATATTATGACATGGTATGTGAGTGAAAATACTCACAGTATGACTATAAGTGACTATAAACAATGCACAAGGTTAACTTTATCAAATATCAACATATATTTGTTTGATCATATTCTTAGTAACAAATATTTTTTAAAAAATGCTCGAGCAACCGGGAGCAAGAACCACTACTAAAGAGGCTCCCGCTTGCTCGAGTAATTTTTTAAATTTTTTTAAAACAAATTTAATTATATTAGATAATTTAAGTTTAGTTTTACAATTCAAATAATATTTTTAAGGATTAATTGTCAATTTCCCCCCTAAAGTTTGGACCGAATTTGAGATCCCCCCTTAATGTTTAAAATTTTAAATTTTAGTCCTAATGTTTAGACAAAATGAAAATTTCCCTAATGGGTTGAACTTCCATCTAGAGTTATTGGGATGATTTCTAATTCCCAACAGTTGAGCTGAATCTTCTTCATGAATTGTGGGTCAATCTCGCATTCAAATGCTTGGGTTGAATTCTCATTTACATCAGTTGGGCCCAAAAATGGAAATACACACAAAACTGGTAAAGACTAAACACGTTGTGGAGCTTTTGTTATAAATAGATGGAATTTCTAGGTCCTCTGAACCTGTGGAACCTCACCCCCTAAAGAGGATTACGGGCCTATTCCGATCATCGAGTTGAGTTGTTTGAGTGCGTGTCGGCGGTCCAAACTGCTCCGGGTGCTCCAGGTTCGAACGGGTAATGGTAACCAGCGTGGTGTGTGCAAAACAAGAATTTAACTTCTTCTTTCTTTGAATTATTACAATTACATCACCTTTTGGACAAAAGTTGAAACTGCAAGCATGAGCAAACAGTCAAAACGGATAAGGCAAAATATAATATGGCAAAGAAAACATGACAAAGTCTAAACCCTCTAAAAGAGATCTCCAGCAAAGTCGCCAAATTGTCGGACGTCGGATCCGACTTTCCCCGACCCGTTTGAAAAATATTTTGAATTTCATTTTGAAATGTCGGGTCTTGACGAGCGATGGGTCCGGTCGAGCGGGGTCATCAACCGGACCGAAAAAAATGAAAGTCTTTGGCGACATAAGTCCCTTCATATTTTAGGCACACTTTCCCCAACCCGTTTTGGAAAATATTTTTATTTTTTGTTTCGCTCGAAAATGTCGGGACTTGGCGAGCGACGGATCCGGTCGAGCGGGGTCATCAACCAGACCGAAAAATGTGAAAGAGTCGCCACCGATTAATTAAAGGTTAATCGGAATACTAAAATTGCCTAGGGTACATAGTGTTAACATCCTAGGGCTTGGAAATGTCTACGTCTAGAGAATCGAGTTCAGGGGTTTGATTACGCCTTAAGGGCTCGCGAGCCCATAATCCGCCCTTTCGGTACTTTATTTTGCTTTTGAATTTATATATTTTTCAACTTGCTCGATTTACCCAAATTGTCCAATTTGATCATGTTTGGCTAAAGAGATGACATGCATTTTTTTTTTAATTAACAATATACAAGATTTTTTATTTTTATTTTTGAGTTAATTGAAAATAAATAAACAAGAGAGAATAAACTTAATTGTGCTAAAAAAGAGTGGTTTAACTTTGGGGTCATTTTAAGTCGTGTCAAACGTATACAAATGATTTTGAAAATACGAATCATATTTGACTAATTTGTGACACCTTGAGAAGTAATGGGATGTTCAGAAAAGTTTAGGGACCAAGATGCAATTATTTAAAATTTCAAGCTGATTTGGAAAAATCTTTTGAAAATTGCGCAAATGACCCAAAACTTTTCTGGTTTGGTTTATAACACTCGGTAAAATTCCAAATGACCCGAGAGTCCAAGGACCGAGTTGTAACCTTCATCAAAGTTTGGGAATGACCTAATTCATTTTCGATTTTTTTTTTACTGAAACAACCCCCCATAACTTTCACAAATGTCTAAAATGACCCCAAAGTTGTACCGAACTTAAAACCGAGTACGATTCTTATATGAAATACAACTATTAACACATAATATCGATGAAACAAACTTCATTCACATTAAGAAATACAAATATTGAGCACGAGAGGAGATATACATAAGTTACTCAAAGTTTAGATACCTCACGAGGAACCGAGACCGATATTCGCAGATTTTTCTTCACTCAATTTCTATCTATTTTTTTTTCACTCACTATCACTCAAATCCTCACTTTGAATTTCTCTCTTCTCTTCTCTTTTCCTCTCTTTCCTTTGTTTTTCTTTCCATTTCTTTGAACAAGCTTATGGCAAGCTTGTTCCAAACTATCCTTTTGTTTCTTCTTCCTCTCTTCAACCGTAGCTATCCCTTGCGTTTGTAGAGTTTTCTCCTCCAAATAGATGATAAACATGGACAATACATGGTGGATGGCAAAGGTGATAGCAATTGGGCAAATGTGATTGGCAATTGGGAGGTGATTGGCAATTAGGAGGAGTTTTGATGATAATTGGAGACAATTTGGCTAAGGATGAGCAAAGGTGATCAAGTGGTCAAATGGTGATGGCAATTAGGAGACTTTTGGTGCCATTTGGGAGAAATTGGGAGTGATTTGGGGCATGGTGGGAATTTGGACGAAAATGGATGCAATGGTGGATGTTTGGCCAAAAATGGGTGCCATGGGTTTAGGGATTTATGGTTTGGGGTTTATGGTTTGGGGTTTAAGGTTTAGGGTTTGGGATTTTAGGGTTTGGGGTTTAAGGTTTAGGGTTTAGAGTTTGAGATTTAAGGGTTAGGGTTTAGGGTTTTGGGTTTTGGGTTTTGGGTTTTAGGGTTTGGGGATTAAGGTTTAGGCTTTAGGGTTTGGGATTTAAGGTTTAGGGTTTGAGATTTTAGGGTTTGGGGTTTAAGGTTTAGGGTTTAGAGTTTAGAGTTTGGGATTTAAGGTTTAGTGTTTAGGGTTTGGGATTTTAGAGTTTGATGTTTAGGGTTTAGGGTTTTAGGGTTTAGGGTATAGGATTTATTTTCTTTTTTCTTTTTTCTTCGTCTCGATTTTTCTCGTCTCGGTTCCTCGCGTACGGTATTTTCTCGTCTCCATATTTTATTAGTTCTTGTTTTGTGTTTCTTGTTTCCTTACACTTCCTCTTAAGCTGAATTGTTGGTGTAAACACCTGATTTTGGCTCGGGGTCAAAATACTGTACGCGACGAATCGAAAAAAAAAATATCTACAAAAATCTACAAAATATCTACACAAATTTTGTATATAAATAGAAGGTAGGCTTCGTGAAAGAAAGGAGGAGAAGGAAGAAAGAAGAAAAAAAAAAAAAAAAAAAAAGAGACAAAAAAAAAAAAAGTGAAAAATACCGATAATTATCGGACTCGATTCCTCGTACGGTATTAAACCTCCAATGTGTTAGGTATATTTCTCTCATATTCAATATCATATTTGTATTTTCTAAATGTGAAATAAAATTGAGAGTTTATATACATATATTATATATTTATGTATAATATACTTGTTAATATATCTATATCTATATGTATAATATATATTTATATTATGTTATGTTATCTATATATTTATCTATATATATAATATATATTTATATTATGTGTATGTAATATGTATTACTATTAGGGCTGGGCAAACATAACCGGTTCGGCCGAACCGTACCGATTTTGAACCGGTTCGACCTAACCGATTCACAAAATAAACGTTTTTTTTTTAAAAAAATATGGAGCGGTTCAGAAGAGGTACAGAAAACCGGTTAACCGAACCACTTGTTGTACCAGTTTTAACCTAAAAATACTACTAAACAAGACCACTTTCAGACCAGACCAGACTGAATTGACGGTTCAGTCTTCACTGGTTCATCAGCTTCAGTCTTCATTTTCAGTAATCAGTACTGAAGACTCTTCACTTCATCAGTCCTCACGCTGCAGTCACGCCTCCGCCTCGCCTCCGTCTCGCCTCGCCTCGCGCCTCCAGTCTCTCCATCTCAGTCTTCAGACGGTTCCGCGTTCGTCTTCTTCGTCCGACTAGACCAGGTTCGTCTTCTTCGTCCGACTGATTGCTATGCCTATATCTTCGTCTGATTAATTTGGATTTCGTCTGATTGCTATGCCTATACAGTGTCTGTTCAAACGTTAAGTTTTTGCTGAATATTTATACTGAATTACGACGCAGAACCCAAGGGATGTGATTGAGTTCTCTGAAAATGCTCCTCATATTCATTTGGATTCGTTCCTGTCAGCGTTCGGAATAGCTGGTCTTCCTGAAGAATATTACTACAACCGTATGGACCACATTTCCTCTTATTTGGATATGTCTTCTTCTCTACACAACTTGGTGAACTGATTTTTCAATTTTGGAAGGATGTCAATCGAGTATCAGGGACAACTTTGTAGATGGAGCTGTTCTTGCAGCTGCAAGAACGCTGCCCACTTGGTGAGACAAAGATATTCCTCCAATCCCAAGTGTAGAAAGAAAAGCAGCCAAGGAGTTGCAAGAGTGCCAACAGATGCTTTCACAATTTCCAACCACATCTAAGCAAGACAAGAAAAAACTAGGTAAGATGGATTTTTACAGTCACTTGTCCATTGTTGTCCAAACAGATGAACTTTGACCCAGCATTATATGCGCAACTAAAAGCAGGAGAAGTTGCAACAAATTTAACCAGATTGAAGACTTTACTAAAATCCATGACGTTTCCCAATCAAATAGTGGCTAATTCTATCTAAAATTCACGAATCAATGAAGTACCAGTCTCGAGGATCAAAGCAAAGTATGAATTCTTCCGCTTCTCGAACGCTTTGAGGCTCAAATA
The DNA here is from genome assembly GCA_946814005.1 of Chamaenerion angustifolium. Classification (NCBI taxonomy): domain Eukaryota; kingdom Viridiplantae; phylum Streptophyta; class Magnoliopsida; order Myrtales; family Onagraceae; genus Chamaenerion; species Chamaenerion angustifolium. The sequence continues at coordinate 29,665,319 of OX328277.1, read as the reverse complement.
CCCGGCTAGAATGAGCAGCATCCCGGTTCATATATTTAGGATTTGGTGTGGTGCCCTCAGTTGTTACTTAGCAGAACAGAGTCACACTCCCATACTTGATACTTACAAGTTTACAACTTGGTGGTGGTGCATTAAACAATGAAACTTGGATCTATAGAAATCATTAACATTATGACTACCAAAGTTGATTCAAGAGAGCATGCACAGAAAACAAAGATCGACTTTTTTTTTTTTGTATAAACAGGTTCGGCCGAACCGGTATGGTAAATCAGCCAAAATCTGGAGCAGCCAAAAACTGGAGCGGTAAACCGTATCGGTTTTAAAATGTGGTAAAGGTTCGGTTCTGAACCGGTTCGGGGTCGAACCGGTTCATGCCCAGCCCTAATTACTATATATATCTATATGTATAATATATATTTATATTATGTATATGTATATTATGTATATGTGAAAAAAAAAAAATTGACTTAGGTCATTCCCAAACTTTGATGAAGGTTACAACTCGGTCCTTGGACTCTCGGGTCATTTCTGGGACGTTATTGAGTGTTATAAACCAAACCGGGAAAGTTTTGGGCCATTTGTGCAATATTTTTTTCTTAATTCAGCTCGTTTTAAAAAAAATTCATTTTGATTTCTAAAATTTTCTAGACATTCCATGATTTCTAAAATGTTACAAATAAGTCTAGAATAATTTTCGGGTTATTTTTTGGAATTTTACTAAGTATTACAAATAAATCTAGAATAGTTTAGGGTCAATTCTATAATTTAAAAAAATATTTTCAATTCAGTTATATTTTTTTCGAAAATTACATTTTTGATTCCTAAATTTTTATGGACATTCCATGACTTTTCAAAATGCTACAAATAAGTCTAGAATAATTTTCGGGTTATTTTAGAACTTTACCAAGTATTACAAATAAGTCCAGAATAGTTTTGGGTCATTTCTGTAAATTTTGAAATATTTGTCCAATTTAGCTCAAATTTTAATAAATTGCATTTTGGTCCCTATATTTATTTTGACATCCTATAACTTCTCAAAATGGGACAAATTAGTCCAACGAACTTATTATCTTCAAAAATCATTCGTGTATGTTTTGACACGTTTAGAATGGCTCAAGAGTTAAACTATTTTTTTCGAACATGATTAATTTTAGTTCTCTCTTGTTTATTTGAAATTATCTCATAAAAAAAATAAAATTTGTACATGGTTTGTTTAATTTAAAGAAAGTGCATGTTGTCTTTTTGGGCTAAGCATGATCAAAATGAGCAATTCGGGTAAATTAAAAAAAAAAATCAAAAGCAAACTAAAGTACCGAAATTGCGGATTATGAGCTCGCGAGCTTTTAAGACGTAATCAAACCCCCGAACTTGATTCTCTGGACGTAGACCTTTCTAAGCCCTAGGATGTTAACTCCATGTACCCTAGGCAATTTTAGGATTCCGATTAGCATTCAAATAATCGGTGGCGACTCTTTCAATTTTTTCGGTTCGATTGATGACCCCTCTCGACCGGACCCGTCGCTCGCCAAGACCCGACATTTTCAATCGAAAATTAAAAATATTTTAAAAACGGGTCGGGAAAGTCGGATCCGACGTCCGACACCAGGTACATTTCGTGGTATTTGATTGCCGCATGCATTGACGTACCCTGGCCAGAGATATGTCGATGTGTCCAACAGATTCCTTGCTATACAAGCCTCAACAATTAAATGTCGCATGTTCCCAGCTACATTCCAGAGTAGATGAACACATAAGATAGAGAAAGATTAATATATAGTCATATATAGAGTCAACAATCGCCACGGAAACAAAGATGCACCACCAAAATGTAATGGAAGATGCACATAATGCATATCAATGATGTACCATATTACAAACAGAATGGGTGAGTCGTTCCTCAGCATGGCCTGGGTTTACCACCCATGATGTTACAGGACCCGAGATCAGTCGTTCTTCGGTAGGGGAGGACGACGACGAGGTGCAGGGATGAAGGGACAAAGATAATGAAGAAGACTGCAAATAAACGATGGAGGAGTTGAAGACTTAAAGAACAAAACAGGCTAGAGGTATTTTCAGAATATCAACTTACGTACTATTACATCACATGAACGACCCGTGATTAATATTTGACGAACAATAAATGACAATGGACGGAAAAATGCAATTACAAACAAAATGAAACATACGAGCGATAAAACAAAAAAATATGGATCCAATATAGAGGCAAACATACTGGTGTATTTTCATACTTTTCCCTATTATTATTAAGTATAAAAAATGGACAAAACAACGTAACAATTTATGAGATTCAACGAGGATGTTTGGAGAATTTTTAAGTGCATAACTTTATCTACATGCAATTGCCACATCATCAAGAAAATATGTAAATTGAGGTGGACCAATAGAATTACTTTATTTTAACATGTAACCGACTCATTTTAGTACTTGTCAAAATTTTAGAATATTTAACCAAATTAATAGATAGATAGATTATATTTTTTATTTGTTAAATGGTATTAGAAAATAAAATGGATTAAAGTTATAATATATATATTGCTTTAATATGTATAATATATAAGATAATTTATTTATAGAAAGGTATATGAATTAATTTTAATCAAATATGTAATTTATTATAAAGTTTAGAATAGATTAAATTATGACAAAAAGATTAATTAAAGTAAAATATAATTTATTAAAACTTTTAAAATAATCTAACTATAATTTAATGATAAATTAATTAAAAAATATATATTTTTTAGATTTTTTTTATTATAAATTTAAAAAATAGTATCAAATTAAAAAATATAATTTCTACATGATGGCAAATTCTTCTTATTTTTTGTGTATGAGAAGGGGAAAATACAACGGAAAATTAAACATTTTGAATAAGATTAGTGATAGCGATGTACTAACAACATTTCATTGATACCTAACTATCGTAATATAACGTAGCGGTTCAACGATTCATCCTTCATTTTGAAATTTCGAGTTTGAGACGTTTGAATGGAAATATATTCATGAACAACATCTTACCCCTTACAGGTTGACCATGGTATGAGTGAGTATTATTCAAGTTGTAGAGTAGTCATGTCAATAGTATTGTCAACATGATGGGGTCCTTTAGGCCACCCCGTGGGAAACCCAAAATAAAAACATTTTGTCGATACTCATTGAGGAATTTTGCAATTATTAGGAATACATGAGGGTAGTTTAGCCAAGTTTATCTTATTCCTTATTTTGAGACTTCTCGGGATAGTAGTTCCGTCTAAAAATTAAAGAATGGTTATTTCATAACTTTTCGAAATTTCGATTATGGGTTCCGCAAATTTTGGACAACCAAACAATGGAATAGATATTTCGTATTCCGCAAAACAAACACCATGTAAGAGTCTCAAGATGAATCGTGAAGTTGAATGACGACACAACATAAAGAATTCTTGATGGAAATATAAGATTTAAGCAAGACAAAAGTCTGAAAATGGTACAGCATATTTGCACAAAATATTTTTAACCCAAAATATCGTAAATGGTTTGACATGTTTGAAAATAATGTCAAATACAATTTCCGTCAATCTTTAGTCAAAACATTTCGTTAAATACTTTTCAAATTTATAAAGTTAACCAAATACTTTTAAAAAAATACAATTAAACTCTACTAACTTATAGTAATGTTACTATTAAGTTCCGACTCGATCGAGACTCGATTATGATTGTAACTCAATTGGAGTCTCAATCGAGTGTCCCTTGACCTGAGTCTCCACCCTTGTACGACTTGGTCTAAGATGTTTTGAAACATAACAGTGCATTCTCCATCACGAAAATAAATGTTGATATAACGGAAATTATGTACAATATGTTGTCTCATGCTCATACTTTTCTCTTTAATGGATCATATTGCTCAAATTGAATTTATATTAACAATTCATTTTGGACCAAAAAAAAAGTCCAAGCACGTTTATTCACTCTAATCTATTGATTTTCTTCAAGTGAGGACATTGTAGCTTTCCTCCACACAAAGGAATGTACAAATTATGTGTCATAATTACCTTATTAGTGTGAACATATTCTTAACCACCCAAAGTAATTCCTTCGGAAAAGAGAGAAAAACATTTTGTATTGACTATAATCAAGATTTTCTTTATAATAATTGAATAATACATGATGTTTAGTAGAGAAAACAAAAAATTTCTTTGTTATATATTATATCATATGTAACACGTCAAAATGAAGAAGTTTTGAATTTGATTTAGTGGCGGTAAAAAATAAAATAAGAATAAATAATTAAATTTAAAAATAAAGATAAATATAATATTGTAAATTGGTATTGTTTTGCCTATAATATTTGATTCAAAATCGAGTTTTCACTTAATATTTTAAAAAAAAAGTTTTACTTCTTAATGTTTGGTCACTGTTCAGTTTTTCCCTTCATTCAAACTTAATAGAATATGTTTGAGAATTATAAAAATAACAAAAAACATGTCAAAACAAAACTATTTCAAACTTTTCTATATGTTATAACTTGTATCCTGATTCAATCGAAAATCGATTGAACTCCAATCGAATGGGTTAGACTCTAGGTCTTGACCTAGACTAGCTCGCTTATATTAATCGTGTTTGGTTTGTCTCACATTAGTTAGAATTGAAAAGTTAGAGTAGTATCTAATTAAGAATGACTTATAACACATTAACTTAAACTTTTGGATAAATATAGATTTTCTAAATTATATATTCAATTATACTTTAAAATACTAACAACCACATGTAAAATTTATAATATATACTCCTAGATTAATTTAAGTATAAAAATTATATATAAGTCCAAGAATGTTTGGTTCGATTTAGTTAGTCCAGGTGTTAAGTAGTTTATATATTTGGTAAATTAGTAGTTTATATTTATGTTAGCAGTTTAGTCCTGCCTAATTGGCTAGAAAGGTAAAGACATTAAGACCCAGCTTAAGACTGATATTTTTTTTTATAATAAAAAAATCATTTATCATAAAGTTATTATAATATAATATGATATTATAGCTAGAATCTAAAATATGGTTCATCAAATGTTATATATTTGCTCATTAGTTAATAATGCGTGTTTTTTTAAAACTAATTAAATATTGGGATTCAACGTCCAGCATTATACATAATGACAAATAAATCAACTAGTGAAAAAAAAAAACGCAAACTTGAGAGTCAGCGTAAATCAAACTTGAGATTACCATATCGAAAATTAATTGTTCTAAAATATTAAGTGAAGGTTCATTTATAATTTTATTATTTAACATCATTAATTAACACGTTATTTTGCTATGACACGATAATATTTATATTACTTACGTATTATATATATATATATATATTATTTTGGACGCAACAAATGATAACCTTTCCTTCCAAGTCTGGTTACTTGATATTTTTTTGCTTCCTAAGCGGGAAACGGTAATGACGCCTCACCTAATTTGACCTACATATCGACCCCAGCACTAACCTATGTAATTAGCATTTATCACACAATAATTAAGATTAGGATAAATAATTTAGAGTGCATGAATCAATTATTCAACCGATCGGGAAAATTTTCAAATTTTATTTCTTGGTCATAAATTAAGACAAAATTATGAAAATTAAGAAAAAATTATGAAAATTAAGAAAAAATTATGAAAATTTAGAAACCCCAATTCGTGGTAATTAATTATAGGATGTTTCCTGAATTTGTTCATACGTGATTGGATTTTTTTAATATATATATATATAAAGGATGAATAAACCCATTTTATTTTATTTTATTTATTAAAATGAATGCATTAATATTGTACGAAATAATATTTTTCTATATTCTAATGGCTAACTTAATCTCTTTCTTCAAATGAAATCCTCGGAAACTTCGAAAAGTGACAATAACGCAACGAAAGTTCAAAAATTCACTCAATCTGCATTAAATTTCTCACCTTAAATTGACCCCTTATTAGTTATTACAGCAAATACATATACCCTTTAAAAAAACATGGACAAGGGTACATTCAAAGCATGTGTACGTAATATATATATAAGCAAACGTTTTGCTCCTTCTCCATCCAACAAACATGTCTTCATCTCTTTCCTTTGCATTTCTCTGCCTCCTTCTGATATTCTCTGCAACTTGTGCGAGAGGGTTTCCTTCTCCGAGACCCGAAGGCACCGCCGAGAGGCTAATTAGGTCACTCAACCTTTTCCCAAAAGAATCCGTCAATATTTATAGGGGTAGCCTCGCCGGAGCAGGGACAGACAAGATTATAGAGAAAAGATTTAGCTTCCCAATTCTTGGCGCGTCCGGCCCTACGGCTGAGACTCTTGGCCACCATGCAGGGTACTTCAATCTTCCTGACACCATCGGAGCTCGGTAAGAGTTTCTTTTCTGGGTATCTACGTAAGTGATCGATGATGAACACTATATATTGATTGATCATCTTCTTGGTTTGATTTTAGAATGTTCTACTTCTTCTTCGAGTCTCGAAACAACAAAACCGACGACCCTGTCGTGATCTGGTTATCGGGAGGACCGGGATGCAGCAGCTCGCTCGCACTCTTCTATGAGAATGGACCTTTCAAGTTTACAAAGACGAACTTGTCTCTTGCTTGGAATGAATACGGTTGGGACTTGGGATCGAATATCATCTTTGTCGACCAACCTACCGGAACTGGATTCAGTTACAGTAACGATACCGACGACCTTAGGCACGACGAAGCCGGCGTTAGCCACGATTTATACAACTTCTTGCAAGCGTTCTTCGCAAAGCATCCTGAGTTCGTAAAGAACGATTTCTTCATTACCGGAGAATCGTATGCGGGGCATTACGTCCCTGCATTTGCTTCTCGTGTCGACAAAGGCAACAAGGGCAAGGAAGGAGTTCATATCAACCTAAAGGTGATTTAATCATCTTCTTTATAGTTTTTGTTAAGATGACATAAGAGTATACTGCATAACTCCACTCACGAGCTCGAACTTTTAAGACAGTTGGTTAAGGTTTACGTATTATGTCTCACATGGTATCCGAGCGTACAGTTTCAAAATTCGGTTTTGTTGGTTAAGGAATTAAGAGTATACTAAATAACTTCACTCACAAGTTTGGACTTTTGAAACAGTTGGTTAAGATGTACATCTTAAGTCTCACAATTTTATTATGTTAGCTAATATCATGATTATTATTGTCGCTATAGGGTCTTGCGATCGGGAACGGCCTGACGAACCCTTCAATCCAGTATCCAGCATACACCGATTACGCATTAAGCATGAAGCTAATAATGCAATCCGATTACAATGAAATGAACAGCGAACTGATTCCCACATGCAAAGCCGACGAACAAGCTTGCGGTAATTTATCAACCGTTGCTATTTTTCTAGGGTTTTACATTCACTTAGAATTCACGCATTCGTCGCTAAATCTGCAGCCAAATCCGGAGGAGATGCTTGCCTCTCAGCGTTTTCATCATGCAACTCCATCTTCGAATCAATCTTAAATATTGCCGGAAACAATATTAACGTAAGATATACGACAAAATGAAACGTGCACAACTTCATTTATATATAGCTGATTTCATTTTTGTTATGCAGTACTATGATATTCGAAAAGAATGCACGGGTTCTCTTTGCTACGATTTCTCGGGTGTGGAGACGTTCATGAACGAGAACTCGGTGCGGAAGGCGTTAGGAGTAGGAGATATCGACTTCGTGTCTTGCAGTGATCTTGTGCACCAAAACATGATGTCCGATTGGATGCATGATTTCGAACCCGTTATTCCTTCCCTTCTTGAACAAGGAATTAAGGTTCTTATTTATGCAGGAGAGTACGATCTCATCTGTAATTGGCTCGGTGAGTATTAGCGACAGTTCAGATACCCGTCGCGGAAAACCATACTTCTCAATGTGTTACTTCTGAACAGGAAATTCAAAGTGGGTGGATGCCATAAAATGGTCGGGTCAGACGCAATTCGGAAAAGCATCTACTGTTCCGTTTAAGGTTGACGGTGCAGAGGCTGGTATGCTTAAGAGCTATGGACCGCTCTCCTTCTTGAAGGTCGGTTAATTTCTCTATATATCTATGTCTCTATAAACCCTAGATATTAACCGGTGCCCTAATGTAGGTCCATGATGCTGGACACATGGTTCCAATGGATCAGCCCAAGGCGGCACTTCAGATGCTGAGGAGTTGGACGAAGGGGAAGGTTGTGTCGGTGAAGGAAAGGCGTCAGTACATAGATTTCGTCACTAATGAAGGATTAAACTAGAAATTGTTACAGTACCGTTAGGGTTTATGTTTAAAAGGTTAAGTCTGTAGAGAATATATATAAATATATATGCATTCACTATTTTTTTTAAATATAAATCTTTGTAAGTTATTATCTCGTTTCAAAATTAAATCAGTAAATACAATGTTATTTTAACTACGGTTTTATTATGTGCTGCATACAAGTTAATACTTGTATGTTATATCCCTTATATCCGAATCTGTCTGGAATTGGCACAAGGTTGTTTAGGGTAGAGTTCAGGAAAGTATTTTAAGAATCTGTATTTTCGATACCAGTCCAGGTAACAGAGTACTCTGTTTCTATGCGCAGCTGATTATTTATATGTGTGTGTACATACACTACGAGAGGAATGTCTAATATTAGCCAAAAAATGTATTTTTAACGGCTGGAAAATTCAGCCGTTAATTTATCACGTCTCAAATGAATTTGAGCCGCGACATTAAGCATCATAATAATTATCACGACTCAATTCAAAATGAGCCGTGATAATTCCCGGCCCAAACTCAAAAAGTGTCGCCATAATAATTATGGCGGCACTTTTGAGTTGAGCCACCATAATTAATTAATTTATTTTTAAAACCCATATTTTTCACGGCTCAAATTATATTGTGCCGTGAAAAATATTTTCATTTAAAAAAATAATGGTGTAAAGCGTCTTCGATCCCGCAGGAGTCCATGCTCGCAGGAGTTCATGCCCGCATGGCCTCGTTGTTGGACCTTGCTAGGACAGTGGAGACCTTGACGTCAAAGGGGGAAGGTCGACCCCCCCCCCCCCCCCCAAGGACGCCTCATTAAGAGCATTTTGGACATTCTGCATTGCTGGAAGTAGCTGAGTCATCAAGTTCTGCTCGCGGGAGGTCATGACCTCGTTGCTCAGTACTCAAAAGTATCGTCCTTGGGGCAGACAGCGATACAACGTAGACCTTGCAAAGTTGGAGACCTTGCAACGTTGGAGCTAGGGCCGACAATGGTGCGGTAAAAAACTCATAACCATGGTTATAACCGTTACTGTTTAATATGGTTAACCGTACCATTATGGTGCGGTGCGGTTATGGTGATGAATTTTCTACCCATAATGGTTATGGTATTTGAGTTATAACCATGGTTATTCTATAAATATAATATTTATTTATTATTAATAAACTATTTATATAATATACTAAATATAAATTATATAATTTAAAATTTAAAATTGTTGAAGATTGAAGGCGCCAAAGTCCAACGATGGCAATATAGATTGATGTATTTTTTAAAATAAAATTTTTGATCTTTTATTATATTACATGTGTGGAATGAATATGGGTATACGGTTAAAACCATGGTTAATAACCACGGTTATTTTAATAGTTATGGTATTGAAAATTATACCCATAATGGTTATGGTTATAGTATGTGGTTTAAAAATATGGTATGGTTATGGTATTTGGCATACCCTGACCATACATTAACCATCGACAGCCCTAGTTGGAGCTAGCGATATCCAAATGTCGTTGAACTTGTGCTGGAGGAGCTCGCAACGTTGGAGACTTGGAAGAGGAGGAGCCGTCAAACGTGGTTGAAGTCGTACTTGGCGTGGGACGTGGAGGAGGTGGTTGTAATTCGTAGTCGGAATCAACGATGAAGGAGGAATAGATTGGATTAATTGCAGGAGGAGAAGGGTTGAATGGCAAGAGGAATAGGTTGGATTGCAGGAGGAGAAGGGTTGTAGACAAGTGTGCTCAGCAAAAGTGCAAGTGGTCTTCTAATGTACTTGGCACTACTTTTGAAAACCAATGCATAGACGATGCTTTTGAGTACTGACACTATTGAAAACTTTGTTTGCCACTGCTTTTTACATGTACAAGGACAATGACACATGAAGACAAAATGAAAACACAAACAACATGCACGGGAAATTGAAAATTTTGATTTTTTTTTCACGGCTCAATATTAATTGAGTTGTGAAAAATAGTGAAAAAAAATATATTAAGTATAAAATTTTCCCCATTTGTCACGGCTCAAATCCAAATGTGCTGTGACAATACTTTTTTTTAATTTTGCCCATTTATCACAGCTCAAAACCAAATGAGCCGTGACAATACTTTTTTTTGCCCATTTATCATGACTCATTTGGTTTTGAGCTGTGATAAATGGGCAAAATAAAAAAAAAAGTATTATCACGGATCATTTGGGTTTGAGCCGTGAATAAAGGCAACAGCTGAGTACATTGAGCCGTAAAAAATACTTAATAACGGCTCAATGTTATTTGAGATGTTATTCTCAATTTAATTTCATTTTCTACTACTCAATATACATTGAGCCGTGAAGTTTAGTCGGTATATGCCCCCTCTCCCGTAGTGATATATATATGTATATAATATCAAGAAAAAAGAATCAATAATCGTCATTCTATTCTAATTTTTAAGTTTCTAACCCTAAATTTGTTATTGTTTTACATAGTACAAACTGTCGCAGTTCATTTTCTCAGTATTTCTCGTTGTTCTCTTCTCTCGCACGGGCCACGCCACAATTCTCTTCTCTCGCACGGCGCACACAATCTTGATTCTCCTACGTGGATGGGATGATTCATGATTTAATGATTTTGTTAAAAATGCTGATTGTTGGATGATTATATGATCTTGTATAATTGTTGCAACTTTGCATTTGTTTTGGGAAAATAACAGTTTCAAACTGGTTAGTATAAATAAGTTTTAGATAATTTATTTTGAAAAAGATTTCTAATAGGTACTCGAAACCGTTGACATTTAAATTTTCCAGGTAGTTTTCAGTTACAAATGCAACAAAATAGGTTATGATTCCAAAATGCATTACGGGTGTTTCGCCCGGATAAGGGGTGCTTTGCCTGATGCTCGAAAATAAGGTTTCGCCCAAAAACTCTTTAAAGGAAAGCTACGCCCAAGAATGAATGAAGGTTTCGCCTCGAATCTAAGTCAAGACAATTCCTCGATATGAATCAAGGCATCACCTCCATCATTAGTCATCTATCACCCATTACATGGCAAAACAATCATCCCTATGTATGAGATGATTTGACATCTTATCCATTCCCAATCGATAAAAAAAATTATTGTGATTAGAGGCTAACTAACCATGGTAAAAAATTAACATTATCAACGGATTAACTCATCCTACAAATACTTGTATTTACTACATTTTAAACATATGCATTTACTCTCCCACATTATTGGAAAACTTCTAAATTGGTAGTCTGATTATTGGAGAGGAAACAAACGGACCAACCGAAACTTTTCTTCTTACAGGTCTTACGGAGCATAAGGAAACATGGCCTCAAAGGCATAAAGTAAGATCCAACACATATATTAATGTCACATATATTTTCACACAATATCCACAACTGACAAATCAAAACATGAAGCTAACACCTGGGAAATTCCAAGCATCTAAAAATTAAAATTATTTCTCTAATCCTTACTTTTAAAAATATTTTTTTTTTTGTATCCCAAAATATTTTTAACCGTATAGGAAACAATATCGAAGAAATCTGTTCATAGTAGAATCACCATAGCTAGTCTGAATGAAATACTGTGATTTTAATATACATGTATATAACAATCAATCCAATTATAAACTTTAAAAATATTATTTAAAAATCGATTTAAATATAAACATATGTCATATCATTTTTTACTTTTGTTCAAATACTAAAGAGATATATAAATATTCCATATTGTGATTAATTAACTGTTATAACATTATGTTTAAGCCATTTCCTTACCGAAACATTGCTTAATTAACCAATTCATAAAGTTAATAAAAGAATAAACCCTAGATATAGAAAATCATAATTAAAAATTAGTTGAAGGATCTTTTTACTCCTACTATATAGAAGAAGGATAGAACTTAACTTACCCTTACCCATGAAACTAATTGCCAAGGTAGTTTCATCTGCACCCACACCTGCACCTCCATGAAATCTTGCCATTATTTAAAAAGATTCTTTATATATATATATATATAATGAAAAGTTGAATTTGTTGTAGATGAAGCACTCTAGTTGTTGTGGTAGAGAAAAAGGAAGAGAATTAAGGAGGAATTAGGGCAAGCAAGAAAATTTAAGGTGCAGGTGCAAATGCAGATAAACCTACATCTTGACATATCATCATCTCCAACACTCATCAGAACTACTCTTTCTGGACAGCTTAGCAAACGAGAAGAAGAAATCTGTGAGGGTTTACGAAGGGAGGAGATCATTATAACACAAGAGAAAGGTACGACTTTTAGATGGAACATCAAATCCAAGGGTTGGATAAGGATTTGAAAGAGAAAGCTGAACCATGAAAGTTAATTATTAATGGATCTTTTAAGGGTTTGTTTGGATGGAGGGTTGCAAACGAGGAAGATGGAAGGGAGAGTAACGAATTTTATTTTTTTTTTCTTTTTCTATATGGTGCGCAAGTAAGGATAAAACCAATAATTTAACTCAGTGGGGCATGAATTAATGCAAGAGTTAAAAAAAAATTGAGGTAAATGTAAGAAATATAAAGATGTAAAATGAAAATAAATATATATTTTTGGAATTAAATTTACACAAAGCAAAAAATAGAAATAAAAAATGACTTCGTGCCTTTGAATACTGTGCACACAAACAATATTTTATTTATACTGTAGTTTTTTTTTGTCAACTATTTATACAGTAGTTTTTTTTTGATAATTATGGATTAAAATAACTGCTATAGGTGACAACTAATCACCCAAGTTTAAATTACACAACTAAAATTAACTAATTTTAACAATTCGCAAAACAGAAAAGTCAACAGCGTCTTTTCGGAGCGTGTTAATAGTTTCCTTCGGAGAAGAGCTATGAATTTCAAACACATGCCGTTGTTTGAGCGTCATACCCGCCATGGTATCCGCTACCACATTCGCTTCTCGAAAAATATGTCTGAACTTCATTCTTTCGAACTGCATCAATAGCTTCCTGCAATCTGCAATGATCGACATTAGTTTTTAATTTGACATATTTTCATCAGAGATTACCTTATGGGCTGAGAGGGCGTCCGTCTCAAGGTGAATAGATTTTAATCCTAGTGTCTTTGCCAAAAGAAGTCCGTCTCGGATGACCCAACATTCTGCAGTGAGACTGTTTGAGCAACCCAAATTCCTTGAAAATCCTGCAACCCATTGACCCCTGTAGTCTCGGATGACCCCACCGACTCCTGCAAATCCTTGATTTCCATTAGCAGCTCCATCTGTGTTAATTTTAAACCAATTCTCTTTTGGAGGAACCCTACTAATATCAATGGAAATGAACTCATTAGCACTGTCAGTTTCAAGATAAACATTTTTGTAAAACTTTGTCGGAGATAAAAATAAAAAACTACGGGACTCCATCAACATTTTTTATTCCCTTCGAAATATCCGCCATATTTCCATAATACATAAATTAGTCAGTTCTGAATTCTGATTTGATGCAAATTGCTACACAGAATTGCGTTTTATCACTTTATGTATTGTAGATAGACATTCCCATGTTTTTGAACCAAACAAAAAAAGGATAAGTCATTCCCACGATGGACACTGTGCCCTAAATTCTAGTGAGACATTTATTGACAAAGTTGGATTGGCAGACAGTCCTTGCCCTCCTCCACGTGGGATTTACCCTTTCCTCCAATAATGTTTACCCACGTTTCATGCGCTCCAGATATGTTTCATTGGGGGCAAATCTAGACAAGAATATAATATATTTTATATATATCCTAATTGATTAAGACTTAAGAGAGTGTCTAATCAATTTGCACTCTTTCAAACCACCACCTTAGAGAATACGTTGTATTTAATAATGTACCGTGGAACGTGACGTGCACTTACGAGTAAACAACTGGATCGCACAATTATTTCATTGGCTTCAATGAAATGCTTTCGATCAAAATAAAACATTTCAATTGATGAGTCAACTGGGTATCGAAATGGGGCATCAGACGGGGCACATGAAGATCATGAGAAAAACAACGTACTTTGATTAGCAAATATGGCGTTCTAGCAAGAAACCCAGGTCCAAAACAGAGAGCTACTTTTCAAGGTCCATCTATTGAGACATACCGTACCATAAAGTGAATTACCAACGTGAGAAGATGATCTGGGGACGCAGAACGTGATCAACGGAGCCTCCTTGCCTCCCTCTCGGATTCAAGGAGAGTGAGTACATCACCTTCTCTTACGGGTCCCTTGACGTTCCTCATGATGAACCGACTCGAGTCGTCTAGAAACTTCACCCTGACCTGGGTCACCTGACCTCTTGAACCGGTCCTACCCATCACTTTCACTACCATAGCGTGCTTGATCTGATTTTCCATCCTACATAAAGATACACACGTATCGAAATGTCAACCAGGATTATCCTACAAATGTATAAAGATTCATCTCTTATGTACAAAATCTGACATGTTTTGTTTTGTATTATCTAGTATAGATGAAGAAATGGGGTAACAAAGGTAAGATGATGTAACAAAATGCAAATCAATCGGCACGACAATGGGGTGGATATATTCAATCAGCAATAAGAAAAATAAAGGAGATTGGGCAATCAAAAAATTTCACATCAAGTTTCATTAGCTTTAATGGCAGGAAAAATCGTAGTACTTCATATTCCCCAACTGCACAAGCCAATACATGATCAGAAAATAGCAGGAACGTGAATTAGCAACGAAACTGCGCGCAAAGCAGATTGAAGTAATGATATAGGATTAGGGCTGACAATTTCTGACACGACACGATCAGCTTTAACGTGCATATGAGTTTGACCTTAATGGATCCCGTGTCTAAACAACTCTTATACGTTTAGACACGATTATTAATCGTGTCTAAACAACTCAGATCTGCGGATATCTGTATAAACACGATTAACTATTCGTGTATAATCATGTTGTGTATACATGTGACACGTTTAGACACATTTACGTATAATAATAATTATAAAATATTAAAATACTCACTTACTTTGTAATATTGAACTATAAAGACCTTACTTTGTATATTTGGATTTGTATATATATGAATTTGTGTATATATCTGATTTAAAGCGTATATAAGTTTGAGATTAACGGAACCCGTGTCTAAACAACTTTATAAGTTTAGACACGATAAACGACTTATACGTTTAGACAAGAAACATGTTTAGACACGTTTAAAATTGATCCGTTTAGACACGAGACATGTTTAGACACGATACGATTATGACACGGCACGATTATGACACGACCCGATTGCCAACCCTATATAGGATTAAATTTTGGCAGAAATTTACTTCAATTTTCACACATTACAAGTAATGCCTGCTGAATGGAACCAAATGGTAAAAAAAAATCCAGTAAAAACTATGCCGCGGAAGGAATAAGGAATTAATCACTGCTAAAATGTCGAGAACTGAAGTAATCTGCAGAGAGCAATGCAACAGACAAAATGCGTGGTCCATTTAACTATAATTGAACTCAACAAAGCAAATGATTCTCAAGCTCCAAACATCAAGCAAACCGCAATAGAGCTACATCAAAATCATCTAGACAAAACAATTAATTTGCTGATACGTATTGGCGAACCGCTATAGCTGACCTGTTCTTGCTCTGAAATGAGAGATTACGGAAGCGGCTAGCTGGTAGCGAAAAACCCTAGTGCACGGCTCGAAGGAGAAGAACTGAAGAAGAGTTAATATATTAGGGTGGGTCCACGAAGCGAAGCCGCAAAGGCGCAAATGATCTAACTGCGCGGCTTAGAAGATTCAGCCCAAAGTTAATGGTGAGCTTTCTTTCTAGATCCAATGGCCCATCAATGGTGTCTCCTTCCAGCCTTCTTCCTTCCTCAGATAGTCCACGTACGAATTCTTTAACCAGGAGAAGAAGAAGATGGACGTGGAGACTTCCGGTGTGTAGGGTTGAGAACAGTTAGGTTAGGTATATTTATATATAATAACCCTAATTAATAATTATGACAAAAATATTATAGTGTACCCATAATTATTACATATAGAAAATTTATTATAATAATCGCACTGCAGCATAATAATATAACTAACCACGTTAAGAAAAATTACAAAATTTTGGATTTTTAGAGTATTGAGGGGAATCGAGAATTGATTCCATATTGACATATTAAATGAAAGGTAAAAAAAACACTTTACCCTCAAATATTTGAACCAAAATCGATTTTTTTTCCAATGTTTAAAACTGAAATTTTTTATCCTTAATATTTGGCAATTTATCGAGTTTTTCTCTTCCGTCTTTTCTATCCAAACTTAACTGAATTCGTTTTGAAAACTGCAGTTAACTGAATATGTTAACCGAAATAACAAACTGTTTTAAAAATAATACAATTTAACTCTTTCAATTTTTTTAAAATGTTGCAACTAAGTCTCATTTCAATCGGGGTTAGATTGAGTCTAATTGAATGGTCTTGATCCAGACTTGGTCGCCCACCCATAAGAATTTGGTCTAGGTCAAGACCCATACCCGAAACTCCTCAATTGGGGCTCATTTGAGTCTAATTGAATCAAGAATCAATTGTAATATTTGTAGTAAAAAAATTAAAAATGTTAAATTGTGATATTTTTTAAAATTATTTTATTATTTCTGTAATTTTCAAAAACATAATTACTTAAATTTAAATTGAAAAATTGACTGAAGGTAAAACTCAATAAATTATCAAACATTAAAACCAAAATGTTCAAAATCAAACAACTCAATTTTAATTTAAACATTAGTGATTAGTACATGGTAATATTTTACCCTTCAAATCTTATCTCTTATCCTATCTCGCCAAAGAAAAAGTATTTATTGATTATATATATATATATATATATTGGCCTCAAATTGATATTCATGTCGTTATCTATTTTGAGGTACGGAACGGCACAGCAGATCCACACTTCTTTTTGGTCGGGAAGGGGACGGACTGCATCAGGCGCCGTCGGTTGGGCTGTCCACCCTCCATCGCATGCACTCACGTACTTCTTTAGTTCTTTTCCCTCCATAGAAATAAATTACTTTGGGGAAATTTTTATTGATTCAAAAATGAATCAACCTCCCAATTTTATTATCCGTTTATTATTATTTTCGGAGAAAATGGACATTTCCAACCAAAATTTGGACCATCTACTCTTTATCTTAATTTTATAGTATTCTTATAAAAAAAAAAAAAATTAGAAATGGGATGGAAAAGGAACAGAATATAAAAGATCAAGGAAAAATACAAAAAGAAGCACCAAATTTGAGATTATTTTCTTCTTTTGACTTTGAAAAGGATCTCCACATCGGAAATAAAGTCAGAAATATATATTAGTAATGATGATAAAAATTAGAATAAGTGATTAATTAATTAAAGAAAAGAAATCAGCGAAATAAAAATAAGAATTTAAATTCAAAGTAAGTAAACTTTTAAATATGAAAATAGTAAAATACCACTTAATCCATTAATTTTCAGACCAAAATCGAGTTTTTCCCTACTGTTTGGTTTTAAAACTTCTGATCTTTAATATTTGGTAATATGTTGAATTTTCTAATTTTGTAAAACTTAACAAAATATGTCTTAACTCTAGACCTGATCTAGGGCTGACAATGGTTAGGGTATGGTACGGGTATGACAAATATTATAACCATACCATATTTTTAAATCACATATCATAACCAGATACAATTTCAATACTATAACCATTAAAATAACTGTGGTTATTAATCATGGTTTTACCCGTATACCCATATTTATTCCACACATGTAATATAATAAAAGATCGGAAATTTTATTTAAAAAAATACATAAATCTATATTGCCAACAATGAAAATATATAAAATTAATTTCATGGTTATTTATTACATGTATGCCAGTAACTTCCATTATTTAGTATATATTAGTTTATTAATAATAAATAATTATTATATTTATATAATAACCATGGTTATAACCATGGGTATGACTCAAATACCATAACCATAACCATTATGGGTATAAAATTCATCACCATAACCGTACCGTACCATAATAGTACGGTTAACCATATTAAACAGTAACGGTTATAACCATGGTTATGGATTTTTCACCGCACCATTGCCGACCCTAACCTGATCACTAAGAGTGTCAACGGGTCACACTGCACCGCAAAAACACGGTTTGATGACCTGTGGGTCACGTGAGGGGTATGGTAGGGGATATCGGCTCATTGGCCAACCCGTGGTTGTAGGTTTTAATTATAATTTTATAAAACTATAGGACCTAATATACATTATTAAATATTGTAGGGGTTGTTATACAATAAAAAAAATGCCTAAATGTTTGTAACTTTAGTCTTTCCCTGTGTTAAAACTTTAGTCCAATTTTTTTTTTTCATTTCTATTATTATCCTTACTTTAATATTTTTCTCACTTTGTAGTTTGTACTGCATGCACCATCACCGCACAATTTGCTGCAATCCGCTGTATAAACCCCCGACCAACGATCCAATCCTTCCTTCCTCTCCAAGACTGCTGAAGTGCTGATATACCGAGTGAGTGGCATAAACCAACGACAGAGCAGCAGAATCGACTCAGTGCACTCAGCATGGCAAAGGTGAGATAACTCGTTCGCCTTCGTCTTCTCCTTCCCATATCTTTCATCAGAACTTCCATCATCCATTAATGGTGGTTATTCTCTATTTTTTTTATGTGTGCATAAGGATGGAAAGGAGGAGAAGAGCGACAATATCGTTCTGAAACTCGAAATGCACTGCGAAGGCTGCACGACGAAGATCCTGAAAACTGTGAGGAACATTGAAGGTACGGGTTCGACATCGATACATCTGTTCAGTCTGTGCTTTATAATTTATGATATTTTTGGAGGATTTTGCTGTTTCTGGAGATTATCGTCTCTGTTAATGGATGCGATTCTCTGTTTATGCATTGCAGGTGTGGATAGAGCGACAGCGGATTGGGAAGCGAGCAAGCTGACGGTGAGAGCGACGACGGATCCGGCCAAGCTTCGAGAGGAGTTGCAGAAGAAGACGAAGAAGAAGGTGGATCTGATTACTCCACAGTCTAAGAAGAAGGAGAACAAAGCGGAGAATGAAAACAACCCTGCGGAGAAGAAAACCGACGAGAAAAAGTCTGATGAGAAGAAATCTAAAGAGGTAACCGCTTCAAATGTTCATCCCATTTACATCATTTTGATGCCCTTCATGATCGATAAAATGCAACGCATCTGTAATGTGGTGTTAGATTAGATATTAATGGAAAATCAGTTCACGGAGCTCGTGCCTTCGTGGTCACATTGTATTGAAATTTATGGCTAATTTTTTTTTGGGGAACCGAGTCCGAATCATCATTGCTGTCAGTAATATCTGCTTTGTTTCTTCCTATTCGCTTTGAACTTTGTCTCTTATGAGTGATTTTTCTAATGGCAGCCTTCGGAGACGACGGCGGTTTTGAAGCTGCAGCTCCACTGCATGGGCTGCGTTGTGAAGATTCACAAGATAGCTTCAAAGTTCATAGGTATCTCTCTCTCTAACCCCCCCAGTCTTGATATATTCTCAGATACCGTGCCGTCGAAGTCATAGCTCCCACTGAATTCAATATATTATCCATGTATTGATTTTCCTTTGTTCTTCCCAAATATTTGGAATCTGTGTTCGATTCTGAGGATGGTATGGGTTTAATTACGCAGGGGTGGAGAAAGTGACCATTGACAAGGAGAAGGACCTGGTTACCGTGAAGGGGAAAATGGATGCTAAGGCTCTGGTGCAGAGCTTATCGGAGAAGATGAAGAGGCCCGTTGAGATTGTTCCACCCAAGAAGGACAAAGAGAACAGTGTCGGTAAAGAGGGAGGAAATGAAGGTGGGGGAGGAAAGAAGAAGGGCGGAGGCGATGGAGCTGTGGAGGTGATTGAAGGGAACCGATTGGAGTACATCGGGTTTCCTGGGGATCCGCCTGTACCTGTACCCGTTTTTGGACCTGGATATGCATACCCGCATGTGCCTGAACCCGCTTACGGGTATCCATTCTTTGGCAACCCTCATCCTCCTCAGGTTTTCAGTGATGACAACCCGAATGCTTGCTCTATAATGTGACGGGTCGGGTTAAATTGAATTTTGAGAGCTGAAATTTCGGGAGGTGGGGCCTGAGTATATGACATGAAGTGACCTCAATTGGAGATATGAAATGTTAGGTGAAAAAGAATTTTCCCTTCTATCCAATATAAAGATATATCATATTATAATATATATAATACCCTCGTACACATGTCATATTAATTATTGAACTTGATAGAGTACACATATATCATATTAATTATCGGTAAGTATCTTATTTTTTTATTTTTTTTTTGCAAATATGCTGTCTAACTTTCTTAAATAAGCAAATAGGTACCTCTTGTTAATTTTCCATTAAGAATAAACAGAAAATATCAAGTGATGAGCAAACAAGTACCTAAACTTACACGAATTAGCAAGTAGATACCTGAACCGATTCAGAATTGGTTCGGTTGAACCAATTTTTTTAAAAAATAATAATAATACATAAACTGTCGAGTGTCGATCCATAATATAATCAGTCAATTACTCATCCATAATACAATCAACTGGAAAAAATTCAATACATAATACATAAACATATGATTCTTAATACATAAACTTCAAAAAATCCAATTCATAATACCTAGGGATCAACAATCGACTTTTGTTTGAGTCCCTAATTGCCCTTCAAACAATAAATCAAAAGCAGACTTAGCAGATTTCATTTTTCGATGTCATAATTACACGAGACAGACAATTAGTCAATCCGTGATGAAATGTAAAAAGGCATATGACTCTACCATACAAGAAATAAGAGCCAAAAGAAAAATAAGAAGATGAATGAGCTTAAAAATAAAGAGACAAATGAATTAACAAACTTTGAAGTCCGATCACACACTATATATAAATATTTTGTTTTACCCCACATTTAACATTATATAGGCACAACTTTGAAATATAGGTACAACTTTGAAACTTCGATTGTCGATTGTGAAATCCCTAAAGCCGTGAAGTATCCATAAGACTGAAGAGTCGTTAAATCATTAAAGCTGAAATGAAGACTGAATATAGGTACAATTTTGAAACTTCAATTGTCGATTGCGAATGCTGAAGTCGGATGAACTACGAAGCCGGAAGAAGCCGATTGTCGATCCCTAGGTATTATGTATTGGAATTTTTGAAGTTTATGTATTAAGGATCGTAGGTTTATGAATTATGTATTTGATTTTTTTTCTTCAGTTGATTGTATTATGGATGAGTGATTGATTGATTGTATTATGGATCAACACTCGACAGTTTATATATTACTTCTATAAAAAAAAAGTGGTTCGACTGAATCGATTCTGAATCGTTTTTTTAACCGGTTCAGGTATCTATTTACTAATTCGTGTAAGTTCAGGTACCTATTTGCTCCTCACGTGATATTTTCTGTTTATTCTTAACTGAAAAATAACGGGAGGTATCTATTTGTTTATTTAAGAAAGTTAGAAAACATATTTGCGACAAAAAAAAAATTAGGTACCCGTTTAATAATTAACCCTATTATAATGGGAGATTATATTTGCAGACCATCTAATACTTTATACAGGACACTTTTGTTGAAAGACTAAAATGCCCTAATAGTATTTTACATATTTGTCCTTACCAATTTTAAGAAAATTAATTATTAAATCGACCTCATATTTTCGTATTTACTAAATCGACCCCATATTATCAAAATGGTGAAAGAGTATACTTCTAGCAAGTTTTGAACCCTAGACCTCTTACATACTAGCTAAAAGTTTTACTACTATACTAGTAATTTCAATTGCTTTCTTATATACTTCAAATATAATTATTGAAGCAACTCTCATATTATTGTATTAAACATCTCATGTTTATTTATTGATGCTTTTTAGTAATTAACATTTGTTCAACGTTGTTTGTTTAATTATAGTTTTAATTTAATTATGTATCTACTAATCGATTTTTTTAAAAATGATTGAAAATTAAGTAATTTTCTAAATTTAATATTTATAGACTACAAGAATACTCATCTTGGAAATATTTTTTCAACCATCTCTAAAAAAATCAGAAAGACTATAATATGTAGATAATTAAATTAGAACTCTAACACATATGAAGCTAAGTTTCAATTTTCCCATCAACCATAAAATTTGGTCAAATTTATAAAAATTGTCAAAAATTACCAATATTACGTTGACCAAATTTTATAATCGGTAAGAAAATTGAAACTTAACACCATATATGTCGTTAGAGTTTTAATTTAATTCTCTAAATACTATAATATTTTTGATTTGTTTTAGAGATGGTTAAAAAAACAAATTTCAAAATGCATATTCCAGTAGTGTATAAATACTAAATTTAGAAAATTACTTATTTTTCAACCATTTTTAAAAATTAATCAGTAGATACATAATTAAATTATAATTATAATTAAACAAACAACGATGAACAAATGTTAATTACTAAAGAGCATTAATAAATAAATATGAGATGTTTAATACAATAATATGAGAGTTGCTTCAATAACTATATTTGAAGTATATAAGAAATCAATTGAAATTACTAGTATAGTGGTAAAACTTTTAGCTAGTATGTAAGAGGTCTATGGTTCAAAACTTGCTAGGATCATAATTTTTCACCATTTTGATAATATGGGGTTGATTTAGTAACTACGAAAATATTAGGTCGATTTAATAATTATTTTCCTTAAAATTGGTAAGTACAAATATGTAAAATGCTATTAGGGCATTTTAGTCTTTTAACAAAAGTGATATGTATAAAGTAGTCGATGGTCTGCAAATAGAATCTTCCTATTATAATATAGGGTTAATTACCTCAACCGTTACCTATGTTTGACAATGTGACTGAACCGTTCAAACTTGAGCTCAACCGTTACTTAAGTTGACACATGTGACTGAACCGTTACTATCACCTAACTGCCGTTATTTCTTCCCGTTAAGTACCACCATGTGTTTGTCACGTGATTAACTTGTAAGGTGAAGTTCCCAAACTACCCCCAACATACTGTCTACTTAACAGCAGCTGATTCTTAGAATCAAGGAACAGGGAGAAGCAATTTGCGCGCGAAGAACCTCCAGAATCGAAGAACCGAAGATCTCCAGCCATGAAGTCTGATGAATGTTGTCCTATGGGTTCTGAGAACCGTAGAAAGGTTAGATCTCGGTCCATCTCTTCTGCGTCTGCGAATGCCAACCACGGAGCTTCGCGTCTCCGTGAAATCAGCTGGTACGTGGCAGAATTTCTCGCGCTGATTCCATGGTTGCCCCAATTTTGAGGTAATTTGACAGTGGGTAACCCTAATTTGCAACCCTAATTCGCTTTGCTGCAGTAATTTGAAAGAACAATTGGAGTTTGTGAAAAACCGAGTTGTTGAAAGTCGACCCAATCAGAAGTTAGTTGTAGTCTTTGTCATTGTTGTTGTTGTTTTTGTTCTAAGTTCAATTGCGAATAATTAGCAGAAGTTAGTTGTAGCTGTGTCTGTAACTGAACTGTGTCTGTAACTGAAACTGGAGGATGAGGAACAATGTGTATTTTGCGAAGGTGGTGACTTATCTTTTCTGAACTGTGATTAAAAGGTGACTTAAATTTGTGAATTGTGATTAAAAGGTGACTTATGTTCGACGTATTGTGATTAAAAGGTTACTTAAGTTTGGACATTTTGTTACCCAACCGTTACTAAAATACAGAATACATCCGAAAACACAGAATCTATAATAATCCATCAAAATCCAGAATTCAGAATACATCCCAAAACATGGTCCATCCTATAATCCCAAAATAGGTTCCGTTAATGAATTGTCAAAGAATTCAACACAAATACATTCCATGGTGGTGTGTTCTTGACAGAACTTGCGAAATTGTTCCCTTGGTGGTGTGTTCTTGACAGGTCAGCAGTTCATCTTAGACAACTCAATGATTGGCGACTTCGTTCCCTGTGGAGTGCGAGTCTGATCTGCATACATCTCCACAACAAAGTGGACATACTCTGAACAAAAAACAACACACTAGTGTCATGATCACCACCACCCACTATCTTCACGGCAAACAACATATTATGCAGCAATTTACAGCAATTATGCAGCAATTTACAGCAATTATGCAGCAATTTACAGCAATTATGCAACAATTTACAGCAATTTACAGCAATTTACAGCAATTATGCAGTAATTATGCAGTAATTTACAGCAATTATTGAATACACGCCCAAATACGAACATATTATGCAACCATCATCCCCCCATAGTATGGATCTTGATATGGATTACATGACCTTTCGTGTTTTCTTGCCCTTCGTATAAAAACAAAACAAAAATATTCAAGCAAAGGTTGCAATACTTCGATGAAACAAAATCAAGTCACTTAGAACAATCCAACAGAGGTACCCACAGTCATAACACTAAAGCAATAATCAAATGGTACGACCTTACTAAAAGAAGACCATTTCTCTCCAAGATCTAAATATTGGATGTTGACTGACCTGGGGAGCTCATTTACACAATTGCATCTATGTATCTAACAATTACTCAATATGAATGATTAGAAGCACAAAACATGTAAAAGCTTCAATTAACAATTATGCAGACGCACAGATTTCTGCTTGGACAGGATGCATATAAGGATAGCACCTTATTAATCATATATAGCCCCTTAAAGCTATGGAACATCAGAGGCAGTTGAGCTGCTGTATGGCCCAAGAATCATATACTGCACATTTCATCGATTTAACAACAGAATGATCACCACCACCCACTATCTTCACGACAAACAACATATTATGCAGCAATTTACAGCAATTATGCAGCAATTTACAACAATTATGCAACAATTTACAGTAATTATGCAGTAATTTACAGCAATTATTGAATACATGCCCAAATACGAACATATTATGCAGCAATTTCATCATTTCGTACCGCAAACCAACATCAAAGCCCTAATCTTCAACCGAATCGAAGATTAACGAAGTGAAACAGGGTAGAAGAACACAAACCTAAGTCCGAAAACAGAAAGAATGCGAAAAGCCACACAAACCGAAGTTCAATCGAAGCAAAAACACAAACTTACTTCCAGTTGCAGTTCCGAAACGCAATGTCGCCGAGGAGGGTTCCTTCCGTGCTGAAAATCGACACTATCGGGGCGGAAGGAGGTCTGCAAGTTTCGGTTGGAGGGAAATAGGAGTTGGATAGGAAGTTGGAGTATGGAGATGGTTATCAAACAAGGGGAAAACGTTGCAAAGTGACAAGAGAGCATTATTGTCCTTTCAAATCGTTTTAATTAGGTAATGTGCTGTGCACGTGACACTTTGACAGTCAGATTTGACGGAAAGTTCACGGAGTAACCTTTCAGTCACATCTTCAAACTTAAGTAACGTTTCAGCTACACAAAAAAAGATGAGTAACATTTTAATCACATGGGCCAAACATAAGTAACGGTTGAGATAATTGACCCTATAATATATCTTACCCTCGTACACTATATATAGTATTATACTTATACATTCAACCTAGGAGATAATTCCAAACACCATACATTGGAAGAACTGTAATTGTTTAATATTTGTGGCTTTGAAAATCTTGTTAATTCGATCCTTACAAACTCCGTTGATTCTAGTTATTTTTTCAGTTTTTTATACTAAAAATATAGTATATGATTATTGATGATATTCAACATTTTTTTCCTGCCAGTGTTTTATTTAGTACCGATAATATTTGACGAAACACGATAATACGATACGGACACACACGAAAAAAATTGTGTTCGTGTAAGTATATGACAGAACGATAACACGATGACACGAAAGTATTTTCATGTCGTGTTCGTGTTTAGGTATCAGAACACGACAAACACGATAACATTGAACTTGTTTTGGTCAACTATAATTTTGGACTTGCAAATCTATTTTTTTAAAATATTTTTCTAAACAAGTCTCATTTAATAGTTTTTAAAAGTTTACTTAGATATTTAATTTCTAGAGTTTGTCAATTACACATTAAAGACTCGTGAAATTTGATGTTGAATTGATAATTTTTGCTATGAACAATTCATTATTTTGAAATTTTCTTATAAATCTCGCATTTAAACAAAACTGACTAACTTAATACAACACGGTAACACAACATGAACATGTACAAAAAATTGTGTGTCATGTTCGTGTTCATGACACGATAACTTTGATCCCAATTACGAGAAGTGACTAATAGATTTTAACTACTCTACAAGTGCGACTTAATCAAATTTCAGCGATAACAAAATTTAATATAGTACATGCATATATATATATATTTGATGCATATATATATTTGATGGGTTAATTATAAAAAAAAAACTGAATTTTGAGGAAAATCCAAACAGCAAACTAAGTTTTTTTTTGACAAACAATAATAATCCAAACTTCTGGAATTGAGCAAACAACAAACCTACCTCAAATTTTCATTATGTTTGTACGGATTTTTCAATATTTTAGGGAGTTATTAAATCGTAATACTGTTTCCTTAATAACTCTCTCAAACATTGAAAAATTCGTTCAAACATGATGCAAATTTGAGGTATGTTTGTAGTTTGCTCAATTCTAAAAGTTTGGTTGGTTGGTTGTAAAAAAAATAAAATTAGTTTACTGTTTGATTTTTTCTCAAAATTCGTTTTGTTTTTTTATAATTAACACTATATTAAATAGGCATACGATGCGAAGATCAATTGTCTCTCTCTCTCTCTATTTAGATATGATGATTTCATGACCTACAATCATGCGTGTTTGCTCATTTGTCCTGTAAAGTCACATAACACATTCACAACAATTCACGAGAAAAATAAATTCTGTTAACAAAATACTCACTTTATATATATATATTGATTTTGGTTGAAATCCCTATAGTATTGACACAAAAAAATGAAAGTAATTTATATAATTTAATGTCAAAATATTTCATTATTAATGATTCATATCACTTTCACTTTTAGATCGATTTTATTTTAAACAATTTATAATTGACGTCACATATACTTTAGAATTCATTCTAAGTGTATTTTACTTTCAAAATACGTTTTTTTTCTTTCTTTCTATTATTTATATCTTTCATCTCTAAAACCTATTTTTTTTCTCTCATATTTCCAACATTTTATCATTTTATATTTATAATTCTAATTGGTAAATATTATATTGTACACAAAATAAATATGCACATATATTGTAATATGCAACCTAACGTATATCATTTTCAATTCATTTTATCATCTTTATTATTTCCAAATTTTATAGTACATATTCAAAAACAAAAAACAAAAAAAAATGTTTACATAAATAATAATATAAATATCATACCACCTTAAAATTTGAGTTGAATACCATAATATTATATTAACAATAATTGATAATCATTTTTAATATTACACCTTGCTAAATTAGTTTCATAATTTTATAATTTATTGTGAAAATAAATCAAGCGAATTTTGTACACTATGTGCAAATGGTGAATCAGTTTCCTAATTTACTATATTGATTAGATGATATGTACAATCTCAAGCTTTGTAGATCATAAATTTGCAACTTCAAGTTTACAAGGAGGAATTCATAGTGTAACCCATCATATGCTGCATTTATTCTTTGTTCCTTACAATCTGAAAAAATAAAAATAGATGATAATAAAATTTCCTCTTCCTTCTTGCCTACACAAACTATCCTTCAATACCATTTCCTCACATGACCAAAACAACACATTTCCTCCCACAAATAGTAGTATTTTATATTGTAATGAATTGATTCCTCCATCCCTGTTCTTCTGTAAGGACTGCAGTTAATCAATCGGGTGTTTGTCAACCTGTCGGGATGTATAATGTGCAGAAAGCAAGAGCAGAGAAAGGAAAGCACTTGCGACGAATAATGCATCAAACCAACGGTGGTAGAAATCAAACTGAATCTCTCCACCAAGTACATCAGTGATGATTGTTCTGCAAATCAATATCCATCCGTATATGAAATGAAATGAAATGAATGAATACACAAACTTAAAAACATACCTGTAGTCATTAGCCAAGCTTTTCCTAATCAATAGAATCGATGATACAAAATACATCCCCATAATCTCCGACAGAAAGAGTATCACATTGCTCGAAGAACCACTCCCAAGTCTCGAAACCGCAAAGAAGAACTGCACATGAAATAGAAATTAGTTGCTTAACAATTAGTCATCAATGTTCTTCTTCTTCTTCTTCTAGGAAAGAAAGAAAGAAAGAGCAAGTTGTTACCTTCATCAGATTTGTTAAGAATCCTCGAACGGATATAACAATCAACATGCCAATGAACAGCAGAGAAATGTACTGCCAACAAAACCATAAAGGAGGGAGAGAATTAGAAAATCCTAGGATACATATGTCATAACCCAAAAAAACACCCCAAGATTGTTCAATTTACCCATACTAATAAATAAGCAAGTTCATCAAGTTCTTTCTCTATAATAATAAGTACAAATTTCAATTCGATCGAATAAGTTATTGGCTTGTTCAAAAGAATTATTAAAGTAAGAACCTTTGTTAATTATAGCCAAATATTATTAAGTCAATCCTACATACCTGGGGAACCAATTTGGCCACATCACAACCACGAACCATTCAGATACACACACACATAGGCACTATTTCTATTGCACTGGCCAGTCAGTGTAAAGTGTAAACCAATCATCGCCCTTGACATTAATAATAATTGTAAAAGCAACAGCATATATTTCTCGTTAGAGTGATTTATTTCATTACAAGGCAAGAGAAACAGTTTATTTCGTCACATCCCTTTCAGAAGAGCACTATTCTTTGGAAGCCCTTACAAGTTGAAGCAATTTACTCACTCCATAATTGGTAGTTGGTACACTTGCACACATAACTTGGAAACCAGAGCAAAGCATGCAATATTAGCAGAAAGACAAACACCACATGAGTTCACAACTGATTGATCAACCAAGAACGAATTAAATTAAAAGGCACATGTTGTAAAGCTTAGCTTCTGGAGTCTTTGATTAAATAATAAACAGAAAGCTATTAAACCAACCTGAGATAATAAAGAGACATTTATACCAATGTCAAATAACTGCAAAAATATGCTGATTGTTCTAGTCACGGGGTCTACTGAACCAGCCTGCATGGTATGTGTGATTCAAGAATTTAGTAAATTGATGATTAAATTTAAGACACAAGAAAATAAGGCTAAAACAATAAAAATAAATAATAGAGTATGACAGAGAATTAAAGTTACCTCCTTGAATACAACACTTTGCAAAGACTGCACAGAGCAATTAGATCAATAAGTTTCGTCCATTCATAGAGTATACAACATCCACGACTACTGAAATAAAATTCTCATAAGAAAGAGAAAATATTAACAGATATGTTTAAACTAGCCTTTATAAAGTTAACACCTGATATTTATTTCAATGTGGAGCATAGCAAGGTGTAGGTATATCAGGGAACTCCTCGTTAAATCTTATAGGCTATAGCAAAATGTTGGATATAAATGAGACAAAAACAAAGCAGTTTATAAAAGAACAATTACATCTTCCCTACGACTTCTAATTCCATGGCTATTGAAGGAAAAATGCATTATTAGCTGAAGATTGGGAAGGTAGATCAGTAACTACAACTTGATATGGAGTTAGGGAGAAAATAGCAGCAAAAACAAAGTTAGTTACTTCTGAAGATGTAACATACTGTTACTACTTACTATAGCAGCACGCGACACATATATGTTCGGTTAAACTCTTTTTTGGGTATGTTTCATAGGAGTTCCATTTGAAACAACGAATTGCTGAATCAAACATCAGCAGTTCAAAAGTTAGAAACTCATTGTAGCCACTTGATACAGTTTACTATCATTCCCCAAATGTTACTATCAACGTGAAAAATAATCTCGTCATAAGTGAGAGTAGCAAGTCCACACTCCTTTTCTCAATGTTAAAATGCACATTTGTTTGGCAGTAATGCTTTCCAGGGTTTATTGTACTAGCATCTCTACTTAATTAATTTACAGACTAAAAACGAAAAACTAATCAATTGTAAAAAAATCACAAAAAAATGCTGATGGAAATCGTGCAAAACAAACTGAAGTGATCACTCAAAGTATATGCATGTAATCACACAGACATGCACACACGCGCGCGCGCGCACACACACACACACACACACAAGAAACTGGAGAATCCTTTTACAAGGAAACCAGAGCATTTGTAATAAAGGATAAAGATGTTAACTATACCTTGATCATTTTGTAAACACAATAAACGGAACAAGCATAGCCAAGAAAATTCTGCATATGACCTTTCCAGGTTCGAGAATAAGCCGCAGCCTCCTGCAATGCATTTAAAAAGCATTACTGCATTTAACTGGCATTACCGCAATGCATTATTGCATTTGCATGAAAAATACAGTTTCTGTCTGTTTAATCATTATTGTGGGTAAGAACACAACAGTAACATCATCTCACATTAAGTTATCACAGTGCTTCTTGATCTTTCACTCGAAAAGAGCTTTACCTTATCAGTATATTTCCACAAAATAGATTATGAATTTATCAATAATTATCCGTCATAAAGCAATTTCTCAAAAGATGGCTATCCAAAGAAAGGAACCTTAGCTTGTCGAAGCTCATAAATTTCCAAAAATAGCTGCTTTGAGAGCTCTTCCAAAGCTTGCACCTCAGCTTCAATGTTTTTTATGTCTTACACACAAAGTAAAGTCCAATCAGGGATCTGCAGCTCCTCAAGATAAGCTTAAAATAAGCAACATACTAATTTTCAAAGGATGTATTGCTTTCTTGAATGCTGATTTCGAAGAATAAATTGAGCTATGAAGATACACAATTCAGACGCAGAAGCACATAATGGGAATCCAACAACTTGTGAATACGTGAATATGATAATGGGGGACAAAATGTACCCCAATTTTTATAACTTAGATGTGTTTTGTATGTATATTATACAAATATAATCAATTATTGTATAAAATCTGGAATTTGAACCCCCATTTTTTAAAAAACTACTTTTTCTTTCTTATTTAGTTTTTAGTGCGACCTCATTTAAAATTTTCTGGATCTGCCACTGTCCAAAATATAGAAAACCAACTTAAACCTTACCTTGCTCTCTTTGGTCTTCTTGCACTGACCGGACAACCGTACTAACAATCCGTTTGAATATCGAGGTAGCCTTTGAATTCTGTATTGTTTATCATGAATAACAATCCCATGTCAGTACCAATCGAATCGCTTAAGCTCATAGAGAAAAAACTGGTATATCTAACAAAAACAATTAAACTTCTCTTTTGTTGAAAGTCTCCTATTTGAATCATAGTTGCTCTGTACTTAAAAAAGCATAAAGACATTGCTTGGCATCAGTTTTGTTTAGGTCTAAAGTTCCTACAAACCTATAAAAATGTAGGAAGCACCAGGATTTTAGGTTAATGAAGGAAAAAATAATCCTACGCTAAGTGATTCTTGTTTAACTAAGACACAGAAGATCCAGTTCCAGCATATAAAACTACACAATATTAATGACAAAACAAGAGAATAAATTAGAGATGCATACATCATTTATACACATAATAGTAGTATGTTAATGATAAAACTCAATCCTAGAAATTGATCAAGTAAAAGAATATAGACTGACAATAAGCTACGAAAATCATTACAGACATGACAACAAACTAACCTCCTTTGATCCTTGAATTCGTTCCATTTCCATTTGAGAAAGAATTATCTTCTTTTTCTTCAGTACACAAGTATCAATTGATTGCATCAACTGTCTCTCCAGTGCCTTAATTTCTGCTCCCTCAATCTCCCTGACCCATTCAGGACGGGGTTAAGCAGTAAAACATTATTCACTTAACAATAAAAGAATGAGAACTCCACTATCTAGACTGCAGATGATTGAGTTGATATACCTATATACACATCTTAATTCTTAAATACAAACCAGACGCTAAATCTACATCAATAAGAAATTGAAGAATATTCATCCACTTAACCTCTGAAAAAGGCCTCCCACTAAATAGCTATATATAAGAACTTTAAGTTGTCATTTTAGATATTCCTAGAGGCCTCCTAGAATACCCAGATTACCTAACTCACATATCCCGCCAAATGTTAGTACTTAAAAATAATAGTAATAGCATAATGCATGCAGCTCCAATGTGAATAATTAGTTAACAATTTGTGTTTGCAGTCAAAATCTATCTTAAG
Source organism: Chamaenerion angustifolium (assembly GCA_946814005.1). NCBI lineage: Eukaryota > Viridiplantae > Streptophyta > Magnoliopsida > Myrtales > Onagraceae > Chamaenerion > Chamaenerion angustifolium. The sequence continues at coordinate 29,632,810 of OX328277.1, read as the reverse complement.
ATAAGACGCAGCTGAAAACTGTATCCAAAACTAAAACAACCTTAGCATAACTAATAATTGGCATTTCACACAAGTAGAAGTTTTAAAACAAAGCACAAGAAACACGGGAATAAGAAAAATAATTATTATCACCTAATGAAAAGAGATAAGTAACTGTAAGGCAAATTGACAGCTCCAAACCCGGATAGGACAGCCATGACAGTCACGCCAATAACTCCAATTCGGCTGACCAACTGAGGCATGGTGAAGAAACCTATAAGAACAAGGAACAAACAACAGTCTTTGCTAGTTCAGTACTCGGGGGGGAGGGGATAAAAATGAAATGGAGTTCCAACCAACCATTATCGGGTGAAGGCATGGGAAAGTGAATGCCCATTCGCCAAAAGGCATAAAGAAACGCTAAGAGGAATAGAATGGCTCCTACAGCAGCACGCTCTTTCCTTATACCTGCAATTGAAGCCAAGATCGATGGGGATAAAACCAAATCAACTCACCACAAGTAAAGGATGAGAAAGACTTCTTACCACTATTACGTAGCATCAAGTAACAATGGTAGTAAGGCAACAAGAAGACGAGTAAGAGAATCAAAGAGTACAAGTCGAGCTTCCAGTTGATCCATCTGGCCTCGCGAGAAAGAAGAGGGATGATCTCGAAGAGAACGAGCTGAAGAAGGTTGCACGAGAAAGCGAAGACTACACTGAAGATGATCTGCACCAAGACCCTCTTCTCTTCGTACTCTTTGTATAACCGCCGATTCAGGAACCAAAGCCCCGCCCACCCAAGCAGCCCCAACGATCCTACTCCCACTATTCCCTCCCACACCAATCCCCCCCAACTCCCTCCGCCCATTCTTCTTCTTCTTCTTCAATCCCTTTCGCAATCCGAGAGATCGATCTCTCCTTTCCTACACTTTCTTTCACCTCTTCCTTCTGGTTCACTTCTCGAGTTCATTCTTCTAATTTTGTGTAAATAACTGCAAATTAACCTATAATTTAATTAATTAATATAATTAGTGAATCAGACCGACTCCGACCTACCGATCCCGAGTTGAGCTAAAAAAAACGAGAACCGGTGAGGGCACCGGTCGAACGCCGGTCCGTTCATAAATTTTCAGATGGCCCAGACCAACATTTGGGCCGGAAAATTTGGGCCGGAAAATTTGGGCCTCGGTTGCGATCAGCTGAAGGAAACGATGCCGTCTTGGACTTTAGAGTCGGCCAGGTCAAATCTGGCGAGTAGGCGGTAAGACTAAAATACCCTTCATTAGGAAAGACACGTAGAGGGAAACCATCACGTGCGAGATGTTTGCTATAATTACTGAACATTCTGCTCAATTCCAAAACCTCTCAACCCTCGCAGCCGACGCCAAGCAGCAGATTGCAGCTGCTATTTTATCAGAGCCATATCAGATCTATCGATTTCTCAAGGTTTGTTTTTTCAATTCTTGGTGAATTCTGATACTGGTGATGTTTTTTCTTGTTTTGGTTACTGATGAATTTTGATTCGGTGAATCTAGGGATAATATGGTATCTGACGCAAGCAAGAAGAAGGCTGCACAGAAGAAGGCAGCCGCCGTGGCTAAGAGGGGTGGAAAGGCTGCATCGGCGTCTTCAAGGACATCTGAGGTGCAGAATGGAGCGGATAAGCTCGCAGACAGTGTTGGAGCGATGCATATATCCGATCGAACCTGTACTGGTGTGCTCTGCTCTCACCCCCTCTCTAGAGATATACGAGTAAGCTCAATTAATAATCTGTGTTTATGATTGTGTTCTATGGTATAGAATAGATTAAAGGTTTTTAATTTGACATGGTTTTTGTTTATTATAGTCCAATTAAAAGTTGATTCACAATAGTGAAATCCACAATCAAGGGAATCAGAATCCTTTGAGCTAATGGTTGAATTACCCTAAAAGAGGATTTATTTGCTTATGTCTTAAAGGAACTATAATTCCAAATGTGAATTCTCGATCTGATTGTCAAAACTCAAAACAAGGGATTTTTTCCATAGCTTAAGATACTTCAATCTTGAAATTTCGCTGTCAAGAGCTTATAGTTTTGCTTTATTGTCTTTGTAATTTACTTCTGTGGATTATTATTGACTCCTTTTGCAATTTGGATATACTCCGCTTTAGTACAAACTAACTATTTAGATAAATATCAAGCTTTAAATATCTGTTCAGGTTTAGCAAAATCAATTAAGGATGTGTATGGGCAGTGCTGCCAATTAACTTTGGATGTTCTAGGTTTATTTTATATCCTTCAGTTGGGGAATCAATTAAGAGTTGGCATTTATATTTTCCCTAGCTCTTGTGTATAATGTGGGATATGTACTGGATTTTTTCAGCATTTTTTCATTACTTTACGTATGTATTATGCTATGCTTTTAAAGAAACTTAATCAACCATGTCATCTACATGTCCACAGATAGAGTCTCTGTCAGTTACTTTCCATGGCCACGACCTTATTGTTGATTCTGAGCTGGAGCTCAACTATGGAAGGTTTGTTATATCTGATACTCTTGACATCTTAAATACTTTTAAATTGATCTAGGATGTTAAGTAATATACAATCTCTAAAATTACAGGCGATATGGGTTGCTCGGACTGAATGGTTGTGGTAAATCTACACTTCTGTCTGCAATTGGCTATCGAGAACTTCCAATTCCAGAGCATATGGATATTTTTCATCTATCAAGGGAGATTGATGCTTCTGATATGTCATCTCTCGAGGCTGTCATAAACTGTGATGAGGAAAAGCTCAAATTAGAAAGAGAAGTTGAAGTTCTGGCAGCACAAGTAAGGAATAGTTGTTTTGGGATTAAACCATTCTTAGTTATTATAGTTTATTCTTAACCATTATTTTCTTTTGCAGGAGGATGGGGGTGGAGAAGCTCTTGACCGAATTTATGAGCGTCTTGAGGCAATGGATGCAGCAACTGCAGAGAAACGTGCAGCTGAGATTCTCTTTGGTCTTGGTTTTGATAAGAAAATGCAAGCAAAGAAAACCAGAGACTTCTCTGGTGGTTGGAGAATGAGGATTGCTCTTGCGCGAGCCCTGTTCATGAATCCTACCGTCCTGTTGCTTGATGAGCCAACTAACCATCTTGGTACATCTGTTAACATCCAAAGTTTTAATATATATTTTATATTAAAAGTTGAAACCTAATAATAATTCTATATTTTTTTACTACAGATCTGGAGGCTTGTGTCTGGTTGGAAGAAACTTTGAAGAACTTCGAAAGGATCCTCGTGGTTGTGTCCCATTCCCAGGATTTCCTCAATGGTGTGTGCACAAACATCATCCACATGCAGAACAAGAAGCTGAAGATCTACACTGGAAACTATGATCAATATGTCCAGACCCGTTCTGACCTTGAAGAAAACCAGATGAAGCAATATAAGTGGGAGCAGGATCAGATCTCTGCCATGAAGGATTACATTGCTCGCTTCGGACATGGGTCTGCAAAACTAGCCCGCCAGGCACAGAGCAAAGAGAAGACACTTGCAAAGATGGAGAGGGGCGGCCTAACTCAGAAGGTCTCAAGGGACCAGGTCCTTGTCTTCCGCTTCACTGATGTTGGGAAGCTCCCCCCACCTGTCCTTCAGTTTGTCGAGGTAAGTTTTGGGTACACACCCGATAACCTAATCTACAAGAACATTGATTTTGGTGTGGATTTGGACTCGAGGGTAGCCTTAGTGGGTCCCAATGGTGCTGGGAAGAGTACCTTGCTAAAGCTTATGACAGGGGAGTTGGTGCCTCAAGATGGCATGGTGAGGCGCCACAACCACCTCAGAATCGCTCAGTACCACCAGCACTTGGCTGAAAAACTCGACCTTGACATGCCCGCCTTACTCTTCATGATGAGGGAGTACCCAGGCCATGAAGAGGAGAAGATGAGGGCTATCATTGGGCGTTTTGGGCTCACAGGCAAAGCTCAGGTGATGCCAATGAAGAACTTGTCAGACGGGCAAAAGAGCAGAGTGATTTTTGCATGGTTGGCTTGGAGGCAGCCACATATGCTTTTGCTTGATGAACCCACCAACCATCTTGATATTGAGACCATAGATTCACTTGCAGAGGCATTGAATGAGTGGGATGGTGGGATGGTGCTTGTTAGCCATGACTTTAGGCTGATTAATCAGGTGGCTCATGAGATATGGGTTTGTGAGAACCAAGCCGTGACCAAATGGGAAGGTGACATTATGGACTTCAAGCAGCATCTCAAGCACAAGTCGGGCATTTTCGACTAAATTTGATGTCGTTTCTTATGGCGAGGGGCAGTCCATTTACGAACTCGGGTTGAAGACAGTGGGTGGAGGAAGAGGGGTGTGGTGGTTAGCTTTGGTTATATCTTGTTCAGGCTAGCTTTCCACTTGACAATGTTTTTGGCCAAAAAAGATTATTACTTAATAGGTCTACTTATTTTAATTTATTTATTATTGGCTAGATAAAGTTTATTTGATGTTGGTGTGGAACTGCAGCTATCTATATAGTGTTTTCATCTAATTGACCTTATTATATTTCTACTATTTCTTAGATTGTAAGGTACTATGGAATCAAATGATTAATTATTTATTCATCATGATATAGTTCCATTTTTGTTTCCCAAAGCATTATTATTTTTCTTCCATAGTAAGATGTTTTTATGACTGAAAAGGTAAATATGAGTGGATCGTACTGCTGCATCAGGTTGTGCGCACTTGATGGGTCCCAGAGGCTGATACTTGAATGAAAAGGTATTAAATCTGAGTCAAGCACGATCCGAAACCATGGCTAGCTAGAACAAGATCAAGAACCTTCATTGAAGCTCCACTACACATCACCACAAACTTCAAATTATACAGTACTATCACCAATCAATATCTCCTTTCCCTGAATGAACTCTATTCAACTACAATGTGGTAGTCGAGGGGAAAATCAGGCTGCAGAAAAAGGGTGGAAGGAAACAACTTTATCAGTCACTGACTAGTTCTGTATTCCGAGCCAAAATTGACTCTCGAAACCCTTATCAGTCACGAGCTTGCCCCCCTGCTACTTCGAACAGGTTTGTATAACACAACACTTACGTACTTTGATCGGAACCGGTGGGTGAACGCTAGTGCCACAGCAGACCGAGGGGTTTCAGTCTGCTTGTCAAGGTAAAGATGGTTTAGAAGCACGTTTAGAGGTGGCGGGAGATTCTCGGATGTGTCTCTTGTTGCAGGGTAGCCAAGCACAGGGTGCTGGTCCTGCTGGAGTAGTTGCTGCGGGACCAAAGGTGGGTCACTCGTTTCATCTTCAGTTAGAGGGTAAATGCTGCTGTAACTTGAATCTGGAGATCTGGGTGTTTCGAAACCAACAACAGTTCTGTCTTCCTGTAAAATTGTTACACTTGATTTTTACTCGCTGCATGCAGTAAAAACAGAACATCATAGGAAAAGAACAAGAAATCATGTTTTGCAGCTTACATTATCCTGATTGTTCATGTTGAGACAGTCACCGACACGGAGTAGCTGCAAAAGTAGATTTTTTAGCATTAGATGACCCTAAAGAAAGACAAAATTCAAGATATGGCTTACTCTACCACACTATATCCTTTGGCAGACCATCATGATCTGGCTAGAATAAGGTTGATAGTTTGAGCCACTGGACTTGAAAAGAGACCCACCAAGTTTTAAAAAATTGATTTTCAAAATTGACCTCAGATAAACTTAGTCGATTTGGCGGCAAGGGTTTGATGCTGAACATGATAAACGGATGAGATTCTAGCATATTGTGAATTTGTAACGTTGATTGAAATCTTTAATGATATGTCATGAAGATGGAAAAGTGATTTTTTCACTACCTAATTTCAAAATTAATTCAATTATAAAGAAAAAGGCATGTATAATCTGCCAATCTCTACAAAGGACTGCCAATTAGAGCATGCTGCAACAAATCCCAACTCTATGCTCAAACAGCGAAATTATTTCAATTCAGATATACTCAAGAGTTCATTATATCAGAAAAGTCACACCCCTGCACATGGAAATCATGTCCTCTATATGAAATCAAAATTATCCACCTTTAAAGGACAGCATAGAGAATGACTATAGCAACTAGAATTAACACCACTATCAACAAATTTGTAATTCATCATTTGATTAATGATTCATGAATTTACAGCATCTTCTGCATTCTATAGAAACCTGGATTGGTGGACTGCATTACAATGCGAATGGATATGTATAGCTTGAATTTTGTTATAATGAGAGACTAGTTGCCTGCACATTCAATTGTAGGAGGGAGCAAAGACAGGCAGATTAAGAGCAGAAGACTAACCTGGTTGAGCAGACAGCTTCCCCGTACTATTGCCTCCACCTCAATCAACAAAAAGACTCCAATATTACTACAAGAAGGCAAGAACAACAATTACTGAAATCCCACAACAAGGGTGCCCGAGGTTAGTACTGAGAAAAGTTTAATTAATCAGAATCCCTGAAATTCAAAAAAAAAAAAGAAAAAAAAAAGAGAGGAGAAGCCAGACTCTTACAAAGCAAGCAGACTAGCAAGAACAGCTTCCTCAGAACGAATAAATTCCCTATGTATGCGCGTGCGAACACATTGACAGAGGAAGGAGGGGTCTGGACCGACAAAATCAAATTAAAAAGTCCCGAATTGAAATTGTTCGCATAAAGCAGAACAGACTACAGAGGATCCTGCTGCTGACACTCTTCTCCTCAAGGTATTTGCCAAGGGAATCTGACAAAAGGAAGTCTTAAATTATTATTATTACGCAGATTGATGAATAGACGGACAGCGGAAGCTTGAAGATTTGAACCCTGCTTCGATAATTCTGAACCTTTTTCCTGAGAATTAAAAACAATATTATTTTCTGGCTCATAAATGACAAAATCAAGAAGTTGAAAATTCGTGGCTGTAGCGCGAACAAGAAACGAATACCTGGCCGACACGAGCTTTGGCAACCAAAATAGTTGTCGTTTTCTCCAAAGCCCGTAGTTTCGAAGCAATTTCTAACTCATCATCTGTGTTTCTCAAATCAGACTAGTCTGATTTGATTGATATGTTTTGTTTTTTTAACAATTCTCTAAGAAATTTTGTTTTTCGAAAAAAAAATCACATACAGGTGATATAATAAATCTGAGATGATAAAATAAAATACAATTAGATTAATAATAATTATTATTTTTTTGTCCTAATTTAATTAATTCGATTCCAAGCATTATTTATTTTTCAAGTTGATTTTTTTATTTGGCCATTTTTTTGGAGTTGAATTGACCTAGACAAGGTTCAGACTTTTTTTTTTTGACCAATAAACATTCATTCATCATAAATCATAAAAGGAGTTCTCCAAATCCGATACAATAAACCGAAACAATGTCCTTGGGTTACAAACAACCCAATCATCCGGGCAAGTTCCCCGTTTAGCCTCTACCGCTACCCAATTCGCACATGCGTTCGCCGATCTTCTGACGAAGCTCCAATGTACCCGATCAATATGGGAGGCCCGTTCGAGAATCTCCGCTAAGATATCCCGAAGCTCCCAATCATTACCTGACATACCTCCCTTGAGGAGGTTAATGACGTGTAGTGCGTCCGATTCAATGATGACGTCGGACCACCCATGTCGTGTCGCCATGTCCGTCGCGTATAGAATTGCCTTCGCCTCTAGTGCTTTCGCGCTCGTGCCGCAACATGTCGAGTGGTGCCCCGATATGACAGTCCCCGTCCAGTCCCTCGCGATCGCCCCCGTGCCTCCCTGTAGAGTCGCCCCGTCCCAAGCCGTGTCACAATTGATCTTGATCACGCCTCGGGTCGGCCGGGCCCATACCTGCGTCCGCGGTCCTTGCGTCCTTGCTGCTTTCGCTGCAGTCTGGCAAGCAAGTCTCCACACCTGTTCGGTTAACACTAAGGCCGCTCGAATCACAAGTTCCGGTCGCGGCTGGTCCTCCTCGAACACCGCTCGACACCGCTCCTTCCATACCTCCCACGCGACTACCTCTCCTAGTAATCTGTTCCGCCGACCCGCCTCCCCTCCCAACTGCCCCAGTTCCTGGAGGAACCGCAGCCAGCTAGGCCAGATCTGGCCCCCGTCCGAGCCTATCCTCCTCCCCATCGCACTGAACCAGACTCGTCTCGTCCAGTCACACTCGAACACCACATGGTGTATCGACTCAAGCTTCTCACAAAAGCTACAAGTGGGGTTAATCTGGATTCCCTGTTTAACCAATTCCGCTTTCACGGGTAATGCGTTATGTAAAGCTTTCCAGAGGAAGTGTTTAACCTTTGGAACGGTGTCCCCGTTCCAAAGATCTCTCCATACCATACCATACCGATAGGGTTGGTATCCCCCATCCCCGTGCTCACTTCAGTCTGGGCCTGTAGTTCTTTTATCCGCCGATAGACGAGGCGCGGTCGACCCACCCCGTCTACTGCAGTCGGCCAAACCATCAGATCCCGCCGAGGCACCTTTGCAAGATGAATCGCATGAATGGCGTGCGCCTCTCGGTCCGTGATGTCTGCCCGGATAGCCGTGAGGTCCCATGTGCACTGATCCCTATTAATAAGGTCTCGGACCATCACCTCATCGTTCGTCTCCGCCCCCCTCAAAGTGCCAAGCCTATGGTTCGGTATGCCCGGGACCCATGCATCATGAAGCGCACAGATCTGGTCTCCCGAGCCCACCTGCCACACTCCGTCCCGCCTTAGGATATCTCGGCCAACCAAAATGCTCGACCATGCCCACGATGGGCGGGCTCCCATCGTTGCCTCCATAAGGACCCCTCGGGGGTAGTAGAGGCCCTTAATGACCTTTGCCCATAGAGAGTTCCCGTCATTCTGAAGTCGCCATGCCGTTTTGGTTAGCATGGCGGAGTTGAAATCCGTCATGTCCCGGAAACCCATCCCACCCATGTCCTTGGGTTGAGTAAGTCAGCCCCACCTAACCCAATGGACCTTCCTCTTCTCATCTCGACCGTTCCACCAAAACCTTGCCATTAAGCTCGATATCTCTGTGCACCAGGTTTTAGGCAGTTTAAATAAAGACATTACATAGGTGGGTATGGCGGTTATTACCGCCTTGATGAGTACCTCCTTTCCCGCGTTGTTGAGAAACATGGATTTCCATCCATGTATCTTCTTTATGATGCGCTCCTTAAGGTACCCCATTGCCTCTCGTTTGGACCTTCCCCAATTCGTTGGGAGGCCCAAGTATCTCCCCGCATCGGTGATCGCCCCGATGCCCATGATGCCCGACACTCTCCCCGCACAAGGTTCAGACTTGGACTAAATGAATTTTTTCAAAATCTGTTTATTTTAGAAAAAAATTTGAAAAAGTGAATGTCAAATTTTATTTGTTAGAAATCTGTATATAGGCGCGGGACCCCGGGGACGCGCCTATTCCATAGGCGCACGTGGAAGGTCGCGCCTATTCATAGGCGCGACCTGGGGATGCGTCGGGGAATAGGGTTCTTTTTAAAGAACCCGTTCCCTTCTCTGCATCCCCTCCCGCCTCCTCCAGCAGCTCCCGACGCCGCCACCAGCAGCTCCAACCTCGCCAACAGCTCCAGCCTCGCCGTCGCCAGCTCCGGCCTCGCCGTCTCCAACTCCTGTGCCGATCTCCCCCTTCATTCTGTCGCCTCGCCTCCTTCCGCCTGCATCCTCCCCACCGGTGCGCAAGATCCCGACGCCTCGCCTCCGCTGCCAAGCGTCGCCCTCGCCTCCCGACGACAGCACCGCCACCTCCAGATCTCGGTAACTTTTTGTTTTTTATAAATATCTGATTATTAATATTTATTGTTATGCTAATTAGCCATATTAAATTAAACTAGTAATTATAGTGCTAATTAATTATATTATTATAAATTAATTATATATATTTGAATTATTAGATAATGATTAGTAAAAAAATTGTGCCAAAAATATAAATTGTTATAAAAAAAAAATTATACTGTTTAATTGTACAGTTATCATGCAGCCGCGCGTAGTTATGTCAAATTTGTCGCACGGTACAAACGTGATAGATGTTGGTCCTTTAGATCCATCGGTCCTTTGGGGTCAAGATAATCATCGTTCGTCGGATCTTAGCGATAATCAACAAATAACGTTTCGATGTTTAAAAGGCGAAGGAAATCTAATTTCAGAAAATGCAAAAGCGATTGTGCAAGCAGTTGGATTATGGGATGTGGTTATTATGTCACATCCCAAACTAGATCCAAAGTTACTGACCGCATTGTGCGAGCGTTGGCGGCCAGAGACACACACCTTTCATCTCAGACATGAAGAGATGACGATCACTCTAGAGGATGTAGCCGTGATACTTGGACTACGTATACACGGAGATGCCGTAACAGATGATTATGCCGTTGAGCCAGATATGGATGCTGCGGGTATGGAATTATTGGGTCTGAACTTACAAGGTCGTAAAGATTTTGTTAAGTTGACTACGTTACGACAACATCTTTTTCATCCGCATCTTACCGCCGAACAACAAGCGAAGACATTTATCCTCATGATACTTGGTGGTGTGTTGTTTACAACGACAAAGAAAGACAAGGTGTCTTTAATCTACTTACCCCTATTGAGGGATTTAGACAGAGCAGCTCATTATAGTTGGGGTTCAACTGTTTTGGCGGCTACATATCGGGGATTGTGTGATGCCTCTGAGCTCAACGCTGCAACATTCTCAGGATGTGCCATCCTAGTACAGGTATTCCATATGAAAATTTTGGATGAATATTTAGAATTGATTCTACAATTTTATTAATTTTTTACACTACAGTTATGGTCGTGGGAGCACCTTCACCTTGGTCGGCCTGTGCTCCAGGGTGAAGTTCATAATGGAGAGATGCATCCCTTAGGATACAGGTTGATTTTATTTTTTTGGATTGATTGTGACAAACATTTGTATTCGTTATTTTGCTGAAATCTGAATGGTAAATATTTTTCTTAATAGGTGGGCATTTCTCAAAAGATCGTTTAGTCACCAAATTCGAACTACGAATTTGGTGTACTATAGGGATGACTTGGAGTCTCAGTCAGCTGATCAGGTACCATATTTGAGGATATTTTTCTTATCTATGTTTCGAATATTATTAACCCTACGTTATGACCGCGAAAAACTTTCAATATTAGGTGACATGGGTGTCGTACAGTCCATTTAGGTTGGCTACTGCACCCCCTGTCTGTCGTGACCACCCCGAGTTATTCCGAGCGAAGGTGCCACTTATCTATTTTAATGTGGTCGAGTGGCACCGTCCAGATTGAGTCATGCGGCAATTCAGACTGCAGCAGCACATTCCAGAGATAACACGTGATGAGGTTCAAGATCATGTGCGACTGCATAAGATAACACGTAAAGGTCCGCAGGGGGAGCGTCGTTGGACGACAATTCATCAAAATATGATTGCATTATGGAACAACCGTGTACCTTTTGTGAGGCAGGAAGACCAACCGGTGGTGAAGGTCACGCAATATATGGCCTGGTATCGGCAAATAACCCAACGATTCATTACAACTCCATTTGCCGAAGCTAGTATGGCTCATCAACCAAGAGCTCCGTTTGTCCCTCACGGGGGACAAGTAGAGACAGTGGTAAGTAACTACGTAGTCATTACTTATGTCTATCATTGTTGTTAATAATTGACAATTCATTGTTTTTAATCCTTTAATATCATTGTTGTTAATATTGCAGATGAGATATATGTCTAGAGGAATTCACCTTGCACGGAAAGCTGCAGGAGGTACCCTCAAGTTCACAAAAAAAAAATTTCAAATTACTGGGCGAAGCATACTTAGAAAATTGTCGGTCGTCTTACGATGCTATCGGTCAACTACCTGTGTACGCCGAACACATCCGACAGTCGGATGAATTAACTGATCGTGAGCTGAGGGTACTTCGAGGAGGACGTGTTCGTGGAGCACCAGGGCGTGGACGTGGGAACATCGGGGAACCCTCCTCAAGTCGAGGGCCTGGCGGACCGTCACGTAAATTTAGGGCTGTTAAACAATTGGAATACACCGAAGAGGAAGAGGAAGATGAAGATGATAGTGAATTTGACTATTCCGACTAGTTTAGTGTTGCATTAAATAATATTGGAACGTATTGTTATTAACTGCGTGTAAGAACTATCGCATTCATCTTCTATGTTATTTAGTTAGTTGTCCTAATTTTTTTAGATTTTTTTGACGACCTTCAAAAATTGACATTTCTTACCGCCGACCCATTTAACCTCCCTAAAACGATGGTTTAGAGAAGATGCTAATTTTTGTACGTTTTTATTTTTTTCCTAAAATTTTAGTGGACACAAATACTGACATAAAAAGAGTAATGCCACTGGTTACATGAAATTTCGACATTCACATTTTTCTTAAAAATTACAACGTCTTCTAAGTACGATATACTACATATTACAACATATTGTTATTAACTGCGTGGAAGAACTATTGCATTCATCTTCTATGTTATTTAGTTAGTTGTCCTAATGTTTTAGATTTTTTTGACAACCTTCAAAAATTGACATTTCTTACCGACGACCCATTTAACCCCCCTAAAACGATGGTTTAGAGAAGATGCTAATTTTTTTACTTTTTTACTTTTTTTCCCAAAATTTTAGTGGACACAAATACTGACATAAAAAGAGTAATGCCACTGGTTACATGAAATTTCGACATTCACATTTTTCTTAAAAATTACAACGTATTCTAAGTACAATATACTACATATTACAACATATTCAAATTACAACTTTTTTCTTATGAAGCCTAACATGGAGCTTTACATGTCTTTCGATTATGTCCACTTCCACCGCATTTGGAGCAGTTGTTTCTCTTGGGCAAACCTTCCCTAGCGTCCATCTCGTTATGAATACGACTGAATTTTCTTCTACCGCGCTTTGTCCTCCACCTATCCGGATCATGAGTGTACTTTGGAATATCAAACGGTGGCCAACAATAATCGTCTGGTATTGGTTGAAAACATGGTGAGTATGCTGCTAGACGTGCATGATTCGAATATAGCGGATCAACATGAGAAGCCCATTGCATCTCTGCCTTAGTGAGTGCTGCCATTCCATGTGCACACGGGTGATGATATATTTGCCATAACCCACACTCACATTTTTGCTCAACCACGTTAACCGTTTAATTCCCGGGAGTGGTCCAACCGACACCTTGTACAAATCTACCAATATCACGGACTTGGAAAACACCGTGTTCTCGACTGAACTGGGCCACTTGCATCCTGCCAAGTTGTTTCTGTGCGCGAGAAATGGTCTTTTGGACAACGTCCGACCACACCTTCGACTCCTCAATGGCAGCCATTGCTTCGTGTCGACGCGTGAAGAAGTACGTATTGGATCTCCAATAAGTTAGTTTGACTAACTCAGTCAACGGCAATGCCCTTGCGCCTTTCAAAACGCCGTTAAACACTTCAACCAAGTTCGTGGTCATGTTTCCATACCGCGCTCCTCCATCGTACGCTAATGCCAATCTCTCAAGGGGTATGTTGGATATCCAATCCCTGTACTTTCCATCATGGATCGCCAATAGATTAGCATACCAAACATCAAACTTACGTTTATCAGGTGTACTTGCCATTATGTAAACCTGTTTTTTCAGGATAACACTTTTGAAGGCGTGATTGAAATTACTTGCTATGTGTCGTGCACAAAAGCGATGTGTTCCAACACCGTATTGACAATATACAGCCTCGACCGCGTTAATTATTGCCCTGTGCCGATCAGACATTAGACATACGTATCGATCCTTGGTTACGTTATCCCTCAGATGATGTAAAAACCAGTTCCAACTCTCGTTTGTTTCTCCGTCTGCAATACCAAATGCCAAAGGATATATGCCATTGTTAGAATCGTACGATACGGCTACAAGTACTTTTCCATTGTATTTCCCATACAAATGTGTCGCATCTATACTTATAAGAGGCCGACAATGGGAAAATCCTTCAATGGCTGGACCGAATGACCAAAACATCATTCCAAAGGTCGCTACTCCAGTTTCAGCATTTACCCTTTTGGGCATGAAAACATACACTGTCCCAGGGATATATACGGCCATAGCCGAAAGTAGCCTAGGGAGGTTTACAAACGCATCCTCGTGCGTTCCATATAACGACTCCAACACCACTTGTTTCGAGTACCACGCCTTCGGATATCCAATTTTCGAACAAAACTCGTTCTCCACCATCGACTGGATTACTGAAATTTTCAGTCCAGTGTCAGCTAATAATTTCTTATTAAAGCCGCTATCATCTTGCAGTCGATGTTTTGGTGTCGCTCGATGAGGACTTCATTAGCACATGTATGTGGAGAATTCAGTTTGGATATTCTCCACAATCCAGTATGCTTAAAAAGACTTCCTCTCAATGACCAAGAACAATTTGTTTGATCAACTTTACACCTAAAAACAATTGATTTTGGAGTGGATGTCTCGACAATACACACCTTAGAATTTGCTATGTGCCATTTCCTCACAGCGGCAGCTAACTCGTCCTTACTACTAAACTTCATGTTTGTATTCAGGAAACTTTCACTCGACGTGTCATCATCAGCCATAGACCACTCATCCCTTGATTGAAAGTTGTCTATCTAGTTACTATCAACCCAATATTCAGCAGTGGGTTGCATCATTTGCACGTCGTGTGAGCTACTTCCACCATGGACACCTCCGTGTACATCTTCAGAATTCTCGCCAACTTCAAACGCCTCTTCGTTGTCTTCATCAATGTGCCCTGTAAAATGCTGACTATATGGATCTTCTGCATTAACCACATGGTCATCTGAGAGTGCATCAACGTCTACATCGTCATCTGAGATATCATTGTTGTGACCATGCAAAATATTCACTGTCTCCTCACCCCCATCCCCGATGTTTGGAATCAAATTGAGTTCTCTAGTCACGCTAAACACAATAAATCGACTAGCAGAACTTAATTCTAAAGCAAAAGACAATGCTGAATCCGACCGAATACGCACAAACTTGCAAAGTCCATCAGTATCCGTAAATTTATATGAAATGTTTATGGACATGGCTTCAACATCCGGCCAACTACACTCCATACATATAATTTCCTTTAGGCGACAAAGAGAGATATCCAAGGTAGTTGTAGTAATACTGGATGTACCACCAACATAAACCTCACTACCATTCTCGGACACTATTTGACCGTCAAATAAGCAAATTATACCAATTTCTGTCATGCTTGATCCTAACAAAATTAGTAGTATCAAAATTCTTATCACATATGATATATACGTAAATATAACTCCTACACATTTTTAAAAAATTAATATTATGAAATATATAAAAATAAATAACTTACCTTGGATATGCTACGCAGGAGATGCTGATGAAGAAGATGTGCTACGGAGGAGATGAGAAGATGATGCGCCTATTAACATTTTCCTAAATATGTTTGGACGATATCTACTTTTTCAAAAAAGTTTTCTGACATATACACTTTTTGAAAAAGTTCGGACTAAATCCAATCGAATCAAGGGTGGTGACTCACTTATTTTTTCTTCCACTTTTTGAATAAATAATAAGTTTTATATTTTAATTTTAGTATTTAATTATTATATATATATATATATATATATATTAAACTAATTTTCAAATTATTTTATTTAATTTATTTTTCATTCGCGAACACCACTATTCTGGTAGTTAAATTTGATAGTCACAAGTAATTTGAAACAAAAAATAAAATTTTGAAACATGAGACCATCAAACAATATAGAACTCTCAACTAAACACATGAGTAAAAGATGTGAGATTATTAAAATTATTAACTCCGTGAAATTTCAACATACAAATAGTACAATTATCAATCAACTCAAGATTATATAATAGTTAAATGTTTCATACTTTTATTAAAGATGTCGAGATTGAATCCTTATTTTGCTGTGGAGAATGTGTTATCCTAATAGATAATATAGTACATTGAATAATTTTATTTATTATTCACATCCTCTAGAATCTAGGGCTAAGGGTGTCAATTATGGTAAAAAACAAAATATCTAGGGCTCAAGTATTTTTCAACAGATCGTGTTTGGATTAACTCTTAGCATATGGATTAACTCGTAGACCTTTATACGAAAATATATAATTATACATTATATGTAAAAAATGGCGAGTCACATGGTTGTATGGATACATAAGTTTGATGAGTCCATTGATTTACTAGTTTATTTGTTTACATAAGTTCTATGGATACATTGGTTGAGTCACATCCTTGCGATGACCCCTATTCCACCCCTTCGAGAACTGGAGCATCAGGCGCCATCGCAGTTGACAGTTACCGATCCTTGCTCTGGTCTGGTCCAATGTGTGATCGCCCTTGGATGTCGATGGATCAGCTGCTGATGGTTGGATGCACCGAGCTCGTGAAAAGCTCCCCAGGTCTGCTGCATGATGTGCTGCAAATGGGGAAGTCTTCCTTCAAAAACCAGATTACATCTGGCCTTCCAGATGAACCAACAAGCCAGCGTCACGATCGCCCACCTTGCATGAAGTTGATGTGCGATCTGCGTTGCCCTTCTGTTCGGCGGTGCAGCTGCTAGGCTCGTCAGCCACCTCTCGAACGGTTCGTCTGCTCTACCTGCAACATTCAAACCCAACAAGCATTGCCAAAGATGTTGCACCCAAATGCAGCCAATGAATAGGTGTTCACGGCTTTCCACTGAGTGACAAGCTGGGCACAGGGGGGATGCTTGTAACCCACGTCGAACCAGGTTGCCTCTTACCGCAATGGAGTTCGATGCTAACCTCCACATGAATGTTCGAACCTTTGGCCACACAGGAGCTTGCCATATTGCCTTCCACAGCTTCTGGTTTCCCGTCTCTGTCATTGCACCATCGCCCGTGCTGATCGGGGCTTCCTTGATAGCGTGGTAAACCGATCTTACCGTTGGCCTCCCATCCTGTGTGGTTGGCCATCGAAACACGTTAGGAGTGGTGTGTATCGGTATATGCATGCGCAACACCTCTTCCACGTCTGCTGGATGTACAGCTCCACGGATGATGTCCACCCTCCATGCTGTCGAGTTGATGTCAATCCAGTTCGCTACTCGCTCATTTCCATCAGCAGCACTCCCCGGCTTCGGCCTAAGACGTCTACCAGGTGGCAGTGTGATCCAGTGATCCGTGAAGGGATGGATTGCTCGACCATCACCGACTCTCCATTGCCCGTGCTGCTTGAGGACGTCCCTACCGTGGAGCATGCTGGACCAGGCCCAAGATGATCTCCCACCCTTAGATGCCTGCATGAAAGCAGATGAAGGAAAATAGAGACCATTCATGACTCTAGCCCAGGTTGAGTTTGGATCCGACAGTAATCTTGCATACATATTTGCTAACAACGGTGAGTTAAAAGCTTTGAGATCCCTAAACCCGAACCCTCCTTCCATCTTCGACATTGTCATGGCATCCCATCTTTTCCAATGGATTTTCCGATCTCCACCATTTGATCCCCACCAGAAAGTAGTGATCATGGCGTTCACCTCCGCGCACCAAGTGTCCGGTAACTTTAGGATACTCATCACATAAGAAGGGATTGCCGTTATAATCGCCTTAATGAGAACCTCTTTCCCGGCATTAGACAGAAATTTGTTCCTCCAACTATGAATCTTTGCTTTAACTCTTTCCTTGAGATATGCCAGGGCGTCCCGCTTAGACCGTCCCCAAACGGATGGAAGTCCTAGATATAAACCCGGGTCCAACACATGCTGCACCCCGAGTATGTCCATGACCTCCTGTTTGAAGGAGCCGTCCACTACCCCATTGAAGAAGATGCTTGATTTGGCATAATTAACCTTTTGACCCGAGAACTCACAATACTGGTCAAGAGTATCCTTTAGCCTCCTCGCCTTGTCCACGGATCCACTCATGAAGAATAATGAATCGTCAGCAAAGAAAAGATGGTGAATGGATGGGCACGTACGCTTTGGCTTGATTCCATCTAACCATCCTCGTGTAACCTGATTCTCCATCACTCTAGACAAGACATCAGCAACCAAGATAAACAAGTAAGGAGATAAAGGGTCTCCCTGTCTTAGCCCCCTCGAGGGCTTGATAAGAGTGGTTCGCTTCCCATTCACGATAACTTGGTATGTCACCGATGAGATGCATGCTTCAATCCATCCCACCCACTGCTCACTGAAACCCCTTCTCCTCAAGACATGTAGAAGGAAGTCTCATTCGATCTTGTCATAGGCCTTTTGCATATCTATTTTGAGTGCACACTCTGTCCGACCCGCTCCTGAAGCAGTTCGCTTCCGTGTTTTCAAAAAGTGGAACATCTCGTGCGCAATGAGGATGTTGTCCTGAATCCTTCGCCCTGCCACGAAAGCACTCTGAAACCGGGTGATCAGTTCGGGCAAATAGGTTTTCAACCTATTTGCCAGAACCTTAGATATAATCTTATAACCAAAGTTGCAAAGACTGATCGGCCTGAAATCCGACGGAGATATAGGGTTTGAAAATTTATGAATCAAAGTAATATCGGTATGGTTAAGGAGAGATGGCATGATACCTGTGGCGAGGAAGGTATTGACGAAAGTGACTATGTTTGGACCGATGACACTCCAGTTCTTTTGGAAGAAGGTACCCGAGAATCCATCCGGTCCCGGTGCTTTAGACCCCCCCCCCCCCCATTTGAAACGTTGCCAATTTAACCTCCTCGATCGTTGCCAAGCGCGATAGCCTGTGGTTCCTCTCGGCATCAATGTGGATCGGCACCGTAGCACACATGTCATCCCAATCTGTCCCCAAGTCTCCACCATTCCTCCCCGATGAGAACAACGAGTCATAGTAAGAATGTATCTCCACCATAATTTGCTCCTCACCACAGATCCAGTTACCGTCCCTCCCTGAAAGACGGATGATTTTATTGCGCCTTCTTCTAGCTAGGGTCATTTGATGAAAGAGTTTCGTATTTCTATCCCCCTCCCTTAACCATTTGACTTGAGCTCGTTGTTTCCAATAGATTTCTTCTCGTTTCCATAACGCATGAAGACGAGATTTAAGCGATCTCTCCTCATCCTCCACAACCGGACCCCTTGGTTTGTTACTGAGGAAGAGTAGTCGCTTTTGTGCCTTGTTGATTTCCACTACATTGTGCTTAAATTCCTGCTTGCTCCACACCGAAAGTGACTGCATGCGTCCCTCTAGCTTCGGCATGAGATCATGAACATATCGAATCGGCCCTCCTCGACACCATGCGTTCCGAATGACTTCAAAACACTCTTGTTTCTCTGACCACATGGCTTCGAATCTGAATCGTTTAGGCCCCTTTTGGTCGGTTGGATCAAGCATGAGGAGAATTGGTGAATGATCTGATCCAATTGCCAATTTGTTTATCCAATGGGCTTTTGGAAATGTCGCCCACCATCCGTGATTGGCTACGCCTCTATCAAGTCGTTCCATTACCCGTTTGTGTCCCCTTATATTATTAGACCATGTGAACGCTTGACCTTTAAACCCGATGTCTTCCATTTGAATATTGGTTAGGAAACCGTTGAAGCTATCGATTTTCCTTTGGTATTTCCTTCTCCCGCCAAGTTTCTCACCGTGATGAGAAATGTCATTGAAGTCTCAAATACACATCCACGGATCCACCCGTTGAGCTCCTATCACTGAAATATCCTCCCAGTTTCGCTTCCTCCTCATAAAGTCCGGGTCCCCATAAACCATTCGGGACCTCCCTGACAAGATATTATTTTGCTATCAATATAGTTCTTCTCCTTATGGACAATACTCACTGTTACTTCCATGGTCCACCAAATAGATAAACCACCACTCGTATCAAAAGGATTTACATACGCAGCTCCATCCATGCCCACTTCCTTCCTTACCCGTTCACAGTAGGTTTCAGCATGCTTCGTCTTCATAAGAAAAATTATACACGGCTGAAACCTTCGTTTGAGGTCTTTTAGATGTCGAACTGCTAGGGGAGACCCCAACCCCTAGTAGTTCTAGCTGATGATACTCATTGAGTCTGTGTGGTTGTTTGGGGACAGCCACCAGAACCCGTGGATTGGTCAGGATGTTCGTGTCTAGATGAATGCTCTGTGAGTTGGTGACACAGCTTTCGCTTCTTGATTTTTGATGTGCCACCACCTTGACAAATGGTTCTCTGCATGGATAAGTTTGTTCTGGTCTCCCTCGTCCTCTGATGAGCAGGTCTTTCGCTATCACCTTTGCGTTTTTTCTCCTGGACCCGTCCCCCAACTATTGCTTTGCCTCTGTCCACATCGCGGGAGATGCATGCTCTGTGTTCGCTGGGGCAAGGATTATTCTGGGTATGGTGGCTGGCGATGAACTGTGGCTCAGGTTGAAGGTGCGTAGCTGGCTGTGGAAGAGAGGCAAGGTACGGTGGATGTGAAGGATCAGGGAGTGTGGCGAGGGCTAGTTGCACGGGTGGTGTTACTATATGTGGCATGTGGAGGATGGGAAGGGGGTGGTAATGATATATGTGGCATGTGGAAGGGGGGGGGGGGGGGGTCACTGAGAAAGGGGATGCAAAGGTTGGCATGCGGATGCCCTATGTGGGATGGGTGATCGAGGAATGCATGGCCGGTGGTTGTTGGTTCTGTTCGACTAGGCAAAGTAAGGATTGAAGATGTAATAGGGATGGTGGTAAAGCAAGGAGGATTATTGGCAGTTACGGGGGTAGTGTGCATGGGGCAGCGCGTATGCTGTTGCATGGACCCTTGAGAGAATATAAGGTCACTCGTCTGATGTTGACGAGCATTATCTGCATGGGAAGGATTGCCACCTCCGGTTGACTCAGTGTGGAGTTGTAGATCAGTAGTGCATGGGTGAGTTGCAGGCAGCCCATCCTCTTCCTCATCCTCTGGCAGCATGTTGAGGTCTAACAAAACCATCCCTGTCTTACTTCCTTGGAGGCCTACCTCCTCCGCGTCATGATATTGATCAGCCTGCATGAGAGTCCCATGTACCTGATTCAGTGCCATCCTCGGAGACCCTGCAATCCCAATGGACGAGCTACAGTCATCGGCCCTCGGAGAGCTCATCCTCGACCCAGAAGTGTTGTTCTTCCTCCCAGAAGCCATAGACTCGTTCATAATGTCCCTCCAGGACTTCCGGCTTGTCTCCCTGGTTGGAAGTCTGTGGGTGTGAATTCCCCCAAGTTGGTGCCAACGGTTGCTGCTCGAAGGTCAGGTCCCCTGCATCCACGACCCGAACATGGGTCGCCCGGAATTGTCTTCCGCCAAGGTAATCTCCTCCTCACATTGATTGGATGTATGTCCCAATCGACTACACCCGTAACATATGTCCGATAACCTTTCGTATTTGATAGTAGCCCACCTTTCGTGCCCCTTGTCATTGTTCCATCGGAACCCCGACAGTAAAGGATCATGGACGTTTATCTCTGTTTTGATGCGCAGATAGCTCCGCTGCTTCATAATCTGATCTGATTCCACTGAAATGCACCTACCAACCTGGTTCACAATGCTGCGAGCATTCTCAGCATTTAGCACCTCAAGACTCAATCCATGCACTTGGATCCAAATTTCTAATTTGTCAAAGTTCACCTCGTCTAGACTCATATTGGCACTACAAGCACGTAAGTTGAGACAATGCCCTTGCACAGACCATGGTGACAAGTCCATGACTTGTTCCTTCTCCCTATCATCGGCAAACTCAAAAGCAAGAGTATGATCATCTACTTCTTTCATTTTGACAGATCTAAACCGAGCCCAGACAACCTTAAGAACATTACGAACCACAGTATTCCTTATTGGTTTAGAAGACAAAATCCTACCGAAGATCTGGTGTGCAGCAGTAGAGGGGGGTGATGAACCAGGCTCAGACTTCTTCCCCGGGAACCTCCTGCAACGCCAGAACTGGAGTGATCTGCCATGGAAGACTCGACCCAGACAACTTCACCAAAGTCGTTCCCAACCTGCGACAACAAAGAGAGAAAGAAGAAAGGGGGAGGGAAACTGGAAGATGAAGTTTTAGGTTAAGGAAAAATTTGGAACTAAGAAAGCAAATGAAAACGGTGAAAGACTTCCTTATATGTTTGCATGGTCCTGTTTGGCATGTAGCCAATTGGAAGGAAGCAGGACTATTGGCTTTATGCAGAAAGCTAGTCCAAAGGTGAGATGCAGCGAGAATCCCCTTGTAATTCCTATGGTATACTGATTATGTATTGATTGTTACTCATCCTGCCATTGATTGCGGCTGAGAAAGTTCCTAGGTTGGATTCCCTCACAGAGAAAGCCCTGGAGAAAGAGGAGCGCATGCAATCACGCGCAACATTCCTTCCGAATGTAATCAAGTTGACCCATATATTGTTAATGAGAGCATCAATGTATTTTTTCTGTACTATTTTTAAACATAATTTTTTATTTGATGATTATAAAAAAAAAAATAAAAAAAAATGGAAGCAAGTAACCCACCATGAATTTACATATAAAGAAAATCATTGAAAGAGACCCAATCACCTCGCCAACTTCTGGCCCAAATATTGTCTCAAAATCCCATATAATTGGGCCTCACTGAAGCCCATTTTTCAATAGAACTTGTAATCTACGTGTTTATTGTTCAAGATATCAGCCGAATATAGGGGACTTATGAACATGAATTTTGCAATATGGATATTTTGAAGAAATTAATTACATTACAAACTTTTGAACAAGCATGATATGGTATGGTATATATACATTATTATACAACAAACGTACGATTTATAATAATAATCTGTCGCAATTATATATTTCCAGAGGATAGACTCCGACGAGATCCTCCATGCATGCATGCAAGCTAAGTAATGGTCCAAGCTCGAAGTATCCTTCTTCCATCGTACATCAAATAAAAGTTGCCTTAAAACTGGCCCCTCCCCTCTTTGAAAATAAAGGGCACTCAACCAACAGTTGGGGACCCTAAACCCTAGCTCTCTGGTAGGAGTGAAAAGAAGAAGAGAGACAAATCAATGGGGAGAAGGACACTGACAGAGACAAAGAGATCAGTAAAGTTTAGGTGTATATATGAACACACCATCCTTGCTTTAAGAAGAAGAATGAGACACGTCGGTCTCGACAGTAACATATGTACGGATAATAAATAGAAACTTGAACAAACAGAAACAATTATATACAGAATTAGAAAGTTTATATATATATATATATATTTACACAACACTTATGAGTTATGACTTATGTATGGAAATGTTTGTTTGTTCTTCTTTTACAGGAGGCAACAAACCTTAATTTCATGTTATTTTAGGTCATTTTTTTAGTAGGATGTATATATATACTACAATTGGATAATTTGCATCATATTCGTCAAGCAGGAAACCAAAATTTTATACTTTGTTTTCAATAACTTTGCACGGAAAAATATGTTAACACAAGTTGCATAGACATTAGACAGAGATAGAGCACAGATCTGACGAAACATTACAGTCTCAATTCCATTGGTTCCTGAATCACCACCACTGTCAGAAAAAGGCAGGAAATAGAGATGATATAACAGTGACTTTATTTTCAAAATGATACGATATTTATCTTCTTTTCAAGTACTATTATTGAAGAAAGAGTGAGAAATCGATGGACAAGGTAACAGCATCTGTGAGCTGAGCTCAGTTAGAGTTGGTTGGTCCACGCACCCTCAACATGGATGAAGAAGATGGGATATTATCTTGCTCACAAATCTGATCCTGCGTAGTTTCGATCGTCTGCTACTTGAATTCATCATCATGACCCTGTATGTTAGTATTTATGTACTTCACTTTTACCAGGACAACAGTTAATTTATCATGTATCAAATGCATATGGTTGACTTAATTGATATTATCTTGCAAAAAAAATGGACGAAATCATGCTAAAATATGCTTGAATCAGACTACATACACGTCTCTTTTGTATACATATACTGTTGTGTTGTATATTAAGGGATATCAGTTTGATAGCGTTTCTGTCAAGAAACAACACACACAGCATGAACTGTTGCATTAAGAAATGTGGAGACAGTTAAGCTGTTCATCTGATGTTCCAGAAGTAAAAAATGGCAGACAGTTAAGTTACCTTTGAAAGCAAAATCCTTACTTTGCGGATAGAAATGTGGGGAAGACAAGACATAGACATGCTCGGTCGGAAGAGCTCGATGGATCTGAAGATGCAAGAGAGATGGAGAAATCTCAGTTAGGGTTTATAGTAGAAAAAACTGCAGTAAATTAACCAACCAGACACAAATCGAATCAAATTAAAATAGGAACGACTAAACAGCAAAGAATCTTTACCTCGTTTGAACGTAATCGTTGTGTGGGGAGGTGTGTTCTATCAACTGATGCAGCAGCAGTGAGTTTTGAGTTTTTTTTTTTAAATGTAATTTTGTTTTCCTTCTTCCCAAGGTTTTGGCTTTTGGTGTATTCATGGAAAATTGCTCTCCTTTGATAGTAAAGTCGTTCGACTGCCGATGCAGCATCATCAAGATTCTCAGTCTAAACCAAGAACATGTCAAGATTCATGTGAATCTTGATGATGCTACGCCAGCAAACAACGACTGTCTGCCATATCAATAATCTCTATAAGCTCTATGGAACAATGAATTTCTTGGGGTAGATCAGGTAGCTGCTAGAACAATCTATCAACTGTTCAAGCTTAGAGATTTCGTATCTATGGAAGTGAAAGACAAGACAAGCTGTTGAAAACAGTAGTAGGGCATCAAGAACAACAGATGCCGGAAAAAGAACAAAGCTTTCAGATTCCGACAATCATAAGGAAGAAAGACGAACCCAGATATACATGAAATCATGAAACCTTTCAATCGGTGAGAAATAGATCTCTCTGCCTCTGCAGAGACTTTAAGATCTTGAGAAGGAAAGAGAGAAAGAGTTAGGGAACTCACACAGATGATAACTGTGGAGGATTCTTGGGATATTTATAATATTATATGCTGATTTTTTTTTTTCTCTCTGCAACATATTTATGAGTGACTATGAAAATTGATATATATATATATATAATAAATGTATATAAATGGTAAACCCTAAAAGAATGAAAATTAAATTGAGAGGGAAAGAAAAAGGAGGTCTCCATTACACTACTGGTTGATTTTGCTTTTGCTCTTTTTATTATTGGGTGATCTGATGTGTCTGTGTCAGCTACCGCACCAAAATGTA
Source organism: Chamaenerion angustifolium (assembly GCA_946814005.1). Taxonomy (NCBI): domain Eukaryota; kingdom Viridiplantae; phylum Streptophyta; class Magnoliopsida; order Myrtales; family Onagraceae; genus Chamaenerion; species Chamaenerion angustifolium. Next base: position 29,607,666 of record OX328277.1, on the reverse strand, counting down.
CAACTCCAAAATCTACCACAAACCCTAGATTTCTCCATCTTCTCAGTTTTCAATTTTCATTATTCAAATTATAGAATATAACAGATATCATCCATTTAATTAGCAAAAATAAAATAATAGAATAACAACATCATTTCGTATTCTTTTTCCAATTTCCTATTTTTCTTATCACACAATAGAGTTATTTTCTTGCATCTCTTATCTTATTTAGGGCGTCAATATTTACATTAGCAACTACTTTTACAAACAACCAATCTACAACTTTATTTGCATAGTCAAATATGTTAGTTTAAAATTAAAAGTTACCCTAATTAATTATATCATTACATGTAAAAAATATAACAAGTTTTGCTTGTTCATCTTAACTATATAGACTATAAAATCAATTCTTTCTACCGGGTAGATTTGGCATTAATGACGGATATATATATAAATAGATATTTTTTTCCCGTTTTTAAGTATTTATAATAGAACTTTAAACTTACTTGAGAGAAAAATAGGTTCCAATCCCATTTTTTTTTTAAATATCATTCATCTCATCATATTGACATATTATCTATAAACTTATATAGTATTACAAATTCTCTAAATTTGTTATTGTTTGGCAACTCAACGTCGACTCTTTGCCACATAGGGTTGTAATATGTTCTAAGAGTTAAATTTTTTTATTTTATAATATACAATATAAAGATTATTTATATTTTATAAAATATTTGAAAATAAATGAGTAGATTATAAAAACAAATGTCAATAATTATGAATATGATGTTAACTAATGATTTTAAAATTCATTTTTTGACATATTTTTTTTTATATTTTTAAATAAATACAAACTATTATATTAAATATATATATATATACATATATTTTTAAAAATTTATAATATATGTTGATTCTAGTAGAATATAACAATGATATTGTATAAAAATAGTTCTAACAAAAGATTTAGTAAAAAGATTTCATATATGCATCTACTTGCTTTTCATAAAATATAAAATTTAGTAAATAAAATAAACTTAAGAAAAATCATAAATGCACATGGAAAATAAGAAAAGATTAATGGAATTTTATAACTTATTGGGAGAATGAATGAGAGACTTTGAAAAAATTTAAATTAAGTTACATGACATGACACATATGAGTGAGAATATATGTTTGACATAGACCAATTAGAAGTTATGAAATTGACATTAGGAATGAGAAAATGTCTTAAAAAACTTGTCATAATTCTATGTAACCTAACCAAATTAATATAGCCTAAAAAATTTAGAAATTTTCCTATATATACTAAGATGTCATTGTGTTAAAATATATTTATTATATGTCTATCCATGAAAACAAGTTATTTCCCTTATATAAAAAAATCAATAACATTGCTTAAGTTTTTTTTTTGGTAAAAAAAAGAAATGGGCTAGTAGTGGCGACCTTAGGCCCATCCCGCTATGTCCGGGCATCGATGGAGTTTTTATCCCCCGTCAACGTAGCCCCATCGACAACTTAGAGTTGAGAGGCCGACCCTTCGGACATAAGTTGACCATTTCCCAATAACACTTGGAGGAATTTGAACTCGTAAACCTGGAGTTAAATCATTTAAAAGTCAACTCTCTCCCTCAATATACTACAACTGGCGGGGTAAGATTGCTTAAGTTAACTAGCATATATTCTTCTTCAGCTTTAGTTTGTTGCTATTCTTTGTCATTTTCGTTAATTATAAAAGCATGCTACCTATCTAGCTTCCATAATTAATTACTTAATAAGAATCATTCGGCGTGATTAAAGATTCGTATTTAGCCTATAGTTTAACACTAATTAGTCATGAACTGACCCTGATTTTATTTCAATAAATATAATATTTTCATAAGTTATTAACTATTTTTTCTACAAAATTATATTAAAATAAATATGTGTTTCATTATTAATTAATTTACTATAGTAATACACGTATCAGTAGAAAGGTTTCTACATCTTTCGCATAACAAAAAACGTTTATAAATGAAAACGCCGTAGAAACAATTATGACCATCTGATTACGATATTAATTGAAATTTTAAAAAATGTATCTATATACAATGATATAATATAATATATTTTGTGACATGATTTTTGTATATGTTTTAAAGCTCACAATTATCAATTGTGTTAAGTGTTAAAATATTAAGAATTTAAATTAAATTAGGTTAAGATTAATTTTGACGCTAGAATCATGGTATCTCTTTTGTTGCAGTTATTACTCACAATCAGTTAATTAGATTCAGCAATGTATAGAGCCGACAATGGTGCAGTGAAAACCCTAAAACCATGGTTATAACCGTTATTTTTTTATATGGTTAACTGTATTATTATAGTGCAGTGCAGTTATGATGATGAAATTTCGACCCGTAATGGTTATGGTTATGGTATTTTAGTTATACTCATGGTTATTATATAAATATAATAATAATTTAATATTAATATATTAATAAATACTAATAACAAAAGTAGGATTTTCACTTTTAATTTTCACGAATCTATAATTTCAAGACAAACTGTAATTAAATAATGTAAATATTAAATGGTACTAGTGTTCATTTTGAATGATGCTAATGTTGAATGATATTAATGTTGAATATTTTTATTGATTGTGACATAACTTTATGTATTTATTAAAATAACATTTATAATGTTTCATTGCATTTCACATTGTGGTAATAAATATGGGTATACAGTTAAAACCGTGATTAATAACCATGGTTATGTATATGTTATGTTATTGGAAATTGTACATATAATGATTATGGTATGAAATTTAAAAATATTGTATGGTTATGGTATTTGACATACTCATACAATACTCTAACCATTGACAACCCTAGTAATGGTTGTTGCCGTTGGCTATGACATGTCTCTGCCCTTTATGCTGAAGCTCTCGTGTTGCTCGTCTTGCCATGCTCTTAGCTTCCGATAGCAACCATTTTTCAGTCATTCTTGAAGAAGATAACTTGAAGGTTATTAATTTGCTTAATGCACCTATCTTTGTATCACGAGACCTGGAAAATTGTATTAATGATGTTAAAAATTGGTCAAGTGTTTCTCATCTTCTTAGGGTGCAAACAAAGTAACACATTTATTAGCAAAGAACGTTTGTACTAGATTGCATATTCAAATTCACTCAAAAGTAATTAGGTTATCAATGAAAACTCGTAATACTACTCTACAATGGTACTACTGTGTTTAAACTATATTGTCTCTAAATCGAATGACTAACTAGCTTTTATGTTGTTTACTCTACAATGAAATTCACGTTGGTCTACATAATTTTATCTTTTAATAATATGTATATATTTATGAGTGAAAGTCTCATTTTTAATGAACAAATTATGCAAGGAGCTAGGTTTACTGATAAGGGTATTTCAGTCCAAGCATTTTTTTTCTTAATTGCATCCAAAAGTAGTCACGTATCATATACGTGTTCGAAATCTATCGAGAGAACTAATGGTGCAACACTTTTGAAATTTTAAGTACTTAAAAAAAAAAAAAAATTATAATATCTATTTGTTAAAGCGTAATTTTCTGATACCTAAAATATTTTTATTAATATTTATTAATTTATAATACCTATTTATGTTTTCATTCTATATAATTTCCCCTATTAGATTTATTAATTATTAAGGATTGTATTGAGAACGAGGATTATATATATTATAACTTGAATAAAATGAACATTTTAGCCAAAAAAATAGTTATTTAATTTGAGATATTGTCAATTTTACCTTAACAACTTAATATATAAATTTATAGTTCGAACTATGCGAAATTTATTATTTCGATATTTGATTAAAAATCTACACATATACATACAATTCTCTAATATAACGTGATAATACGATATGCACATCAAAAACTTATATATCATATTTACAAACTTGACATACTAAATATATCTATCTATCTATATTAATTTGGTTAGGATGTATATAATTGTGACAAATAATATTTTTGAAGTTTTTGTTGAAGTTGCTAGCTAGGTGTCGAGCATAGTATTTGTGAACACTTAAGGGTGCTGGAAAAACATTAGCAACTCTCACTTTAATTCCACCATGACAATCATATATTATACATACGGGTCTTTCATCCTTCGTCACGTGTTATCGGAGATGCTCTAAAAACCATGTCCAAGCTGCAGCAGTCTCACAGTCAGCAAAACAAACAAAAAAAAAAACACAATGGAAATATCTGATTATCATCATTGTATCCCATTGCGACTAATAATTTACCGATGTATTTTCCATACAGATGTGTGACATCAATGATTATTATTGGTCAACAATGGGAGAAACCTTCAATTGAAGGTTTATATGCCCAAAACCACTTACTAAATATGACACCCTCCTTCGTGGGAACTCATTTCCATTCGTAGTAAAAAATGGACACAGAATTATAATGACATAAAGCAACCATCAACTGCGTGAGACGTTGAAATGCACTTTCGTGGATCCCAAACATTCCCTTAATTACCTATTGTTTAGCGTACCACATTTTCGGTACGAGCCACTTTGCGCGTACTTATCTTTTACTACTTGTTGCAAATCACACATGTCAGTCCTAAAATCCGACTTAAAGGCGATATTTGAATATAAAAAAATAGAGTCGTCACTAGTTAATTAAGGCTAACTAGAAACCTTGATTACCTAGGAAAACAATTAAATTAAAAACCTAGGATTTCAAATTAGTCTACGTTCAGAGATTAGAGTTCGGAGATTCTGTTACGGAATAAAAATGTAGTTTAAATTCTGTCTTTTTAGTACTCTATTCGCTTAATTTATCATTTTTTAAAAGATATTTACAGAAATAACAATATATTGATTATAAGAAATTTAAATTCTTTATGAGTTAGGATCAAACTATAAAAAAATATACACAAGCATGAAATATGTATGTATATAAAGGGTGAGATTACAATAACTAATATTTTCACAATTTAATATCTTAATAATAAAAATATCAATTAATTAAATGTTAAAGAAAATATAAGACAAAAAGTTAAGCAATGTAAATAAATAACTAAACATTGATATATATATATATATATAAACTTAACCTAACATGGAGATCGTTAATGTATTATAACAACATATATATATATTAAAAAAAATAGAGAGAGATATTTTATGCATAAATAAACAAGAATCATATACATAGAGAACTTCTTGGAGTAATGGTGTAATGGAATCGATCGAGAGAGCTTCTCTCTCTTTTTTATTTTTTTTGTTCCCCCCCATTACACAATGCATAACACTCCTATTTACACAAGTTCCTGAAGTTTTCTAAAATAGGAAGTGTATATGCAATACAATATATTATACAATATAAAATATTCATGAAATATTATCTAAATATTTCACAATATACCCTATATATTAATCTACTAAATCTGCACGAAACCTGTTTTTGGAAACTTCGTAACTCGCCATATCTGGAATCTTCATAATGGCGCGCCACGTGTCGCGATTTTGAACGCGTCACATCTATGTCAAAATTGAGTGTCTATAGTTTTCCCCTCCTTGGACATGCACATGGAGAACATATTTGAGGAGTGCTTGTCCAAAGATAAGGTGACATCGATTTTGGGCTAGAAAGTTTCTAAATCAGTTGACATGCTTATGATGTGGCGACAGCGTTGCGCCAGTGAATATGGTTGAAGACTGCATATTTGGGACAACATTCTGTCTTCAACATGAGCGGGGCAAAGACTAGCATATCAAGGACATCACAACTTTGAGAAACTGAAACGTCTGGAATGGTTTCACGACTAGCATATCTGGGACATCATTGTGCCTTTTGGAGGATGGTAATCGGTAGCAAGCATATTTGGGATAGCGTGGAGATACTCAAGACCAACTGGAGCAAGCCAAAGATTAACATATCTGGGACAGCGTGACTTTGGAAGCGAGGTTATGACTGTGATGGCAAGACGACTAGCATATCTGGGACAGCGCTGCGTTTTATGAAGACGATAACTAATAGCGAGCTTATCTGGAACAACGCGGAGCTACAGTTGATCGACAAGAGTGAGCCGAAGTCTAGCGTATCTGGGACAACGCAGCTTTGGAAGCGAGGTTATGACTGTGATGGCAAGACGACTAGCATATCTGGGACAGCGCTGCGTTTTATGAAGACGATAACTAATAGCGAGCTTATCTGGAACAACGCGGAGCTACAGTTGATCGACAAGAGTGAGCCGAAGTCTAGCGTATCTGGGACAACGCAGCTTTGCACACGAGGATTACGTCTGTGATGGCAGGACGACTAGCATATCTGGGACAGCGCTGCGTTTTATGAAGACGATAACTAATAGCGAGCTTATCTGGAACAACGCGGAGCTACAGTTGATCGACAAGAGTGAGCCGAAGTCTAGCGTATCTGGGACAACGCAGCTTTGCACACGAGGATTACGTCTGTGATGGCAGGACGACTAGCATATCTGGGACAGCGTTGCGTCGTTTGTGTAAGGATATGCTGTAATAAACATATCTGGGACATCGTGACTTTGGAAGCGAGGTTATGCATGTGATGGCAAGACAACTAGCATATCTGGGATAGCACTGCGTTTTCTGAAGACGATAACTAATAGCGAGCATATTTGGGATAACGCGGAGCTACAGTTGATCGACAAGAGTGAGCCAAAGGCCAACGTATCTGGGACAACACAGCTTTGGACACGAGGATTACGTTTGTGATGGCAGGACGACTAGCATATATGGGACAACGTTGCGTCGTTTGTGTAAGGATATCCTGTAATAAACATATTTGGGACAACGTTGAGCTACTGGAAACTAACTTGGAGCGACTAAAGTATAGCATATCTGGGATAGCATGACTTTGGATGCAGGGCTAACACCTGGATGATGATATGAAATGTTTTCCTTAACTTTTTCCTAGGATGCGCATTGTGCTACAACCTAGCGGGATTCTTCTTCTTTTTTTTTTTGTTTTTTTTTTCTCTCTTTGCTCTCTCCTTTTGCCATGATTGTGATTTTAAAGTTTACAATCATGCCTCTCTAAATTTTTATGGGTCGTCCTTTCGGGTTTTCAACCTAGAAAAATGCTCATTATTTCGTAACCAATTATGGGTGGATGTGGCCCTTGTGTTTTTCATCGTCGTGAAAAGACTCTATTTATTGGTAGTCAATTGGAGGGTGACTGTGGCCCGTATGATTTTTCCTTCATAATGACATTCTCATGTAAGTAGCCGATTTACGGGTGGTTGTGACCCCTCTCAACTCTCACTTCATAATGACATTCTCATGTAAGTAGCCAATTTACGGGTAGCTGTGACCCCTCTCAATTTTCACTTCATAACGACACTCTCATGTAAGTAGCCAATTTACGGGCGGCTGCGACCCCTCTCGATTCTCACCTCATAATGACACTCTCATGTAAGTAGTCGATTTACGGACGACTGCAATCCCTACAAGTTTCACTTTGTTGATCTCTCTTTATATATAGCCAATTGAGGGTGGCTGTGACCCATACTATCTCACAAGAACACACAATCTATTTGTTTGTAGTCAATTTAAAGGGTGACGATGGCCCATATCTAAATTTTTCCATCTTGCGAAAACACTCTCTCATATCTAACCATTTGAGGGTGGATGTGACCCATATAAATTTCCTATCTCAAAGGAATACTATTTTTATTTGTAGTCAATTTAAGGGTGGTTATGACCCCTACAAAATTGTAATCTCTCTGCATTATCTTATATATAGTCGATTGAAGGGTGACTGCGACCCATACATTTTTTGCACTTCGTGAAAAAAACTCTATTTACATGTAGTCAGTTAGAGGGTGGCTGAGACCCATACATTTTTTTACAATAAGACAATAATGAATAAGATAAAGGTATACAAAAGGACTCCCTCAATTGAAGAATTACTCTTATCATGAATGTGAGCAGAGTCACTTTGCTTCTTTTTTTACTCCTAAGTTTCACTTGGACAACCTCTAACAAGTTTCAGTCCAACAAAGATTTTACTTTATCGCATATTGTCATAACTGCCCCAGTGGGGTTTCAATCATGCCCCTCATTCCCTAATATTTTTGTCTAGGTGTTCTTCAAATGTTTGATAAATTATTTTTTCATATATGATATTTAGTCCAACAAAAAGAATATATTCATATCAAGAATTGACCTCTCGAGGCACAATTATGCAAGTGCTGCAAATGGAGGATCCTGGAATAACTTTGGTGCTCAATGTCAGTATGTCGGCCGAGCTTAGAGCAATGATCACAATGGGATTTGATTAATTTATTCATATTGGAACCCGATCTATGGCGATCTTTCAGTTTCATGATCCCTCCGGGCTTATAAATTTCATGTGTGTAGGTCCATCTATCAAAGGTATCAAGATATCAAATACAAAAATAAAATAAAAGAAAGATATGTCATGCATGATTATTAGTTGCTTTTAATTTTGAAAATTTCAATGTCGTTTATTTAATTCTTAAATTTCAATTGTGTCTAAGGAAGAAATGTCAAAATGTATGATCTAAGATATTTTCATTATCATATCGATCGTCAAATTCATTAAGTGCTTATTCTTGGTCAAACAAAGGTTAATATAAAATCTTGATTTTTAAAATAAAAACCTTTTTTGGAGCCCACTTGGTTAGAACTGTTATAATCACACTCAAAAATAAAATTATCTTTGTAAACTCATTTTTTTTTTGCCACATATTTGAAATGGGCGTGAAATATCTTAGAAAATGATGAATGACAGTTTAAGTTTTTGTTTTTAAAAGAAAAAAAAAAGTAATTCATGTGATTTACGCATAAAAAAAATAATCGTTGCGAAAGACATTTAGAGTTACCTGATCACTTTTCACAACTACAATGATATACAAAATGCGCATATGATATGTAATAAACATATTTAAGGGACATATTAAAAAATGCAAAGACAATAGTGTGGCTTTGTTCTAAGGGAGGGTTCCACTGATAGACTCCTGATTAGTGGTTTCTTCACCCCCATCATAGGGATCACAAGACCTTCCAATCGAGTGGAGTTTTTCAGAGTCGTACCGGCTGCCCAGCAGCTCCGACCATTTCCCCTACTACATCTCCGGGGTTCCTAGTTGCCTTAGGTTTTAGGCATTTGGGACACTATTACTAATAGTGGTGTGTGCAAAATCATGCATGAAATAAATATAAAAATATTTACAGGAAAGAAACTCAACACATGTATACACACACAAAAAAAAGTAAGAATAATTAATAATAACCAAATAATAATTAATAGAATGTAAGTGAACATAATGAGCATGAACCTTCTAAATGTCCCCAGCAAAGTCGCCAAATTGTCAGACCTAAACTCCGACTTAAAGACGATATTTGAATATATAAAAATTAGAGTCGTCACTAGTTAATTAAGGCTAACTAGAAACCTTGATTACCTAGGAAAACAATTAAATTAAAAACCTAAGATTTCAAAACTGTCTACGTTCAGAGACTAGAGTTCGGGGATTCTGTTACGGAATAAAAATGTAGTTGAAATTCCGCCTTTTCAGTACTCTATTCACTTAATTTATCATTTTTAAAAGATATTTACAGAAATAACAATATATTGATTATAAGAAATTTAAATTCTTTATGAGCTAGGATCAAACTATAAAAAAATATACACAAGCATGAAATATGTATATATATAAAGGGTGAGAGTACAAAAACTAATATTTTCACAATTTAATATCTTAATAATAAAAATATCAATTAATTAAATGTTAAAGAAAATATAAGACAAAAAGTTAAACAATGTAAATAAATAACTAAACATTGATATATATATATATATATATATATATAAACTTAACCTAACATGAAGATCGTTAATGTATTATAACAACATATATATATATATATATATATTAAAAAAAAATAGAGAGCTATATTTTATGCATAAATAAACAAGAATCATATACATGGTAACATGGGGAACTTCTTGGAGCAATGGTGTAATGGAATCGATCGAGAGAGCTTTTTTTTTGTTCATCCCATTACACAATGCATAACACTCCTATTTATACAAGTTCGTGAAATTTTCTAAACTAGGAAGTGTACATGCAATGCAATATATTATACAATATAAAATATTCATGAAATATTATCTAAATATTTCACAATATACCCTATATATTAATCTACTAAATATGCACGAAACCTGTTTTTGGAAACTTCGTAACTCGCCATATCTGGAATCTTTATAATGGCGCGCCACGTGTCGCGATCCTGAACGCGTCACATCTAGGTCAAAATCGAGTGTCTACAACACACTCTAATACATGTGTTGTGATACACATATGAATATATCAATTCCACAATTAATTTGCAATCAAGTTGTTTATGATGTTGTATAGTTGTGGAATTTCTACAGAAGTGTGGATGACCTAATTTAGTGATCTCCCACTTGCCCATTTCCTAATACATTCCTCTCAACAACCATGAACAAATATTGCTGCTTTTAGTTGCACACTTGAATGAAACTACGGTGGGACTAGACCTAGAAGTGGTGCATTCATGAGCATTATTAATGTGTCACAATTTAACGTGTTGTTGGAATGCAACTTTACTATCATATTTAGCCCCTACTTGAAAATCATGTGTACCTGGAGATGATTCACTGTGCGTGACCATCTAATCAGTACATTCAAACCCATCTTGCCAATCTCATTCTGGAGGGAATTGTTTGAACCTCATTGATTGACTAGAATGTGCATCCCCACGTGTGTCATCATCAGACAATGGTAGCGCACAATCAACCAAATTTGTAGGAGATTAATCTTCTATGTCATCAACCAAAGAAGAATCTTCTCCTTCCTCTTCTTCAAACATGTCATCTTCATCATCAATTTCACCAACAACTTTTACTTTTGTAACTACGTATAATTCCATGTATTCACCACATACTTGAAAAATATCATACAGTGATTCGTCATCAGTGATGGGATACATGTTATTACCCGATTTTCAAAGGAGGTTAATTTCAATTACATCATACCCAAAATCGTAGACTACAGAAACAATATATTTTAGGTGAGTAAGAGTGGTTGTGGTTTGAGTATAACTAATTACGAACTTACCGTCAATATAATTAACAACTTCTCAGTCTACTGTAATTCTACCGTCACAACGAAAGATGAGAGTCACCATTTTTAGAATAATTCAAACACCTAGTTAATATGAAAACATTAGATAATAATATATATATATATATATTCTCTACAAAAATAAATTATACAATATAGCATTATTATTTAATCAATAGGGGACGTGGAGTAGCTGAAATAGAAAATCTCTTTGCATACCTCTGGGACGACTGACAGAATAAGCTGCAAATTGGCGTGTTGAAATTTATAGCACATCCACCCGCAACTCCAAGTCGCGGGTGGACTGCCAGCTACCTTTCCACCAGCGACTCCCTGTTGCGGGTGGAACGGTAGTTGGTAACGACAGTTCAACCCGCGACTCTCAGTTGCGAGTGATTTTTCCACCCGCGACTCCCAGTCGCAGCTAGGTATACATTTGTATTTTTTAAAATATTCGATGACATTTTGGTATTTAAATATATTTAAAAAAATCTAATAATTCAATAAGACCTTCCATATATGTAGATATATAGATGCTATCTTTTTTATATATAATATATCTGCGCTCAAATCTCTGGGTAATTCACATAGTAATTAAAGTGTAGATAAAATGAACGCGCGCGTGTTGCAGACTCGCTCCTCTCTGTTCTCTCGGGGAGAATCCATGGCGACTAGGGTTTCAGATTGCTGCTCATCCGATCAACTCGTAATCATAGGGGTTTTCCAAATTGGCCTGTGATTTCAGTTCCTCTCATCTTCTCAATCATTCCCACGGTCGCGATTCCGGTCTCCTGCACGGTGGGTCCCTATTGCGGAGCTCTGGCGCCCGACCCTCCTTCAAACAGTAACCCTCCTTTCTCTCTTTTCATCTGTATCTCCTCTTCATCTGTGTGTGTAGGAACCAACGACTAGTGTGATCATCTCTGGCTTGCGACTGAGACCATGGCCTCACGTTCCTCTTCCGGCGGTGGTCGGAATCCCGGGTTGCCTATGCTGAGAATGGTGCCTTCGGCCCTCCCTCCGGGACCAATCAGAGATAATGCTGCTCGGGTTCTTGGGACGATCCTCACGAACAAGCCTATTAAGTCGAATGTGGTTCAAACCGTTATGAGGGAGGCTTGGGGTCGGTTCAGCCCTGTGAAGATTACCGAGGTAAATGAAGATGTTCTTATGTTTGATTTTGCAAGCTTAAGTGATAGAGAACATATATTGGATTTATCACCGTGGTCAGTTCACGGGAAATGCTTGAATCTGAAAATGTGCCCGCCTCATGTATCGGTCACCGAGTTTGATTTCCGTAAGATGCAAGTCTGGATCCAGGTTCACGGATTGAGCCTGGAAATGCTGAATGAGGAAAATGTCAGTTGCATTGCTAGCTCGGTAGGGAATTGCATTAGATTAGAGGATAAGCAAACTATGAGGCAAAGGACTTTCCTAAGGGTCCTAGTGGAAATTGATACCTTGGAACCGCTTCTCCCGGGGTTCAGGTGAGTGGACTCGAGAGGCAATCAAAAATGGGCCACGATAAAGTTTGAGAGGCTCACGGACATCTGTTTTGGTTGTGGCCGCATTGGTCACAGCTCAAACACTTGTGCCGAACATGTGGTGCTTAATGATATTGACGGATCGCCTCTGTATGGCCCTTGGGTCTCAGGAGTCAGGCCTAGGCTTGTCTCAAGATGGGTAAACGCGGGTTGGGGAGGCCGTCCCCAACCCTCAAGGGACCCCGGTAGGCCTCATGGCGGGAACTTATGAGGGGCAAGCAGAATTTGGACCCTTCGGGTTCGTCGAGTGGAACCCAGAGGATCGGTGATCACGAGCTGAGCCAAGCGGACAACAATTTGGCTCATGGGGTAGGGTCCGAATGTGCGCAAACTGGCCTTCTGCCTGGGGAGGATCGTAGGAGGTCTCGTTCTCCCTCCCTTTCGTCGGGGAGTACGAGGTCGACTATCCCGAACCAGCCGGCAGCCTCTCCAATCCTAGCTGAGGAGCCTCACCTATTGCCTCAGGATCACCGCCCACAGTTGAGGTTGTTTGACCTCAACTCTAACCCGGACATAGAAGAGGGGGAGATAGTGCAGCCAGTCTTGCCTTGTGACTTGTCTTTGGGTCTGGCGGTTGGCTTGGTCTTAGGTGCGGATCTGGTTGATACCCAGAAGTCGACAGCCTCGGAGCTGGTAGGTTTGGGGACCTCGGGGACGCAGCAAGGATCAGATCTGGACACGAACAGGGGACAACAACACGCAGCATATGCGACAATCTGCCAGGAAAACGACCGAAACAGGCCTGCTGATATTCTGATATTGGCAGCTGGTTCGGGAGTTAAGCCGAAGAGGAGTTCGCGATCAAAACAGGCTTCTCTTACTAAGGGGCCGACGGTGACTGAGGAGGACTGCGAGCCGAGCAGATCAAGCTCAGGAAAGAGGAAAGGCGACCCACCCAAACTCGGTATGCTGTAAAAAAAAACAAAGGAAGCCGAGGACGGAGGGGTCGGGTTCGATGGGGGGAGTAACGTCCTCTATAAATGACTCAAAGGGTACTACTCATACGGGCAGAAGCGACATAGCTAATGACAACGTGAGGATTACCAGAAGTAAGGGCTCCGGTGGCTGTCCCCGCACAGCCACGGGGTCTAGATGAATGTCATCAGCTGGAACTGTCAGGGGTTGGGGTCTCCCCTGACAGTTCGCCACTTAAAAGACCTGGTGAAAGGCGCTTGTCCCAGAATTGTTTTCATCATGGAAACAAAGAAGGACGACGCCTACTGTGAGACGGTTAGGACACAGTTACGTATGGATCATGCAACCTATGTTAGCCCGGTTGGGGCTAGTGGGGGTTTAGCTTTATGGTGGATGGACGGGGTTTCAGTGACGATACATAGCAAAGACAAAAACTTCATAGATACATCGGTCAACATAGACGACTGCGGGGGCGTGTTCAGAACTACATGGGTTTATGGGGACTCTATCTATTTGAGGAGAGTTGTAAACTGGGAAACACTCAGATGTATGGGAAACAACAGACGTGATCCGTGGGCTTGCATTGGGGACTTCAACGACATCGCCTCCCATAGGGAGAAACTCGGGGGAGTTCGTAAAGACCAATGTAAGATTGACGGTTTCAATGCCTTATCGGAGGACCTTCATCTTGAAGACATGGGTTTCAAAGGACCAATGTTTACTTGGTCTAACAACAGGTGTGGGGCAGACCGAATTAGAGAAAGGTTGAACCGGGCACTTGTGAATCGAGAGTGGAGTTATTTGTTTCCGACGGCTCATTGCACTCATGAACTTATCATTCGAAGGTAGACGGGCTTCAAAGCAGTTCAAATTCGAGGATATGTGGCTCGGAAAAGAAAGATGTTACGATGTCATTCGCACAGCTTGGCGGTCGTCAGCTCCGGTCTCGGTCGAGGCAGACCTAGATCGGAAGCTATCGACTTGCAGATCAGCCCTTCTGAGATGGAGTAAACTCGAGTTTAAGAACAATCTCGGCGAAATCAGTAAGGTGAAGAACCGTCTGAGGTATCTAGAGGCGAGACATATTGATGGGGTCGATATGGATGGGGGGAGGGCGCTTAAGTCGAAACTACACGCTTTATGGAAGCAAGAGGAAATTTACTGGAAACAGAGGTCGATGGTCAAATGGTTGGCCCATGGGGATCGTAATACAAGCTTCTTTCATCAGACCACGTTGTCGAGGCGGAGGAGAAACAAAATTGTAAAGCTTAGGGGCCCGGATGGTCTTTGGATAGAGGGTGATCGGGAGATCAAGTCTGAATTATTTACGTTCTATTCGGCCCTCTTTGAATCGGAGAGGCATCTTGGTCAGGGTAATGTTGGGTTTGGATCATCTCTCAGTTGTGTTCCGTCTCAGATTTCAGAGGAGATGAATGACGGGCTTTCGGGGGTGGCATCATCGGAGGAGGTTCGTAGGGCTTGCTTTCAGATGGGGGGGGGGGGTTCTAGGGCACCGGGACCGGATGGCTTCTCGGGTAACTTCTACCAAAAGAATTGGAGCACGGTCGGGCCAGATTTGATCACATCTGTCAATGCGTTCCTCACCTCAGGTAATATGCCCTAGTTTCTTAATCAAACCCTCATTACCCTTATTCCTAAGGTTGCTAACCCCTTATGTGCATCGGACTTTTGCCCGATCAGCCTTTGTAATTTCGCTTATAAAGTTTTATCTAAGGTTCTGGCAAATAGACTTAAAACCTATATGCCGAAACTATTCACCCCTTGCCAAAGTGCGTTCGTTTCAGGGAGGCGCATTCAGGACAGCATCATCATTGCCCATGAGATGTTCCACTACCTCAAGACGAGGGATCGCCCGAGCGGCCCCAAGGGAAGATCGGAAGGTGCGCTTAAGATAGACATGAAGAAGGCCTATGACCGCATCGAGTGGGACTTCTTGTTGGAATGCCTTCGGAAAAGAGGCTTCGGGGACAAATGGATCAAGCTCATTCGGGCGTGCGTCTCCTCGGTTACGTATAGGGTCCTGGTGAACGGGGAAGCTTCTGAGACCATTGTGCCCACACGCGGTCTTCGTCAGGGTGACCCTCTGTCTCCCTATCTCTTTATTTTGGTCGCTGATGCTTTCTCGAGATTGTTGGACGATCAGGTCGCGAGAGGACGGATTAAGGGGATTCGGCCGAGAAGGGGTTGTCCGGAGGTCCAACACCTCTTCTTCGCGGACGACTCCTTATTCTTCTTCAAAGGCTCGACTCAGGAGGCTTGCAACCTTAAGGATACTATTCAAACATATTGTCGGGACTCGGGTCAAATGGTCAATATGGCTAAATCGACGCTATTTTTCAACTCGGCAGCCACTGCCCAATATAGGTCAGACATATCTCTCATTTTTGGCGTGCAACAAACGGCGGATCCGGGGTTCTACCTGGGTCTACCCACTGTATGGGGGAGGTAAAAACGGGAGGCTCTTTCGTACCTCAAGGAGCGGATCAGGGATAAAATACAGGGTTGGCGGAACAAATTGCTGAACAACGCCGGGAAAGAGTTTCTGATTAAAGCGGTACTCAACGCGATTCCTACTTATGTTATGCATATCTTTCGACTTCCCACATCCTGGTGTAATGAGGTTAACGCTCTCATTGCACGTTTCTGGTGGGGGTCGAGGGAGGGGGCTAGGAAGGTACACTGGAGGAACTGGAATGCGATGACAATCTCTAAGAAGGAGGGCGGTTATGGGTTTCGGGAGATGCAATCGTCCAATCGTGCTATTCTAGCGAACATGGCGGCAAGAGTCATGGATGAACCGCAGGCTCTATGGGTAAGGGTCCTCTAGGGGATCTATTTCCCTAATCGCTCCTTTATGCAGGCATCATAGGGGGGCCGGGCCTCTTGGGTGTGGTCGAGCCTTCTCGAGGGCAGGGACATTATTGCAGCTAAGGGCAGGTGGGTCCTAGGGGATGGTCGTACTATCAGACCGTTCCTAGATACATGGGTTCCGCTTCAGCACTTAGCCAGGGTTCGGCCCAGGGTGGAGGGACCCCATTTGGACTCGGACAGAGTGGAGGATTGGGTGGATGGTCAGACTCGCACTTGGATTGAACCTATTGTGAGGCAGTTGGTGGCTACTGAGGATGTGGACGCAGTGCTTAACGTTACTATTCCGGTTCTTCCAACTCCAGACGTTTGGAGGTGGCCTCATACCACTCACGGCTCGGTATCCGTTAGATCAGCCTATCATGTCCTTCACGCAGACGGGGTCAGGAGCCTCCCCGATCTTAATAGGCGCCCTCAGCCTGACATCTCTAAGGTCTGGCCCCGTATTTGGTCTTCTCGAGTTTGGCCTAAGATTAAGGCGTTCATGTGGAAGTTGGCGTCGGATGCTCTCCCGACGAGTGATAACCTATGGCGGAGGGGCATGCCTCTGTCGCCTTTCTGTTCTTTATGTGGTGTGGCGGAGACTAGGGAACACTTTCTATTTGGCTGCCCTTGGTCAGTGCAGATTTGGGAGTCTTTTCTCACAGGGCCGATGATAGCGTGTGGACACTTCTCGATCGACGAGTGACTCTTGTGCTCTTCTGCGGGATCGGGTCGGAACAGGAGAGATAGCGATCACTCGTGGTGGCTATGCATGATTGTCTGTTGGGTGATTTGGAAGGCTCGATGTAAGGTTGTTTATGAAAATAGACTTCCATATGTTCATGCCTTGCTTCAGGAGATTGGCAGGAATTTTTAGGAGGTCAGAGCGCCATCTCACGTGGCCCGACCGCAGGAGACTTATACGGCATGGACCAGACCGCCGGAGGGAACTATTAAGCTTAACTGCGACGCTTCATGGAGAGAGTCGACAACCATGGGAGCGGTTGGTGTTATTGCTAGGGACTGGACAGGGCCGGTCATTGGGGGGGGGTTCTCCTCCTTGATTCGTGCGGCCTCGGTGGACGAGGCGGAGGCGGTTCTTGCTGCGGTCAAACTGGCTATCCTTCACAGTTGGTCACCCATTATTATTGAGTCGGACTCTTCGCATGTTATCTCTCACCTTTTAGGTCTTGATTTCGCTTGGAGAATAGCACCGATTTTGTCTAACGCTACGGCCTTATCATTTCAGATACAGGCCGTATCGTGGGTGCTTATTCCACGATCCGCAAACTCTTGTGCGGATTGGATAGCGAAATTCGCTTTGCTTGGGTTGTGTCCTCAGGATTGGGTGCTTGCACCCCAAACCCCTTTACTTAGATGTATTGTATCGGATAATATCTTGTTTGCGGGTTCTCGTTCGGCTAATGAAATGACATAGTACGTGTTACTTGACAAAAAAAAAAACATAGTAATTATTATATGATTTTTATAGGAGAAGATTTAGATAATGGCCTAAAAGGTAACAGGTAAACTAAATAAACTATACTTTATACTTACAAGAATATTTTTGTCAGTATAAATTGAATCAAATCCACAGTAAATTTGATAAATTTCCTCCCATCCAGCATTTCACCTGAAAGAAGGACCCGGTCCGTACGATATGACGTGCCATACCACTAATGGTTTCTTTGTGCCGTTTGGAAAAGTTTTTGTATATTTTTCTAAAAAATAAAATATATAAACACTTTTTTGAAAAATCAAAAATTTTCTATGTTTCCCCCCCCCCCCCCCCCCCCCCCCCCCCTCCCTCTCTTAAACCTTTTTCATATTCGGAACATTACCCAATAAATAATTAGTTCAACAATATCTTTATCTATCTACTATTTTTAAAAACTCCACATTTGAATTCACAATTTTTACTTTCAAAAGCAATGACATAGTGAATATAGCTAGGCCGAATCAACTTATCACCTTTTAAAATATAACAATATACATTATTTATCTTAACTTTATAATATTATTAAACATATATGTTCTTAGCGCATGTAATTTCTTCCATAATTAAATAAAAAAATAGAATTAAATTCTAAAAAGGGTTAATTGTCAATTTCCCCTCTAAAATTTGGACCGAATTTAAGAATCTCCCTTAATGTTTAAAATTTTAAATTTTAGTCCTAATGTTTGGACGAAATCAAATTTTACCCAATTCCGTCATTTGTCCGTTTATTTTGGACAGAAACTTATTCACGTGCCAAACACATGAGTTTTATTAATTTTGTTTGGACAAAATTGTCCTTGATAATCTTCTTCCTCACGAAGCAACTCCTCTGCAACTATTTCCTTCTCTACTGTAACCGAAACCGAATGGAGTTCAGTCATGACACTGCTGTTGGGTTTTGGCCCGGGCGAAGATTCCAGCTCTGGTTAGAAAATATCGGGGCAATCAAACCATTTGTAGGTAATTTGGCGACCATGTGGAATAACAGACATGAAAAGGAATGGTTCTTTCGCGCGTCATGCTTTGCCTGAGTTGCAAGCAGCGTCATCGACTGAACTCCATTCGGTTTCTGTTACAGTAGAGAGGGAAAGAGTTGCAGAGGAGAGATAGAGGAGTTGTTCATGAGGAAGAAGATTATGAAAGGATAATTTTGTCCAAACAAAATTAATAAAACTCATGTGCTTGGCACATGATTAAGTTTCCGTCGAAAATAAACGGAGAAATGACGGAATGGAGCAAAATTTGATTTCGTCCAAACATTAGAATTAAAATTTAAAATTTTAAACATTAAAGAAGATTCTTAAATTCGATCAAAAATTTAGTGGGAAATTGACAATTAAACCTTCTAAAAAATTATGCTAAAAAGGACATGTAAATTAAATGAGGAAGCGTATAACTACCAATCAAAGCATCGGCAGAAGAATCTTGCGAAGCCACTTACACTTTCAGGCTTTTCAGCCACATTTCTGGCTCTCAAGTCTCAACGGACTAAACTGAAGACAGAGAGAGAGAGCTCTGCTTATGTGGCACTGAATTTATGGGCCCATGGCGAGATGGAATAGCACGTGGGACTCACGTGGGTATTAAGAGCGAGAAGTGGAAATTCAAAACAGTGTACGACTGGGCCACATGCCACGTGACCACAATCACAACAAAATGTATCATTGATATTTGAATTTTCGAGAACAAAAATAAATATAAACTCGTACATTGTCCGAAATTATTTAAATAAAATGTATATTTTAATAAGTTATAATACATGTGTTTGTGCATCTTTTAAATCAAAATATATTAAAAATATTTTATTACAGTACATAAATTAAAAATATGTGATATTACATTCAATTATAAAACTCTTACATCCATTTTAA
This sequence comes from Chamaenerion angustifolium, assembly GCA_946814005.1. Taxonomy (NCBI): domain Eukaryota; kingdom Viridiplantae; phylum Streptophyta; class Magnoliopsida; order Myrtales; family Onagraceae; genus Chamaenerion; species Chamaenerion angustifolium. The sequence continues at coordinate 29,587,848 of OX328277.1, read as the reverse complement.
AATGTAAGAAATCGTTCATAAATCATAGTATCGTATAAATATTTATAATTATTTGATTATAATAACCAAAATTAGATGATAATATTTTATGATATATTTTAAAACTCAAAATTTTCAGGGTTGCAAAATATTATGAATATTGGACAAGGAGCTCTAAAATTATTTTTAAATCTCAAATTCGTTGATTTTATCACATATTATTATTTAACTTAATCAAGCATAATTATTAATTTTAGATTATATATACTAGTTATTGATCCGCGCATTACATGAGATTTTATGTAAATAAAATCTTATGTTATAGTAAGCTACTGAGTACTAGTACATATTTTGGAAAATATTTTTTTAAAAAAAATTAAATAATATATTCATAATCTTCTTGAATAATTTGTTATGTAAAATACATAAATTAAAAATATATGATATTAGAAATTGTTTCACATCAATTTTCATATGAAAAAAATATTCTGCAAATTAGAGTATTGTAGAACAAGTTATAACTCTCTTTAATTATATTATTCAAAATTCAAAATAGTATATTAAATAAAAGTAAGCAATTATATATAGTTATAAGATAAAAATAAATTAGCATTAAATTCAAATAAAAGAAAAGAAATATGTGTATATGCTTTAAGTTAATATAATATCACGTAGTAAAATATTGAAAATTTAGACTAATAGGTTTTTAGAATTGATTTTAAACTTCATAATTAACAATTTTGCCGTATGATTATTAAGCCCCTGACTCTATTAAGTGGTGACCTCATAGTGGTCGACGGTCTCACTATTTTGTTTTTGTTTTAGTGTTTTGGTCTACGATCATAACGATTTAGAAACAAAATAATGATTAAAGCCGAAAAGATTAATAAATCAAGACAATTTGGATCCGATCTACGAATCAGTTTTATTTTTGTTCGATGGCAGTCCAATCTTAGTCTTCAAATCTGGTATTAATATAATCGGTTTTATATAGACTCGATTCGAGACGACTTCGTTAGACATTTCATTGCTAGGTTATAAAAAATGTAATGCTTTAATGGTTTTAGTGTTATTGATTAGTAACTCTAACCCTTTGGTCGGAACACCCTTAATGGGCTCGCCAGCGGTTGGAGTGTCATTGGACGGCTCACCTTCGGTCGGATCCCCATTGGACGTCTCACCAATAATCGGCGCGCCATGAGATGACTCGCCTTGGGTCGGAGCGCCATTGGACGACTCACCAACAGTTGGCGCCCCATGAGATGACTCGCCATCGGTCGGAGCGCCTTTGGACGACTCACCAATAGTCGGCACGTCATTGGACGACTCGCCTTTGGTCAGAACACCCTTAATGGGCTCGCCATAGGTCGGAGCGCCACTGGACGATGTGAGTGTTTTAGGAAAATATGGAGAGAGTTGGGAGTTTAGAGCAATTACTATGGAGAAGATCATCTTAGCATCTTAACATTGCCTAAACTTGAGAATTACAAGAGGGTTAGGTGTCTATATATAGAGTATCTAGGAACTAATCAAGGAAATGTCCAACACATTTGGACTACCCTAAAATACTCTAGATCATATACCCTAACATTCCCTTTTCTAGATAAACCTTCTAAATCTTTAAAAAAAAAAAAAAAACTTTAACTTTTGAGCTTGAAAATGATGCACTTGCGGCTGACTTTTGAACTTGAAAATGATGCACTTGCGGCTGAAGCACCATGGTTGTACTGATGGAGCACAAGTCGAGCATTGCTGAAGCATTACAGGTGCACTGCTGCTGCAATGCTGGGCACTGTTGCTTGAGGGCAGGCTGGTTGCTGATGCACTATGGTTGCACGTGTTGAGGACTGCTGGTGCACTGGAATTGCACAGATTGAGCACTACAGATGCACTATGGCTGCACTTGGGGTTCTATTTCCAATCTAGTTGGATTCATAGCAATAAGAAACTTGATCTTCCTGGGTTTGGTGATGAAGAATTTGGAGTTGAATATAGAACAATGTATCATTTGTAGAGGAATGTTCATTCAGATGACAGTTTTGTGGCGAGTGAAAGCAAGATAGTTGCTGATATTCATTTGCTTGTTTATCCCGTGATAAAGTTCGCTGCAAACAACATAATCATATGCAGAAGTTGAAGCTTCAATGATCAACATGTGAGCGAGCACAGGTCTGCTCAAGGACGAGCACAGGTCTGCTCAAGGAGAATGAGCGCAGGTCTGCTCAGAAAGGAAATCCAGTTGCGGTTTAGTCGATTTTGGATCTACGAACTTTGAGACTCCTCGATTACTTGATTTTGCGAGATCTTGAGCCTTATGTCTCACAGCCCTCACGACCTAGCATAGGGCAACTCGAATCACTTAAATGCAGCCATGGACAAAGCACAAAATCACAGTTGAATTGAGCACAGATCTTCTCAAACCAGAACAACATTTCAGCATCTTGCCTCTGCACAGTGCAGACTGCACTTGAAGTTCATAATCTTTTGCAGAGGATCCACTTGAGAGTCAGTAGAAACCAGAGAACCAGATGCAGCAAGTAATGCAACACTTCGAATCCACCACACAGATCAGAATGCAGCAAAAAATCCAGAGAACGAAGTAACAAATCCATAGAACGCAACATGATGCACAAACACTCAGCATTCTAATCAAACCAGCAAATAAATTAAGAATCAAACCAACATGAAGCACAAGTCTACTTCATCTTGGCACAGAAACGCAGCTAATGGACACAACAACAAGCTAAAACGAACACAAAGTATTGACAACTGAGCAGAGCCGAGCCGAGACGAGCAGAGCAGAACAACAAGATTCAACAAGCCATAATGAAATCAACAGCAGCAGAGCAACTACTTAGTTTTAATCATTATCATAACATCATCATCATTATCACATTAGCTTAATTATTGGCTGAATCAACGCTGAATCGCAGCAGCACCAACAATCGAACAGAACTTGCAAGAACAGAGTGCAGTAGAACACTTACAGTGATTGTTTCGATCTTCTCCTGATCTGGAACGAATCGCTGCAACTAAATGATGGAACGAATCGCTGGAAAGAATCGCTGCAAGAATCATTGCAACTAAACGCTGGAACTTGAGCTGGAACGGTTCTGCATATCGTTGTTCTGTTCTGAATATTGCTGGAAAGAATGAGACTTGCTAATTGTTGAAATTGGAACTCCTTTTGCTTGTAATCGATTGATTTTTGCTCGTCTGAACTTGCTAAGGAGAACTGCTTGATTCGAACAAGAAAGCTACTGTGATTTGCTGAGCGAAGAAAGAATGAACCACGCGGGAAGCTGCAACACAGAGTGAAGAATAGTGACGATTTACAACGGAATTTCCAACTGAATCTCAAAATCAGTCTCGGAACGTCTAGCTCTGATACCATGTGAGTATTTTAGGCAAATGTAGAGAGAATTGGGATTTTAGAGCTATTACTAAGGAGAAGATCATCTTAGCATCTTAACATTGCCTAAACTTGAGAATTACAAGAGGGTTAGGTGTCTATAAATAGAGTATCTAGGAACTAATCAAGGAAATGTCCAACACATTTGGACTACCCTAGAATACTCTAGATCATATATCCTAATAGACGACTCGCCTTCGGTCGGCACGCCATTGGACGACTCGCCAATAGTCGGCGCGCCATTGGACGAACTGCCTTTGGTCGGAACACCCTTAATGGGCTCTCCATCGGTCGGAGCGCCATTGGACGAGTCGCCTTTAGTCGAAGCGCCATTGGACAACTCGCCAATAGTCGACGCACCATGAGATGACGCCTTCGGTCGGAGCACAATTAATCGGCTTGCCATTGGTCGGAACGCCTTTAATCAGCGCGCTTTTGGTCGGAACGCATTTAATCGGCTCACCATTGGTCGAAATGCCTTTAATCGGCGCGCCTTTGGTCGGAACGCATTTAATCGGTTTGCCATTGGTCGGAACACCTTTAATCGGCGCGCCTTTGCTCAGAATGCATTTAATCGTCTCGCCATTGGTCGGAACGCCTTTAATCGACGCTCCTTTGGTTAGAACGCATTTAATCGTCTCGCCATTGGTCGGAACGCCTTTAATCGGCTCACCTTTAATCGGAACGCTCATGTAATCGACTCGCCATTGGTTGGGACACCTTTAATTGGCGCGGCTTTGGTCAGAACACATTTAATCGACGCGCCTTTAATCGGAAAGCCTAAAATGGACTAGGGGACAGAAAGGACAATGCATGGTCACTTGATAACACAAAGCACAAAATGACACAAAGAACAAGATGACACAAAACACAAGATGACACAAGACACAATTCATTATTGATTGTACTGACCCGGAAAATCTGGATGATAGTGACCGTGTCAGGATAAAAAAGTACCACAGTTATGGTGTGGGCCTCACAAAGGACTGACTATGGGCTCAAGTTAAGTATATCTATAAATACTTCATTCCCCCCTTATTTGAAAGGGACTGATTTTCAAACATGCCTCTCCATGCTCTCCAAAAACGAACCTCCGACTAACTTGATCATTGGAGGGGAAACCACAGGCAAAACCCGTGGTTTCCTTCTTGCAGGTCGCCGGAGCAAAAAGTAAGTGCAGTGAGAAAATATTTGAAAAAGTGTGCATAAGCTCTATCCCTAGTAGCGTTTAAATAAAAATGCTTTATCTGGTAGCGTTTAATGAATTTCACTATCAGGGGTAGCGAAATTATACAATAATTTATTCCGACCACCAATTATTTGCACATTTCTACATAAACGAATGAATTATTTGCACATTTCTACAGAAACTCATATTATTTGCCATTGAGGAGTCCAAAGTTTGGTATGACGTTGTCCAAAATACCATTACTAGGGCAGAAAAACAATTTGGTCGGATGCAAGTTGCCCAATTTACTAAAAAGTACTTTGACTCCTTCTCCTCCTCTGATTTTTCTATTGAGGTGGCTTGTTGGCGACGATGTTCAATAACTTTAAATTTACGTGACGGTCCAGATGACCCTCAACTTGAACTTTCTCCACCACGAACATGTGCTTGTACACCACGTCCGCACACTGCATCTATTGGACCACTTTCTCGGCCACGAACTGGATCGGAATACCACGAAGTACGAAGTCCCCGCTCTTCACGTGCAGCTATTTCATCCGATTTGCAAACATGTTATTCATACACGGGTAGCTGACCGACGACGTCATAAGACGATCGACATGTGTCTAGATAAGTTTCTACAAGCAGTCTGAAATTTCTCTTTGTAAATTTGAGGGTACCTTTAGCAACTTTGCATGCTAATGTGAATTCCCCTAGCCATAATTCCCATTTGCAAATGAGTGTAAACAAAATAACTGTCATCCCTTAATCTGTCATGATTCAACATAATGTAATAATTCTTACGTAATTACTTACCACTGTCTCAATTTGACCACTGTGAGGAACATACAAGGTCGATGGGTGAGGACCACGTGAAGAACTATCAGTCTTTGAAGTGGGGTCGTGATGAAACGCTACGTTATTCTACGATACCATGTCATATACTTTTTGACATCTGGCACCGGTCGGCGTTACTGTTGGACAAAATCCGACCTGTTTATCCACAAAACAATCAAATCTTGGTGCGTTATTGACCAACGTCATTGGTTGACCAATATCTCTGGTCGAAGGCGAAGGCTACGACACGACGAAGGAAGGGAAGAGCTCTGACACGGCAAAGGAAGGCAGGAGCACGACAGGGAGAAGCTCTGGCACGACAGGGAATGAAGGGTGCCGAGGCGGACTAAGCACAACAAGGAAGAGCTTTGGGCGTGGAGAAAGCCGCGGTTGGGAGGAGTTGGTCAGGGGAGAGCTGCGCTGGGAGAAGCTTGGTTGTTCGGTCGGATGCGTCTAGGAGAATTTTTGGGGAGAAGAGAGTTGAGGGTTCATCGGCTGAGGGAGAAGGTTGGGGGAATTTATTAGGGTTGCAGAGGAGTAGAGGACGGAATGAGACAGAACAGAGCATCATTTATTAAAAATCGCTACCTGTAGTAGCGTTTATAGTTACGGTTACTACGCTTATACACATTTCTTAAAATATTTTTTCTGAATATTTATTTTTTAAAATATTATTTCTAAAATAGTTATTTTTAGAAAAAGTATGGTCATGCATGTGTAATAAATTTGTAATAAAGTTTTTGATAGTGATAAATTTGTACGGTCCTGTGCTTATACTTTTTGTCATGTGTAATAAATTTGAATATTTGATAGTGAAATAACTCGTACGGTCATCAATTGTTCAATATTATATACACATGTAAGATCTAAATATAGTAGGGTAGGTTTGATGGAAAATAGCAGGGTATCTATTAATTTAATTAAATAGTCTAAAAATTAATTAAATAGGGGTTTAGAGTTTAAGGTTAAAGGTTTAGGGTTTGAGGTTTAGGATTTAGGGTTGGGGTTTAGGGTCGATTTTTCTCAGATCGGTTCCTCGCGTACAGTATTTTGACCCCAAAGTTTTCAGATACCCCTCTTTGAACACGTGCTCATGGAAATGATCTTATGAGTGTGTGTTCAAAGACAAACAACTGATTGGATCCTCTTTATTTTCATAGTAGACAAACATCATTGTGCAACTTTTGGAAGTTGGACATCTACAAGTCCCCGATTGTTGACGATGATTTGCGGAGGCTAAGCGCCTAAATATTGATCAGCTTGTGACTCCCAGAAGTTGGACACCTACATGTCCTGGTCATCGAGGATGACTTGCGCAGTCTGAACACATAAAGGCTCCGCTCGTCGGCGTGCGACTCGTTGGGGATGACTTGCGGAGGCTGAACACCTAAAGGCTCCGCTCGTAGGCTTGTGACTCCCGGAAGCTGGATAACTACGGATCCTGGTCATCGAGAATGACTTGTTGGAGATGGCATACGAAGGCTGAACACCTAAAGGCTCTGTTCGTCAGCTTGTGACTCACAGAACCTGGTTAACTACAGGTCCTGCTCATCGAGATTTTTTTTATCACACCCCTATCCAAAACTAGACACATATAGGTCCCGATCGTTGAGGATGACCTGCAGAGGCTGAACACCTAAAGGCTCCGCTCGTTGGACTGCGAATCCTAGAAGCTGGATAACTACAATTCCTGGTCGTCGAGAATGACTTGTGGAGGCTGAACAACTAAAGGCTCCGCTCGTTGGCTTGTGACTCGTTGGGGATGACTTGCGGACGTTAAACACCTAAAGGCTCCGCTCGTCGCTTTATGACTCTCAGAAGCTGGATAACTACAGGTCCTGGTCGTCGAGGATGACTTGCCGACGTTGAATACCTAAAGACTTCGCTCATCTGTTTGTGAATCGTTCGAGATGACTTGCGGAGGTTAAACACCTAAAGGCTCCGCTCGTCACCTTGTGACTCCTAGAAGCTGGATAACTACAGGTCCTGGTCGTCGAGGATGACTTGTGGAGGTTGAGCACCTAAAGATTCAGCTTGTTGACTTGTGACTACCAGAAGCTAGGTAACTACAGGTCCTGTTTGTCGAGGATGACTTGCGGAGGTTGAGCACCTAAAGACTCTGCTTGTCGGCTTGTAATTCACTTTAGAGCTCAAAAACTCTGTTGAGATGTCTGACTGCTTGCCCAGACTTCTCGGCCTATTTTCTCATTAATCGATTTTGGAGTCCTTCTTGATGGAGTTCCCTAAACCCATTCATGGTATGTACACAAGATGTATCCACGCAAGTTGCCGAGGCAACTCAAAACACTGTTGTCCACTTTTGAGTAACTTTTTTTGATTTTGTTTCTCTCGATTTTCTTTCCTTTTGCTACGATATATTTTTTACCGCACCTCTCGCTTCCCTTATTTATTTTTTTGCCTAGGTTGCCCTTTTGGGTTTTCAACTTAGCATGAATTTGAATTGATTCATTTCCTTTTGTCATGATCACCCTTTTTAGGGATTTTTAATCATGCCCCTCTTCCCTAAATTTTGCCTTAACCGCCCTTTCGGGTTTTAGATTTAGCGGGAGATTTTTCTTATTTTTGGAGGCTCGCTTTCTAGTTACAAGCTCTTTAATTATTTTTTTTACTGTGTCCATATTGATTGGACCGGGGAGTTCTTTGTTGTCCACGTCAGTGATGCTCATGGTTCCTCTGCTGAAAATCTCTTTAACAACATAAGACCCTTGCCCCGAAAGTCTAGATTGACTTGAAGGATTGTTTTTATTTTTCACTCTTGATTTTATATGTTTTTGCTACGGTAATTCTTTTACCGCACTTATCGGTTCCCTTAATTTTTGCCTAGGTCGCCCTTTCGAGTTTTCAACCTAGCAGGGATTTGATTCCTCTTCTTTTTCATGACCGCCGTTTCTTAGGATTTTTAATCATGCCTTTCTTCCCTAAATTTTGTCTAAACCGCCCTTTCATATTTTCGATTTAGCAGCAATTTTCTCTCACTTTTGAAGGCTAACTTTTGCTGGTTATGAGCTCTTTAAGTTTTTTTTTTTGCGTCCATATTGATTGCATTATGGAGTTCTTGATCGTCCATTTCGGTGATGATCATTGGTCATCTGCTGAAAGTATCTTTGGCGACGTAAGACCCTTCATATTTTAGGCACAAACTTGCCCCAAGATTCAGGATTGACTCGAAGGAGTTTTTGAGAATTAGACTGTTTGCTTGTAGTTCTCTCGGGCACATCGTTTTGTTAAAAGCATGAGCCCTGCATTGTTGGTACAATTGTCTGTGGTACAGTGTGATGAGGCATCTTTTGTCTATGAGGTTCAATTTCTCGTATTTGCATCTTCCTCACCCTGACTCGTCCATTTCTGCCTTAGCGAGGATCCTGGCTGGCGAGATTTTTACTTCAATTGGCAACACGGCTTCGGTCCCGCACATAAGGGAGAATGGGATTGGCCCTGTTGACATTCGTATTGAGGTTATGTATGCCATGAGTGCCTAAGGCATCTTGTCGTGTTAATGCTTTATTTGTTGATGCCACTGCACCATTCATTTGTGGGCGATATGAAGATGAGTTTTTATGATTGATCTTAAATTGGTCATACAACCCACCGACCAACTTGTTATTCAGATTTCTAGCATTGTCGGTGATGATTGACTTCGACACCCCATGACGCATGGTGATGTCCTGTCTAATGAAAAAATCAATGACATTTGTCGTTATTGACTTCAGAGTAATAACCTCTACCCCCTTGGTGAAGTAATCGATCGCCATCAATAATTTATGACCATTGGACGCTTTTGGAGAGATTATGTCGATTACATTGATGCCCTACATTGAGAAATGCCATGGAGAAATCATGGGATAAAGCGCGTGGATTTGGTCCGCATACATTTGACATAGGTGACAATGTTGGACATTTGTATAGTCTCGCACGCTCATGTGTAGGCCACAACAATCTTCGTGAATTTCTTCCATTAGACGTTCAACTTCTTCGGCATTCACGTCTCTCCAAAGGGGATCATCTAATGATCATTTGCACAAAGTCGGGCCACTGGGAAAATAATTGCAAGTCATCCCTCGCATGACCTTTCAGTCATTTTATTGTGGAGTTCTCTAGGAACTCTCCGTACTCCAGACATCTTTTATATTAGTGAACCAAGGCTGACCGTATGATTTTTTGATTGTAAAGCATCTTTGATTTTGATCTCCACTGTCAGTTTTTTTGTTTACCAGAGAGATTTTACTCGCGAGTGCGAGCGTTGCCAATTTTTTTGTATGCAAGGAAGCAAATAAGAACACAATGTGATTGGTGTCCTGCTTATCTTCTTTGGAGCTTTCATCGTTTTGGCAACGACGTTGCTAGCGCAGATGTTGTTGTCCCTCCCATGGGTTTCTCCAACCTTTAGGGAATCCGATCAAGAGTCAACAACGACGTCTCCCCTGCTGTCAATAACAGCGTCTTCCACGCATCAACAATGGCGTCTCCCCTGCAGGAGTCAAGAACGACGTCTTCCCCGCGTCAAGAATGGTGTTTCCCTTACGTCAACAATGGTGTCTCGATGGCATCTCCCCGCGTCAACAATAGCGTCTCTTCGGCTCTATTTAAGTCGTCTCTGCATCAACTCGATCGAACGACATTGAATTGTTTTACTCATCTCCTTTACTCTGTAAAACAACCTTCCCTATTCTAGTGGTCGATTGTAGTCTAGTGGCGTGGACCAGTTTGACTCTGATTGTCACTTCCTCTTAACGAGGTGTAACTTAGAAGGCAGACTCAATTCTGGTGCTGGGAACCTCGGCGTCCCTCCTTGCTGCAGTACCCATCACTTGTCTCTGATCCCTTTCTTGATCGAATAGTTGCATAAGTCGATTCTACCTCAGGTAACGGGTTTCCTCGTAGTAAATCTTCTTTTTCTTGATTATACTCGTCGCTCACTGCATTCAGAAATTGATAAAATTTGGTCTCTGCTTCATTTTGTGTTCCAAATTGCAATGTCGTCTGGTTCAACTGGTAGATTATGATGATCAAAAGGAAAAGTCGATCGATCTGTTACTTGATCGAAAATTATGTCTCTGATACCATGTTGAACAGACTAAGCAATAAGAATTTGGTGACCCTCCTCACCAGATCTTTCTCTGTAATGTATAAAGTCGTACTCAGCAAGGGTGCCCTCATACAAGATTGAATCAAAGTCCCCTTTGTGTTCTTGAGGTGCTGGAGTCGTCGAATGTCACATGGATTCCTAGAAACCTAAGTTCAAAATACCATAGTAAGAATAAGGAATACACAATTGATCATGCATGATTGGTTTTGAAAATTCTGCATGTTCCATTCATTTCATTCGTAGACTTTGACTACATGTATGACAAATTTTTTTTATAAATACTTTAAAAGGATTTGGCCAATCTAAGTCTAGTTCTTAAGACGTTTCACACGACGATGCAACTCATTGGGTTCATTTGATGTTTGTTCCTTGGTTCAAAGAAAGGTCGAGGACATGCATTTTGAAAATATTTTTATTCGCCTCGTCCTTCGTCTTAATTATTCAAGGGTGTCATTCAACTTAGCTACGTTGCCTCCACATTTCTCCAAGGTGCCCCCACAATACTAGAATAACAGTGGTTGTTCGGATCTATTCCTGATTATCTCATTCAGGTTGAAAGACGGGTTTGCAGGTGTTGAATGAAACTTGTGAATGTATTCCGTTATTGTTAATCACGCGGACGCGTTTTCCACATTCCATAAGTCAGACAAGTCATCAGGGAGAACCATGTTGAATTTGTAAGTTGTGATCTCGTGAACCTCGTCAATCTTCTTGTTCATGGGTAGCTGACTGACGGCGTCATAAGACGATCGACAGGTGACTAGATAAGTTTCTCCAAGCAGTCTGCAATTTATCTTTGTAAATTTACCTTTAGCAGCTTTATGTGCTAGGTGAATTCCCCTAGTCATAATGCCCATTTGCAAATGAGTTTAAACAAAATAAGTGGCATCCCTTAATCTGTCATGATTCAACATAATGTAATAATTCTTACGTAATTACTTACCACTATATCAAATTATCCACCGTGAGGAACATACGGGGTTGATGGGTCATGATCACGTTAAGAACTACCAATCTCTGAAGTAGGGGCCATGATGAAATGCCGCGTTATTCTACAATACCATGTCATATTGCTCGACGTCTGTCACCCGTCGACGTTACTGTTGGACAAAATTTGACTTGTTTATCCACGAATCAAATCTTGGTTGACCAACGCCGCTGCCCCGGTATACCAATACCTCTAGTCTAAGGCGAAGGCTACGACACGACAAAGGAAGGGAGGAACACGACAGGGAGAAGCTCTGGCACGTCAGGGAAGGATGGGTGCCAAGGCGAGCTACGGCACAACAGGGAGGAGCTTGGGTGTGGCGAAAGTTGCGACTGGGAGGTGTTGGTCGGGGGAGAGCTGCGATGCAAGGAGCTTGGTCGTTCGGTCAGATGCGGTTGGGAGAATTTTTGGGGAGAAGAGAGTTGAGGGTTCGGCGACTGAGGAAGAAGGTTGGGGGGGATTTATCAGGGTTGCATAGGAGTAGAGGACGAAACAAAGTAACGTTTATTAAAAAACGTTACTCCAAGTAGCGTTTATTAAAAAACGCTACTTACGGTTACTGCGCTTATACACATTTCTTAAAAAAAATATCTGAATATTTATTTTTAAAAATATTATTTCTAAAATAGTTGCTTGTGAAATAGTTTGGTCATGTCTAATAAATTTGTAATAAATTTTTTAATAGGGATAAATTTGTACGGTCCTGCGCTTAAACGTTTTGTCATGTGTAATAAATTTGAATATTGGATAGTGAAATAACTCGTACGGTCATCAATTGTTCAATATTATATACACATGTAAGATCTAAATATAGTAGGGTAGATTCGATGGAAAATAGCAGGGTATCTATTAATTTAATTAAATAGTCTAAAAATTGATAAATAAAGTTTTTATTATAATTAGTTGGTAAAAAATAATTACTTATTGATAAATATTTTACCACAATGACATACATTTATCAAGTGTACTTTTAAAAAATATGTATTACTTTCAAATATTTACTTTTAATTAACAATATACAATCATTTTTTTTGAGTTAATTTAAAATAAATACATAATAGAGAATAAAATTAATTGTGCTCGAAAAATAATAGTTTAAGGTTGGAGTTATTTTAAGACGTGTCAAACGTATACGAATGATTTTGAAAATATATAGCTCAATGAACTAATTTGTAACACATTGAGAAGTAATGTGATGTCCAGAAAAATGTAGGGATCAAGATGCAATTATATAAAATTTCGAGCTAATTTGAAAAATCTTTTAAAATTACAAAAATGACCCAAAACGTTTCTGCCTTGATTTATAACACTCGGTAAAGTCCCAAAATGACCCGAGAGTCCAAGGGCCGAGTTGTAATCTTCATCAAAGTTTGGGAATGACCTAAGTCATTTTCGAAAAATATTATATTTTGACTGAAACAACCCCCATAACTTTCACAAATGTCTAAAATGACCCCAAAGTTATACCGAACTTAAAATCGAATACGATTCTTATATGAAATATAACTATTGACACATAATATCGATAACACGAACTTTATTCACATTAGGACATACAAATATCGAGTACGATATGAGATATACCTAAGTTATTCAGAGTTTATATACCTCACGAGGAACCGAGATCGATAATCACAATTTTCTTCACTCAATTTCTCTCTATATTTTTCACTCACTATTACTCAAATCCTCACATTATCGTGACATTCACTTCCATTTTCTTCTCTTTTTTCTTATCCTTCTTTCTTTCCTTCTCTAAGCCGAAGATTGTGGTATGTTTTTGAGCTTTCTCCCTTCTGCCATTCCTTCCTCCCCCTTTGCTTGTGTCGTAGCTTCCTTACTTATAGATCCATTTCTCCTTTGTCATTTTCTATTTATTTGAAGTAGGATACATGCTTTAGTGAAATGTGGAGACTTTGGTGAAAGGTGGGAGAATTGGGTGAAAGGTGGGAGAATTGGGTGAAAGGTGGCAAATTGAGAGTGATTGTGGCATGGTTTGGTGTTTTGGCCGAAATGGGGGTTTAAGGTTTAGAGTTTGGGATTTAGGGTTTGGAGTTTAAGGTTTAGGCTTTTAGGGTTTACAGTTGCCCCTCTTTGAACACACGCTCATTGAAGTGATCTCATGAGTGTGTGTTCAAAGAAAAACAACTAATTTTTATTCCTATTTATTTTCATAGAAGACAAACATCATTGTGTAAATTTCGAAAATTGGACATCTACAAGTCCCGATTGTTGACGATGATTTACGGAGACTAAGCGCCTAAACGCTCATCAGCATGTGACTTCCAGAAGCTGGACAACAAGTCTTGGTCATCGAGGATGACTTGCGAAAACTGAACACCTAAATGCCCTGCTCGTCGGCTTCTGACTCGTTGAGGATGACTTGCGAAGGCTGAACACCTTAAGGCTCCGCTCTTCTGATTGTGACTCCCAGAATTTGGATAACTACAGGTCCTGCTCGTCGAGAATGACTTGTTGGAGATGACTTACAGAGGTTGAATGCCTAAAGGCTCTGCTCGTCGTCTTGTGACTCCCAAAAGTTTGATAACTACAGGTCCTCGTCGTCGATACTGACTTGCGGAGGTTGAGCACCTAAAGATGCCGCTTGTCGGCTTGTGACTCCCAGACGCTAGATAACTACAGGTCCTGGTTGTCGAGTATGACTTGCAAAGGTTGAGCACCTAAAGATACCGCTTGTCAACTCGTGACTCCCAAAAGCCGGATAACTACATGTCCTGGTTGTCGAGGATGACTTACGGAGGTTAAGCAACTAAAGACTTCGCTTGTCGGCTTGAAATTCACTATGTTGAGATGTCTGAATGCTTGTGCGGACTTCTCGACCTGTTTGCTCATTAATCGACTTTGGAGTCCTTCTTGATGGAGTTCCCTAAAGCCAGTCATGGTATGTCCACAAGCTGTATCCATGCAAGCTGTCGAGGCAGCTCAAAACACTGTGCTCCACTTTTGAGTGACTTTTTTGTATCTCTCGATTTCCTTACCTCATTCTACGGTAATTTTTTCGATTTTTTTACCGCATCCATATTGATTGGATTTGGGAGTTCTTTATTGTGCATGTCAGTGATGATCTTGTCTCCTCCGCTGAAAACCCCTTTGATGCCATAATGCCATGCATATTTAGGAATAAACTTGCCATGAGAGTCTCGATTGACTTGAATGATTTTTTTGTCTCTCAATTTTCTATCATTTTGCTACTGTAATTTTTTTTTACTGCACCTCTTAGTTCCCTTAATTTTTGCCTAGGTTGCCCTTTCGGGTTTTCAACCTAGCAGAGATTTGATTTCTCTTCTTTTGCCAAGATTGCCATTTCTAGGGATTTTTAATCATGCCCATCTTCCCTATATTTTGCCTAAACCGCTCTTTCAGGTTTTTGATTTAGCGGAAATTTCTCTCAATTTTGGCGGCTTGCTTTCTGTTTATGAGCTCTTTAAGGATTTTTTTTTACTGCATCCATATTGATTGGAATGTGTAGTTATTGGTCGTCCATGTCGGTGACGATCATGGCTCCTCTACGGAAAGTCTCTTTGGCGACACAAGACACTTCATATTTTAAGCATAAACTTACCCCGAGAGTCTGTATTGACTTGAAGGATTTTTCATGAGAATTTGATTGTTCGCTTGCAATTATCTCATACACATCTTCTTGTTAAATGCGTGAGTCATGCGTTGCTAGTACAATTGCTCGTGACACTTCTGCCTCAATGAAAATCCTAGCTGACAGGATTTCTACTTCAATTGGCAGCACAACTTCGGTTCCGTAAACAAAGGAGAATGAGGTTTCCCCTGTTGATGTCCGTATTGAGGTCATGTATGTCATGAGTGCCCAGACAGCTTGTCGTGTCAGTCCTTATAATTGACAGACATTTTTTCTATGATCTTCTTATTTGTTGTTTCCACTGCACCATTCATTTATGGGCGATATGAAGATGAATTTCTATGTTTGATCTTAAATTGGTCACACAACCCATCAACCAATTTATTATTCAGATTTTTGGAATTGTCTATGATGATTGACTCTGGCACCCCATAACGCACGATAATATCATGTCGTTACTGACATCAGGGTGATAGCCTCTACCCACTTGGTGAAATAATTGATCGCCATCAATATGAATTGATGACCATTGGACTCCTTTGGAGAGATCATGGCGATTACATTAATGCCCCACATTGAGAAAGGTCATGGGGAAGTCATGTGATAGAGCTCGTGTGGTGGCGCGTGGATTTGGTCTGCGTACACTTGACATAGGTGACAATGTTGGACGTGTCTCACATAATAAGACATCATGGTGGACCAAAAGTATTCAAGTCTCATTATCTTTTTTGATAGCATGCACCTGTTCACGTGTGGGCTGCAACAACCTTTGTGAATTTCTTCCATTAGGCGCTCAGCTTCTTCGACATTCACGCATCTCAAAAGGGTATCATCAAATGATCTTTTGTATAAGGTCGGGTCGCTGGGCAAATAATTGCAAGTCATCCCTCGCATGACCTTTCAGTCATTTTCTTGTGGTGTTCTCTAGGAACTCTCTGTACTCCAGAGATCTTTTATATTAGTGAACCACAATTGACCGTATGATTCTTTGATTGTAAAACCTCTTTGATTTTGATCTTCACTAACTGTTTTTTTTGTTTCCCGGAGAGATTTTACTTACGAGTGCAAGCGTTGCCAATTTTTGTATTTAAGGAAGCAAATAAGAACACGAGGTGATCGTTGGCATGCTTCTCTTCTTAGCAACTTTCGTCCCCATGGCGATGACGTTGTTGGCGCCGATGTTGTTGTCCCTTCATATTTCTCCACCCTTCGGGGAATCCGATCAGTTGGAAGCACTCCGTTTTGCTGTGACAAAACTTCCCGTAGTGGCTACATTTCATGCCCTTTCGATCGACACTTTTGCCAACAATGGCATCTTTCTCCATCGATAATGACGTCTCCCATGTTGTCAATAACGGTGTCTTCCTACGTCAACAATGGTGTCTCCTCTGCAGGACTCAACAATGGCGCCTACCCCATGTCAACAATGGTGACTCTTCTGCAAGAGTCCACAACAGCGTCTGTCCCGTGTCAACAATGGTGTCTTCTCTACAGGAGTCAACAACGGAACCTGCCCCGTGTCAATAATGACGACTCTTCTGCAAGAATCAACAACGACGTCTGTCCCGTGTAAACAATGACGACTCTTATGCATGAGTCAACAATGGCGTATGTTTCGTGTCAAAAATTGTGTCTCCCCTGCGTCAACAATGACGTCACTTCATCTCCATTTAAGTCGTCTCTGCTTCAGCTCGATCAAACGACAAAGAGTTAATTTTCTCATCTCCTTTACTTTGTAAAACAACCTTCCCTCCTCCAGTGGTCGATTGTGGTCTGGTGGCGTGGTTCAGTTGGACTATGATGGCCATCTCCTCTGAGCGAGGTGTAACATAGAAGCCAAACTTGATTACTGTGTTGTGAACCTCGGCGTCCCTCATTGTCTTCGGTCCCTTTCTGATCGAATAATTGCATAAGACAATTCTACCTCAGGTAACAGGTTTTCTCACAGTAAATCTTGTTTTTCCAGATCATACTCGTCACTTACTGCATTCATAAATTGATACAATTTGGTCTCTGCTTGTTTTATGTTCCAAATTGCAATGTTGTTTGGGCCAACTGGTAAATGATGATGAAGAGAAGGAAGAGTCGGTCGGTCTGTTACTTGATCGATAATTATGTCTCTAATACCATGTTGAACAGACTAAGCAATAAGTATTTGGTGACCCTCCTCACTGAATCCTTCTCCGTAATGTATAGAGTCGGATTCGGAATATGGAAATATGTGAACAAGAAGATTGACGTGCTCTCAAGATACAAAGTCAACAAGGTTCTTCTTGATGACTTGTCTGATTTCTGGAATGTGGAAAACGCGTCCGTGTGATTAACAACAACGGAAAACATTCACAAGTTGCATTCGGCACCTTCAAGTTCGTCTTTCAACCCGGAGGATATAATCGGGGATAGATCCGAACAACCACCGTCATTCTAGCAATGTGGGGGAACCTTGGAGAAATGTGAGGGCAACGTAGCTAAGTTGAATGACACCCTTGAATAATTCAGTCAAATGACGAGGCGAATAAAACGATTTTCAAAATGCATGTCATCGACCTTCTTTTGAACAAAGGAACAAACAACAAATGCACTCAACGAGCTGCACCGTCGTGTGAAACGTCTTAAGAACTAGACTTCGATTGGCCAAATCCTTTTTAAGTATTTTTTAGAAAAGTTTTTGTCATATATGTAACCCAAGTCTCTGAATGGAATGAACGGAGCATGCAAAATTTTCAAAACCAATCATGCATGATAAATTGTGTACTACTTATTCTCACTATGATAAATTTTCACTATGGTTTTTCCCACTTATGAACAGTGAACCGCACACTGAACCGGGTTGGATCGGTCGAACCATGAACCGGCCCCTTCGGCGGTTCGATGGCCGGTCCAGTTCTGATAACTATGCATAAAACACATATATGTTAACCAACTACGGTCTTGGTTCATGTCTGCTATTTACGCTAGCCCCAATTTAAATGAAAGATTACTATTATGGGATAATCTTAAATCGGTTGCCTCTACTATATCTTGCCCTTGCCTTGTAGTAGGTGATTTTAATGATGTCACAAATAGTGCTGAAAAATTGAGGGGAAATAGAGTATGCATGAATATGGTGTCTCTCTTTAATGATATGATCAGTGATTGTAATTTGATTGACATAGGCTTTAGGGGGCCTAAGTTTACTTGGGTCAATATGTGGAACTCAGATAGATTAATCCAGCAGAGACTAGATAGGATGATGGCTAATATGGATTGGAAATTCAGTTTTCCCAATGCATCTGTTACTCATCTTATGAGAACCCATTCTGACCACTGCCCGCTTCTTATAAACTCTAGTGGGGATGGTGGCATCAAGGCTATTAGACCGTTTAGGATGGAACCTGTGTGGCTTGACCACCCTAGTTTTGAACTATTGGTTAAGAATACTTGGAATGAGTTTAGTAATAGGATCACGCCTGCCATTAATCACTTCCCTGTCAAAGCTAGAGCCTGGAACAAAGAAATTTTTGGAAATGTTTTTCAGAGAAAAGAAAAAATCATTCGGAGGATCTCAGGAGCCCACAAGTGTATTGCTAACTCTCCAAATGACTATATTGTCAATCTGGAAAAGAATCTTCAGTCAGAGCTCTCTGAGATTCTGGACCAGGAAGAAAAACTTTGGGCTGCAAAGTCGCGCACAAAGTGGATCAAAGACGGGGATAGAAACACCAAATACTACCACATTTCTACTCTTGTTAAAAGAAGAAGAAATAAGATCTTGGCTATTAAAGACTCGACTGGAAATTGGATCTTTGATGAGGGTCTCATTCAAGAGGAATTTCAAAAATTCTTTTCAAATCTCTTCACAACTTTAAAGGTTTCCTCAACTATGGTGGTTGATCAGCCTGATTTCTGGAGAACGGCTCTCTCTGATAATCAAATTCGTCGTCTTAACAACTCCATCACTTTGGATGAAATTAGGAAAGCCACTTGGGATCTTAAACCGTTTAAAGCTCCGGGGTCGGATGGCCTACACCCGGCTTTCTTTCAAAAGTTGTGGAACTGTACGGGTAGCTCTCTGACTGAGGCTATCACTGAGGTGTTTAAAAGGGGGTCTATCCCGACAAGTTGTAACGAGACGTTTATCTGCTTGATTCCAAAATGTAGCCAACCAAATTCAGTCTCCCAATTCAGACCTATAAGTCTTTGCAATTCTATTTACAATGTCATTTTAAAAATCTTGGTGAATAGAATTAGACCAACTCTAAAAGATATCATCTCTCCTTTTCAGACTAGTTTTATCCTTGGTAGAAAGGGTTCAGATAATGTCATTTTGCTTAGAGAAGTGCTGCAGTTTTCAAAGCAGAAACAGGGCAAAACAGGGTGCATGATCATCAAAATAGACCTTGAGAAAACTTATGATAGAGTTGAGTGGGATTTCATCAGAAAAACGCTCATTTTCTTTAAATTCTCGGATAAAGTCATTAAGTTGATTATGAGTTGTATCTCCACGTCTTCAATTGAAATTTTGTTCAATGGGGGGAAACTAGAAAAATTCTACCCGTCCAGAGGGATTAGGCAAGGGGATCCTCTATCCCCGTACATCTTTATCCTATGCATGGAATATCTGGTGTTTCTTATCGATGAAAAAGTTATGCAGGGACAATGGAAAGGAATAAAAGTGGGAATAGGTAGCTTGACTTTATCCCATCTTTTCTTTGTCGATGATCTCATTCTCATGGGAGAAGCGACACCTGAAAATTGTATCTGTATCAACTCGGTCTTAAAAGAGTTTTGCGAAATTTCAGGACAGAAGGTAAATCAGGGGAAGTCAATCATGGTGTTCTCCAAAAATGTTCCAGCTACCCAAAGAACTCAGATATCAACGAGTTTACAGTTTAGAACAGTTGAAAACTTTGGATCTTACCTTGGCTTTCCTTTGGATTTGTCAAACTCGAAAGTTAGCTCTTTTAACTTTATTTTGGATAAAGTTAGAAATAAACTCTCGGGTTGGAGGGCAAAGCTGTTATCAATGGCAGGTAGAGTTACGTTGGTCAAATCGGTCTTGTCCACTATCCCCTCCTACTATATGCAATGTATTATGCTTCCTAATTCAGTTTGTAAAGAACTAGACAGGATTAATAGAAATTTTGTTAGGGGATCCACAGACCAGAAGAGGAAAATCCATTTGATCAATTGGGAGGAAATAACAAAGCCGAAAAAACTTGGGGGTCTTGGTCTGCAGTCGGCTGTGTATCATAACAAAGCACTTTGGGGGAGTTTGGCTTGGAGATTGAAGAAGGATACGACTCCTTGGGTTGTGGTCATTAGAAACAGAACTTTTAAGCATGATGGAACTTCTCTCACTACTTTGAACAAAACGCCTTGTAATTGGAAAGCAATTAAGGAAGGTATGACCACCCTTAAATTAGGTTCAGGGTGGGTGGTGGCAAATGGTGGAGATATTAAATTTTGGCACGATAACTGGGTGGGTAATCAACCCCTGCGAGCGACAATCTATGGTCCACTGAACTATGAAGAAGACAGACTGATGGTAGGAGATGTCTTCTAAAATGAATAGTGGAATCTAGATAGAACTTCCTTTGACTTCCCCAAAAAATTTGTGGACATGTTTCGAGGTACTCTAGGGGACAAGACCAATGTATCCTCGGACACGCAAATATGGAATGACACACACTCGGGGAACTACTCTACAACATCTGCATACTCTCTTTTAGCTGGTCATGACACAAACAACCAGGTGACTAATCAATGGGATTGGGTTTGGAAGATTCAGACTATCCCAAAAATTCAGTATTTTATCTGGTTATGCCTTAAAGATAGACTTGCCACCAGCAAACTATTGAACCATAGAGGATGTAATTTGAGCCCTTTGTGCCAAATTTGTTACTCTGGGGTGGAGGAGATTGATCACATATTGCGTGGGTGTAAGCATGCTAAAGAGATGTGGAATTCAGCCACTGGACCGCCTAGTCTGGGCCAATCTATCGACTACCCTTTGAATGAGTGGATCAAGAATGGTTGTCAGGAATCGGGAGTCAATATTCAAGGTGTTGAGTGGAAGTACTTTTTTCCTTATGTGATATGGAACATTTGGAAAAATAGGAACTCAATTATTTTTAATGATAAACCTGATTTTTCTTCTGTTTGTTCCTTATCTTTATCTCAGGCAAAGTTTCACAAAAATGTTTATCTTGAGACTGACAGTGCTAATGAGTTCATTTCCATTGATATTAGTTGGGTTCCTCCAAAAGAGGATTGGTTTAAAATTAACATAGATGGTGCTACTAAGGGAAATCAAGGTCTCGCAGGAGCCGGTGGGGTCATCCGAGACTTCAGGGGTCAATGGGTTGCAGGTTTCTCAAGAAATTTGGGTTGCTCAAACAGTCTCACTGCGGAATGTTGGGTCATCCGAGACGGACTGCTTTTGGCAAAGACACTCGGATTAAAATCTATTCACCTTGAGACGGACACCCTCTTAGCCCATAAGGTAATCTCTCATGAAAATATGTCAAATCAAAAACTAATGTCGATCATTGCGGATTGCAGGAAGCTATTGATGCAGTTCGAAAGAATGAAGTTCAGACATATTTTTCGAGAAACGAATGCAGTAGCGGATATATTGGCAGGTGTGGCGCTCAATCAGAGACATGTGATTGAAATTCATAACTCTCCTCCGAAGGAAACTATTATCGCGCTCCGGAAAGACGCTGTGGGCTTTTCTGTTTCGCGAATTGTTAAAGTTAGTTAATTTTTGTTGTGTATTTTAAACTTGGGTGATTAATTGTCACCTATAGCGGTTATTTTAATCCATAATTATCAAACAAAAAAAAACTAAGCCAGTAATATATATTATGTTATTATGCGGTAACTAATATTTTTCAGTTTTTTTTTTCCACGAATTAGAGTTTAAGTTATGGGTAATGATGGGTTAATCTAAGTATTTAATATACTAAGAACGAATACTTTATTGTTAATTATGTTACTTTGGAACGACAAAAATATATTAATTTTCTACCCTAAGTTCATCATGAGTGAAATCTCCAAACAGGGTGGTCCAATCCATTAGATATTGCTGACAAACATTTTTCAGTTAAAAATTACATGCAGTTACTTATATAATTATATTTACGACAAAAAACTGAAAATTTATTCTATATAAAAAATTATAAAGAATCTATAAAATAAAAATTCTGAAAATAATCGAGTATAATTTCGTGATATTTTTCTGTAAAAAAAGTTTGTAATATTTACAAATCACATTATTTACAAAAGGTTCTCCTATCTTTTTCCTTTTTTTTTTTTTTTTTTTTGGCCAATATCTATCTTTTTCCTTATATCGTACTCTGAAACGTACAAACCATGAAAAGTAAGGTTCACAACTTGTGATTGAAAAGTCTTCGTCTAATAAATGATAGTAGGATCGTATATTTAATTTTTTCATAAGATATTTTTGGTAGAGCTATCTTATTACGTGGTGATGCACAGATAATAATTCAATACGTGTCACGTTATAAAAAAATGATCTCTCTTTATTTTCCATTCTATTAGTATATTTATTAATATAAAAAGTATAGTTTTTTTTTTTGGGTCATAAATAAGAAGTATAGGTAAGTAATAAGTTTAAATAAAATCATTAAAACATTAGCTATCATCAGTCTTATCAGACTGAACCGGCCCTCGAACCAGTTCGAGGGCCGGTTGGATTCAGTTGGATCCGATCGGACCGATCGGTTCACTATGCAAATATATATATATATATACAAATACTGAAAAAATAAATATATATACATTTTGCTCGCTCAACCATCTCTTCTTATCTGTTAAAGGGTATCTCTTAAAGAAGAGGGAGTGGATCGAAGTAGAGTTCCTTCTGGTTCGTCAAATTTTCGATCTCCGACAGAATGGCTCCGCGTCATCTCCGATGACGATTCATGTTCGTTTTTCTCTGTTGATAAGTCCCGAAACCCCTTCTGTACACTCTTTCGCGCCTTCGTTGGTAACATTGTGAAGCCTCTTCAGGCCCTAGGCCTTTTCCTTGGCCCCAAACGCACCTCTGTCCTACTGGGTCCATCGTCTCGTCTTCTGCAGCTCAGCTCAGATCTTCCTAGCTTTCTGTTGGGAGTGATGAAGATGGGGAATTAGACAAGGGATGAGTCACCCACCACTCTCCAACCCAGGTCCTGAATAATTTCAATGAAATTCGATTCCTACGAATCGAGCTTCCTAGCGGTGAATTAGGGATCAATGATGGGGTGTTGCTAAAATGGAGAGTTGATTTTGGGCCAACTCTTGATAACTGCATGATTCTCGGTTTGTTCAACAAAATTGACATGAAGAAGTTTAAACTGAAAAGAACAGGTCGGTCGGTTTAACAAAAAAAAATAAAAACCACAGAAAAGGAATCAGAAACGCCCAGTTCGGGTAACTATGGTTATCATATACTTAAAGTGTCCATAAATTATACTTACAATTCTATGCAACATATTCAAATAATATAATTTAAGTAAAATCATAGCCAATAAATAATTTCTTCAACAGATCATGTCTATTCACGTAACTTACCTAGTAGGACAACAATATCAACATTGTATAGTTTCCAATTTTGAATTTATGAAATATTATGATGACCAATTGACCTTATAGATAAAATGATTTTTTCTTAATCATTTCATTGTTCTATTTCAATAATTTTGTTCTTAATCATTTCATATGAATATATTATTCCTTAATTAAGGACTTTAATAAATTAGACGCTTACCGACAGTCTGTATATTTTAAAAAAATTCAACACTGACCCATAATTTTATAATAATGATTTGGCCAGTAGTGAACACATCGATTGACATGATGACTAACTATTTATTGCATCATAATAATCGTTTAAGAGGAGGCTAATTACTAGTGATAATATTAATCTTATATTAAGTACTACTCTATATAGTTGATAATAACAAAAAAAAAAACATTGTTTCATCCTATAAGCTTAGTTCTTCTTTTAAGGCTGTCCTTGAGAACTGTACTCAATTGTTAATTAAGCATTGGTGGGCTTAATTATACCATTTAATTATCCTTTAATAATACTAATAATGTTGTTAGTGTGATTATTTGAAGTGGTGTTAAAAAGCAATAGTTTTGCCTCTCTTTTTCCTCGAGCATGTGGGCTCACCATTCAAGATAGTGTGAGTTGGGCTCAGGCCCATGAAGGTATAATACAGTCAAAATTAGGATGAACTTGGAACGGTATAGATGAGTTTTTTCTTAAGAAAAAGAGACCGATATTTTGAGGTTAATATTTTGGGAATCGAGACTGAAACCGAGTTTGTTAGAAAAAACTACCTGAGATGGTCTTACTTAACTTGGGATGGCTTTGTCTAAACTGATTTTTTTGTATTATTGGATTAATAACAAAAAAATACACATAAACTTAAAAAAAAAAAAATCTAATTATATAATAAAAAATGAATATATTCATAATAGAATTAACTAATTAAACTATTTAATTACTATATAGAAGTTATTAGGGGTGAGCGGTTCCGGGTACCCTGTAAATTTAGGGGTTCCCGGAATCTACCCAGTTTAATACCGGGTATTAAATTTTGAAACTGGAACCTACCCGTTTAATTTTGAAACCGGAACCTACCCGAAACCTGTTTGTAGAAACGGTTTCGGGTACCCTGTTAGGAACCGGTTGCTTTGCGTCCTCAGTTTCGGTTCGGTTTCGATTTGGTATTGGTTCGGTACATGGTCCGGTTCAGTTCCGATTTGGTATCGGTTACACAATCCATTTCAGTTCCAAAACACAAACAATTCTAAATTAAAATCCAAACCAAACAATTCCCAAATATACGATTCCAAATTTCAATCCAAACCACATTTCCAAATCACTACATTGACTCATAATAATGTAACAAAACACACAATTCCAACACAAAACCTATTTCTTCATGTAGAAATATTTTTCACGTTGTCCATAATTCCACTAAGATCTATGAAAAATAACAAAAAAAAAAATATGTTAATAGACAATAGTTAATACTATGTGATATAAAACCAAAATAAAGTAAATAAGTCATCAATATTGAATAATGAATACCTTGTTCATATTTTTCAGCATCTTCCATGTATTGCTCAATTGTAATAGGCAATGAGGATCTACTAAGCCAATATTGACTACAAATTAAAGCTTCCACAAAATTCACACTCACTGAACTACGAAATTGATTAAACACACACACTGATGTGCTAAAGGTTGATTCAGATGCTACAGTAGTGATTAGAATTGCTAAAATGTCTATTGTCATCAGAAGCTACAGTAGTGATCGCAATATTGTTGTGTCTTATTACAACAATATATTCAGATTATAATCGAAGTATCATACATTAACTCAGCAATAGACAACAACAATATTGCTATGTCTTATTAGGCCATGGTTGGTGTAATACAGCAGTAGATTGGTATGTCTTATTATTGCTATGGTTACGGCAACAACCTGTTTCGTTAAAGGAAAATCCAACTAAAAACACATTATCCAACAGATCATTCAACACAAACCAATCTGTTTAGATAAGTGTTCTAGTTGTGAACAAAAATTTATCAGACAAAATATCCAACAAAATAAAGTCACTGAACCTAACATCACACGACAAAACATCACTGAACCTAACATAGCACAAATCATGACTGAACCTATGGATCAATGAACAATGAGTCTATCCAGACCCAACGTTGACACTAGGTAACAGGTGTATTATCGGTGCGTAAATCTTCCTCATAGTAGATACATGATAAGATAGGTGAACATACTCAGAAAAGTCAAAGATCCGCTCACTCATTAAGCATGCAGCTGCATGAGGACATGAAATGCCCTATAGATCTCATTCTAAACAACTGCATCATTTAGCATTCAAATCTACCTTGTGTTGGTACATGGTTCCAATTCGTACCTCATATTCTCCTTCATCTGCGTATAACACTTGCATTCTCCGGACTGAAGCTTTTTTCTTCTTAATCTTCTCTAGAACGTTGGACATTAAAACACTTTCATGAATGTGCATGAACTAACCTTCTGTCTATCTGACATGATCACTCAGTTCTTGTCGTTGCCCACATCTTGACTCAACAATTCAAGGAACTAAGTCCAAGAACTCCCAGTTTCATCTTCATTCCATGCGTAAGTAAGTGGAAACACCCGGTTATCTACATCTCTGGATAATGCAGATAATAGTTGACCACCATCAACTCCCTTCAAATGGCATTCATCCAAGCCTCTAAAAGGTCTGCATCCAGCTCTGAACCCATCGAAACATGCCTTTAAGCAGACATACATACATTCAAATTTTGGCCAAAGTAGATATGAGATAGGGTCTACTTGTATCACAACACTACTGTCTGGGTTGTACAACATAACAGTGTCAGTGTAATCACGCAACCTCTCAAACTGCCACACTCTATCTCCTTCAAGGGCTTTTCGAGTCAACTTGATACCCTCACAGATATTTCACGTTTTAACATCAAAGTTGAACCTTTTTTTGCATCTCCTCAGCAATAGTCTTACTCTTTATACCGAGTTCGTTCCTTATGAGTTCCATGAAGGTATCCACAATCCACTTCCCACCGGTCTTCTTTGTGTAGTAAGCTCATCCACATGTATGTTCCGTTACCCACTTTCTTATTTGAAATGTATTCTCCCTGTTCATTTTGCACCAACCACGACAAACTAGGGGTGATCAAAAAAGAATGTTGGACCAAATTCCCGACAATACCGGCCTGACTAGGACCGAGACTGAGCGGGAGAGTTTTTTTCTTCAAGGTCGGTCTCGGGCTCGGGATTTTTCCAAATCGAATTTGGAACCAATGATGTATGTTTGGAACTATGGGAGAAAATGAACATTGTATGTTTGTTACTTGGTTGATTTGTACTTTGTATGTTTGTTACTTTGATTCCAATTATGTTTGTATTTGGACAAATTCGTTTCTTTTGAGGGGCCAGATTCGGTCCAGGCCTGAGACTGACCCGAGTCAAGAAAGACCGACTTGGGTGAGCTTTTTTGGCCGAGGTATGTCTCGGTCTCGGTCCTCCAGAAGACAAGATCGAAATTTCGGTCTCGGTCTTGCCTTCAGGACCGGACCGGACCGCCCATGATCAGCCCTACGACAAACCCACAACCTTGCTTGCAAACAACTTCCACACGATCGATGTTGTTTTTCTTGCTGAAATATGGTTCGTAACCCTCCTCAATATTGTGTTTGATAACATACTTCCTGAATGATTGAACATCTATAAACCTCATCCCTAATTTCAATTCATGTTTAGGTCTTTTATTGCATGTCATTTTCGTGTTCAAAGCCACATCAAATATTTTGTACCTCCAAGCACTTGTGATGTCACCTTCAACGGGGAAGGGTTAGGGTGTCACTTCGACATTCAGCTTGTCCCACCTCCACTGGTTCAACAACATGAACTTGCATGGTCAGACAATTTTCAATGTTTCCACCGTCTAGTAAATCTTCAAAGACGGAATCATCATTCAATCCCATCTGGTGAACACTTGCACTTGCACCAACTTCATAACCTAGGCCCTTATGTTTACTTTTCTTGTTCGCGGAAATATTAACATCGGGATGTAAATCATCTTCATCATCGTCATCTTTACCGATTTTCCAATTGGGATCAAATATAGCATCTCATAGTGAATTTGTCTCCTCTAATGAAGATAACACGTAGTCTTCTTCTACTGGTTGCATTGGCCTCTTGCCCTTGTCTCCTGGAGGTGGGTTTGTATCCATTGGACGTTTGCCTTTGTCTTCTGAAACTTGACTCTCCAATGCCTCTTCTATCCGTTGAATGACTTTTATGCGAATGACTTCCATAATGGAACATTCGCACATACAACATGATCAAACGGTGCCAACACACACACGGCCAAATCCAAACTTTCATCCTGCCTCTCCAACATTTCAGTAACGTCTACGTTGCTTTTCAAATTTTCCAAATGTGTTTTCAAATCACCATTAGGAGAGAGATAGAAAATACACCCATCTGCGGCTAATCTGTAATACTTCATGAACACTTGCATTGTTTCATAACTGATTACATCTCTCCCTAAGCGAGTAACTTCGGTATTTCCAACCCAATTTTCATCAATAAACAGTATGTCGTAGTGAATCGTCAACTGGTAAGTTTGACCAGTGTCCTTGTCCATAATTTACCCTAACAAATTACAAATCAAACCCATAAGCAATTGAACTTCAGCATTATATCGGGAAAAAAAATTGAACATGAAAACATGGAAATTTGTTGCGGCAAAAATAGAAACATGGCCAGAAAATTCGAACATGGCCAACAACACAGCACAATTCAACCAGTTCAACCGTCTTCAACATAGAATATTCGAACATGTCCAGAAAATTCAGCATTAATCATCTAAACACGTAATCAAACAGAACACATTTCAACTTCCTACGAACATAGAAATTAGTTTTCATGTTGAAGACGAACCAGAAAAGTAGAGTCGTATGTAATCTCTTTCCCATCTATACGAACAGAGAAATCAACGGGAGCAAAATTAACGGAGCCTTCGTTCGAGAGAGTGGAACCTTTGTCTGAGAGACAAGAAAGACCGAGAGAGTACCTTCAGCTGATCTCGCGCTAAGTTTCTTTCTTCGTCCGAGAGAGTGTAGCCTTCGTATGAGAGATAAGAAAGACTGAAGTAAGAAAAGGAGAATGAGAAAGACCGAAGTGAGAAGAAAAACTGAACTAGGGTTTCACTTATGCTTGGAACGGGATAAGGAGAAGAAGATCGAAGTGATTTTCCCAAGTGTATACGGTATACCAGAGGAAGAGAAACACCTTTTTTGGGGGGAGGGAAGAAACTGAAGAAGATCTAAAGTCTTCAAAAGGTTATGGGATGGCCAAAGGGATAAAAATGTATTTTTACACTTCATCCTTTCAAAATAAACGTTTGCACGTGATTTTCACGTGACACTTAACGAATATAATAAACGTTTGGTGCAATTACCAACAAAATGAAACATCCATGTGGACTTAATTGCGTCAAAAAACATATGGGTCCAGTTACAAAAAAAATGTAAAGATTTTGGTGTATTTTCATACTTTTCCCTATATATTAACTTTGGTTAGTAAAATCGGAGCAATCTCGGTTCTATGAAAAAACAGAGATCGAGACCAAGATGACCTAACAAAAAATAACTTGTCCACATGATATCAGTCTTAAACGAAGGACATGCCTTTCAATATGATCTAGGATCAGTTTGTTTTATCTAATAAGCTTTTTTTTAGGGTTAATAGGTTCAATGGTACCATATGTTTGGGTCATGTGATCAGATGGTACCCCTATATTGTTTTATGGTACCGTATGTTTCACAATGTTGTTATTCGATCCCTTCTCCTAACTGTCGTTAGTTTTTGCCGTGAATTGTCTACGTGATGCTCACATGTTCTAATATTTGAATTGAAATGTCTCTTTTGCCCTAGGATGTTATTTTATAAACCAGCTTCTTCCTCCTTCCATTGTCATTTCCTTTGTATTGGTTTGCTTCTTTGGTGTTCTCAGTCTTCATTTATCGGTATGTCATCCCATTCTTCAACCTCTTCCAAAGAAATTCCTAAGTTGAAGTCGCGACGATGTAATGCCACTGTGGTTTAGGCTGCATTGTCAAATCACGGAACCTGGAAGAAGTTTTCAGGAAGTTTTCATGGGTGTCCACAATTTGAGGTTCCCATTATCAATCGTGTCTTTTATGTACTTTTTAATAGCTTTAATTTCTCAATTCTCGGTTTGTAACCATAATTTCTGTTCAAGAATTTCTGATTGATGAAACCCTAACTTTGATGAAACCCTAATTTTTTATTGAAGTTTGTTCTTCTTTGTTGCTTTTTTTTGCATAGGTTGGTGGAAATCGTGGATGTGGTTTCTTTTGCTGGGAGGATCCCCCAATGTGCCCTTATGGAAGAAGAGCAATGCACAAATTTGAAGTAATGCACAGTGAATTGTGTGCTAAATTGAGCAATGAGACTGCTGCGAAAAACTTGCTACATAAGAATGTTGTTACACTAGTCGTTGTCTCTGTTTTTTTGTGTGTGTTAGATTGGCTGCTTAGAATGAGTATGGTTCTGTCTGTTGTTGTTAGAATATATTGTTAAGAATGTTGCTGTAGAGGGTTAATGTTGTTAAAGAATGATGTTGTGTTTTCATAAGTTACGGTACCATTCGACAACCTTCTGTGAAGTTAGTGTACCATATAACATCATATATTCAAAGATAATGCACAATATAACAACATATTTTCACAGATAAGACTGTAAATGTACATTTATTAAACAACAACTCCCTGAAACCAAAATCATACAGTAGAACAAACCATACATCATAGCATTCACAAAGTGTTCACCATCCAAAACAAAAGATGACAGCATATTTCAACCACATATACAACCAGTTTGTTGATAAAACACAAAAGTATGACTTGATTTTTCGTCTGATAAGTCTGACTGACTAAAATTCCCAAAACATAAAAAACAGAAAGATGTCACTGACTGAAACGTCTTCCTGTTGTCTTAAGATGTGCCTTATATGACATTGTCCTATTCGGTGTGACCATTTTAAGAGGTTCATCAACAACCACAAGTTCTCTTGATTCGAAGAGCACAGGTGCAGTTGATGGGTACACACGTTCATCAACAACCAACAGTTTGACCTGCACCGTCACTGCATCCTGTTTTGTTGTTTTCCTCTAAACCACATTGAGAGCAATACTGACGTAATCATCGCCTTCCTAGCACACTTGGTTTGGTTGGCTTGGCTAGTCCTCGAATTGGGACCTCACCCTCTTCTTCCTTGGTCTATCAGAACGCTATCTGAAAACGGGTGAATCTATTGGGGTAGTATTGATTTTAACCCAATCATCTCGACCTTGTAATGTATGTATGACATATGCATATGTTCTTGTGTATGCTTACTTGTATGGTATCAACAACGATTCCAGACAATCATAATCTAGACCATACACAGTCATCTCCATGTTTTCGACTTCTCCTTCAAACACTTAAACGTTATCACGATCCACACACTTACTATTATAACCTATTTGAAGACTATAAACGGTATCCACATCTAGCACCATACCTAGTACAAAGCAAGATCAGTTTGGATGATATTCAACTTAAAACATAAGCCAACAACTAACAGACCAACAAATCACAACAACGGTTCCTTTGAGACTCTGTTTTGAATTGACAGGACCTAAGTAAACTCTATTTCATAACACAGTGACAAACCAAAACAAAACGCCCAAAAAAATCCCTCACTTATGCATCATAATGAAGCACAACAACGAATTGAAAATCATCACAGTCGCAATATCACCAATTTTGCAGAAGAACAACACAACATTGGCATAACAACTTACCCTAACTGATTTCCACTAAATCACAAATTTTGAAATCGAAAACATAAATGCATTAACAACATTACTCGTCTATAAGGATAAAAAAAACGTACCTTTTTGGAAGATCAGAACTTTGCACTTGTATGGGGCAGACGATACGACTTGCTTGACGAAATTGAAGGTGTCGACAAGCAATCTCGGACGAAGGAACCACAGAGGGAAGAATATCTTGAGGAAACAAAGAATCGAAAGTTTGCGAAGGACTGAAGCTTGCGGAGATGGAGGTCTGAAACTTGCGGAGTGTTCTTCAAAGAATCGAAAGTTTGCCATGGTTGGAGTCGAACAGTCGTTTCATATGGAGGGAATGCATCCAAGGGTATTTTCGTCCAAAATTGGATCTTCATTCGGTTCATACCACTCACGTGCTCATCACATGTCAATTTAACGATAAAAGGAAACGACTGACTAACAAAATACTGTAGGACAACATCCTCCAAACATATGGTACCATACAATCATATCGAAAAACATATGGTACCATCCGATCATATGACCCAAACATATGATATCATTGTACCAATTAACTCTTTTTTATTCGCCTTAGCCAAAATATACGAAGACTGAGCAGAGTGAAAAATTTAACGGGTACTAAACTGAACCCAGTAAAGACTGAAGGGACCAAATACAATATTTCCAAAACTCACCAATGGACTGGGCTGCAGATTGAGATCCCACTCGACCCAGGTTCTATTCTACGCGCGTACCTGTGAACGCCGTCAAAAGGTTGACGTCTGTCAACGAACAGAGTCCTCCAGTCACGCTTTTCATCCAACGTACGCACCGGACATCACGCGCCTTAAATCACACCACGATAAGCAAATAACTCCCATCGCTTTCCCTCTCTTTTTCCGTCTCTTCTCCACTTTTATCACTGAGCTATTGCCGACGTTTGGCATTCTTCCTCTCTGCAACCTCGATCATCTTCTGGGTGACACAGCGAAGGTAATGAATGATCACTCTTTTCTCTTTGCATTAGCCCTAGTGCAAATTTTACATGGTTTTTGCGCCCGTTTCTCCATTATTTGTGCTTGTTCTGCGTATTGGTGGTACTTTACTAGTTTAATTGTCATATTTCTGCATTTGGGTATGCATTATTGATGCGATCATACCAGCACTAATGTAACTGGCCCGATCAGATATTCGAAGTTAAGATGATATGTATATTTAGAGCATATCATATGTAACTGTGGCATTAAGATTACATGTATCGATTCATGCAGAGTACTTATACTTCTGACTTGCTTTGATGTTATGTACACTAGATATATTGCACAACCGAAATTTAGTTAGAAATATGTAACTCCATATAAAATGTAAAGGTCTAGTAGTTTCATGAACGGAAACCAATTGGGTATTGGGACATTGGACAATAAGATAGATTTAGCATTAAAGACCAGAACATAGGAAGTATAAAGTTGTAAAGGCTAAGCTATTCAGTGCAATTCCAATGGTGCGAGTTCTCATTGATTTCCCCTCGATCTCTAGGAGTGTGTGAAAAGAACAAATTAGAAGAGCTTTTGTTGGAGTATAGACCCACCAAAGATTGGGGAATATATATGGGGACTTGAGTGTTTTTATTGACATAACAGATTGGAGAATATATATGGGTACTTGAGCGTTTTTATTGACATTACAGATTCTTTTGTTTGTCCATTAACCTTCTTGTATATCGTATGCTTGTATCCCCTTTTTGTAGATGCTGCACTTTCTTAGTGCCTATTAATGAAATTACTAGCCTTTATTTTTAAATGAACAAATATTGTTCTTACATCACATGGGTGATACAACAAGAGAAAGTCTTTTAATAATATGTATATAGATAGAAGTTGATATCAGCAATGTATTTTAGTATCATATAGGTAATAACCTGAAATATATCATTGTCTTACGATATTGCATTACCAGCAGTTTGATGGTAGATAACATTGGCGACTGCAAAACTAGACTCATGACACATGCAGGCGTGAAGGATAATATCACCAGTATGCAGAGGGGTGAGAATGATAACATTTTTTCCCCTTGCTCTTCTGAGGTAAAAGATTTCACTGATTACCTTTGAGCACTGGACAATATCTTCAATTGTTTTATCCCTTCAGATGTCAATGAATTTGGGCTGATCTTTGTTAGTGACATGTCTTTCTCATGAAGGCTGGTCGGCATGTGTCCTTTCTTACTGATTTTGAAGATGAAGTGATGGGACCAGAGCATTCCTTTTTGGAGCATGATTGTGACAGAGACTTGGTTGATGTTCATCTTGGTTTTGGCACATATGGTTCACAAAAGTGCTTCGCCCTGGAGTATGATGAGATAATCGACACTGGTACCTTTTTATCAACATTTTCTATCGTTCCATGACAGATAGGGGAAAAAGCTTCATCTGTTAATCTACCTTGCAAAATTGCATAATTTCTGTTCTCACTTCTCAATAGGGTTCATGCAAACCACAAGATGTGACAGTGTCTCTTTTGCTAGTGTCAAGTAGATTAGATCAAGAATATGATTTAGCTCTTTGCCATTATGATTCATAAAAAAGAAGAGGAAGAAGAAAAAATTACATGAAAATTTGTCGTTTCTTGCTGATATAGTAGAATGCTGGTGCTCATAGACTACGAGGGAAGATAAGCAGGCAATATTTGGCATACAAATTGGTGAATAAACTTGAGTTGTTTAATATTCTTATTAGCAGGACCATCTCAACAAGCATTTGTTACATCTGATCTCATGATTATATAAAAGAAGATGTTTGTAATAGCTGGACTTCACTTATTTTAATCCTCGATGTTGGTCTACATCAAGATAAACCTCTTTCTTTATTATTAGCTCAGTAACAATCTTTAATGTCATTTAACTTTCATTCTTGTATAGATGTGCTTCACTCTACTCTTAGCATTGGAGAGGAAACAAAGTCAGAGGTATGCTACATCATCATGTTTGTATCTGTTTTGAATGGATAGAAATGGACGGAACACTGTTTTCTGATCGTTCTATATTCCTCTTTTTTGCATGATCTTTTCTTTCCAATTTTCCCTGATTGGTGAACCCTAATTGGGTTGTTACATAAATGTCGTGGTATACCCGTTATGTACTAGACTTTCTCCTTCTGCGATGTCACTTGTTATGTGGAAGTAAAATTGATCAAGTCCGAGATCTATTTATTACGTATTTCATCTGCTTCAAATTTCTTAAAGTTTTCTTGCACACTACAGTTTTTCGGAGGGAATGAAGGCACACCTGCGCAGATTAATGAAATTTGCAGCAGTTTTCAAGACAAAATAGATGGTGTTGGTCCGCATGTTACAGGCAAGAGACAGCACAGACCTCCTCGAAGATACATGGACGAATATTTGGTGGCTAAAGCTAATATTAATCGAAGAACATGTGAAATCTCTCGTAATATGACCTCAAAGAGAGAGCTCATCAAGGCAAAACCAAGGAAGATTAAAGAATCAGCAGATATCAAGCAAGAAGAACCTTTTCAAGGTGCATGCATTCAAGTTCCGTTTGGTCTTCCATTAGAGGAGGAGCAGGTAAAGGAAAAGAGTACATGCTTAACGTGGAGTATTGTTCCGGTAAGTCCCGTTATTAATAATTCATATCGTACTAGTAGTTATGGACTTGTATGGAGTAGTTGGGAATCGGCTGATAAAACCATGTATATGCTGATCTTTTGCTTGTTAGTGCCATGACTCTAACAATTCCCCGAGCAACCAATCCACGCTATCAAATGAAAGATCTGATCCCACAGAATGTGTATCGGCTAAGTTGCTAGAACATGATGAATCCAGAGACGAGAGCGACACGAGTGCCCATTATAATAGTAATAGCCAAACAATGAGTCATAGACGAAGAAAGCATCATCTGCCGTGGACTCAATCCGAGGTAATGAATTTAATTGAAGGGGTTTCTCATCTCGGAGTTGGAAAGTGGTCGAAAATAAAGAAGCTCATGTTTTCTTCCTCCAAGCATCGCACTTCTGTCGACTTGAAGGTATGAGATGTTGCAAAATATAGAGTGAGCATGACACAAGTTGAGTTGGTATCCTATATCTGATGAATGATCTGATGACTGATATGCAATATTTAACTACGTAACATATGATTCTTGTTTATCTGTAGGGCACCCACTGAATATTTTCTCATGAAATGGTTGCTTTACCCGATTTGCAGGATAAGTGGCGAAATCTGGTGAATGCCAGTAGTTGCATTCAAGTACATAAGAAGAAAAAGGTTTGTCTTTCAGAGATGTTGAATGTCTTAGATGTGATTGAACTTGAAGAAATACGTGCTTATTAGTTTTGAATGGATGATGATGCAGGTGAGGAAACAGCTTTCACATCAAGCTCCGAAACCGGTTCTGCTTCGGGTTCGAGAATTGGCCAAAATTTACTCTGTTCAGTCAGTCAATAAATAATGAAGTTCATCCACCAAAATAATAATGGGGCAAGATCTAGCTAAAGCTAGTGGGTGTAAGAATGATGGAGAAGTAGAAGCTTGTTGCATGCACTCAAAATAGTACAAACCACACTAGTTAGCTTTTTTGTTTGTTTGGTAAATTTAAATTCACTAGTTAGCTTGATTGGGTGCATTACGGGCTCACTTTTAACCGAAGGAACAAGAGGAGTCAAAGGCAACAATTGAAGTTGGTAACTTGGTAAGGTGTATGATGTCAAATCATAATCAATGTGTGAGTTTTTTTGTTTTTAATCCAGAGACAAGTTAGGGTAGAGTAAGAGGAACAACTGTCCTAAATTTTGTTACGTTGTGCAATTTTACCAAAAAAACAAACCGAACTTGGAGGAAAAAAAAAAAAGCAAACTGAACTTTATTTTTTGACAAACAACAAATCAAACTTTTAGAGTTGAGCAATTAACAAATCTACCTCAAATTTTCATTATATTTCAACGTATTTTTCAGTATTTGATGGAATTATTAAGTCAGCATTAGTTTAAGTATTCTAAGGAAAGGGTATTACGACTTAATAACTACCTCAAACATTGAAAAATCTTTTTAAACATAACCGAGATTTGAGGTAGGTTTGTTCATTGCTTATTTTCAAAAGTTTGGTTTGTTTGTCAAAAAATAAAGTTCGGTTTGCTGTTTGGTTTTTCCTTAAAGTTCAGTTTTTTTTTTTGGGTAATTAACCCTTTTTTTTATTTAACTATTTAAATCTTATACTTTTCCTATTGATTTGTTTTTTCTTTTATATATTTATCTCTACTCTAAATTGTTCCTGGTTTTATCACCAAAGGTAACTTCATAAGATGATAAGATCAACTTAGTTGGTTAAAGAATGATTCTAGAGATGGTTACGTTTTAACTTCATGAATCTGAGATTTCTTTGATGAAGTCAAAGTTGTCTTTATTTAGTTTTTAAATAAGGGTGATGGATTTATTGGACGAAACCAAACTTTTATTTATTGTTATATTAAAAAAAAATAGAATTATTTCTATAGTATTTTGATTTACGAATTGTATTTTTATTATATGTAAATAAATGTGAAAAACTGATATATAATAGTATATATATTTCTAATTTATGTATACTATTAAAAATAATTTATTAAGAATAAAACTATATATTTTTTTTAAAAGTGAAATAATGCATTTATGTTTACGTATCAACCCCAACTGTCGACTCTTTTATTATTTTCCATATATATATATATATATATATACACACCTCATCAGAAGGATGAGAGCTGGAAAAATAAAGCTGAACATGATTCGAAGTTTACCAAGTACGACCAGCTATGTATTAGGTTATGCAATCTCGACATTATTACATGGAAAACATACATAGAAACATGAAATATACGTATGTAGACTATATATGAATCTATATGTATATATATAGTCGACATGCTATGTGATATGTTGCCTTCAGCTTCAGGCTTCAGCTTATCATTTGTGCTTACGTGCGTTGGTTTCAGTGGAAGATGGAGGGCTATAACTGGAGAAGTCTGGCCTCGGGATATAATGGTGGTTGCTGGTTCCACTTGTTATCGGAGTCCCGACTGTGTCGTTAAGTTCGTCATCACCATCACTGACGACTTCACCGTCGAGACGTCTCTTGGAGAATTCATCGTCTCTTTCTGTCATCACCAAAGCCCTCCGGTTAGCCGCCAGGCAGGAGCTAACCATCAACAACACTAACACAGTAAACAAAACCATGCTCCTCATGATCTTACTATGCTATACTACTCGTATCAGAACCTGCAACAAACAAAAAACATGAAACAGAATCTCTAGGGTTTGGGGGGATTAAGAGAATTAATGTCTGCCCTTGTCAATGGTTGGAAAATTTGTCTTACCAGGTGGCTGAAGTAAGGAAAGTTGGAGAAATCGAGACTTTAGTTATATGGGAAATGGGAAGGAAAGCTTGTGGTTTTATAAATGGGTGAAGAAAGATGAAGCTACTAGTACTAGTTAGGGTTTTCATGGTTTCTACTTAATACTTATCGTATTAAAAAAATTGATGATGACTAGTGTCAAAATTAATAATTTTGAAATTATTTCTAGAGAGTTTGGACTTAAATATGTATTATTTAGTCGTGTAACAATACGCATAAGAGAAAATCAAACATCATCATACAAATATTAAATTTCTTTTAATGCATGCATACATGCATGTATATTTATTTAATTTTCTTGTACTAGGTGTATATTTATATTATTTTGATATATAGTTTTATTTATTTTAATTTGCTATCATATTTTTAATATCGCAACTGAAGTTTATTTTTTACAATATTATGATTTACACCAAATTATTAATGGTGCAAGATGTAGCCAGATAATGCTATAGTGGGTGTAAAAATGATGGAGAATTGGAAGCTCGTTGCATGCACTCAAAATAGTATAAATCCACATACCTGCATATTTGGGTGCATTGTGGGGTCTCTCTTCCTGTTATCTTACATTGGTTTAATAATGTCAAAATCAAAACCCTAACTAGATGGTGCAACTGCAGATGAATACTTGAAATGCTCTCTTTGAGATGATCAAAATCAAAACCCTAGGTGTGGTTACCTCATAAATCGACAACCTACTGAGAATTTATCGAAGAGACGCTTTTATTTTCATGGAGTGATTCTAACAAGTCAAAGAAGGTATACCCGGAGAGTTCAATGATAGTAATATCATCAACATATATGAGCAAAAACACGTGTAAGGAGGCCGTCATTAAGGAGGATAGCGATGAATCGGTATAAGAGTCCCATAATAAACCATTTTGTTGAAAAGGATACGAAGAAAGTGCGCAGATAGGGCTTATTTGAGACCATAGAGAGATTGTTGTAATCAGTGACACAATCAAAATTTCAGTTCAGTTGGGGTAAAAATTAGTCACAAATATTTGAACTATTTTTTTAGGTGAGGCAAATGTAATACTTTAAAGGGTTAAAACAAAAATAATTGCATTATTTAGGTCTAAATTTGCATTTTGCCAAAAGTCGAGGAATAAATTGTTCCTTAATGGCTTCGCGCTTCATCTCAACTTACAAATGGAGGTAAATATAGCCCAACTAAAAAGTTATAAATAAATTCTTATTAGTATGCACCTGATGTATTATAAGATCATACCTACTAATATAGTTCTATTATACATAGTATTTAAATAAAATAAATTGATTAATACAATACAAATATCAAATAATCGATTCATTAAGGCCATTAATTAAACCACGAGAAAGTAGTACATGACCGGTTGTTTAAGATTATTTGATTATTACCATCTTTACGAAACTTTTGTTCGATTGATTTCTTGGGTCGATTTGAAATTTAAAATTTTTTGGTAAAATTATAAATTTATCGGTCATTGCAAATATACCTCCACCTCAAGCCGACCATGGATAAATGTATTTTGAACGTCTATATGTCGGATAAGCCGACCTTGCAGGAGTAGTATCGTTGCAGAGTAGTCTAATTGGTAAGTTAAGTATTTGAAGATTTCATGTTCAATTTTATCTTTAATTTATATCGACATTATTAAACTCTTTTAAATATAAATAAATAAATACCAACAAGTAACGGAGCAACTTGCAAAACACCCCTGCGAGCTGCTATTTATGGTCCACTGAGCAATGAGGTAGACAAATTGATGGTAGGAGATGTCTTCCACAATGACGAGTGGGACCTAGATAGTACTTCCTTTGACTTCCCCAAAAAGTTTTTGGACATGTTTCGAGGTACTCCAGGGGACAAGACCAGTGTCTCCTCAGACACTCAAATTTGGAATGTCACACACTCGGGGAATTACACCACTGCATCAGCATACTCTCTTTTAGCAGGGCATGACACAAACAGTCAGGTACTTAATCAATGGGATTGGGTTTGGAAGATTCAGACTATCCCAAAAATTCAGTACTTTATCTGGTTGTGCCTTAAAGATAGTCTACCCACCTGCAATCTATTGAACCATAGGGGATGTAATTTGAGCCCTTTATGCCAAATTTGTTATTCGGGGGTGGAGGACATAGATCACCTTTTGCGCGGGTGTGAGCATGCTAAAGAGATGTGGAAGTCTGTCATTGGTCCGCCTTCTCTAGAGCAAGCGTTTCACTACCCGTTGAATGAGTGGATCAAGTATGGATGTCAGGAGTCAGGTGTCAATATTCAAGGTGTTGAGTGGAAGTACTTTTTTCCTTATGCTCTATGGAACATTTGGAAAAATAGGAACTCTATTATTTTTAATGATAAACCTGCTTTTTCTTCTGTTTATAACTTATCATTATCTCAGGCTAAGTTTCACCAAAATGTTTATCGTGAGACTGACATTGCTAATGAGTTCATTTCCATGGATATTAGTTGGGTTCCTCCAAAAAAGGATTGGTTTAAAATTAACACAGATGGAGCTGCTAAGGGAAATCAAGGTTTTGCAGGAGCTGGTGGGGTCATCCGAGACTACAGGGGCCAATGGGTGGCAGGATTCTCAAGGAATTTGGGTTGCTCAAACATTCTCACTGCGGAATGTTGGGCAATCCGAGACGGGCTGCTACTGGCAAAGACTCTCGGATTAAAATCTATTCACCTTGAAACGGACGCCCTTTCAGCCCATAAGGTAATCTCTGATGAAAATATGTCAAATCATAAATTAATGCCCATCATTGCGGATTGCAGGAAATTAATGATGCAGTTCGAAAGAATGAAGTTCAGACATATTTTTCGAGAAGCAAATGCGGTAGCGGACATCATGGCGGGTTTGGCGCTAAACCAGCGACATGTGTTTGAAATTCATAACTCTCCTCCGAAGGAAACGATCAGCGCGCTTCGTAAAGACGTTGTTGGCTCTTCTGTTTCGAGAATTGTTAAAGTTAGTTAGTTATCTCTTTGGGTTGTGTAATTTGAATTTGGGTGATTAGTTTGTCACCTATAGCGGTTTTTAATCCATAATTATCAAAAAAAAAATTTGCAAAACATGGTTGAAAATTGAAATCTCATATATAATAAATAATTATACCTCTATTTTAGGAAAGCTAATGAATGGAAGCCACTCAGAATTGTCACCCACCAATAAAGATTTGCTAAATTATAGGTATTTTTTATTTATTTATTCCCTCAATTTGCAACACCTGGCACTCATATTTGCACAATATTTTATAAAAAAGGTCATCATTCTTATCAAAATAATGCTTCTTTAGTATATAAATTAATATATACTTGCGCAAAATGCTGATATGTTTTATTTTTTAATATTCTTATTTTTTAGAGTGTGTATAGTATAATACTTACTTTAAATTAATTTGAAGTGAATATAGTCTATAAGAATTTTAAAAAGAACAATAAATCTACTATTATAAAGTTATTTTTTAAGTGAATACTGAATACAAACTATAATAATTTTTCAAAAAGTTCATTGTTATAAGTTTTAATTGTTTACAATAAAAAATATTTAAATGCATGAAATAATTAATTATATAGATAAGATATTATAAATTATATTAAGTGTATTTGTTTTTTTTTTTTTGCCAAGAAACGAACTTCGTATATTACTCACAAAATTGGGTGCTCAAACGCGCCCTATACAAATCCGAGTCCGAACGTAACAACTGTAAAAGAGGGGTTGGGGGTTGCAACACCCAATCACTATGACACACACACCCTATAGCAAATTTAGCTACCCAGTCCGCACATTGATTTGCGGCTCTGGGGATCCTATTCCAGGTCGAGTTTTTAATCGACCCGGCCAAGAGCAAACTATTTTGAATAATAGTTTCAATTTCCCAAAAATGAGATATCCCACTGAGATATCCCAAACTTGACTTAGGAAGGACCAGTCAATTCTGTCATATGCTTTCTCCATGTCGATCTTCAGAGCACAGTCTAATTCGGTCCTGTTCGATCTTTGAGTACACTTCATGTAATGAATCATCTCATGCGCCACTATGATATTGTCTTGAATCTGACGACCTGCCACAAACGCGCTTTGAAACGGGGTGATCAGTTCTGGCAAAAGGGCTTTCAGCCTATTTGCCAGAACCTTTGAAATGATTTTATACCCAAAATTGCAGAGACTAATCGGACGAAAATCAGATGCACACACGGGGTTGGGGATCTTAGGAATAAGGGTAATAAGAGTATGGTTTAAAGAGGAAGGGAACGTACTAGTTGAGAGAAAGGCCTTAACCATGGTGACGATGTCTGAGCCTATGACCTTCCAGGACCGTTGGAAGAAAGAGCCCGAGAAGCCGTCCGGACCTGGTGCTTTAGACCCCCCAAGTTGATAAACAGCCTTT
The DNA here is from genome assembly GCA_946814005.1 of Chamaenerion angustifolium. Taxonomy (NCBI): domain Eukaryota; kingdom Viridiplantae; phylum Streptophyta; class Magnoliopsida; order Myrtales; family Onagraceae; genus Chamaenerion; species Chamaenerion angustifolium. The sequence goes on along the minus strand of OX328277.1, from coordinate 29,545,547 downwards.
CGAACCTCCCCTTCTGACACCTCTCTAGTCAGGACGCTGTTCATACTGCTAGTGACATCTGTTGTAAGGCATTCCAAGATATCAAGACCTCCCTCAGCATCCGATACACTACCCTCCTTATCGAATAGGTGGGAGAAGAACCCATGGATCTCCTCTGTGATACCCCGTTCGTTCTCAATCCACACCCCATGCTTATCTCTGATCCGCAGCAGTTTGTTTCTCCTTCGCCTTTCAAGAGTTGTTTGATGGAAATATTTGGAGTTGTGATCCCCCTCGTTAAGCCACCGGACCCTCGATATCTGCTTCCAGTAAATCTCCTCGTTCCTCCACAGAGCGTGCAGTTTCGACTTTAGAACCTTCTCTTCCAGAAGGAGACTGTCGGTTGGGCTGGAAGCAGAGATCACTACCAGCCTCTGTTTTGTAGTCTCTATGTTTTTGATGTTATTCCCAAAGCAGGATCTGCTCCATTGAATAAGATCAGAACGGCATGCAGCAAGCTTCCTGTTATAGTCTTCTACCCGAAGTAACCTCCCGCCTCTGTTCCACGCCCGTGAAATCACATCGACACATTCTGGTTTCTCAAACCACATATCCTCGATCTTAAAGTTTTTAACTCCCCTTCGGTCAGCATAGTCGAATCTCACCAGAATGGGCGCATGATCCGACCCAACAGCCAGGCCGTGTATGCATTGAGCGCAAGGATGGTCATTCTTCCATGCTCCATTAGCCAAAGCTCTATCAAGTCTTTCCACAATTCTATCAGGTGCAGCTCTATTATTTGCCCAAGTGTGCATTTGACCTTTGAATCCTAAATCACCCACCCGCAGATCGTCAAGCAGATTATTGAACCCATCTAGTTTTCGTTGGTCCTTTGGCCTCCCACCGACCTTCTCCCATTGGTGACAAATATCATTGAAATCGCCCACAATGAGCCAGGGTGCCCTCCTGTTCCTGCCAACCAATCTGAGCCTATCCCAATTCAAACATCTCCTTCGAAACTCTGAATCTCCATAAATCCACGATACCCACATCTTAGCACCTTGCCCGTCCAAGTCCACCTCGCCATCTATGATGTTCTTACTAATATGGTGAAACTGAATATTCACTTCGTCGGACCACCAAAGTGCTAGTCCTCCACTGGTTCCCACGGGGTTTACGTACAATGTCTGGCTTAACCCCACTGTTCTCCTAACCCGTTCACACGAAGCCTTCAGTTGTTTAGTCTCCATGAGAAAGACTATTTTTGGCCGGAGTCTTCGAATCTGGTCTTTTACATGACGAATTGTCAGGGGAGACCCTAACCCCTGACAATTCCAACTTAGGACACTCATTGACCCCGCGTGGCTGTTTTGGAACAGCCACCGGATTCCATACTATTAGTTGCGTTTCGATCCATGATCTTCCTTTTCTTTTCCTTGTCCTCCGAAGGGATCGTGTTCTTTCGACCTTTGAGGGCCCTCGGTCTCCAAGCATCAGGTCTGTCCTGCCTCCCCCTAGAGGTCCTCACGTCTGATTTGACGGGAGGAGTTCCTTGCACCTTCCTCTTCTTGATTAGTTGTGGCCCTTCCACCTTCCTGCCTTGAGCAAAGACAATGAGCTCAGACGTTTCTTTTGGCCGAGGCAGGGGGCCCCGTGTGTCACTGTATGAAGGCAGTGGTATGGGAGGTTGACAGCTGACCTGGCCATGGACTCCACCCAGGGGTGGTCGGTACTCATTTATTACCCATTGCTCTCGATGATCATCACGGCTTGGTGTAGGGGGGTAGAATGACAAGGCCATTATGGGTTGGTAGGGAGGACCTAGGGTGTTCCCCGGGGGTTGATTGGGTATGGGCATGTATGGTCAAAGGTATTGAGGTGGATGTGGTGGGGTGATGAGTATACCTCATGCTTGGGGGAAATAGGTTTGATTTCGTGGGTGGGTGTATGGGTTAGTTTTGATGGGAGGGATGGGATGATTGCAAGATGGTCAGGGTGAAGGGTAGTGTGAGAGGGCTGGATAATTGTAGTGGATCCTCCATAGGGAGGAGGGGGTGGTATATGATTATGGCTAAGGTCAGGAGAGGCACGAGTAGTCGAGCACACCAGGGAAAGGGTGCAGTCATAACCCGGGTGATTCATCAAGGCAGGGCGGGAACTAAGTAGGATAGGGGAATCCGCATCTTCAGTCGGTTCGAGGTTGAGGTCGATGGCTGCCTTCCTTTTATGGGTAGGGGAGAGGGATAGGTTGAGATTAAGGCTTTGGGATGAGGCCCCCTTCCTACCAGCCTCTACAGCTTGGTTACCCATGAATGGCAACTGGTCACCCCCATCACTTCCTGGCATAAGAATCAAATCCCTTGATTCTTCCCTTTCCCTCTTCGGAATCAGGGACCCATTCCCTGCATTGACATCCTTTGACAAGCCATCCTTCATCATGTCCTGCCACGTTCTTCTTGAGGGGTCACGTTTTGGGATTGTCATTTGTGTTTTTCCCCCAGGTTTATGCCAGGCAACCAGTTTGTGTTGTCTAGGGCAAGAGAGCTAAGGACCATACATAGGCAGCCTTCCATTAACTTCAGATGGGACAATCTCCAGATTACAGATTTGAGCCGAGTGGCCAAGTCTTCCACAACCAAAGCAGTAATCTGACAAACGCTCGTATTTAATCTGTGCCCACTTTTACTCACCCCGATTGTTAGTCCACCAGAAACCAGGGCACACCGGACTTGATACATCAATATCCATCTTCATTCTCATGTAGCCTCTCTGATGCATTTCCTTCTCGTTCTCTAAAGTCAGGTTCTCCCCAATTCTTGTAGCAATATTCGCAGCGTTCTCCTCATTTAGCATATCCTCACTCAACCCATGAATCTGCGTCCACACTTGCATTTTCTGGAAGATAACCTCCTCTCGTCCCTGGTTAGAGTTCCACAACCGCAGGTTCAAACAATGGCCATGGACTGCCCAAGGAGACATGTCCACGATCCTGTCTCTGTCCGCTTCATTCTCAAACTCGAAGACCATAATCCCCTCAGCAGACTCAGTCATTTTAACTGCCCCAAAGTTAACCCACGCAGCCTTCAGGACTGAAAAAACTGCATTACTCTTCACCAATTTCAAGCTTATCATTTTACCAACCAGCTTGATTGCTTTACGCTTTGGGGGTTTAGACACCAGGGGAAGAGCAGCTTTTCGGGAGGCCTCTCCTCCTTCGGCACTGGAAGCCATTCTCAGAGCACCTTCACCACAGTTTGGCCTTCCTGCACAACTGTGAAAAGGGAACAAAGAAAGAAAGCAGGAGAATCTAGGCAGGCAGGCAATACGGGAACTCAGGAATATCAGGGCGTCAGGGAAGACACGATTAGTCTGCAATTAGGAAAAGGGTACAAAATCACTTAACTTTGACAACAGGCGCGACCACCGTTTGTGGTTGCTAATCCGAGCACAAGGACGGATGATCCCACACAGGCTACTGCTGGTGAGAGAGGGGAGGGTTACTGAAGACTCGACAGCCTGGGGACTACACCAAGACGACCGCCGGGCTGTTCAGCAATCCCGAGTTTGGAGTAGGACTTTCCTCAAACACCTTGAGGGGTAGGTATTTTGGGATTAGTGGGTTTTCTCTCTCTGGGTTTTTCTCTCAGCTCTCTCATCTCTTTTTATTTATCTGAGTCAGACGGTATAAAATTCACTTTATTAAGTGTATTTGTTCATAAAATTAGTTAAAAATGCATGAATCAATAATAAGTAATATTGTTAAGTTAAATATTTCTATATATTTTATTATTTATATTAGTACATATATTTACAAAATACTATTAAAATCATTACTATTTTTTTATTTATTTTAGTAAAAGTAATAATATATTATATTTTTATTATATAAACAGTATTTTAATAATTACAAAATATGCTGAGTTATAAATATATATAAAAAAATATTTTGCATAAAAATGAAATAAAAATGTTAATGTTCAATTGTTCATATAATACTCTTAACTTTTATGTTCATATAAATACATTAGTAATTTTCTAACAATAGTAACAATCTAATGTTTTAGTATACATATTATATTTTATCTATTTTGTCAATTGTAAATTATATTGAGTTTATAAATACATAAAATTTAATTTTGGGACGTAGTTAAAATTTATGTTGATATTAATGTAATAAAGTAGGTGATGTTTATATGTAACTTATGTTTTATTTTAATAATATTATTATGTGATGGATGAAATATATTATTAATTAATCTATATTTTAATTTGTAAAAGTAAATTTTAATATGTGCATATTTGATATTCATAAAATATTATATTATATATTTTATTATTACATAAATTTTACTTCATAAAGTAGATTTAAGGAAAAATCATAATTATAATGTGAAATAAAATGAAATGATATGAGTTTTGTAACTTATCTTGAGAATAAATGAGAAACTTTTAATGATTTTAAAGTGATTTACATAGCATTCCATCTAGGAATGAGAAATTTATGGTTGACATGGACTAACTATAAGTGAAAAAATACAACAAAAAACTTATTTGTCAACATTCTATATGAGTTAGCCAAATTAATATATATAGAGATAGATTGTTTAAAATCAATTGATGGTAATTTTCAACATAGTATTTGATAGAATGCTTTTATAATAATATAAAGGGTTAATATGTACAATAATAATGCATAAGATTTGTAAAATCGAACTTACTTTTTCTATGACATAATTTGTAGGAGATTCTATTTGCAGACGATCGAGTACTATATGCATACCACTTTTATTAAAATACTAAAATGCCCTAATAACTTTTTACATATTTGTTCTTGCCTATTTTAAAAATAAAATAAAATTACTAAACAAAGACTACTTAATTTTTCACCCCATTTACTTTCATATTCAAAATTACTATCCTACTCTTTCACTCTTTAACACTCAATCTTTCAACGTATCTACACTACCCGCTATCATTCTCCATCACCCACTTTTTGCCGTCACCGCCACTTGTCGCTGCCAATCTTCGTCGCCGTCTCCGCCGCATCTACAACTCGACGCCAACAAATCAATAATTGTGTTTCTTCCTCCAACCACTTATGTGCCGGTACGTTCGCTTGCACTCCATTGATCAATACCAGTAAGACTTAAATTAGTTGAGTTTTGCATAACTTTCATGGAGGAAACGACAAGTCTGTGTCGTTTGAACAAGCAAAAATCAGCAGACCCTTGCTGATTTTTTGTGGACAAATCAACAAACTCTTGTCGAATTTTGTTTGTTCAAACGGCACAAACTTGTCGTTTCCTTCATGAAAGTTCTGCAAAATTCAAATAATTTAAGTCGTACCGACATCGAACAAAGGGGTGCAAGCGTGTACTGACATGTTAGTGGTTGGAGGAAGAAATACGGTTGCTGATTTGCTGGCGGCGGGTTGCAGATGCGACGACGAAGACTGACAGTTGCAAGTGACGGTGACTGGAAAAAGTGGGTGGTGGAGAATGAGAGTGAAAGTGATGAAGAATAATGTAGATATGTTGAAAGATTGAGTGTTGAGAGCGAAATAGTGAGATACTAATTTTGAATACGAAGGTAAATGTAGTGAAAAATTAAGCGGTCTTTGTTTAACAATTTTATTTTATTTTTAAAATAGGTAAGGACAATATGTAAAAAAAAAACTATTAAGACATTTTAGTATTTTGACAAAAGTGATATGTATATAGTAGTCGATGGTCAGCAAATAGATTATATCCTACTTTTTAGGTTTATGGGTCTGAAATGATGACCCACAAACAAGGCCCAATGGTATAGTGCACCGTGGTCAAAGACGAATCCATCAAAATTTCATCTCCACATAATTAATTGGGACAAACAAACAGTTCCACGTTTCCTATAAGGTCAAAACGCACCGTACCACACTCGATACGGAAAGGAAGTCAGAAAGACAACCGGGTTTTCTCCTCAGACTAAAGCTCACTGGTACGAGCTGCGGCGACGAGATTTATGGCCGGGAAAGGGAGTGCTACACCTGCGACGTACTCGCCGTCGCCGACCCAGAAGAAGAAAAAACCCACATACAAAGGCAGTGAGCTTGATTGGATCCGCCCGGATGGTCGGCCCTTTCAGCAGTGCAGACCCACCTGTAAGTTCTCCTTATTCTGAATAGGAGTAGAAGTTCAATCGTAGTGTTTCACTCTTTGACAAAAGGCCCAAACTTGCAAATAGTGTATTAATCTCATCATTATAGACCTTGGCAGTATTTTCCGAACTTGCATATAACATACTGAAACGGTGACTGAAATATGTTGTTGATTTCTTGAAGTTTTCAGAACTGGTGCCGTGACTGCTGCTGCTGGGTCTGCTTATGCTGAATTTGGGAACACCAAGGTCATTGTGTCTGTGTAAGTTCCTCGTTTACCTATTATGTATGATACTCAATCATTCAGTTTCTCAATGCCAGCTTATGCCGTCTGCATTATGTAACGTTGAAACTGAGTGGTGCTTTGGTAGTTAAATTGAGTTAGTAAATACCATAATGCTATATTGTACAGAGAAAGGTTAGATGATTATGGAATGCAGCTTGTACTACAAAGCCTTTTTCCAAATTTTAGACTTTGTTGGTATAAGCCGAATTTTTGTAAATCACTCATAATCATGTCTTGTACTCAGATTTGGTCCAAGGGAAAGTAAGAAAGCCATGATCTACAGTGATACAGGGCGATTAAATTGTAGTATCAGCTATACCAATTTTTCCACTGCAATCCGAGGACAGGTACTTTAGATAGCTGTCTCGCATAATGTGAATCCATTTGTGGTGCGTTCTTACTACCTCTGTTCTAATTGTTGAGTGATTTCATTAGGGATCAGAAAACAAAGAGTTGTCATCAATGCTTCATAAAGCTTTGGAGGGGGTAATTATATTAGATTCGTTTCCTAAGACGACAGTTGATGTCTTTGCACTTGTATTGGAATCTGGTGGAAGTGAGTTTCTTATCTCTTATTCGTTTGAATCTTTTGATTGAAAAATTGCATTGCCATTTTTTCTGATAATTTTGATTTGGTTTGGCTGCAGGTGATCTTCCTGTTGTAATTTCCTGTGCTAGTCTTGCTCTTGCAGATGCAGGAATAATGATGTATGATCTCGTTGCTGCAGTTTCCATGGTATGGCATGCTTGTGGATGTTGAATCATGTCTGCAACTAATTTAAAGATCTGTGGTATAAATGATGCCTCTTTACTCACTCTGTTTAACATTGTTACTGAAGAAAAGATTAGAAAGTAGACTGATAAATTTCTGACCTTTCTTTATTATTATTATTTTCTGAGCATTACTAGAAATTTTCATTATATAGTATTTTTGATTGCCAGTCCTGTCTCGGGTCAAGACTCATTATTGATCCAATATTAGAAGAGGAAAGCTACCAAGACGGGAGCCTGATGATCACTTGCATGCCTTCTCGTTACGAAGTCACTCAACTCACCATCACTGGGGAATGGTCAACTCCAAAGATCAACGAGGTACTACAATCAATCTATATCAGTAACTCCCAACTTTCACCTAACCCTTCACTTTTTTATCATTTTTTAAAAAAAAAGAGTTCATCTGAGTTTTCAGATGTCTAATCTATAACTGAAAGTTGTGTTAGTAAATGTTTATTTTTATTTTTGTGTGATATAGGCAATGCAGGTGTGCCTCGATGCTTGTTCAAAGCTAGGAGAGATCATGAGATCATGCTTGAAGGAAGCCACTTCTTCTGCTTCATCGGAGTAGACAATGGCTTATTCCTTCGATGTTACTTAAAGCTGCCATTTTTTCTGGTGCTCCACCTTCGAGGAATACATATCCGAGGAAGTTGATGAAGGGTAGTTGTCACTTGAGCCTGGTTTAATTAGCTGTGTTGTGACTGTTATTTAGAATTTACTTGGTGATCTGATCATACTGTTTTGCTGATGGTTAGATTTTGGGAAGAAAACGGGATTTTGAGACATGTCTCTTGTAGAATGAAAGCATGCTTTTCTCCAGGGCTGGGCTAAGTCACCTCCAGGTGCGCCCAAAGATGGTCCCATTCCAGTATAGAATAGACAGGTGAGGAGGCGATGAATTAATTTACCTCCGAAATATAATTATGTAAAATTTTACAGAAATTCAAATATAAAAGGGTTAATTAATAACTTATTAACAAAACTTCGAGGTTTGAATATTTTGCTAGATTTGAAAAAAAGAGTATATTTTGTTAGCTGAATATTTTCTTATGACAAATAATTAACTAAATTTATTCAAAATTATAATACGTTAGCAGCCATCCGGTAGAGATTAGAGATGACAAATCATATGATGTCGTGTCACTAGTTGGGTCGTTTGTGTCTAAACGGATAAGTATTAAATGTGTCTCGAAATTGTAAATACAGACACGATGTGTCTCGAAATTGTAAATACAGACACGATATGATTAATTAATGAATCATCAGGACACTATTAACATTAATTAGAGAATGTTAAAGATTTATTACTCAACTATATAGAAAGAGAAATGCAAATTATGGTGAGCAGGTACGATCTATACATATACTATATATAAAGCGCGAACTTCATTTTGTAACCGCCCGTATTTTATTAAAGCAATATCTATTAAATAATCAACTATATATTTGTATAGGGTTTTCTCTCTGCTGCCCATATTTTATTAAAGCAATATCTATTAAATAATCAATTACTAGATTCTGACCTATGCTATGCGCGTGCACATTTTCGTCGTTTGTCTTGCGTGAGGTGTTAGGAGGACATGATCAGTTCGATTACTAAGATAATACAAGAATTAACCACTTGATTAAAAATATTATTTGAATTTTAAGACTAAACTTAAATTACCTAATATAATAAAATAAAATAAATTTTATTTAAATATTTGTAAGAAATTGCCCCTGGATGCTCGAGAAATTTCTTTAAAATATTTAAAACAAAACAAAATTAATTTTATTTCATTATAATAGATAATTTAAGTTTAGTCTTAAATTCTTGTATTATAATATTTGTAATCAAAGGTTTAATTCTTGTATTATCTTAGGAATCAAACCGATCATGTCCTCCTGACACCTCATGCAAGACAAACGACGACAACGTGCACACGCGTAGCGCGTGCCGAAGTCTATTATAACAATTAGGAAAATACACTTATGTGGATTTTAGAATTTTCATTTTAATGTTATTTTAGATTGTATATGAAATTTTTTCGATAACTATTCATTGAGTAGATGAAAATTGACTATTAGAGAACAATATAGATATATAAGCAATATGATTAGTAGTAAATAAAAATAGCACTCAAATTATCAAATACACTTAAAGAAAATTAATATGTATATCTTTCTTCTAACTATAACAAAATTGAACAGTTAATTAATATAGCTAAATAAAAAGAATATAATCAAATATAATTAACGAAAATTACGATCCACATTTATGTCCTTATTATAACACAATTGAACAATTAATTAATAAATCTAACAAAATATTTTGTAGACTCCGTTCAAGAATATATATTGACAATTCTTTTAAAATTTAATTTCTTAACCATATAATATTTTTGTTACTATATATTTTTGTTACTATACGTGAGAAAGTAACATATAATTATTATTTGACGGGAGTAAACTTAAATTACCTAATATAATGAAATAAAATTAATTATATACATTGATAATTCTTTTAAAATCTCAATTCTTAACCAAAACTTTTATTAGTGACTATATATAATATTTTTGTTATTATAAATTTTTATTACTATGGGTGAGAAAGTAACATATAATTATTTGTTACTAAGAATATGATCAAACAAATATATGTCGATATTTGATAAAGTTGACATTGCGCATTGTTTATAGTCATACTATGAGTATTTTCACTTACATACCATGTCATACCATCTCATCTCATACCAACTGTTGCTTAATGTCCGACCTCGAACTTTCTATGCGTATTCATACCGACTATTACAACGACTATTAAAAATCTACCATGATAAGATCAATTATCACTTAATGATCGATCTCGAACTTTTTATGAATAATTTTCACTCACATACCATATCATACTATCTCATCTCATACTATCGCTAATGTCCGATCTCGAACTTTTTATGAGTATTTTCTCTCCAACAACATCAGTAAGATTCAGTCTTATGCGCTCATACCATTTGAGTTTTAAGACGTACGCTCACAAGTCAGAACTTGTGAGAGAATACATTCAATACACTCTTAAGGTATCTTCACACGTTCACTACCATGTTTATAAAAAAAAAATGACTATTACAAACCTACCATGACAACATCAAGAAATTCCCACTAATTTGAACAAAACAATAAAAATATATATTTGATAAAAACAAATTCTTATTTTTTTCCTTTGATATTTTCAGAGTTTATAAAATATGAGTAAGTTCAGTGTTATTTATATTTTAATTTCATATATACTTATCAAATATTTAATTCTCATACCAACATCTCAAGCACGATAAATATTTAACATATTTTTTTTCTAAGAATATGATTAAAAAAATTAGGGATAATCATGGGCGGGCCGATCCGGTCCTGAAGGCAAGACCGAGACCGAAATTTTGGTCTTGCCTTCTGGAGGACCGAGACCGACCTCGGCCAAAAAAGCCCGGTCTTTCTTGACTCGGGCCGGTCTCAGTCCTGGACTGAATTTGCACTCCAAAAAACAACTATGAGTTCATGGTATTCTTTAGTAAAAGGCGAAAGAATAGTTCGCTATGAGCTCACCGCATGACTGCGTGGTTTGTAAATTTATCAAGATGCAACTTTTATAGAGATAGAAAACCTCTCAAATTCACATTCATTCGGTGTGGTATTATAAAAATCCCAAATCCACATCCCTTCGGTCTGGGCCGGTCCTAAACGGACTTTCGGGAAAAAAATCTGAGACCGAGACCGACCTTGAAGAAGAAAAAAATGTTCGCTCGGTCTCGGTCCTAATCGGGCCGATCTTGGTCTGTCTTGTCGGGAATTCGGTCCAACAGTTTTTTGATCACCCCTAAAAGAAATATATGTCGATATTTGGACAAAATTGACATTGCACCTTCGAGTATTTTACTTACGACATCCGACCAACCTTTCTTTGAGTATTATACTTCCGACATCCGATATAATCCTAACATCCAACATTTCTTTGAGTATTATACTCCCGATATCCAAAATTTATTTGAGTATTATACTCCTGACATCCCTAGGATTTGAACCTGGGCGTTGTAACTATCTATAATTTAAGACACATGTCTTAACCAACTGTCTCATAAGTCCGAACATGTCTGTGAAGCATTCAATATACTCTTAAAAATCTTAACAATCTCACTACCATGGCTATAAAACGCCGACTATAAAAAATTTACCGTGACAACATCAAGAAATTACAAGTAAAATTTCCACCAAAAAATAAATATTTGACTAACTTTTTACTTATTTAGTTATTTTGATATTTTAAGAATTATTGTTTACTTTAATATTTTCAGAGTTTATAAAGTAGGGTTGAGAGTTAAGTATACTTATATTTTAATTTTAGATATATTTGAAATTTAGGGTTAAGTAAAGAAATATTCATAGAATCTAAATTTGACCAAGCCTAAAAATATTTTGTAATAATAAAAAATAACAAACCCTGAAAATTAATATTGATTTGGATTTCAGTAATTCATAAAATATTATTTCAACACATCACCGGACTTATTTTAATTTTATAGTAAAAAAATGTTATTTTTCTCTCGACATGTGTTTCCTAAATTTTGGATGATATTAGTTTGGAGTAATAATATATTAACAAATTTTTGACATTTGGAATCATCGATGCCTTAATATTAATAATACTAAAAAGAATCTATAAATGTTTTTTAATATTTTAATAATTTCATTCTTTGAATACATAATTATCATTATAAAAAATGTATATATTAATCAAGTATCTCCTTACAATTTGGATTTAATTTTTAAAGTTTGATTATTTTTTTGTATTTATTGCTTCAAGTGATAGATTATGTATATTCAACATATAAATATACATAATTTTTGATCGATTTTAATTTTATTTGATTTATTTAAAGTTATAGATAAAATGTAATTTATAACGACAGTGCTCACAATTCAAATTTTTTTTAACTTCTTGGAAAAAAGAGGGAATGTTTTGAAGAAGAAAAAATCTATATAATTGTAGAAACAATAAAAAGTCACAATTACCAAAAACATTGACGACTTGAGAACATAATATACAATTATCATTATTATGTAAAATTGTAAGGTTATATAAAATAACAGATATAATAATTAAATAATAATAATAATAAATGATATTTCTTCTTCCACTATAATTTAAATTTCAAATTTGATTATATTTTACATATTAATTATTTATTGCTTTAAATAATAGATAATGCATATTTGACATCTAAGTCTTTAGATTCACTGTTATCTTAATGTCCAATAAAGTATAAATATAATGTCATTTGTTAGTGAGATATAAAAAAATGGTGCATGAAAAAATGGAGGGATAGTGATAGGAAGATATATAATTATCATCTTGTAAAATTTATAATGTTACATACGTGTAAAGCTGGTTAATATGTATATCTTTAATGCATAAAGTCATATGTTAGTGTCTTCGTACAAATATATATTTTTTTATAATTGTTTGAGAATATATTTGAATGACCAAAACACTCATGATAAACATAAATTAATTGAATTATTAAGGGGTATTTGTGTAAATTTACAGGTGGCGGTTACAAAAATCATATATTTCTTAATAATATAGATATATTTGTATATGTTCTTCTATCTTTGCTCAAAGTTTATTAAAGCCATTTCAGACTTCTGAAAAATATCATCTCTCCATTTCAGACTAGTTTTATCCCTGGTAGAAGGGGTTCAGATAATGTCATTCTGCTCAGAGAAGTGCTGCACTTTTCCAAGCATAAACAGGGCAAAACAGGGTGTATGATCATCAAAATTGATCTTGAGAAAGCTTATGATAGAGTTGAGTGGGATTTCATCAGAAGAACACTCATATTCTTTAAATTCCCGGATAATGTCATTAAGTTGATTATGAGTTGTATCTCCACATCTTCAATTGAAATTATGTTCAATGGGGGGAAACTAGAAAAATTCTACCCGTCCAGAGGGATTAGGCAAGGGGATCCTCTATCCCCGTACATCTTTATCCTTTGCATGGAATATCTGGCATTTCTTATCGATGAAAAGGTTATGCAGGGACAATGGAAAAGAATAAAAGTGGGAAGAGGTAGCTTGACTTTATCCCATCTTTTCTTTGTCGATGATCTCATTCTCATGGGAGAGGCGGCACCTGAAAATTGTAACTGTATCAACTCGGTCCTAAAAGAGTTTTGCGACATCTCGGGACAGAAGGTAAATCAAGGGAAGTCAATCATGGTTTTCTCAAAAAATGTTCCAGATACCAAAAGAACTCAGATATCAACAAGTTTACAGTTTAGGACAATTGAAAATTTTGGTTCTTACCTTGGCTTTCCTTTGGATTTGTCAAACTCGAAAGTTAGCTCTTTTAACTTTGTTTTGGATAAAGTTAGAAATAAACTCTCGGGGTGGAGGGCAAAGCTGTTATCAATGGCAGGTAGAGTTACTTTGGTCAAATCGGTCTTGTCCACTATCCCCTCCTACTATATGCAATGTACCATGTTTCCTAGTTCAGTTTGTAAAGAACTGGACAGGATTAATAGAAATTTTGTTTGGGGATCCACGGACCAGAAGAGGAAAATCCATTTGATCAACTGGGAGGAAATTACTAAGCCGAGAAATATTGGGGGGCTTGGCCTGCAGTCGGCGGTGTATCGTAACAAAGCACTATTGGGGAGTTTGACTTGGAAATTGAAGAAGGATACGGCCCCTTGGGCTGTGGTCATTAGAAACAGAACTTTTAAGCAGGATGGAACTTCTCTCGCTTCATCGAATAAAACGTCTTGTAATTGGAAAGCAATTAAGGAAGGTATGAACACCCTTAAATTAGGTTCAGGGTGGGTGGTGGCAAATGGTAGAGACATTAAATTTTGGCACGACAACTGGGTGGGTAATCAACCCCTGAGAGCGGCAATCTATGGTCCACTGAACTATGAAGAAGACAGACTGATGGTAGGAGATGTATTCCAAAATGAAGAGTGGAATCTTCATAGAACTTCCTTTGACTTCCCCAAAAAATTTGTGGACATGTTTCGAGGTACTCCAGGGGACAAGACCAATATATCCTCAGACACACAAATATGGAATGGCACCCACTCGGGGAATTACTCCACAGCGTCTGCATACTCTCTTTTAGTTGGTCATGACATTAAAAACCAGGTGATTAATCAATGGGATTGGGTTTGGAAGATTCGGACTATCCCAAAAATTCAGCATTTTATCTGGTTATGCCTTAAAGATAGACTAGCCACCAGCAAACTATTGAACCATAGAGGATGTAATTTGAGCCCTCTGTGCCAAATTTGTTTCTCTGGGGTGGAGGACATAGATCATATTTTGCGTGGGTGTAAGCATGCTAAAGAGATGTGGAATTCAGCCACGGGATCGCCTAATCTGGGCCAATCTACCGACTACCCTTTGAATGAGTGGATCAAGAAGGGCTGTCAGGAATCGGGAGTCAATATTCAGGGAGTGGAGTGGAAGTACTTTTTTCCTTATGCGATTTGGAACATTTGGAAAAATAGGAACTCTCTTATTTTTAATGATAAACCTGATTTTTCTTCTGTTTTGTCTTTATCTTTATCTCAGGCAAAGTTTCATAAAAATGTTTATCTTGAGACTGACTGTGCTAATGAGTTCATTTCCATTGATATTAGTTGAGTTCCTCCAAAAGAGGATTGGTTTAAAATTAACACAGATGGAGCTGCTAAGGGAAATTCAGGTTTCGCAGGAGCCGGTGGGGTCATCCGTGACTTCAGGGGTCTTTGGGTTGCAGGTTTCTCAAGGAATTTGGGCTGCTCAAACAGTCTCACTGCGGAATGTTGGGCCATCCGAGACGGACTGCTTTTGGCAAAGACACTCGGATTAAAAGCTATCCACCTTGAGACGGACGCTCTCTTAGCCCATAAGGTAATCTCTGATGAAAATATGTCAAACCATAAACTTATGCCGATCATTGCGAATTGCAGGAAGTTATTGATGCAGTTCGAAAGAATGAAGTTCAGACATATTTTTCGAGAAGCGAATGCGGTAGCGGATACCATGGCGAGTATGGCGCTCAATCAGCGACATGTGTTTGAAATCCATAGCTCTCCTCCGAAGGAAACCTTTATCGCGCTCCGGAAAGACGCTGTGGGCTTTTCTGTTTCGCGAATTGTTAAAGTTAGCTAGTTTTTGTTGTGTATTTTGAATTTGGGTGATTAATTGTCACCAATTGCGGTTATTTTAATCCATAATTATCAAAAAAAAAAAAAAGTTTATTAAAGCAATCTGTATTAAATAATCAACTATATATTTGTATAACTTCTTCTCTCTCTTGCTCTTGTGGTATTTATTAAAATATCGTATTTTATTAAATCAATATCTATTAAATAATCAACTATATATCTCTATAGATTTATATCTCTCCTACCATTGTCGTATTTATTGAAACTGCCGTATAGAATCTTTTGTAACATCTATTTTATGCAAATTAAGTCTTTTGCATAGGTCCTATACCACTAGAAACTAGCTCTTTAGCATCGACATAAAATCGCCAGCAAAGGCATAAATGACGTTGTTAATCTTTAGCAATAACGAAATGTTTGTCCCTATAATTCCCGTCGCTAAAGGTTTTACCTACGACAATTCACTTTTGCCAAATCTCTGCCGTTGCTAGAATGACACTCCTCACACCTCTTTTACATCCAAATTAGGTTGTTGTTAAATACAACGAAAAGGCGACAACACCTTGTCGATGTTATAGATTACTCTTAGTGATGACAACTGTCTGTGAATTTTTTGGCCGATTTTTTTGTCGAACTTTTTTTGTCTGCGATTTTTTTGGCCGATTTTTTTAATTATTTTTGTTCATCCATGGCTTCACCCTTCTTCATCCATGGCTTCATCCTTCTTCATCCATGTTTGTCTCAGCACTTCATCCACCATGGCTTCATCCATCGAGCTCACTTCGGTTCATCCATGGTCGAAGCTCTTAAATGGAGAACTAGCAGCTTGAATTGAGCTCACTTCGGTATGTCTCACTTCGGAGAACCATCACTTAAATGGAACATCCATCGAGCTCACTTTGGTTCGCCTCTTGAAGGGAAGCTTCGGTTCTCCATCTTCACTTCGGTTCTCCATTTCTCCAGCTCAAGCTTCAGTTTTCCAGCTTCGGTGCTCCAACATCACTTCCCGAGCTTCGGTGCGTCCTGTTGGTCTCGATTGGTTGGTGCCACCTCCAGCTCTCATGTGAAGGGAAGGGAGGGTGAGTGAAATCCAGTAGCTTGAAGGTTGAAGTTCTGTGAAATAACGTGAGGGCGAGGGAAGAAGAGCGATATTGTTTTTTGAAAATTTGATTTTTTTTACAACAACAATAGTCGTCACTAAATAAACTATTTTACAACAATTATCATTTGTTACTGAATGAATATACTAATGCCGACAATATATTGACACACAAACCTGTTGTTACATTTTCCCGATACTTATGTTTTAACGACGACAAAATTTATTAGTTACGACATACATACATTGTTGTTATAGCTATATTTACGACAAAACTTTTCGCATTTAAATATCTACATTTACAACAGAAAAGTCATCTTACTATTGATGGAGTCATTTACCATCAAGTGTTAGTCGACATTACACATTCATCCATTTAAAAAATAAAGTGACGACAAAAATTAACACTAAATGCATCTTATAACGGTGGAAAACATATTGTGACTAATAAGTAATAATAACAAAAACCAAAAATGTCGACACAATATATATATATTTAACTACAATTGTTAGCGTCAACAGAAAACAGCTGTCGCTGAAGCCACATATTCTTGTAGTGCTAATATCTTTTATTTTTGGGTTTTAAATATCTTTAGGATCTTTTATTTATTGAAATTGTCGTATTTATTGAAAATGTCGTATAAGTTCTTCTCCAACTATATATCTGTATAAATACGTGAGCAAGAAACATTTGTGCACGTCTTAATATCTTGATTAAACTTCGACTTATACTTTTAATATGTTTAGAGTTAATGTTTAGGAAGAATTATGATTTCTAAATAGAACATATTTATTGCAGTACTTAATTAATTTTATTATTCATGCTAATTCAGTACTATTAATTTTATTATTAATTTTAGATACTATAGTTCGTCATTTTGGTATCACTTACTTAATTTTATTTATTTGTATTGTGAAGGTAGTAATTATCAAATTGCATGTTTAATAAACAATGCAAATTTCAGTATGTTAGGGAAAACTATTTTATAACATAGATATATAACACATAGTTATGTATATATATATGTGTGTGTGTGCATTTTTTAATTAATTTTGGTACTACGCAGTCAACAACAAAGATTTTGGTTAAGAAATGAGAGTTTGAAAGAATTACAGGTGTACATACTCGAAATGTGGTCTACAAAAATGTTTTGTTACCTTGATCCGTGAACTCATAAATTTAGAACTCTTAGTTAGGGGTGGCAATCGTGTCGTGTCATTAATTGTGTCGTGTCTACACATGTTTTGTGTCTAAACGAATAATTATTAAACGTGTCTCAAAACTTCAAACACAAACACGATACGATTATTAATCGTGTCTAAACGTATAAGAGTTGTTTAGACACATGATTTGTTAAGGTCAAACTCATATACGCTTTAAAGCATATATATACACAAATCCATATACACAAAGTAAGGTCTTCAAATTTCAACATTAAAAAGTAAGTGGGTATTTCAATATTTTATCATTACTATTATACTTAAATGTGTCTAAACGTGTCACATGTATACACAACACGATTAGTTAATCATGTTTATACATGTATCTGCAGATCTTATGTGTTTAGACACGATTATTAATCGTGTCTAAACATATATATAAGAGTTGTTTAGACAGGTGATCCGTTAAGGTCAAACTCATATACGCTTTAAAGCATATCGTGTTGTGTCAAAAATTGTCAACCCTACTCTTAGTTGTGCATTTAAATATTATATGTAATTTTATTGGATTATTTTTTTATTTTTTTTATGACTATTAATGTATATTTATTTATGAGTAAATTATACTGTATTATCAATTTTAAATCAGCGTACTTATACAAAAACTTTAATGAATTTTTAAGATCTATCGTTTACAATAATAAAGAAAAATTTATCAACATAACATGTAGATACATGTCATATACATCTAAACAATTGAAAACAACTAATGTACACGTTGTTGTCGTTGATCGAACATGAGGTGTTATGAAGGCATGATCGGTCTGACTCCTAGAATAATACAAGTCTCTAAAATTAACTAAACAATTGATTCAAAATATTTATTGTGATATAAATGTAAACTTAAACCATGTTAGATATGACTAATCTATTTGTAACAACAAATAAATATCTTTTACAAAATGTTCGGGAGGCTGGAATACTCTACACATTGTAAATAGTTCTATAATTTACATGAAAGTTATTGAACCCACTTAAATGTATTTCCCTAATGATTATACTAGACGATGGCTCGCGCTGCACGCGCGTTGTCGCTGTTAGTCGCGTGTGAGGTGTTACAAATATATGATTTGATCGTTCCGACTTCTACAATAATACAAGAATAGTACGAGAATTAAACATTTGATTAAAATATTATTGATGTAAAACTAAAATCAATTTTCATAAAATAATAAATTAAAAAATCTACTTTTTTAAAAAAAAATTGCTTTAGCGAACAGAATTTTCTTCTATTTTTAATTTAATTTATTTAGGTATTAGACATATTAGAGTAAAAAGTATATATGTCATTTAACTTTATTTCGTTCAATTTTCATATACCATTTCATAAACAAAACATTAAGTTTTTATTTTATTTTAAACAATTAATCACATAACTTCATATTTACATTATATATTCCTTATTTCCATATACAAGTTTCTTATTTCTTATTCTTCATACCAAACATGCTGTGAAGAACAAAAATTTGAACAACAAAATTAGAAACATTAGAAGATAAAATCGTATTTAATTCTATATTTTATGTAAATATAATAAACTATGGTATAGAATACAAGGTGAGTTTCGAAATAAATAAATAAAAACTTACACTTGCCTATTTATTTTGTTTTCATTTTCATATATGACTTTTCTGAATATAAAAGAATTTGTAGCTATTTTGAAAATCTAAATCTTTTCATTGTATAATCTTTAATATTGTTTGAAATAAAATGACAAACTATATATCCACCATATCATATGTAATTATGTATTGTAAATTTATTTTAACCTCCAATCCATATTGTTATTGTAAAAGAGAGTAAATTCTGTGTCCTCTCTAGCGGCATTATCCACCCAACCCACATTATATTCCTCCTGCACACTCTTTCAAAGTTCTCTTATGGTCTATCGACACGTGTTGATCCTCAACCTATCCATAATTCCGTATAAGGAAAGAACAGTGGGAACCCAACACTTCCATGTCAGGAACGAGAGATCAAACTAAAGTGGGAGGAGTCGTTCCTTTGCTTTATTTTGGTGATAGATTCCCCATAAGTTGCAGACAGTGTGTATTAGCTAGCTAGGGTTTACATCATGAGGTCGATACATACGTGTCGATTGCATACATGACTTTGTGGTTACAGATTTGACTCTCATGTACGACAACACGTTTCCTTTTATCAGTTTTCAATTTGTAAGATACAAACAACATCCTGAGTAAAAAATGTAAAACAACATCCTGAGTAAAAAATGTACGAGTAGGCTGACAATGGTTAGGGTATGGTACGGGTACGATAAATATCATAATTATACCATATTTTTAAACCACATACCATAACTATAACCATAATTATTATGGGTACAATTTTCAATACCATAACCATTAAAATAACCGTGGTTATTAACCATGATTTTATCCGTATACTCATATTTATTCAACGCATATAATATAATAAAATACCGAAAATTTTATTAAAAAAATACATAAATCTATATTGTCAATAATAAAAATATATAAAACTAACATCATAGTTATTTATTACATGTATGTACATTAACTTCCATTATTTAGTATATATTAGTTTATTAATAATAATTAATTATTATATTTATATAATAACCATGGTTATAGCTCAAATACCATAACCATAACCATAATCATTATGGGTAGAAAACTCATTACCATAACCGCACCACACCATAATGGTACGGTTAACCATTTTAAACAGTAACGGTTATATCCATGGTTATGGGGTTTTCACCGCACCATTGTCGGCACTATGTATGACTGTGTTATTTTAATTTGTATAACATGAAATTTGTGGATTAATTAGTCGGTTAATATGACTCACTGATTCATGCAATTTATGTGACTCATATGGCTCATACGATCCGTACGACCCATGAATTTTTATATAATTTATTATAGTATATATTTAGTTATACGAGTTGACCCACGGGTCGAATCGGTCGATAAGTACGATATCCATACCCAACCTCATTTTTCATACGGGTTGTGTCAAAATGACTAACGGATCCAAAATCTTCAACCCAAACACAACTTATGAGTCGTGTCCAAAATTGACACCCCTACATAAAATCTTATGTTACAGAATTTTGATTAACAAAAAATATTTTCCTATTTATATCAGTGATGATTAAGTATGACTATATAAGCTGCAAATGTATACATAATTTACACTATAATTAATGTATCAACATAATGTGTTCCATCTCCATCTATATAGTCAAGAAAGCGAAAGTTTCCACTTGGATGGTTCAGAATGGTGTGGATTGACCGCATTATGGAGGGGAGAGGGGCAGAGAAGTACTTTTCCATTCAAATAGAATTGTTAGGCCATTTATTTGGTATATAGAGGGACTCATCGCTATCGGAATCGGATGGACATAACAACGCGCCAAAGCACAAACTATTCATATCACTAATTTGTTTGATAAAACAATAATTGGTGTGTTTGTAATTTTGTATTCGAGTAATTAGAATGGTGTGGTCCAGATGAAAGGGATGATTTGATGAACAATTTTTAATTATTTCATATTTTTTTTTTAAAAAAAAAAACAGATTTTCTCCCTTATTAATTATCAATTTTTTTTAACAATAATATTTTTTTAAAAAAATGTTGCCCAATCATGTGTTGACTCGTTAATTACCGTCAAATAATTTATATATGTGATCAACCATTTTCTAGTCCAACCTTTAAAGGTTTGAGTATTTTTGTATTCAAACTTTGTAATAAGCTAATTCGTGATTTAGGGTTTGCAAATTTCTTACCACGAAACAACAACATTTAACGGTCATTAGTATTAGTTATTTTGTACTAGAGCTGTCATAATATGTTGCACGTGAAATTTAACATCAAAAGATAGGGTTGTAAACTCAACACGATAACATGATACGAATACACACGAAAAAAATCATGTTCGTAAAATTATATGACAGAATGATAACACAATAGTAGGAACACGATAATATTTGTGTCATTTTTTTTATGTATCATAACATGAATCACATGATATCACGATAAAGTAATGTTGGTAAGTGTAAATTTTTAAACAATGTTTAACATTTGTAAAACTCCAACTAATTATTAATTAATTTTTAGATTTGATCAATTCTACACTAAAAACTTACAAAATCTGATAACTAAGTTCATAGTTCTTATTAAGAATAGTTAATTATTTTGACATTTTTTAAAAATAAAATTGCATGTTAATGTATAACTATATTTGAATAACTTAATACAATAACTCATGAACACACACAAAATTGTATATCTTATTTGTGAATATGAGAAAAATAAATTTACATAGGTGTTTATATTTAATATGGTAAATTTATTAATATTCAATAATAAGCATGTTGTTACTTTAGCCTTAGGTTTGATAGTCATATTAGAAGATGCTTTTTAGTAACCAAACGATGCGTTTAAATCTCCATTGCGTAATCCACAAAAGACTCTTAAAAGTTAAAAGGACCATTGGCCATGCCTCTTTAGCATTCTGCATGCCCCACATATTGTCCATGCCGGTACACGTGTCATTCACTGACTTGCTTTCCCATGGCAATCATATCCTTCCATTTAGAAGAGGCACGCGTCCATGTCATCTGCACTCTGCTGCTGGCACACGTGTCAAGCAAGGAGGCGCTACTGCTTTGTCCATTACATTTTGAGCAGATTCTTACTCTACGAAGCTTATTGTTATTATTATTATTAATAGCGTTTAGAATTTACTGCAAATTTGTGTCCATATACTTGCGACTTCCTTTCATTTTATCGTCATGGAATAATATGTTACAAAGCGTATCTTTCAAGTTTATATCATCATTGTTGGATCACATACACCGTATTTCAAGATGTTTGCTTTGTAGACCTGCACAAAGGAAAGCACGGAATGTTCCGTTGTTTCCCCTCCGATGACAAAGTAAATCGGAGGTTCGTTTGTAATATTTGTATGTAACGTTCTGGTATCAGAGAATATTTACCCTCTAATGAAGGTGGTACTGAACTATTTATAACATTTCATACTTGTAACCATAGTTGAGTCAAAGCTTACCCTGGTCATCCTTGCTGTCCTCAGGCGAGCTGATCCTAGTTACTTTACCGAATATTCTCTTGTAGTGGCTACTTCACTGTAGGATATCATTTATATTTGTTTAATCCTAGGCGTGCTAAAAGCAACCAGCCTAAGTCATAGGAGTGCAGGCGCACCATCTGAGGTGGTCAGTGAATGCGGTGTCACGCACTAAAACTGTCTCACATTCCCTTTTGGCGCATCCATTAAGGGCGACGCCTTAACGAACCTAAAAGTCAAGGGCGACGCCTTCATGGGGATGACATAGGCGACGCCTCTACATAATCAGGTCTTAAACAGATGAAGTCCAAAATGTGTATTGGGCCAAATGTTAACCATAGCCCAGTCCAATATTTATAACTCATCAATCATGTCATAATATTCCAAAATAAATGCATTTTTTATTTTAAAAAAATTAGGTTTAGGTTATACATTTATTTACAAATAAGTACAAAATTCAATTATATATGAAAAAAAAATGGAGAACGAAAGTCTTCCATTATGATAAGTAGATCCACCCATGCCACTCAAACTTTTCCAGACACATCACTAAAGGGGTAAGTATTAGACAAATAGTTGAAATAAAAAAAATTCAGCGGGACAAATATATAAGTTAAAAGAGCTTAATTGAAAATTATTGCATTTTTTAGGATCAAAATTACACCAAGTTAAAAGTTGCGCCCTAATCCCTCTCTTTGCCTTCTTCCCGGGCACTAAGGAAGGTAGGATAGGCTTAATATAATGTAATTTTAGCTATAAAAAGTATATTTTTCATCATCTAACCATCTAAAATGTTATATTTACCATCTAAAATTTATTTTACTGTAATTGTTCGTATGTACTCTAATTCTTACATTCACTAGAACTAATATATTTCTAGTTTTAACTGAATTCAAGTTATAAATTAAAAATAGGGATAAAAGTAATTTAGGTATCTCATAAGTTACTGTTTTACAAATAAGTACCTCAAATATTTGTTGTTACTTTCAGGTACCTGAAAAGTCATAAATGAAGCTACTTTAATTGAATATCTGAAAGTAGCAAAAAACAATAAATAACAATTCAATAAAGACAAAATAAATATATTCGATTGCTACAATAAAATAACTTAGAGTAACCTGAAAACAACACTAAAATAAAGTAGAGTTACCTTAATGAAACAAAATAATACATATGTGACGAGCATATTACCAAAATATTAAAGTAGATACATTTATGATTTCTGAGGTATCCGAAAGTAAATTCTTTTTTCCTAAGGTACCTATTTATAAAAATGTGACTGCTGAAGTACCTAAATAACTTTTATCCCTTAGAAATAATATCATATCAATACATACTAAAAATTTGTGATATTATGTTCCGTATCGAATAAAAAAATATATTTAAAATTTATATAAATAGTAATTTTTTTAGGCAACGAAATTAATAATGCCAGCTTCTAATAATTGAGTCATTACAAAATTATGAGATCAAAGTGTTTACTGAAACCCTAGTCTAAGTGTAGTTCCTCTGCCGAAACGTACGGTGTGCAGAGATGTTGGTGCAATATAATATATGTTTCAAAGCTCAAACTATATGAAGGTATGGAGGTAAGTAGGGCAGAGAAGCTAGCTACCAATTATATATCTAGGGAGTAGGGGTAGGGGTGGTCGAGTAGAGGGGGAGACATCAGACTCAGACATGGACGAGTTATATATGTAACTACGAATGGATGGGTAATTATGTATATAAATTTTGTACAATTTTAATATTAAAAAATATATTTAGTTATTTATTAAAAATATTTGTATTTATAAATTTGAACTTACGTTTTAAATGTCAAATAAAAGTTTATATTCTATTTCTTTATACTTTAATTCTCACCTACCCTGATTTCCATTACTGACTCGTGACATTGAGGAATTGAGAGAGTCTCATCAACTTACTGTTGTTTCCTATTCCTCAACAAATGGGAACTACATTATCATTATTGGACATGGTTTTATAATGTTTCAAATAAGGTCAAAAGTAGATACAGGTCAGAGTAGACCTACAAAACAACACTAGACTCTGTGTGCGGATACACACAGTAAATGCTTGTAACACAGAGATAAATACAGGATAATAATTAATACGTATTGAAAATTATCAACTTACCAACCGGGTTGAATAAATAGTTAATTATTTGTTTTAGCAACTGAATTGATAGTTTTATTCCATAGGAGGATGGTACCGTTAGCATAATTGTTCCACATCTAAAATTTAAAAATATGTTCATAAAACCACCTTGAATGAACTAATATTTTTACAGAAATTCAGATTGCTTGCTTAATTTTATCAATAAATGCATTATATATATAGTACGGTAAATAACTCAAATGTACCCGGATGATTGATTATGTTATCATATGCACTAGTTATGTTATTTTGTGCACTTGAATGTTTTAGAGTGTTGTTAATTGCACCACTGTTACTTTCTGTCTATTGTTTCGGTTAAATATATAAAAATTAATGACTTTACCCTATTGTTCATCTTCACTCAATCAAACCACAAAATGTAGATTTAATTTTGACATTAGTCCAATTTTGAACCCATAACAATATTTTTAAGTTTGAAATCAACCCAGAACAATATTTCTAGGTTGATTTCGAACTCAAAAATGCATTTTATGGTTCGAATTCATACTAGAATCCGTTTTCTTAAATTTGATTCATGATGTTGTATAGAAGATGAACATGATGACAAAATCGTTATTTTGATACAAAATATTAATGTTTAACGGAAAAAATTGATGGAACACTAACGATGGTGCGTTTAACAACAACAGAAAAACGTTTTGGTGTACATAATAACATTTTCAAACATATTAATGCAATTATTAACAAAAACACAAATATTTTAGTGTATTAGAACTATTTACCCTATATAATTGTAAATGTATAATATAATACATATACATGTTGGAAAATAGGTGATATATATACGATTAGTGGCATATATTCGTATAAACATATCACTGTTTTCACATATGCAGTGAAATGCTTATATAATTTTTAAAGGACGAATGACATTAATTATCATCCAATGCACTGTAATATATAATAATCTATATAACTCCAATAATTAAGAACGTTATTGGTGGAAATGTCGATATTCATTACTTGTCAATGTCATTGGATTAAAAGGGATGGACAAAGTACTTATCTAGAGATGACTAGACCTTATATTAAAGAAACATTTAACAATCTATTTTGAGGTCAAGAAAATGTCATTTACACACTCCATCCTATCATACACATGAAATAAATGAAACTTACCATGTATTTTTAGGAGAAACATACGTAATAAAATTAATTAGACACTCTATATATAGTGGAGGTGGTTTTGAATAGATGATTTGTCACATTATATTTTTATGTGATTAATTGCACTGTTATTGGTGCAATTTTATGTGATTGGTGCAGTGTGATTATGTTAATGAATTTTTTACTCATAATAATTATGCTTGTGATATTTGATTTATATTTGTAGTTATAACTACTCATAAGAACTTATCATGTAAATAGATTTCATTATGTATATCGAGTTTGAATTAAATCGATTGTACTAAATTAAAATATTTTATTATTTAAGTTATTTTTTTGTGACTAAAATGTCTAAAATTAATTTTACAAGAACTATAATAAAATATGACTATTTTA
Organism: Chamaenerion angustifolium; assembly: GCA_946814005.1. Taxonomy (NCBI): domain Eukaryota; kingdom Viridiplantae; phylum Streptophyta; class Magnoliopsida; order Myrtales; family Onagraceae; genus Chamaenerion; species Chamaenerion angustifolium. The sequence goes on along the minus strand of OX328277.1, from coordinate 29,519,117 downwards.
AATTTGGATATACATATAAAATTGTGGTTACTAGCCGTGGTTATTAATACGGTTATGATATTAAAAGTAGAGTTAATATATTCAATGACTACACATCTTTGCTCAGTATGATTAATTGGTTAATCATCTTTTTTTGTGTGACTCAATGGTTACGTATATTTCAGCATGTGACTAATTGATTACTTTGATAGTGAACAGTTAATTTTTTTTCCGTCAGTTAATATTTTTGAATTATTAAATGACTATTATGCCATTCTTCTTCTTCCTCCATGACTCTCCCTATCCCGGCAATCACTCTAATCTAGATCCAACAACACAAGACCAATCAAAGAACTCATGCTTAAAAGAGCAATATGGATTAAAAAGTTCAGTTGTCTTGTTGTGAACCCAACAATATCGAAGAAGACCAATCGAAGAACCCAACAACAAGACCAATTGAAGAACCCAACAATATCGAAGAACTCATGCTTAAAAGAGCAATATGGATTAAAAAGTTCTGTTGTCTTGTTGTGAACCATTGTGAACCCAACAATATCGAAGAACCCAGCAACAAGACCAATCGAAGAACCCAACAATATCGAAGAACTCCAGTCCAGTTGTGAACATGCACATAAATTGGGTCTCTGGTTGCGCTCTGTCAGACTCCATCACCTTTCCAATTGAGTGAGTAATACCTTACCCATATTCCATCTTAATATAAAGAGAGAAGACGGATCATGGAATCTGACGCATGAACTTGCAGAGATACAAGGCCGCAATTGACTCTATCTGTTGGTACCCACCTCATTCCCCACCCCCAGAAGGTAAGTATCGTCGCTGTGACTAATATTATTAAGCTTTAATGTTTAATTTTTCAAGGTTGAAAGAGATGGAGAAGATGCATTTTTTGTTAGCAATAATTGTGGTGGAGTTATGGCGGTTGCTGATGGTGTTTCTGGGTACTCTCTACACCGTGATAAATTGGAAGCCGCATAGTATGCTATTTTGATAAAAATCAATGATTTGGTTTGTGGGTCATGAGTTAAATAACGAAATATGGTTGAAAGAAACTGGTTGGAAGAAGCTCCACCATCTCCCACGAAGCAGTTCTTCACCCGACTAGATTCGTTGTTCTTCACCAGACTAGATTCGTTGTTCTTCACCAGACTAAAATTCACTAGAGATGCTATAGGGGTAATGAAATATGTCGTTGTTAATAAACTAATTAAAGAGGGGTAAAATTGTCATTTTATATGTTTGAATAGTCACTTAACAGAGAAATTTAACGATGAACAATAAAAATGACTAATTAATCACATACTAAAACATATGTAATCATTCTGCACAAATTATAACCAATTAGTCACCTGCGCAAAGATATGTAACCATTGAGTATATTTTCTTAAAATTATACCCACAAAGATTTTATAATTATAGTAATATATTGTTAAAAGAATATTGTATAATTATTATATTTATTATACATGTATCATTGTTAGCCCTAGTTCCAACAAAGTGCAATGTAGTCAAGTTGGAGACAATTTTAATTAAATTTGTTTTTTTTTTTTCTATACAAAATCTCGTCTTGCTACCTTAGAAGGAAAATTGGCCAAAAAAAAAAAACTTAGAAGGAAAAGTCTACTTCCATTATGTGAGCCTAGGATGAACATGTTTGCTTTGTTTACAAAACAGAAACAAACGAAACTTACGGTTTGATGTTATGTGAAAGACAAGGAAAGATTAGCACATGAATTAAGTGTTTGCCAACCCAACACACTATAAATGCTGTTCATGTCGGTGCACCATTTTCCTTAAATGGCCCAAACTGCACCCAGACGAAGTTTCCTCTAATAACCCCATTTTTACAAGTGCTCTTCTGTCTACCCCAGACATAATGGAAAACCTCACGTGAATAATGTCGACTTGTTTCATCAGGGAAATGTATCTTTTATATTTAAAAAAATAATTACAATCAATTGTGTTGCATTATAATACAGGTTAAAATTAGTATATATATATATATAACGTTTAAAACTGTAAATTAGTTTTAAAATTTTGTTACATGATATATAAACAGTATTTTCTTTAAAATGTATTAAGAAACTGAGTTCAAGGGTGGCAAGCAAGGACCAAGACTAGTCGACTCAAATTAGGTTCAATTCAAGCCCTAATTGGGAATATAAATCTGTACATAACGACATTGCATGATTTACTGCTACAATGCATGCTTTAAGAGTGGCATACACCCACCCCTTCCCTCTAGCTAGGGTTGCATGCATGTCAATTGTCACATGTCCTATAGCTAGCTAGCCGACCTAGTCGGTTATATGTCTCATGCTCCAAACGATCTAGCTTGTTATTTGTTCAGTATCTTAGCAGATTTATACATTTGTAGCAGTCTGAAACAAAGTCTGTGTTTTGTTTGAGTCACCAATCACCATACCCTTTTCAAAGGTCACTTATAGCAACAACTTTTTATCAAAGATATATATGATACGCCAATCTCTGAAGGGCACAAGTTATTACGAAAATAATAAGTTTGTTTCTATTACGAATCGTATGATTGAGAAAAGTCAAGATAATTTAAGAACTATTTGACAATGATAAGGCATCCACCCAAAGGTCGAATACTAAAATTTGAGAACATAAAATCAAGATCGATTAATGAAAGTCGAGTTCTTAAAATCAAGTACTCTAAAAGTCTCATACAGAAAATCAAGCTCTAAGATCATATTTCTTTCACGGAATAGAGACGGAATAGGTAATACGAAGTCGTATAAAGTTGTTTTTTTCGCGGAATTGGAAAACTTCGGAATACGGAATCCTAGAGGGGTGGTCATATGAATTCCGGCCAAAAAGCTCGGAATGCATATGCGTTGCGCACTAGGAATACGGAATATAAGACAAAATGACCAAAATGTCATCATTTATTTTAGGGTTAATTACTTAAATAGTTACACATGTTTTGCCATTTTGCAGAATGGTTACACATATTTCAAAATGTGACTAATTAGTTTTGCTATTATTCATCGTCAAATATCACCGTTAATTACTATTCATGACAATATTACCCCTCTTCTCCTTCACTATTCTTCATCTTCCATGACTTGGCATTCTCCTCGCCTTACTAATCAATGTGGTCCTTCTCCTCGCCTTGTCTTCTTCCACTACTGAAGAATGGTGAAATATCAACTCAACGGGACGGCTCAAATACTATTGAGCCGTGAATAACTGTTTTTATCTAATTATTCACGTCTCAAACACTATTGAGCCGTCATTTTATTAAAAAATTAAATTCCGCGGCTCAAATGTGAGAGTCACGAAAAAAATGAAAATATTTTTGACGACTCCTTTTTTTAGCCGTCTTTTTTTTAAGGAATTAATATTTTTGTTTGCTATTTTTCACGCCTCAATACTTGAGCCATAAAAAAAAATATTTTTGGCGATTCTTTTGTTTTTGAGCCGTCCTTCAAATTCAAAAGCATTCAAAAGTTGTCCTTCAAATTCAACCGCGCCAAGCTCAACTTTCCGTTCTCTTACCAAACTCAACTTTCAAATTCCCCGTTCCAAGCTCAACTGTGGCAAGCTCTCCGTTTGCCGCTCTCCCACACGCGTCTATCTCTCTCTCTGGTCGTGGATGGTGGAGGTTCGGAGGTTCCAACCACCGAGCTCAAGTGGACGATGGAGCTTTGGAGTTGGAGCCCTCAACGTCCGACGAAGAAGAAAGCTCGACATAGGAGGGAAGCTCTCAACGCGTGAAGAATCGTCTGCCATGGGAGGTAAGCATGACAGCTTCACCACCGGCGAAGACGAGTCTCCTCCCTCGCCGAAGGCTGTGACTCCTCCTACCCTAGCTCCGTCACCGACCAGGACGAAGAGCTCAAGAAGAAGCTTTGGAGGACAAGAAAACAGGACGACAACGAAAACAGAGACCAAAACTTTGGCGACCAAAACAGAGACCAAAACGACGACGACGAGCTCACCGACCAGGACGACGAAAACAGAGACCAAAGCTTTGGAGGCCGAGAAGAAACCGACTGAGGTGGCTGACGGTGAAGCTTCAAGAAGCTCTTTGTGAGCTTCAATATTTGTTTTTAAAAAAAATATATTTTTGGCGGCTCAACCAAAAGTGCCGCCATAATTATTTTGGTGGCACTTTTGATTTGGGTCGGGAATTATCACGGCTCAACATATATTAAGCCGTGATAATTTCCCCGACACATCATATCACGACTCAACTTTTGTTGAGCCGTGATAATTTAACGGCTGGATTTTTCTGCTGTTAAAAATACATTTTTCAACCGTTATTAGCCCCTTGTCCCATAGTGTTCAATCGCGGTGGAATCCATCGACCCAGTCTTCAACAACGACGACCCAAATCCAAGCTACTCTCTGCAACTGGGACGACGTTTTCTGCGACCGCTGTTCCAACCGCGTTGTCGAGCTCCGCCTCAACAGTTCAAGAACATAGAGAAGAGATGTTTTCAATTTCAAGATCCAATTCGAGCAGAACGCCAAGACCCAATTCAAGATCCTCGGAAATCGGAGACCCCGTGAGAAGGAACTTCAGCCGGAACACATTCCAGAAACTTTCTATCGTCGCGATCCCATGGGAATATTCAATCGAGTTACCCCTGCTAACAGCCCTTCAAGTGAGATTTTCCAGTTTGAATTTTAGTTAGATACCTCAGTTTTGGTCATGGTTATAGTGGTATTAGAGTGAAAGAACAAGAAACAAGATAAAAAGTCTAGCTTTGATCGATATTTCAGTTCCTCGTTGTCAATTGTTGATTTCTTTATATTGTAGCTACCTTCCTCCATTACAGTTCAATCGTTGTCAATTGGTCCGTTATGGTACCTTCCTCCAGAAACAACTGTTCTGTTTTTTAGATTGATTTCCAAGAAAGGACAAGAAGAATAGCAATGGTTGGAGGGAGGAGAAAGATTACATGGTATAATAGTGAAGGAAATGGTATTATAATGAAGGAAATGGTATAATAGCCATTTAATAAATAAAAAAAAATATGTTAAAAAAAATAATTAACGGAAAAGAGTAACAGTTAATGACGGAGTAACCAATTAATCACATTGGAAAAAAGATGTGTAACCATTCAGTCACGCAGCAAAACCAATTAATCACATTTTGAAACATGTGTAACTATTCTGCACAATGGTCAAACATGTGTAATCATTTAAGTAATTAACTATTTATTTTATTTATTTTCAGAACTGCCCTCCTCCTTTATAAGTCTATATCCCTGCTTCCGTTCGACCAAGAGAACCCTTGTCCTTCATCTCATCATGTACGACTTCTCCTTAATCCTTCATCCTTGTATGAATCCTAAACCCTAGGTTCGAATCTGGTACATCTTCTCCTTCATCCCATCGCGGTTATGGGTTCAGACAGAACCCAAAATCACTGATATTGATGTTATTACTGGGTTATTGTTGTTATTGTTGTTATTGCTAGGTTATTGTTGTTATTCATGGGTTCAACTCTTATTATTGTTATTGTTGATTAAGAGATGATGTTATTGTTCATGTTGTTATTGGTTCGGTTGATTTATGTTATTGTTCATGTTGTTATTGGTTCGGCTGATTGTTCATGTTGTTATTGATTTTATGTTGAAACAGGTTTGGAGATTGATGAATACACTCAAACAACTTTGATCAGAATGTATATTAATGTTAGACTGTTGAAAAAATCTTGGAATGGAATAGAATACATGTTTGATACCATGACATGTTACTATATTTGTAATGGAATAGGTGTATTGTTATTCGTAATGGAATATTATATTTCAAATAATGTAATTAATAATATTATGGTTTGGTTAAATATATCGTTGATGAGTATTGGTAAAAATAATGGATTTATATTAAAATTTACATTCATTATTTTAAAAATAATAATAATTATATTATAAGTTTTATTATTCTTAATTTTTTAAATTAATTAATTCAAGTTATTTGTATTATATACTATACATATAAAAATAAGGGTATATATGTCATTTTACCATATTTCATTCCGTTTACATAAACAATTCCACCAGAGAAACATTGAAAGACGCAGATGAACCAGTAGATTCTGGCGGCCAGTAGGAAGGCAACGGTGAAGAAGAGGGAAAGATAATCCATTTTGGAAGAAAGAAAGTATAGTAAGAGGAGAATAGCGGCGATGAGTTGGGAGTTTTATCAAAGTGAGAAGGAAAGTGGAAATCTAGCTGGACTTGAATACTTCTAAATTAGAGCAATTGAGATAATTATGTGTGTGTTTGTAATTTATATTTTCAGTTTTTTTTTTTACTTATGAACAGTGAACCGCACATTGAACCGGATCTGGCGGAGTTGGATCGACCAAACTGGGAACCGACCCCCTCGTCGATTCGAGGGTCAGTCCAGCTCTGATAACACTGGTTCATAGTATAAAGATGCAATGTTAGATTTGACTCTTTAGGGTTAAATACATATTAATTATTTTTTTAAAAATAAATTATCAGCTAATTTTATATAAAGTTGCAATGTGTTAAATTGACTATTTTAACTTTAAATGGAGTTGGAAACTTGTATTTTGATTATTATTTCACTCCGTTTCTCGGGCTAATTGAATTTTGTTAAAATTTTCAATTTGTTAGCTAAACTTTAAAAATATATATATAATTTATTAGTTGATATGTGACAAATACGTGCATGTCTTCGTTACTATTTAAGAGCAAATTTAACGGACCTACCAAGTTGAAATTCATATAAAGTAAAAGATATCAAAATGCAATTTTAAGTAAAGAAATATATTAATATATATATATATATTAAAAATATTTAGCTAGCAGTTTATTAAAAAAATAAAAAAATTGTTCAAACTCTTAAAATGGGTAAGTAAACATTTATTTTATCTTCTAGAGGTGAAAATTTCTTACGTTATATGATAACACGATACGAACACACATAAAAAAATTGTGTTCGTAGAAGTATATGAGAGATTGATAGCACGATAACATGAATGATAACACAAGGTAATTTTCTTGTCATGTTCGTATTTAGATATCAAAACACGACACGTACGATAATGTTGGACTGTTAAGTCTAATTTCTTAGCAGTGTTATCAGAACCGGACCAGGCCGACGATCCGACTGGGAACCGGACCCTTGTCCGGGTTGGTTCAGCTAAAAGACCGAAATGCATATGAACAGTGTTTGAACCGAGTTGGACCGACATATTTTTTTAAAATCGATCGATTTTTGGTTCTAGTTTTTTTTAGGGTGGTTTAAATTTTTTGGGTGGTTCTCTTCTGTTTAAACCAACTTCTTCGGTTCGACTGAGCAACTTCTTCGGTTTAAAAGTTATTGGTAAAGTTTAGACCTATTGTGTTTGATTTTGAGACTATTGTGTTTGATTTTGAGACTATTGTGTTATGTATGTTCAAAGTTTGAAGTAATTATGTTGTATTATGTGTATTTGAGACTATGTAGTTTGTGTGTGTTTGAAACTATGTAGTTTGAGGTAATTATGTGTGTGTTTGAGACTATGTAGTTTATAATTGTATTTTCAGATTTTTTGTTTGTTTGTGAACAGTGAACCACACGTCGTACTGGGTTGGAACGGCCGAAGCGGCCCCCTCGTCGGTTCGATGACCGGTTCGGTTATGATAACACTGTTTCTTAGTACTTTTCTAACGGTTTCATTTAATAATTTTTAAAGCTCAATTTAATTGTTTAATTTTTAGAGTTCATTAATTTTATATTAAGAACTCATAAAAATTCAAATTTGAATTCATAATTTTTACTATGAGCATTTTTACTATGAGTAGTCTGATTGTTTTAATATTTTGTTTATGAATTTCGTATGTAATTATTTCATTGACTAACTTAACTTAACATAACACGATAACACGACTGCACATGCATGAAATGTTTTATGTCGTATTCGTATTAAAGAATATGGCACAATAAGTATATCATGTATCTTCATTTTTAGATAGTTTGACACAATAAATATATTAATACCCACCATAACTTATACGTATTCCAATCTCTACTATCTTCTATTTACGCATACCGTGCGCCTGATGTAAGTAATAATATTTCGAAATTGCTAACGTGCACTAAATAAGCCTGCCTATATATATGTATGCGAGGAGACCATGCAGGGGAGGTTGTGGTTCAGTCACTGAAGAAGAGAGGGAGAGGATATTCTGAGTCCTGAGAGAGAGAGAGAGAGATGGACAGAGAAAAGGAGATGAAAGCATCAAAGTTCAAGAGAATCTGTGTGTTCTGTGGGAGCAGCCAAGGCAAAAAAAGCAGCTACAAAGACTCTGCCGTTGAACTTGGAAAAGAACTGGTAATTCAATGCTCTGTTTTAATGGAATCAAAGTAACCCTATGAAAATTACATCATCTCTTACAATTATATTATAATCCATGAAATTCTTGCTTTTACTGTCTCTGTTTGGAGGGCTCTGTTTTTCTAGTAGAGCATCAGACATGCATTTTCTCTTCCAGTTTACTTCATAACTTTGGCTGTGAGGGGGTAGTTCAAGAATAGCTTGCAAGACTGTAGTTACACAGTTACACACAAAATGTTACTCTCAAGTGGGACAGAGACTAATCCATGAGGAAACTCCATTGGCCAAAAGTTAAACTTTATGCTTTACTTTGGACCGACACGACATTAGTCTCTACTAACCAATTACATCTTTTCACTTGTTGAAAATTTACGACATATCCAAAAATCATGACATAAGATCAACTATTTCTTTTGTTATGGTGAAGGTTGCCAGAAACATCGATCTGGTATATGGAGGTGGAAGCATTGGACTCATGGGTCTGATCTCTCAAGCTGTCTACAATGGCGGTCGGCATGTGATCGGGTTAGGAACTTACCTTAGAGAAGAAGAAAAAAAACTCAAATTTTAATGAATTTATTCGTCTCGGCTCCATTAACGTTCTCTGTTCTTTGTGTTCAATCTGCAGAGTCATTCCCAAAACCCTCATGCCTCAAGAGGTATAAATGTATTTTACGACGATCAAGCGTCTCTAAGTAGTGAATTCTCGAGATAATTAACTTGAAAGTGACCCTACGAACACAACCCTAGGCTAGAGAGGGACAAACAGAAGGAGAGAGAACGTGATCTGCATACTCTGTTTCTCTTCTGTTTCTGTTCTGTCCTATGTAAATGTAACTCCTCCTCATCTTGTGGCAGCTGCATTACATGATTTTCCACCGCACCTTTGTTATCCCAAAAATGGGAACTTCTCCCATACATATGCTTTGATATTTTCAAGCCAAAGTACATCACCTCAAGCGCGGCTTTGTCGGTCCAACCATTCAGAACACAAAAAAAAATCAACATAACTTGGTTATGGATTTATTCTCAACTGGGTTATCCTCAAATATGTCTATTGAGAACAAAAAAATGATTTTGTGGACATCAAATGAACAACCCAACTGTGATTATAGGGTATCCCTTGGCTTATTTGTCCCCTCTATATAGTTGTATCCACCAAGTTGGTAGATTCTTTTGGTATAAGGATCCACCTTAATGTCACGTGTTCTATTCGATGCCTAACTGTGAAGAAATGACAGTTAACAGGAGTTACAGTAGGGGAGGTGAAGCCAGTTGCAGATATGCACCAAAGAAAGGCAGAGATGGGTAGACAATCGGATGCGTTTATTGCCTTACCTGGTGAGTATGCGGACATTTTATCAGAACATGCTGGAAAATATGTTTGGTTGAACCGTATCATGACATTAGAATGTAACTAGGTGGGTATGGAACACTTGAGGAGCTCCTAGAAGTGATTACCTGGGCTCAACTCGGCATCCATGATAAACCCGTAAGCAATCACAAAATCGAATCTTTGTGCTTCTGCGACTCTAATGGTATCGATTTGCAGGTGGGGTTGTTGAATGTTGATGGCTATTACAACTCCCTATTGTCGTTCATCGACAAAGCAGTTGAAGAAGGATTCATCAGCCCTAGCGCTCGCCATATCATCGTATCGGCTCCCACCGCCATGGAGCTTGTCAAGAAAATGGAGGTGATTCATTCAAATTACTTAACCTTTTTTGGAGGATTTGGTTGTCGATCGGATCGGTGAAATCATTAATCCATGGAAATGCATTTGAATCCTCAGGAGTACTTTCCGAAGCATGAAAGGGTTGCGTCGAAGCTGAGTTGGGAGTCGGAGCAATGTATATCAAGATGAAGAAATGGGAATGGAGATAGCAGGAAGCTGAACCTTGCTCTGGTTTTTGTTTTTCTATTGTAGGTTGAACACTGACCTTAGATCTGGAATGCCCTTACATCATCTATATTACTGTTCTTGCAAATTTAAAAAAATTAAGTATTAATTATATACAAATTGCAAATTAAAAAAAAAATAAGTCTTAAATCTATATAAACTGTAAATTTAATAAATTTATGCCTTAATTTTATATAAATAAGTTTCTTATTTTCATACTTAGATCATACTATGTTAAATAGTTAAACCAAAATATGTGTGGTTCTAGTAAATGTCTAATTGACCATATACCCAATCCATTCGTAAAAAAAAAATGTTTTTTTTTTCTATACAAATTCCTATTTTATTATATACTTCAAAATGAAACATAAAAATATATAATAATAAATAAATAAATTTTTATTATGATATTATTTATAATACATTAAAATTTATTTATTTAATAATATATTTAGTTTCGACACCAATACAAATATACTATTATCGATAACCAAGATGTATTACCAAACTCTACCCTAATACTAAACATCTTATATAAACTTACCTTATAAACTAATCTTTAAGACTTTCAGGGTCCAAATGAATATTTTACATACTCCTAATCATGGTCAGTTTCCTCATAAACTCATCCTAGTAACCAAAGGAGCAAATCAAGTGATATTATAAGGTAGGGGTGAGTTTGAACCGTTCCAAATAGACTTTTTCATTAAAAGCCTGACCCGAAATTTAGGCTTGTACATAAACTGGTTCGATCCCGAACCAGTTCAAAACTGAACTGGTATGGTTTTAATAAAATTAATATTTTTTGTCACTGAAAGAACTGGTTTGGTTTAAGCGAAAAAAATTGGTATGGTTCGAACCGATTCAGAACCGGTTCGAACTGGTCTGGTATGATTTTTATAAGAATTTTGGTCAGAAATCGATATGGTTCAAACCGGAACTGAACTTACTGGAAATTTTGTCCAACACACTGAAGACTGAACATAACAGAGTGAGATCTGTTAAAAATAAAAATCGAGAGTTCAGAACTGAGTGAAATCTGTTCCACAACCAACTTAACAAAGTGAAAAACTGAACAGAGTGAAATCTGTTCCACAAGGACCACAACCTACTGAAATTCTGTCTAACATTAACATACGATAGTCCAATACATCTAAAAAGTCTAATATAATAGAGTCCAATATATATTTATAATAGAAGAAACATTCAAGACCACATCCTCGGATCCTCCGTTCTTGACCGTCCAACTGCAAGATACAAGAAAAAGTTTACCATCAAGAAAATATATATTTGATTCAAAAGCCAAGTAAAAATTTAAGTGAAAAGCCAAGTAAAAATTCAAAAGTTGCATAACGTACTAATAATTACCACAAGTACAAAATACCTTAATTGTTTAATTACCTTAAGTGTGATATCTCTAGTGAAGAGAAATGACCTCAAAAGTTTGTTGAGAATTTTTCTTATGAAATTCTACAAAAGTAAAAAAACAATCACATGAATGCATCATGCATGTTAGATAAAATTCAATGTAAGTACAAGTTTAATTTTTAAAACAATTTTAGAACTTAATAAATATCATTCTTGAGTTTCTCTAACTCTTCAAAATCTTCTTCTGCTACCATGTTAGAAGAAAACACTCTGATCAAATCTTGAGTAGTAACATTATTTTCTTCAACATACGAGAGTTTTTATCCGACGTTGAAATCTGAAAGAAAAATATTATTTTGAGTCGATTAACAGTAGTTAAGAGTAGTAGCAACCGAACCTTAGTGAAAGAGCAGCAGAGCACAAATCATAGTAGTACAACGAACGACTCATAGCAGTACATCGACTAAATCAGAGCACAAGTAGAGTTTGTGGCTTACTTTAATTTCTTGACTCATGGTGGTGGACCTGGTACAACGAACGACGTGGCTGCGTCGAGGAATCACGAAGAAGGAGTTCGTCGAGGAATCGAAAAATCAAGGAAACAGCATGACTGCGTCGAGGAGTTCGACTGAAACACGGCGGCAAGGAATTGCGAACGCGAACAAGAAGGAATTGAATGAGAGAGTGAGAAATCTGCTGGTCTAGGTTTGGAGAACTAAGGTCTGAGAGTCTAGAACAGAACGTCTGGGACTCTGAATGAATTATTGAAGAAATTCTTTCAGATCAGTTTTGTTTATTGAAGACATATCTAGGTTTGGTTTAATTTCAGACCGATTTGGGTTATTTTGCTTCAAAACGGTTCTAAAATTATATAGGTTTAAAGTGGTTTAGTTTGAATTTAAGTATAAACCAATATAAAAAAACGAGTCGATTTGAACCGACTCGAACTGAATTGAAATTACTGTTTTGAACTGACTTACTTAAAGTCTAAAAAACTGGTCTGGTTTTTATATTAATTCGGCCAAACCGGTTCAAACCGGACCAAAACCGGTTCAGTTCGGCAAAACCGTTTTTTTTTTACAAGCCTACCAAAATTTAGTACTTACTATTTTAAAACTGAAACTGAACTTACTATTAAAAAAACGCATGAGACAGGCTTGTTTAACTCAAGGCGAACTTAGTCTATATCATTTTTTTTGTGTTATTAGGTGTCAATAACCCAAAATACACTGAAACTTGAAAGAACAAAAAAACTAACTAAAATAAAGTATACTACAAAATAAATAAATATAATAATAATAAATTTAGTTAATTAAACTACTGAATTACTGTGTAGAAATTTTGCAATGTAATTATTATTTTTAGGTCAATTAACGATTGGACCATTGACTAAAAGAAACTATAAATTAGATCGAGTTCGTCCCAATTTTATTAGCTCTGAATAGAATATATATATTAGAGTTGATAAAATTGATACGGACTCAATTCACTTCATTTGGTAATTGACCTGAAAAAATCCAAATCGACCTAACAAAGAAAAATGCTCAATGGATCTCCCTCTCATGGTGGCAATGGTTAGAGTATGGTACAAGCATGACAAATACCATAACTATACCATATTTTTAAATCGCATACCATAACCATAACCATTACGGGTATAATTTTCAATATCATAACCATTAAAATAACTGTGGTTATTAACCATGGTTTTACCCGTATACTCATATTTATTCCACACATGTAATATAATTAAATACCGAAAATTTTATTTAAAAAAATACATAAATCTATATTGTCAACAATAAAAATATATAAAACTAATATCATAGTTATTTATTAGATGTATGTATAGTAACTTTCATTATTTAATATATATTAGTTTATTAATAATAAATAATTATTATATTTATATAATAACCATGGTTATAATCATGGGTATAGCTTAAATACCATAACCATAACCATTATGGGTAGAAAATTCATCATCATAACCGTACCGCACCATAATGGTACGGTTAACCATATTAAACAGCAACAGTTGTAATCATGGTTATGAGTTTTTCACCGCACCATTGTCGGCCATACTCCCTCTTAAACTGAGAACTGATTATTCGAAAATGTTTAGGGTCGATTTTTCAGTGTATTTTTTTTTCATCCGACCTATTACATTTACAAGGCATTTATAATTAGGTATGAGAAAAAAAGACCAAGCCCATGAAGGTTTAACTCCACCAGACAAACATTTGGGGGCTCCACTATCACTAATAAAGACTTGATGGGCTCTTAGAAGAAAAAAGAAACAATGTTTCAAATATATTGCTACTAATATAATATATCAATCGATGAGATTATTTCCTACCAATTGCTTTTTGTCAGCAGTGACAAATGTAATGTGTTATTTAAAAGAGCTAAATTAGAAATGATTGCATTTTTTAAGGTCAAAATTACACAAAATTTAAAGTTGAGGGGACAATTATCACCGCTAGTCCCTTTTTATCTTCGTCACTATATGAACTTACTGAAATATTAATTCCACAAATGACATCACTTATAACTACTTCTCTAATACAAAATTACTTCATTATATTTTATGGGTGTCTGATTGAAAAATATGTGTTACGAAATATGGTAAATATTTTCTGTATTATTTTGCGAAATCAGTTCGAAATATAATTTCAAATGACTCATAATAACAAATTTTACATCTACAATTCTAGGGTAATGACCTAATTTGGGTGAGAATTCAAACTAGAATATTTTTGGATTTAGATTTCATTAGAGTTTTAGTGGATCAAAATCGAATCGGACCTCAAATATTTGAGTCTCAATTATAAAATTAGTGTAAGATATATAGTAAATTTATGTGTGTTTCAAATGCAATAATTGAACGAAATTAATTATACAGATAGACCAATATGAAGTTAGATGCATGTCATTGTCAGGCAAAAATAAAATCCCACACAAATGAATATTTCTTAATATCTTAATCAATGTAACGTGCATAGACATAAGCAAAATCTTCAAATATATATATATTTTGGCAATATATATATATATATATTAAAAAAATGGGAAAAGAGTTCAAAAATCACGTGACCCCTTGACCCACCCCACCGTCCGGTTTTATGCCAAACGGACACTGATAAAGAAGGCGACCTCAAAGAGTAGCCTAGGCCCTAGGCTGCGCAACAGTCGATAATCCTTCTTCTACAAAAACCTAATTTCCTAATTGCAGACACAGATAGATTCCTTTGAATCTCTTTATCCTCTTCGTTTCTGTCCTGCTGCTGCTCTCTTCTCTTGTCGCTTCGGGACAATGGAAATGGGGTAACTCTCCTCAGCCGGCTGAGACATGAAATAATGCCAAAAAAGGTCCGATTTTCGCTTAATCTTTTCGTTTGGGGGGGCGGCATTTCTGGTTATTCTATCCCTGGCATTACTCACTTGGCGTATGCAGCAGAGTAGCTTTTCTCAGTGGTCTAGGTTGGTTCAGCTTATTGCGTCCTTGAGGTGTTTGTGGATTTGTCTTTAATATGTTTTCTATTTTTAGCTGCAATGCTTGTTTCTTGCTTACTCTGAAATGGGAACGAGTTGGGCGAAAGTTGTGTTTTTTACAGTTTTGTTAGTCAATGGCGTTGTGGGGTTTAGGGAAGTAAAATGCTCCGGCTTGCTTGGCCACTAATCGTCAGTTCTTGAGTTTTCCTCTACATTTGGGTATATTTGTTTCTGCTTTGGTCATAATCTAATCTTCATATGCATGTCATAATCTAACGTTGTTCAGTCAATTCGTCGATCGGTATAGAAGCTATTTTCTCTACAGCTGTTGAAGCCTTCTTTATAATTTGTGTACTTCTCAGTTGGTTGGACAGTAGATTTTGTATAGTTGGGTTGTCATTGTCCAGTTTCGTTTTAATTTTGTAGCCAGCAATCTTATTGTAGTGAATGCATGCCAATGGCGTTAACTTGACTTCGGCTTTGTGATCTGATAGGGGTAAACAGGATATTGATATGATATCTCCGTGCGATCTCAATGGGGTGTCAGATGAATTTTTGGGTAGTTTCTTTGAACACTATGATTTTCCTATGGAAGACTTGGAAGGGAACATAGATTGGGATGCTCTCCAACTCCTTCAGCTGCCATCGCCTGATGAATTATTATTGACCAGTTTTTCTGCTAAATCAGGGAATGAAAAATCCTGGTCTCTTAGAAGTTCCTGTGAGGTGAGTCCTTAACTTGATTGTTTGCTCATGTTGATGTTGCAACAACAACAGGAAATAAATTTTTAGATGTTGTGATAACTTGCCAACCACCATTATGACATGTTTGGTTACTTCTACAAAACAAAGATGGATTTCAATCGATTTATGCTGAAGCTACATGATGTGTATCCCTAATAGAAGTGAAGAGTTATGATAACACTTGGCCAAATTTTTGTTTCCTTTCCTATGACTACATATAATATAATTGAATCCCTTTGTAAATTTAACTTCTCTAGGAATGTTGGTCAAGTCTCAAAGAGTGACCTTTAGGACTTTTAGGACCTATAGAAGGCATTGGGAAAGTATCGACGTGCATGATTTGTTACTGCATTTTTAGGACTTTACACAGAACAATACTTTGTTCTTACTTATTATATATCTTACAAGGTATTCTACATTTATTAGACATAAAAAACCACGAGATTTAATTTTGTTAGCAAAGGGTGACACAGAAAAGACGTAGCAGCACACTTCTTTTTGGGAGTTTTGTCTAGATTATAGAACGATTGGCTTCACCTTTGATACTTAAAATGAAACCTTGGCTGCACTGAATTTGTGGCGAACACTGAGTCTATACTTTCTTCCATGATTGATCAGTAAACGATGCTTTGCCACATCATTCAAGATTTAAATCAAATAAAGAGAATAAGCAATATCTTCCAAAATTGATTAGATGGCAGAATTTATGTGTTAGTATTAATCATATTCAGAATCAATTAATCAAATCTTGGTCGTGAAATGGACTAACTAAGGCAAAATAGAAATGCTCCAAGTTGTTTGCAATGTACTACATCATGGGTTAGCTAGTGAGGCAGATGTAACTTCTATTATATATGTTACTCCTGGATTAGTCTTTACTGAGTTCTCTTCTTCTTCTTCTCTGTGCAGAAAGTGGTAAAACCGAAGATAAAGGGCAGTTCTTCTCTAGGCAACAGCGACACTACAGCCGAGAGCAACAACTTCCATCATAAGACAACATTCAAAGGCAAAGATTCGAGCTTCTTCCCAACAACAACAACAACCTGTGTGTCTGTCCTTGAAAGTGGCAGCTCTTGGTCTTCTGGTGACAACTCATTACAACACTTGGGCTACCAATTCCTCATCCCAGTGAAGCGTGCCCGGAGCAAGAGACTAAGACCCCCGACCCTAAATCCTAGGATCACCGTGCCTTTCACCTCATGCTTCGAGGAAAGGAGAGGCAAGAGAAAGAAACTCACTTTCCTTGATGATTCTCCTGCCGTGGAATCACAGTCGGGAACTAGTGGAACCCGTAAGTGCACCCACTGCGAGGTGACAAAGACACCACAATGGAGGGAAGGTCCAATGGGACCCAAGACCCTGTGCAATGCCTGTGGGGTTCGGTATAGGTCTGGTCGCCTCTACCCTGAGTACCGCCCTGCAGCGAGTCCAACGTTTGTGTCATCTGTGCATTCAAATTCGCACAAGAGAGTAGTCGAGATGAGGAAGACGTCTTCTAGTAATACTGCTACTGCTACTGTTGAGAAGAATATGAGCATCATCTCAAATGGATATTTATCTGTTTGAATTTTTGTTTGGAAAAGGGAGAAACAGCTTTCCTAATTGGGAGATCTCGTTTTCTTTTCTCCATGTCTCTAATTTTTTTAACCGCTCCATCCCTTTATTTCCTACCATGTTTGGGTAAATTTAATTTAGGGTTAATTACTTAATTGGTTACACATGTTCCACCATTGTGCAGAATGGTTACACATGTTTCAAAATGTGATTAATTAGTTTTACTATGTGACTAATTGGTTACACATGTTTTTCTCAATGTGATTAATTGGTTATTCTGTTAGTAAACCGTTACCGTTAATTAATTTTTTAAACATATTATTGAATTGTGAAATGACTATTATGCCCTTAGTGATATTGAAGAACCCATAATCGAATTGAAGAACCTAGATTCGAATTAAATTGAATGGAAGAACCCAGAATTGCAATTTATGGGTTCTGTTCGAACCCAGAACGCGATTTCTGAGTTCTGTTCGAACCCAAAAATTCCAGAAATTCAATTCTGGTTGATGAAGAACACAGTTTGATTGATGAAAATGATAATTACGTTATTTTACGTATCTAAATAGTGACTTAACTGTGATTTCTAACGGTGAACAGTAAAAAACCCAATTAGTCACGTATCAAAACCAATTAATCACATTTTGAAACATGTGTAACCATTCTGCACAATGGTAAAACATGTGTAACCAATTAAATAATTAACCCTTTAATTTATTTATTTTTGAATTGCATATTCATTGAAACACTAAAGGAGTCGTTAATATATTTTAGTAAAAATAAAAATTTTAGTTACAAAAGTTAAGGAGTTCAATACTAAGGCGTTAAGTGAAGTTTAGGTATCAAATCTAAAAGTAACAAAATATCAGGTCCCAAAGGAGTCATTAACTAAGTATTTACAGTTTCATTAATGATTATTATAAGAGGAGAAATTAAAAGCAGCACATAAGCAAGAGCCGCGGCCGGCGGACGGGCAGCCCATGCAGCCGCCTTGGCGGGTGTGTGTTCCCGTTTCTCTCTCCTCTTCTACCTCAGGCATCCATTGATTCACGCTCCTTTCATGGGAACCCTATTTTATATAGAAATTGTCTGTTCACGTGCAAAAAATATATATTCAATGTTTTTTCATTGACTATGACTTTTGTGTAGTTGAATTAGAACTTATCACATCAAAACTTGATTAAGAGATAATGGCATTAGTTATATAAGATTTAGACTTTAATGGAAAAGCCATCAAAATATTCAGAAATATAATTTATTTTTTGGGGGGAGAGAGGTATTTATTTACTTTTATTATTGTGATATTTTTTTAATTTTAGATACATGATCAAAAAATTAAAAATTTCAACAATATTTCGATTTATGATTTGTTTTTTGTGTTCGTATAGATAGGATGAGCTTCCTTTGGGCATACAACATTATATACATTGAACTTACGTGTATTACTAGAGCAATAGAGTTGATACGTTTAAGATACTGAATTTCTTGGGTAAATAATTCAACTTAATTGCAGAAAAGTGCGGAAACTTTTCTGTTTTTTATTTTATTATTTAGTTGTCATTTATGATTTATGCATCCATCAAAAAGGTAGCAAACATGCACCCGACACGACTATGTCTGGTTCCTTGCTTCACCAACTATTTAGGAGCGTGCAACCCACGCTCCCTCCCAACCATTTTTCCAATTAATAAGACGTTCCCTTCAGAGACGTTACTTAGTGGAAATGATTACGCAGATAAAGAATAAACAATGTTTAGTGCAAATAAAAACTAAATCTATAAGCAAGCTAGTCTTTTATTTATTTATTAAATAATAAAATTAAAGGCATAAAAGATCAAGTCCTACGAAGAGAAGAGAAGGCGGATTAATCAGTTCTTTTGAAGTGTAAGTTCTGTTCTTCTGCACCCCTAATCTAAAGCCGTAGCGTTCGGCAAAAACCATGATTGACAATCTTTTAACCAGAGTTTAGATTCGTCTAGTCCCGTGTTTACTGCCATTAATACTCTGCTTCCGACTTCTCAGCTCACGAAACAAAAAAACAGTAACTCGTCGACTAACTCCATGTTTTGCTGTTCAGTCTGTTCTGTTCCTTCCTCAACAAAAAAGTCTCAGTCACCGCAATTTTCTCGCCATTATACCGCGATATATGACCCAATTCTCTCCCTCGCAGCAGTTCCTTATCGTATTAAACGAAAAGAAAAATCATCATCAAACCCCAGAAAGAAATGCAGAAAAGAAAAACAAATAAATTTAATGTCTTTCCTCGATTTAGGACTGCCTTGTTTGTTCTGTTCTTGTTCTGTCTTCTGTAGAGAGAGAGAGAGAGAAACCGAAACCACCGAATGATGATGGAGGAGACAGGAGAGAGTCTGTGTTACTGAGATCTGAGAGGAGACCAAACCAAACAACAAAAATCTGGGGGGGAGAGAGAGAGAGCAAGACCAGTTTTCTTAAATTTGTGTTGGTTCATTTTGGAGTTTAGCGATCATGAATTAAAGATTCTGCAGCGGTTGGTGTATGTACTACGACACAATTAGAAGCAGGTTCTACCGCCATGCCTGTCCACGGTAAAGTATTATCATCAGGACCCAATAGCCTTTAGTGCAGGGTGGTCTTGTCTTCCTTAGTGTAGAGAGAAAAAGAAAAAGAAAATACAGAGAAGAGTAATAAAAAATGAATATTTTGATTTGTTTACTGCAAAATTGATTCATTTTGCTTCTGGGTATTCAATAAGAGGTTCAAAAATGGCTTTCTACGGCAGATTCTGTCAGTTACCTTTGTAGAACAAGGTCAGTGTATTTATTCACTCTTATTACTGTTCTTTTCCATGCAATGTAAGAAAAAAATTAATTTTTCTTTTTGAATTTAATCGCAGCTTTTTTTAAGAGATTCTAACTTGGACGAGTTTCTGAAGTGGGGTTGGCTTTGAAGAGAGAAAGATGAATGAATTGGTTTCGGGGAAGTGTCTGGATTCACAGCTGTGGCATGCGTGCGCCGGCGGGATGGTCCAGATGCCGCCGGTGAGATCGAAGGTGTTCTACTTCCCTCAGGGCCACGCTGAGCACGCCGTATCCGCCGTCGATTTTCCCGGCTCTCCCAGGATCCCGCCGTCCATCCTCTGCCAAGTGTCCGCCGTCTCTTTCCTGGCCGACACGGAAACCGACGAAGTCTACGCTAAGATAAAGCTGATTCCTTTACTCGAAAATGACTTCGACATCGACGATGATGCCATCAAGCCACCGTACAGTTCGGAGAAGACCGCCTCCTTCTCCAAGACTCTGACCCAGTCCGACGCCAACAACGGCGGCGGCTTTTCTGTTCCCAGGTACTGTGCAGAGACGATCTTCCCTCCGCTGGACTATTACGCCAAGCCGCCAGTCCAGACTCTGGTGGCGCGTGACATTCATGGTGAAACGTGGAAGTTCCGGCATATCTACAGAGGCACACCGCGTCGGCACCTACTGACGACTGGCTGGAGCTCGTTCGTGAACCAGAAGAAGCTAGTCGCCGGAGATTCGATCGTCTTCCTCAGGACGGAAAAAGGAGACCTCTGTGTGGGTATACGGAGGACAAAACGGGGTTTGGAGCCTCCACCATCTGTGTGGAGCTCCGGCACCGCCTACGGTGGAAAGTTCTCCAGCTCATGGTTTCCCCCAGAGAGGGGTAAGGTGTTGCCAGATACCGTGGTGGATGCAGCAGTTAAGGCGGCCAGAGGACAGCCTTTCGAGGTCGTCTTCTATCCCAGAGGCAATACGCCTGAATTCTGCATTAGGGCGGGTCTGGTTAAGGCGGCCATGAGGACCCAGTGGTCCCCAAGGATGAGGTTCAAAATGGCTTTCGAAGCAGAGGACTCATCACGAATTAGTTGGTTCATGGGCACCATTTTCTCAGTTCATGTTTCCGATCCAATTCTTTGGCCGAATTCGCCGTGGCGCGTTCTCCAGGTATAAATCAAATTTTAAAAAAGCAATGCAGAGCTTACCAAATTTTAATTTTTATGCTTATGAATTGAGAATTGAGATTGATTACTTCATGGGTAATTGAAGCTTTTTAGGGTATGCCAGTAGTTTAGGTTGCTTGCTGTGGTAATACGATCAAGTAGGAGTGACAATTTGTTACATAACATTATAACATGAAACGAACATGCACGAAAAAAATTGTATTCGTGAAAGTATTTGACAAAATGATAACAGGATAGTACAAACACGATAACATGAAAATATTTTCTTATCATGTTCGTATTTAGGTATCAGAAAATCTATTATTTTTTTAATATGCTTCTAAACAAGTTTTTTAATAGTTTTTAAAAGTCGATTTAGATATTTAATTTCTAAAGTTTGTCAATTCTACATTAAAGATTTGTGAAATCTGATGTTTTAATTGTTAATTCTTACTATGAACAATTTGTTATTTTGATATTTCTTATAATTTTCGCATGTAAAGATATAACTGACTAACTTAAGACAACATGATATGAACACGCCCGAAAAGTTGCGTGTCGTATTCATGTTGAGGAACATGACACGATAAGCTTATCATGCGTGTTCGTATTTTGTAAGTATCACACGATAAACGTATTGATACACATGATTTACACTCCTGGCGATCAAGTTGCTTCACCTAGTCGGGACTCGGGTGAAAGTTAGGAATAGATTTGAAAATCAATGGCAAGTGCGTCCCTCACGATAATGTCGGTTTTGCATTCATGAAAATGTAGAACCTTGGGATTAAAGGTTGCTTACTGATCCATTTTTTGCAGGTTAACTGGGATGAACCCGACCTACTCCAAAATGTCAAACGTGTGAGTCCATGGTTAGTCGAGTTAGTATCCACCATCCAGATACCACCTTTTCCACCACAAAAGAAGTTGCGGCTATCCTACCCTTCATCAGACTTCCCTAGCCTAGAGATGCCCTTCCTACCCTTGCCATTCTGTGGAAACCTTCTCAGGCCAAACGGACCACCACCATATTTCCTCCCCAGCAACTCTCCTGCTAGCACCAGCATACAGGGACCCAGGCAAACTTTCGGTTCGGTTCTATCGGACTTGAACAAACCGAACAGCAATTTCCACCACTCGGTAGGGCTTTTAGATAACTTCCGACCAACATTTAACCCTAACCCTAGTTTTCGGACCCTCGAACCAACACTGCCTCCAAATGACAATGAGAGCTTATCTTGCTTGCTCACCATAGGTACCACCCACCCGTCTCTAGGCCGAGACAAACCCAAAAACCCTAGCAAGAAGAAGAAGACGTCCTTCTTGCTCTTCGGCCAAACCATACTCACTGAGCAGCCGATGTCCGAGGAGACGAAAGATCAATCCCTCTACTGCCAAAAAACAGATGGTCTAGGCTTGGAAACAGGTCACTGCAAGGTGTTCTTGGAGTCCGAGGATACGGGTCGGAGTTTTGACCTCTCTGCATTTAGGTCTTATGAAGAGCTATACTTGCGATTGATTGATGCGTTTGGGCTCGAGAGGTCGAAGCCTTTGAGTAGTTTCTTGTACCAAGATGCCACGGGGGGATTCAGGAAAGTTGGTGACAAACCCTTCAGGTGAGTGATTAGGGCTTAGTTAGTTTGTTTGTTCTTAGTAAAACATTTACTGAATGGATTGTGTGAATGGATTGATGGCAGCGAATTTGCAAGAACGGCAAAAAGATTGACCATAATGTTGGATTCCGGCAACAAGAATGTCGAAAGGTAAGTACAAATTTAAAGAAAAGTCTACCATGAATCAATTAAAGATTGTTGTCTCCTGACTACGATTTACAGAGTGTGTTATGTGTTGCTTTTGCAGATCAATGTTTTCAAGGAATGGGTTTGTTTTGGCAGCGCAGGCTGAACAGTTGAGCACGTATGCGTAGAAGGTTTTACTTATTTTCTGTAGGTAGTTTGTGTGAGAGTGAATTAAAAGTTGTCTTCTTCTTTGAAGAAGAAGAAGCTTTTACAGAACTCTTTAATGGAATCTAATATGTAATGTGTTTTTTTTTAACCTTGATTTGGATAATTAGTTATTATTGTTGTTGTTGTGTGATGTTTCTTTTTGTTTTGTTGATGTGTCTTATTCCATCCTTTTTGTCAATTTGATATGTGAATATCAAATTGGGTAAAAAAATGGGTTGAAGTTAGGGTTAATAATCACATTGCTATTCTAAATTTTCGAGAAGATCGTGATTCAACAATTTTTAATTAGAAAGAATTTTTTTCTTAACTAGTACTCATATACTTTCCTCTAGGTAGGGTAGGGTGGTGCGAGATCGAAATTTCGCTCTTGACATTTGGAGGATCGAGATCGAGTTTGGCCAAAAAAGCACGTCTGAATCGGTCTTGCTTAACTCGGGCCGATCTCAGTCTTGAACCGATTTTTTTAGTAAAAAAAAATCACTTGGATTGGCAAAACAAAAATCCCCGAAGTTGTCTTGAACTCGTCTTCCGTCGCATTTTCCTTATGGAACCGATGCAAAAGTTGTTGAATACTTCAAGGTCATGAATTACTAGTGTTTCAAGGGTTACACAATGAATTTCTACGATTTTCTTCAAGGTTGGTCCGGTCCGGTCCTAGTCGGGCTTTTGGGAGGAAAAAAACGAGACTGAGCCCGACCTTGAAGAAAAAAATTTGTTCGTTCAGTCTCGGTCCTTCATCGGGCCGATGATCTTGTCGGGAATTCGGTCGAGTTAGTCTTTTTTTTATCATGACCTCTAAGTCAGAGAGACTTTAGCAAATTATCTACACTTTCAAAATTTAATTGCTGACTTTTTATTCCTAGTTTTCAAAAATTTATTTTGACCGATAAATAGGCATTCAAACTAGTCGATATTGGGGAAGATAGGTCAAGTCAAAATACATTTATTGAAGTTGCTCACAACCTCTATAATTATTACAATTAAATAGGGTTTACCATCATTTTTTATTCATTAATAGTAGTTTTAACTTTTAAATCTGATCTCGTATATATTAGAAGAAAAGCAACCAGAACTTGATCACGTATTAGTTTCCTTTTATTTTTTTTGGCCATCAATTTTCTTTTATTATATGTATTGAATTGTCCACATTAAAATGTTTTTCTTAATTAAATCAAAATTTAGTACTACTAGATTTTATTTTCATTTTAACATCAATAATAAAGTGATGTTAAACTCAAAAGCGAACCTCTAAACTGAATTTTAGATCAGCTTCAATAGTAACATTTACAAATGTTTAGAAGGGTTAAATTTTTATTTTTTTTTAAAGTTTATTGTTATTTTTATAATTTAATTGGAAAAAATAATTGTCCCCCTCCGAGCTTAAGTTTTAGTTAAATATGAAGAAAGAAAATTTTACAATTTAAATTTTAAAATAAAGTTCAAAATCCTTAATTGTAGTACAAATTTATATTTGAACAAAAAAAACTCGATCTAATAAATTCGTAATTTATGTAACTCCATCGTATACCATAGACAGGGCTAATGAATATTTCGTTCTGCGAACGCTCTGAACTTTTAATTCCATTTGCATATTGGAATTACGGTTTGGTGGGCCCACCACACTACGACCTGTTTTTGTATTCATTCATTCAGTAATTAATTATGGCATCTTTCCTTTTCAATCACTGTGATGCAGACTTTAGTAAAACTATTTTTCTCTATATTATTGTTATTATTATTAGGCTTAAAAATATTTATATGGAAAAATATACTATCCTCTTCATTACAATTAATTATTTTGAATATTAAGTTTGGAATATCATATTAAAAGGCATATATAACCGAAAAGGTCATAGGTATGTGAATGGCTAAAAGTAATACATGAACAAGACGACAATCAATGTCAAATGGGGTCCACGGACACGTCAGCTATGTGTGTACTAGTGTGTACATATTGATATTTATTATCATGCAGTGAAATAACTAATAAAGAAAAACATAAGCGACAAAGATTCGATAACGTGGCGGAGATGGCCGCTCGTGTGGAGTCTCATCACCTCTTTTATTTTTCGTCAATTAAATTTTTAAATAATTTCCTCAATAAAAACAAACAATTATTTTTTATCGGGTTAAATATATCTGTAGATTTTGTACTCTTAGAGTCTGAAGTTAAAATTGATTTTTTAGGTATAAACAATACGTCTGACTTTAGGTATAAACATTTCAGTTCGGATTGATCGACTCTCCAAGTTTGAGTCGGGTCAGCCTGCGGGTTGGGTTTAGAGGTGCTAATCCGATTAGCTGATTTTAACGGTTCCGAACTTAATATGTCGGGTTGACCCGTTATATGTATATATATATATATATATATAATTACTTTTTTTAATAAAAAAACGCGTTAATGGAGTAGCTGTAGCTCTTTAAGATTAAGGAGTTATATCATCAATCCATTGGTCAGGTCGTACGATCTCTTCCAATTATATCATCTCACTATGAGGCCAAAAAAAAATATCATCTCACTACACGATACCATAAACACCTTTATCTCGTTCCTCACTGACATCATCTCGTCTCGTTACTTCATCATTTTGATTTCCACTTTTTTTAGGTTTGTCCATTTAAACCGGTTCGGTTGAACTGGTCTGATTGAATCGGTTCGGTCAAGACCAATGTTTTAAGCTTCAAATAGATCAGTTTAAAATAGTAGTTTCAATTCAGTTCGAATCGACTCGTTTTTTTATATTGGTTTATACTTAAATTCAAACCACTTTAAATTTAAATCTATATAATTTGAGAATCGGTCTAAAACAAAATAAAATCAAGCAATTCTGAAAATAAACCAAACCAGCAAACCTTTAACCTATAGATGTCTTTCCCTCATAGGTTCAGACTGACCATCAGCAGTATAGCACCGCATCTCTCGGTTCAGATGTCTTTCCTTCTATGAAGGCCTCAGTTCTCGGTCCGCAGCCAGCACCAGCATCCTCTTCACCACCAGCACCTCGTCTCTCTTCAATTGTCATGCTCAATCGATTATTGTAGAATTTAAGAGATGGAAGATCTTCGCCATGCTTCATATTTAAGAAATGCTTGATTGATTTACCTGAACTAAAATGGTTTAAAAAAAAACAGATCAAACCACTTCGAATCGGTTTTGAATCGATTCGAACCATACCAGTTTTTTCCGTCTTAAACATACCGTTTTTTTAGTGAGAAAAAAATACTAGCTTTTTTGAACCAATTGATCGAACTAGTTCATAAACAAGCCTACTTTTTTTCTTTTCCCAACTAAAAAAAAAAAGGAAGTGCATGCACCCTAAACTTCTCCCTGGAGCTACTTATACCATAAACTTATAACTTAATGCAACTTTTTTCCTAGAAAGTGATACAAGTTACCAAATGTATGCATTCCATGTATGATAAGTACAACACTTATTTAGAGACCACCGTATAGTAAAGGTTCACGCATCACAGCATAACTATGGAGAGTACCACATGCTTAGGAATTAGGACTCAATTACACAGAGAAAGAAATCACTGGGAAAGCACTCTTCTTCAAACATCAGGTTATTGCTGTCGAGATGAATTCATCCTCCTCCGGGTTCTTATATGACAACCTGACCTGCAAAAGAAAATAGCGATCATCTTGATGTACAATAATCCTCCATTCAAATTCAGGAATAACCAGCTGAGAGAATAGGAATGGGCAAATTTAGACTGCACGATAAACATGTTGATGAATGTCAAATCAACATTCTAATAGAGTAAACTTAAAACACCCTATAGCCCAAGTTACATCAATTTCCAAACACGAAGGCGTCAGCTTAGATGAAGCGCATATACTTGGTCTCTTCCAGACGAACACTTATTTGATTCTCAGGGGCTAAGAGTACTAGTTTGTAGCTCTAATAGATGTGCAACACTTCAAATAGAGATCCTCACTCGGACAAAATAAATGGGGAAAAAAAATTCAAGTCTCAATGTCAGTACCTGTGAATGGGATAATAACATCCATATGTAAATCTCAGCTATTAAAACAGCATGATAGAGTACCACTTTTAGGCTACCAGACTGAGAAAAAAAACTTTGATTGACATTTGACAATGAAACAATTCAAGCCACAAGAGAGTTCAGAAGCAGTAGCTAAAGAGTTACAGTGTACAGCTTAACCATGGCATAACTTGAAACAGTATATAATCAGTTCATAATTTATAGTAACGGGAATGTATTATATATTTGAGACGCATTTAAAGACAGCTTATATAAAATGTACAAGGTTCTAGCAACGATCGGAGTCAAGAGTTTCCTTTGTTTCTCAGACCTTCTATTTAATTAGAAAGGTGTAGTGATGCTAAACAAATCAATCAATTAGATTTATCAGCTCACTGGCACTGTTTGGCTAACATCATTAACATGAACCGAAAAGGGATTCCTTTAAATCATTTAACTTGATAAGGGTTTACGGAAAACCCACATCTTTAACCCTAATTGAAGTACATACAAAAGATGTCCAAATATTTAAAGCAATGAGAAATACAGCTTTTCAGACTGTTAATGGACTATTTGAAATGTCAAGCCATTGATTGACTTCAAAACACGTCGCTTTTTATTTAGCACCGTCCAGACATGCCACTGCGTTATACCTACAAATTCTGGATTAGTTAGGCGATCCAGGGGAGTAGTGCCGTCCTCCTAATCGATCCCAAATCCATCCAGACACTTCCATTACACACTGTACTGACACTAGACAGAAGCTTAGCTCTGAATCACTGGGATGATACTCATGTGCTAGTGTAACTTCATCATTTCTTAGAGCAGTAGATGAAATTATGAGTAAATCAAATTCAAACCCTAATTCAACCGCACCAGAGCGATACGCGCAAGCACAAATAAAACAACACATAAGCTTTCCATGTCAAAAAAACGTCATACAATTACGTCTAATTAGCTACTTATACGCACAATACGACGAAAAGAAAGACAACAAAGATGCCAATTACCCGAGGAGTCGAATTCAGCCGACTAATTGTAGTAGAGCTCGAGCCCCATACCGTCGTGGATCTCGTAGTCCTTGAGGGTGATGTGATCCTTGTAGATGTTGTACCACTTCTGGATCCTGATCTTCTCCGCTCTAGTTCCGGTCTGAGCAGCAACCAGCTTCTTCAGGTCGCCGATGGTATCATCGTCGTTGCACTTCACCCTCACCTTCTTCCCCAGCCGATCGTTCAGCACCACCTCAATCATCTTCAGTTTTCTGTAGCAGCTCCGACGAAAAAACCAACCCTACTGTAAATCCGCACTTCGGTGGATGACAAGAGTAATGAACGCGGGACGGATGACTACTGAGGAGAGCAGAAAGAAAAGATGCTGTTATCAAGGGGTCCCGGACCGGTCATCGACCTGCGAGGGACCTGCTCCCGGTTTGATAGGTCTGACGGACCGGATCGCAGCAAAACTTTAATGTAATATATTCAGTAAATACTATTTAGTTTAAAGGGTAAAATACGAGTTTTCCCAATAAAGTTTAAATCAAATTTATGATTTTTTCTTAATGTTTAAAATTTTAGTCATAATATTTGGACATGATTACAAATTCTCTTGCCGTCTAAAAACTGTTTATTTTAACGGATTGAAAATCATGTGTCAAACACATGTTTGCTTAATATTTTGAAGTGACCAAACTACCCTCAATACCCATTTTCGGTGACAATCTTATTTATGCCCTCCACAACAGCAACCGTCGAAAATGCCCAACAACTCCCTACATTAACAAATCAATAGCTATCAATCAAATGAGAATCATCATAGAAGATTTCAATGAATTATGTGATTACCACACTGCCCCTCATCCTTAACTTCATAAACATCACCCTTTTCCCGCCAATCCACCGATTTAGGCAGCTCCTCGCCTTCTCTGTACGTATATCGACCACCATTTCTCCCCTTCAAAACTATTCTACTATTTTCCTTCTTCACGCCCAGGAAGATCCGCTTGTACTCCTCGTTAGTCATATAAGCATACCGGTTCAGCCCAACCTTGTACCTCCTACTCACGACGTTGTGTTTGTCGATGAAGCAAGGAAATTGAAACCTCCTGCAGTTCTCCTCTTCACCAGCACGATGAACAAGAGCACCGGCTCCAGGGGAAGAAAATCAAACAGGCCCTCCAGAAAATCGGACCGCCACCTTCATTTTCGGCCACTCGCCACAACAAATCGTTGCCCAAGTTCATACTTTACGATCCAATCCAATCCAGATGAACAAGACAGGACATTCTCAAACGATTGCCATAGCAATTTTCGGGACCGACCCAGAGTCAAAGCAATTTTGTGAAAGGAGGGTAATTTTGTCAATTTCCACCTTGAAATTACCAACGAATCCGTATGAAAATAACGGAGAAATAACGGTAAGGGGGAAATTTTCATCTTGTTCAAACATTAGAACTAAAATTTCAAATTTTAAAACATTAAAGCAGAATCTTAAATTCAACTCAAACTTTAGGGAAAACTCGTATTTTACCTAAAAATATAAAAGTTAAAGTTAGGTTACGTTTTTTGGTATCTATAACATAAATTAAATTAAAATATTAATAACTTATAGAAGTTGCATTGTAAATGGTTACGAGACACTTCACTAGTAGTCTATAATCTCAACAGTAATTCAAGAGGTTAAATCTGTATCGAAACATATTTATTGACGGTTAGAGGACCGATGATGACCCAAAAATTCAATTTGAAGATTACTAAGCTCAAAATTACTTCATTTAACTTACCAAACATCATACTTTAGACATAATCTAAAATTACGTCCTCTATAAAGTCAACATACCAAGCACTATGAAAGCGAACAAGGTTGGAAGTCGGACCACATCAGCGATAAACTATATAGACAATGAACAGACATTAGACAGGGTCAAGCAGTTGGAATGTCAAAAGAGAAGAATAATAAATCTAGAAAAGGAATCCCCTTGAATGAATTGGGAATATACTTACCATAGAAACATAACCTTCAACAGTTTTAAAAAGAAAAAAGAATAATAAATAGCAATTAACAGTCCAAATGACAATGCAATCCCCAACTGTACACATGTTCTGCTTCCAGAATCAATCCCTTTCTTCAACCAAAATTGGGGTCTGAGAAGAGGCCAATCACACCCGAGACATCAAACCGACGGTAGTCTCTCACTCCGACACAGCAACCTCATGCTCAGTCGCTCTCCAGCAATTTGTGTCATTTAATTCCTTCCTCACTTCCCCCTCATCATCATGGGCTCCGTCTGGGGTAGCCTTAGGCGACAGTTCCTTCTTCATGGGACCCGCTTCCCCAACTATCCCTTCCTTGAAAGCATGGTCCATTGCCTTCTCAATGACCTCCACACCCACAAATTCAACATCTTCCTCAGACATTGACGGAACAGCAGTGGAAGTGGTTTCAGTAGGTGAAAAGCCATTAGGGAGTGCAGAGGATTCTCCATCTTCATCGGGAGGGTTGGTCAATGGGTTCGGGGTTGGCCCACCAACCTGTACATCTGAGTCGGTGGATGTATCCTCACTTTCGTGAACATTAGAGGAGTCTGAAGAGGTTGCTTTTGGAGGTTCTTTGGTCCCAGGCCACAACAACTCCTCATCTTCTCCAACCACCACCTCGTCATCATCGTCTTTGCTTACTTTGCCAGATTCGTTGTTCAAGTTGATATCATCCATCATCTCTGAAGCTGATGCCTCAGCAGGCGCATCCTCTACTCTTTCGTCTTGGAAGGCAAACCAGTCGGAGTTTGTGAACAAGCTACTGCGCCATCAGATGCAATAGGTGGAAAAAAAAAAGAGTTAGATCAGTTGACAGACAAGCACCAAATAATGTATCTGTATTTTTCTATGCTAATACCCCATTTATAAAGGGAGCGATTCCTCCACATTTGCTCATACAAAATGTTTAAATTCAACAGAAAAGTGAAATTAAGACTTGAACTCATGAACCATGTATATAGATAGAAAGGTAAGGATATCGTGAACAAAGTTAACTTTGAAGGGTTTTTTTAATGTACACTATTTATGGTTACTTTAATATTGTTAAAGAAATTACGTAAACATGAATGGGCGTGGCCCATGTTGCCGCTTGTTTAAATAAGATCTAAGCTGATGATGTTTGGATATCGTGAACAAAGTTAACTTTGAAGTTTTTTTTTAATGTACACTATTTATAGTTACTTAATATTGTTGTTAAAGAAATTACGTAAACATGAATGGGCGTGGCCCATGTTGCCGCTTGTTTAAATAAGATCTAAGCTGATGATGTTTGGAGGAGAATGGCCGAAAAGAGAAGAGGGGGGGGAGATGAAATCTAATCCTTGTAAGAACTGAAAAGAGAGGGGGAGACTGAAAAGCACTGGTTCAGAAACTCACCTCCCGTGATCATCTCCAAATCGGAGGGATGATATTACAACTTCAGCAGATTCGTCATCAAAGTACACATCCTGCATATCAATGGTGAAGTAGATTATCACATCAAACTAATATATTCCTTAGCAATAAAGTAGGCTCAGGTTCTTTTCTTTTGATGGGCGGAGAGTTGTGGTTTTCTCAATCAAAGCTAAATGTAAGGTCAGCACAGCTAAACCACCTGCAACTGCAATCATCAATAATATTTTTTTCATCCCAGCTATTATGCTGAAACGAATAAAATAGAATAGCAAGGCCAGATGTTTGAACTGATTACCTCATCGTCACGATCAAGAGATCCAGGATCCTGCCACCATGACAATAAACGATGTAAGTTTGGAACACAAATGAAATTAAGCACATGAACAAAAGTAGGACATACCTCCTCAGCCTCCTCATTCCCATAGATTTTGTATCTAAAAGCCTGACTTAGGTTGTTAGCAAGGGCTGCTACATCATAATCTCTGTCGTGAAGGTCATCATCGTCACTGTCCCGCGTCCCTTGTAATGCAGTTGGACGTCTATCATGGAAGAATAAACCCAATAGGTTGATATCATTAGCAAATTCTGAACTCCAATATTGCTGATTCAGATAACTGAGTACCTAAATATGTTGGCCATATAATACACAACTCCTCAAGAAATGAAGAGCGAGAACAAGAGATTACCCGCAAGTCCAACGATAAACATTTTCCACAGCATTACGACTCTGCAAGACATTTGCCTGCCATTCACCCCATTCGGTGTTTCCCTGAAAATGACCGTACTTTTAATTGAATGACAATTGAGTAGAGTTATTTGTTCTCTGTCTAAAATCAGCAGAAGGAAGTTAATAGCACCATAAAATTAGCCGTATCTAACATATATGATCATAGCAATTATAGAAGATATAACAAGGCCTAACAGAGGAGAGAAGGTGGTACAATCAGAAATTTCCTGCAGTTAGAGTGCATCAAATGGAAAATTGAGCATGGATTTGTTTTCAAACAGCAGATGGTGCAATTTGAGTGTATTTAAGGTAGCTAAATATTACAGCTCTACATAGAGCAGAGTTATGAATATGTGAAATGCATTCACCTGAAGAAATTCTCGTATCTGGGAATTGTTGCTGCTGAGCTGGACAAGCTTATTTGAGATGCGTGTGATGTGCCCAATATTCCCTGCTCGTGGGGCTTGTTTATTGGGTGCAGGAAAAATTGGCTACAAAATCAACAATAGTTATACCAACAATCATTTAGCAGACACTGTACAATCTGGAAAGACTTTCAATTCAATTGCATCAATTAATAAGGGTAGGGAATAGAGTGAGTGGATAGATTGAGACATAGAAAATTGCTGATTAACATTAAGATACCTGGTTAAGATCAGTAGAAATGACTGAATGTTTTTCGATGTTGAGAATTTGTCCAAGCAAGTTACAATCTTCAAACAAATGACGGACAATAGTTTCATTCTTGCTTTCCAAACATGATGTAATGATGCTCTCTACTTGGTGATGCAATGCATTGTTGAAACTATACCTGCATTATGCAACAAACAAATGCATCAGATAAAGCTGATATGCATTAAATTCAATAAATAGCTGACACAATGAACCCAAAACTCACTCGAAGAAAAGATCAACAACTCTTCGTATAGCTCCCGAGTTGATGAGTTCCCCCTCTGCACCTTCATTGCAAGTCCTCATTAACACCGCAATGAACTCAACAATCTGGTACAAAAGGGAAAAGAATTTGAATCAATATCTCAATGTTAAAACAGGTACTACCTAAGATATATATATATATATATTGTTAAATTGTACATAGGGATGAGTCACACCACTCATACAACTTGGGTTCCATCCTAAAACGAATTGATGATAGGAGGAGTTTGTCAATTTATATATATGGTACTTCTTTTTTATCAAATCCATCGGTGTATGATATATTCCTGATGGTGGGATTTCAACACTTCCCACACTGTGACTGCTCTTTTCATTAAGGCACAGCAACGACACTTTTAATCCAAATGGATTGGAGCTTAATTTAAAAAAAAAAAAACACTCCCACATTGAAGTTTGGTCAGGACAAATCCGATACATGGGAGTAAACGGGAACAAACACAGTCCACAAAGGGAAATAACACAATCCAACACCGTCAATCGGAATCGGGCTCAGATACCATGTTAAATTCTACGGGCCCAATGAACAAACAAAGGGCAATCACTTATACAACTTGGATTTCATCCTAAAACTAATTGGTAAAAGGAGGGAGCCAATTTGTATATATGGTGCCTAATATCTTTGTCACTCATCGGTGTGGGATCACACTTCACAATGGAAACTTCAACACACACATATTATATATATATATATGATATGTGTGTATGTGTATGTATTTAACAGACCTATATACTGCCTAACGGATATTAATATCAATGCCTACATTTCTTCTGATAAAAAGATCAAGAAGATTTTGTAACAATCAGATAAATGACCTTCAGCCGATGCTTCCCAAGAGGTGGCCTCAACTCTCCATAAGTTGTAGGCAATGTATTCTGATCAGATGATACATTCAGCAGCATAAGCAAGTCACCTGCATTATTAGGTTCTATAAGCATAGTGAAGGCATTGTTGAGTTCATTCAAGCACAAAAGGGTAGCTCCACAATATTTTCTAACAAGCTATTTGAAATGCAAATTGCAACCGAAAAACATCTGGTATGATGTCAGATATAAACAAATATAGATTACTCTTTTCAAGTGTCGACCTGTAGAGAAAGTTTGTCATATCATCTGATCTCAACCATGAAACTACTGCCAGTCCAGATTCCAGAAAAGGTCACCACAAGATGCACTTTAATGCTTACCAAGTTTGGGCAGCATAGCAGTTATAGTCTCAGGATCAATAATAATTGGTGACTCAAACATGTTTTGACTTCGGAAAGAGTGAAAAAGTGGAGAAGAAAAGGCTGCTCTTCTTGGGTCCAGTAACGAGATGCATACAGAAAGTGAATGAACCAGGCCTGATTTTGAGTGTGAATCTTCCAGAGCATGATTGAATATTCTTTCAACAAAGCTGCAAGCAGAAATTATTCAATGCAAAAGTTCCATATTAATAAAAGGACATAAAAATAAATATACTGAAAAGGAATTAGCAGAAAGATGACATTCAATTTCAAATGAAAACAGGTTAAAAGATACAGCACCTTGGACTAGCGAGCTTCGTGGCCAAGGCTGATGGGGCATTTCGAGTTATAGCACACAAAGTTTCGGCTGCATTAGCATGAACTTCAGGAGTGGTCTGTTTCATATCAAATTAAAGTCAGGTCCACAGCTATGGTCCAAGCCAGCAATGAAACCAAAGATCCTCATCTTAAAAAATTACTTCCTATTTCTAGAAGAGAGCACACAACTAGCAGTGGAGTACTTTCACATGCATATGCTACTTTTTCAAGAAAATCCAGGCACAAAGTTGACCATATTGCATGCATACACCCATAAATTCACTTAAAGGATGTGAGATCCATAGCAATAAAAAGATGGCCTCTAAATCGGGTTTTACATTTTATAGCTGTCTGGGTAGCACCACTTCTATAAGAAGTTCAACCATTAAAACAATGTGGTGCAAAGTGAAGAACAGACAAATAACAAGCATATTTCCACAGCTTATAATATTTTATTATGTGGAGACCATGAAATCAGTGTATTATAGTAACTATAAGAAGAGATGGAACAAAGTAACATCCGCTTAATAATGTTATTCACTATTCTAAAGTAGCAAAATGGCACTTACAGTGGGACTGAGTTTGTCAATGATCATTTCTAGAAGATTACTATCAGCCAACCATTGCATCACATCCATAAAATTTGGATAGACATGATCATCAGCACCTACCAACCTCACCAATACCTGATGGATGCATCCAAAAAGAATTAGATTGCTGGCCAGAATTAGTTGTATTAAAAAGTAAAACATCACCAATAATTGAAACTAATTAACTTATATAATGGACAACCCATGCGAATATCAAATTACAAAGGACAAAAAATCAGGTGTGCAATATTGGCAATACAAATTCATCTGAAAGGCTTCTATATAAGTCTGAATGCCAAATCAGTTCCACACAAAAGATGAAATCAACATCATCTAAATTCCCATACCTCCATGATGGATGTAATTCCTATTAGATCAACCAGCTGATGCAGAACATCTCTGTGTTCCTATAATATCAATGGGCAAGAAGTAGATAAATGTTAATTACAAATACTTAAAATATCAAAACACCAAATTTAGATATGTATTACTTGGACAAATTGCCAACATCATTAATATAAAGTACAATTTAGTCACCTGAACATAGTTCATAAGGGGTACAGTCTTCCGCAGCATAAGACATACAATGACCTGTGAAGCATGGAATAGGTAAGGGCAGTAATAATACTGCATGAGTGGAAAAATAGCAAACTACCAATCAAACAACTCCACGGCTTTGTCCAATCATACCTTACTGAAGTACCCAGCAAGCAAGGCACTATGAGTACGGTTTGGATCCAAGAAGGAGAACAGCAAGTCCATTAGCTGCATGCATTTCCAAAAATAATAACGTTTCTTGTCTGCTCTCAATTATTTAAGAATGGAAAATACTTTGAAATATAAATACAATAGAAAAGACACCTCTTCCTCCTCAACTAGTGTCTTAAGAATTACATCGATTTCACACGTGAAAATCTCACTGGCAATAAATGGGAACCTGGAAAAACCAGTAGATATGTTATCACAATAGATATCTGAAGTATTATTGGAAACATCCAAAACAAGTAAATACATGACAATAATAAAGCAATCAACTGCTATTTTTTTATTGCAAAGGAGACATACTTAAAAGAACGTTTGTTGTCAGCATCTTCTGGATGTTCTTCAACAATGTAGCGCAATAACTGCTCCACCTGTGATCTTTCTCGCAGACTACAAAGGAAACAATTATGAGCATTGGCTGCGTGGCAGTAGTCAATACAGTATTCAAACATACCCAATGGTAAATTCATAGTGATAGTTGAAACCAGTAAAACATGAGAGTAGAATTACAAATTAACAAGACGGCCATTCAAAGCTTTGCATTCTTGAATGATGTCCTCTTCATCCAAAAGCTCTTCCAGGGTGAAATTCTCCTTGTCAAGTACAGATTCCACCTAGAAAACAGTTCATACGAGGAAACCAAGATCAGCAAGCCCGAACAATAAAATATTCCCTATAAAAAATTAAACCTTGATTGGAGAAATCATTTAGGCCACTTAATCGCGTTCATGAATAAACTGAACAAACAGATTACGTCACGGAGCTTTAACCGCTTCACAGATCCACTGAGAAACTTACAGCAGCAAAATAAGAAAGCCTCAAAAAACATAACAAGCTAAAGCATAGTATCAAGTTACTCTAATTACAGGTGCATCAACTTTTCCAAGAGGTCAACTGCATGTGCAAGTTTGACGATCTGGAGAGGCGGCCAACACTTAATAGGTTCAATCCAGTTAATGCAAAACGAACCACAATTGACGCCATTAAGTTGCTCGAGCAAGACAATTAAACCGTAATTTTCATTTTTCCTTGATGGACAGTGGTTGTGCATCGAAGAATCCATATGCAATAAGAGTACTGATACAGTATGCAATTAACTCACAGGAGAGGTAGTAGACAAGGCACTGAGTTTCCAGAACATCTCGTCGGATGAGAGCGGAAGCGCGATAATTCAAAATAAGATTTCAAGGCAGGGCAGTTTAGATCTGTAAAACCCTAGGAATGGCAACAAAACCGAGGGTCAATGAATGAGTATAGTAGCTCGACGACGGAAAGAGGTGGAAGAGAGTCTTGTGTAGGAGCTCGGAACCCTAATTTCTGAGAGGAGATCAGAAAGTAGGGATGCCACGCCGCGAAGATAATTAAATTAAAAATAATAAATAAACAAACGATGAACAGAACAGAACAGAACAGAAGGGTGAGCTACCTTCCTATAATGGAAAAATGAGTGCTGTAGAGGAGGGAGTGGTGCAGAGGCTGAGGAGTGAGGGGTGATATTGTCAATGCTCACAGCTGTCTCTGTTCATTATTTTATTTGTTATTATTATGATTTTGAACTTTGAACGGTTTGACTTTGACCTCCTTCGTGTATTAAGAAAAAACATTCTCTTTTGTCAATAAAATTCTACCGTTAATGTGTAAACCTTGTTAGATGATTTAAAGTTGTCGAGATCGTACCTCAAAGGACGTGTGTCATGTAGAAGTAAGGAATAATTAAGAAAAAACATTTAGTGAATAATTAAGAAAAAACAGTTCCGGATCATTTACTCTTATTAGTCACTATTTTAACATGTGAAATGACAAAATTACTTCTATCATTCAATTCTTTCACCTGTAAACTATTCTTCACTTGTTTGAATCAATCACTAACATTTCTTGCCTTCGGTGGAACTCGATTGGAACCTAGTAGCAAAACTTGATCGAGTGGAACTTGATTGTGTCTCTAGAGGCTCCAACAATAGTTCCAATAGCATAAGTGAATCAATTCGGATCCATTTCTTCTTCATTGGTGGTTTCATCAATATAGTTTGATTTATTCTTCTTTGAACCTCTAAAATTGATTTTTGGGTTCGACTTGTACCCAGAAAATCGATTCTAGATTTGATTGGAACCCATAAAATTGATTTTGGGGTTCAATTGACACCCATAAATTGTTTTCTGGATTCAGACAAGATGGAAGAAGAAGAAATCAAACTTGATTAAGGAAACGCATTACTGAGGAAGAAATGGAACTGAAATTGTTTTCTGCGTGAGAAACTAAAACGATGGTGGGGTGGGTTTACAGTTGAATAATATGTTGTTGATTGGGGTGGCTTTGTTCATTATCACTTTCAGAAAATCTACTTTAGAATTAATGTTGTTAATTGGGGTGAGTTTAAAGATGAATAATAAATAGAGAAATTCTATCTATTGTGACAAATATTTGGAGGTATTATTAAATTTTATATAAGATTGAGTTAAATTCAATGAACAAATGCAAGACTAATTATTTTATACAACTTGAATTTCACACTAAACACAAATTCGTAATAAGAAAAATTAGTCAAATTGTACCATGAAAAAATTAATAGGTATGAATTTGTTTTACAACTGTCTCATTCTCGACCAACTCGTGACTAGTTGTGTTCCTTCCTTTCCTTGTACGATGTGGTTAGAGATAGTTTCCTCCAAGTTAATGTCGCTCATTTCAACGTGTATTCTAGTAGCTTAACATGTTTATTCTCTATAACATTCGTACATTTGAAAAAATATTTTACCTCATATAACCAATTTATGAACACTTAAATGTCCATGTCACTAGTGAAAGTAGGAATATATATCTACTTTCAAACGGATTCCATTGGCGCATATATACCGTCGTGACTCATTACATCCAACTCAATATCACTCCAAGTAAAGATAAAGTCAGTAACTTTTTTCAATAGGTAGAGAGAACCAATGAAAAAAAATTAAGAGGACAAATGTAAAACTTTAAAGAGATAAATTAGAAATTATTATATTTTTTAAAGTTAAATTTACACCATTAAAAGTTTAAGAATTTGTGACTGACTCCGAGCAAATATGTTTTAGAGTAATCATCCTTGAATTCTTCAAAATCATCTGCGTAGTTATCTAATCATCGTGGATTTGAAGGAATAGATTTTGATATATATACGATGACTAAGATAGTACTAAATAAATAAGAAAAACTATAATTTTGTCTACGTGTTATTCACAATTATGTGTTGCTTGATATGTCTTATGATTTACATAGTATATGTAGAAGATATAACACACACAAGTGTAAATATAAATGAAGTACCAAAATGTTACGAATGAAAAATTAAAGTTTAATTTGTGTAAGATATAAATATAATTGTTAAAGAGATATCAATTTACTAATTAAAAGCATAAAATAATATATGAATGGTAGTTAGTAATTTGAATATTTTTAATGTTAATATTTATGTTACATCATACAATTTTTATTATCATTTTAGAAAAAGGTCGTAAAATTAGTTCATCTACCAATAATTATAAAACCATACTCCAAAAAAATAAACCTCATCTATTAATCTATCTATTCTATATATATATTAATTTGGTTAAGATATATATAATGTTGACAAGTAAGTAAAATAAAATTTTCTAATGAATTCTGTTGGTCCACCTAAATTGTATGTTACAATTACATATGTGACATCATATTTTTGTACATGTGGACACTTTCAAATTGCTCCAAAACACCACATTGAACCTTAAAAACCGTTTCATTTTATCATATTTATTACAAACAAATTATTCAATAATTTTTATTTTTTTTCAAGCTTAGTTATTTTACATTTTTTTATTAAAAATATCTATAGATAATTATGGGTTTTTAGTACGTTTTATTCACAAATCTATATTTGTAGGTTTTAAAGTTGTAATTAAAAATTGATTCATTAGGATTTTATTAATTTTAATATATTAAATTTCTAATTAAAAATAATAAATTAAATATATCTAATTATAAATATGTTTAAAATTTATCTATATGAACTAAAATTATAATTCTCATAAATAATTTTTAAAAGATGCACCTTTTTTATATGTTCATACTTGGTAAACAAAACATGTAATAGTTACTATATAAGTAGAATGATTACAATTATTAAAACACGTATATTCAATTTAATATTTGTGACGAACATACAATAATAATAAATAGCATAAAAATTCATTTGAAGAGCATGCATTAACTTCATATTATTACTTTTTATTAAAATTTTTAATATATATATATATATATATATAATAATAATATTTTAAATTTAAACAATTGGAGAACGTTTTATAAATAAATGCATAATGAATATTTATATATATTTTTTTCCATAAAAAATAACAATATATTTAATTATATATATGCAAAATTTTAAGAAGACACAATCAAGGATTTGCCGAATTCAGTATCTACCAGATCAACTTTTATCATTAGACAAGCTAGTGTAGTTGAGAACCTAAATCACAAATCTTCTACTTAGGCCTGAATCAAGCTTTCATTGAATTTTAATTCAGTTTTATATGACTTACCTGTGATATTTTACAAAATATTTGATTAAGTTTATAAAAGTAACAAATATGTTTAAAGGAAGGATTCAATTATCCTATTAAAAAAAACGTTAATAATGCAATTAGTGATGTAAAATATAAATTAATAAAGTTAATATATATATATATATATATTGTAAACAGTAAAATTGCCAGTCCAAATATAAAATGTAAATGATATCGGTCTATAATATATTCAACCTTATGGCGGTTTTGAAGTATTCAATCTTTTTTTTTTCCAACAGATTCGAATGTTTCTCATTTTTTATTTGGATAAACTACCACTTTGCCTTCAACTAGTTGGGTTAAAATTGAATTTTTTACTTAATGTTTAAAATTGAAAGTTTTGCTCCTTAATGTTTAACAATTACAATATTTAAAAGAGAAAACTATGAAAAAGATGTAACATGTTTGCCCGAATTTGTAAGTGATGTAACATGTTTTGTACGTGATGAAACATGTTTGTTTTTTGTGGTTTTAGATAAATTAAGTTTTTCCGTCCAAATCAGCATTTAACTGCAAATTAGTTGTTAACAACATGTTTGTTGTGTGTGAAATTCCTCAATTGCCATTGTGTTCTCCACTGATGTATACATGAGTTATTCTGGTCTTCTTTCCTGCGTCTCCGTTTTTCTTTCCTTCTTTCGTTAAATTGTTTCATATTGAGACCGAAATTGTTGAAATTGATCATCAGACTGATGTAATATGCATAACCTGATTGCACCCCCCAGACAATAAGCCATAGAGGGATGAGGGGCAATTTCCCCCTCAACTTTTGGATTTGTGTCAATTTAGCCCTAAAAATATATATTTATTTTCAATTTTGCACTTTAAATTCTTACATTTGTCCCATTTGAATTTTTTTGCTTTAACTATTTGCGCATAGACTAATTGTTGCCCTCACTAATCTAAATTTCTGGCTTCATCCCTGACACCCTCAATTCAATAAACCCATCAATTGTAGATGAAGAAGAAGGGTTGTCTTCTCCTCCTCTCAATGAAGCATTCTCCGCCTCCCAAACCGCCCCGATAGAGCTATCTCAAGTACGTATCATAATCTCAATTTGCAATTTGATATTGAAACCTAAATTGTATATAACTGATTAAATGTGTGGCTTTTGTTGGGATTACGACTTATTTTTCCGGATTGTAATTCTTCGATGGGATGGATGATTATGGAAGTGAGTTGCAAACTCTATTACTTGTAAATGTGATAGATTTTGCAATTGGGTTCTCTGTTTTGGCATCTGTCTAGACTACTTATAATGAATAATTACTGTGGTGTAGATGTTTCTCTCTTTATCGAGTTACCTCGTGGAGAAATTGAGGCAACTATGAGAATCAAGCTATATATATATTCAGTAAGATGTTTTTGAATTGTAAGACGTTCTATGATTGAAATTGTGAAAAAATGAAATTTTTGTTGATGGTTTAGACAGACAGACTCTTCAGAATGTTGTGTTAGGTGCAGTGATTAATTTGCTCACCAATC
The DNA here is from genome assembly GCA_946814005.1 of Chamaenerion angustifolium. Taxonomy (NCBI): domain Eukaryota; kingdom Viridiplantae; phylum Streptophyta; class Magnoliopsida; order Myrtales; family Onagraceae; genus Chamaenerion; species Chamaenerion angustifolium. Next base: position 29,476,765 of record OX328277.1, on the reverse strand, counting down.
ATAATTTACATGATGAAAAGAAAGGTGCACTTGCCACACAGTCGGAGATGAAGACATTGTAGGGTATGTTGGTTTCTTGCAAGAAAATGCAGGAGTCAGAGATTGCATTAGAAAGATCTTGCAGTGTGTTTCCACCTTCAAACACAAGACCCCTCACTGGGTATTTTTGGCGTTGTTATATCATCACTCTGCTATTGAGACAAGCAATTTTCTTGATTTTTCTTGTTCGTAGGAGGTAAAAGATGTTGATTACTGTTGTTGGAGTGTTTGTGGTACTGTTGTTTGCTGTAATCTTAAAATTGGTTATTGGTTGAAGTGTCTTAAGATGTGTATTTGAACTAGTTATGTTTGCTTAGCGGAGCGACTGTTGGTTAATGACGTTTATGTATTTGTTGGTTCCTAATGACATACATTTTGTAAGTGTTGGTGTTTTATAAAAAAAATGTTTGTTGACAAATTGAAAGTAGATATACTATGTTTTAACTTAATGGACAAAAAGTCTTTCAATAGATACAAACTGAATTCCACCTGCACTTCAAAACCTGTCCCATAAAAGACACATAACCAATTTCATTTCAAAAACAGCATATTTCCAAAGTTAACTGTCATTCACGTTTATAAAATACTAAGTTCACAAAACCACAAAACATAACCTAACACTTCAAAATGACAACATAAACGATAACATCCTTCATTTCAAAATGACAGACAAAATGATACCAACTAGTTTTCCAAACACGTCCTGCAGACAGAATATATTCATTGAGTTTGAGGTTGTGAATCTGGAACATACTCGAGAACAAACGTATCTGACTCTTCACCCAAATGAGTTGTCTCTTCCTCAACCTGACGTGCATTGCTCTTACCTTTACATTTGGTAGCTCTACTCTTGGATGGGACAATCAGTTCTTCTTGTGAGGCCCTTCCTCGCCTGACTCTTTTGGTGGATGGTTGCGTTGCATTAACGTCAGATTGAGGGGTATTGAGTTTCCTCCTTCAATGTCCGTTTTCGGATCTCCATTTGGTGGAACGTAGGTGATAACACCATCCATCTTCATACCGTAATAATTCAGGAGGACAACGACATTGAAGTAGACAAAAGCTTCGTCAGACATGTCCATGAAACAAAATTTGTCGTTGTAAACACCGTCTACCCAATTACTATCGTAGTGTATGTGCAGAAACCACTTCTCCATACCTGAATTTGACATTCTGCAATAACATTTTTGTCAGTAGTGAACCTTCAACACATAAACATACAAAGCCTACATTAAAAAAATACACCTTTGAGAAAGAAATACATTAAGCTAATGGTACCGATCAGAAAAACTATTCTAATGAGCATGATATAGTATATTGATAAACTTTCCTTAGTTGAATAAATATTGTGTAAGGATTCTATGTAGTATGTACCAACTCATTTTGCATCATGCTCACTACATATCTTCTTATTGTTCTTTACTAAATGTGATGTATGTTCATGGTTCTGCAGGACAATCTGAAGCTGAATCGTTGTAAGCAATTACTGTCAATACAAGAAGAGCAAACAACACACTTCGAAATTTAAACCTAAAATTGAATTTATAGAGGAAATCGGGGCTAAGGAAGTTACCTGATGCTGAGAAATCGGGGCTAGAAAGAACGACACAACCTTTCGCGCGGGTACGACAACAACAACTTGAACGAGGAACGGTTGACCGGGACGATTCACGAAATCAGTCCCGTCGTTTCGTCTGGAGAGTTTTCACGCTGGGGGAGTGCCAGAGAACTTAAGTAAATAAGGAAATTTCCACGAGCTAGGGGTTCAATCGACTTTCGGTGTGGAGGAGAAGCTTCAGGTTGAGGGAAAGGAGAATGACGTGACTGAGGAAGGTGGATAGACAACAAATGGAGGGAAATACAACCAAAGGTAGATCCGGAATGTAAAATATATATATATTTCAAACTATTACTTTAAGTTATCATGTGACTGAACTTAACAGTACAACATACGGAATGTGTAACGTTTCATCTAAAACCAACAAAATCAAGGACCTACATCCGAAAACATGTTCCATCAATTACAACTTTCGGAAAACATATTACATCTTCATTTTTAAAAATATTATGTTCTTTATGTAATTTTTAAATTATATTTTATTAAATTTGGATGAAAAAATTGATGGAAGCAACAAATTCGAAAGATTGTTAAATTAAGACTTGAAACTTTTGAAACCCTACATTAGAGAAAAACTAGATTTTAATTTAATATTAAGTGACAAAGTATTATTTTAATTTAACCATCAAAATATAGTATAAAGAAGTTTAAAATATTGATTCGAGCCCAAAAATAATATTTATGATTTACATTTTATCTCTTACTTACTTTGAGCCCTCTAGTAAAAAAAAAGTAAAGTTTTTTAAAAAGTAACCACTGTGCAAAAAGTGAACGGTTATTCCGTTAAGTTTCCGTCACATATTTCCGTTTGACTATCACGTGCAAGTCACGTGACCTAATTTAAAGACGATTTTACCCCCCTTTTATGTTTATGGATTATGATGTAGTAACAGTTAGGTAACAAAATGTCCAAACTAAAGTAACCGTTTAATAACATTCAAGAGAAGATAAAACGGCATTTAACAACTTCTCCACAAACATAAGTCACCACATTTGAAACCATTTCATTTCATTTTCTTCTTGAATATCTGATTCTCTTTGATGAAAATTCAGCTAAAAAAGCATCAAGTAGCATCAAACGAATTCATAATACATACAACAATTTTCTATTTTCTATATGAATATCTGATAAAGTTTTATCCGAACCTAGCTACAAAAATCAAGCAGCATCAACTAAAATTTGAAATTTTGTATGATTTTGTAATAAATCAACTGAAATTTTCTTCACCCTATCACATGATTCGTATTGTGAGGTGAGTATAGCCTCTTGCTAATAACTCCTGCTTCAGTTCTTGCTGATCCACTGCTCTTACAAGAGCATCGAAACAGGTCGTCTCCACTGTCACAAAGACAACTTAAAACCACATTAGTGCACGCATAACTGTTGATAATAAGATTTTCAGTTCATACCTAAACAAATCTAATTATTGAACTCAGACGAAACAAGGCTCAATGATGAAAAAACAGACAAGGCAACATATCAGATGCCCCTGAAATGAACACCAAGAAGAGAAATCAGCATTTTACAGCGCTTCAGATCAACTCATCACATCACAAGAGGTATTACTTGTGGTGAAAACAGAAGGTACCAAGGAAGTGGTATCAAAATTAGAAAATCTAGTGTCATAAAAGATGATTAGAAAGGATTAGTATCCATCGGAAATTCTGCTACTAGTTATTAACAAGTTATCTGTAGAGATGAGGTACTGTCATCTCATTAGCTTACATCTCAATCAATCATGCCTATGCTAACACATATTTGTACATGGGCAGGTGACATGTTAAATGCTACAAAAATCATGTGATTTATTACAGCCTGAAGAAAATAAATGTTAAATAGGGACTTGGCAGGTTAAACCACACCACTAGGAGGCGTCAAGGATGTACTACTGAATCAATTGAATAGTTATGTAATTTAAGCAATTAAGAGTCCAATTAGCTGTTTTTTTTTTGTCAATGAATATGCTGAGATATAGAAAAGAAGCTTCTCTTTTTCCCCCAAATGAAAAAGGAAATAGAACCAAGAATAAAATTCTGCAGATTCTCTTAAATCACACACTGCGAACCATATAAAATTAATTTGAACAGTAGCAATTGTTACAAAATACAGGAAACCTCCACATTACTCGACACACCACTAATCAATTAGATAATACCTAAAAAACGAAATCGCAAAAGGAGAACGATATCTAGATAGTGTAAATCTGGAACATCCACGAAAGCATCTGCTCCCAAGGACGCAGAATCAATGCATCACAACAGAAGCAAACTCGCACCAAAACCCATCGCAACTCCAGGAATGAAACGGACTTGGTGAGTGATTAGGGTTTATGCCATGATGAAGCTCAAACCAGTAACATCAATAGAGAGAAGATCGTGCGAAGGTACCTGGTGTCTGATCCTTTCGTTTAGAAATGGAAAGGCGTTGAATCTCCACGAAGCACAGAGGGGAAAGAGATAGAAGAGGGAGAAGTCGTTACTTAGGCGAGGTCCACCGTCCACCCCCCTTCGAGGTCCACCGTCCACCCCCCTTCGAAGGGGAGAGTACGGGAGAAGGAGAAGTATAAAGAATGATATATTAGTAAGTTTAATTTTGAAGAAGGTCACGTGCATAGTACATGTGCAAGTTTAACGGAGATAATTAACGGATGTAATCGTTCAGTCACATTTGTCAACATAAGTAACGGTTGAGGTCAAGTTTGAACCGTTCAGTCACATGTGCAAACATAAGTAACGGTTGAGATAACCCTAAACCCTAATACTAACCTATTTCAGGCTAAGAAGGGAGGTCAGGCATCTTGGACGTGGTCAAGCATACTGGAAGGTAGGAAGGTACTGCAAGAGGAGGGCATGTGGTGGGTCGGCAATGACGAAAATATACGAGTTTTTCAGGATGCGTGGATCCCGGGAATCACTGGACACAGGCTATCAGGCGGCGAACCAGAATCGGAGGAAAGAAATATGCGAGTGGCGGAGAATATGCGGAACGAGCACATGGGTTGGGACACGAGGAGGATCCAGAACCACATAACCGAGGCGGAAGACAACGTTATCAATGCCATACACCTACCACGCGACCGAACCTGGGATAGGCTAGTATGGCCTTCCTCGACATCAGGGATCGCCCATCCGAAGCTATTGTATCAGCGACTTATGGAGCGCAAAGAACCAGAGGCAACAAAGCATGCTTCCTCCTCACGAGCTCTCAGGCTAACAACGTAAAAACAGGTCTGAACAAGACCCACAATACCGAAGGTAAAACATTTTATATGGAAAAGTTACAATCGTGTTTTGCAGGTAATGGAGGAGCTGCATCGAAGGGGGATCAGTTCGACACCGAATTGTTCTTTTTGCGACCACATCGAGAAGGTGGAACATGCGCTAATGGAATGCAACTGGGTACGACCCATATGGTTCGGTGGAATAGGGGTTCGATGGGAAGGGACGACTCACAAACTGTGAACGGAGTTGATTCAAGAGTTCTTCGAGGTGGCAAGCAAAAATAATGGCGCGACGCGATTCTAAATACCAAAATCGAGACAATAGCGTGGGAGATATGAAATGAAAGATGTCGAGCATAAAATCAAAAAGAACGACCGCAGACGACTATGACCCTCGAACGTGGGTTACGACTAGCACAGGAAGCATGGGAAGTAAGAGAGCGGAACTGAGCGGAGCCACGGAGCAGTACCAGAGAATAGAGCAATCAAAGATGGCAGCCACTAAGAGAAGGCACAGTCAAAATAAACTGTGATGGAGCATGAGATACGAGAAACGGGCAAGGAGGCACGGGGATAATTGCAAGAGACGAAACAGGAGCCATGATCGATGGAAGAATTTCATCAACATGGGACACATTGACGATAAACGTAGAAGCTCGTACGAGCCTACAAGCAGCGGAGCTAGCGAAAAACAATGAATGGACATAAGTTATCATTGAGACGGACTCTGTGCAACTCATCCAACAACTGGATAGGTCGGCAAAGGAGGAAGATTGGAGACTGAAAAACATCATCAACACGATAAAGACGATAGCAACACAAGTAGAGAAAATCTCATGGAGATGAATAAATCGAAAAGTAAATAGACGTGCGAACTGGATTGACCGACAATTCAGGAGAGAGATGAGTTTGGTAAATTGATTATGTGAACGAGCATCAATTTTAATGAACCATACAAATCCATACAATTTTAATGAACGAGCATCTACTTCTTATTGATGATAGATAAACCATACAATTTTAATGAAGAGTTTTTTTTGGCAACAAGTCCTTTTTCTTGTGACTCCCCCCACCAAATTTAAGCTTCTTCATCTTCCCAATTGCTTCCTCTTTCAATCCAATCTGTTTCCCAACTCCATCGAGCTCAAACTGCTGTGAATCTAAGGTGTTCCGTCGCTTTTCTCGATGCATATCGAGTTTCAGGTACTGCTGTTCTATCTCTGCGCTTTCTATTCTGTGTTCTAATTGCAGTTCAATCCGAACTTGGTTTGCATATGCGTAGTGCTCATGGTAGAGTTCTACAACCGTGTTATTTATCCGTCTGGAGTCTCATAATCTCTAATTGTATACGTAGCTGTAAGTTCGGGAGCAATTTCAATGATTTGCTTTGGTCGATTCTCCGTGGAGAGTTTCTTCAGTGAACACGAAACGGTTTACGTTGTTTAGCTTTAAGAGTTTGTAGTGGAGTGTGGTCTATTGAGCTAATAGAGGTGCCGTTAAGCTCCACAGAAGTCAGAATATGTTTCAGGCGAGGTCATATGAGTATAAATTTGGTAGAGAAGTTGGTGCGAAGTGATTGTTAGTGAAATTGGTCATGTTGGATCAGGTATGGAAATGATTTGAGGTGAAGAGATGAATATGAGCCATGCTTCGATTCACCCTGTGGAGGATCCTTCTACTACAGAAGGTCAAGCTGCAAATGCAGCACCGAGGGCGAGGATGAAGGATATACAAGGCATGCCCGCCACTGCTGGGGGGGTGGCCTTACGTCTGTGTCAGTTTCTGTTTGCATCCGCTGCACTCTGTGTCATGGCCACCACCAATGATTTTCCTTCCGTAACTGCCTTCAGGTAGTAATGTAATACACAACTTTCATTTTGAATATGAAAAGATTTAGTTTCTAGAATTTGTAGATATGCCTTTGCATAGTACTTCTGCATCCTAGTATTTTGTTGTCAAAGAACTTCAACAAAGTGAGTGGCACTGATTTGTCTCCTCAACCTCTGAAGTTTCTGTAGTTGTAATACAGCTAAGAATGAAGAACTTTTAGTAATAAACAATGTGGGGGCGGTTGAATCATCAGCTATTACATATAAAAAATGTCAATTGGTTCTATAAATGGTCTGTTAGGACTTGTCGGGTCAGTTTTGGAATGAGCCGCTGAAATGCATCTAAGGCCAAGTGAACATGTCCCTTTTTAGTCCTTGGTCTGAGAAATTATCTCGAAGAAACGCGTACGCAAGTATAATTGTTTTTGAGGCTTCAGTAAGCATTTTTTCATCTATGTATTTGCATGTTTATGTATATATCATCTCAGAATGAATATCTTGGGTCCATGTCTTTTATGGCCCATAACACTTTTCTCTAAAATAAGTGAAGTTTGTACTTGCCTGCTATTACTCCATTAACTTGCTGAAGGTGTTTCGGCATGATCTTTCTAAGGGTTTAGTTCATGCCCTGATTATGGATTGCACCATGTAAAGGCTTAGGATGTTCTTAGTTCCAAGAGCATTTTTAGGAGAGAAAGAATGGAGGGGTCCGTCCTACCCCAAAATCTAGTCTTTTATTATTTCCTTGCAATTGCTTTGATTTGGATGTTTGATATTGTATGTTGTGTTTTTTGTCTTCTCATAATTTATTCAAGGTTACTAAAAGCATAAAACCTGCACAAGGAATTAAATCCCCTCTTTATTTAAGGGCAGGATACAATACAAACACTTGCTATATGCATTCATGTATACATTTGTAGAAGGTGCAAATCAATTATTGCCTGAAACCACACAAAAACATGAATTTCTCCAATACACGTTGTCTGCTTATGAGATTTCTTTCTCTATATTTAGTATTTACTACCACAATTTCAAATTCATTTACAGTTTTACACATCCATTGTTGTATCAGATACCTTGTTGCAGTTACTGGCTTGCAAAGCATATGGAGCCTTTTGTTGGCAATTGTTGACATCTATGCATTACTAGTTATGCGCTCTTTGCAGAATCCTCGGGTGGTAACGATGTTTACAGTCGGTGATGGGGTAAGACACAAGCATTATAATTTCTGAAATAACCTGTAGTGCTTAGATCGTTATGCACCATAAGGATTTTAAACTAAAGTACATGGAATACCAATGTTGACTGTATAAACTTTTATTTTTTGGGCAAAGTATTAACTATTACACTTGCTATGGCTACCAACTTCTAATCAAATTGTTTCACCAAAACCATGAATATAACCTTTTAGCTGGTGCTCTCCATGATACAAAAGAAAACGGAACAATAATGTAATAGAGATATTTTATTAGCTGCAAATAGAGACAAAAGAGTTGTTTTTGAAGAGATGTCGTAATTCAGGGATACGAGAATGGTCATTTTCTTTGTTGGTCGATTATCTGTGATCTTCCTCCGGAATCCCATTTATAAGTATATTTTTCAAGCTTAGCAAGCAGCCAGAAGGGCTGGAGTGGTCTTAGACTCTTTGACCATGAGTAGTAGTAATATATGGGCCAATCAATCTATTTAAATACAACTACAACTGGAACCATATCTCTGCTGTGGCTCCTCCATTCAATGAATGTACTTTTCCACAATGTGTTCCGACTTTTGTTGCACAACTCTTGCAAAACATTCACTAGTCTCTATCTCTCCACAACTGATACTAATTAAAAATTGCAAACTTCTACAATGCAGATCACTTCCACTCTGACCTTCGCCGCAGCATGTGCATCAGCAGGAATCACAGTCCTCATCGACAATGATTTAGACAGCTGCGCGAAGAACCACTGCGCACAGTTCGAAAGTTCCACTGGCATGGCTTTCATTAGCTGGTTTGTCACTTTACCGTCTTTCTTTTTTAACTTTTGGTCATTGGCCTCACGGTGACATTACACCCAAAGCCACGATTGTGCTATAAACAGACTATGAACTGCATTTTGCGTGCATACTTTAAGCTTCAGTTCCTCGAGTATTTGTTTAGGAGTTAGATGAGACTCTACGTTTAATTATTTGGAAGTTGGAGAAGGAACTTGTTTTCATGATGTGGCATATATTGTATGAAGTGTTGGACGTTTGAATCTGTGTCTCTGCTCTATGTAGACTAGAAGTAGAACCGGAAGTTTTGGATTTTATAGTATAAAATGGAGTTTCTTTAGTGTTTTGAATTTCCACTAGACAGATAACAGGAGGGGGTATGGTATGGAATTGATGGACCACCATAACGTGACCCTGACTTGACCTAATTAAATGTTCACTCAGAAAGGTGGCTGGGTGTATTAATTATGGTACCCATTATTTATTGTGCTCTTGAATACCTCCTTTGTTTTCTTCTTTCTCCATCTCCTTGGCTTCTGTGATTCCTAGACTAAATCCACCGAACCCAATCCTAAAATACCCTCATGGTTTGTTTAAATTACCACATGAAATTCTTTCTGTATGCAACGAAAAATATGTGGTGCAAGGCAAACTATAAGGAGAAGAAGATTTAAAGCCACCACAGAAAACATAGACCACAGCAAAAAAACACAAACCTAAAGACATAAGGAACTGGTTCCACAGTAATTTCTTTTGTACCCTCAAAAAAACAAAACACATCAGATCTTGAGTTCTTTCAAATCCTGTACTACTACTACTTCTGCAACCTCTGATCCATTCCCATCATCTGTGTCCGCTGTCTTCCCTAACTCTTCAACTGCTGAATCAGTTGAGGCACCCACGGTAGATTCTTTCTCAGTCACTTCTTGGCCTTCCTTCTGAGCACCGGGTGCATCTTCTTTCTTAGCTACTGGAGCTGTAACAGGAGGAGCTTCCTTGATAGAGATGATCTTCATGTGCGACAGTGACGATACTTTCTGAGCATAGGGCCTGTCTTTGTCTTCTTTTACAGGCGGAGCAGCAAACACCGGGACCGCTTGCCTAACACTGACGGGCGGTGCCATCCTAACTTGTGGTGGTGGTGCAGAGAACACCGGGATCATATTCCTGATAGTCACTGGCGGTGCCATCCTAAATGGTCGGATCGGGACATAGGGGGCTGCTCCCGGTGCAGGGAACTTGTGGGGTCGAGCTACCCGACTCTCAAGAGGTGAGGACTCAATTAACGATGAAGATGAACAAGACAGCGGGTGTCTGAGATTCCTAGGATTGGACCTTTGGCAGATCAGAGGCAAGATCTTTGACGTGGGTGCGGATTGCGATTGGGGGCTGGTGGGTCTCAGGCTTTGGGAGGGGAATTTCATCGTGAATGGGATTGACCCGGATGGTGAGCTGGCGAGTGCTGCCTTTTCCTTCATGCGGTAGTTCAGTAAGGCTCGTGCTATAGTTATTTGTTCAAGCTCATCATTGTTCTCTGGTTCAGATGAAGAACTTGCTGCTGTTTTCGCCACTGCAAATGATACAAAATTGAATCAATATTCAGTATACAATATTGAAGTTAGCCAAAATCTCAATAATTAGCAATTATACATTAGTTTGCAAAAGAAGAATGTGATCCTACCCGTCTCCATCTACCGAATTGAGGTTCCTACTCATTATATTGCTTGATCATAGCCAAACCTACATTCTTTACACTCTTTGATGTTTCATATGATAAATGGGTGAGATTCTAGCACACCAACATTTTCTTTTTGGAATATCGACCCATTTTAAAATGTTTTTGAACGAGATTGCAGAAATTTATTTGATTAAGCAATGAAATAAATTAATTCATTTTCAAAGACAACCTCATCCTGTTCAAGCAGAGAAAGAGAAAGGCCTTACACTGTTTTAAGGATGTCCAAGCAGCCAAAGCAGCATTCTTCTCTGCTTGTTTCTTGTTCTTGGCGGGCTCGCCAGTGAATATGATCCCTGCCAACTCTACCATACCTGTAAACACAGGGAGGTGGCCGAGTCCCGACCTGTATGTTGTGTACTGCGGCAATGGGGCCCCAACTCTCTGCGCAATCTCCTGTAAGAGGTTCTTGTAGACACCGGTCTCGTCCTAATTCATGACAATATCAACAATTAAGCTTCCATTCCACCACATAATCAACTTTACTCTCAAAATGAATCAATTTTAGTGACCAACATTCTTGATTTGACCACTGAGAAATGCAGTGCATTTTGGAAAGAGGCCTAATGGAAATGTGGAATTAATGTATCATCTGCTCCAGTGAAGAGGCATCGGATTCCTGTGTCTCTCATGATTGGACGAACGAATACAGCAAATACATACTCTTAAGAAATCACAGCAATGTGATTCATGAAACAGACTCAAAGATTATAGCTAAGCAAGAAAATGATTTCATGGATTCTCGGCAACAAAAGTTGTTTTTTTAGAAAATTATATGGTTTGATTCGGAATCAAATTTTAATTGCTTCATCCTCCTATCTTCTACATTAGGAGCAAGACACTGTATTGAAAAATTTTAGCTCACAGTTATTTTTAGCAGAAACAAAGATGACCAGAGTGAGGACGCAAACGCAACTGCAGCTTCTATGGTTCTTGACCAGTTCCACGGGTCGCCTAAGTTGGAATCGGAACCCTAATTGGCCGATGACTCGGTAATTTCAAAATGTAGTGGGAATAAAGCTTACGAAAGCTCAATTAAGCTAGAATTAGAGCCCGGCACACGTTAGCAGGACCTGATCGACCGGAGAAGGATGAACTCCTCGTCGGTGATAGATCAATTAGCCAGGGAAACAAGTAAAATACGAGAGAGAGAAAGAGAGAGCTCACGAGGATACGCGCGGCGAGGGAGTAAGACGGAGAGCGAGTGGCGAGGGAGTTGAGGGCGACCTCGGCGGCGGAGTGCTCAGCCTGACGAAGAGTAGAGCAGTATTGTGGGCTCTCGAAGGTCTCTCCGTTGAAATTGACGGTGGCCTTGAACCGCGGCGCATGGTCCGGACCTTCTCTGATACACGCGTAGGAAGGGAGGTTGAAGCAGCTACGCTGCGCCAGCTCCTGCAGCTGGTTCTTGTACATTATTCGTACTCGCCGTCACTGTCTTCCCCTCTACTCCACTTCAGTCCCAGATTCTTCGTCACTTTCTCTCTCCTGTATACCCCCGCTATCCGTCTGTTCCGATTTCAGATGGATCGGGCCGGAGCTCCGTCAAGATTTCCGTCCAGAGGAGAGTGATGGTGCTAGAGAAAAATCTGTTTCTTCTTCTTCTTCTTCAGTTTGTAGGTGGGGTTTCTGGGGAAGGGTGATTAATTGTAGCAAGCAATGATATTTAATGGCGATGGCTGAATTTGGGAGTCAACTGAACGTTACACTTCTTCTCTCTCTTCTTCTGCCTCTGCAACAAATGCATGGATGGACATGTAATCTTTTTCTCTTATTCCACTAGATTTTCTCCCTCTCCTCTGATTTAATAATATTAACTCTTTATTTATTATTATCTTCATTTTCCCCAATTTAATGAAACAAAAATGATAATATTAATATATTATAGACAAACAAATATGTATTATTTTATATGATATAGTTTTTTATTATTATAAAGCAAAGAATTAAGTCTATGGATTGGATACTCACGTCTTACTATATTAGAAACGGCATTTATTTGTCATTTATCAGTCATATAATATATCTTTACATTTATCTTAATTAGCAAAAGTATATCAAAAAACACACTTAGTTTTGTTTGGAGTAAAAAGAACATAAAAAAGTAGTGGGAAAGGATATAAAATAAAGGAAATTTTTTCCTAGAAAGTTATATTATATTTATATGAATATAGATAAAATAAATAAATCTACTAATAAATATAGGGTTAAATAGCAAGTAGATACCTGAACTTTGGACGTTTTGCAACAAGCTACCCGAACTTTGAAAATTCAAAACGGACTACCTCAACTTTGAAGAAGGTGCAAATAACTACCTCCGTTCAATTTTCCATCAACTTTTGTCGGAAAATCGTTGGAAATTCGTTGAAAATTCGTTAGAAATTGGACGGAGGTGGTTATTTGCACATTCTTCTCAACTGAGGTAGCCCGTTTTAAATTTTCAGAGTTCGGGTAGCTCGTTACAAAACGTCTAAAGTTCAGGTAGCTACTTGGTATTTAACCCATAAATATATGATTAGTATCATCATGAATAATTAACACTGAAAAATGTATATGTTTTTTTATTTATTTTTTATAACATTTATTTATTTGAGATTTAAATATCCTGATGAATGCCAGCTCTATCTTTTAATCTCTCTATGGAAAGTGCAACTAAAGTCTACATGTTGGTTGGTTGTATAACGGTTCCAAACGAGATGCCCCCATCTATGTAGAGTAAGTTCGTAGTAGGAACGTGGCTAAGTCCAATTCCTTCCCAATCACCATCCTTTTTAATTTGTTATTCTTTTTTTCTTCCTTAAAATACATAATAATAAATTAATAACATGTGCATTTAAATTACACAAAAAATAAAATCATAATAGCATAACCTTGAATCAACTATCATATAACAACCATTTATAACATAATAAAACATAATTCGTCCATGACAGTCAATACAAAAATAATATAATACAATCCTTCTAGATGAAGTTACATCATCAAAATTTAATAAGAGAAAAAAGCATAATAAATACGTCTTTTTTTTGGCCAAATGAACATGCTATATTAAACCATCAACACAAGTCGAGTTCGAATACAATATATTATCCGTAAAAATACATCTTAGTAATGGGGTAGGTGGTGAAGACACTCAATCTGTTGGACACAACCTCATAAGCGTCTGCTTAGCAATCCAGTTCGCACACGAGTTAGCGGATCTGAGAATATGTACTCACGCCACATCCTGTATCGAGGATGATAAGGAAATAGCATTTGACAAAACGGGTTCTATCCTCCAAGCAAAGTCTCTCAGAAGAAGGTGGTTGACGACGTTAAGAGCGTCTGATTCGATAATAATCCTCGGCCAACGATTTTGAATCGCCAAACGATTTGTCTCACTAAGTTAAGATATTGAAAATTAATATTATTTATTTAATAAATTATTCTTTAAAAAAAATAACTATCGAATTTGGAGTATAACTTGATATTCAATTTAAAACATTTATTTCATAGTGGATCTTTCATTTTTTGAGTTCTCAATATTTGAAATAATAATACATGAAATAGTGCCGTTTTTTCCTTGTCTCTTAGGCATTGCAAGCGCTATCTGGAAATGTCGTTTTTAAGCTTTATTTGTTTTTACTTATAAAACTCTGAAACATTACATACAAGATGGGGAATTATGATAGAAAGTGTGGAAAAGTTGTGGCCACCACAAACCAACTTAGTGCACTACTTTTTTATGTATGGATGGATATGTATTGAATCCTACCTTATATACATAGATGAAGTCAGAAAATTATTTTAGTGAGACAAAAATTAAATTAGGAACAAATAATTAAGCTAAAAAATTATAGTAATAACAAATATAATAATTTTTAAAAAATTAAATTAATTATATTTTTAAAATTTAAAATGCATAAAAAGCATAGCCTCAATATGGCTCCATGTCTCTGTCTATGTGTCTTGGTGTTGTGATAGTAACCTTAGTGCATTCTTTTTCACTTAATGATGATGATGTCCTAAAGTGAAGAGCACAATACAGTCTCCACCTTCTTATAATTATGTAATGACAATAATACCCCTATGTCTCTTTTAAGCAAAGCCGAATAAGGGGGCATCATTGGAAAGAACATACAAACTTGATGACAGAATGGTAGACAAGGGTAAGTGGGGAACAAAACCCTCCGATGAAGTTTGACTAATTAAATAAAACGGAGAATGCCACTCATCTGGGAGTTAATGCTTTTCTTTGACCAACATCACGAAAAAATAAATAATTTAGATGAAAAATTAAATAATTTAGATGAATTGAGAAAAATTAAAGTATATTTTTTTTAAAAAATATAATATAAACATTAAATGAAATCTCGAATTATATCAAACTAAGACTTCTCCATAACAAATCAATACATTATTTTATCGGAGCATATTCATATTAGAGATGTGCATTCAAATCTGACCAACTTGAATGCTTACTATTTATTGACTAACTATCGATATAATCACAAATATAAATAAATACGTACAATGTTCCACTTGTAGTTGTCCATTCGACTAAGGGTTAAATACCAAGTAGCTACCTGAACTTTGGACGTTTTGCAACGAGCTACCCGAACTTTGAAAATTCAAAACGGGCTACCTCAACTTTGAAGAATGTGCAAATAGCTACCTCCGTCCAATTTTCCGTCAACTGTCGTCGGAAAATCGTTGGAAAATCGTCGGAAAGTCATCGGAAAGTCGTCGGAAATTCCTCATAAATTGGTCAGAGGTAGCTATTTGCGCATTCTTCAAATTTGAGGTAACCCGTTTTGAATTTTCAAAGTTCGGGTAGCTCATTGCAAAACATTTAAAGTTCAGGTAACTACTTGATATTTACACCTTCGAATAAATGAGCACGTATTGTATTCCTATTATTCATGCCAATGTGGATCTATTTTTATTAATATGTAATAATACCCTATCAGTACTAATGTAATAATACGTGAGACATTCATTACACGACTCTATTTATTTTATTTTTCTTCTTGAAAGAAGTGGGATTGATGGTGGCATTAATTGGGGATTTGTAGAAAGTGAGAAGTCATGTTTGAAAGAGGAAGAAAATTAATGTTGGGTTTAATGACCATGTCTCCCCGATAACATATTCCTTATAGGATTTAGAAATAAATGATTATTTATATTTTATACTTATTTAAAAAAAAAATGATAATGTAATATACATACATTTAAAAAATATAATTATAATTGACCAACAAGATAATAATTCTAAAAAATTTAAACTTCAATTTTTAATATTTTGTCACGGGGCAGAATAAGTATTTTTAAACTACAAAAATGAATGTTACTCAAAATGATTTAATATTTATAGTTAATTATTTAAAATAATATTTTGTAACTCTAATTTTATAATAAAATAGCTATAACCTAAAAATAGATGTGATGAAATTTCCAAAATGATATATAATACCATTTATTTTGAATTTACGTATACTATTAATGTACCAATTTAATAATAACAAATGCATACCTTTTAATATATTAATTTTAAAAATATATTTATAACTTTACTTTTTTTCTTTAATTAATTTTCCGTAGACCTACGAATCATTTCCTATTCCATATATATAACATACTATGCTTAGATAGTTAGACTGTTCTTGGTCAAAAAAAAAAAAAAAGATAGTTAGACTGCCGAATGCAGTCATGAGATCGAGTCTCTTAGCCCTTAGGTCATAGCATTGTCTCGACCTACATTTCGTCAGAAATTATTTTTGCTGCAAATAAATAAATCACTATTTATTTGTTGTAATAAATATACATATACACGTCCCCCAGGTAAGTTGAAGTCGGTTGAATAATATGTAAGAAATTATATTTTCAAGGACAAAAAGATATCATTTCATAAAATTTGAATTGTCCATCATTCCTTTAAATCAGTTGATATTTTTATACTTATTTAACTCAACTAACTTTCTCCAACTACTACAAGAATTGGGAGTTTTTGTTTTTTCAAAAGTAGCCATTAAAAAAACAAAAAAGTAAATATATATAAAAAAAAATATTTCAAAATCTGAATATGCGATACCATGAGTAGCTTTTTTGTTTTTTTTACAAAAGTCGCACTACTCTTGATACCATGAGTAGCTTTTTTGTTTTTTTTTACAAAAGTCGCACTCCAGAGTAGCGTGTATTGCCACCAGGTAGCGTGTATTGCCATTTTGGCAATACACATCGAAGTGGATCTCCTTTATGTGTTTTTCGTTGTAAAACACGGTTAACGTCATTTACGTCGTAATTCAATTATCTAAATACTATAATTTTTATGATTAGCTACATATTTTTTTTTTGTCTAACATTATTTGTCCTATAATACGACCAGAATGATTAAATACATTAGGTAAGAAATTTAATTATATACTTACTCAAAAAAAATATTTAAAAAAATTACAGTGCGTAGATAATTTAATTATGACATAAATGACGTTAACTAATCATCAATTTTTTACTTTCTGACCGACCGTATAATACGAATTACAAAAAAACTATACATACATAGTGAGATATCATTAAGAAATAGAAATCCAAAGATTTCTTGTACGGTGCGAGTCGCAGAGATTATTCTAAATGTGGAGTAATGTTAAATGTGGAGTAAGATGCCCTCCTAATAGAAGCCTTCTAAAATCGCCAGCCCACACAGTTAATCACAGTATTTGGAATCTCAAAATAAGAGCTCAAGTCGAAGCCGAAAACATAAAAACCCGAAGCCGTTGATTTGAAAAAAAAAAAAAAAAAACAATACATGAATTTCTTCTCTAATTTGATTGCTACTTTCCTACCAACCTTAACCCAGCCAATTGAAAATTTTATAAATACTGATGAACCTATAGGATAGATAGAGGAGGGGAAGGATGGCCTCTATGGTTCTATTTATCATTTAGTTACTAGATAAAGGAAAACTAATGTATGTATATAGAAACAGATAGTATAGATGATTAAGAAGCAGTGCTCATTATGGTACCGGATTACCAAGTGAACGGGCTCGCTCCGAGCAGAAAGATCTCATTCTCCACATCCTTCACCCATTGACATACACGGTTGCAAGTCTTTATTGCCTGACCCTTCAATTCACAACAATACAAAAATTTGAAGATATGAGACTAAAACGACTCTTATTAATTTCTTCATCTAACCTTATCTGCAAGTGGATCAAATGCTGCATAAAGTTCAAAATCCTGCGTAACCCAGCAAAGCAGGACTGCAAAAAGAAGGGGAAAAAGGAGATAAAATCATCACCTTTTTTTCATATAATCAGAAATCTTACACACAAGAAAATAAAAAACAAATTGCATGTGTCAAACAAGTTTATACGGCTCGCAGAAATATAATATCAACAGCAGCAATTGATGATAAAAGGGTCTTCCCTATCCCCATTTAAAGAGATAGTGATCAGATCCTTCAGTTTAAACAAGATAACATAGGGGGGGTTTCTTAAAGTTCATATGATTTCAACAGCAATACACTAAAGGTAACTTCATCTACATACTATCCAGACTCTAACATGGACCTTCCCTAAAAGAGAAAATCCACTTGTATTAAAGACACAAACAGAGACAGCTTTCCTTGCTTACCATAGTTTTCATCTCTTCTGAACTGAGTTTTATGAGGCTCAGTTCCTTTCGCATGCATGGATGAGTATAATTTTTGGTAAGCTCTATATAACCTACAATGGTAGAAACTCAAATCTTCAATTCATCAAGCATTCCCACAAAATCTAGGCACTATATATAATAAGGATACAAATAAATGAGGGATTTTTACCTTTTCTGTTGTTGTGGAGTGTTGATTGGTGCTGAAAACTCTGAAGAGACATATTGATCCAAGAATATACTGCGATATATGAAATGCCAGAGTCCAGCTTTTCCACCAAGTCCTACATATGGTTCTCTAAGACTTTCCTGAGAATCTGTCTGGACATTCTGATGCCCTAAACTGAGGAATAAAGACCGAGATCTAGGCAATGGATCTGTGGGCAGGTCCTCAATACGAAGCCCACCATCTAGCATGGATCTCTGTACTTCACTCAGAACATGTGACTTCAGTAGCACCGATTCAATACGCATCCTGTAAGGTAGTTTCAGTTACATTTTAGTAGAAGTGGAGAAGACTAAAAAACGTTAAGATATATCAAGTTGTAGACGTCAGGTTTGATTAGTGCACCTAGGTTTGCAATTTCTCTATTACCAAATCATAACATTAATCTAAAAGCAAGCTTACCTACTATCTTTTAAGTGGAAGAAGGCATCCGAGCGGGTAGTAAGTAGCATTAAGTACATCTCACTCTGCACCAAGAAATTTGATCTTCATTTTCGCCAACAAATCAGAAAGAATCATTTACAGGAAAACCAAAAGATGGATGCAGTATAATGCATAGTGCCATGAATTCAAGAATTACTCACATCAAGATAATGAACATAGGCATACAAAAACGCCATGGGGTTATATCTTGGAAGGCAAATTGGTGAAAAACATTCAGATGACCTGCATTGAGGCACAGTGCAGAGGAAGGTTAATACCCAGAAGGATGGTATGCACTCTGTAAGACATATATCCTTCAAATTCAAAAAAGAGAAGTGGCTAAGGGCTGGTTTTACTGAGTATTATCAGGTACTTCTTTAGTAATAACAGACATTTAGAAGATGGAAGACTCTTGCCACTCCTTACTATAAAAGGGTGCAATAACAAAGAATGGACAAATTGCTGAAGGCACACTTAGCCGCAAAATATTGTGTCAAAACTCTTGACACACTCTTGAGGTAGTTATAGACTATGGAGAGATATCATAGGCCTAACTTGTGTCAAAATCAAAACCTGCTTGAGGTACAATAGATCTCATGACAAAATGATATTTCAAACTTAAATATATAATAAGTGCTTAAGCAGGGAAATGTCATCGTACAACAAAAAAATGGCAAGTAAAGCACGTATAACTAAAAAAATTGTCGATCTACAGCAACATGGTTGCAAAAATTACTAGAGGACTTCTATAAATCTAATACTTGCCTGAAAGATTCTGATGACGTAACAAAATTTGCAAGTAGCAACATATCATCAGGATGTAGAGAGGCTTTCTGAGCACCAACAAGACTGATAACCTGCAGAAATTTGTATTTACATATTACTATACTTAAAACATGCCAATAAAAGTAGCCTAACTATAAAAAATAAATTGTATTGAGATAGATGATCATTCATAGCGTAAATCAAGAAAGACAACGAAAGAAAGTTGGTTTCAACCTTGTGTTTGCACATCAGGATTGCAAATAGCACACCAGAATCAGCAACATCTTGCAGTACGGCACTTGCAGCTTGTCTCGTTGCATAAGCAAGTGGGAGGCATGTATATGCATGAAGAAATGTAGCTGGATTCCTGAAGAGAGTAAATACATAAGCTTATTGATGGAACTGGTGAGTGTCCATAAAAAATTTATATACTAACAATCATTTCAAATGGAAATAAACAGAATTCATTTAGAAACAACTGTGAATTCTTTCCACTTTCACCTGAAACTTAAACTATAAAAGTTGGAAGCTTAGACTTTTACTAGGACAAGGTTTGAGAATTTTTGCTTAACGGCATACATCCAAAAAATTGGCTACAGATATGTTATAAAATGGCAAATACTTGCATGGTCAGGAAAGAAAAACTGTTCTGTTCCCATACACCAATAAGAAAAGGAATAAGAAAGGCAAGGAGTATAGACGAACCAACCAAAAGAATGGATAAGGGAAGAGAATACAACATCTGTTCCTCCAAGCAGAGGTGTCATATCAAATTTTGGGTTCTTCTCAAAACATCTATTTACCGACTTTGTCAATATAAGTATCATCTGCATCCAACAATTAAACATTAAAACAAAATGATAGTGCCTTAAAGTCATAGCAAGAGAAATGGGAAATCGAGGTACCAGAAGGAACTATGAAACTATTATCACCTGACCATACATAAGTTCAAGTTGCCCTCTCAAAGACTCATATGGCTCCTCTGTACAGCTAATGCAGACCAAGTAAATTGGCCCCTTCACAAGAAAAACGACCTAAATACACGACAAACATCAAGGACCTCACAAATTTTCTTTGTATATTTATCACTAGAATGTTTTTATTCAATCACAAATGAGCCTTTCATCCTTAAGAAAATAAAATCATAATCATGCACTTGATGCATGTCGATCAATAAATTATTGACACTTGGGAGGTAAACACCAGTACATGGCCAGCACTTCATATGAAAACAAACTTAAACCACAATCAAGAAGGCCCGGAATCTGAAGCTGACATTGTTTGGAAAAATATGTTTTGGCAGTTTGATTACCAAGGACAACCATCCTTTCTACTTCCCGAGCATTTGGTGGCGGTGATTCTATATTCAAAATGTATAGGCCCATTAAGCATGCCCCTTACCACAATATATGTATATACTACAGGATATCCGTGCAGAATTAAATATATGAACTTCAAGAGATGCTTCATGTTAGATTAAAAAAAAATTGCCACCTTTTTATGAAATCAAGTAGTTTTGTTCGAATTCATAAACTACAGGTACATTGCACATTTTATTGCCTATGGCCTCAAACATCAAGTAAGTTACCTGGTGTTTTCCTGCTTTTACCAGATTGACACAATCTTCCCTGAAAAGCATTGGATTTGGAAAATATTTAAAATCACTAGACTTCAAAAGAAAGAGTATTCCTATAATCGAGAATGAAAATAATTTCAAATTAAAAAACAGAATTACCCATTCTCTACAAATGAGATGATGGCCTGCAAAGTTGCTGAGAATCCAGCCAGCTTATGCTCGTCTCCATACCTAGAATAACAAGACACACAACACATAATTGCACACACTCTACTATTATACCAACAGTTGAAATGCAGGTTACTGAATGCCCAACCTAGAATATATTGGTTTCCCGGAATGACTCAAAATGAAAAAATGTTTCTTCCTCTTCCTCCAAGATATTGAAGCATCATCCTGCACATCATTCATTTAACTTGAGTAAGACAGCAAGGGGGGAGGGGTAATGATATTCAGTATGCTAAATAACAACTAGGAAAGATCGATCATTGGTGCTTAATCGTGAATAAGACTCCTGATTTAGGTGTAAAATGGATCAGAACCACATAAAAGGGAGCCAATTATGTAGGTCATGTAGAAAGTGAGCAACCATAATCTTGGGTAGAAAAAATGGAACATTTGTAAGAGATCAACTTTCTTGAAGAAAAAAGGCCAGCTTCTACAAGGTTCAATTGAAACACATGCTGTACATTATCCTTGAAGACAGAACTGACCAATACTGACTGTTCTTTTGTATAACATTGTTGTAGACTGAAGAAGCTAATCATTCTGCAAAAGAATTCCACCGCTCCACAAGAGACATGGCGGACGTTCAAGTGGATGAAAAAAGATTAACCAAAGTAAAGATACTAGACTTACATAAAACAAACATCATAGAAGTGAAGGATCACTCAAGTAATTTGACTAACGAATTAAGACCCTGATTCCACGTATCACCCTAAGAACATGATCGAGATTCCTAAAGCTCCGCTAATTCTTAAGGATAAACAGAACATGTCTTCCACTTTCAGTCTAAATGTCTTCAAATTCCTAAAACCCTGCTATCCACGAAGTCTAGACATAAATAACTAACATCAGTAAGCTGTAGGTATTAAATATGAAACGTTCAAATTTCTAAATGACGCGCATTAAGAAACACTTAAGTCGATTGGCCATGTGTACTCATTCAAATGTGAATCAAAGGCTATCCATTGCACAACCTGATTTTGCGACGTACCTCATCAACATGCCGTTTCCCAGGAATCCAAGCAGATTGCGAATCTGAGACACCGTTGACCTCTTCTTGAATCTCATCTTCTCTCGATTCCCCAGAGACACTGCTGGCCCCGCTGCTGCCTCTCTCGCCTGCATATCCACTGCTGCTGGGGCTCGAGCGCCTCTCGATTTCGAACTCCGAATGAAAATTATTCCTCCACACAGACGCAGGTTCATGAAAGACCTCAATCTCTTCAGCCACACCTACCTGAGGAGCCGAACCATTGCTCACAACATCACTCTCCTGGACCTGCTCTTGCGATTTACTCTCTGCTACGTGATTGTCCACAGCACCAGCTTCCACCACCGATCCATCTTCATCCTCGATGCCACTTAGAACCTCCGTTTCTTCCGGAGCATCAGTGGACAATTCGCCGGCGTACTCGTCGTTTTCAGCTTCTTCGGCTACTGTAATGGAATCCGATTGATGTTCGATTTCGGGTGAATGGAGCTCATGGTACCCTTCATTCTCGGAGATGGAAGAACTGGAGACGGAGGAGGAGGACATTTCCAGTCGTGGCCGTGCCGGTTTTGTGATTTCCCGGCGACTTGGATTCCACTGCCTGATTTCAATACGGGGTTCTGTTGAGCGATGATTCCACAGACAGAGGTGATCGACGCATGCTCACCTACCATGCCAAGCGGAGCTCAAAGTTCGTCGTCTGACCAGTAGGTGGAAAGATCCGATTGGTGACCCGAATTACGAGGTGTTGACGTGCGAGAGGAGAATTCCAAACGGGTCGAGCCGAAGAGTATGGGCCATAGGAAGATTATTGTTGGGTAAGAAACTTGCAAACGAATCCAACATAATATTTTAACTTACAATAAGTTCAAATGAAAATCAATTCTAATTTTTTTAAAAATATATATATATATATATATATATATTATAATTATAATAAAGAGTTAATTACTTAATTGGTTACACATGTTTCACCATTGTGCAGAATGGTTACACATGTTTCAAAATATGATTAATTGGTTTTGAAATGTGACTAATTGGTTTTTTTACTGTTCACCGTTAGAAATCACAGTTAAGTCACTATTTAGATGGTGAGTAGGGGCCCCAAGTAGGGGTAGTTTCAAATGTGTATGTTTGAAGCTGTGTAATTTGTGTGTGATTGAGACTATTTAATTTGAGATAATTATACGTGTGTTTTTAGACTATATAGTTTATATTTTCAGTTCTTTTCTTAATTATGAACAGTGAACCGCATATTGAACCGGGTCCGAACCGGGAACCGGCCCCCTTACCGGTTGAGGGCCGGTCCAATTCTGATAACTATGATTTAGATACGTAAAATGACTTAATTATCATTTTCATCAATCAAACTGTGTTCTTCATCAATCAAGCTAATCTTCATCACCGAATTGAATTGAAGAACCCATAATCGAATTTCTGGGTTCTTGAAGAACCCAGAATCACGTTTCTGGGTTCTTGAAGAACCCAGATTCTGGTTTCTGAGTTCCAGAAATCTGATTTCTGGGTTCTTGAAGAACCCACGATTCTTGTTCTTGAAGATGATTATGTGTTCTTCAATACCACTAGGGGCATAATAGTCATTTCACAATTCAATAATATGTTTAAAAAATTAATTAACGGTAAAATTAACGGTTTAGTAACAGAATGATCAATTAATCACATTTGGAAAAACATGTGTAACCAATTAGTCACATAGCAAAACCAATTAATCACATTTTGAAACATGTGTAACCATTCTGCGCAATGGTCAAACATGTGTAACCAATTAAGTAATTAACCCTATAATAAAAGCATAACATAACTATACTCTTCTATCCTCTACGGGCATGGACGCAATTAGTAAGAGAACAATTAATTGAAAAAGTCTATTGAATTGTATAATTAAAAGAAACATTGCATATAGATATAACAAATTAAAATTTAACACTTTTAGTAGGGGAGTAAAAAAGGTTATTATATCATCATAAATATAAAAACATCAAACAAATCTTTAACTTTTTTATAACCAAAACACACCACATTACAATACTACAATAAAATTAGTGTGATTTGGTATACATATGATAAATACATAATCACAACACACTTTTATTCACATACCATGATTATAATCATTATGAGTATATTTTTCATTATCATAACTATAATTATTATGATGTACTTACATTTAAAAAAATAGCGTGAAAAATTATAGTCTACAAATTTTTACTGTATTATTAGCAACCCTAACCCTAGTCATGGATAATCTTCAAGTAGAGTTAGAAAATAATATAAAGAAGGAAAGACTTACCCAAGCCAAACGTTAAATCAAAGTGGTAGTACCCTTATTAAGACAATAAGAGGTGGAAATTCAATTATTCTACAATTTTTTTAAAATTGCTTAACATGTTTATACAAATAACAAAACTTTGTTTGCACAACATGTTTTCTATATGATGGTGAATAGTTCAACATGTGTGAAAACGGTAGCAATTAATACTTCTGTCAACCTCAATTAAAAGTTTCTTTCAAATACTTTATGAATTTATAAAATTAACCGAATACTTTTCAAATATTATAACTAAATCATATAAATTTAAATTAAAAACTAAAAACTACATGATAAACTATTCTTAGCTAAGATTAATAGCGTAGTTAAGTAAAATTTTACTATGTATTAAATAATATCATGATTAGATTATATATTAATTAATACATACAATTATTTATAATCACTCATTGTATTAATTAATACTAATACATGATTAATACCACAATTAAATACCATTACTAATTAGCATCTATTTAAACATCGACATAGAGTGCACGTGACTGAGGGAATGAAAGTAACGCAGGGTCCCAGCTCAGACAACCCTACCTAGCTACAACCATCGTTGACAAGCAACCTCCTTGGCTCCTTTCGTCGTCAACCCGATGCCCATTTCAGATATTATTATTATGAATTTATGATGATATGTTACATTGTTACTCTATTATATTCAATGGAAGATAAATATAAAAAATAATAAAAATAAGTACCTATCTATCTATCTCTTTATATATATTAATTTGACTAGAATATATATGCAATTGTGATAAGTAAGTTTTTTATTGCATTTTCTTAATGTCAAATTAATCAATTTTAATTGATTTATGTCAAATATACAATTATAACTCCTAAGTGGCATGTCATGTAAGTCACTTTAACATTTTTCAAGCTTTCTCATTCATTCTCAAGAGAAGTTACAAAACCTTAATTAATTCTTTTAATTTCACATGTATATTTATATATTTTTCCTTAAATATATTCTATGTAGTAGAATCTATACAATACTAAAATACATAATAATATATTTTATGAATGTCAAGTATGCACATATAAAAAGTTTCTATTATAAATTAAATAGACTAATTAACAAAAATCACATACTTTATTACAATTTTATCTTTAATATAAAATTGAACACATGAACTAATAATAATAATATCAATGTAACTTTTAACAATCTTACAAAAATTAAGTAGATAATAAATTTTAATAAAAAATAATAATATAATATTATTGAATTTAATATACATATAATATTTATTTATTTATTTCTTTAGTAATAAATTTATCCAAAATAAGTATATATATTAAAACTACAAATTGATATAACATTTTTCCCTACAATTTTGTATATAAAAATAATAATATTATAATATGGTAATAAAATAATTAGTCACAAACAATTAATTTTGTCAAAAGTGAAACTTAAAACAAACATATAATTTGAGGAATTTAAAATTAAGTTATGTGAAAATTCACTAGAAGTGATTACTAGAGTTTTGACATTAATTAACGAAATAGAAAAACATATTTTTAATGATAGCATAAATAAAATATTATAAAAATCTTACTTATCCAAATTAGAAGGTATTAAGTCAAATCAATATATAAATGGATAGATAATACATATAATTTCTTAATATAACTTTTCAAAAGTGTAAAAACAAATATCATTATAATATGTTAGATTCAAAATATTAAGTGAAAAAAATATATAATATTTAAATATTAATATAAATGTCATACACCTATAAATTGAGTTGAAAAATATAATATTATTTTAATAATTGTTGATATATTTTTTATGATTATATCTTGCTAAATCATTATAATTTTTTTGAATTATAACACATACAAATTTTGTACATTCTATGCAAAGAGTAGATAAGTATTATTGTATGTAATTGAATGAAATATATTATCATAACATCTGAAAGCAGTAGAACGTCTACAAAGAAGAAAAACAACGTGGACCTCGTCAATATATCTATCCGCTCCCATTCTTTCTTGCCCACTAATTTTCTTCACAATAATTCTAAATATTGCTTATAATTAATAATAAATAAAAGTGGAAAATATCACACACGAAATTATTGAAAATTTTAAAAGAGTAGTTCGTGCCTTAATTATTCCATACAAATCCCCATTCGGATAATATATATATATATATATATATGTGTGTGTGTTGTGTGTATTGGTATCTGTTTATCGTCAAGGTTTGCTATGAATCGAATAGGTATTTGGCTCGCTAACATACATATTAAATACAATAATATATATATATATATATATTATTGTATTTATTTATATATATATAAAGTATTTTACATATTAAATAATTTAAATTCAAAAGAAAAAAATATACACTTTCATCTTAAGTTAGAATAAACATTCCATTCAACGAATTTATTCTTCTGATTATTCAATGTATTTGTCAAATTTAAATTAATTAGTATCTGAGAATTTTTATTTATTTTTTTCGATTACGTGATACATAATTTTTCTAATACAATATAATAATATAAGGAAAATGATGATATCATGGTAAGAATTAAGATAATGTAATCAACTGTCAGAGTTAGTGGATTTAGGCATTTAGGGTCTACGAGGGACATAATGTCGTCATGCTAGATTCATTCGACATTATGGGGTAAACCATACTTTGTTATTAAAAGAGATTATCATGAGTAAAATATCAATGAACTACCTGAATTTTAAATATTTTGAAATGTGCTATCCGAATTTTAAAATATTAAAACGGACTATCTCAACTTTGGCGAACGTGCAACGAGCTACCTCCGTCCAAATTACCGTCAACTGTTGACAAAAATTAATCGGAAATTCGTCAGAAATTGGACGAAGGTAGCTCGTTGCAAAACGTTCAAACTTCAAGTAGCTCATTGGTATTTAACTCTATAAAAGAATATATGCGTATAGTATATGTAGCATGTACGTAAACATTTAGGACGAGAGAGTTAGTTTATTCCTAATTTTTTATGTTTATTGTTTTCCCATAATAATTAGACTTTTTTTAAAAATCCTAATCCACCACTAATTGAAGAATATTTCACCAAAATATACTCTATTTAATAAATATATACTCAAATATCATATGTTTGAAAATAAATACAAAAGGATACCTACTCGCGACTCGGAGTCGCGAGTGTCATTTTTTGTTTGACTCAGTCTCACCCGCGAATGACATTCGCGAGTGGAACATGGCCGTCAATTCTACCCGCTAATGGCATTCACGGGTAGAACTAGTTGTTAGTTCCACCTGTAAATGTCATTCGCGGGTGAGACTGAGTTGTTTTTTACCATAAAAAGGAAGTAAAAAATATATTTGTTTTATTTTATTCAATTATTTGTTTGTATTATAATTATTTCAAATATTTTTTTTCTCACATTATAAATTTTTAGAAAAAATAAATGATGTGAGAGAAATGAAAATAATTATATTTGTTTTATTCAATAATTTGCTTTATTTTTTTGTATTATGATTATTTTAAATATATTTTTTCTCTCGCAAGATAATGTTTTAGGGAAAAAAATAATGTGAAAGAAATTAAAATAATTATAATTTTTTGTATTATGATTATTTAAAATATATTTTTTCCTTCATATGATAATGTTTTTAGAAAAATGTGAAATTATCATGAGGGAAATAATCATAATACAAATTTATCATGTGAGAGAAAAAATATATTTGAAATAATCAAAATACAAAAAATTATAATTATTTTCATTTCTCTTACGTTATTTATTTTTTTCTAAAAAATAAATACGTGAGGGAAAAAAATATATTTGAAATAATCATAATACAAAAAAAATAAAATGATTGAATAAAATAAAACAAAAATATTTTTTTATTTTTTTTATGACAAAAAAATAATCGCACCCGCTAGTATCATTCGCGTCTAGAACTGACAGTCCAATTCCACCCGCGAATGTCATTCACGGACGAGACTGGATCAAATAAAAAATGACAGACTCTGAATCGTAAGTAGGTATACTTTCGTATTTATTTTCCAACAGAAACATTTTGATATATATTTATTTATTAAATAGAGTATATTTGGATGAAAAATTCGAAGGGTATTATTCCAATGTTAAATTAAATGTAATTTATTTTTTCAAGTAGGACCGTAATTGATTATTGATGGCCAAAAAGAAAAAGTAGGACCGTAATTTATCGTCATCCTCCACTTCTAAAATAATCCAACCAGTAGAACTGTAGAACCGTTGATAGGTGGGGAACACGACAAAGACCATAAATAAAGGCATTGAACGCGACAAGGAGGGTAGATTTGACATCTTCACTGCGCGCGTCCTTTTCGCTACTTTCCATCGACGAATTATAACCCCTTCTTTTTTCAAACCCATCCCACTCCCATCTTTCTGATTAACCCCCTAACTTTCCACTCATTCACCAAACTACCACCCGCAACAAGACGTAGAGTAAAGTAAACAACCATGCGGATGATCATATTTCCCGTTTAATATTTTATAAAATTGAATTTAAAAGTAACATTTCTTGTCGTTCTAAGTTAGCCACAAAAACGAGAGAGAAAAAAAAAAAACTATTTCGCGTCGCCCGTCAGAGAAAATTCCAAAAAAAAAATATAGAATCCACATTCCACAGAGCTGACTTCCGTAACCCGCCGACGACGACTCCGGCGTACGGACCGAAACCCAAGTTGGATCTTCAATCCAGAAACCCGGTCTGTGCCCAGACCGCATTTCTGACACGACTCAAGTCCCGGCCCTTCAGGGTCCGACCCACGCCCTCATGCACCGAGAATGACCCAATTCTCTTCCTTGCCATCTGCCGAGCCAGGAACTCATGCGGCGGCAGACGAGTATCGTCCTCGTCCTCCTGCTCGTCATCATCCAAGTCGTTGTCCAGGCCGTCTGGACGACGAGTTATGTCTCTATACTCCTCCCTTAGGATCTTAGACCAGTCCGGTATGCTCACCGGCAGCGACGACGGCGCGGTGACTGTCTGATCGTTCACCTCAAAGCGCTTCCCTGGGATCCTCTTCGCAATCCGCACTCCGTATCCGGATTTGCGTCGCTCTGGCGACTTGGATCTACCGGAGTAGTATATGTCAGATTCGTCAAGTTCAAATCCGGAATCGGCTGTGGCAACGGTGAGGTCGTTGGGCAGAAACCGATAGTTTGGCCGAGCGAGGTAAGTCCTGCCGGTAGCCATTGAAGTGAAGGATGAATCTGATGGTGAGTTTCTCTCTTGTGCGAAGCTTTGAGTGGTTTTCTGTAAATTCTGGGTGCGGAGTTATGGAGGATGGAGTGATGGAAGATGTCATTATATAAAGTAGTGGATAAACTCTAAACATTTCTAAAAGTTCTTTGGCTGAATTTACGGAGACACCCTTCGGTTTGAGATGCCACGTCGGATTTCCTTTTATCCACTTTCTTTATAATTTTTAAAATAATCAAAGTTCGTTCTATTAATCTATTATTCAGTGTACTGCGGAGAACCGTGGACGAGACGAAACAAGGACCCACAAAAAACAGAAAACTCGTTTTCAGTTTCAGTTGTCTTCGGAAAATTGGTTTCTAGTCTTTATCTAATTTCCTGTTTTGATTTTAATAAATACGACGTAACCTAAGAGAGGAAGTAATTTGGAGTCAACAGCAAAGCAATCTATCAGATTTTTTCTTTTCTTTTATATTATATATAAATATACATATGTATATAAATATATGTATATAATATATTTTGGAAACGAATTTGTATGGAACCGAAGGTTGACATGATTTTAGACACGACATAAAGACAACTTGTCTACTTGTGAGGTGGGTGATAATATAATTCGCTACAGATCAAATTAACTGATGGCAGGGCATAGGCACACCAAGTCAGACAAATTATTTAATGAGAGTAAATATTAAAATAAAAATAAATAGTTGAATTATTAAAATTAAATAACGAAAATATATGATTTAAAAGGATAAAATTTAAAATTATTGTATTTTTTAGAGTTAAAAGGTAGGGGTAATTACTCCTACCATTCTCAAGTAACTTGTTCCTATGCATATAAATTATATATGATGATATGATATTGAATGATTTAATTAATAATATACAAAAATATGTAATAGATACACATGGTTGGATACCGATAGTAACAGTTCAATATGACATAGAGTTCATCAACCCCTCTCGGCCCAGTAGGATTTCAAATGAGTTAAACTCAAACAATTCAAGAATAGATCGGTCCACACTTAGGGTAAACTGGGGGGGGCCCATAGAGTGATACAATATCGAACTCATAATAAAAAATGATTGTCACAGCTCAAAGTAGTGGCCAAGACCACAGTCAAAATCTCTCACTGTGGTCGCCATGAGAGTGCTCATCAAGAGAGTCCAACCTCTCATATCGGGTTTCACAACCAACTCTGAATATATAGTCATACTGTCCTGCATATCTCGGGAATATATTTTACAAGGATTCTATAAGGCAACTGTAATATTACGTGATAACCGTAATATATATTATTCTTATATCTACAACATTATAATATTTACAGATATTCAATTCGGTTACCAAAAACGGTTTATTTTTTCATCCATATAAACACTGTTGTTTTGCATACATTATACACATCATGAGCTAATACATGCATTGTACTCATTTAATTATCGGAGTGGGATCCAAAGGAACTCCCTATGTTGTGATCTCTTTCTTGTACGTTTATCGAAGCTCCGACGAAAGTTCATAATCACTCGTCTAGCTGACATCCAGATAAATGTCAGCTAAGCATCCAATCAGCACCTAGAAGATCTTGTCGCAACACACATCTAAGTCAAAACATACCGATCGTGTAAAAATGTCAGCTTAGATTATGTTGGATCACATAAACCGGAACTTATTCTCCTATTCCTTGTAACCGCTCCTTGAATCTGCACGAAATGAAATCTCGGGGTGTTCCTGTTGTTTCACCTCCTATGACAAAGTTAGTCGGAGGTTCGTTTGAGATGAGAACTTAAAAGTATATGGTGGGTGAAATGGATCCAGAATTAGTCCTTGAATGAAAATGATGAATGCGTTTTTATAACATTCCATACCTGGACCATAGTAAGGTCATATTCTACCATGGTAATCAATGTTGTCTCTCGGGCGAGCCAACCATAGTTATTTTAGGAATATTAATTGTTTATAAGAGAGTTATTCCACTGTCGACTATTCTTTTAGTTTGTTTAATTATAGGTCTCTTAAAAGCAGCCGAGCTATTCTGTAAAAGTATATGACCTAATATGTAGGCGTTCAGACTAGGATTGGTGAGTGAGTGTTGTTGTGATATGTACTTAATCTGGGTATTTTATATTATATGGCGTATCCTAATGTGGCGACGCCCTGATGTCATCGGTCATATAAAAGAATGACACCCTAATAAACTTAGGCTTATAAATTCATTTCCGAATGTTGTTGAACCAAATGTAAAAATAATCAAAATCAAAGTTCATAACCCATGATATAACCCATCATATAATGTTTAAGTTCAACCTCGAACATTCCCGATCGTGCATTACCATTCTAATTTCTATGACATAATCTTGAAAACCATAAGCGATCACTGGAAAATTTTCAGGTTTTCATTATCCGTCTACGTGTCGTAACTGGTCCGCATAGTAAGCTCTCGTCTGACTTACACGTGTAAGGTGGACTGTCTGAAAAACCAATTAACGATAGGAGATATTTATTCAGAAAGAGGAGAGAAGGATGAACGAGGATATTTTGGGAATACAATTTTGTCTAGTGTTTTTTTTGGCCATCCAAGAATTAATCTTGGTTCATCGAGAATCGATCTCGGGACCTCTTACTTATAAGCAGGGTGATACCGTTGGACCAAGTGTCCGTTGGTATTTTGTCTAGTGTTCACCACTTCACCTGATCCAGTTCCACTAAATAAGACAAATGGGGCTCCCGTTGAGAACTCGGAAATCTTACACGTGTCACATCCTAAATAGGAAGGGACACGTGGATGGCCGACGTTTAGAAAGAGGAGTGAGCATGGTAGCACGTGATGGCTGGAGAATTTCCTCTCTCCGAGTCTCCATAGTCCATGCTCCATAGTCCATGGTACAGGTCCTTGTGAAAATTGTTTTATAATTTCTACTATACTTTAAAAAATTAGTTTTGTGGAGAGACGACGTAACACGTAAGTGAGTCAGTGACGTTTTCAACTATAATATTGACCAAAAAATATATATGTTATTATAATATTATGAGAGTTCATATTATATGGGATTTGTATTAAAAAAAGTTCTAGTAGATTAAAAAGTAGATTAAGGTTATATTTATTCAAGAACAGGCAATGAACTCTTTACCATTTTATCCTTCTTTTTTTAAGAATTTCAAACATGGTTATAAATAATTAAATTTAAGCTCTTAAAAAATGGTAAATGCATTACTTTTTTTATCATGTCTGAATTTTATTTTTATTTTTTTCTCATTTTATCTTTCCTTTTTTTTTTCTTTTCATTATCTCGGTCAAATATTGAAACGTTTATAAATAACACATCCCTTTCTTTACCACATACGGTCAAATATTGATCACAGACTTTCTTGTGAGGTTGAAACTCCTTCCCAAAAAAACGAAACTCTTGACTAGAGTTCACATTAGGGTAATAAAAAAAGAGTGATTGAATCGAATTTTCGACAGGACCGGTTTGAGGTTGGCCAGATTAAGATCGAAACTGACTAGGACCGAGATCGGATTATTGAGTTTTTTCTTCAAAGTCAGACTTAGTCTAATTTTTTCTTCTCCAAAAGCTCGACTAGGACTGGACCAGTCCGACTTCGGTTAAAAACCCTACTTCTAATTTAGTTTACACATGTGACTGAGTCTTCGACCGCTTTCTTCCACGCTCTCCATCCATTTTGTTGTAGTCCTCACTCCTCAGCCATTTTGCTTTGCAGTATTACTCGTACTTTTGTAGATTAGGGAGACGACGACGACGAGAGTTTCAAGTTTGAACTTTCAATCATTCTTTTCTCCTCCAAAATCCTATCGCGTCCTCCTCCTATGCTTGCGCTACCAAGGTGGCGCAGTAATCTTCAACTTCTCGAACAAACAAAGGTTGTATGGTCTGTTTTTTTTTTTTTTTGCCGAAACTCCATCTTCAGCTTTGGATTCTTGTTCTGGATTCTTGTTATGAAGAAAAGAGAGGATGAAGATGGCGGATCATGAAGAAGCTGAAGCTCTGATTTAATTAGACCTGTCAATTCGGGGCAACCCGGCCCGACCCTCCGCATTGTACGGGTCGACCCGAACCCGACCCGTTATACTGTATGAGCCAGGTTTTCCAACCCGAACCCGACCTGGTGGGTTGGCGGGTCGACCCGCCTGACCCGCCTCCAGTAGTGCCTCCAGCCCAGACTGGTAGTCTACTACCTCCATCCTGACACTTAACCCTCTAAGTAAATATAAGCATGCTATCACCATTAACTATATAAAAAAATGAATTTATTTTTTAGTTCTTGAAAATATTAACTATCATACTCATTAAATCATGAATCAGTCTGGGTTATTCAATAAAAAAAAGGTAACGTATATAGAAAGATGAACATATTGACTTTAATGAATCATAAAAAATAGAAAACCATATTCTCAACATTGCAGCCCAACTCAATCACTACTCAGTGCCTCTTTAGGTATAGATTTGTTTTTTGTATTTTACTGTTTGCATCACTGTGCGGGTCGGGTCTGGGTCAGACGGGTCAACCCGGACCCGGACCCGTCTCTTGTGGCGGGTCAGACGGGTCAACCCGAAAATGACCCGCTACCCCTTTTGTGTGACCTGAACCCGACCCGAACACGGGTTGATTCCGGGTCATTTTCGGGTCGGGTCATATTTTGACAGGTCTAGATTTAATCAAATTTTTTTTTTAAAATTACGGTTCAAGACTGACCCGAGTCAAGTAAGATCGACTCAGACTTTTTTTTTGCCGAAGTCGGTCTCGGTCCTCCAAAAGTCAATATCAAAATTTCGATTTCGATCTTACCCAGAAGACCGTCCCGACTCGTCCATGATCACCCCTAGTTCACATGTAATCTATACATAAGGAAGGATGACAGATTTATATGCAATAATACATCACATTCATCATCTAATTATCTTTTAGGTATTATTATTATTTTAATTAAATTTGATGGATAATCTACTGTTTTTTTTAAAATGCTACATGAAATTCCATACAAATACATTTTTGTATTTAGAATTAACATAGAATTGTCCGAAGATAATAATTTTAGAATCTAATTCTGATTGACATTGTTAGATTGAGTTATTTCTCATTGTGATCTTGATTATAGTTTTCCGTTGACTCCATGTAGCATGGAGTCAACTTTGGCTTGAGTGGTATGTTTATGGTCGACAACCGACTCATAAATTATCTTGTGATATATTGATTTTTAGTGTTGAAATCGGACCAGTATGTATGATCATGATTTTTACTATTTCAGTTGAATATTTATTTATTCGACCCGCTTAAATAAAAAAATACACTAAAAAAAAAGAATTCTAAAACTCATATTAACTAATAAAACCTAGATTATTTTTTTCTCAAGTCAAACATTATTGTTAATACTTTTCATCCCATTTCTAAAACTGTCCATTTTTATACACCATCTAGTTCTAAAGTCTTGACTTTACATGTAACTTAAGTTCCAATAACCTTAACCCTAATTTGTAATCCATGTTAATCTTAGCCTATGAAAAGTATTTAATTAAACCCTTTATTGTATTGAAATATTTATATAAATATTATTAACACCTAAATGATTCTTTGGGCTTATTTAGCATTTACGTGCATATGATAAATAAAATTACTTAACATTTTTGAAGGGCGGATACATCTTACCTTTTAATTTAAGATGTGTAAAAATATTAATATTAATTATGTAGCAATTCTTAAAAATTAAAATAGCTCCATTGTTATTTTTTTCATAGTGCACCCCTTAAATTTTAATCAATTTCTCTCATCATCTACTCTCTCTCTCTCGGTAGTGTGATAATAATAATGAATAAAGTTATTGAAAACTAAAATATTGTTAACTTTTTGATATTTTTAAGTCTTAATATCTTCATAAAAAATTAACATTATATGCCATAATTAATAAATACAATCTAAGGAATATAACTCGAGATGACATAAATTGTTTAACATTTTATTTATAATTTCTTTTAATGCCCTCCAATAATGAGACCCCTACTAATTGTGCGCCATTATTTGATAACCTGTCAGCTGTCACTCAAATAAATAATAAATCAATGATTTGGATGATCTATAGATAAGTTTGATTTGATTTAATAATTGTTATTTCCATTTCAATCCTTCTATTTTCCATATGTGAAAACGACCTATTTCATATATATATATATATTATGCATATTAAACTTACCAAACATAC
This sequence comes from Chamaenerion angustifolium, assembly GCA_946814005.1. Classification (NCBI taxonomy): domain Eukaryota; kingdom Viridiplantae; phylum Streptophyta; class Magnoliopsida; order Myrtales; family Onagraceae; genus Chamaenerion; species Chamaenerion angustifolium. The sequence continues at coordinate 29,440,744 of OX328277.1, read as the reverse complement.
CCATATCATAATTAAATTTAGTGTATTACACTATTTAAATCGAACGCGACATACAATTGTTTTTTGTGAGTATCTATGCTTTTGAGTTTGTCAATCAGTGCACATACGAAATTTATAAACAAATAATATCAAAATAATGATAGTAAAAATTATGAATTTAAACATTAAGATCATCACAAATTATTGGCAGTGTGCTTCTTTTAGCGTTCTTATATAATAATTTGGTAAATCTCCCGTAGTTTTTAGTTAGGTCACATACATGCCACATGCATTTGTGTTTCGGTGGGCTACTTGTGACGTGTCACAGACATTATTCATGTATGTGAGTTGAGTTTTTTTTAAAAGTATGTATGTCATAAATTTTTTTTGAAAAAGTATATATGTAAAAAAAATATTTAGCAAAATGTGCATTTGCGCAGGTGGAGGTAGCGTTTTTGAAAAACGATACTGCGCAAAAACGCTACTGTGAGTGGCGTTTTTGGTTTATATTTTTTGTTTTTTTTTTTGAAAAAAAATAAAAAAAAATAAAAAAATTACAGTAAGTAGATATTTGAATTTCGATTCAAATGATGCAAAAAATATTAAATTTGGACTTACGGATTGACTGTAGGCTCTGCCGTAAGTTGAGATATGAAAATTTGACTTAAAAAAATATAACTCTTACCTTGTAAGTCCAAAATGACCACGGTGAACGTCATTTATGTCGTAATTAAAATATCTACCTAGATTAATTTTTTTGATTTTTTTTGAGTAAGTACATAATTAAATTTCTCACCTAATGCATTTGATTATTTCGGTCAAATTTTAAGACAAGCGATGTTAGGTTACAAAATCATTGTATTTCTAATCAAAAAAATTACTCTAGGTAGATAATTGAATTACGACATAAATGACGTTCACCGTGGTCAGTTTGGACTTACAGGGTATGAGTTATATTTTTTAAGTCAAATTTTCATATCTCAACTTACGGCAGAGCCTACAGTCAATCCGTAAGTCCAAATTTCATATTTTTTGCATCATTTGAATCAAAATTCAAATATCTACTTACTGTAATGTTTTTAATTTTTTTTCAAAAAAAAAATGAAGAAAAAACAAACCAAAAACGCCACTCACAGTAGCGTTTTTGCGAAAAACGCTACTACCTACCTGCGCAGATACACATTTTGCTAAATATTTCTTTTTCATATATACTTTTTTCAAAAAATATTCTGACATACATACTTTAAAAAAAAACTCATGTGAGTTTTGAATGATTAGCTTGGAAATATATGTCTCTTTAATATATTTTCCAATTTTCATAATAATTACTTTTGGCTAAACTACAAACATTTAAGTGGTAGTGCATTTCATATTTATTTACTAGATTTGATATTTGTGTCACTTAATATAGCAAAGAATGGGTATCAAAATTTATAGCTATTATAAATTTATAATATAGCATAACGATTGAACGCTTCATATTTTAATTAGAGATCACATGTTTGAGTTCTAGGAATGAAAAAATATTAATGATCAACATCTTACTTCTAAATGTAGAGCAAACATGATAAGCGTGCTTTCTTTATGATGGAGCCCATCTAAAACATTAAAAAAAAAACACTTAAAATTTCAAGTATTAAGGAGAATTGCAGTGACAATTAAAGGATCGAACTTATAAATTATTTGAAAAACAATAAAGTTACAACTTTTACTCAACATGTTGAATATATATGTCATCGAGTAGTTAAGTTAGTAATGTGAATTTTGTATACTAGTAGAAGTTCTGATATATATTACAAAAAAATAATTAATCAAAACGATTCTACTCAATGAGATTTTAATTTTTACTAGGTGGAAATTTTGATGAAGTATTGTAATCTTTTGTGGATTCTAAAATTATAAACCTTTAGATTAACTTTTTTTTGGCCAAGATAAACCTCTAACAAAATAATCATTTTTGTAAGCTTAAAAGAGGACTATTAGTTTTTTTTCTTTCAATCTCCTGAACAATTTCAAAAAATGTTTATATTTTTTTAAAAATATATTTTAATATAATTTAAGTTTATATTTACATCTCAATAAATATTTTTAATTACTTTTTAATGTTGTTTAAATTTTTGAATTGTCTTTTAAGAGTCATATAGATAATGATTTTGTAATACGCCATCGCTACTGATGCGTCAGAATCTAGTATTATAAAAGCTTCAAACCTAAATGGGCTTACACTTTTAGGACCTTGTTTGCCAAGTTGAGTAGAATTAGTGGTCTTGAAAAGGCCCAACTTCATAACAGGTTTCTTGATTTCCACAAATACTCTTCATTATAAAACATGTCTTCCAAAGAGGTCAAGATAGTCATTTGTGGTAGCGATGATGGTTAATAAATAACCGTAGAACCTTACATGCCTCACCTCCCCGCCTTCCTCTTCTGAATTCTAGCGATGCAAAAGCCTAGAAAAAAATGCCGCCGAAGTTCGACACTTCGCAGGTGGTGGACGTCTACGTCCGTGATACTGGAGGAGGAGAGGTCGGCGAGGGAAATTTCCTCGCTCCGAAGATTTGTCCACTCAGTCTCTCACTCTCTACCAAGTAGATCGGTGAGGACATCACCAAGGACTGGAAGGGCCTCAGCATCACTGTCAAGCAAAGGTTTCAGTCGTCCCGACCGTCGTAGCACTGGTAATCAAGCCGGAGAGGGATTGTGAAGAAGTATAAATATAGTTGAGTCTTTTATCATTTATAATATGTTAAAGTCTTTTTAATTTTCTCTATTTTACATTTCAACATGGTATCAAAGCATGTTGATCCTTCTTTATAGAGCGTTTTTGCGATTTGATTTCTTCAATTTTTCTTACTCGATTCAGTTCCAATGGCTAGAATACACGCGGCTCCGAATGCATGGCCTAGAGTTGGCGCAAATCTGTTGGGTGTTACTGGTGCTGCAGGTGCGAATGGTGAGGTAGGAGTTGCTGTTGATGCGAATTTGGAAGAGCAGTTATATCTCCACCCTACTGATACTCCAGGAATTCCATTAATTGTCTTCCAGCTCACTGGATGCGAAAATGATCAAGTCTTGGTACGTTCCATTTCAGACGCCTTGCTAGTTAAAAACAAACTATGCTTTGTAGATGGTACTTGCCTGCGTGAATCTGTGCCTAATAATCTAAAATTGCATTGGGATAGTTGCAATGATGTTGTTAAAGACTGGCTAACAAATGCGGTTGTTAAGAATATATCTATTGGATTGATTTGCACTCCGACTCCTCTTATAATCTGGAAATTTACGAGACAGGTTCAATAGGATTGATGGCACACGCATATTCCATTTGAGTCGTGAGTTATATCAAACTAAACAGGGTAGTCTGAGTATTGCTGATTATTTCGGCAAACTCAAAATGATTTGGGACGAACTAGCTGCTGCGGATGAAGAGTGTCTCTGTGACGATTGTGTTGTTTCTCCTAAGGTGATTGATGGTCGAGATAAATAGAAACTTATATAGTTTCTGGTAGGATTGAACGATAGATATGGCATTGTTCAAACCAATTTATCGATGTTGCATCCCCTACCTGCTCTTAATTTTGCTTATTCTGTTCTGATTCAAGAAGAAAGTCAGTGGGGTGTTGTTAGTTCGATTGGTGGTGATGATTTTTCGGACAAAACTACACAGCCTTATACATCATATCATTCAGCTCTGTGTGTTGGATCTTCGAATTCTGGTTCGACTGTTGGTTCTTCTTATGGACGAAGGGATTTTATTTGCAACTATTGTGAGAAGAATGGTCACAAGGAGGATCGATGTTAGAAAAAAAACATGGAGTTCCTGACCATATCAAGAAAAAGTAGTTGGCAAATAGTGTTTCACATGCTGTATAAGCTTCTCATGTTGCATCTTCTCTGCAATCGTCTCCTCAGTTCAGTGTTGATCAAGTCAATCAAATGATGAAGTTCTTTGCCAAACTCTCCAATTCCGAAGTGTCGAACAAGGATATGGATATACATGTAAATATGGCAGGTATTGATTTTTGTCATTCATCTTCATCAGCAGGTTTAGCTGGTTTATGGATCATTGATAGTGGATCATCTCATCATATGACTTGTCAAGCGGATAAGCTGTATAATCTACAAACAAATGCTCCTCAACAGGAGGTTATGTTACCGAATGGAACTACTTCCCCCATCACACATATTGGATCCTGTTTAGCTGGGAGATTGGTTCTTGATCGAGTGCTTTACGCTCCAGATTTCAAATACAATTTGATTTATGTATCTCAATTGATTAAAGATCTATATGTTTCGGTTCTATTCATGCATAATGCAGTGGTATTTCAGGCCCTCTCAGATGAGAGGATAATGGGGATTGGGTCACTCCATGATGGTTTATACGTTCTGCGTTCCAATGAAGATGTTAAGGTTTTGCAGTCCCCGTTGAAGAAGAATCCGAATATTTCAAGAGCTGATAAATTGAGTTTATGGCATAGGAAACTTGGACATATTTCTATTACAAGCTTGAAGTTTATATTTCATTTCGATTAACAGTTTGATTCTGCTGTAACGGATTGTTCAATATGTCCATTAGCTAAACATACTCGCTCCCCTTTTCCTCTTAGTTCTACTTCTTCAAAATCGAAATTTGATCTGGTCCATCTTGATGTTTGGGGACCATATAAAGTGGCAACGGTGGATGGATTCAAGTAGTTTCTCACCATAGTTGATGACTACAGCAGAACCACTTGGATTTATTTACTGTGATTCAAGGATGAAGTGTTTTCCAGATTAAAATCTTTTCTTTCGTTGGTACATACACAATTCGAATGTCAGGTGAAGTGATTTTGCAGTGACAATGATACCGAGTTCTGCAATTCTTCGGTGCAACCGTTGTTTGAGTCACTTGGGATAATACACCAAACTAGTTGTGTCAAAACACCTCAACAAAACAGTGTTGTGGATCGTAAACATAGGCAATTGCTAAATGTTACCCGAGCTCTCAAGTTTCAAGCTTCGATTCCAGATGGCTATTGGGGGCATTGCGTTCTCACATCATGTTACCTAATCAATATAATGCCGTCATCAGTTCGTGGTGGTCGAATACCACATGAAGTTCTTCATAAAAAACAGGTATCTTATCCATACTTGAGGGTGTTTGTCTGTCTTTGCTATGCCACAGACCTGCACAATACTGACAAGTTGAAGCCTCGAGCAGTGGAATCAGTACTTCTTGGCTATACTGTAAATCAGAAGGGTTATGTTCTGCTAGATCTTTCCTGCCACACCATTTTTGTGAGTCGTGATGTCACTTTTCGTGAACACATCTTCCCTTTTCATTCTAAAGATCGTTCGCAAAATGATTCTTCAATTTATCCCGTTTCTGGTGATTTTGGTGACTTGAATTATTTGAATGATGAAGAAATGATTATTCCTACTACAAGTGACCAGACTGTTACAGTTCCTGCAGATACTGGTTCTGATGTTGACCCGCTTGTTGATGACTTTGATCATCCTGAGCTTGTTGATGACTCTAATCATCATGAGAGCTTATTACCTGATGAGCCTCTACCTACATCACCTGTCCCTATTCGATGATCTTTTCAGACTATTCAACATCTAGCTTGGCATCGAGATTACATGATGTTGGTTTTTTCATATGAACGTCTTTCCCCTGAATACATATGGTTTTTGAGCTCCTTGCACAAGATTCATGAGCCTAGGACATTTAAGGAGGCGGTGCAAGATTTTAATTGGATTGAGGCTATGAAAGAGGAGATTTCGGCACTGCAAGCTAACAACACTTGGGAAGTTGTAACTTTACCTCCAAACAAGCAACCCATTGGTTGTAAGTGGGTCTTCAAAGTGAAATATAACACAAATGGGAGGGTCGAACGATATAAGGCATGTTTGGTCGCAAATGGGTATACTCAAAAGGAGGGAATTGATTTTACGGAAATGTTTTCTCCAGTGGTAAAAATGGTGACAGTGCGAACAATGTTGAGTATTACAATAGCTCGGAAGTGACCCATGTATCAAATGGACGCCAGTAATGCATTTCTCCAAGGAGATTTACATGAGGAAGTGTACATGGAACTTCTGATGGGTTTTTCTTCTGGTGTTCAAGGTCACGACCTGGTCTGCAAGTTACTGAAGTCTTTATACTGCTTCAAGGCAATAGAACCTCAAATTAACAGAGTGTCCACTGCAGAATGGGTATAAACAGAGCATGTTTGATTACTCTCTCTTTAGCAAGTTCGAAGGGCCTAATCAAGTCCATTTGTTAGTTTATGTGGATGATATCATGATCACCACATCGGGGAACAAGCTTATTGATGATTTGAAGAACATATTGAAGATGAGTTTCAAAATAAAGGACTTGGGTGAGCTACGTTATTTTCTCGGCCTTAAAGTGGCAAGATCAAGGTAAGGTATAGTCCTTAACCAGAGAAAGTATGCGTTAGAGTTATTAATCGATGCTGGTCTGTTAAATGGAATGTCTTTGCATACACCCATGGAGCAGAATATCAAGCTTACAACCCCTGAGTATAACAAGTTGTTTGGTAAGAATATGAATGATAATATACTTCGGGATGCTGAAGTTTATCGAAGGATTGTGGGAAGGTTGTTGTATTTAACAATGACGAGGCCCGATGTTGCTTATTCGGTACAACACTTGAGCCAATTTGTGCATGCCCCGAAGAAATCTCACGTGGACGCAGCTATGAGAGTATTGTGATATATCAAATGAAATCCTGGACATGGTTTGTTTTTCAGTTCGAAGAACAACGTGAATTCCATGACGGCTTATTGTGATAGCGATTGGGCGTCCTGTTCGGTCACCAGGAAATATGTTACTGGTTTATGTATACAACTTGGAACTGCTATGGTTTCATGGAAATTGAAGAAGCAAGCTACCATATCATGATCTAGTGCGGAGGCAGAGTATCGGAGCATGGGAATGACAGTATCAGAGGTGGTTTGGCTACGAGGTCTGTTAAAGGAACTGCATTTTGAGTTGAAGAAGCCTACACCACTGTATTGTGATAACAAAGCGGCAGTACAGATTGCTGCAAATCCAATGTTTCATGAGCGAACTAAGCATATAGAGATTGATTGTCATTTCGTTCGGGAAAAACTCATGGAAGGGGTGATACGAACATATCACATTTCTTCTCAAAACCAGCTTGCAAACTTGTTAACGAAGGCCTTGGGAAGGATGCAATTGCAACATTTGCTCAGAAGTTTTGGAATAAAAAATCTGTTTCAACCTGTTTGTAGACAGAATGCGAAGGAGTGCTTGGAAAAGAATGGTAAAATTGATCAACATAATTGAATACAGAAGGAGGAAGAAATCTCGATGAATGAAGAAGTATAAATATAGTTGAGGAGTCTTTTATCCTTTATAATATGTTAAGGGTCATTTCACAATATTGGAAGTCCATTTATTAAGCTACTGTAGAGGGTGGTATACTGTTGAAGTTAGTTTACTATATAAGGATGAAGCTTATTGCTGAATTAGAACAAGTTTTTACAGAAGAATAAAGAGTTTCGAGTGCTTTCTTCTTTTTTCGTTTTGTCCATTTTACATTTCAACAGACTGCAAGAAGACTAAGAACATTAAGCACAACGGAAACATCACCTTGGACGACGTGATCAAGATCACAAAGATGATGAAGCCGCAGTTTATGGCCAAGGAGCTCAGCATCACAGTGAAAGAAATCCTGGAGACGTGGGTGTCGGTTGGGTGCACGGTGGACGGAAAATACCCTAAGGATATGAAAAAGGAGATATCCGAAGCATAAGCATAGTGGTGTTTAGATCGATTTGTTAATGGGTTAAATACAACTACATGAACTTTGGACGTTTTGCAACGAGCTACCCGAACTTTAAAAATTTAAAAGGGACTACCTCAACTTAGACAAAGTTGCAAATAACTATCTCCGTCCAATTTACTGTCAAACTATTGACAGAAATTCGTCAGAAATTGGACGGAGGTAGCTATTTGCATCTTCGTCCAAATTGAGGTAGCTCGTTTTGAAATTGTAAAAGTCGGTAGCTCGTTGCAAAACGTACAAAGTTGAAGTATCTCATTGGTATTTAATCCTTTGTTAATTGGTATTTGCATCCATGTCCGAGCTTTCTTCCACAATTCAATTGATTTGGAACTTGACTCTTTATGCCAAGTAAGGATTTTTACCTTCATTTTAGTCTTGCGTTATCGTTTAGCCATGACAGTATCTGCAGTTGAACTGGTGATTACAATTCTTTCTAGAAATGAGTAAATTAGCATTTTTATTGAAAGTTTTCGTTTTTCGATTCCTGGTTTTTGCGGTTGCCTTTTTTCAACAGTTGCATTGATGATTAGAGCTTGGAGGTAGGGATTATCAAATTGACAGTTTAATATGCTCAAATTTATGAACTTTTGCAATTTTGAATTACTGATATCAATGAAATGAATCTTAAGTTCGTGAGACTAAATGTTGCAATTGTCCTGCTACAGCATCCTTACCGAGCATCTTTAGTAAAAATTAATAGCAATGCCGCAAAATCTTCAATGCCCAGACCCAGATCCCTGCTAGATTATCTTGATTGTAAGAAACTTATGTTCTAGTTTCAGAGAATCAGACACCATGCTTGAATTGACAATCAATCAACGTTATCCATTTATCACTCATAACAACCCACCGAGGGAAGCTAGACCTTATAGTTGTCGAAAGACATTTTAGGTTAAACAGTCGCGAGAACCGTTAAAATTAATTAGTGTTTAGTTTTGAATAGACATGAGAGCGTTCTTCCGACCTTCTCTTTATAATTTACATCTTACTTATATATAAACTGGATTAATTATTAAATAGGTACCCCAACTTTACATAGTTTGGCAAATAAGTACCTAAACTTTTTCTTTTCGCAAATAGGTTGTCCTACTTTGTGAAATTAGTAAATAGGTACCTACCGTTAATTTTCCGTTAAGAATAAACGGAAAATAACGTAAGGAGCAAACATGTACCTGAACTTGACATGGTTTGACAAATAGGTACCTAAACTTACACGAATTAGCAAGTAGATACCTGAACCGATTCAAAAATCGGTTCGATCGAACCACTTTTTTTTAAAGTAGTGTTTATATACCAAACGCATGCATGACTCAACTCCAGACGATCTCAGTGCATTAAGGAAGCATCATGAACCCATCACTCATGTCCATCACCATCTCAACTCCATCGATCCGTGTTATTCTCAATCAGGATATGTTCGATCTCGACTTCGTTTACGTGGTTGTCGCTTTCGTTCAGGTACTTTCTTAGTTCATTCCTCGCCAACTTGATAAACTCGATAACAGAGAAAATCACACCAATCAAAACGAATGAGGACTGTGAAAATGAATACAAACAATTCAACACGAAATCTAAACCTATTTCAGAGATGGGCATCGTCGACAAAACCTGACTTAAAATCTAAGCATTTGAAGGAGGAACTTGTATGCAGAAGGAGATTTTTTTGCAAAGAATATTCAGACCGATAATTTATATTGAATATATCGATCGTCTTATCATGTATATACTATAAATTTTAAAGACTCAACAACACAATCACGATATGTAGGTTTACTGGTTAATCCGTACGATTTGTTCTCATTTCAATTATATGATATAAATTTTACATATCAACTAGTTCACTCGCATGACCCCATAAACCTTAGATGCACTGAGAACGTTTGGAGTTGAGTCATGCATGTGTTTGGTATATAAACCGTACCTTAAAAAAATGTGGTTCGACCGACCAGATTATGAACCGGTTTAGGTATCTACTTGCTAATTCGTATAAATTCAGGTACCTGTTTGCCAAACCATGTCAAGTTCAAGTACATATTTGCTACTCACGTGATATTTTTCGTTTATTCTTAACAGTAGGTACCTATTTGCTAATTTCACAAAGTTGGACAACCTATTTGCAGCAAAAAAAAAATGTCAGGTACCTACTTGCCAAACCATGTCAAATTGGGGTACCTATTTGATAATTAACCCATAAAAAAAATACATAACATTTTGGAGGTATTGGTTTTAAATCAATTATGTTTATTTCTTAAATTATATTTTTAAATAGAAATTAAAAAATATTGTCAAAATTATATAAATCAATGATTCAATTATTGAACTAAACGGCCTAATTCATGATTTTTTTTAGAAAGTATACACTTTCGAATTTTTATTTGAAAAAGTGTATATATAAAAAAAATATTTAGAAAAGTATGTATACGCGCGTCGCGCCTATTGCAATAGGCGCGACCCCGGGGTGCGCCTATTCCACAGATTTTTTTTTTCCGCTCGACCCAAACGGTCTACCAGAAACCACGTTGATTTTAAGTCTGCTTATGGTTTTCCTCCTAAATAGAAATTGAGAGATAGTCTCACGCGTTGCTTTATCTCAGTATTCATAGGTCCAAATTCCTCTACGCTAGTCTCACCGAATTCCTCGGCTGGTTCTCTATCAAGAGAAATCTAAACCCCCTGGCTGGTGTTGTTGGATATGCAAGTGGAAACAACGGTATATCAGAAACCGCGTTGATTTTAAGCCTGCTTATGGTTTTCCTCCTAAATAGAAATTGAGAGATAGTCTCACGCGTTGCTTTATCCCAGTATTCATAGGTCCAAATTCCTGTACGCTAGTCTCACCAAATTCCGCGAGGTCAAACATTGAAACAAAGTTGTTTATTCACAAGTTTCTGAATGAGACTTTTCTTCAAATACACTAGCTAGTTTGACACTGTTTTCCAATGCTTTTTCACACCTTCCGAGAAAAATCTGCTACGTTGCCCTACTTGTCCGTCCGGAGTCTGATAATCGAGATTCAAAAGAGTTGAAGCAATTATTATTATTTAAAATCCAACATTGACATGGTTACTTTTTAAAAAAACTCAATTAAAAAGCTATAGTCATTGGAGAAGCTTTACAAGATATTCAGAAGATGTTGAGTTAGAGATGTACGTCTCTCTAGCCTGGTTAGTGTTAATGTGTTATGCTTATGCTTTAGCAATTGTAGCCTGGCGAGACTAGCCTAGAGAATGAACAAGCATCAGGTCGCTTGAAAGACCTTGGTTACCGTACCATGTTAGTATCTAAATTTCACATGTTTAGAGAACCAGCCGAGACGCAAGAGTGGAAACCCCAAAGAGCTATTTTTCAGCAGTAATTCCTGAAAATGTCAAACTAGCTAGTGTATTTGAAGAAAAGTCTCATTCAGAACTTGTGAATAAACAACTTTGTTTCAGTGTTTTACCTCGCGGATGTTGTTCAGAACAAGTTGGAAAAATTAGCTCTTGCACCTAAAAACCCCAAAGAGCTATTTTTCAACAGTAATTCCTGAAAATGTCAAACTAGCTAGTGTATTTGAAGAAAAGTCTCATTCAGAAACTTGTGAATAAACAGTTTTGTTTCAATGTTTTACCTAGGGATGTTGTTCAGAACAAGTTGAAAAATTTAGGACAGGAAAAAAGTATTTACCTTCTTATCACTTCCTTTCTTCTTTACTGGAGGAATTTGGTGAGACTAGCGTAGATGAATTTGGACCTATGAATACTGAGATGAAGCAACGCGTGAAACTGTCTCTCAATTTCTATTTAGGAGGAAAACCATAAACAAGCTTAAAATCAACGTGGTTTCTGATAGACCGTTTGGTTCGGTTCGAATGAAAAAAAAAATATGTGGAATAGGCGCACCCCTGGGTCGCGCCTATACATACTTTTCTAAATATATTTTTTATATATACACTTTTTCAAAAAAAATTCCGAAAGTGTATAGTTTCTAAAAAAAAAATCCCTGATTCAGTTTAGTGATTTTAAACGATATAGAATTGAAATTAAACAAGATTGAAAAGACTAATAAGTCAAAATTATAGATTTGGATCTACGAAACGATCCGATTTTTCGATTCACGAACAATGATGGTCTAATCACGATAATCGTAGTCTCTTTTACCTCTAATTATCAGAGTCTATTATGTTGGGCCTACGTCGAAATCTTAGCAGACAGATTTCTCCTTTTTATATCAATGATTTCTCTCATAATATTAATGCTTGCACTAATTACTAATTAGCAAGAAGACAGTGGAATATTAAAAAGTGCAGTTCTTTTATTAGAGCGGGTTAGGTTCAGTCTAAGCTTGATTATTTTATATTTACAAAACATGATGGAAATCAAATGGTTATAACTCCTTGTTTATGTGGATGATCTGCTCATATCTGGTATTAGCGGAAGGTTGATCTCTGAATTGAAATATGTGCTGGAATCGAGTTTTAAAATGAAAGATTTGGGTGAGTTGAGATACTTTTTAGGCATTGAAATTGTTCGGTCTTAAAAGGGTATTGTTCTGTGCCAAAGGAAGTACGCTCTTGAGCTAATATCCAGTGTTGGTCTTTCGGGTGGTAAAACATCCAGGATTCCTATGGAATTAAACTTGAAACTTACGAGTAAGAAGTATGATGAGCATTTGAATGTGAATAAGGATTATGCATCCCTAGATGATGTTTGCATATATAGAAGACTGATATGAAAATTACTGTATCTATCCATCACTAGGCCAGATATATCATATGTTGTGCAGAATTTGAGTCAATATATGCATGATACAAAAGAGTCACACCCTGCGTCTGCCTTGTGGATAGTGAGATACATTAAGCGGGAGTCAGGTAAAGGAATTTTGTTATCTTCTGATTCTCAGCCAAGTCTGATTGGGTATTGTGATTCAGACTGGGCTAGCTGCATAGAAAATAGGAAATCGATAACTGGATTTTGTGTTTTGTTGAGAAAATCTCTTATTTATTGGAAAGTAAAAAAGTAAAATATTGTTTCAAAATCTTCAGTTGAATCTCAGTATAGGAGTATGCGATCTTGCTTAACTAAAATAATTTGGCTTAGAGGTTTATTAGGAGAACTAGGTTGTTTTTAGCAAAGTCCTGCTGTTTTGCACTGTGATAATAATGTTGCGATTCAGATTCCCAATAATCTCGTGTTTCATGAAAGAACAAAATACATTGAAATCGATTGTCATTATATTAGGGAGAAATTGCTTGAAAATATTGTGCAACTTCGACATGTGAGAACAGGTAATCAAGTTGTTAATTTGTTCATCAAAACCCTCGGTAGCCAACAACATAATTTGCATTGCGATAAACTTGGAATGAAGAACCTGTTTGCTAAACAGTGGGAGTCAGACCAAGAACTTCCGGATTGAGGGGGAGTGTTGAAATAATGGTACAATCTAGAAGATGTATTTTTTTGTTGTCTTCTTTTTGTTATTTTTTGTAGTCGAGGACCGTTTTTTGTTGATTATTGTTATTAGGGTGTAAATATGCCTCGATTTATTATTTAGGATGTATGGAATATTTTAATACTTTTTAGGTTTAATTTAAGGATGAGATAACCCCATATGAAAGAACACTTTTCAATGATTACCGATGGCTTTGTCTCTTCCTCTCATTCTCGTAGCTAGAGTTTGAGGTAGAATTAGGGGTGATCAAAAGAAACTGTAACTGAATTCCTAGGCTTGGCCAAATAAACCGGTTCGGGCGAACTAGTCTGGTCTGGAACTGGTTTGGTTCGAACCGGTTCGGTCGAACTAGTTCCAAAACCAGACCAGTGTTTTTTGCCTTCAAATAGAACAGTTCAAAATAATACCAAAAATCCAGTTCGAATCGGTTAGACTCGACTCGTTTTTTGATACTGGTTTATACTTAAATTTAAATCAAACCACTTTAAACCTATATAATTTTAGAACCGGTTTGAAGCAAAATCAACTAAATCTAGAGATGTCTTCAATAAACCAAACCTATAGATAAATTGGACTCTCGTATGTTGATGTTGGACATGATTTTAGTCGGTTGTGGAACAGATTTTCAATCGGTTCAATGTGTTTTTCAGTCGGTTCAGTGTTTTTTTCATCCGGTTCAGTATTTTTCAGTTGGTTCAATATTTTTTCACACGGTTCAGTGTGTTGGACAGGATTTTCAGGCGGTTTAGGTTCGGTTTGAACCAGATTATTTCCTAACCAAAATTGTTATTAAAAAAACAGACCAAAAAAGTTCAAACCGGTTCTGAATCGGTTCGAACTAGACCAGTTCTTTTTTCCTTAAACCAGACCAGTTTTTTTAAGAACAGAAAAATGTACTGGTTTTTTTCAAACCAGACCAGTTCAGTTCAGAACCGGTTCATGAACAAGCCTATGAATTCCCGACAAGACCGGTTTGAGACCGACCCGACTAAGACCGAGACCGATTAGGACCGAGACCGAGCGATCGTTTTTATTTCTTCAAGGTCGGGCTCGGTCTCAGACTTTTTTCCCGAAAGCCCGTTTAGGACCGGCTCGGCCCGTTTTGGACCGGCTCGGCCCTAAAAATTAAAACCAAATCAGTCATTCAGCAGCACAACAGTCAGTCATCCTTCCAAGTTCCAAACGCAGCCCTCCAAGTTTGAGACAGCCTCCTTCCAAACGCAGCCATCCATCGGTGTCGTCTCTAGTCTCCATCGGCTCGTCATCCATCGGTGCCGTCTCCAGTTAAATGCACCAGGGAATCATCTTCTTCTCTGTTGTCTGTTTATGATGATACTCATAAGTTTACAAATATGGAAAGGGATAAGATTCTTTGGAGACACATACAAGAACTCGTTGACCTTGTGCAGAGACTTCTCGCTGTAAGCTCATTCCTTGATTTTATTTTAGTTCCATTTTTGTAAAGATCAGTTGTATTACCATTTTGTGAGATGGAACATATATTGTTACCTAATATTCTTTGGCCTCTAGCATATGCTCTCTAAGAGCATCAACTTCTGGATCTGTTTAAGGATGTAAACTGTTGGTTCGTATGCAGGGCAGTTGAAGCAAAAATATTACAGACTTGCATTTCATGTGTTTGTTGTTTTCGGCTTGATAAATCTATTATCTTTGTTGAAGATGTGGTCTTAGAAATTTTGGCATAAGTGGCTAACTGAGCTTCTAACTTTTACGCTTCCTAAAGTGATATTAAGGTTTTCCATATCTCATTTCTTAGTTGACATTGTGTTGCTCGGAAGATTTTGTTTTCTTATGAGTGTACTCTGCTTGGAAGGATTGTATGAGACTTACATCGCTTCACTATTAGTTTTATTTAGAGAATGGTGACTTATAATTTGAAACTTATACTTGACATGTTCTTTATCAAACCTTTATCTTGAGGTCATCTTTCTTCAACATGTATAGATTAACACCTTTTATGATGTACCTAGTGGAGCACAAAGAGTCGACCATTACACTCCAGGGGATTGGAAGGAGTGCTTTGATGAAATCTGAGTGATATCATACGGAAATCACCAGAACACGAAGAAACTGAAGTAAAACCCTAGCAGACGAAAACAACAGACGTGAGAATCATTGGAATCGGTTCCTTCATTTGGCGATTCCTCATCCGTTAAATAAAACCCTACACTGTAATATTCACAGAAGGAACTTAACAGTTCAGAAATAACCAAAAGACCCACAAACAATTTGTCCGAAAAATAACAGAATAACAAAAGACACCCGAAAGAATAATAATTACAAAAGAGAATCCAGACTACTAAAAGAATGGATAAAAGCCACTAAAGAATAGATGGCAGCTTGCTTATAATCTCAATATGCTTAAGTGGCTAGTGTTTGTTAAGGGAAATAGGAAACTATGGTCACTTGCAAGATGAGGCAGGTATTGTATGCCCTTAATCTTTATCCCTCTCTTCTATCTCCCTTTATCTTTTTTCTCCACATTGACCTTAATGTGCATTTTGTGTGACAGGCGTAAATATTCTGAGAACGGGAGAACTTCTGCTATCTTCTTGTTGGAAGCATTATGGCATGTTGTTACACTTAGAAGATTGTAAATTATCTCAGTGCTACAGAGAATGGTTGGAGCAGTTCTTGTCTGGCATCAAGGTCAATGGGTTCTTTGATTTATCATTTGACTTATAGTTTTTCTTTTTTGGTTTATATGTGTTTAATGAAGCTGACCATGTACTTAACCATAACTTTTGATTTGTAATTTGTATATTTGTTATTTTGATTTCAATGATGTTTGTAATTTTGTATTTTGACAATTTTTTTTTTTTTTTGGCTTTTGACAAATTCAAATTTTTTTTTTGGCAAATTCGATCCAGGACTGAGATCGGCCTGACTCAAAAAAACAGATTCGGACGGTTTTTTTTTACCAGTCTCGGTCAACCCGCCCATGATCAGCCCTAGGTAGAATCCTGCTTTTGTCACAATTTGTTTAATGTTATGTTCAACTCGATTGAATTGGGTCATCTTTTGAGAATCGGACGCTTATTTGTGGTCACAAATAATCATCCCCGTGGCTTCTCTCTAGAGTCTAGACTACTAGCAGACTTGTGAGTTAGGGACAGATGGCGTCGTGGTATCCATTCAATTTTATAATTTTATTTATTAAAGCGACAATTTATTTAATTCAAAGGTCGAATATTTGTAGAGTTGATTGGCCTGTAATTTTGTCTCCACTTACATTTAGTCTGTGGTGTGGGCGTTATAATACATTTTTATAAATAAGAAAACCTTTGCATGATGAGGGCATAGACATATATATATATATATATATATATATATATATAGTCGAAAAGGATAGGATAGGAATAGGATAGGATGGTCGGCGTCGTTATTGTAATTATCTAGGGCCACTTATCATTATCAACTTTTTTTTTTTTTTGGTAAATTCATTATCAACTTAATTTAATATTTTATTATAATATATACATATTTTAACCTATAAAATAAATCAATAAAACAATTACTGATCTGATTAAAATCGTATATTTCTTTTGTTATAACAAAATGCAGTGTTTTATTGGGATAATATTGTTCCTTATTTTCAGGGCAAAAGATCTGCCCCAATTATTGGATTTGCTGCTTTAAAATGGAAATTTGCCAGCACTTAAAACATGCAATTAATTGAGAGAAAAGGCAGAAAACTAAAAATTACAATGAAAAGTATTAACAAGGCCAAATACTTGAATGATATGGTAATATAACTTTTAATCATGTTTATAGATTTTGGCCAAAAACATTATGTTCCAAACTAGACCTATGGATTAATCATAATAAATACAACGCATATTATATATATATATATATATAACCCCCCATAATCCATATCCAAATTAATCCAGATGAGTTGATCTGTCAGCATGAGATGTCATGGTCCCATCCACCAATAAAGTGTTCATCATTCCAATCTGCATAATTTGACGTAAAATAGGCGTGCTCACAAGGTGGGAGATCATATGGGAAACTTATTCTTTCCCCTCATCTTTCAATTATTTTAGTCGAATTAAAAAAAATATTGAATTATTAATCCAATATTTATAAGTGAAGTTGAGTTTTGTCTTACGGTTTAGTTAAAATTTATCAATTTTATATCAAACATTTGAATTTTAACTTTAATAGGTGGGCATGAGAAGTACAAAAATTGAAACTCAAAGTTATTTTTGCTATTATAGTATCTACGTGCACTTTTTTTTAGATGGTGGAAAAATCAATTAATTTTAATTTTTAAAACGTGAAGAATTTTCAAATTAAAAATTAACTACTTTTTTTACCATAATAAATAAATTAAAATATGGAAGTAATTAAATAATAAAATTACGATTCAAATGTTGAAAATGACATCGATTTTAAATTTTTGAACTTAACACAACAATTAAAGTAGAAATATGAAGATTTAACCCAAAAGTGATCAACTTTGATGAAAATGTATAATCAATCTAAGAAACTAAATTTAAAACGTCTTTTGTAACGTATAACTTATAATTTAATAGTTTATCTATTATACTTTTTAAAAATTTACTTCAGACAAAAAAAAATGTTAAACTACAACACGTACCTATGTACAATTTGTTAAAAAAGACGTGCACATTTAAAAAATTAAAATGGCAGCCACATACCTTCTCAAAAATCTCTTATCTTAACGTAATATCATTTTTTAAATTTTCAGATTCGTTGTCCCAATTCAATCTGTTTGAGTTATCTAATCCCTCACACACACACCTGCTTTCATTAACAGTAAAATGATAGAGTGGGTTTGATTGATAATAATTAATAATCTCTAATGGAATATTTTTTCACATAATTCTGTTAAGAGTAGTTGAACCGAACATGTGAATAACTTTTAATAATCCTAATAAATAAAGGTTTATTAACAAAAGAATCACTCGTAGCTACTACATACAAATAGACTATGGTCTGGCTTCCAATATCAGAAATTAAGTTAAATGACAAAATTAGAATAAATGTAAATATTTTTTTTTCTATAGGGTAAAATATAAAAGTTAAAGGGTTAAATAAGAATATATATAATGTTTTTACGGTTAAAGTTGTACAATACCAAAAAGATTTTGTTTTTGTACCCAAAAGTTGATGGGCAATTATTGAGTTTTTTGAAAAAGTATTCATATTTTTTTAAAGGTAAATTTAGAATATTGCTTTAGAAGTATTAGGAATACATGCTCATGTGACATGTCGTGTTTGAGGTCTGCTTGTCCCCAACTCATGTCTCTGAGTATTATCTATCAAAAAACATTAAGGGGATTTCAAAAAATTACCCTAAATAAAAATTTCAATTACAAGTTTAAAATAGGAAATTACACTGAGTTTTGACTTCCGAATTGACTACACGTTGATCAAAGTTGAAGTAAAAAATAAAATAAAACTTCCCCTTTTGAAATTTAATTTTAATCGATTTGTGTGTTCATTACGAAAATTCAAACTCAATATAGTTTACGATATTAAAGCTCGTAGTTGAAATTTTTAACAATGTTTTTTTTTTTTTTCGTTTTTTTAGTAAGTAGATAAACAAAATATCAGTTTAGGTGAACCATGTCATACCTTCTTTGTAACGTACATGTTATTGTGAATTCTGAATTGTATTTCATTAACTCAAAATATATTACAGAGAGTTCCTATTTATATCAACAGAACTAACAGAATAACTAATCTAACAGAATTTAACAGAATAGACTAGAATACACTAGAATCCTATACAGAACTCTATATTCCCCCTCATCTATGAACTTCCTTTTTCTTCCCTAAAAACATCCTTAAAACCATAAAGCCGAAGAAGATGATCATGTTGTGATCTTCCCAAAGCCTTTGTCAGCATATCAGCCATCTGATCCTTAGAAGCCACATACGAAGTACTAACTGTGCCATCATCGATCTTTTCTCTTATGAAATAGCAATCCAATTCTATGTGCTTGGTCCTTTCATGGTACATTGGATTCTTGGCAATCTGCATAGCTGCTTTGTTGTCACATTAGACTACTGCAGGATCTTTAATCTCAAAGCCCAGTTCTGCAAGTAATCGTTTTATCCAAACTACCTCAGATACTGCCATCCCCATGCTTCTATACTCTGCCTCGGCACTTGATCTAGAGACAGTATGTTGCTTCTTCACTTTCCAAGAGATAACAGCTTCTCCTAGCTTAACACAGTAAGCGCTAACAGATCGACGAGAAAATTGACAAGCTGCCCAATCCGAGTCACAATATACTGATAAGCACATCTGATTCTGACTTGGAAAGAATAAGCCTTGTCCTGGACTGCCTTTTATGTACCTGATGATGCGAAGAGCTTCCTCGTAATGAGATCGTTTGGGATTGTGCACAAACTGACTGATGTGTTGTACCGCAAAAGCAATATCAGGCCGACTTACTGTCAAGTATAACAATCGACCCACAAGCCTTCGATACTTCCCAATATCTTCAAACAATCGATCATCTCCATTTATCCCAAATTCAGCATCATACTCATGAGTAGTGAGCTTCAAATTCTGTTCCATTGGTGTGGGCATCGGTT
Source organism: Chamaenerion angustifolium (assembly GCA_946814005.1). Taxonomy (NCBI): domain Eukaryota; kingdom Viridiplantae; phylum Streptophyta; class Magnoliopsida; order Myrtales; family Onagraceae; genus Chamaenerion; species Chamaenerion angustifolium. The sequence continues at coordinate 29,420,918 of OX328277.1, read as the reverse complement.
TGGCTGCTGTCAATCCAGCTGCACTGATAAGCTCAAGAGCATACTTCCTCTGATTAACCACAATTCCCAATTTGGATCATGTGAGCTCAAGACCAAGAAAATACCTCAGCTGTCCCAGATCCTTTAACTTGAAGTTTCTGTAAAGTGCAGCCTTGAGATCTTGAATAAGACCATCATCGGAACCCGTAATAAGAAGATCATCCACGTACACAAGTAGATAGACCCTTTGATTTCCTTCTCCCTTAGTAAAGAGTGAGTAATCTGTCTTGCTTTGTTCATATCCATTCTTCAAAAGAGCATGTGTGAGCTTAATGTTCCATTGACGAGATGCCTGCTTAAGCCCATACAATGATTTCAGCAACTTACATACTTGCTGAGGTTGCTGATGTTTACTGCGACTGCTGCTTGTTGAGACCGAATTGGAATTGAATCCCTGAGGAACCTCCATATACACCTCCTCCAGTAAATCACCTTGCAAAAATGCATTATTAACATCCATATGACATATATTCCATGAATGTGCAGCAGCAATAGCAAGCAGAGTCCGAACTGTTGTCATTTTCACAACAGGTGAAAACGTCTCGTTAAAATCTGTTCCTTCAACTTGGGTGTACCCTTTAGCCACAAGACGCGCTTTGTATCGTTCTACTGAGCCATCCGAGTTGTACTTAACCTTGTACACCCACTTGCAGCCAATTGCTCTTTTCCCAGGAGGCAAACTCATCACAACCCATGTTTGATTATCTTGAAGAGCATTAATCTCCTCTTGCATAGCTTTTATCCACTCCTGATCACGACTGGCCTCAAAATAATTTTGTGGTTCAATTATCTTTGAAGATGTACTTATGAAGCAATGGAACTGATTGGATAACTGATCATACCTCAAATAATTTTCCAGACCGTAAGTTGCATTTGCATTCCTACTGTGTGTAATGTAGTCCTCCATCCATCCTGGCTGTTTTCTTTGTCTGGAAGACCTTCTCAATAAAAGTTCCTCATCAGCATTTTCTATATTCTCAGCAGCAACATCAGTAGTTTCAACATTATCATCAGGTCGAGAATCATCAACAGACTGAGAATCAGCAACAGACCGAGACTCCTCAGCCACAGACCGAGACTCCTCAGCAATATGAGCAGGCCGAGATTCCTCAGCACCAACAGAACTAGACTCCTCTGCAACAGACCGAGACTCCTCAGTAATATGAGCAGGCCGAGACTCCTCAGCATCAACAGAACTAGACTCCTCTGCAATTGCAATATCCTTGGCAGTCCGTAAATGAGGAATGAGCTTGAACATCTCTTGCTTATCCATTTGAAATGGAAAAACTTGTTCATGAAATACTACATATTTTTTCGTGTGAACCACCGAGTCTCCCAAATGCATAACTATATATCCCTTTTGACTAAGAGAATATCCAAGAAATACTGCTGGTTCAGCTCTCGAAGCAAATTTATCAGAACATGGTAGAACCGAAGCAAAGCACAAACATCCTATTGTGCATAGATGTTTGTAATCGGGTTGCTTCCCATAAAGAGCTTCAAATGGAGTCTTCTTGTTCAATACAGAAGAAGGAAGGAGGTTTACTAGGTAGCATGCTGCCAATACGCAATAACCCCATAACCGAATAGGCAATGAAGCTTGAAATCGAATTGCTCGAGCCATCTCAAGCAAGTGTCGATGTTTCCTTTCTGCTGTGGAGTGAAGGCACAACTTGTTTGATGAAGAATCCCAAGCTGCTGAAACAACTGTCTTGAGCATCCATTAACGAATTCTCCTCCATTGTCACTTCTAAACACCTTGACAGAACTATGAAACTGGTTTTTCAGCATTTGAAGGAATCCTTTGATATGTTGACACATCAGTCTTATATGTCATAAGATATACCCATGTGCATCTTGTGCAATCATCCACCACAGTAAGAAAATACTTGTACCCTTTGATGATTGATGTTTTGTAAGGTCCCCACAAATCAAGGTGCACCAAATCAAAAGGTTTTATTGCATGAGAAGAACTATTCGGAAAAGGCAATCTGGTTTGCTTAGCCATTGGACAAATCATACAAGACTTAAGACATTCAAGGTTTCTATCCAAAAAAGACAGCTTCGACAATGTGGAACAGTAGGCATGGATGAACCGTTGATGCCAAACAAACGCTTGAGGATCATCATCACTTCTTGCTGCAGCAGCTAACTTGAAGTCATCCGTGGGCTGTAATTGACTCTCCAAAACATAAAGACCTCGAACCTTATTGCCAGTCGCCATCATCTTCCCATCGGAGAGGCCCTGGATTATAACAGCATCAGGTAATGTAATAACACGACACTTCAATTCTGTGGTGATCTTTGAAACAAATACTAAATTGAATCTGAAATAAGGAACCAATAGAACTCCCTTCAAACATAAATTCGGATTGATTAGGCAAGAACCAATGTGTGTAACTCTGCATTTCTGTCCATTTGGAAGATGAACATATTGAAAACGAGTAGTATTGAGCTGAATATCAAACAACCATTCCATGTGAGATGTCATATGATCCGTAGCTCCTGAGTCTATGATCCATTGACGAGAAGAACAAGTGATTGAAGGATTACCTGCCATATTCGCCACGTGACCAGGAGTTTCCTTTTCTTTCTCCTGTTGTAAAAACTTCAGAAACTGATTGAACTGATTGTTAATACAATTGGATTGCATCACAGCAGAATCAACACTTTTCTGACTCTGTTCATCAACATTCGAACCAGAATCATTGACAACCGCATTCGCAGAGGCTCACTTCTTCTTCAAATTGTCAGGAATGCCATTCTTTTTCCAACAGGTATCAATTATGTGTCCTTTCCTACCGCAATAGGTACACATCCAACCAGACTTATCAATCTTACCTCTGAAATTCACAGAGTTTCCTCCATTAAACCTGTTTTTCTCGTTATGTGCAGAGGATGAAATAAATGCAGCAGAATTATCAACCAAGTCTCCAATAACAGGATCTGAAATGGATCTCTGTCTTTCCTCTTGTAACAGAACGGAATATGCCACACTAAGGCTAGGCAAAGGTTGTCTCATAAGTAAATGAGATCTCACTGAAATATAGGTCTCATTCAGTCCAAGAAGAAACTGAATCAATTTCTGTTTTTCTTTATATGCCATAAGCAGCGCTTTATCCTCATCACATACCAGCACTAAATCATCTATAGCAGCAAGCTCATCCCATAACATCTTCAGTTAACCAAAATAGGCTGTAATAGTCAGCGTACCTTACGTGAAGTGATACAGATCGCGATGGAGTTGAAATATCCTGGTACCGTCAACTTTGCTGAACATTTCTCTAAGGTCTTCCCAAATTGATTGCGCAGTTGGATTATAAACCAATCCACTCACCAATTCTTTGGCCACCGCATTTCGAAGTCAAGCTTTGACGATGGCGTTGCAGCGATCCCACCGAGTGCGGAGGTTTGCCGGAACCATCTCCCTCTGACAGCTTCCATCGATGAAACAGATTTTGTTCTTCACCATCCGAATTGCGAAAGGAACTCCAGGCGAAGAAGAAGAGAAGAAGACGAAGGAAGAATCCGGCGAAGAATCCAGCGAATTACGAGCGAAGCAAGAACTTTCTGGCGAATTGAGAATGAAGAATTGAGAGCTCTGATACCATATTGTGAATTCTGAATTGTATTTCATTAACTCAAAATACATTACAGAGAGTTCCTATTTATATCAACAGAACTAACAGAATAACTAATCTAACAGAATCTAACATAATACACTAGAATCCTATACAGAACTCTATACATGTTTGAAAAAAAAAAAAGAATTAGAAGAAAACTAGAACATTTTAGACCAACTATAAAAAAACGGTTTAGAGAGGGTAAATCGAACATTCTATTTTTAATAATGTAGAACTCTATTTTTAATATCGTACCATCTCTAATATCATTTTAATGTTATTTTCATAAAATTTCTCATATTTTTTAATATTGTGTTTAATAACATTTCCCATACCTTTTCTATAAAGTTTAGGTTTAGAATTAATCGGTAATAGCATTTGGTCAATTCAATCTTAAATTTTATTTTACAATATTTTATGTCTTATCAGTTTGTTTTTTTTAATCTAGATTCTACTCAATTAGTAGTGCAACCTCAATCTTTCATGTTAGGAATAGGTACTAGTTGAACCATATTTTGAAGTTTTTTTTAAATGAATACTAATCTTTTTTTATTTTATAAATTATATACTTTTGGTTAGTAAAACATATAAATATATAATAATAATAAAAGAAAATTAACAAATAAATAATAAAATATTATTATTAACAAATTAATATTTATTTATTTAGACATGCATTCAATTGTTTCTATACCAATACCTTAATACTTGGGGTAACGTTTTTTAGCATTTTTTCACAAAACACCACTAGGGGTAACGTTTTCCATCAAACGCTATTCCAAATAGTGTTTTTATGAATTTCGCTACCCCTAGTGACGTTTTTTTTTTTTTTTTTTTACGTTTTTTTGACGATTCGATGTTTAATTAAAAATAAAATTATGTATTTATTAAAAACAATTTAAAAAATTATAGTAAGTAGATATTTTAATTGCAATTCAAATGATGCAAAAAATATTAAATTTGGACTTACGAATTGACTGTAGGCTCTGCCGTAAGTTGAGATATGAAAATTTGACTTAAAGAAATATAGCTCATACCCTGTATGTCCAAACTGACCACGGTGAACGTCATTTATGTCGTAATTCAATTATCTACCTAGGATAATTTTTTTGATTAGAAATACAATGATTTTGTAACATAACATCCCTTGTCTTAAAATTTGACCGAAATAATTAAATGCATTAGGTGAGAAATTTAATTATGTACTTACTCAAAAAAATCAAAAAAATTAAAGTGGGTAGATAATTTCATTACGAATTAAATTATGCTAACTAGACGTTAATTGTTTACTTTTGGACTGACTGTATTATACGATATAATACAAAGTAAATTACGTATCGTATTATACGGTCAGTCTAAAAATAAAATATTAACGTCTAGTTAGCATCATTTAATTCGTAATTAAAATATCTACTCACTTTAAATTTTTTTATTTTTTTTTAGTAAGTACATAATTAAATTGCTCACCTAATGCATTTAATTATTTCGGTCAAATTTTAAGACATTCGGTGTTAGGTTACAAAATCACTGTATTTCTAATAAAAAACGTTGCCATATGTAGATAATTGAATTACGACATTAATGACGTTCACCGTGTTCAGTTTGGACTTACAGAGTATGAGTTATATTTTTTTAAGTTAAATTTTTATATTGCAACTTACGGCAGAGCTTACATTTAAAAGTATTTCATTTAGGTTCCGAATTTAAAAGAATATTCTTGCTTAGCCCTATTTGCTACTTATCTGGTAAGATATAATTCTAAACTAGCTCACTTTCGAAAGAATTTATATCCGGCCTTATTTTTAATTTTTAATTTTTTTGGTCAAATGATATTTTATTCATTATTCAGAAATAGAGTTAAAAGTATTAGTATAGCAATGTACATTAATAAGAATTAAAAGGAAGGTTTAAATATGGTGAAATTCAATCATTCATACTCAATCTCATTATTACTTTTGTGCTTATTCAATGTGTACATTTGTTTGCTTTCCTCGATATCGTCCTTCGGGTGATACTCCAGCTGGTGTTTGCGACGTAAAAAATTTATATTACGATCGGAATGGTTTTCCAGTAAATCCATTTTTCAAGGATTTGATTGATAACATTACTCGCATCAGTCTCGACTTCCACGCCATGCCACCCTATGTCAGTTGTCACGTGCAGTGCTTCTAAAATGGTCATTGTCTCAACGCATTTTGCACTCCTATCACTATATGTTTATGTCATCTATCATTCTTCTGTTTGAGTCACGAATAATTATCTCAACACCCCCTATTTTTTTATTGCGGACATCGAGAGACATCACTGTTTAACTTGACAGTCCTATATGTCGTTGGTGTCCAAATGCGGGTCGCGGTCGCGGCCCGACGATCCGCGGGGGTTCTTTCCAATTTACCCTTGAAGGCTAACTTTCACCTAGTTATCCAAATATGTCAGCATGTTATTAAGACGAGATTCCAACTTAATTTTTGGATTGCGAGATATTCGACTCACTCTTTCTTTCAGTCAACCACTCCACAAAGTTATTAACTGAAGATAACTCGGAGTGTACTCACATGATACTAAACCATATTGTTCTAATTTTTTTTAGTAATCTAAGAATTAATCTTGGAACGTGACGAAAATCGATCTCGGAACCTTTTGCATCCAAGCAAGGGCGATACCATTTGACCAAATACATTCGTCGTATTGTTCTAATTGAAGATATGATTTTTGCATAAATTTTTAAACTTTAAACCCCAAATTGCATAAACAAGTGAAATAGAATGAACTCGGCCAAAAAAAAAAAAAAAGAATGAATAGTTAGGTTTAGGTATATTGAGATCATCAATCGATGTGGTCGGCTAATAATTAAGCCCTAATAATGTCATTAAGCCACGTAATGGCACAACTTATTTGTATAACAATATCCTTATTTCTTGGACAGAGAAATTAAATATTTGTATTCTCACATTTTCCTATCATAAATACTCACCTCTCCCTCTCGTTCTCTCACAACAAACAAACACTCTTCCATCTTCACACACACTCTCTATCTTCAGCCATGACGAAGGACGTCGAGGTGGTGCAAGGCGGCGAGTTCTCGGCCAAGGACTACCACGACCCACCTCCGGCTCCTCTCTTCGACGCTGACGAGCTGACAAAGTGGTCATTCTACAGGGCCCTCATCGCTGAGTTCATCGCCACTCTTCTCTTCCTTTACATCACCGTTTTGACTGTCATCGGTTACAAAAGCGCCGTCGACCCTACGAAGCCCGGCGTCGACGAGTGTGGCGGCGTTGGTATTCTTGGAATCGCGTGGGCTTTCGGCGGCATGATCTTCGTCCTCGTCTACTGCACAGCCGGAATCTCCGGTACCGTTTTTCTCCTCCTCCGACGCCGTGCATATATTTATTTTCCGGTCTTCCTTAACTTAATCTGGTTAACTACTTTCAGGTGGACACATCAACCCTGCCGTGACCTTCGGCTTGTTCCTGGCTCGTAAGGTGTCACTCGTTAGGGCAGTGCTGTACATCGTGGCTCAAAGTTTGGGCGCGATCTGCGGGTGCGGCCTCGTCAAAGCCTTCCAGAAGTCATACTACGACAGGTACGGTGGCGGCGCCAATGAGCTCGCCGATGGGTACAGCACCGGTACCGGACTTGGAGCTGAGATCATCGGCACCTTCGTTCTAGTCTACACCGTCTTTGCTGCCACCGACCCTAAAAGAAACGCTAGGGACTCGCATGTCCCCGTAAGTTAATTTTTACTATAAAACTAATAATAGTCATGTATAAACTATAACGTTAGTATGAACATTTTTTAAATATTAATATTCTATAGTTTTAACTAAATTGAAACATACTGAAGGTGTTGGCTCCCCTTCCCATTGGGTTCGCCGTGTTCATGGTTCACTTGGCCACGATCCCCATCACCGGCACCGGTATCAACCCTGCACGAAGCTTCGGCGCTGCTGTTATCTACAACCAGGAAAAGGCCTGGGATGATCAAGTACGGTTTTTTAAATATATTATTATTACTAACAAATTCAGTGGAATTTTTTGAAACAAATATTTAACGATTATGTTTTTATAATTTTTTAGTGGATTTTCTGGGTCGGACCGTTCATCGGAGCCGCCATCGCAGCGTTTTACCATCAGTTCATTCTGAGGGCAGGTGCCATTAAAGCTCTGGGATCTTTCCGGAGCAGTGCGTAATTTCCTATCGCAAGCCAATAATACAAAGTAAGAGGGGCCGAAATGAAAAAAAGAAAAGAAATTGTAGATAAAAATGGAATTTCCGTTAAATTTGGGCCAGGTTGTCATTTGGATGTTATTATGTATCGTGGTCATGGGTGGGGAGGGATGTTATCTTTTTTCTTCTTCATTGTTTGTATTTTCTTGTTTTTACCTTTTCTCTTTTGGTAAAGTGTGGTATTATTGTCTCTTTGTAAATTCAAGTTCATGTTTCGGAGAAGTATTTTAATTTTAATTAAGAACTATTGCACGTATTTAAATTAACCTTATCTTATATATATAAATAAATAATAAAGTACTTAGGCAGACATCATACAAAATAAATTATCGTGTTTCATTGTGAAAATATAAAGAAATATAATTTTATTTAAGTGCGTCAGAAAATGATGTAAAACCCAACAACTCTATTATTTAATAAATTTTAATTTTAAATCTATAATATTTTACTATCTGTCGCAACAAAGATTCATGATTTTTTGTTAAAACATACTAGAAAAATTACATAATATTATATATTAGTGCCTTCATAATTTTTCTTTTACTATAATAAATTAATTTAACATGTATAGATGTATTTGTTTATTATTGATATAGTATTTTGTAATTTTAAATATTATAATAAATTATCGTAATTTTTAAGTATTTTAATTTATAGAGTATTTTTCATGTAATAATAGATGTGAGTACGTATTAGTAATATTAGTATAACATAAATTTCTATTTAGATAAAAAATCGTGCAATACACATTAATAATTTTACTATTTGTGTGATTATATTGTTTAATGAAATATATTTATCGTGTCAATTCTTCATTAACCCTCCAGGCCTCCACTATGAAATGAGGATAGGATATATCTTCACTTTATGACAGTCGGGATATCACATTCTTATGCCTTGCTATTGTGGGGGACTTTAGGCGTGTGATAATGACAAAAGGAGAGGGAATTGTTGAAAGGGAGGAAAGATGGGGTGGTTACGCATGTGAATACAGATGACTCAGCTATTAATATTTTTATGTGAATTTAGTGATGGTTTATTATTCGCTACGAATATGGAAACTGATGCGAATTGTTGAGGATTATAATAAAAACAAAATTATTTATATATTTAATTTTTAATTGCAGAAAACTTATGTTACTAAGAAAACTTATGTTTCTAAATGTTTTTTTTCACGAAATTCGGAATAAAAATCACGGAATAGGGAATAAGAATAAGGATTATAGGGGTGGGAAAATGGGTCATGGGTCGTGTCGGTCTTGGGTTGTGTCAGGGACCCCCTGACCCAAACACGATCCGTGTAATAGTATGAGTCAATTTTTCAAACTCAAACATGACCCGTCATGAATGAAAGGGTTGGGTCAGACTGACCCGTTGAACCCCTATGACTCGCGGGTCAGTTTGACTCGTTCGACCCGCGCATACAAAAATAACAGAATGACAAATGTTATTTTAATATAATATAAAAATACAACGGGTCACGGGTTGACCCGTGGGTCAACCCTTCATAATCAAATTTGACCCGTGGTATCACGGGTCATCTACGGGTTGGGTCAAACTGATCCATGAGTCAAAAATCCTGACCCAAACACGACCCGTGTGCGGTTCACCCACGAGTTGGGTCAGTTTTTGTCACCCCTCATAAGGAATAGGAGATAAGAATATGAAGTTAATTTTTTGGTGGCATAAAATGAAATGTAAGAAGGAATTCTGTTGTTTTTTTTTGGAGTTGTATATGGAAAGAGAATGAAGTGTGGTACAATGACAAATTTGCCCTTCATTGTATATGTATAGTATATAATACATATAATTTGTATTAATTAATTTTAAAAAGTAATAATAAAAAAAACTTAAATATGATTAACTAATAATTTTAAAAAACTTTTAAAATAATTTAATTAATATAAATTCATTATTTTCCACACGACCTATCGACTTTATATTTCTCTGAAACATAATATCATTAATTACACTATCCGACATATAATATTCCATTACAACATGATAATACACATGCCTAGACATACATTTTATAGAACAAATTATTGTCCTAAACCAAAATTAAGTTTCAAATTTAATGAGCTCAATGTCAATAACAATGAGCTATTATGAAATAAACACAATGCCAAATTTTGGATAGTTATTAGGAAGGACTTGAGCCGCCACAAATAAAAAGAAACTCGGGTTCGATACTGTAATTGTTGCAACTACAAGTTGCCCTTCTTCATCTTTCTCCATTTGAAACTGATAATGCTTCACCACCATCTCTTCATCCGATACCTTGAAATGCCATCTTACTTTGCAGTGGAATGTGTAGAGGTGGCTCCTGAATGGGGAGATGACATCCACCAAGCCTTTGAAAGGGGAGATTTGACTTTCCCACTTTCCTTAGAGTATGCAGTAGAAATTTTTCAAGTCATTCCAGATACATATACGTGCCTTCTAGTCATTCCAGATACATATACGTGCATTGTAACACATATAAAGACAATTATATAACCAATCGACATGAGAAATGCACACCATATCCCAACAATATGCACAAGAATCACCAGTGGCAGCATAAATTGATCCCTTCTGTACAAATTAATGCTAAAAACTAACATCATCATGCTAAACACGAACAATTTATCCAATTAGTCCAATCCTAAATACGAACAATGTTGTGTTCCAATGCACAACATACACAAAACACAACACGAACATCATTGATTCTGGGGTCGTTCGAACCTAGAATACCGTTTATGGGTTCAAACATAACCCAGAATCATAATTTGGTTAATTACCTCAACCGTTACCTATGTTTGACAATGTGACTGAACCGTTCAAACTTGAGCTCAACCGTTACTTAAGTTGACACATGTGACTGAACCGTTACTATCACCTAACTGGCGTTATTTCTTCCCGTTAAGTACCACCATGTGCTTGTCACGTGATTAACTTGTAAGGTGAAGTTCCCAAACTACCCCCAACATACTGTCTACTTAACAGCAGCTGATTCTTAGAATCAAGGAACAGGGAGAAGCAGTTTGCGCGCGAAGAACCTCCAGAATCGAAGAACTGAAGAACCGAAGATCTTCAGCCATGAAGTCTGATGAATGCTGTCCTATGGGTTCTGAGAACCGTAGAAAGGTTAGATCTCGGTCCATCTCTTCTGCGTCTGCGAATGCCAACCACGGAGCTTCGTGTCTCCGTGAAATCAGCTGGTACGTGGCAGAATTTCTCGCGCTGATTCCATGGTTGCCCCAATTTTGAGGTAATTTGACAGTGGGTAACCCTAATTTGCAACCCTAATTCGTTTTGCTGCAGTAATTTGAAAGAACAATTGGAATTTGAAAGAACAATTGCAGTAATTGGAGCTGTGTTTGTAACTGAACTGTGTCTGTAACTGAAACTGAAGGATGAAGAACAATGTGTATTTTGCGAAGGTGGTGACTTATCTTTTCTGAACTGTGATTAAAAGGTGACTTAAGTTTGTGAATTGTGATTAAAAGGTGACTTATGTTCGACGTACTGTGATTAAAAGGTTACTTAAGTTTGGACATTTTGTTACCCAACCGTTACTAAAATACAGAATACATCAGAAAACACATAATCCATAATAATCCATCAAAATCCAAAATTCAGAATACATCCCAAAACATGGTCCATCCTATAATCCCAAAATAGGTTCCGTTAATGAATTGTCAAAGAATTCAACACATACATTCCATGGTGGTATGTTCTTGACATAACTTGCGAAACTGTTCCCTTGGTGGTGTGTTCTTGACAGACAACTCAATGATTGACCGACAAGTTCCAGTTGGGGAGGCTGGGTCAAGCCATCTTCACGTATCTTGGGCACCGTTGAAGCATGACCATTCCTGTTTTCTTGCCCTTCGTATCAAAACAAAACAAAAATATTCAAGCAAAGGTTGCAATACTTCGATGAAACAAAATAAAGTCACTTAGAACAATCCAACAGAGGTACCCACGGTCATAACACTAAAGCAAGAACCAAATGGTACGACCTTACTAAAAGAAGACCACCCACTATCTTCACGACAAACAACATATTATGCAGCAATTTACAGCAATTATGCAGCAATTTACATCAATTATGCAGCAATTTACAGCAATTATGCAGTAATTTACAGCAATTATTGAATACACGCCCAAATACGAACACATTATGCAGCAATTTCATCATTTCGTACCGCAAACCAACATCAAAGCTCTAATCTTCAACCGAATCAAAGATTAACGAAGTGAAACAGGGTAGAAGAACACAAACCCAAGTCCGAAAACAGAAAGAATGCGAAAAGACACACAAACCAAAGTTCAATCGAAGCAAAAACACAAACTTACTTCCAGTTGCAGTTCCGAAATGCAATGTCGCCGAGGAGGGTTCCTTTCGTGCTGAAAATCGACACTATCGAGGCAGAAGGAGGTCTGCAAGTTTCGGTTGGAGGGAAATGGGAGTTGGATAGGAAGTTGGAGTGTAGAGATGGTTATCAAACGAGAGGGAAACGTTGCAAAGTGACAAGAGGGCATTATTGTCCTTTCAAATCGTTTTAATTAGGTCATGAGCTGTGCACGTGACACTTTGACAGTCAGATTTGACGGAAAGTTCACGGAGTAACCTTTCAGTCACATCTTCAAACTTAAGTAACGTTTCAGCTACACAAAAAAAGATGAGTAACATTTTAATCACATGGGCCAAACATAAGTAACAGTTGAGGTAATTAACCCATCATAATTTATGGGCTCAATCGAATGAGAGCACAAGGAGAAGAAGGGTGTTCGATCTAAGAGCTCGATTTCTGGGCTCGATCACGTACCCTGAAGGAGAGCTTGCATTCCGGTGGGGAGCTTCTTCGGTTTGTGAGGGAGCTTATTCGGTCCCAACTGAAGGACAATGTGGGAAATAAAGTAAATGAGGGTAACAACATCTTTTATGACTCTATTATGGATTTCTTGCCCTTTAGGTTTAGGAATTCTTTGATTTTTCGTACGGAATATCTAAGTCTATCCCGCCTGGAATCTGTAAGCCAAGTTTTTCCAATTTTGCGAAAATAATTATTTCTTACAGAATTCTTAAGTCGAATTCATTTTCCTTTCCATGAAAAGAAAGATGTAATTATTGTTCAATAGATAATAATAGACACAGAGTTCAATAGATAATAATAGACACGTAGTTAGTGAAACATGAGTACCAGATTTCTTTGTGTCTATTACAAGGCAAGCTACATTTTTTTGGCCAAAGTTTAATTTTATTTATTCAAGTTCTAGAAAATAGAATGGAAATATTCACACAGACATTATTTAATTTACCTGACCTTATCTTTATGTTATGGCTTTGAGATTACAAAGGGGATTAGGTTAGACTTTCATAGCTTGCTGATGCAAATTACAGTAGAGTTGCTTATTGAGTAATTAGTTGACTAAGTTATTTATTATGTACTTTACTATTTTTAGTTGATTAATATTATTCATTTGATAATTACAGCTCACTATCTCTATAATAATTTAGTATTGAAACGTAAATATTTTATACAATTTTATTTTCTCTCATATATTAAAAACAACTCATTTTATAAGTTCACAACAGTTATATATATATATATATATAAATTATATCCAAATCACTTTTATATTTTATTCATATGATCTTTAAAATTAATCACATGTTTTTTTATCCACATTTGATTTCTACATCATAAACATGTTGATCAAATTAAATTTTACGCACTAATTAACAAGAAAATTGTAAATTTTGTACCGTGATAAATTTATGTAAAAACTACACAGAAAATAAAAAGAAATGAGGAAAAAAATTAAGATTATAAAAAAGTAATAGTTTTATTGAATAATATTTAAATAATATATTGTGAAAAATATAAAATTATAATATACAACTATACAAGTGCTAGTCAATATTTTAATTCAAAATTTGACAAAATAATATTAAGCACTTTAATAAATATTAAAAATAATATAGACAAAACGAATAGATTATAGGAAGTTTATATTTTAGAAACACGATTAATATATAATTATTTATTGTTTTACATAAATTTTATAAAAAAAATGAAGAGGAGGAAGGCATTTTGAAGGATAGTTTATTAGGCTTTATATATTTAAAAGAATATATTCATTAATAAATAAAGTTCAATAACACGTTATATCATCAACAATAAATAGTCATTTTTATTATAAAGTCCTTGCATTATTTTAATGAATTATCCAAGTAAATATATTTTACAAACATTTTGAATTACTTTAAATTATATATATATATTTTAATTATATAATATATTCATCTTTACTTTGTTAAATTTATATAATATTTTTTATATATATTCCGCGGTGAATCCGTTTCGTAATAAACATATTTTTTTCATTACACCATAATTTTTGAAGTACAGACTTTTTTCTTAAAATTTTCTTAATTACACTCATGAATTTGTGAATTTATCTAAACCCAGTTGAAGAGTAATTTGGGCTTCCTGTCCATTCTCAAGACCCACAACAGGTCACCTTTTAAATATCAGGGGTTACCTTCCATAATTCCATTCTCTAAACCGCCATCCCATCCCATCCCATCCCATCCCATCCACGTGTCTCATTATTAGAGGGCCGCATAAATAAAATGCAAAGAGACCTGTAGTATGTATTTGCGCGTCCTTCAAAACTCGCCACTTTTATTCTCCAGAACCGTCATTTACACTGCACTGCCAGATCTCCGCTTACCATCTCTTCTCCGCTTCCTTCTCACCAGACTCAAATCTCTCCTGTTTTGCACCAATGGCGAAGTTCTTCTGCATCTACGTCTTCATTGCTCTTCTATCCGCGCACCTTGCACTCTCTGTAGATCCGCCGCGGATCTCGCCTGGTCCTGCTCCGGAACTGCCTGCCGACGTTCCTTCTGTGGCGCCTCCGGAACAAGACACCAAAGCACCAGCCAGCGCTCCTTCGGATGCGCTGCGGAGTCCGATCTCATCGCCGCCAGCACCACCTCCATCGGATTTGGTTCCATCTCCCACTTTGTCACCTTCCGCATCTCCGCCGCCTAGTTCGCCTCACACTCTGGGTCCTGCTCCTTCTCCGATTGACTCCATCGTCCACCACGATAATGTCGTTGCGAATGAGAACGCCGACTCAGGCGACTCTTCTGGTGGAATGAGTGGCGGTAAAAAGATAGGCATTGCAGCGACGGTGATCGTATGCGCCGGCCTCGTGGTAGTGGGAGCACTTGTCTTCAAGAAGAGGCAGGACAACATCAGGCGCTCGCAGTACAGTAACGCTGCGAGGAGAGGTCTACTCTAGAGAGGTTATTTAGATTTCAATCATTTGATTTATATGTTCATCGATTCAAATTATCATTATTCTTTGCGTAGTTCATAGACTTGCAAATTCTCAGCATCGAGATCTTCGATTTATGTACTCTACATTTGTTGATTGTTGACATCAATTCTTTCTCGAGTTCATATATTCTACTCCTTTGCAGCACACTACTCGGATTACGTAAAAGACACATTGTAGATTCGCATGGATAAGAAATTCCTATTTATACTTGGTTTACTGATTATATATATAATCTGGAAATGATACTACGAATTCTGCAAATTTTATTCGACAACAATTCGGAAAATCGCCACGAATCTACATCAAGGGAGAGGCAACACTTGTCGAATTTGTATTCTTGTTCTATTACAAATAAAACCTCTGTAAACAAGCAAATTGCCACTAAACCAACAAGCAAAGATCATCCTCATGGTGATCTAATTAACAGATCTAGGAAATTGACCGGGCCGAGTCACGAGTTGAGAAATCTGGGAATGTGAAGAAGAATTCCACGTTCTTTGCCACCTCAAGAACTCGACCAGGATTGAGCTTCCGCTCATAGCGACCCCGAACCCAGCAAATGTTGCAAAGAGGATCGAGAGCACTGCTTGTAGACGAACCTGGAAAACAAACAACACATTCATTAATAGAACAAACATCGATCGAGACCTGAATGCAGATTTTCTTACCAGTGAGTAGAATATGTGAGCAAAGAAAACCACCAGAGCGAATTGAAGCGATGCGTACACCCAGACATATCTACTCTTCACTGGACCAACAACAACATCGAAAGCAAAACATGAATGTTTCTTTCTATAAAAGTTTTTTCATACAGGCAATATGGTCCCGTACAATATATATAGCTTAGCTTACCCATGGTAGTTGATGTCATCGATGACAGCAGACCGAGGACACAAGAAAATGGGAGCGAGATCGCGATTGCACCCGTGCCCATTCTCCCAACCTGCAATGAGACCGAATATTGAAATATTCAACAGTTTCCAGAAATGATGCAAGTATTTACTAGGATAGAATAACCATACAAGGAGCTGCTCGAGGAAGCAGAAGTAGGCGAGCATGCTTACAATGACGAGCACAGGCACTTCCTGCCACAACCTAAACCATGATATCCAACAAGGTTAAGATTTTGCAATCACACAAAATAGATTTACAGTTTATTTTGGAACTTGCCTATAACTGTCGAAATCTGGCTGAGCAAGGCGATTTGTCCTGTTTCGAGCTCGGACACTCTGAATACGAAGCAAGGTGACGGTTAGATTCTTGACGTCTTGTTTGCAGACATCACATGTTTTATTGCCTTTGATGCTGAACCACTTCACCGCACAATCTTTGTGGGCGAGGGCGAGCTCGCCTTTGCAGCTGCATTCCATCTTCAGTGTCTCTCCGCCCTCGCACAGCTCGACAAGACATATCCTACAAACCGCCTCTTCTTCTGGAATGTCTTCCGCGTCTGCATTGCTTTCTGAACCATCAACATTAACCGTTACTATTAGGGGTGAGTCAAGACGGGTGGACGTTTTTTTTAAAAAAAAAAGTCTGATCCGAAATTTCGGGACTCATGTTTGGAGAACAGAGACCGAGTTCATCTCGAAAACATGTCTGAGACGGTTTTTCTTGACTAGAGCAGGTTTCGATCATGGACTGATTTTTTCTCTAAAGAATTAAAAAAATATTTGCAATTTTTAAATACAAAATATAAAGCAAATATTATAACAAGTATCTAATATAAAACAAAATACAAATATCATACCAAATATTAAATATTAAATTTTTTAAATTCCAAACACAACCCTAAACAAACAATAAACTAATTAAAAAAATACAACATATGTTGATTCCATCCTATACTCGGGTCGGACTAGTTTATTCGGTCTTTTGGGTAAAAAGTCGATCTTAAGTCCGAGATAAAAAAAACTTATCCGTTTTGACTCAGTCTTAAATTCAAAATGGGCTAATTGGGACGGTTTTTTCAATTTTTTGGTTCAAACATAATTTTTTTTCATCCCTAGTTACTATGAATCCCGGACAGAAAGGAATTTTAAAAAGTGAAAATCATGAATTTTACCGTGATCAGCATCATCGGGTGACACTTGGGCGATCGCATCACCTTCTCTAACACAAGGAGTGGATAGAATTACACGGAAGAAGGAATCCGACCTCTTAAGTTTGGATCGATCTTTGTTGTTCACAGGAACCGAAAGGGATCGCGATATCTGTTGCTGAGATCCTTTGCTCTGCAAGATATATATCAACTGAGTTGAGTTCTTTTCTATCGTTCTGCTTAATAACAGTGACACGAGACATAGAACTTACACTTGAATGCGGTTCGCCATTGCAAATTCCACCGCGATTAGATTCGGAATTCGGATCGAGCATTTGAGTAAGCGGCATCGAAGATGTTCTCCTCATTCGAGGAGGGAATATCTTACTAAGCGACATCGATCTTGTGATGGAGAGTTTTGACGAAGCATCAGAAGCTATTTCAGTGGGTTCAGCAGGTGATTGCGAACCGCGGTACTTGAAGCTTAGTTTCGTCAAGAGGCCTCGGATGGATGATTTTCCTCGTGACGAGGAGGGACCTGTGGATGGGGATTCGTTAGTTCGTGTCTCGTTAGGTGTCGTTTGGAAGTTTACTCTCCTCGGATTGGGGCTTGGAGTTGGAGGCATGTTTATAGAGATGGAGTCGTTTATGGTTCGAGAAGGTATGTCGAGGACGAGGTTGGGTCGCTTCCTTTGATGATGATGGTGAGCACTCTGAGCTTCTTCTTCTTCTTCCTCTTCCTTTATTGTGATGATTGAGCTGTAAACCTGCAAAAATAGAATTTAAATTGCGATCCACAATGAATAATTTACCGAATCCTACTCTCGCTTATGAACCCTAATTGTAGCTCTTCGAGTAATAACCATTCAAACTTTTGGTGTAGGTAATTGAATTGTCCACAAGGCACAAACTCTATTGATTCAGATCCTGGTATTGACTGAACTAGCTTTGGTCGACAAGATGAAAGTGATATAAATTAACGGAGGTAAAGACAGGGTACCTCTTCGATTGGAGCTTCTGCTGCAGCTGCACCACGTTGTTGACATGGAATTGGCAACGCTACTTGTTCTGCATCACCTTGCTCCCTCTCCATGGAGGTTTTACCTTTGTTTCCTTCCATTTTCTTCGCCTAACAACACAGAATCAGCGAGAGAGATGAATCAATATTATCAGGGTATGGATGGAAGAAAAGGTGAAGGTCTTGAGAAATGTGATGAAGCTAAGTTACTGTGACGTTGGACAATAAATAGAAAGATAGAGGGAGAGGGTTTGATTTCTCTTTCCCAGTTCTCTGCTCTTATTTGCCTTATTAATGGCGGGAGGTTGTGAATGGGGGGAAGTGGTGGGTTCATCTTCTTCTACTATCTGTGTATGTAGGGTAGGGATGGAGCCTGAAGGGACCCTACTCTACTCTCTCCTTTATTTATTTTTTCCTCACTAAAAGCAAGCTCTGTCTGTTACACCACTTTTAGTGCTGTGTCACAGCACGGCATTTGTGCACTCAAAACGAAAATCATTCAGTTCAGCTCCTGCAGTGATGCATTTTCTGCATTTTCATGATAATAATAAAGAATAATAACGGTAAACATGTTTTTAATTAAAGGAAAAGGCTACCCTGTGTGTACAAAATGATTTTCCGTGAACTTTTTTTTTGTAATGGTTCAATACGTTTGACAATTATGATAATTGATACATATGTTACTTTTCTGTTAAAAAATTTCGTTAAATAATTTTCATGGGTTAATTGTCAATGTGTCCCCTAATGTTTGGACCAAATTTAAGAATCTCTCTTAATGTTTAAAATTTTAAATTTTAGTCCTAATATTTGGACGAAATTAAAAATTCCTTCTTTCCGTCATAAGACCGTTTATTTCATACGGTAAACCGAACATGTGCCCTGCACATGCCTTTACTTAAGTT
This sequence comes from Chamaenerion angustifolium, assembly GCA_946814005.1. NCBI lineage: Eukaryota > Viridiplantae > Streptophyta > Magnoliopsida > Myrtales > Onagraceae > Chamaenerion > Chamaenerion angustifolium. The sequence continues at coordinate 29,401,717 of OX328277.1, read as the reverse complement.
GAAAAGACACAACTGACATTATTACATGACCCGCTTGAGGACTCTCTTTCTTGAGCAGAATCATCTCACCGGTCTCTTTCCGGCTCTGTTTAAGCTCTCAAGGCTTGAACAGTTTAACGTCTCCGACAATCTACTCAACGGTTCCATTCCGGAGGCTCTCAGGTCCTTTGGCACGACGTCGTTTATGGGCAACTCTCTGTGTGGGAAGCCGCTCAGCCCTTGCTCGCTGGACATAACCATCCCCAGCAACGAGGTACCTAGCGACAGCAACGACAACAAAAATAAGAAGTTGTATGGTTCAGTTGTTGCTGGAATCGCAGTTGGTTCAGTTTTCGGATTTATCTTCCTCGCCATCCTCGTAACCTGCTTGTGTCGAAAGAGAAGAAACCACAAGAGACCACGATCAGTGGATTTCTCCGCTCTGAACAAACAACAAGAAATTTGTTTAAAGACCCGTGCGAATGAACCTGTCGGAGATACTGACGCTTCTGGTTTTAGTATTGTGGCTATTCCTTTGCCAGCTCTGGTCAAGTCAGCGACCAATGGGAGCAGGTCTGTCGGAGCTAAAAAAAACTTATATTTTTCAACAATTCTGTTGGTACCTTCGATATGGAGGACCTGTTGAGAGCTTCTGCAGAGGTTTTAGGGAAAGGAACGTTTGAAACACCTTATAAGGCAATCATGGAGTCTGGGCAAGTGGTGGTCGTGAAGAGGCTGAAGGATGTAAATGTATCAGAAAGTGAGTTCAAATAAATGATTGAAATTGTTGGGTAGTTGTGTCTTTTCAACTTAAGTAAAGGCACGTGTAGGGCACATGTTCGGTTTACCGTCTGGAATAAACGATCTCATGACAGAAAGGGAGAATTTTTAATTTCGTCCAAACATTAGGACTAAAATTTAAAATTTTAAACATTAAGGGGGATTCTTAAATTCGGTCCAAACATTAAGGGGGCAAATTGACAATTAACCCTATTTTTCATATTTTTAAATTAACAAAATATTTTTTTACATGTTACAATTAAATCCTACAAACTTACACTAATGTTTCAAACAAGTCCCGACTCGATTCGAGCCATAACGGGAGTCCCCTAGTCAGAGTTCGAACCCAGACCAGGTCACCTAACCCTAGGGATCTGGTATGGGCTCGGACCCAAACCATAAGACCCCTGATTGGGACTCAATTGGAGCCCCAATCGTTTGATCCGAACCCAGACAGGTTCGGTCTAAACCGATTGAGGTTCCAATTGAGCCCCAATCAATGGTCCTATGGTCTGGGTTCAGACCCAAACCATAGGACCCACAATTGAGGCTCAATTGGAGCATCAATCGGTTTGGACCGAACCTGGTTGAGTTCGGTTCAAACGATTGGGGCTCCAATTGAGCCCCAATCAGAGGTCTTATGGACCCAGACCATGCCCCCAGGGTTGGGTGACCTGGTCTGGGTTCAGACCCTAGCTAAGGGACCCCATGTGGTTCAAATTGAGTCAGGACTTGTTTGAAACATTAGTGTAAATTTGTAGGGTTTAGTTGTAACATTTAGAAAAATATTTGGTTAATTTTATAAATATGAAAAATATTTAATGGAAATTTTTAACAGAAAAGTAACGGAGGTACCAATTAACATCATTTTCAAACATGTTGGACTAAAAACAATCGTTTGGGTTGAAAAACCATTTTCGTCAAACATGTTGTACTATTTTCAGATTTTTTTCCCCTTAATTAAATAATAAGCACGGTAGAAGAATGATACCATAAATTATCATAAACACTGGAAAGTATAGTTTTTTGAGTTATTTTTAATATTAAAAAAAATTCACTATATTTACCAGAACAGTGAAGTTTCCCTGAAATTATTCTGAGACTGTTCTGAATAGTTTATTCCGAATTTAAGATTGAGTCAAAATTGAGCGATTTTTTTTATATCTCAAATTAAGACTTGTGCTTTTTTACCCAAAAGGACGAATAAACCAGTTCGGTATGAGTATATGTTAAATCAACATTTATTGTATTTTGTAATTAGTTTATTGTGTGTTTAAGGTTCTGTTTGGAATTTAAACTTTTTTATATTAGATATTTGGTATAATATTTGTATTATATTTTATATTTAAAATGTTTGAATAAATTTTTAAAAGTTTTAGAGAAAATATCGCTCAAGGACCGAGATCTGTCCGAGTCAAAAAACATTGTCTCAGACGAAGACGAATTTTTTTAGATGAACCCGGGCTTGATTTCAGTCCTCCAGGCTCTAAACATGAGTCCCGAAAATTCAAGTTTATTTTTTTGAAAAACTCGTTTGGTTTGGCCCGTCTCAAACTCACCTTTACCCCTACCCAAGATATAAAGTAATTTGAAGTTTTTTTTTAAAACTAACATACATGATATAACAAAAAAAAATGAATATATTTATAATAGAATTAGTCAAATTAAATTACTTAATGATCATGTAAAAACTATGCATGATTCTGTCGTGATAATTATATTTGTGCAATAAAAAATCAAAGATAAATAAATACAATACATATATATTCTAACTAAAATTAATAGATGACTCAGTTTAATTAGCAATTGATTTGAAAAGTCCAAACTTAAACCCAACCTAATAATAATGAAAACTACTTAATCAATCTCGATCTTAAATTCAAGATAAATCATTTAAGTTTATCTAAAATCATTTTTTTCTATTTTTTTTCATCTAACAATAAATGTCTTCATTCGATTTTTCATTATCACCATGTTTAAATTTCACTTTTTTTTAGCAGACTCGTACCCGTAAAATTAACATCAAATAGTTTAGTATTGACCATATTTAAAAAAAAAAAAAAAACTAAAATCTCTAATTGATGAACTTATTAAACCGCTACATTATTTTGCACCTAACAATCGTTCACGATTTTTTAAAGTGGAATCAAATCAATGGTAGTGGACCAGTGGCAGTCCAGTGCTGTGCTCAGCTGAGAAGATGAACAGCAATAATTGCAATTAGAGATCAATAGATCATAGGATCTACTTGACCAAAAAAAAAAGATCATAGGATCTTATCCAACTGGTCAGTGGAATTTAAGCTATTTTTATTTTATGTTTTTTTAGAAGAGATTCCTTCTTTTCTTTGTTTACTGGATTTGATTCTTCCTAATGAGAAGATTAATAATTCTCAAAAGAATATCTGTTTTTTTTTTCTTACAAAATATATTTATTTCCCTTATGATAAATAAGTAGTTTTTTTTTTTAAAGAATATATATATATTAACTTATAGTTGTAATGTTTTTTAGATTTGTATTAAATGTTGGATCTGAAACTCCCAAGTGATGACTTGACAGTGAATTAAATGTAAAATGAATGATGATCACGCGCTTTCGCCTTGTTGAGTCTGAAACTCCCAGGTGCTGACTTGACAGTGAATTTAATGTCAAAGAATTGATGATCACGCACTTTCGTCTGAGCTCCGATGAACCTGCAAGAAAGGGATTTCAATAGAGGTGGTGCCTCCGAGTCTACTTACATGAGTATACTATGTGTATGAACTCAAAACGTAATGAACGTATTGTAAAACAAGATTATTTATAGAGTTAAGAGATCAAACCGTTATAGGCAGCAGTATATCTTGGTGCATATTGTGCCGGTAAAGATTAGGATATCAGATATTACGGTTATGGCGTAATATTGCAGTTACCTTATGTAATCTTTATAGAATATGTGTCTGATATACGCGAGATATCGTGACCATACACTTGATGTTAGTTTGTGGGACCAGAGTTGAGAGGTTGGACTCTCTTTGCAAGCGCTCCCATGGCGAGGAGGAGGAGGCTTTGGCCTTGCCGATGGTGACTTGAGATAGAGCTTTGGCGTTCACTTTAGTTTGGGTTTGTTACTGGACCGCTTTGTGAGTGCCAGATTACCCTTACTGTGGGTCAGCCCAGTTCTAAATGATATGAGTTTTACCCCTGCAAAGTTATTGGGTCTTTGGTGCCTTTCCCTTATTGAGCCGTCACTATCAATACCCAACATTTACCCCGAAGCTTGAGTGAAGTTTCTTCGGTATAATACGATATAATACGAAGTAAATTACGTATCGTATTATACGATCAGTCTAAAAGTAAAAATATTAATGTCTAGTTAGCGTCATTTAATTCGTAATTAAATTATCTACTCACTTTATTTTTAATTTTTTTTTTTGAGTAAGTACATAATTAAATATCTAATGCATTTAATTATTTTGGTCAAATTTTAAGATAAACGATGTTAGGTTACAAAATCACTGTATTTCTAATCACAAAAATTACCCTAGGTAGATAATTGAATTACGACATAAATGACGTTTACCGTGGTCAGTTTGGACTTACATGGTATGATTTATATTGTTTTAAGTCAAATTTTCATATCTCAACTTACGGTAGAGCCTACTGTCAATCCGTAAGTCCAAATTTAATATTTTTTGCATCATTTGAATCACAATTAAAATATCTACTTACTATATTTTTTTAATAAATAAATAATTTTATTTTTTAATTAAACATCAAATCATCAAAAAAACGTAAAAAAAAAAATGTCACTAGAGGTAGCGAAATTCATAAAAACGCTACTCGTAGTGACATTTTTTAAAAAACACTACTCAAAGTAGCGCACGTTGTAAAAAATGCTACCCCCTATAGTGCTTATATACATTTTGCTAAATATTTTTTCAGTATACTTAATTTTTCAATTTTTTTTTGGCATAGTGCCTAATTTTTTAAAAAACTCGAATTATTAAGTTATTGTTTGTGGGACTAGGTAGTTGTAATACAAAGGTAAATTGGAAGGTCTAAAGATTTACTTGGTTAGTATTCGAAGCATCGCCATCGACTCTTGCTTTCGGGAAAGTGAATGGGAGCTTTTTCAGCCAAGTCATTAAATTAGATATTTCATGCATAAGTGCAATCAATCTGCAAGATCATGATGTATAAAGAGAAGACCTAACCCTGTAAATGAATGTTAATTATTTAATTAATTAGGGTTTAGACCGACAGTTGGAAAGTTTCTTAGCACGTCTGAAGTGGTAGGCGAGAGTGGTAGGCGAGAGGGAGGATGCAGTCAGTAATAATCAGGAATCTGGCCAAAAAAAAGTAATAATCAGGAAGTCAAAAATATAATTAAATATATATAATAACTAGATTAGTGATAAATAATTGAATTAATAGTTTTTTAAATGTACATGTAAGATTTTAAAGAATTAAATGGAAAATAATTATATTTTTTAAATTTAAATTTATACAATATCAAAAGTTGAAGAGCAATTTTTTTTTTTGGCCTCAAAACATACGTATCATTCAATGCTCGAAATTGTACGGTTACAAGGAAAATCCGCATCTAACAACTGTAACAGCGGAGTTGGGGGTCTAAAGACCCAATCCGAAGGGCACAACCCCGAGACAACACTCTTAGCTAACCAGTCCGCACAAGAATTTGCGGATCTTGGAATCGCAAGCCAACAAACATTGGGAATAAAACTCGCCAAAACAACAGTATTAGACAAAATTGTGTCGATCCTCCAAGAAAATTCCGATCGCCTGAGTTGGTCTATAACTAGGGCCGCATCAGATTCGAGGACGACATTGTTCCAGGCAAAGCTCCGAGCGAGTTGCACTCCTGCAAGGATCGCCCGGGCTTCAACCTCCTCCACTGACGAGGTCACCACCGCCACCGTAAGTCCGCCTCTCACCATCCCCATATGGTCCCTGGCAACAACACCTATCCCCCCCTGATTTGAAGCTGCACTCCAAGCACCATCCACGTTGATTTTGATGGTGCCCGATGGTGGGGGAGACCATCTCACGGTCGGTCTACTAGAAGCCAGCACGAGCCTCGCCTGATGTGTCCCCTGAGACTCACTCCAGACTCTGCCAATCTCCTGGACGAGGCTGTCCAAGTTCGGCCCTGCATTTTGGAAGACAAGCTTGCATCTTGCCCGCCAAATAACCCAACACACAATCATGCACAGATGCCATACCTGATCAGTTTCCCTCCTCCTGGTCGAGTTTGCATTGAACCACCTGCCTAACCACATATCAAAGGAGACCGAAGCATCGGACTCAGCCTCCTGCCCGAACACCCGATACCACAGATCTCTAGCCCATTGACATCCCCAAATGAGATGCTCCCTTGATTCAGGAACGAGGCAGGCCGGACAAAGGGGCGAAACCTGGATTCCCCTCCTGTGCAGGTTGTCCCTGATGGCCAGAGAGTTGGAGGCGAGGCTCCACATAAAAGCCCTGATCTTCGGCCAAACTGGAGCCTGCCAAATCCCTTTCCAAATGAGCGAGTTGTTTACCTGTGTTACCTGGCCATCCCCGAAGGGACTGCGAGACGTCTCACTGCGGACTACGTGGTATGCCGTCTTGACAGAAGCCTTACCGGAACGAGTATGAGGCCAGAGGAATCTGTCGTTGCGAGGCTCCATCGGAATAGGCTGCTGCAGCACCAGATGGACATCGTCAGGATGGACAGCATTCCGAACTAAGTCCTCTCGCCAAGAATGCATAACAGGATCAATCCATTCTGCAACAGAGCCCACCGTGCCCCCCACATGATCTGGTCTACCTCTGAGTCTCCTCCCCTGTTCAGCAGGGATCCAGGGATCGGAGAATGGGTTTAAAGAGGAGCCATTCCCAACCGACCAGACCCCGTGCCGACCAAGTATATCCCTTCCCAGCAATACACTAGACCACGCCCAGGAAGCTCTTCCCCCCTTGCACGCCTGCATGAAGAGCAATTAACTCCATCACCTTATCATAGATCTGTCCCTAATAATAATAATAATAATAAGGGTTAAATATCATACAGCTACATAAACTTTGGACGTTTTGCAACGAGTTACCCGAACTTTAAAAATTCAAAACGGGTTATCTCAACTTAGACAATTGTACAAATAGCTACTTCGTCCAATTTCTGTCGAAATTCTGACGAAATTCTGACGAAATTCTGACGAAATTCTGTCAACAATTAATGTTAAATTGGACAGAGTTAGATATTTCACCATTGTCCAAGCCAAGATAAACCATTTTGAATTTTTAAAGTTCGACTAGCTCGTTTTAAAATGTCCAAAGTTAGATGTAGTTCATTGACGTTTAACATTAATAATAATATATTAAAGTAAGACAAGCTCGTCATTTAACATTAATTCCGAAAAGTATGGAAAAAATAGTAAAATATATTAACTAGTGGTAGATCAATCTTCCAAGTGAAAGTGGTGGTCGTTACTAATGATGATATTTTAGCTTTTATTTTTTGGCCAAATAAGTAGACCTTTTTTCTTAGCATTATTATAAATATTAAATATGTGGGTAAAGAAAGAGATAAATATAAAATATTTAAACTAGATTAGAAGCATTCACTTCCATTGAGAGCACTTGATGATTTTTTCTATTTTCGACATTATATAATTTGAAATTTATAAAATATTATAAATTCGTTTTTTTAAAATCTTATATTTATCCTTTAAAAGTAATTTCTGATCAATTTATTTCGACTTATAAAATCATTTTGTGTCTCACTGTATACGTTAAGATATCCACTAGGGAAACATCTTTATGGAGTGTTGAATAAATATAAAGGAGAGATGCACTTACTTATTACTTAAGTTTGTAAGTGGCAGTACGAGTTCAATTAATATGTGAAGTGTATTTTTTTTTCTTCAAATTATGCATGGTCTTTGATGGCTCCTGACCTTTGGGCATCGACCTTAATGATCAGATTCACCCGGTCCACAACGCAATAAGAGTGACGTGTCAGAGACTTGTGAAGTCACTATGGGTTTTTCTAATATTCTCAGTTGAGAAACTTACTTTTCAAATTGAAATGTATGGAGGGAGAGGAGTGAGTGAGCTTTGTTGATACCAACTCTATCTCAGTTGAGAAACTTTCAAATTGAAATATATGGAGAGAGATGAGCGAGTGGGCTTTGTTGAGCTTCGGGGTTCTTAAATTCGTGCAATTATCCTTAAACAAGTTACAAGAAGGAAAGTTTGATTTTTTTTCTTCTGGTATTTTTCCACTAACGACAAAGTAATACCAAATTTTAGAGAATAATAAAGTGAATTTAGAATGGTAGATTACCTTTGAATAATAGGTAACAATAGAGTATTTATAGAAAATATTTAACCTGAATTCAAAATTAGTTAGAAATTGGTCGGTCTTTATGAAACTGACTCAGTAGACCACAACAACTTCTTATCGTGTTATGGTTAGTGTCTTAATTTTCCGGATCAATAGATCCCTTGATCTCCGCCTTAAAATGGTTGCATGCTTAGGTGACGATGTCTCTTATCGAACAACCTAGGGCAATGCTAGTACGACATAAGGTAGTGACAAAGCTGCATTGGGTTGAGGGGGACAAATTACCCACCTTAACTTTTGGTTTGGTATAAATTTAGCCTTAAAAAATGTATTTGTTTCTATTTTAGCCTTTTAAATTCTTACATTTACCCCATCTGAAAAAAAAAATGATTCAACTGTTTGTTCTTAGACTAATTTTTACACCATTGAACTAAATTTGCATGGGTGACACATGCAAATTTTTAAAAGAGTCTTCGCCTTACCTAGTTAATTAGGTGCGCACTTTGATAAGTTACGGACTAAAAAGTTAATACCTACTTTTCTGGTTACTAATGTCTGATACCTATCGTACCTAAAATATTAGATAGGAAAGAAGAAGAGAAAGCTGGTACTAAAGGTTTCATTTTGAAAGAGAAGGTAAGGCAAAGCAACGAAGATGAAGCTGATCGTGTGAATCCCATGAATTAAAAAAAACGCAGCTTGACTGAATATAGTGGTTGATTATGTCAAATAGTTATCTCGCCATCATCATCATATTCATTCCCTCCTTTTGGAACGAGGGTTGACTTGAGTCAATGTGGGGCTCATCATCGATCCATTGAAGATCCTCTTCCTGGGATCTGACTCGGATGAAGATTCACTACACTCTACACCCACAAATGGAAACCCCCTCCCTACCACGTAGCGTGTTAGTGGAGAGGAATAGACGTTCCACTTTCATCCCATCATTCCTTCCCTTATATAATCTTGTATGTTAAGTTGGTGCCGATCTCCACTAACAAAAGTAAACTCAGATCTGTCGAAATCAAATAAACAGAGACACGATCTGCCGCACTGCACTGCCATGGCATCCATTAACAGCAGCTGTTGGGGTAGACTGATGGGGGTGGAAGGAGTGGTGGTTGGGCTTGGCTCACCAGATTCAGACAAACGTTTATGTAAATTTAATTCCGATTAAAAAAAATACTTCTTTTGTAATTTGTAAAGAAAAACACATATTATAAAGCCAAACGCAGTTATCTGCAAACATAAGCATTTCCATGACATAATCACCCTTCAGCAGAGAATCTACTCAAGAAAACAGAATTCTAGCAGCAAACGCCCTTGCAATAATTAGTCTAACCAGCAAGACTATTTCCAATGGAGCAATTGCAATTCAAACTTGCTGCTATGTTTCATTCAACAACAAACATGTTTGGCTGTTCAATCCTTCTTCAGCAACAGACAGTGGCATTTTGTTGAGAGACCAAGAATGAAACGAGGCTATACATACAACAAGTGATTAGTTAGTTGGTGTGGTTTCTTTTGATGCAGATTGCTCGGACCCTTCTCCCCCGTCGTTCACTTTAATTTCAAGAAGCCTCTCGACAGGTTGTCTGCAGATTGGGCATCGGTTCGTCTGAAACCTCAGGACTTTAGCGCATCCACTGCACATGCACTGCATGTGCAAACATACGAGTATAAGGATCCATGTTTTAAGCTGAAAAATGCAGTAGAATGGACTATAACTATTGGTAGAGTCCTAGAACAAGATACAAGAAGCCAAAAAGGAAGGACTTTTATATGCAAGTCTGAATTTTGGACAAATTTTGTGCAGGTTTGTTTATATCAAGATCAATGAATATATCCCATGTATACCAATGAGATTGATTCAAAGACTAATACAGATACTGTTGATTACTCCCAGAAAAGAATTATATAAAAAGAAAACGGTTGTTAAAAAAAATAATTTTTAACTTTCACTGAGTTTCGGTATAAGTTTTACATGCTGAAGACTCAATGTGGTTCCTACAAAGAGCAGCATGGGTCTCATCTGAATCTTAACAAGTGATAGATTAAGATCACAACATCATCCATGATCTAAGATCAATCAATAACTGAAAAAGACACAAACTTACCATGTGTCGGCAGGGAAGAACAGTTGTGTCCCGTGGTTCTGACAAGCAGATGACACATTCCTTTGACGAATCATTCCCATCAGCTTCCCCTTCCACTGCATTCCCTATCCCATAAATCTCCTGAAGCTCGTACCTCAATCCATTCACCCACAGTATCTGTTTCACAACCCGTGCCTTGAATTCGCCTCTTTCCTTCTCGATCACTGCTTGGGTTATTTGCAAATTCCTTCCTGGGTTTCTCTCTGGCTCGTTATTACTCGTCAATGGACATGCCTCGGCTTTCACCATAAGAGGATAGACTTCGATTTCACCGTCTTTCTTCCAGTCAGTGTCCTCAAACAATGAGGAGTCAACACCTGTTCCAGTAGGTTGTCTGAATTTTTGTCCAAGGCCTTGCTCGAACGAAATTGTAATGGGCTTGCACACACTTTCTTTAGTAGCTGCTACATTGCAATTGTCGGTTTCTTTTGCAAAAAATATCATCGTGATGCTGTTACATGAGAAAGATGCTGTCAAACATTGAGCCAACAGTCACTTATACTTCTCTTAAGCTTTGCATACTAAACTTTGCTTAATGCACTGTTGGAACATGAACTAAGATATCAACACAAAAGGAAGGCCTGGTTTATTATGCAAAACCAAAGAGATATAAATGTTCACTATGCAAAATTTATGTTTTCTTGACACAAAGAATACTACTTCAGTACTTCCAACTGCCTTTGGAAGGATCAAAAGCTTTTTCAGAGTTTTTTTTTTTAACAAACTGTGAAACTGATAAAGTTACAAAAGAAAAAGTAATCAAGTTGGATAGTCAGCAGTTCTCTGTAATAGAAAAGATTCAATTTTCATATTCCCTCTAAGTTCCACTCCGACTTTCACAATTTGCAGCACTGCTCTTTTCAGATTTGACAGTTTAAGAGAAAATATAGTCAACTGGGCATAAGAAGATGAAAAGATTAACTAGAGAAAAGCACTCAATACTGAATGTCCTTGTAACCCATGTAGAGTCTAAGAGTAGCACACCAATTCGATTCACCAAAAACACAAGCAAAAACACCAACAAGCAAACTATTTTTACCTTCCAGGAGCAGTGGCATCAAAAGTGAAGGCAGCCAAGAACTTGCCAGGATCATTTTCATCAGGCTCGATCCTTAGGCTCTCTTTCTTGATATTAATATCATTTCTAATAGTTACTGCTTTCTGGTGCTCAACATAAGGGGTTGGGGTTGGAACAGCCCCGTAAGGGTAATGGCCACCTACCCAGTTTCCATAAGGCTGCCCATATGTGCCCGGAACTTGAGGAGGCGGTGGGTAGTAACCCGGGTATTGATGATAGTAAGGGGGCGGAGGAGGTGGTGGTGGGTTTGGGTACCGAGATGGATATGGTGTAGCAGCTGCAAAAACATATCGATCCCCTGTTATCTCAGGCTGAGATGGCTGATGAAGTGGCGGAGGTGGGTGGCTCCGGCTCCTTCGGCGGCCTGCACCGCTGCTTCCTGTGTTCCCCATTCTCGTTCGGTTTTCTGTACATTAGAATGAACATATCAAAGATAGAAAACTGCAAGACATGTGAAGCTAAAAGGAGTTAGATTCTCTCCATTCGATTCATAGTCATATTTAATTCTGAGCATGATTAATACTACATCATCAAAAATATCCCACATAAACAACCATCACATGCATACAAAGATATCTATGTAACTATTTCTACAGATGACAGACAATACGAAACACGACAACATCGGCTGTATATCTAGCCGCACAGAAAATTACCCGACGGCCAGATTCCAAATTTCTCAAATTAACATCAAAAGAAACGAAATGAAAGATCTTTGTTTGAACCTAACCAAACGCATGCTCAATCAATATCCAAAAAGCAGCAGCGGAGCAGTAAACAACGCCAACAACTCACCTTGCAGATGCTGTCTCAATGGTGTAGCTCCAACAGCGGATGAAATGGAGACGACGTATAAATTTAATGGATGGAAAAGAAATGGAATGGAATAATAGGAGTAGTGGGTGTTGGGTATTGATTGTTTTATGATATGAATAGTGATTTTAGGGGTCTGGTAATGCGCAAAAACTTTTCCTTTCCAGCCACCCACCATAACCATTCCATCCCCCTTTACTCCCACCACCGGACCAAACAGGGGACGAAACGGAAACGGAAACGGAAACGGAAAACAGAGAACGACAGTATAGGAATCCTGATTTTGTTCCAAGTTCAATTAGTTCCTGATCTCTTTTATAGTGAAACTTTGAGCCCCAAAGTTTCCAACCACATTCTCTTCCATTGAAAAGAATACACTCATTAAGGCATGATAAGATTGTTGCCTTGTTGGTCATAAATCCATGATTTTTTTCTCTTAATAATTACATTAATATTATTAATTTATGTATGAAGTTATGATGAACTCATTCAATTATGTAATAAGTAGTACAATAAGAAATATTAAAATATACATATATTTAAAGTGTTGAAAGTAAATTTAGGTTACAAAGTGTATATAAACCAAAGTTTAAGGTGCATCAAGTAAATTAATATCATCCTGTCGATTTCTCCGGTGCTTTCATAACTTCCCTTTCCCTGATTTCCTATCTGTAAAAGGAAATTCATTTTTTCACTTGTCACACTTATAGCCGGCAATGGTGCCGGCAATGGTGCCGGCAATGGTGCGGTGAAAAACTCATAACCATAATTATAACTGTTACTGTTTAATATGGTTAATCGTACCATTATGGTACAGTACGGTTATGATGATGAATTTTCTATCCATAATGGTTATGGTTATGGTATACTCATGGTTATAACCAGAGTTATTATATAAATATAATAATTATTTATTATTAATAAACTAATATATACTAAATAATGGAAGTTACTGGACATACATGTAATAAATAACCATGATGCTAGTTTTATATATTTTTATTGTTGGCAATATAGATTTATGTATTTTTTAAAATATTTTTTTTGGTCTTTTATTATATTACATGTGTGAAATAAATATGGGTATACGGGTAAAACCATAACCACAGTTATTTTAATGGTTATAGTAATGGTTATGATTATGATATATGATTTAAAAATATAATATAATTATGGTATTTGTCACACCCGTATTATACCCTAACCATTGTCAGTCTTAGTCACACTCACACATCACGTAATGTTTTCCCGACCAATATTAGGCCTTTAGCATGAATTAGCGGCACAATTACTGGCCGTAAGTATAAAAGCAGGGTTCTAGCGGCCCAGTATTTTTTTTTATATTATTATTATTATTATTATTATATGAAACTTTATGTATCTGTAATTTTTTTACAAAATATTCTGTACATAATTAAAGGACCCAAAAAGTGAAACTATATGATAAATTTCATTAGACAACGTTCATATAAAAATAGATCATATTTTTATTTAATATTATATTAAATAAAAATGTATATAATAAATTATTACTAAAAACATATTGTATTTTATTGCAGAAAATATAGTAATTTTATTTTTATTTTAGAAAATATTTTAAAATGAAAAATTGTTTCTAAATTTAATTATTAAAATAAAAAAATGTGATATTTGTTTATGGAAACAAGGAAAATTAAAGTATCCATAATATGAATCTAACGTTATATAATTACTAAATATAATAACTCTTATAAATCTATTAAAAATATTTATTATTACCTTTTAGAAGATATATAATCGTGGAGAATAAAACAAATACCTAACCATGTGTTTTGGCAAACTTGTTCATTTAAACCGGTCTGGTCGAACTGTTCTGGTTCTGGTTTGGTTTGAATTGGTTCGGCTGAACTGGTTTCAAAACCAAACCAGTTTTTTAGATTTCAAGTAGACCAGTTCAAAGTAGTATAAAAAATTCAGTTTGAATCAACTCGTTTTTTTATACTGGTTTATACTTAAATTTAAATCAAACCACTTTAAACCTATATAATTTAGAACCGGTTTGAAGCAAAATAAACCAAACCGGCCTGAAATTAAACCAAACCATGAAAAATTGTTTCTGAATTTAATTATTAAAATAAAAAATGTGATATTTTTTTATGGAAACAAGGAAAATTAAAGTATCCATAATATGAATCTAACGTTATATAATTACTAAATATGATAACTCTTATAAATCTATTAAAAATATTTATTATTACCTTTTAGAAGATATATAATCGTGGAGAATAAAACAAATACCTAACCATGTGTTTTGGCAAACTTGTTCATTTAAACCGGTCTGGTCGAACTGGTCTGGTTCTGGTTTGGTTTGAACTGGTTCGGCTGAACTGGTTTCAAAACCAAACCAGTTTTTTAGATTTCAAGTAAACCAGTTCAAAGTAGTATAAAAAATTCAGTTAGAATCAACTCGTTTTTTTATACTGGTTTATACTTAAATTTAAATCAAACCACTTTAAACCTATATAATTTAGAACCGGTTTGAAGCAAAATAAACCAAACCGGCCTGAAATTAAACCAAACCTAGAGATGTCTTCAATAAACCAAACCTAGAGAAGTATATGGTAATGTTGGACAGGATTTCAGTTGGTTGTGGAATAGATTTTTCAGTCGGTTCAATATGTGTTTCAGTCGGTTCAGTGTGTTTTTCAGCCGATTCAGTGTTTTTCAGTCGGTTCAGTGTATTTTTTTAGTTGGTTCAGTGTTTTTTCTTTCGGTTTAGTGTGTTGGACAAGATTTTCAGTCGGTTCATTATCGGTTTGAACCATATTATTTCATAACCAAAATTGTTATTTAAAAAGTCATACCAGACCAGTTCGAACCGTTTTTGAATTGATTCGAACAAGACCGTTTTTTTTAACCTAAACCCGACAATTTTTTTTTTTAAAACAGAAAAAATACTGATTTTTTACAAACCAGACCAATTCAGTTCTGAACCGGTTCGACTCCGAACATATTGTGGGTAGTAGCACATATTGTGGAAGATTTCTTTTTATTCGTTTACTATTAGAGAATTATATATCAATGGAATAATAATCACACCATACAAAAAAAAAGGAAAAATAAATCATAACACACCGTGTGTATATATATGCCTCATACAACAGTTTAACAGTCAATTTTAAAACATATTTCAATATCGGCACATCTTGATAATTTCATATCAAGAAAGTAGTAGTGGCAACTCCGATCACTGCCATTCCCTTGACGAATATTCTCACGGGAGCAAAAACCCTAGATGCCGAGCTTTTTACAGCGGTAACTGGTTGGGCCTCAGCAGATGCCTTGGGGCCGGCCACAGCTGGCGCTGCCTCCCTGGGAGCAAGAGCTGGTGGCGGCGAGTTGGGCATGAAGATCTTCCTAGGAAGGAGGACTCGGTCAATCTTGTACACCACCAGTTGGTTGCCTGAGTATAAAGTGTCGGTGATAGTAGCATTGTCGATGCCGGTGGAAAGGTCGATTTCGTCCCCGTTGATGGTGATATTGAGTGGGAACTTCCCGTCATTGGCCCCATCAGCGAGTGTGAATAGTGGGTTGCTCACGGTTTGGAACTGCGTCGTTGTGAGGAAAGCGGGAATGACATGGAACTGCATCAACTCGACCTGTGTAGTAATTTAGTAAATACATTGTTTACCAACACAACATTACGTTTCGTTAGTAAAAGTTTGATTTGATTTAAAGCGTCGCTATAAATAGTGCTGGAAAATATACCTGTTGTTCGTTGCTGAATGAGTTAAGCATCCCGGTCTTTAGCTTCGAGAAAGCAGCGTCGGCCGGGGCAAAAAAGGTGAGACCGCTGTCCTTTTTTATCTGAGAATCGATTTGGTCGGCCATGCCGGTGGTCTTAAGAAGGCGGATTAAGGCCGTGAAGGATCCATACTTTTGAAGAATTGTGATGATGCTTGGAGCCTGTGGGGCGGGTGAGGGTGCAAGGGACGGTTGTAGTAGCGGTGACTGGACCAGTGGCTGTGGTGGCGATTGATATGGGGCTAGGGTTGGGGCGGCTGGTGGCTGGGCTGAGGCTTGAGTGATGAAAGCAATGAGAAGAGCTAGTAGAAATGAGGTGGATGCCATGTTTGGAGAAGAAATGGGTTCTTGTGTTGAAGGGGAAGGAGAAATGGAGGTCTATTTATTAAGGCAACTTAGCTCATTAATATGAACAATTAGGTGAGATAGATTATAAGTTAAGCTGCAAATTAAGCATATAGAAGGACTATGCTTTAGGTGGTTATAACTTTTACCCTTTCTCTATCAATCATAATAGAAAAGGTAGGTTCATCAATATATTTTTGTAGGTGGGAATTGATATGTTAAATTAAAAAAATAGTGATTGATTTATCATTTAAGTGTAGTTCATGTGTTGAGAAATAAAATAATTGTATTATGGTAATGTAGATGTTACTTGTTAGTGAATATGTAGTTTAGATTTATCCAATATCTAATATATAAAGTACTTATAATCTATTAATACTTAGGCTTAGGCTTTTGAGTTGAAGGACTTATAACTATATGAGGGTTATTCTTAGTTATATACGCAGTTATATATATATATTTTTTAATATATAGTATCAAAATTCAAAATGGTTTAACTGTTAACCTAATTCCGGATCGATACCAAAAAAATCAATATCCAACTCCTGATCTTGTTCCATTAGCCCAAACAAAAAAAAAATTGAGAATTTCGTTAAACCGAACACAAACCTTTTTTTTTTTTAAAAAAAGTCGAAGTAAATGTTAACGAATATATAATATGTGAGTTTATCCCACTTAATTTAAATTGAAAATTAAGTTTGTGTAGTATATAATTATAAAAAATTTAAAATCCATATGTAATTTTTTATAATTCCAAAAAATGCTCTCTCTAAATATGCAATTTTAATTTAATTTGACAAAATTACTTTACATATCCTAGCAGTTTCTGGTTGATATGAATATGAAACCCTAGCAGTTTCTGGCCCGCAAAGGATATCTCCACACCTCGGCAGCTAACTAAACTGCGACATTGCAACCCATCATCACCTTTTCCGCCATTGATAAATTGAATCTCTATCTCCAATCTGAATAACTCCAAATACAGTATTACGAAGTATATGCAAACAGATTACAATGGAGAACTCAAAGCAACTTCTCTTATTCGGACTCTCCTTACTAGTCTTCCTCGTCAATGACGTTCCACATACATTTGCACAGTTAACAAACTTCACTTCTGATTCGTCTTCTTCCTCTTCTCCACCTGACATTGTCAAAATCCTCCAGATGGCTGGCCACTTTACGGCGTTTCTCCGCCTCCTGAGGACCACCCACATGACTGCGCAGATCATGACACAGCTCAAGGCCTCCAGCACCGGCCTTACTCTCCTGGCTCCAACCGACGCCGCCTTCGCCTCCCTCCGCTCTGGCGCCCTCAACACACTCAACGACAAGCAGCAGGTCCAGCTCGTCCAGTTCCACGTCGTCTCCACCTTCTTGTCCACGGACGCCTTCCAGACCGTCAGCAACCCTCTCAAGACCGTCGCCGACGGAATGAACGACGGGCAGTTCCCGCTCAACATTACCTTCTTAGGGAACGAGTTGGTGCTATCCACCGGAATCGACTCAGCCACGGTGGGGAGGGAGCTGTATTCCAACGGAGAGTTGGCAGTGTTCGAGGTGGACAAGGTGCTCCTCCCGCCAGCGCTCTTCCCTCCGGCGCCGCCACCGTCTGCTCCGAAGGTCGAGAAACCCGTCACTTCTCCGACAGTGAGCTCTGCGCTGAAGGTGGGTGTTGGCGCCGTGGAGAATGTTGTTCGTCGATTTGCGGCTGTTGGTGTGGCTACTGTCATAGTCACTTGTTCATTGTGACGCACTTCTTTTTAATTGCACTTGGCTTACGTGTGCAATAATCTTTGTCTGCTTCTGTTTTTTATATGGCAAAAAGAGCACGTAACTGTCATACGACTCATACGTGTAAACGTTCTGAATGACATTAATTCTCGAAGTGATATGATATTTTTATTACATCAAATCAAATAACTTAAAAATTACCTTTACTTTTGTCTGGGTTAGAAATTAGAATTGTTGTATTATTTAATTCTTACTTTTATTAATTGCATTGTCATTAATTATTTAATGGGTAAATAGATAAATTTTAAATACGACATGATTATACATATACAATATGAAATAACACGACATGAGACCTACAAAACTTATAATTTAATTTCATAATTAAATTTTAAAACTTATAAGTGATTCCAAAAATTACGTACAAAAATAAATTCACATCTATAAATAAATATATATATATATATATATAAGAATTGTTTATAGACTAGATATGTTAAGATAAAACTTATATAATCATAAATATAGATAATTTAATCTTGTGTCAAAAGTTATTTGCCACTGGTTTTCATCTTGTGTATATAAGTTGATTTCGGTTTGGTAAATGAAATGATATTACTAGTTTTCACCTTGTTTATATAAGTTGATTTTGGTTAGGTAAGTGAAATGATATTATTCTCATTTTCTTATCATAAATAACAAAATAATAAAAATGAAAAAATTATTTGATTCGGACATTTTTTTTACTTGATTGATTTATATTTTTTTATGAAAATTAAAAATATTTTTTCCCAATTTAAATTCCAAAAAAAATAAACATGAATTATATAAAACAAGTGATGTTTAAATTTTATGTCATCCCAACGTCAAGTTATTTTTCTACAGGACCTCTCGTAAAGTATTATTAGTAAAGTTTTAACTACCAAGTTTGATGATAAAGTTTAATTATTAAGTTCAAGATAGATTTATATGATTTGTCTACACCTAAATTATAAGGGTTTTTAAAAAGTGAGTATGTCCGATTTTAAAAACAAATAAGTATTCAATTTTTTTTTGAAATCTGAGCATACGCGTTACCGTTAATATCAAATTATTGTTTTTACAAATGTGCTACTTCGGGTAGCGTTTTAGTAAAACGCTACCTCTGTGTAGCATTTGTTTCATATTGTTTTGTGATGATTCAGTATTTAATTAAAAATTAAATTATGTATTTTTTTGTTGCAATTTATTATGTATTTATTAAAAAACAATAAAACAATTATAGTAAGTAGTTATTTTAATTGTGATTCAAATGATGCAAAAAAATATTAAATTTGGACTTACGGAGTACACTCTGTCGTAAGTTGAGATATGAAAATTTGACTTAAAAAAAATATAACTCATACCATGTAAGTCCAAACTCTACACAGTTAACAATATTTATGACAGGATTCAATTATCTACATACTCTAAGTTTTTTTGGATTTTTTTATTAGATATATATACTTATATATTTTTAACATAATTTGATCGTAATGATAAATGTATTAGGTGAGAAATTTAATTATATACTTACTCAAAAAAAAATTATAGTGCATAGATAATTGAAGTACGACATAAATGATGTTAACTATCCATTGATTTTTAACTTTCGGACTGCCTGTATAATACGATACATAAAAAACTATACATACATTATATATATATACATATATACATAATTTTATTGTGCATACAATAAAAATTACCGTGCATAGTTATTTATGTATCGTATTATACGATCAGTTCGAAAGCACAAAATCAATGTCTAGTTAGCGACATAAATGTCGTACTTAAATTATCTACGCGCTGTAATATCTTTTTGAGTAAGTATATAATTAAATTTCTCATTTAATCATTTCGATCAAATTATAGGAAAAACGATGTTAGGTTAAAAAATTTAATATATATTTAATCAAAACAATTAAAAAAAATTAGAGCAGACAGATAATTGATTTCCGCCATTATTGTCGCCAATTGTGTTGAATTTGGACTTACAGGGTCTGAGTTAGGCTTGTTCAAATGAATCGGTTCAGATGAACTGGTCTGGAACTGGTTTGGGTCGAACCGGTTCGGCCGAACTAGTTCCAAAACCAAACCATTGTTTTTAGTCTTCAAATAGACCAGTTCCAAATAGTACCAAAAATCCAGTTCGAATCGGTTCGACTCGACTCTTTTTTTATACTGGTTTATACTTAAATTTAAATCAAACCACTTTAAACCTATATAATTTTAGAATCGATTTGAAGCAAAATCAACTAAACCGGTCTGAAATTAAACCAAACCTAGAGATGTCTTCAATAAACCAAATCTAGAGATATATCATATATTGGACTCTAGTATGTGGATGTTGGACAGGATTTTAGTCGGTTGTGGAACAGATTTTCAATCGGTTCAGTGAGTTTTTCAGTCGGTTCAGTGTTTTTTTAGCCAGTTTAGTGTTTTTCAGTTGGTTCAGTATTTTTTAGACGGTTCAGTGTGTTGGACATGATTTTCAGCCGGTTTAGGTTCGATTTGAAGCGGATTATTTCTGAACCAAAATTGTTATTAAAAAAACAGACCAGAACAGTTCGAACCGATTCTGAATCGGTTCAAACCACACCAGTTTTTTTCCTTAAACCATTCCAGTTTTTTTAGAAACAGAAAAAAGTACTGTTATTTTAAAACTAGACCAGTTCAGAACCGGTTCGACCCCGAACCGGTTCATGAACAAGCCTAGTCTGAGTTATATTTTTTAAGTCAAGTTTCATATCTCAACTTACGGCAGAGCGTACACTACTCACGGTTGCGCGTATGCCCAAATTTCTAAATATTTTTTTAAATACTTAGTTTTTAAAAAAAAATTGACATACCCACACTTAAAAAAAAACGTCCCTAAAATATCATAATATCTAATTGTGTATGAAAAAAATGTTAAATTACAAGCTGATTTGGTAGTTTAAGGACTATTATGTATGTTTTAATTAGTTAAGAGTGTATTGCTGTTTAGTTTTCTGTTAGGGTATTTTTGTAATATTGGTAACTTCCTTCCCTATATAAGGAAGTGTTCAATGTAAACCCTACTACATTCTTCTCGACAGAAACCTCCAAGCAGCCACTTCTTCCAGACCGGTTCTGAGCCTCATCAGGTTTTTCACGTGGTATCAGAGCTATCAAGGCTGTGATAGCTTCTTCCGATCCTCATAGTGCTTCCGCACCAGTCAGGTACATCTCTTCCATGTCCCTTGTTCTTTCGTTGCTTATATACTGATAGTATATGGTGAACCTCACGTGAAATACAATCTGCATTCCTTTACTCACAGTCATTTTGTTTTATGTTCCTTTACTGCAATCTGCATTCCTTTACTGCATTTCGTTGCTTTATGTTCTATATTAGCTTTCATGATTGTTTGCAGCATATTATATTCAGTTTAAAAGTTACAGCATTCTCTTTTCATTTTTCAAAGAAAAACGTTTACAGCATTTGATGGTTCAGCATTCTCTTTTCATTTTTTCAAAGAAAAACGTTCTGTCGAAACAACTTTCAGTTTGTTTACAACATTTGTTTCAAACGGTACCGAAGTTCAGCATTCGGTTTGCTTGCTTCTTGAACTGGTTTAGCATTCAGTTCATGCTTGTTTTTTGAACTATACCGAAGTTCAACATTCGGTTGGTGCTGGTCTTTGAACCGTGACAAAGTTTACAGCATTCGGTTTTTGTTTTCTGGTTTAAAACTGCACCAAAGTATGCTCGACTGCAAGGTTCTCTTTGATATCTTCTATGTCGACTGAGATATTGGCGTGCATGCTTCATTTCTTTGTAGATCTATGTGTTTATGGCGCATATACACGTTACTTCCCTTGATTTGTTTGTGAATGGGCAAAACATATCTACTTTCTTTATATTATACTTACAGATCTGAATATCTCTTTGAAGATTTGTAAGTTCTTGACATAGTTTTTTTCTTGTTTCACTATTCTACTTTCTTTTGTTGAAACGTTAAAACCGTTTGTTGTGCATAAAGTTGTATCTTCACGATACATGCGTTTCTTTCATGGATTTATTATCCATTGACTGAAATATTAACACGCATGTGATATTCGTTGAATATCTACTTGTTTTTCGGCACAAACATATGTATCTCTTCTTAATATGGATGTGCAAACCTCATATGTTGCAGATCTGTATTTTTAGAAGTTTCCTTTAGACGTTTTCTTTAAGACCTCTTCTTAATATGGATGTGCAAACCTCATATGTTGCAGATCTGTGTTTTTAGACGTTTCTTTTAGACGTTTCCTTTAAGATCTGTTCAAGCCTAATTCATATAATCTCCACGATAACATATGTGATGTTTCTTTTTGACTTGTATCTGGATTCATGTATCTGTGAACTTTTTTTCTTCTAGATCTGTTACTGCATGACATGCATAACCACATAATCTGAGTATTATTTACTGTTATTTCTTTTCTAAATTCTGGTTGCACATCTGTTTTCATCCTTTTTAATCTCGCAACCTCTGTTAACCTTTTCTTACCATGGTCCAAGTTATGGCCTCTACCTCATCCTCATCCAATTCTACAACTGTCCAAGCTGGATTGGATGTCACCGGTCTCAATACAGTGACCATGGTGGCACCAATTCAGTCAACAATTGATAGTAACCATCCTCTTTTTCTTCATCCTTCACACACACAAGGTCTTTCCTTAATCTCTGAAAAGCTAACTGGTTCTAATAGTTATGCTTTTTGGAATCGTGTTATGCACATTTCCCTTGTAGCTAAAAACAAACTTGGATTTATTGATGGAACGTGTATCAAAGAAAATTTCGAACCTGGCTTGCATCAAATTTGGGAAAGATGCAATGCTCTTGTCTTTGCTTGGATCATGAACTCTGTGTCCCGTGAATTAATGAACGGAATAGTCTATTCCACTAGTGCGTTTCAGGTCTGGAAGGATTTAAAAGAAAGGTTTAATAAGGTCAATGGATCTCGAATTTTCCAATTACACCGAGATATCTCCCTTGCCCAGCAAGGTGTTCAGCCTATTTCTGAGTTTTTTTCTAAGCTTCGACTAATGTGGGATGAATTCGATGTCATTTGTGGTCTTCCAAATTGTGAGTGCGAACAATTCCAAAAACATCTTGAGCATGCTGCAAATTTAAAACTGTTCCAATTTCTCAATGGGCTGAATGACTCATATTCAGCCGTTCGTTCTAACCTTTTGATGAGAGAGAAATTGCCTAGTCTGAACCAAGCATACTCTGTTTTAATTCAAGAAGAAACACAAACAGGACTTTCTGGTACCTATATGGCCAATGTTGTAAATCAGCCTCGACCACCTAGGAGAAACCTGTTTTGTGAATTCTGTAAAACCAATGGTCACACTGTCAATCGTTGCTATAAAAAACATGGGTACCCTGCTGGTTGGAAGGTAGCTAATCCTAACCCCCAAAGGAAACCATTTCAAGCCAACAATGCCATAGGGTTTCAGTATCATCCCACATGCAATTCTTCTGTTTGTTCAACACCTGAACATGTTAATTCTGGCTGTTCGACATCACTCGAGTCTACTCATTCTGGATCTACAATGATAAGCATGGAGCAACTTCAACAACTTTCTCAACTCCTGAGAAAACAGAATGAGCAAGTCGCGGGCTCCGATGCCATGGCTAATGCCGCATGTATATCTCTCAACTCTTCTTTACAGAATTACAGTACCTGGATACTTGACACGGGAGCAACTAATCACATGAGTTTCAGATCAGATTGTTTGATTGATTTTAAGAAAACTGAATCTCATGTGCAATTGCCAAATGGTTCTCGTTCAATAGTTTCAGGTATTGGGAATTTTCCCTTTAACCATTCAAGCAAATTGAAAAATGTGTTGTATCTACCCGAGTTTAAGTATAACCTGATGTCTATTTCAAAATTAACGCAAGACTTGTCCTGTTCTGTGACGTTTTTTCCGAAATTTGTATTATTGCAGGATCTCTGCAATGGAATGGTGTTGGGGATTGGTAAAGAATCTGGTGGTCTTTATTTTTTTGATACTCCGGCAAGACCATCAGCTTTACATGTTTTCTTACCTCCTAATCCTCAATCCATTTTATGGCACAAACGGTTTGGTCATGCACCCATGCAGATCTTAAGCAAAATAGACTCTCTTAGATCAGTTTCTTTTCAAAACAAAAATGTAATAGACTGTGCGATCTGTCCCATGGCTAGACAACATCGTTTACCTTTCATTTCCAGCACTTCTAAAACTCGGTTTGTTTTTGAGTTGTTACATATGGACGTATGGGGGCCATACCAAAAGCCTACATATGATAACAAACGTTTTTTTCTTACCATTGTCGATGATTTTTCCCGTACTACTTGGACTTATTTACTTAGTCTTAAATCTGATGTTATTGTAATCATACAACATTTTTTGAACTTAGTTCAGAATCAATTTAACACTACTGTTAAAAGGATAAGATCAGATAATGGAGGCGAATTTTTTAATGACCAGTGTAAAACACTTTTTTTAAATAGAGGGATTATTCATGAGAGTAGTTGTCCTTATACCCCACAACAAAATGGAATTGTTGAACGAAAACACAAACATTTGTTTGAAGTTGCTAGGGCATTGAAACTAGAAGCTGGTATTCCTTCTAAATTTTGGGGGGAATGTATTCTCACTGCATGTTATCTTATTAATTTGATGCCATCCACTGTTTTGCATGGTATTTCACCTTATGAAAAATTATATGGTAAGAAACCTACAATTAATCATTCGCGTGTGTTTGGTTCCCTTTGCCATGCGAAAGTCTTGCCCAATACAGACAAATTTGCTGCCCGATCTGTTGCATGTGTAATGATGGGTTATTCCTTGACCCAAAAAGGGTACAGACTTTATAACTTGACAACTCAAGTTTTTTTTGTTAGTCGTGATGTCCGATTTTTTGAGCATACATATCCATTTAAAGCTTCCTCAATTGATGGTGATAGGTTATTTCGAGATGAGCATATTGATATTACTGATACTGCACTTGATGTTACTAATACTACACTTGATATTATGCACTATGATGAATCAGTTGGAGATGTAGAAACTTTTGAGGCTCCTTCAAATGACACTGAAGGATCCCCAAATCTTCCTATGGACATGCCTCGTCGGTCATCCCGGCCCACAAAAACACCTTCTTGGCACAATGATTATGAAATGTCGAATAATTGCTCCACTATGCATCCTATACAGCATCATGTTTGTTATGATTCAATTCATCCTGCCTACAAGTGTTTTCTTAATAAGGTGGATAGAGTCACTGAACCAACTAATTTTTTCGAGGCTTCTAAAAATGAGCATTGGGTTTTGGCCATGCAAGATGAAATCAAAGCCTTAGAAGAAAATAAAACATGGTCTTTAGTTCCACTTCCTACAGGTAAACACG